>CP126892.1:80332500-82732500 GCA_030440675.1 Furcifer pardalis
TCCTTTCCATGAAAAGAACCAGCCTGTGTAACCTTACATAGAAACCTCTAGAATTCATCAACCGATGTTGGAAAGGATTTGACAGCATGTAGTTATTATTATTATTTGTTTTACAACTCTACAATCAGAGACTCCTACAGCTTGTCACCCTAAGAACATCTGTCCGTCCCACCAGGGCGGATCGGAGGGGCTCTCTTATTATTCCATCGGCTAGGGAGGCTCGCCTCACTAGCACTAGGAAGAGGACCTTCTCTGTGTTCCCCCCGGCCCTTTGAAACCTTCTCCCAACTGAGCTGCACCTACAGACAGAGCTCCTGCCCTTCCGGAAGAGCTTAAAAACCTGGCTGGCAGGACAAGTGTGGGGATCCAGGAATGGGGGGTCCCATGTGGGGTGGCTAGTCTAGAGATAATCCAGCCTTTCTGAGCATACCCCCGATACTGTTTTAATTTTCATGAATTTTTAATAATTTTTAAATATTGATATGTTCTTAATCTATGCTGTAAGCCGCCCAGAGTCGGGTTCACCTGATTGGGGTGGGATAGTAAATATGAGTAGTAAAGTAAAGTAAAGTTGTTGGCTATAAGACAAACGGGGGGGGGGGGGACAGCAATTACCATTCATGGAAGCCCTTTGTAACTACCTCTTTATTCTCAACATTAAGAGATTTTACAAACATATATAAACAAATCAAACAGGCTTTTGTACACTGGCAGCTTTGTTTGAAGGGAACTGGTACAACCCTCAGAGAATACCTAGAGCTCCAGGTTGGCCCCTGGTCTGCTCATTCCTCTCAGCCTCTAACTCTACACTGGGAATACTCAGAAAATTGGACCATTTATGCCAGATATGCCAGATACTGTTAGAGAAGTTGCTACCACAAGTGAAATTAAAAACAGACCCACAATATCCTTCAGGTAGTCAACATCTCACATGGGAATGAAGCACATGGATGATGGCTTTTCTGAACTGCAGCCTGAAGGCAAAGATCTGATAAAAACGGAACAATAGCATGCAAAAAGTAAAAGGATCCATTATATTCTATTTTAGCTTACCTGTATTATAAGACTTAGGTACTTCAGTGGCTTAGTGGCTAAGGCACTGAACTTGACGACTACAAAACCATGAATGACCAGTGGAGAATTTAAAAATGCTTAGGGAGATTTCTGGTAGCGAAACAGGTGTGTGTGCGCAGTTTTACCTCTTACCCACAAAAGAGACTTAGTTGAAGCAAAACGTAGATTTATTGTTTCATTATCATAGTCCATTAAAAGCGTAAATAAAGTTCAGTTGCATAAGAATCAGCCCAGAAGCAAAACATAGGCCTAGGTAATCATTTTGAAGAAAAACCAATATCCCCAGGCATGTTATTCCTTAGACATCCAAAACAGAACTGTGAACTCCTCTCCTCCAAAATGGAGTTGGCTGACCAACATGGAACTCTTTTATCCAATCAGAGTCTCTCCTCGCTCTTCTAGGAGAACTTTCCCATAACAAATATTGTTTATGCACCTGCAGAGACTACAGCTTAGTTTAGCCACAACAAGGCCTCTTCTACTAGCTAAGAGATGGAGAAAGGAATGTTCACTGTATAGTAATACCAGAGGCGTAGCTACCGCCGTATCTGCCGTATCAATTATACGGGGCCCCCGGGCCACGGGGGCCCCCAACGTGCGTAAGCAAAACAAATCTTTACCCTTCCTAAGGGCCCCCAAACAAATTTTTATACGGTGCCCCGCCAAGGCACGCTACTCTTCTGAGTAATACCCCGGATAATGTTATGACTTGGTTCCACAGGTCATGACGTTATCCGATTTTTAGCGTTGTCCGATGCATGCATTGAACACCGCTAAAAAAAAAGCCCTGACTTCAGGGACAAACCACTTTAAAGGCAGGCAGGGAAAGAAAGAGACCCGATCGGGTCTCTTTCTTTTCCTCCCTTCTTTTAAAGCCACCCCCTACCCGCAGCGGTCTCTGCGACTGCAGTAGGGTCGGGGAAAGGCCCTGTAGTTTAAATACAGAGAGGGAAAGAGACACAAGCAGTCTCTCTCTCCCTGTAGTTAAAATACAGGGAGGAAAAGAGTAAGTTGCAGCCACTGTCACCAACCTAGAAAACCCTTGAAAGGGTTGTCCTTAATCATAATAGACTTGACAGCACATGATAATAATAAAAATTATAGTGGAGTAATATCCCTGTATTATTCAAGAGAGACAGCTGAGGCATATCCAGTACCGATGCAACAACCTAACAAGGCCACAATACATCAAAAGTTTTGGATTAATTATGGCAATTCTGTAGGAAAGTCTAACTCAATATACCACTCAGTCATAATACTTGGGACCAAATAACCTAAATAGTGGAGATAATTGTTTCTCTAATATATCTGGACGCAGCATCCTTTCTCTTATAATCTATGAAAGTAAATTAAATATAGATATCTCTTCCATACTTCTTCCATGTCTGGGCCAGACATGAAACTGCCAAAATGAAGGCACCTTTTGGTGAGTTCATTCTGCAGTTCCTTCTGCCAGACCTAGTGTGAGAAAGATTAGCCAGCAATACAAGGTTGCTGTTACCAAGGTATGCCCAATTGTGGTTCAAAAATACCACAATCTTTGAGGATTCTCTTTCTGTGTACCCATCTCTTCCATTGATAGCACTAGAACTAGGGAAAGAGCCTTAAATAAGCAGAGAAGGGAAATGATCCTACCAGATTTCTTCTCTTGTCTGAAATCACTTTTTGTCCTGTCTTGGGTGAATTGGCTCAAGGAACAATGTCTCTCCAGGCTGGGACAGATGTAGCAATGGGCAGAAATCTAATAAAGTCCTACTGGTGAATTAGGCAAGCCAGGTGAAGGGTGGAGAAAAGATCCCAAGCCAAATGCATGAACAATCTGAAGTCAGGCACTGCAAGCAGTCACAGCGAAGACCAGGATAAATAAAAATGTTAGTGTCTGGAGCAAGAAGAGACATTGCCTTCAAAAAAGAAATAAAGTTTATATCCAAAGCGCAGTGGCATGATTGGGTTTGCTAATCCCTCTGGAAGGAAGAGCTTTAGGCCCAAAAGATCTCTACTCTTGAGATGGCCTTTCTCTCCCTCAGAGTCTTTCCCTGCAGCACAGCACTTTGCCTAAAGGCTTTTAACTGGTGTGAGAAGAAGAGTGAGGAGGGCCCCAACTTGTGTGGCAAGCCATTGACCAGAATGAAAAATGATGAAGATGTCCTACTTCGGGTATATTATGAGAAGGCAAGATTCTCTGGAAAAGACAATAAATAAATAAAGGTGGAAAGTAGCAGGAAAGAAGACAACACCATTAAAGACAAATTGACTTCATTAAAGGAAGCTATCAGTTTTAGTTTACAAAACTAAATAAATTAAAATACATAATAAAAATTATAATTGTATGGCCAGGTTATATTGCTATGGTAGTAGAGTAGACCATACTGCCAGCAACTCAATACCAAGTGTCAGGCAGCAGTTAACTAACCTGACAACCCGACAACCCTGAGGACTAATGGCCTTGGATGCCGAAGTTCACAGGGAAGGGTGATAGCCCCCAAGTGGATTAAATTGCACTTGAATCCATCTTGTTGGAGGGCAGCGGCTTCAACAATACTGGTCTGGGGTGTGTCAAAAGGGCTCTGGACCAGAAATTGACTCACAGAGCCAGATCAGTGGTACAGGTGTCATGCTGCGATGTGGAAGGCAGATGAAAGGCCATTGCATTATATTCTTAGGACAGTCTTCATTCCTGACCATCATGAGGACTGCCAATATTTGGATTTGGATTCAGATATAGCAGAACAAGTAGAATGAAAATTATAGCAAGTTATTGTCAGATGTTAGTATCAGACAGGCCAGTACAAAACAAACCCAAACCAAGGAAACAGGACTCTAGTCCATCCTTCTTCCTGATTTTCTTCTTGTAGTGATATTTCATTGTACAGTAGAATGTTCAGATCCACACAAAGATTTTCACTTAAACTGCTCCCCAACCATCTCCAGCTTGAAATAGCACAGCTCAAAAAATGCTTTCACATCTCACTTGCTGTTGATATCAACTGGGTCCTATTTCATCTTTCAGAAGACTAGCTATGTTTGATGTACAACCAAACAATCAAGTTCTGGGACATCTTATAGACAGTCAAATTAGTTGTAGCCTGATCTTTGGTAGGCTGTAGCTTATGAAAACTCATACCACAATGAAATTCTTAGACATGAAGGTGCCACAGCTTTTAGACTATTATAATGACATTGAGCTTTTATTAAGACTATAGTGACAATAGCTTTAATGTCCTTATAAACCTGCCTTTCATCAAAACTGTCCATGCTTTCATCAGCTTAATACTGCTAGATTCACTGGGATCAAATCATTACTGCCAGAAGTGTAGAATCCATAATGGCATCCAGAGGGTCCCAATGAAATTGGTACATTATCTTTTCAGAATTGATGGGGAAATATCTCTCCCATGAGAACCCCAATTGAGAGTCAATAGGAAGAGCGGATCCTTCTCTTTCTCGAGAAAGCAAGCCAAACAAATAGCTTTATATTAACCATCTTCCTTCTGGCTGTGGAAATAAAGTCATTTATCAGCCTGATGAATTTGATCTGTTTCTTCCTTACAAACTTTTCAACACAAGACACATTTGGCTAGGCTCTTCCCTATCCCTTGGGAGAGTCATCTGGAGTGTAACCACATTATCCAGATGGATTAAGCCACTACTTATAAAGAAATAGATCCATTTTATTTGATTCCTTAAAACTTATAGAACAATGTCAAGCTGTCTTCGTAAAAGATACATACATACATACAAAAACTCACATATGTATGCATGTGTGTGTGTGCTCTTTTTTGCATTTGTGTGTGTTTCTCAAGCCCTCAAGCTAAGCTTTACAAGTCTATTTAAAAAGAAAAATGACCACTTTAGCTTTTATAATTTCAGGATGCTGCAGGCTAGAATGTTGCTTCCGATTGTTCTCCTTAAACAGCAAAATTGCTGCTTGAGCCCCACACAGCCAGAGCTAACCTGCCAAAAAATTAATGAACGCTACAGCTCTGAAACAGGGGACATCTATTATGGTTCATGTAGGGGTGCTCAAGGATTTCACTGAGTCCAGATTAGTGAGCCAAACATCCTGATTCGTATTAGATTGGAGTGTGATTAATATGTCAGTTGGATTGCAATTGTCCTTGAAATGATGTACTTCTCCGGATTTTGTAAACCATGATACAGAATTCAGCTTTAAAAAGTCCCAAATGGCATACAGCTGGTTCAACAATGGTTTCATTTGAGATAAACCTCTACAAAGACATTTGATTTAGGATATGCACATGTAGCTAATTGGAACTGCAGTGGCTCAAGTGGTTAAGATGCTGAACTTGAAGACTGGAATGTCGGAGTTTAAGACCCGAGCACTGCATGACGGAATGAGCTCCCATCTCTGTCCTAGCTCCTGCCAACCTAGCAGTTCAAAAGCAAGAGATTGCAAGTAGATAAATAGGTACCACTTTGGTGGGAAGGTAAACAGCGTTCCATTCACTCTGGCGTCTAGTCACGCCTGCCACATGCCCACAAAAACGTCTGCAAACTTTGGGTTGTTCGTGGCCCACAATTTTTGCAGCTCCCATAACCTCTTGGAATGACACAGACACACAAACCTGGAGCATTGCACATCCAGGAAGGTACCATATACTTTATCAAAAAAAATTGCCAAAATATTTTGGGGGAGAAATTGGAATGACCTCCTAGCGTTTTCTGATTTCACCTGATGGATGGTGCAGATGGTGCAGTTGCACAGAATGCCCTGGAGTCAGAAGATGGGCCTCATGGCCTATGGTGCTCACCTACCCCTGATTTCAGTTCATACTCGTGTGCATTTCTTTCAGTTATCTGTTGCAGATTGCTCTTTAAGTGAGTTTGCTCTTTACACGAAACACCATTGTAAGTAACCAATTGTGACTTCTGGTGGAGGGGATTGCAAAATCCGATTTAGTTGTTAAGTGAGTTTTTGATTGGTTTATTTGTTAAGCGATGCGACCATTTAGAGAAAATTCTGCTCTTTAAGCAAGTTAGTCTCTAAGCAAGGCGCTCTTTATGTGAGGTTTTACTATATTTTTAATTTAGAGATATTTAACTGCCAAGAGCACTGGGAGGGAGAATATCTTTAAGATGGACAGAAACTCCCAGAAACTCTGTTAATTGATTTTTTAGCTGTATAAATTTCCTCCTGCTGCCCTATTCCCTGTCTGTAAAATCTATTTTACCATCCTGTTGTCTTCTCCTTGTTTATTTTCTTCGCCACAATTTAAGTCATTCTCTGCTGTGTGGGAAAACTCTAGGTTTATCAGTGATTGCAAAAATAATAGATGTCTCTTCATTATTAAAAAAAAAGATGCCCATCGAGTTGTCTTTTCAAATGATATACAGTGGAACCATAGTTAACATAATTAATGCATTCTCTGAGACATTTCTTACAGCGGAAATTACTTTAACCGAATTTTCCATAGGAATGCATTGAAAACCAATTAATCCATTCTGGAAAAAATTCCATAAACTGAGCCACTATTTTCTATGGATTTCCTTTTGTTACATGATTTTTATGTTAACTGAGCAGTTTGTTAACCGAGGCTCCACCGTATATAGAAAAATGTGCCTCCTATTGTGGACCTCCTTTTCAGATGCAACTGGAAAATTATCTTATTCCCCTTTCCAGTTACAGTAAAAGAGTCACTGGAGCTTGTCTTTCCAATGCCTTTTTGTGGGGAGGAATTCTCAGACCACTTCTGGTTAGGCCACCAAAGAGGTCTTTCTTTGAAAGGAAATACTTTGTCTCATCCATGCTGTTTAGACCAGCAACATTCTTAGAATAAACATCGAGTACAAAGTTTATACAAAGTTAGATTATGACAAAACTTAAACTGCCAAAGCATTTGTGTCTTTTTCTTACAAAGAAAGCTATATATGTCTCTTTAAGCAGTAAAAAATAAATGTTGGCATCTATGTCCACCCTTAAACGACTGGTTTTTCAGGAGATTGAAGCACCCAGATACCCCCACCCCCAAATAAAAAGATTAAGGCCATTTTCCAAGAAAACATGAAGCCAAAATTATTGTGGTTAATAAAAAATGGAATTGTCTTCCATGGGAATGAAATGCTTTTGTGTTCCAGGGGAAATAACTTTCAGTTTCAATGTGTTCTGATGACTTATACTTGGCTCATGCATCCCATCTATTGTATGGCTTTTCCACCCAGATTGCAAAGTGCACAACTAAAAATAACTATGTCAAATGTGTGTGCAGTTAAACTGTCTTCACGAAAAATGATGGAGGGCAGAATACTGGCACGGTTTTTGTTTGCTGGCATGGATCAAGACACTGCCCAAGTTGATTCCCAGAAAAGTATATATGGTATATGCTTTGGTACAGAATAAAGAAGAAGGAAACCAGTGCAAAAATACAAAATACACTTTGGCACAGAATACAAAAAAAAATACAAGTTATAAAGAGCATATACCAGCCCTGCTACAAGAACTGCACTGAAACATTCAAAGAAAACAATGGATTTTTGTACTGTTTTAATTACATACCAGTAGTTGTTTTTACTGTACTGACCTGATCTGTAAACCTTAGCAAGCTCATGATCAGAATCCCAAGATTCACCTTCTTCCATAAAATGTGGTGTGGTCAAGGGTTGAAGCAGCATCATGATTATGTGTCATGGGACAGGAGTTAAGGGAGACTTTTTTCCAAGGCTATATCGTTGGCAACCTACTGAGACTAGAACTTTGGCAAGAGCCACATGCTGATTTTATTTTATTTGATATGATTCCTATGTTTTAGTAGGATATTCTCAACCTGCAGTCTGTGGGCTGGATGCTACCCGCGGCACCTTTTTATGTGGGCACCCACGGCCTCCACCACACAAGGAAGTGCCATGTGGTGCAGGAAGGGCAAAATGGCCATCCAGCCCCTGAAGTTGTCTGAGGGAGCATGACCTGGCCCCTGGCTATAAAAGGTTGAAACTGTTTTAGTGGCTGAAATCCTTTTGTGCAACTCTGCCTATGCAAAGGGCTTGATGCCAGAAGCAGATCACTACAGACTAAAGGCTTTCTCTAGTGTTTGGGGGATTCATGCAATTAGGCTGCAATATCTGCAAGTCACATGCACTCCAGAATCACCAAGCTATCAATCAACGGCAATTTGTTCCTGCTGTTGATGCCATTTCAGTTGTGCAAGTAGAGTTGCACTACAATTTGCATTTCAGCAGATGTTGTTTCTGTTCTTACATAAAAGAAATGTTTCACCAGGCTCATAAGGATAGTGGCATATGTGCAACCAGGTAATTTTAAAAATATAATGCTTATAGCTTTGGACCCAAGTTGGTTATGTGCTCTATGGCGTTTCTTTCCTTCTGAATGATTTGTAAGTCTACTTTAATCTGCTTTTAATTCTGATTTTGGGTGACATAGAAGGAACCCACGCAAAAAAAGAGTAGAAAGCATTACAAATACACTCAGGCATTTCATGGGCAACAGAATGGACCTGACTAATCCTTCCAATTCAGAAGCATTGCACCATATTGTACAGTGCTAAGAAAGGAAGGAAGGAAGGAAGGAAGGAAGGAAGGAAGGAAGGAAGGAAGGAAGGAAGGAAGGAAGGAAGGAAGGAAGGAAGGAAGGAAGGAAGGAAGGAAGGAAGGAAGAATTTAAAAGTTTTTGGTCTGCGCATGTTATATCCTCTGTCTGTCTATCTGTCTATCTATCTATCTTTGGCAGTAGTCCTTGATCTTTTTCCTTTTGTCAGTCATAAGTACTTTCAACAATGGATACTTGGCTGAAACTGTAAAACTGATTTATTTTTTTAACATCAGAGGCCAAAGAGCAGAAATAGTTTTAAGCTCTATTGGAAGCGGTAACAGACAATACCTTAATCTTTCACTAGAGGCAGATTATAAACATTTTATGTTGCAACTGTATAAATTGATGTATGACATCATGTCTATGGGTTCACATTGATCATTCTATACACTTTGCTCTCAGCATGACACTCATGCTTTGAACAAAACTGATCTGCGGCATTGCATTGCATCACCCTTGATGTTGACTGTTTGATGTTAGGAAAGAGGCTGGCCATCTTCAATCACTGGCAAGTACCCATTTATTCATCAAAAGGGAACATTCATGTTACTTTTACTTTAAATATTCATGTTTTGATGCATCTGCAGGATTTAGTTATTTTTTTGCCACCCTCCTCCACTTCCATTTATATCTTTTGGAATGGAAAAGAATTTCTGAACTCTTTTGTACTCCAGTATTAGTTTTAAACATTGAACAGACCCATTCTTTTTTGCCTTTGGCCCCATTTATAACCAAATACAGAGCATGAATTTAACTAATTATTCATCCAGTGATGAATAATCCAGAATACACTGTCTTTTATTAGTCATACTGGCAGCTAAACTCCAGACATCCTTGGATAAAATGGATTATAATGATTGATTTCAGTCTGGCTTTCAACCAAATTTACATATTGAAACTGGATTGGTTTTCCTGGTGGAGACAATACCAGGATTGGGAGAAAGACCAGGCCCACCATTCTCTGAAATCCATTAACCTTCCCAACTGATCTCAATAGCACTGATCCTGGTATTCTTTAGCTCAAGAGATGAGAAATGAAGGCATCTTGGTCATAGATGAAAGGGCAATTCTAGTAGACGGCACTGATCAGTTCTGTAACATTTGCACTGTGCTGGGCCCTAGAGTTCCATTCTATCCTCCCAATTGTTTAACCTTTCCATGAAACCATTAAATAAGATTGTCTATGACTTTTGGAGTAAGGTGATATCAATATACTGATGACACTTAAAAGTTGTTTCTCCTCCCTTATAGTTAATCTAGGTGAGATTGGGGAGATTCCGGCTAGGTGTCTGAGATAATATTAGGATAGGGGTTCTTATAAAAAGGTCTCCCTTGCTTGAAAGCCAGACATCTGACTCAAGGGGGTGGTGCTCATCTCCTTTTACAGACAAAGACCCAGCACTGTCTATGCCAGTAGACATTTCCATGAACATGTGGCAGGCATGAATAGACACTGGAGTGCATGGAACACTGTTTACCTTCCCACCAAAGTGGTACCTATTTATCTATTTGCAGTTTCTTGCTTTCAAACTGCTAGGTTAACAGGACCTGGGACAGAGATGGAAGCTCACTCCATTGCACAGCTCTCGGGTCCCAAACTGCTGACCTGACAAACTCAGCATCTTAACCACTAAGCCACAATGGCCCTGCAGTGATTCATATGCTGACTTCCAATCCAGGTGCAATAGTGGTACTCTTGACTAGTGACAGACTTGATTATGAAATTAACTATTTTACCAGCTCTGGATAGGGTGGCAAAGGCTACTTTGGGACATGCTTAGTTCTTCTGACCTTGAATCTAGGCAATGGAGTCTGTAGTCCAAAGAAGTTCTTTTCATCGGATGTTGGTGTGCTTGTTTTTCAGCAACAAAACTGTGGGCTGAAGTACATATCCTATAAATGACAGCACCACATAGATGGAAAACATGACACTGTATATTGGTCTGCATGAAGTTTGTCCAGAAATCAACTGCTGGAGGACATCATCACAAGTCTTGTAGAACCAATCATATTTTAGCAATTCTCACAGATGTCCATTGGCCCCAACACATTTTGCTGTCTAAGGTGAAAGACAAAATGACATTTCCTCCAGTTCCACATGAACAAACTCACTGGATTAGTGACTTCATCTAACTTCAGTACTGAAACAGGGTCAACCACCACTAATAAGGGCAGAAAGAATGTTCAGGGTAAAAGAAAAGCTGTGCGAAGGAACTCAGGAGGAAAAGTTGAGGACACAACTGTTGCTAACCCACTCTGCCAAGATTTTTACTACAAATTGCTTCAAGGGCTGACCGGGTCTCTATCTCCTTCTAAGTAAACTTCAAGGTGCCAGCTTGAATTATACTAGGCTGCTTCTCTGACCTTCTCTACCTACATTTGCTGCTGACCCTGTTGCTACTGAAACTCCAGGGCCAAAACTGTCAGCCCTACTGAAGCAGCCAACAAAAATATTATGGAGTACGTCAACCACAAATATCTCCACCACTATAGGAAATATTATCCTTTGCTTCCTCCCTGTCTGCACAGGGAATCCATGTGCTGTGGCCTATCATGTCATTTGGAACAAGGAGCAGAGCACTGGGATTATACCTTATGAATCTTCTTCTTCCATATGCACAGGCAGCAGCTGGATCCAAGTAATAGCAGGAACAGCAGCAAATACTACAGCTGCTGTTTTTCTGCCTGGGCAGCTGTTCAAAAGGGAAAAAATTCCTCTGGCTCTGGATTGTAATATTGCCTGATTACCTGAGTTTTACTTGAAATCTGGGCTCATTGACTTGGATCCTTCCATATTCAACTGTCCCAGAAGGAGTTCTGGCCTTGCTCCCACCCCTTGCCTTTACCTCACAATGCATCATAAGGACTAATTGTGCATTACTGGCTGCATTATGATTGTTGTAATACAGCACAGTTTTAATGGGTTGTCTTTTGGATCAAAGAGGCTGAAAACTAGTTTAAAAATGCCTTAAACAAATTAATTAAATAAATACTTGCTTGAAAGCCAGTAGTATCTGACTCCAGAGTTCAGTATTAATCTCCATATATTGTTAAAGAGCCAGCACTGCATGTGTAGACATTTTCATGGACATGTGGCAGGCATGGCTAGACACCAGAGTACATGGAATGCTGTTTAGTGTCCCACGGAAGTGGTACTTATTTATCACTTGTAATTTCTTGCTTTGGAACTGCTAGGTTGGCAGGAACTGGGACAGAGACGGAAGCTCACATCATTATGCAGCATCCAGGACTTGAAATGCTGACCTGCCAACCTTCCATTTGTCAAGTTCAGCGTCTTAACTACTAAGCTACTGCTACCCCTGTAATTAAATAAATTTTAACATAATATTAAAATATTAGCATAATGCAATATACAAGTGAAAATATTATTTGAAATTTATTTGTATTTTTCTATTTAAGGCAAAAATTAACAAACATGGCTACCTAGTTACTTAGTTACAGAAATTGAACATAGGCAGATATTTAATACAGTACAGTCAAACCTCGCATAAAGAGGGCCTCGCTTAAAGAGTAACTCGCTTAAAGAGCATAATTTTCTCTGAATGTTTGCTTTGCTTAACAAATAAAACCAACCAAAAACTCGCTTAACAAATAAATCGGGGTTTGCAATCCCCCCCCCTCCAATGGGTCACTTACAATGGTGTTTCGCTTAAAGAGCAAACTCGCTTAAAGAGCAATCCTGTGGAACGCATTATGCTCTTTAAGCGAGGTACAACTGTATCTGAATATAGCAATCTAATTATCAAAAGTAAGTATGCTTCCTACTGCTAAGTGATATCCTAAACAAAATAAGCAACAAGACACAGCTGACTGACACCTTAGATGGTTTGAATAGATTCACCCATGGCTATTTCTGTACGTTCAGTGATGGGATGACAAAAAAATGTCTACCCCACCATGATGTCATCCCAGTGGGGCAGAGTTAACGTCATGACGTCATGATGTCATGAGCGGAGCCAATGCAATGATGTCATGACATCGTGGGCAGGGCCAAAAATAAAAAATAAAAAAAATTAAATTAAATAAAAAAAATTAAAATAAACACACACATACACACACACACCTCAACCCACCCATCCAACCCAACCAAACAACCACAACACAAACCCATAAATAACTTAAATAAATAAAATAAAGAAATAAATAAAATAAAAATAAAATAAAAATACACCCACCCACCGAAAACACAAATAAACCACCCACCCACCCTCAAACACAAAACCCTCACTTACCCTTGGAAGCAGTGGCAAAGCCCATCTGCCGCGCGCCGATGAGCTCCCCTGGGGCTGCCGAGCCCCCATGGGCACATCGAGGGCCGCCCGGGCCACCCGCCGCCGCTGAGCTCCCCAGGGGCATGGGGCTGATGAGCTCCCATGGCTTGGGGATGCCTGGCAGGGTGCACCACCACCGCCTGCAGCCTCCTGCTCTGCCAGACACCTGCCAAGTGTAGTGGCGGTGGAGGCAGCAACCGCAACCCTCGGCAGACGGCACCGGCCTGAGGAGGAGGCTGCAATTGGAGGCGGCATGATGTGTCAGGGGACCGGCACAGCGCACCGCCCCTGACTGCGGCCTCCTCCTCTTCCGAGGGCTGGTGCCGCCTGCCAAGGGTTGTGGTTGCTGCCTCCGCAGCCGCTAAACTCAGCGAGCACCCAGCAGAGCAGGAGGCTGCAGGTGGTGGCGGTGTACCACCGGGTGACCCCAGGCCATGGGGGCTCATCAGCCCCAAGCCCCTGGGGGGGCTCGGCGGCAGCGGATGGCCCGGGCAGGCCTCAACGTGCCCATGAGGGCTCGGCAGCCCCAGGGAAGGTGCCCTCCTCCGAGGGCCACTGCTGCCAGTTGAGGCTGCCACCGCCTCCAGAGCCACTCTGAAAAGGTGCGGCTCTGGCTAAAATAGGTAGCAAAATGGCTGCCTCTTAGTGCACATGCGCAGAAATTCAAGCTGACACATGGGTGATTTGCAATTGTAGCGCACATGCATCAGATTGATTTCTGCGCATGCACACTAAATTGGAACCATTTTGGCTCCATTTTTTTTAAAAAAAAATTCTTTCGGTGAGGCGTCTGGAACCGGATGCCTCAAAAATGACCTACCCTCCCACAGAACCCTCCGGGATTGTTCCTACTGGTTCTGGGGAACCGGTGGGAACCAGCATCATCCCATAACTGTGTACATTCCACCTAATATTTTACAATCAATATCCATGTTCTGTGTGATCAAATCAACTCCTTCCTTCGTGTCATGATGATATCAATAACCAAGTTGCTTCAGTATGTCAAAGCTATCCTGTAATAGTTTAGTCATAATTGACATACATTAATTGTCAAAAATAAATGTAAGCCTGTTGAAAATCTTCACACATGCAATATTTACCTCATAGGAAAATCTTAAGGTACCAGTTATACAAGAAATGGATCCTTCTCTCCTTTGTAATGACATTCATAAAAATGTTTTATTTATTTTTAAAAGGCATGTTAGCCTTACATTGCATTATAAGACATTTATTAAGGCCTAAAAAAGCAGAGATATTGAGGAATAGACATGGACATTTTCAAGTGGATCTTGGGGAAAAGTCACTACTAGCTTCAATAAGATTTTATGAAGTAAATTTTTCTATGATAGGGTAATAAAAACAGACCATTTCCTGATTGGAGCAGGTTTAATGAAAGCAGCATGAGTTTTGGTAAATCTGTCTGTAATTTTGGAACACAGTCTCATTTTTGCAGTACCACAAATTTTTCTTTTTCGTAATTCAGCAAAAGCCCTATTAATAACATCAACAAGCCAGCCAATTGTTCCAGTCTTATTTCCCCACCACCTTCAGTGTTTTTAAAGAAGCTAATATATATTTATTTGTCCAAGCTGACTTTCAAAGATTCACCCTGTTGCAATAATAAAACATTGTGCCTATTTATTCTCTCAGTTTGCATGCTAAATTTGCACCTTGCTAAGTCACTTTGTCAAATCTGATACTAGAGATAGTGTGGTGGTAGAAGATATTAATGATTCCACAATTTAGACATACAAACTAACCCCTTGTTTGTGTACACTAGCCAATCACACCAAGAAAACAAGTCAATTTGCAAGGTAGAAGGTGAGAGAACAAGCAGATGGCTTTAAGTCAACGTTTCCCAACCTTTGGTTTTTGGACTTCAATCCCAGAAGCCTAAGTCAGTACATTGGCTGAGCCGTGCTTTTCGGAATTTATTTATTTATTTAAATTTCTGTACCGCCCTCCTCACTGAAGGTGACCCAGGGCTGTTTAACACATCCTAAAAAACATAAAAACAGTACAGGCTAAAATTCTAAAAGTTCTCCAAATCCACAGTTAAAACCAATTAAAACTACGACTCAAACTTTGTATGATTTAAAAACTTAAGAACTTAAGGGAGCAGAGGAGGAGGTCAAACTAGCCAGCAGGCTGAGGTCGTTGTGCCTCCAATACCCCAGACCTGCCCTGCCAGCCAGGTTTTAACACCCTTCTGAAAGAGCAGCAGCTCTGCCTGGAGGCGCGGCTCAGTTGGCAGGAGGTTCCATAGGTCCAGAGCTGACACAGAGAAGGCACTCCTTGTAGTCCTAGAGAGATGAGCCTCTCTAGCTGATGGTATAACCAGAGAGCCTCTCTGGTCTGCTCTAGTGGGAGGGGCAGATGTCCTTGGGATGATGCAGTCTCTTAGGTATCCTGGCCCACTACCATGTAGGGCTTTAAAGGTAATAACCAGCACCTTGAATTGCACTCAGAGGCACACTGGCAGCCAGTGCAGCTCCCGAAGCAATGGTGAGGCACTAAATGGTGAGACTAAATTTAGGCTTCTGGGAATTTAACTCCAAAAACTAAAGGTTGGGAAACACTGCTTTAAGTACTAAAGTGGTTTCATGCTTCTAACTTTGTACTATCTATATAATCTAATCTGACCCATGGTTTGTTTGTTTTTAACTAGGAATGAGTGATATGGTCATACTCTCTTACCTTATTCTTTATTCTTTCCTTAAGGTTCACATCCTAGTTTAATTAAACCACAGTTGTCCATTATGTTCAAAACAAGAAGCCATGATTAGATGTCAGTTGATTAGACAGGATCTTAAACCTCTTCCTCACACAGAAAAAGCAGTACCTTGCCTCTAAACTGAATCTGGACAGTCGACTTCAGTACAGAATGCTTAAATGTCACTCTGAACCAGGACCATTTGGCTTGTTAAATGCAAACCAAATTAATTTCTCCATCCCGTCCTACATCCAATCCACTTACAAAGCTGGGAATGGACATTTCTTGCACATTTCTACTGAACTGAGCGAGCTTATGAAAGAACTGGTCCCATATGTGGTGCAGTTTTGATCAAATACCTTCAGACAAGCAATGGAGAAGAAGGAAATTGCAGGCTTGTGATGTTTATGATACTTATGTCTTTCCTAAAGTCACTAAAGCACACAATTGAACACAGCTTTTTATCTTTTCATTTGAATATATCCCTAAGGCATTCAATATTAGAGACAACTGTTCCTGTCATAGGTACTTTGAGTATGAAACATCTCTTGAGGAAAGGGTTTTTAGGAAAGGATTTGAATTTTTACTAGTATAACCAACACCAATGGAAGACAAAATTAGCAGTTCAAAGAATCAAATGCACAATAAAATGTCTGGAAGATAAAAATGTGTCTTGACCTTGTCAATTCATTATTGCTGTTGCAAACAGCAATTGAAACCAGACTTCATCCATCCATTCTAAATCTTTATTTCCAACCTTGGGTCCTTAGATATTGCTTGAGTAAAATCTACACTGAGCCATGCTGATTACAGAGCTACAGTGGTTAGGGCTTTTAGAAATTGTAGTCTATTCCTAGATTAGCCTCTGCTCTAAATATACAAGGGTCCTCCTCCTCCTCCTCCCTTCTTTTGTTAGGCCTTTGTCAGATGTGAAGGTGATCTGGCTATGACATCTTCACCCCATTGATCACCAGGGTTGATTCGGCTGATCTGGTTGACTAAGCCTTTGTCAGATCTAGAGGTGGAGAAAAACTGTGAAAGGCATAGCAAAAGAAATTCACTCCGTTACAGAACAATGCATTACTAAAGCACGCCATAGTCTCAACAGTTTTAGCAAACTAGAGGAAAAGCTGTCATTCCTTTATGTCACCTGATCCCACCATTCTTACCTTTTCCATCAACAGCACTATTACACGGCAAAAATAAAGTCAATAATTTTGTTCTCTGTCACTATGGCAAAAAGTAGATAATGGCTTCCACTGCTAGTTGAACAAGGCGTTTCAGCTCAGCCCCCAACAGAAATATCATAAATCTTCAGGATTCTCTCCTAGAAAAAGAAACTGGACCCTGTTTTTTTAAAGGTGACCTCTACAACTTCCTATCAGTCAGAGAAGTGGGACTTTCCTCTGGTACATGCCATCAATCAGGGATCTGGAAAGAACAAACTAATGTTTTAAACATTCAAATGTTAAGTACACAAAGGAATTACTTCTTCCACATAACATTCTCTAGTAGTCCAAGCATGTGTAACAAGCACGATGAAGCCAAAGAAGTATGCAGTATATAATTTGCACCCACCAACAATGCTACCTGATCTTTATGAAGTCAAATGTTGTCCTGCATAGGGATTTATAACTACAGAATCATATGGAAGAATGAACTATGTGCATTATCAAAAACATTCTGGCATTCTTTTTCTTGAAACAGCTGCAGATCTTGGCATTTACTACAATGCTCACATCAATATTCAATGAGACCCCAGCAGATTAGCAGTGCAATGCTGGAAATAAAAATGTATATTAAAAATAGGGGGGGGGCAAAATTTTGTTTTGATTCAAGTCGAAACTATTCAAAAGCTTTGTTGTTCATTGATTGGCTCAGATGGCAGTTTTCCATTTTCTTGATTTTCCTTCCCAACAAACATTTTTGGGTTTATTGTTGTTATCCATTCCTTCTGAAGAAAGAAAAGACAAAATGAAATTAAAAGGGGCATGCTTTGACATGCTTCAGGAAGTCATTAAGTCTCACATACAGCCAAAGTAATATTGCAGCATTATTAATTTAAATAATTTTTAGTTTATCTGATGATTACATGCCAGAGTTGACCTATAAAAATGCCTCTGGTATTAAGTGAATAAATAGAAAAGAGTCAATTCCAGCTTTTAAAAAATTGGATAACTCTATGAGATTTGTTCTTTTTTCTCTGTTCTTTGCCCTACATATTAGATAATTATAGCATGTGTACATGATATAGGCACCTATTTTTGAGACTAGTAGTAAGGCATGTAAATCCTGACTTGATTTATCCTGACTATATTTATTTATTATATTTATACCCTGTCCATCTCAGCTAACAACAAAAAACTCACACATTGAAGATGGTCACACATTTTTTAAAAATACATTTAAATATACCAGAAACAAAAAACCTATTGGTGATGGAGAGAAATAAAATCCCTATAAAACATGGCTGACAGGGTAGGTTTGGGGTGCGGGACTATGACCCCAGCCCACTGGTTGATTTAAGCCCTGGTTGCCCTCAACTAGTTTTTAGATTTTGATTTTAAAGTTTTAAATTGAGGGTTTTTTAGGAATGTTTTTAAGAGTGCTTTATTCTGTGGTGTTTTTTTTTTAATGAATTGTGAGCCGCCCTGGGTCACCTTGGTGAGGAGGGTGGTTGATAAGTATGACTAATACTGATAAATAATAATAATATAATGCATAGTGAAATTATATGCTACTTTTGTGTTGGTCTCAGTGAAAACTTGCACATTATCACAAATATATATACCGGTACACATTTCTATAAAATCTTTAATACTGGAAATGTGGTAACTCTTTCCTTGCTGCATGAACTAGTAGAAATTGTAGCATTGGATGGGTTGCTTGTGCCTGTCTGATCAATATGGTGTCCAGGTCAGCTAAAAGTATGCAATTAATAATAATGAGATTCACTGGTACGAGAAGCACTTAAAGAAACAAATATTTTAAAGAGATGTTGGAGAATTCATGGAACATTCTGTCATTTATTTATTTTTATTTTTTTGTTATGATGACTGAATGGAAAATGTACTCCAGAGATTCAAAACTGAACTGTTTATTTTATTTTTTTGGACAGCAGCTTCCAGAACTTCACAGCCAGCATGTATAGGACATGTCAGTTTAGGAGCCTCCACTGGACTATTTTGATCCAAATTATAGTTCCAAGATGTAATGTTTTCCCTACAGGGCTGCTGCATTAGAAAAAGATTTTAAAATTTGTTGTGTAAAGGTTCTGAAAATGCTATGATCACAACATTTCCAAAACAAATGGAACTATATAATTCTAGAATATTTATTTATTTATTTATTGTTCATACTTATATGAATATGGTGGGCTTGTCCATTCCTGGCTTTGCTTTCCCTATTATTAGCTACAACAGTTTGACTGATTTTTCCCCTTGATGTAGGGTCAACAGTCCATCATGAGGAAAAAGTGCTCCATCATCATTTTACCACTTTCTTTATAGAGACAGTTTACCAGCTCCTCATCAGTCACAGTCCAATCTTGCCAAGCCATGAGCCTATATTTCCAAGGACATGTAACCCCATCCAGCACAGGTTGACTCCCTGTTTCCTGATTTACTTCACAAATAGTCAGGAGCTCCTTTTTCTTGCCTGGATTAAGCTACAGACATGCTTATACATACTGAAGACTATCTGCAAATTCTATCCTACTATCCAAACTTGGAAGACTTTAGGTAAGGAAAGAGAAATCTATGACTGTGTAGATGTTGTCATAAGGAATTATTCTTCTTTCATGTCTAGGCCAGATGTGAAACTGCCAAAATGAAGCCACTTTTTGGTGAATTCATTCCATAGTTCTTTTGCCTGACTTTGTGTGAGAAAGATTAGCTGGCACAAGGTTCATTTATTTATTTATTTATTTATTTGACTTGTTTATCCGCCCCCTTGCCGAAGCGACTCAGAGTGGCTTAGAACATAAGAAACACCCCAACATAACCCATTAGAACAACCCATACTTATGAATAAAACATCATAAAAACACTAAAATTTAAAAATCTTAAAATCACAAAAGCTCGAATCTAAAAAATCTAAAATCCCCATAACAAAATTGTCAGATGGTCGTATGGGCCAGCGGGGCGGAGTAGATCCAACAGC
Organism: Furcifer pardalis; assembly: GCA_030440675.1. NCBI lineage: Eukaryota > Metazoa > Chordata > Lepidosauria > Squamata > Chamaeleonidae > Furcifer > Furcifer pardalis. Next base: position 80,352,305 of record CP126892.1, read on the forward strand.
AGCATCCCACACCTGTTGGGCCAGCCATGTCTTTAGCTCTTTTCTAAAGGCCAGCAGTTGTGGTTGGAGGCGGAGGTCTGTCTGCAGGAAGTTCCAGAGGACCGGGGTGGATACCGAAAAGGCCCTCCATCTAGTGCTGAAGAGATGAGCCTCTCCAGCTGTTGGTACCCATAGAGAGTCCCTCTGGTCCACCCTAGTGGTACGGGCAGATGCAGTCTCTTAAGTAACCCAATCCACTACCATATAGGGCTTGGTTGTTGTTGTCTGGGATGCGCCTGAATTGTCGTTCACAAATACCACAATCTTTGAGGATGCTCGTTCTGTGTAACCCACTGTGAGCAATGATCAGGGGTCACTATCCAAAAACAACTCAAGTGACACAGGTTCCCCACTCATGCTTGAGATAATTTTGGGCTATATGGCAAAATCAGATTTAGCAAAGTTTCTTGAAAGTACATGAAAATACATCTGAGGTTTGCCAATGTTTGGCTTTGATCTACCAGATCAGATTTTTCAAGGATTATCTTAATTAGTTTTCAAGAGACAGTTTTGTTTTTGGAAAGTTATGCTTTTTTGCTAATAACAGTCTGTAAGAATTCTAAATGTAAAGCCAAGTGTTATTTAGCCATTTAGCTGAAATAGATCATTCAAAAGTTATTCAGAAGTTTTTTTTCTTCCCCTTGACCTGAATGAGCATATCGACAGTCTAAGCAACAGACTTGGTTTGGCATGGCAGTTCCATCTTAACTTGCACCACAGTTCTTAGAGAGCTACCTTTGTGTTTATCTGTTTCCTAGAAATAAAAAGAAAAATCAATAGCTCCAAGATGAATACTGCTTAAAACACCATTTCCTGCAGTCGCTTATTTGTGGAATGAAAACCTGGATAAAGCCAGATGGAAAATACCTTTGTTAATTTGCACTCACCTCAAGAAAAAGAAAAATCTGTTTCATCTCCAGCCTTGCCAGCATACCTCGGAGCTTAAATCCTGTCTGTCTTTCGTTACTATACAGGCGTGTGGCAGGCAACAAGCCAGCTGGAGGCAAAAATTTGGACTACTAATTTTTCCCAGCTGACCCTCTGCCTCCCAAAGGGAATGTGACCCCCTGGTTCAAAGACTTCACAATTCATTTTTAAAAATCCATATCAGAATTCTTTAATCAAGAAAGCCCCACACATTTCACAAAGAGCCACCCAAATCATTTTCTTTCTTTGGATTGAAACTGTGTTAGACTGACTAGACACATTGGGGCCTCTATGCTGGCAAATTGACCTGGTAGCGTAGTCATTCTTATCCAGGAGGATGTGCAGGATAAACATTTTCATCTAATTCCTTTCTTCACTTGCTGTTAAAAACCCTTAAATTGTGTCATTGAAGACTTCTTGGAATAGCCTTCTCATGACCTATATTTGCCCAGTTTTGTAGGCCATTTTATTTTCACTGGTCAGAAGGGGTGATCTTAAAAGCTTTCTATTATTGGCGACTATACTATATTTGCATTTTTGTCTAGGGGAAAAAAGCAATTCCTTTCTCATGATTTCATAATCTGTAGAAATTTTACATCTCCTTGTTAGGAGACATCAGGTTGTGGAATAATGGCCTAAAGCTACTTCTAACACCTATTTATGTTCACACTTTCTCTTGTACAACTTGTTGGAATTTGGACTCCTGTGGTATAGGTATAGTTATATGGACCTTCAAGTTACTGAAGGATTACATTTTCTTGGTTGTGTGTATATCACATTTGATTCTGACAGACTATTCTTCTCAGGTATTTTTTCATTACAACTAATTATCAGCATTTGTAGAAATGATGTACAAGTATGTACAAAGCCAGGCTATATTAATTATTTAATATTCTGTTTGGGAATGTTAACTTTTATGGCTATTACATTTGTATTCATAATAATAATCATGATTCTATATTCCACAGTTAAACAGATGGATTTGCATGACTAGATTTTTCTGAGAATTATGCTTTCAAACATATTTTGGATTAAATTTATATAAGAAACTGATTTAGGAAGTATCACACTTACATGTATGGGTAAAGTCTATATACTGGTTAGACAAAGAATTATGTTAGAAGGCATGGAACATAAATAATTTTTTGAAAGCAATAAAAGTAAAAATTCAGGAAAATGGTTTCCCCCCAAAGATAATAAAAAGATAACTTATTATTTATTTATTATTTATGAGTTCAAATTTATATTGCCGCCCACTCGCTGTGGCGACTCAGGGTGGCTTACAAAAAAAAATACATTACATTACAATACAATATGTTGGTGTGGGCTCAGGGGGAGGGGCGGCAAGGTCCTCAACCTGCCCTGGCTTCTTCCTCCCCTGGCAGTTGCCCTATTGCCTTGTTAAATGTAATATTGTTACTCATATAAATTGCAATTGCACCATCACAAGGTATGATCTAAAAATATATAAGGAAAGTACTGTTTGGAGAAATATGTTGCAATAATACAATACAGTAAGATGTAATGCATTATTTTGGCTATTCCTTCAGCAGTTTGATTCCCGAGTACTGCAGGAGAGATTGAGTTCCTGTCTTTGTCCCAGCTGCTGCCAACCTAGCAGTTCAAAAGCAAGAAATTGCAAGTAGATAAATAGGAACCACTTTGGTGGGAAGGTAAACAGTGTTCCGTACACTCTGTTGTCTAGTCATGCCTGCAACATAACCACAGAAACATTGTATTGTATTGTTGTTTGAAGCAGACAGCGATAGCTCTTTGGCTATAAACAGAGATGAGCACTGAACCCTAGAGTCAGATATGACTGACTTTCAAGCAAGGGTGACCTTTTCTTTTACCTTACCATCTTGGCATATCTTCATCTATCTTTCACTGCATGGATTTACTTATGTTCTGTTAAGGCCCAGAAAGACTGTGGTATTACTCATTACATCGATCTTCTACTTCTTCCACATTTACTTTCAATCTTCCATTCAGTGATGTGTTGCAGTATATTATGGGAAATTATGTGTCTAAAATATGAGCACTTGCAACTCTATTTCTTTCTGTTTTCCTATCCAATTTAGAACTTCTTCATTTTTTATTCTTATCAGAGAGGAAACAAAACAAAAAACAAAGAAAGCTATTTCCCTGGAAGAATAATTATTTATTTAATTATTTCCTTTATTCTTAATTTTCTAAACCTGCTGACTTAGTGCAGGCACTACTCGAGGTGGTGAACAACATGTAAACATAAAGTACAGACAATAAACCAAAATAAACCAAGCTTGTGGCAGATGGACCTTTCTTCTGAAGAGCATCAGATAACATACATGACTCACCTCCTATCTTCCTGACCTCACAACTTTGTGAGATAGGCCATTCTGAGACACTGACTGTTTCAAGATCATCTAGAAAGGTTTTGTAGCAAAATGGGAATTTGAATTTAAGATCCCAAATCCTAATCCAACATTCTAAATGCTTTTTCATTGTTTTACTCATTCCAGAGTTTGATGCACTCTGAGTCTATAATGATTTACAAGCACTTCTTGCTGCTGTAATTCCCATCTCAGCCCAAGTGCTCCTGTCAAATGGTCTGTTATGAGGTTTCTCACAAGTATCCTAAATAGTCTTTAGATAATGTAATACCCATTACTCATTTATTAACAGTCCTCCAGATTATTTTAAACACTGAGACAACTCTACTGCATGTGGGGTGGAAAAATCAACCAGATTTTCCTGACAGAAAGAAACATAGATGCCAAACCTGTAATATCAGATCAAATTCAATTACGAATTCAGTATTACAGGTTTCTTCTTCTGTGTCTAAGTCAGACGTTAAAATACCAGAATGAAGCCAACTTTGGTGAATTTATTCCATAGTTCCTTTCACCTGACCTAATGTGTGAAAGATTAACTGGCACAGCAAGGTTGCCATTAGCCTGAGTATGCCCGATTGTGGTTCAAAAATACCAAAATTTTCAAAGATACTATTTCTCTGTTCCCCCAGTATTACAGACAACAAGCTATGAGTAAGTAAACCTATGTTGTTATTCAGTCTCACAGTCGATTCCGACCCTTTGTGACCCTATGGACAGGCACCCCTGTCCTCCACCATCTTCCACAGCCCACCCAGCTCTGTGCCTATTGCATCTACAATACCATCTAGCCATCTCATTTTCTACCACCCCCTTCTTCTTTTGCTCTTCATTTTCCCAGTATCAAGGCTTTCTCAAGTGAATCCATTCTTCTCATTTGATGTCAAAAGTACTTTAGCTTCATCTTTACTATTTGACCTTCTAACGAGCAGTCAGTGTTGATTTCTTTTAGGATTGACTTATTTGTTCCCAGTGATGGACTGTAACAGTTTCTCACCAGCTCGCTAGAGCTGGTAGTAACTTTTCCCAGTGTCCCAAAGAACCGGTAGCAGCTTTTTTTTTTTGGGGGGGGGACCACCTTTGGGGCTTACCTTTTCACTGGTTCCCCCACTGTGCATGAACGCCAAGCATTTGGTGTGCATGTACGCCTACAGTGTTTGGCGCATATGCACGGCCTCCTTGCTGTCCTCCCAAGCGGGGAGGAGGAAGAGAAGCTGCTAGCCTGAAGCTCCCTATAGCCTGCTCCCCAAGGTAAGTGACTCACCTTTGGATGTGGTGTATCTGTGTGTATTTTAATGTGTATTTAATACCTTTAACTATATTGACGTACTACCACAGTTCCTAAAAAGGCCTGATGGAATTGTGGTTGAGTACTTAGACGATATATTTTGCTAAGAAAATGGATTCTCTTATGTCAGAATGATGTTAAGCTTTAAAAACACGTGTCTAGTAGTGAGTTTTAGGGTGAATTATCAACAGGTGTCGAAAATTACTGGCTGGGCATGATTGCAGGCCTTCACAAGATCATCACCTGAATACTGTCTATGCTAATGAGCTGAGCAAGAGTCTGCTTCTCCTATAGAGTGATAGACCGGATGCAGACTTAGTGGGAGGTTTGGTTCAGTTGCAGGTCGGTTCTATTTGGGACCTCAAGATGTATATATGTTTATTGTATATTGTTTACTGTCCATTTGTACAGAATATTGTTATGGACTGTATTTTGATTATATTATGTTCATATTTATTTTATTGCGCTGTATTTTGGGATGCTGTGATTTTGTACTGTTGATCTGTTATATTGTATTGTATTCGATTTTATGTTGTGAGCCGCCCTGAGTTGGTTTTCGCCAAGTAGGGCGGCATATAAATCGAAATAATAATAATAATAATAATAATAATAATAAAGTCTTGGAGTTACCTCATCAATAAGCTACACCTGTGCTGTTCCAAGTGCTGTTCCAAATGGAGAACCCTTAAGGAGGTACAGCTGTTTTACATTTACATTAAGACATATTATCCTAGAAAACTGGTTAGGCAAAAACTTAGTACCTAACTTCTTTAACTGTTGAAAAGTTGAAAAGTGCCAAAATGAAGCCATCTTGTGGTGAGTTCATTCTGTAGTTCCTTCCATCTGACTTAGTGTGAGAAAGATTAGCCAGAATAAACTTTAAGCCCTGGTTGATTTGTGTTTGTGGTGGGTGTTTTTGTGCGTGGGTGTATTTTAATGTATTTTTATTTAATTTATTTATTTAATTTATTTATGGGTTTGTGTTGTGGGTGTGTGGGTGTGTGGGTTGAGGTGTGTGTGTGTGCTTATTTTTATTTTTTTTATTTTGTTAAATATATTTTGAAGCCATCTTACGGTGAGTTCATTCTGTAGTTCCTTCCATCTGACCTAGCGTGAGAAAGATTAGCCAGAATAAGCTTGAAGATCTGGTTTAAAAGGTCTGGTTGATTTGTGTTTGGGGTGGGTGGGTCGGTGTTTGGGTAGGTGGCTGTATTTTAATGTATTTTTATTTATTTATTCATTTATTTATTTATTTATTTATTTACAGGTTTGTGTAGTGGGTGGGTAGGTGGGTTCAGGGGTGTGTGTGTGTGTGTGTGTGTGTGTGTGTGTGTGTGTGTGTGTGTGTGTGTGTGTGTGTGTGTGTGTGTGTGTGTGTGTGTGTGCTTATTTTTATTTTTATTTTTTTGTACTTTTTCTTTTTTCTTTGCTTCCGCCCATGACATCATGACGTCATGATATTAACTCTGCCCACACTGTGATGACGTCATGGTGTGGTAGTAAAATTTTTGATATCCCACCACTGTTTGTTCCCCTCACTGTCCAGGGTACTCTGAAAACATTCCTCCAACACCACAGTTCAAAGGCATCTATTCTTCTGTGCTCAACTTTCCTAATGGTCCAGCTCTCACAACCATACATTGCCACCAGGAATACCATTGCTTTGACTATGCAAATTTTTGTTTGCAAGTTGATGTGTCTACTTTTAACTATGTTCCCCTGCAATCACCATCTGCAGTGATCTTTGATCCTAAGAAAGTAAAATCTGTCACTGCTTCTACTTCTTCCCCATCTATTTTCCAGGGACTGATAGGACCTGTTGCCATTATCTTGATTTTCTTGATGTTCAGTCTCAAGCCAGCTTTTGCACTCTCTTCTTTCAATCTAAGCAGCAGTTTCTTTAGGTCTTCCTCACTTTCTGCCATTAGGGTGGTATCATCTCTCAAGCTGTTGATGTTTCTCCCAGCAATTTTGATCCCAACTTGTGATTCGTCCAACCCTGCATTGTGCATTATGTGCTCTGTGTATAAGTTGAATAAGCAGGGAGACAAAATGCAGCCTTTTCTTACTCCTTTTCCTATTCCAAACCACTTTGTCATTCTGTATTCTGTCCTTTTTGTTTGTTTATTTATTTATTATTAATATTTATCCACAGCCATCCTCACCAAGGTGACTCAGGGCGGTTTACAGATCATAAAAATACCACAATAAAACATAAACATTCTTTAAAACATTCCTAAAAGCCCTCAAATTTAAACTGTTAAAGATTAATATTTAAGATCAAAAAAATTTAAAAGAACGCCAAATTACTACATCTTGAGGGAGAGAGGGGGCTTAAATCATCCAGCGGGCTGAGGTCATTATACCTCCCACACCCCATACCTGCCCTGCCAGCCATGTTTTTAGATTCTTCCTAAAAGGCAGCAACACAGTCTGGAGACATAGCTCGGTTGGCAGGAGGTTCCATAAGGCCAGAGCAGACACAGAGAAGGCTCTCTTCCTGGTGCCAGAGAGATGCGCTTCTCTGGCCGAAGGAACAACTAGAGAGCCTCTCGGTCTGCTCTGGTGGGAAGGACAGATGTTCATGGGGTGAGGTGGTCTCTTAAATTGCTTCTTGACTCTTGCTGTCCTATGGCTTTGGCATAATTTCTGGAACATAAATCGCCTTCTATCAGCATTTATTATTTCTCATATTTATGTGTGGTAAAGAAGTTCAACTTGGAGTCACTCACTTGGTTACAATATTTTCCACACACACAATTTAACAGGATTTCTACCAGTCTCCCAAGACTACAATTAAGAGGAGGTACAGTTAGCCAGAGATTATTTGAAAAGACTCATAAAACAAACTAGAGCTCAGTATTTCACTCCTCATTTTCTAAAGATATCTTAGGATGTGTGTTATAAAACTGATATGGCTTTTGTACAAAACAATTGTATCTGGCACTTAAAAGAGGTTTTATCTACAGTAATGAAACAACACACTTATAAAAATTATCTACTAAGAAATCTTGTGAACTGCAGGGCTTTATTCGTGGGCTAACCTTGTTCATGTGGTAATTGGAAAGATAGCATCCAACAAGGCCTGTGTATATATGTGTACATGAGAAAAGTATTATGAAAGAACAATTTGATTCGTCAACAGAAAAACATTACATACAACTGAAAATGATGGTTAACTGTTCAATTTGGAAATCCAAGCCGATAACATTATTTCAGTTTGTACAGCACTTTGCTACATCCTTCGTACAGCTAACCTGTTCCCTTCCCAGTCTTCTTCAGCACAGCACATGAGCATTTTTTTGAAGCAGATCTTGAGTGATGTGACTAACATCTGCCATGTGCAACTCATTTTTCTCCTTCCAGCAGAGAATTGTGTGCATAAGAGGAAGTCAGCCTTGTTGTGTAGGTGTGGGTTTGTCTGTCTTGATTGGATGTTGATAGGAATGTAACATGCTGTGTTTGGTGTTCACAGGACCCCTGGGAGACCAGAGACATTTCACCTTTGCCTGTGGAGGGAAAGGTGAGGGAAACCTAGGGAGCCCCTTGGGTTTGGCATGAGACCTGTCCATCAATGAAATGCTGACAGAATAAAAACACAGGTGCCTTCTTTTATGAAATGAGCAATGGCCTTTGTTTCCCTCAGAGGCCTCTTCTTTCTTAATAGCAGGGGTTCCCAACCTTTTCAAGCTGGGGGCCAGGTTATGCTCTCTCAGTCAGCTGTGAGGGCCACTCAGCCATTTTGTCCTGCCTACACGATGGGTGTGTGCGGCCATTTGCCCTAACAGCTTCAAAGGGGTAGCCATTTTGTTTCTTGAATGTCCTTGGAAGGGTGGGGGCAGATGAAATGTCATTGTGGTCCAGATTTGGTCCATGGACCTTTGGTTGTGAACCCCTGCTCAATAGGGTCTCATGGGCTTCTCCATCAGAACTAGCCTAACATAGCAGTATCATAGCATTATCTGAGGAGGCGTATTCTGCCAGTCTTATCACAAATGTCATTCAAGAGTAACCCTAGTCAAGTGTAAGATAATGCAATGTTGTTGACCTGCTTACAGGCATGTTCTTAGCCCCATCTCCTCCCCTGCATCAACTTTCTTCTTGCAATTAACAACAACACTGAATAGGACAGTCTGTTTATGCAGAGATTCTCCATGCAGGTAAAACTATTAGAAAATTCAGGATCCTTCTTGATGTCTCTTCATCACTGATCACTGAACTAAACAAAGTGGGGAATGGGGCAAGGCTAGGCATTGCTCTCAAAGTGTATTGTTTAGAAATGCCTAAGAAATCAGGTTTAATTTGAATAGTACTAACTTAGACAAGGCTCTCACAGTTTCTACGGTAGCCAGCTAAACTCAAGCAAGAGTGTGTGAAAAAAGGTGTTTTTTTCTTACAGCAGTTGAAGCAAGCTAGGAAAAGGCAGAAATCTCAGAGATCTACTGGCAAAACAATCTGCAGGCTTGAAGAAGGGCAATGAAGTGCAGAGCACAGAAAGAGAACAACACATCATCCACAATAATAGCAACATTGAGTGTAGCTCTAGATAATTTCCATCTTCTACAGATTCAGATTGGCTTGGATTCAGCACAGCTTCAGCTGCTTTAGCATTGACTCAGGTAGATATTTTCAAGAAACAGGATAGTGATCTTGTATTTCTTCCATATCCAAAAGAAGACACCTAAGTGCTGATCATTTATCTCCTCATTGCAAGAAACCACAAAAAGAGATTATAATAGAAAGGGACATTCTTCCTTCTCATTTTTGTGTTGATGGGCAATGAGCAAAGCCATTGAGAAACAGAAGAACAGGTGCAAGAGATGTTTTCTATGCAAGAGAAAGAGAAGAAACAAAAGAGAGAAATGCCTCTCCTCTACACTGTGTTGTATCAGAAATGTCTAGGTGGTAAAAAGGTAAAGGTTTCCCTTGCTCGAAAGCCAGTCATATCCGACTCTAGGGGTCAGTGCTCATCTCTGTTTCTAAGCCGAAGAGCCAGCACTGTCTGCTTCTGCAGATGTTTCCATGGTCATGTGGCAGGCATGACTAGACAACGGAGCGCATAGAACGCTGTTACCTTCCCACCGAAGTGGTCCCTATTTATCTACTTGCAATTTTCTTGCTTTCGAACTGCTAGGTTGGCAGGAGCTAGGACAGAGACGAGAGTTCATCTAAAAGAATGAGGATGATGTAGCAGGAAGCTCTGATTAGAATTTCTCTCTATCTTGCGGTGTAAGATTATGGGCAACTTTTTAAAAAATATTGAGTCTTTAAAAACTGTAAGCTCTCACAGTAAGTAGCTGTGTTGACTTTGCCTGTTGAGTGTTGACATAATAGCAATCTTGCATGTGCTAACATTGGGTATTAGCTGGATGGGGGGCTTTACAGCTTAATGTGACTGTCTTTTGTCACTAGTTTGATTTGAAAAGTTCTTTCCCCACTTCTCTCATTTAAGGCAGCTCCTCTCCACCCACCTCTTTGTTTTTATTTCCTTCTTTTTTATTGATAGTCGTTCTTTTTTCTCTGTCCAGGCATGGAGGTTTAACCTACTCCACTAATTTCCCTTCATAGTTGGTAACTGGAAGATATTAGCAGAGCAAAAAAAAGGCAATGATTAATAAAAAAAAGAGAGTATAAATATTTATAACAAGAAGGGTTCAGTTTTCCTAATATTAGAATATATAGTTATATCTGATGAGATACTTATTTGATATTATATCTTAATCTAGTAATTTACTCTAAATGGATATGTGCCTTAAGTCCACCAGCTCAGATCCAAGAAGAGCTTTATGTCAAGAACAAACATTCGTGAGGGTATGCAAGAGCAAAACCAAATTAGAAGATGGAGGAAGGAGCTCACTGGACAAGGAAAAACATTAAAGGATATAGCTGAGGAACTTGATCTTCCCTATGTCACTTGGAGGACCCTGAACAGGATGAGGGAGGAGGAATAGGAGAACGAGGAGAGAGGAAGAGGAAGAAATTTAATAGGGTTAAGTATGGAATCATAGAAATTACTGGAATTTATTGGGAACTATAAGAATATTTTTCTACAATATAATAAGAGTATTTATTTTTATTTATTTATTTATTTATTTATTTTTCTCATTTAATACCCCGCCCCACTCGGGAAGACCCGACTCTGGGCGGCTTACAGACTAAATTACCGTAATAGGTAATCTATAAACAAACAATATATAAAACCTTAAAAATTCATAAATTCATAAAAATTTAAAACATTCAAACAGTAAAACAGATAAAACAAATAATAACAGGTACAGATACCGGGGGGGGGGGGGGATGGCTGCCCTTAAATCAGCCATCCTGGATGGGAACCTACATTACTGTGTCCCCACACTTGACCTGCCAGCCATGTCTTTAAACCCTTTCGAAAGGGGAGGAGCTCCGTCTGCAGGCGCAGCTCTGTCGGAAGGAGGTTCCAAAGGGCCGGGGCGAACCCGGAGACAAAAACATTTTTAAAATATCCTATTAGTTTGTAGTAAGTATAGGAAAGTATTTATACCATCCATTTCCCCACTGTATCCAGTGTTAGAACTAGAGAAATTTCCAGGATATCTGAAAAGAAATCTGAAGAATGTACACTAAGAAACAGGTAAAATATAACAGAAAGAGAAAAATACTTACAGTCCCTTTTTAAAAAAGTGAATTATAGGGGGAATAACAGAGAAACTGGGGTAGTATAAGCATCTAACCCATGCATAATACAAAAGGTTGTGATATTTGCTGTGAAAGACAATATATGTAGCTCTAAGTACAGTTGTACCTTGCTTAAAGAGCATAATGCGTTCTACAGGATTGTTCTTTAAGCAAGTTTGCTCTTTAAGCAAAACATCATTGTAAGTGATCAATTGTGGACTGCAAATCCCAATTTATTTGTTGAGCGAGTTTTTGGTTGGTTTTATTTGTTAAGTGAAGCAACCATTCAGAGAAAATTCTGCTCTTTCAATGAGTTACTCTCTAAGCGAGGTGCTCTTTATGCAAGGTTTTACTGTATCAGGATCTAATTGTGTGAACTGTTATAAAGATTCAGAGAAATGATTGTAATACTTAAATGCTAAATTTCTATGTAATGTATTATATTTATTGTTGGATAGCCTTGTTGTGAAATGTTTTTAAGAGATGCTGAGAGCACCAGAGTGACCAGAGCACCAGACTCAGAGTGAGTCCGACCAACCACTTGCTAGAGCTGCTATTAAGGCCCATCAGGTAGCGATGGGGGTGGTGAAACGTCAATATTTCACCACCCTCATTGCCTCTGCAGATAATCACCAAGTGACTCTGTTCCAGGTGACCAGGTCCCTCCTTGTAAGAGGGGGGTCTGGCCCCGGTTGGCAAGGGTCGGCTGAGGCATTTGTGGATTATCTAATAGAGAAAATCACTCAGATTCAGTCGAGGTTGAACCCCAGTGTGGAAATGTTAGATCTGGGGTTGTTCAAAGTGCAGTCTGGTCATGTTATCCAGGATCAGTTGTCTCTGAGGCAGTAGACAGGCTCCTGGGATCTGTATGTGCCACTGCATGTGCATTAGATCCATGCCCCCGCCTGGCTGGTAAAATCAGCCTGGGCGGGGACAAGTGGTTGGGTCGAGGCCATTATTAACTCCTCACTTTGGGAGGGGTTTTTTCATGCTAGCTTAAAACATGCCTTGGTGTGCCCCCTCCTAAAGAAGCCATCCCTCGACCCTGCGGTTATGACCAACTACCAACCTGTCTCCAACCTTCCATTCCTGAGCAAGGTTTTGGAGAAGGCAGTGGCACAGCAGTTAAAGGAGACCCTGGAGGAAGCGGATTATCTGGACTCTTTTCAGTCACGATTCAGGCCCGGATATGGTACGGAAACTGCATTAGTCGCGCTTGTGGATGATCTCTGGAGAGAGCGGAATGGTGGACATCCAATTATCCTGGCTCTTCTTCTCCTCTCAGCGGCTTTCAATACTGTTGACCATGATATCCTTCTGGGAAGGCTCTGAAGATTGGGGATCCAGGACACTGTGTGGTCCTGGTTCTCCTCATTTCTGAAGGGCTGGACCCAGTCAGTGTGGTTGGAGAGTGAGAAATCCAGCCCTAGGCTGCTCCAATATAGAGTGCCTCAGGGCTGAATCCTGGCAAGACTGAGTGGGTGTGGATCAGGGGTCTTGCATTATCATGGGAGTCACCATCTTTGGTTCTGGATGGGGCAGTTTTGCCCCAAACAGACCCAGTGCATAATCTGGGGGTCCTCTTGGACTCACGACTACTGCTTGGAGAGCAGGTGGCAATGTGGCCAGGAGGGCTTTTGCACAACTTCGTGTGATACGCCAGTTCCTAGACTGGGACTCCTTGCTCATGATCACACATGCTTTGGTCACCTCCAGACTTGATTATTGTAATGCGCTCTACATGGGGCTGCCCTTGGTGACCATTCGGAGTCTGCAACTGGTCCAGAATGTGGCTGCCCGGGTTGTGATGGGGTGTGGGTGTTATGCTCATGCCTCACCATTGCTGCAGGAGCTGCACTGGTTGCCAGTATGCCTCTGGGTGCAATTCAAGGTGTTGCTTATTACCTTTAAAGCCCTATATGGTAGTGGGCCAGGATAACTAAGAAACCGCATCGCCTTAAGGACATCTGTCTGTCCCACCAGAGCAGACCGGAGATGCGCTCTGTTTGTACCATTGGCTAGAGAGGCACACCTCTCTAGCACAAGGAGGAGGGCCTTCTCCATGTCTGCTCTGGCCCTATGGAACCTATTGCCAAGTGAGCTGCGTCTCCAGACAGAGCTGCTGCCCTTTAGGAAGGAGGTCAAGACCTGGCTGGCAGAGCATGTGTGGGGTATGTGCCAGACAATTGCCCCAGTTTGTTGGCTCATTTGATCCCTCTCTGTGTGCGTGTCTTGTTTTAGCTTTTTAATATCTTAATCTAAATTTTATATTATGATTTTATTGTGTTTTTAGGTGTTGAGAGTTGTGTTAGCCGCCCTAGGTCTTTTTGAGGAGGGCAGCATAAAAGTTTGTTTGAATAAATAAAATAAATAATAATAACTCCAGAAAACCTTAATCAAATACTGTAATTATTCTAATTACTCTAAATTGTGTTGGAGAGGTTGTCAGAAAATAAGGTTGGTTTTTTTTAATATGATGTGATTGTGAGAATATAAAGAAATTTTGGTAGTTAGTTTTCAAGGAAATAAATAAAATAATCCAGTCAAATGTACATATCCTAAAAGTGCACTTTTGTTAATATTTAATAAGGAGCAACGGGATTGTATAATGAAATACAGTGGTACCTCGAGTTATGAACGTCTCGTGCTACAACATTTTCACAATACGAATGTAAATTTATTGAAAATAAGAGCTTGAATTACAAATTTAAATTCATAACTCAAAACACAGTTTCCCATAGGAATGTATTGAAAACAAATTAATCCATTCCGGAAGTCAGAAAAAAGGTTTTCAATACATTCCTGTGGGAAACTGCATTTTAAGTTAGAATTTTTCATAATACAAAACGTCCCAGGGAACACATTAAATTTGTATCTCAAGGTACCACCACAATTTACTCTACATTCATTAGCAGTACCAAGATAATAGCAAGGAACTGGAAAACAGAGTATGGTTTTAAATTAAATTAGTGTACAAAGATAGCTGTTAATGACAAGCTGACTTGTAATATTAAATAAGAGTCTGAGGAGAATATACTGATTTTGTATTAATAAAGGGGAATGATTGTGCATCTTCACAAGAATCAATGCAGTTTTGGAAGGGTAACAGGGACTCCATAATTGAAGGGAAAATTGGTCATTACTGTATCTCCAAATGGGTATGTTCTGTTTAATTCTATTGTTGGTACTTTTTAATGTGTTTTTGTTATTGTTTGTGTATGTTGGTTTTAAAATATGTAGGGCTTTTGTTGCTATAAAAAATAGCAGAGTGACAAAAGACAAAAAAGAACAAATTAAATTCCTGCCTGCATGTTACCTGTCCCCAGAGGGATTTCAGGGCTTCCACGAACTCCTCAAATAAACAATAACTAATGAATCCACAGCAGTGAAAAAGGCTGAACTATTTTCAGTGTCCTACTTTCATACGGTAAACTACTTTTGTGTAGGAAACTGTAGCTGAGCTGCCAGACAGATGTTTCCACAAGAAGAAGCTGGAAACACTGTACTTCAAAGGCCAAGGGTATTTGGCATAAAGGAACATAAGATCCATACCTCTGAATAGAATTTTGCTCATTCTCCTTGGAAAGTCCTCCTATGCCTCAGCAAACCAAATATAGACTCCTTGAGCTATGCCAAGGCATACAGCCAAACAAAAGGCTTTCTACCTTTCCTAAAGCCTGCAATATATATGACTGCTTGAACAAACTCTATACAGTATATAGTATTTTGAGTACCTCAAAGATCTATGATTTGTGCAGATAGTCCTTTTATTCTACAGGTCACAAGTATTTCACACAATAACAGCATAAAGTAGTTGCTTTGATCTGTTCATGACATGGGCACTGCCCTGTGTTTGAGTGCTTTTTGTTCCTCTTAATGCCCAGATTGATCTTAAGTCTGATTTTGTAATCCAAAATTGTCTTTAGTGGTACCTCCCCATAATCAGTATATATCTCAAATATGCAGTCTGGATGTTAAAAGAAACATGTACAATTGAAATGATCAGGATTTTCTAGATTACCTATTTTTCCTCCACCACATTCAGAAGCCCTCTAATGGTTGTGTTAGCTGAGGGATTCTGGGAATATCAGTCTTTTTTTTTTTTTAAGAGTATTTCCAAACTCTAGCAATTGTTAGATTTTTGCAATGACCCTCAGATTCAATTATTTGCCTAGACATAAAGCTCATGAGAAGTCTTTGAGTGCAGCACTGATTCCCATCTTAGCTTTGTTTTAAAAGAAACCTAGATGACTAAAGTGCTGGAAAGAAATCAATGTAAGTAAATATCCTGCGCCCATCAAGGGAGCAAAGCATGCAGAGTGATGGGAATGTGAATCAAGGGAGGGGGGAGATGATAATGATGGGAACAGCAGCCTCCTCATAGTGACCAGAAACAGAAGTAAGGAAGTTGCCTTGGCTGGAAAAAGCTGGTACAGCATGCACTCTATTTTCCTTTCCCTAAAATTGTTTTCAATGAAAGAAAATTCACTATTTGATTGGTTTTTAGGGTTTACTCATTTCAAGACTTGCTCTATGATGTTAGCAAGGCCAGTACAGAAGCAGAAGACAGAAAGGCAACAGTCGCCATGCCTGTGCTTACCTTGCCAATTATCCCATGCAGAAATGAGGCTACATCCATCACTACTCACACAGAGCTAAACACTCCACAGTGGATCTTTTGAGGAGCATCTCAGTTCTGGAAAGCAGTACTCCATGGATCTGAGTGCCTAGGCCAGTTATGGCCAACCTTGGCACTCCAGGTGTTCTTGGACTTCCCAGAAGCCTAAATCAGCACTCCTGCTGATCAGGGCTTCTGGGAATTGAAGTCCAAGAACAGCTGGAGTGTCAAGGTTGGCTATCACTGACCTAGGCCTTGACATGAGTGCCAAGGATTTACCACTCCCTCATGATCCTTCTTCTGAGACAATTCTGTTATTATGCCCAATGGTAGGGCAAGTCCTACAAGTTTGAATCCGATGGGCCATTGTGGATTTTATTGTACCATCTTACCTTGCTGAAACTTGACATCCCAAATGAGGTTCAGTGAAGCTCTTCTGAAACAGGCCAGAACAGGGCCTCCTATAAGTAAGCCATTTGTAATTCAAGGGCACTAGATGTTCATCTTTATACCTGGATTAGATTATTAGAATTTATGCACATGCACCACCTACCTTTTTCTCTCTCCTTGCGGACATGGTATCTCCTCTTAGCATTCTAGTGCACACATCTTATGATAAAAATACTCACTGAACATCGATCCCACATTTTGCAAGGTAATCCTTCAGCAGTCAAACTTTCCTGCATCCTTTTCTTACATAGTGATATTGCCTAATATGTGCTAATAAAATACTTTCCTCTCCTGGGAAAGGATATTCATCTGTAACTGCAAAAGGTATTTATGTACGCACATATGTTTCAGTTACTGAGTCTTCATGCAACAGGAATACTGACAGATAAAAATCTTAAATTTTTCCATGTTTTCTTTCAGACACAAGTTTCTGGTTTCACATTTTTACAGGGCTCTCCAGAGAAAGTGGATTTTGTTGTTTTAAACAATACTGATTGACGGATTGTTCGTGCCTTAGTAAACTTTTCGACTCACTTGACAGCAGTTTTCCTTTTTTAAATGGAGGCATCTCTTGCTTTATATCCTCACGAATCCATGTCCCACTTTTAAGTCCACTGAGAGAGACATACAGATTTTCATACTTCCTGCGAGTCACGTTTTCATTTCTCCCACTCTTGTGAAGGGATTTCACCTCAGTCACACCAAATAGAAAACATGTGGCCAGGGTGAATGGTACTGTGACTCAAGGCAGACAGTTTCAAAGTCTTAGTGCAATGGTTTTGCTAACTTAAAGTGAAATAAAAGCAGCTGATGAAGAATGTGAGGTATATACTCTTGGCTGCCTATTGAATTAGTTTTCACTTTTTTAATGAATCAAATCAAGGCAAAGAGAAAAAAGTTATTGATAAAACTCAGCTGTTTCTCCCCTTAGGAAAACATGTTTTTAAAAACTTTTTATCACAGACTGATATACAAGTTAATGTAGAACTCCTTTTTAGCAGATGGCTGTTGTATCTTACCTAATATAATGGAGTCCATGTGCATACAATAAATTTATTATTATTGGTTGATGTTTTAGTATGAGCCCAGTTCCCTAAATCTCTATGTGCATGAATCTGATAGAAAGTATTGTAGTAAATAAAAGGCTGTTCCTGCCCAAAACCTTTTGCTGCCTGAGGTGAAATGCAAGATGGTACTTTACTCCCACTGCACTGGCAGAAGCCAACTAGACTTGGCAGATCAGTCCTAAAACAGAGATCAAGTGTAAAAATGCCATGAACCAAACATTTAATTTAACGAACAGGAATGAAGCCAATGTATTTTGGCCCAAGATATACTAGAACCTTTCTCCAGAACAACAACAACAAAAACAAAAAAAACAAAAACAAAAAAACCTTCAGAGATATCTGAAAAGTACAACTAAATAAATGAGTGGTAAATGCTGACTGCCTTTCCTGCTAAATATTCTGGTGAATCATGAAATGAAATAACATATCCTCTGATAACTCCATTTTAGGTTGTTTGCTCAAGGCAATAATGCAACTGGTCTTCTTTTTTGGGGGGGGGGGATCAGGAAATTTACTTCTACAGAAATTCTGGAAGCATAGTAATTGGAAAGATAATTGTACCAATTATAAACTGTGCACTTAGGCCCAAATTTGATTGATAATCCAACTTCGTCCATATCAATTGCTGAGTCAAAAGTTGTATAAATACCATTTATTCAGTGAGTCTAATCTAATTGAGAATATAAATTAGATTTATACCAACAACAAACCAGGATAAAATAATAGCTTGCCAGTCCCAAGCCCAGAGAAAAAATGAGCGTTGGTCATTGGGTTAGCACCCCAAGCTAGTAAAACCTTATTGCTGAAGAAACAACGATGATCCTCCTTCCTGATATGGCCCGTGGGCTAGGTCCAGCCTGCAACACCATTCCAACCAGCCCGTCATCGTATCCCCCTCACCCAAAAGTAGAAGTGGGTACATTTACATCAGCTGATGTAAATGTGGACGTGGGCGCGTTTACATCAGCTGTAAATGTGCCTGCTTCCAAGGGGCATGGTCTGGCCTGCTCAACTGTTCCAGGGGCATGGTCAGGCCCACAGCTCAAAAAGGTTGGCTACTCCTGCTATAGTGGCCGAGACTAGGGTTACCAGATGAAAAAATCAAAAGTCCGGAGAAAAGGCCTGATTTCCATTGAAAAATCCTGAGATTATTTACAGTTTGAGATTTTTTTCACAAACATACTTAACAAGTTAAAAAAGTCGTAATATCATCGTTTTTATACACTGCGGATCTCGCTCACACGTTGCAGATCGCACTCAGAGCGCGGCACCACCTCCCACCTCCCACGCACCACCCTCTCGCGGTGCAGTGACGCTCACTCAGTCAGTTCTACTTGCACCACTGCGAATATTGGATGGCATCGCTTTGAGTGTCGCCACAGCCGGGCGAGCATTGGAATCGGATATCGGATACAAGTTGAAAATGTCTTCAAGTAATAAGCGACCACAATACAGCTGTACATTTACAGATGTTTTAAAAGAAAAATTTCCAATTATGAAAGTTGGTAGAGAACCTACCAAAGTGTTTTGTTCAATATGTAACAATTATTTTTCAATTAAGTTTAAGGGAGCTGCTGATATTGAAAAACATATCCTAACGGAAAAACATAAGAAAAATGCTTTAACTGTTTCAAGTACCACTAAAATTGACTCTTTATTTCAACTGCAAAGTTCTGGACTGACTGACAAAAAATCCGCCGCTGAGGCTACTTTAGCTTTTCACACAGTGAAACATCACCAATCATTTAAATCTATGGATTGCACCAGCCAACTGGTGAAACCTATTTTTGCCAATTCCAACACTGCGAATAGTATTTCTTGTGCAAGAACGAAGACTGAAGCTATTGTTACGGGTGTGATATCTCCGTGGGTAATTGAACAGGTAAAAGTCTCATTACAAAATGTCAACTACTTGGGCATCTCCACAGATGCAAGTAATCATGGTGCAGAAAAAATATTTCCTATTATGATACAATTTTTTGAGTGGCAAGAAGGCATTAAAACAAAACTGTTAGACGTGCTGAGCACACCCGATGAAACTGCTGACACTATAACAGAGATAATTAAAACAAGCTTGCAAAAGCACAAATTGTTGACAAAATGTGTATCATTTATGGCAAACAACGCTAATGTTAATTTTGGCGGAGTTAATCGGCAACCAGGACAAAATGTTTGGACTAATTTAAAAAACATACTAGAAAAAGATATCATAGGAGTTGGGTGCCCAGCACACATTCTACACAACTGTATTCAACACGGCACTGATAATCTTCACATTGATATAGAATCTGTAGTAATGAAGCTGTTTAATTATTTTTCCGTATACACTGTACACACGGAGGTGTTGAAGGATATCAGCGAGTATATAGACGTTATTTATCAGAAACTTTTGTTTCATAGCAAGACACGTTGGCTTAGTCTCTTTCCAGCGATCGAGAGAATATTGAAGATGTATGAGCCGTTGAAGCAGTACTTTTTGTCTACTCCTGGTGTACCAATTACTTTGAAGAACTTTTTTGAAAATGAACTCAGCAAAGTTTATTTATTTTTCGCTTACTCACTGATGTCAATCTTTCAGGCGAGAATCGAAGACATCGAAAAAGAAAGCAATTCTGTTCTAGATATCAAAAGAATTCTCGAATCCACACACGAAATTTTAGTTGCACGAGCGACTTCATGCCACTAAAAGTGCAAGAATTACTGGCTAAGTGCACTGCGGAAAACCAAGAAGTTTTCAAGCAAGACCTTAAAAATATGTATAAGACTTGCATAGAATATCTGATCAAGTGGATGAAGCCTTAAGATGATTTCAAAGTCTTTAATTGGTTGATGCTGAGAAAGGGTGAAATGATCGACTTTGATCAGATTGCTTTGTCAATTCTTTATCTGAATGGAAAAGGAGTACACATCGATGATGTGAAATTATTTGACGAAATTGCAGCTCTGAATAGTTTTTTAACAAAACAAGAAGTATTTTTTGACGTAATGCTTCATGCGTTGTGGGCAACGATTTTCAAGAAAATAGGTATTTCACGATTACCAGAGATGTTGCGTATTTGTCAATATATTTTTGCAATTACAGCCCAAAATGCCAACGTAGAAAGAGTTTTTTCTATCATGGGGGCTCAATGGTCGAATGAAAGAAATCGACTAAAGGTGTCTTCAGTTCGAGCTATACTTTTAATTCAATATAATTTGAAGAGTGTAACATGTGGGGCATTTTATAAATCAATAATTAAAGAAAAAACCTTACTTAAACAGGTATCTTCACAAAATAAGTATGACAAAACTGATTAGGCACCGGCTTAGAGATATAAGGATTGATCTTAATTGTGCAATTATTACCAAAGGAAGATTATTTTTAGTTTGTTTAAATTTTTATTAAAGAGATCTTTAAAATATAAGCTGTTTTTTATTGAAAATTCTAAAAATCCTGAGATTTCATGAGATTTGCAAAATCCGGCCGCAATCCTGAGGAGAGTCCAAAAATCCTGAAATCTCAGGACAAATCCTGAGATATGGCCCGAGACTGGCACTGTGCAGCATGAGAAGGAATTACTACTACATTTCTTTATACAGTATGCCTTTTTGCATAGTGGATTATTTTTTATTCTGAAATGTTAGAATCCCAAGAACTGGCTCAAAATAAGGCTGTCTTAATGGTCAAGATGTGTAGGACAAGTGTACATGGAGAAGTCATGCATTTAACTCTCCAGCACCAGAACAAGGCCTCTTAATTCCCAGAATCAATTTCTTTTTCATAATCACACTGAATTAGATTCATAAAATGGCCATTCTGTGAGGTGTTTACCTGATCAGCTAAAGCTAAACAGTGTCCTTATGATTCAGATACTATGAAATGGCTGAAATCATGTGACATCGTACTGAATGTGCAGTATGTAACAGTGCCAAAGGCAGAGGCAATCATGGCAGGGTAGAAATGTTACTCACAATGCACTTCTGCATGCCTTACAATGGCCATGACAGGAGACATGTGGTCAGCTGTGCAAAGCAGGTTGTCTGGGCATGACACTTTGGAAGCTACCATTGTCATACCTGTTTTACCAGAAAACAGGATTTCAGGCATTATGTTTGAAAATTTATTTATAATTACAATGAGAAAATGTTACAGTTTCTTTTCCATAAATCTAACCAGATAAGTTCATTCAATAGAACTAGATGCTCCCAGACTATGCACCATTCTTTCTTTTTGAAGTCAGTTGGAAGGAAAGAAAGCAAAAGATGCTAGTACCATAATATTCCTGGTTGTCAAAAATGATTTATCCTGACTACATATCAAGCTGTTTCTCTCCTATGAAAGTTAGCTGTTATCAAGACACCCTTTGACATGCTCTTGCATATCCCATCCCACTGTAATTCAGTTCCTCCATTAACATTAATTCCATAAATGGAGGTTGTCACAAGAACTTCAGGTTGTATATTTCTCACTGCACAGGAAATTGATTGTACAGTTGTACCTTGCTTAAAGAGCATAATGCGTTCCACAGGATTGCTCTTTAAGCGAGTTTGCTCTTTAAGCGAAACACCATGCTAAGTGACCAATTGTGGGGGGGATTGAGAACCCCGATTTATTTGTTAAGCGAGTTTGTGGTTGGTTTTATTTGTTAAGTGAAGCAAACATTCAGAGAAAATTCTGCTCTTTAAGCAAATTACTCTTTAAGCGAGGCGCTCTTTATGCGATGTTTGACTGTATATAGAAAATGTTGTATTGGATATGAACTAGAAAAAGTGCTTAGCCTGGTATTGTCAAAGGACATTCTGGCTTAAAACAAAAATCTTCAGCTTCATAAATTCCAGCGGGCATAACTGGTTACCACAAGACCAAAGAAACATTGTCATCTCCTTATTAATCTGCTGGCACATCATGTTGGCGCTTAGAATTTACAATATTGCGATAATCCACAGGGTTCTTTAATAAATTAAAAGTTGAAAAATCCCCATTGCAGTTGAAATGTATACATTAGACATTGTTCCCTTTGAAAAATGTTCTACAAGTATGTGTGTCATGGAAATTTAACATTAATGGTGTAGAAGTCACTGCAGAATTGTTAAAATAAACCTACAGAAATACTTTAAATCAGAATTCTTCTATGGTTCCTTAAAGTGGTGAGGGAGATACCTTAATTCAATAATGTAATTCTGAAATGCTGATATTTACATGGTTTTCTTTCCTACTTTAGTCCCAAAATCTCCAGCACTTTAGTCATCAAGGTGTTTTCTTCTTCTTTTACAAAGTTAAGCAAACACTAGACTTTCTAAAGCATGCATCCTGCAAGGTTTTTGGAAAGGCTGTGGTAAGATGACAGAATATGTTATACTATGTGGATGCATTTGTAGATCAGAACACAATTACCCTTTTTATTTCACATTTCTCCAAGTTTTGCGATGCAGTTCTTGGTTCAAAAGTGTATCAAATTGCTTGGGGGTTTTTTTTTTGGGGGGGGGACCTGATATCTGTATTTATATAAATTTTTATATGTATATCTTTCCAAACTGAAAACTAATACAGTACTGCAATAACATCGAAAGAAAAAATGAACAAATTTGTGACATTGACAGAGAAGTGAAACAGACATCCATTCCTATAGAGCAGGGATTCTCAACCTGCGGCCCATGGGCCAGTTGCAGCCTGCGGCACCATTTCATGTGGCACCACTGCCACCTCCACCACATCAGGAAGTGTCATGTGGTGGAGGAAGGGCAAAATGGCCATCCGGCCCCCAAAGCTGTCTGAGGGAGTGTGACCCGGCCCCCAGCTTAAAAAGTTTGGGAACCCTTGCTATAGTGAATAAAAGTAGGCATCAAAAGACCAAACAATTGATTTACCTTTAATATTATGGATATTGACATAATCTTCATTTTGTTATGTTGCTCTACTTTGGGATATAATAAAATCATTATGATATGTGAGTGCCAGAAGAATTATGGACAGAGATGCGGGACATCATGCAGGAAGCAGAAACGAAAACCATACGAAAAGAAAAGAAGTGTAAGAAAGCTAAATGGTTGTCCGATGAGGCTCTTAAAATAGCAGAGGAAAGAAGGGACGCAAAAGGGAAAGGAGAAAGGAAAAAATACAATCACGTGAATACAGAATTTCAAAGAAAAGCAAGGAGAGATAAGGAAACCTACCTGAATGAACAGTGCAAAGATGTTTCCTTATCACTCCTTGCTGTTGTCTGAAAGTCTGTATTCAGTTGATTGAACATTTTCCTTTCTCCTTTGCCTTTTGCATTCCTTCTTTCCTCTGCTATTTTAAGTGCCTCATCAGACAATCATTTTGCTTTCTTGTGCTTTTCTTTTGGTATGGTTTTACTTGCTGCCTCCTGTATGATGTCCCGAATCTCTGTATTTTGCAATCAGTAGATTTTGATCTGAGCCACAGGTCTCTTTTTTTGCTGATGGTATGGAGGTTCTCCATCTTTGGCTCTAGAGTATGTAATCAATCTGGTTTTAATGTTGGATATCTGGTGATGTCCATGTGTAAAGTCTCCTCTTACACAATTCAAGATGAAGTGAGAGCTATTACTGAACCTTTAGCAAAATAAAGGCAAACTGCATTTTTAAAATGAATGGTCAATGGTTGCATGTATCACACATTACTTTTTACCAGGACCAGTAAAGAAAAAAGTGGAAAATAAATGGCATTTCACATCCTAAGGGTGAAAGAAGCAAAGGCTACTATGATTAAGTAGAGTGCCTTAATAGAAAGAATTCAGCCAGAGTTTGGAAATATCAGTGTTTCAACTATTAGAATCCCTGAGGCAGCACAGTTACTGTTCAGTTGAGATTTTTTTGGGAGTGACCTGAAATCAGACCAAGGAGGTTTATACAGTTCAAGGCCATGGCTTTGTGAATCCATTTTGCCTTCTTGATTATTCACTCAAAGCCACTTAATTCCATGTTTTGTTTTGATTTGTTTTTTTATCCAGGCCAATATGTTTTGTATATTAATTCCAGTTCTATTCATGTAAGCAGGTTCAAATTAAATGCATTTTCTCTTATGCAGAAGTACTGAAATTTTGATTTGACAGCTTGTGAGTGTACAGTCTATGTTCTTTTTTGAATATATGTGATACTGCTTCCCATGATTTTAGGAGAAGCCCAGTAGCAATAATCACAGATAGTAACACACTGGTTGATGGTTCTTGGTTATGATGTTTTAAACTAGTGTTCAGAATCAGAAAGTCAGGATGTGGATAGCAAAGTTGGTTATCAAGATTCATCTCAACACATGCCAATCATCTTTTGATCACTATCTTTTCAAATAAATTAGTAAATACAACAATCATAATGCAAAGAAACTTAACACTGTTGTTGTTGTTGTTGTTGTTTAGTTGCACTGTTGATTCTGACCCTCCGTGACCCCATGGACCACCCCATGCCAGCCACCCCTATCCACCACTATCCTCCTCAACCCAACCAACTCTGTGCCCATTTGTATCAACAATGCCATCTAGCCATCTGATTCTTTGCCTTCCCTTCTTCTTTTGTCCTCAACCTTTCCCAGCATCAAGGCTTTCTCAAGTGAATCCTCTCTTCTCATTTGATGTCCAAAGTACTTTAGCTTCATCTTTAATATTTGACCTTAGAAGGAGCAGTCGGGGTTGATTTCTTTTAATATTGACCTGTTTGTTCTCCTCGCTGTCCACGGAACTCTCAAAATTCTCCTCTAACACCAACTTAACACTATAGATATACAAAAACACTTTCTGGAATTGAGCTATGCTTTTGCTGTATTGACAGCAAAAATTAGTTATGAACTTTAAAGCCATGAAAGGCTCAAAATACATTGCACAAAAATGGACAAGTTCATAAACTACCTTTATTCATGCCTAAATTCCAAGCGTTTCAAATGTGTGTGTGTTGTTTTTCTTATTTGCAATGTGTATTAAAGAGCACACACATAACATGGAAACAATACCAATGAACTGACAAGAAGAAGATTATTTCACTTCATAAATGCCAAAGTTGTCAAAGCAGAAGAAACAGTGCTCATTGGAACAGGTTATGAAATATAGCGATATTTCCTACCACAAATAAGGAGAATCTGTTGCACTTCTGTTTTTACTTAATCATTCAAAATTAACATGTAAAACATATAGAAAGATTTCTTGTTAGATGAAAGAGGTTTCCAACATTTGGTTTTTAGCTTTCTTAAACAGCCTTTCTTCTCAACATGTCTGGGGAAGAGAGTCAGCCAGTATGTTCAAACATAACTTTCAATAGTTCATAACTTACTATAAATGGAGATTGAAATCCCCAGCTAGCTGGATCATACCTGTGATATAGGCATATGCTGCCACCTTGGGGAAGACTCCTTCCCTGAAGCCAAAGGAGTCCTGAGCACTGTAACATAAATCAATTTCATGTTTTGCCTGCCATATCCCCACAGGAAGAAAAGATTCTTAAATCCTTCTACTCATGCAGTCATAAGATCTTCCAGATGTCTCCCAGCATTATTCACATTATGATCCTCATTGTGGAGAACTGCCATTGTTCTGAGTCAGAGAAGTACAAATTATTTGTGTGATATTCCAATGCCTTCTCTAATTTAACAATACCTTGGCATCACAAGCCAGCAAAATGAATGGATCAATTGTCAGTGTTGCTTACCACAGGATAAATGGGTCTCCAAATGAAAACATAATTTTATTGGACCAAGACCCATATACAAAAATGCACCCTACAATTTCTGCATCTAAACCTACCTATCCTTGAGGATCTATGCTAATAATAATAATTTATTGTTAGAAATTAATCTGGGTTGAAAGGATTTTTGGTGGAGAAACTCTGCTCAGGGGATGCCTGAATGAGGCTCCTTTCATATCCCCAAGATCTTTTCCTACCAATGTGGTCCCTATTTATCTATTTGCAATTTCTTGCTTTCAGTCTGCTAGGTTAGCTGGAGCTGAGACAGAGACAGGCACTCAATCCATCATTCAGTACCTGGGTCTCGATCTGCCGAATTGCCAGACTTCCAACTAACAAGGCAAGTTTCTTAACCAATGAGCCACTGCAGCTCCAGGATCTATGCTAGAAACAAAGTTATTTAGACTGTCACTCCAGCCTCTCTATTAAAAAAATCTTTGTCATACACCTGTTCAAATGGCTTGGTGAATAGCCCAGATTTAGAGTGCACAAAAATGTAGATTAATATTCACGGATATAATTAATAGTCTGGTCAGGTTATCCTGCTATGGAAATAGAGTAGACCATAATGCAAGTGACTCAACACCAATCATCAGGCGGTAGTTAAGTAACCTGACAACCCTGAGGACTAACAGCCTTGGGTGGTGAAATGCACAGGGAAGGGAGATGGCCCCAAGTGGGGTAACTCCCACTTGAATCCATCTTGACAGAAGGCAGCAGTTTTATTGTTTAATGTCTTTTTATATTGTATTACATTTGATCTTGTATTTAATGGGGTTTTTCGAGTTGTTGTAAGGCTCCCCCCCCCCCCCGATTGGTGGGATATAAGTATCAGTTAGTCAATCAGAATAAAACTGACACAGGTTAACTATCTAATCCTAAACAGATGTCAGGAAAGGGTGGCCCTTCTGACTGTGGACAATTTCTTACCACTGATTACGTTAGCTAGGGCTTATGAGAGGTGTAGTCCAATTACATAAAGAAGGCCACACATTCCCCAGCCCTATGGCAGGAAAAGAGAAGGGGAGAAAACAGAAGCGTAGAAAGAGAACCAGTTTGGTCTCAAGAAAGGTGGAGAATCTTCCAAACAATACGGCAATATTAGTCATAATCATCTTCAAACAGCAAACTGAAATTGCAACCCCACAGAGTACCTGGACGGAAGTTAAGAGCCAAGGCAGATTATTGGGTGTCCTTATCACCTATGACTGATCAGCACTCTGTAACTGATTAACCTGCGCAAAATGTCTGTGCCAGTCTCGAGATGGTACATCAGCAATATCCACTTCTCCGTAGTAAAGCTAGAACCATTGCAAATAAGGCTTTAAAAGACAAATTGAACCGAGGAAGATTGCTAAGGTGCCACAAGGTAAGCAAACTTTGGTATGCCATCGCAGAGTCCAAATGTATTTTAATGCTGTTTTTAATTGTGATGGAAATATTTAATGCTATGTGTAAAGTATAATATTTAGCACATGCCACCGAATAGAATGTAGCTAATACCTGTCACAGATCACAGAAAGCTGGTGCTATATTCTTCCTCCAAAATATATGCTCCTTTAAAGTACTGTACTGAGATAAATTTGGACACGAATAAAGCTGTTTGATGGGCCTTTTTCCAGGAAAGTATCTCCTCCCTATCACTCCACTAATATAATGGGTGTATTTATTTATTTATTTATTTTATTTAGATTTATTATCCTGCCACAATCAGGCGAACCTGACTCTAGGCGGCTTACAGAAAATTCATAAATTAAAACCTTGAGGTTCGAAATTACTTTAAAAATCAATTAAAAAAGAATTAAACCATGAATTTACAAAGATCTAAAAGATTTAAAAAGGTTAAAAAGTTTAAAAAGAATTACAAAATTTAAAAGAGTGAGGGAGGGGTGGCTGTCCCATCAGATCAGCCACCCAACATGGGACCCCATATTCCTGGAGCCCCACACCTGCCCTGCCAGCCAGGTTTTTAGGCCCTTCCGAAAGGGCAGGAGCTCTGTCTGTAGACGTAACTCAGTTGGCAGGAGGTTCCAAAGGGCCGGGGCGGCCACGGAGAAGGCCCTCCTTCTGGTGCTAGAGAGAAATTTACTCAAATTTATATACTGCCCTCTTTATCAGGGCAACTTAGGGCCGTATGAGACATTCTGAACATAAATTGCTAGCAAAAAAACAGCAGGAAAGAGTTAATGACATCAAACATGCCTACAAACCTTAGAAAGGGTACCTTTTGCACTAAACTTCCCAGAATTGTCCATGCAGAATGGCCCAAGGCATTTTGCTAGCTAAAGTATTCTGGGAACTGAAGCCCCAAAAGAAACTTTCCCCACCTGTTATTAGGAGAAAGTGTGTTCTTATTTCCTTGTGGAGTTTGATCGGAGTCAAGGTGAAAAGCATTCACTGTGGATCCAAATAAGAGATTACACCTGTGCCATGGTTGGATCATTATCTGGTGGCTCTGGACTTTCTGGGGATGAGGCCTAACCGCAGGGAGGTAGGGTCCAATTAGATTGGCCCACCCTCGGCAACTGATGGATCCGGATGGATTCCAGAGGGAACTGGGAGCTATTCTTCTGGATCAGTGACACGATTCGCTTGGGGCGCTTGTTGACCTCTGGAATGAGAGGGCAACAGCAGCGTTGGACACAATCGCTCCACTACGGCCTCTCCGTGCTCATGAACACCGCTCGTCCCCATGGTTCACGGAGGAGTTGTGGGTGCTCAAACAGGCAAAGAGATGCCTAGAGCGCCACTGGGTGAAGACTCGGAGTGAGTCCAACCAAACACTTGCTAGAGCTGCTATTAAAGCCTACCTTGTGGCGATGAGGGTGGTGAAACGTCAATATTTCACCACCTTCATTGCCTCTGCAGATAATCACCCGGTGACCCTGTTCCGGGTGACCAGGTCCCTCCTCAGTAGAGGGAGGTCGGGCCCTGGTTGACAGGGATAGGCTGAGGCTTTTGCTGACTATCTGGCAGAGAAAGATTCGCTTAGAGTTGACTCCCAGCATGGAAATTGTGGACCTGGGGTTGACCGAAGTGCAGTCTGGCCAGGTTATCTGGGATCGGTTTAATCCAGTTGTCCCTGAGGAAGTGGTCAGGCTCCTGGGATCTGTTCGTACCACTGCCTGTGCACTGGAACTATGCCCCGCCTGGCTAGTGAGATCAGCCAGGGCGGTAACAGGCAGTTGGGTCGAGGCTATCATCAATTCTTCGTTGCAGGAGGGTTTTTTCCATGCTTTGGTGCGCCCCCTCCTGAAGAAAATTTCTCTAGACCCCACTTTAATGACTAACTACCGACCTGTGTACAATTTACCTTTCTTGGGTAAGGTCTTGGAGAAGGCAGTGGTGCAGCAGTTACAGAAGACCCTGGAGGAAGCGGATTATCTGGGCCCTTTTCAGTCATGATTCAGGCCCGGATATGATACAGAAACTGCATTGGTCGCACATGTGGATGATCTCTGGAGAGAGCAGGATGTCGGTCATCCATCCGTCCTTGCTCTTCTTGACCTCTCAGTGGCTTTCGATACCATCGACCACAGTATCCTTCTGGGAAGGCTCTGAGGCTCTCTGGTTGTGCCATCTGCTAGAGAAGCTCATCTCTCTAGCACTAGAAGGAGGACCTTCTCTGTGTCCACTCCGGCCCTGTGGAACTTCCTGCCAACTGAGCTGCGTCTCCAGGCAGAGCTGCTGCCCTTTCGGAAGGTTGTAAAAACCTGGCTGGCAGGGCAGTTCTGGGGTACTGGAGGCACAACAGCCTCAGCCTGCTGGCTGGTTTGACCTCCCCCCCCCTCCAGCTCCCTTAAGTTTTTAATTTTAAAATTATACAAAGATTTAGTTGTAGTTTTAATTGGTTTTAATTATAGATTTTAAGAACTTTTAAATTTTTAATTTTTTTGTTCCAATGTTTTTATGACGTTTTATGATGTGTCGCCTTCGGCGAGGAAGGCGGTATAGAAATTCAAATAAATAAATAAAATGGAAGAAATTGCAGGGCATAATATATTTTAATAAGGTATTCATTCAACTATGCAGCATCTGCTTAAGTCTTCAGTAGAATAACTTTTGTAGGTCTCATATAAGCAGTTTGAAGAACAGTAAGAATCTCTGTATGGAATACAGTAATACCTAACGTTTACCTCAGATAACACTAAAATTTCATAACGTTAAGTAATCTGAGGAGAATTGGATCGAATAACGTTAAGGTCCTATGGGATGGATCGGATAACAACCGCTAAAGCCTGTGCGGTTACAATGTAGCTCTATGGAGCTTTAACGTTATTCAATCCATCCCATAGGACTTTAGCATGGATCAGATAACACTAAAAATCGGATAACACCAAGACTTGTGGAACCAAATCTTAGCATTACCCGAGGTATTACTGTATAGCAGTTTGAGTAAGTAATGTTGAACAGAACGCTAGCAGTGTGGTCCTTCAGAAATTCACTTTGTAAATAATAACCTCTGCATTCTCTTCTTGTAATGCGTTCTACATGGGGCTGCCCTTGGTGACAATTCAGAGGCTGTAGCTGGTCCAGAATGCGGCTGCCTGGGTCGTGATGGGGTGTGGGCGTTATGCTCATGCCTCACCATTGCTGCGGGAGCTGCACTGGTTGTCAGTGTGCCCCCGGGTGCAATTCAAGGTGCTGGTTATTACCTTTAAAGCCTTATATGGTAGGGGCCAGGATACCTAAGAGACCACATCGCCTTAAGGACATCCTTCCATCCCACCAGAGCAGACCGGAGAGGCTCTCTGGTTGTACCATTGGCTAGAGAGGCACACCTTTCTAACACTAGGAGGAGGGCCTTCTCCATGTCTGCTCCGGCCCTATGGAACCTGTTGCCAAGTGAGCTGCACTCCAGACGGAGATGCTGCCCTTTAGGAAGGGGGTCAAGACCTGGCTGCAGAGCATGTGTGGGAAATGGGTCAAACAGTTGCCCCAGTCTGTTGGCTCATCTGAACCCCCTCTGTCTTGTTTTAGCTTTTTTTTAATTTTTAATCTTGATTTTATATTATGTTTTTATTGTGTTTTAGGTGTTGAGAGTTGCGTCAGCTGTCCTGGGTCTTTTTGAGGAGGGTGGCATAAAAGTTTGCTTAATTAAAATAAAGAATAATAAATAAACTTTTCCCTTGGATCATTGGACATCCATGAAAATTTGCATTTAATTTATACCGGTGTTGTCATTCTCCTTTGTCGCCATACCAAGTGTTTAGTGCAGGGGTTCCCAACCAAAGGTCTGTGGGCTGGATCCGGCTCATGGTATCATTTTACATATTCTCCCACCCCTCCATGGGCATTTGAGAAACAAAATGGGAACCCCTCCAAGCTGTTGGGACAAAATGGCCACACCCATTGTGCAGACAGGGCAAAATGGCCATCCGTCCCTTGAAGCTGACTGTGAGAGCATGACCCGGCCCCCAGCTTGAAAAAGTTGTGACCCCTGGCTTAGTGTCTACAACGGATGCATCAGCAAATAGTTTTTAGGTTTAGGATTCTAGTTGTTTCAATTAAAAATTAACTGAAACTGAATATCTGTTTGGATGTAATAAGAATCTCCAGTTCATTTAGATCTTCTAGTCATGCTGGAAAAATAGTGTGATGTCTCCCCCCCCCCCCAAGCAATACCCCCCCCTAAAATATCATAAACTATTTTACATTCAAAATACAAATAACTTGGGTATAAGGAAAAGAAAAAAGATGGTAGAAAATAAACTAAGACATTTATCTATCCATTGCTACTTTCATTCCCTTGCCTCCAATAATTTTAAAAAATCTGTACAGCAGGCAGGTCCAACACAATGCTCATCATAGTACAGATCTGCTGGAATATTAACAGTGGTTTTCCATTTTTGTATCTCCAGATATTCTGGACATCAAATCATGAGACCAAACCGGAAATAACCAAGAATCAGAAAATCTGGAAGTTGATCATCAAAATATCTGTAGAGGCAAAGACTCAGAATCACAGTTCTAAACTTTAGAGATGTATTATACCTGTCTGCCATACAGAATTTAAAGATAAGGAGTTTGATTTCAGGGGGAAGGAGCATAAATGTGGCAATGATAATTCAGTATTCACATCTGGTGGCACATTAACCACCGTGCCACTAGGACTCTGGTTAAACTGATGCACTGCAACCAAAAGGCCAAGTTTGATCCTGACCAGGGCTCAAGGTTGATCAGCCTTCCATCCTTCCAAAGTTGGTAAAATGAGCACCCAGCATGTTTGCGGAAAGATGCCAATTAACTTGTGAACCACTCAGAAAGTGCACTAAGCACTATGGGGCAGCAGTATATAAGTTTAATTACTATAATGATACAAATTCAGACCCAAATTTTAAGCACTCAGGACTCAAGCTCCAGACAGTTGGGATAGACGCAAGCAACAGCTGCTAAGTCTATAAGTATTTCAGATTTTTTTGCAAGTACAAGTCAAACCTTGTATAAAGAATGCCTTGCTTAAAGAGTAACTCGCTTAAAGAGCAGAATTTTCTCTGAATGTTTGCTTCGCTTAACAAATAAAACCAACCAAAAACTCATTAAACAAATAAATCGGGGTTCACAATCCCACCCACAATTGGTCACTTACAATGGTGTTTCGTTTAAAGAGCAAACTCGCTTAAAGAGCAATCCTGTGGGATGCATTATGCTCTTTAAGCGAGGTTCAACTGCCCATGTTACTATTGAAGCACAGTATTGCCACCTCTTTGCCAAACATAACTAATTTTATTATTTCCTTTTTTAAAGGGACTGTGAGAAAAGGGCAAAATGTCCAACAGTAACCATATGACCATAAATCTTCTCTTGCTTGGAAGGACACAAAGTGGCAAGAGTTCTGCCGGAAACATCCTTTTAGGCAGTGTAGACTTTGCCAGCCTACTTTCCCCATGTTCTCTGACTCAAGTCTGCAATCTAGGCCGCAGCTGCCACATTTCAAGCTTTGCACGTCGGCAAGGCTCCGAACTCACTCTTCAGGTCTCTGTGTTAGACACTCCTGGGTATCCTCATACGAGACTGAGCAACGAGCAGGTGCATCAAGAAGTGAAGAACAATTTAACTCAACACTTTGGAGAGAAAGGTCTGCATTTGGCACTTCTGGTCCTGAGAGCTGATGTTCCACTATGCAGTGGGGAAGAGGAACCTATTGTTGAATTAGTCCAGGTAAACAACTAATATCAGTTAATATTAGTATTTAGTTATTGCCTACCCCCTTTAGCTCAAGACTAATACATAGTTCCAGACCATGTTGTTTATGCTTAAAAGGTCCAATGTAAGGCTGAAAAAAATTCTTGGCTGAAAAAATATATGAAGTAGTTGGTACGAAAGACCAGTAGTTGAGACTTGGGAGATGCACTGCCAATTGCTATTTTTATTTATTTACAGTATTTTTGCTAATCAGAGGCTATTAGGTTGCCTCCAATCCTGCTGCTTTTATCCTATCTGAAATGCTTTCTCCTCCTCCTCCTCCTCATTATTATTATTGCTACAGAACAAAAGAACTTTAATTGAAATACCACCTTCTTTTCAGTCAGCTGTAGTTTATCCAACTAATCAAATCACCATACAACACAAACCAACTCTCCTGGGATTTCTTCTTCTTCCCATAGTTGGGCATAACTGCTGAAATGTTAATGTAATATTGCATGCCAAAAGCCACAGATGCAAATCATAACACAAGAATCATCTATTCAACTAGATCAGATCTACTTGTTTATGAAACTGGCTGGATAGCACAGATTTAGGTCTCTGATGCAGAGCCAGAGGTTGGGACTTTGATTCCCTACTGTGCCTCCAGCGAGAAGAGCTAGCCCAGTGATGGCAAACCTTAGCACACTAGCTGTTCTTGGACTTCAATTCCAAGAAGCCGAAGCCAGTACACCTGCTGATCAGGGCTTCCAGGAATGGAAGTCCAAGCACAGCTGGAGTGCCAAGGCTCGCCATAATTGAGCTAGCCTATGTAGCCATGGGCAAGCTGCGCAGTAAGCCAATTCAAGGTAAACCAATTGGTAAACCAATTGAAAGTATTCTTTACAAAGAGCCTGGAAAGGGCAGCCATAAGACTTGACAGAACACAATTATTGTTTATAGTCAAACCTTTTCACTCCTCTGGATTAAAACCACAAGAAAAAAGCAATTAATTAGGAAGCATTACGAAAGCTAATGATATTGAGATTAATTATGAGATTATAGACCTGGCCCAGCTTCATACTTGTGATTTGATATTCCCTAGGTGCTGATCAAAGGAATGTGCCACTTCAGAATATGCTTATAGTGCAGCAGCAGTTTCATTAATTCAGGGTCTGAAGCTAAAGATGTGCTTCATTAGCGGTTCCTTTTCTCATACAGGTCTCCAACAAAATAATTGTCATTGATCCTTCCTTACAACAGACTAAAATAAACAAAGAGGAAATATTTTTATATAAATCAAGGTGGCAAAATGTATAAGCTAAGGATCTTATTTAATCCTGTAAATCCTGTTCATAGTAGGTAGAATTTATTTATATATTTTCTATATCGCCCATTTGGGTGGTTTCCCGCTCTGGACGGTTACAATGCTTTTGACTCTGATAGTGGAAGTAACTAGCAGGCTGAAAATGCTAATACAGGTATGTGATATGGTACTAAAGCTAAGATAACTAAGCCAGTTTTTAAAAACTGTATTGCAATTTTAATCTTAATTTTTAATTTTAAAAATGAATTACTGAATAGCTCAAGGTATTTGGCTACAGAGCCAGAAGTTGAGTTCAAGTCCATACTGTGCCTCTTCGACAAGGGCTGGAGGTTACAAACCCGTCTTATATGCTTGCAACACAGACTAACACAGCTACTATTCCAAAAAATTCAACAAGGAATAGGAAAGTTCCACTGCAGATCCAGCCTATATTTTACTAATTTACTAGAAAAAATGAAAGTATAAAATATTATGCCTATACACCAGCCTACCTATTTTTCCTGCTTTTTTCGCAGACACTCCTGGGTCCTAATTGGAAGACTTACACTGTCATCTTATTCACTCATGCAGATCAAGTTGAACAGGCTGGGTTTAGTACAGAACAGTATCTGCATTCTGCATCAGGTACACTATATAAACTCATGCAGTTGGTGCAGCAAAAATATGTTTTTGTAAACAATCATGCAAGAATGGCAAAAGAGGAAAATTTGAAAGTGTTAAGAAAAATCATGGAGTTTATAAGACAAAACCATTATCAGACCCTTCTACCCAAGTAAACAATAGTGTAAACCTAAGCTGTTTACATCCAAATTGTCAGATGCTTATCAATATTTTTTCTTTTACACTTCCTTCATTTTGGTCATTTAGTTGTGATTGCAAACTCTCTGAGCAGTCTATGTTTTAATAGCCAGCAAAAAATTGTATACACCTAAAAGTAAGAAACAAAAAGGAACTGCATTTACTCCCAAGCACTGTTGGTTTGTAAATAGTAAATTAACATCAATTATTAGACAATACAAGAGACACTAGAAAATAGTTAGTTATAGCACCATCTAAAAGTTGTTTCCAAATATTGTTTTTCCAATATTCATTGCTGAAGATTACATACCCCTGGTACTCAAGCTGAGAGAGAATATTTGTCAGCCTGGTCATCATTTGCTAAGTTACCACTATTTAAT
The DNA here is from genome assembly GCA_030440675.1 of Furcifer pardalis. Lineage (NCBI taxonomy): Eukaryota > Metazoa > Chordata > Lepidosauria > Squamata > Chamaeleonidae > Furcifer > Furcifer pardalis. The sequence continues at coordinate 80,388,023 of CP126892.1, forward strand.
ATAAACAGGCAATAATTGTACATCAGTAATACACTGCAGCATTGTGGTGGCTTAGTGGTTAAGATGCTGAGCTTGGAGACCAGAAGGTCAGATTTTGATACACGAGTGCCGCACAACGAATCTTGGGGACATGAAAGGATTCTCATTCAGGCATCCCCTGAGTGGAGTTTCTCCAGCAAAAATCCTGTAATTTCTGACACCAAACTTATTACTAACACACTACCCAATCTACTGAAACTTTTTTGAAGTCAGGAAGACCTATCTCTTTTCCATAATTGCACTTACACAATAGATAATGGATCTGTACTCTTTAATATCTTCGAATCAATACCAGAGGCAATTTTGTTCTACTTCTGTCATGACACACAACACAACTAACCATGTAAAACCATTCAAAAACTATTTTAAATTCCTTTTATAGATCCATTTTTGTAAACTATCATCTTTGTACATTCTATTTGGAACTATAAATTGCCATACTGTATTCATATTTAAGAAATAAACAGATTTAGAAACATTATGACAGATACTTCACACAACACTATGTTATATAAAAGTCAAAGTATTATGTGAAGTTTAGCATAAAATTTCATTAAACTCTCTAATACATGAAAACTTACTTTGCAGTCACTATAATAGAATGGGGGCAAGTACTGATTACTTCCCTGCAGAGGCCTAGAATCTATTTGTGATTAGAACAAAAAACCTCATTAAAAATGGTGGAAAAGATAATGTGGAAAAACAAATCACACTGGATTTTGCCCCATGGCAAACTATACAAATGGACCTTCTGCTAGTGCAGTGATACCACTGAATACTAGTTGACATTACTCAACCCTCCATCTTAACCAAGTTCTAAAATTTAAAACTATGCAAAATTTTATAACAGAACCCTACAGATTTTGCAACTGATGAAAGGTCTTGTCATATATGGCTGGTTTTCACCTACACAAAGAACTCATGAATTATAGTTATTTCATCTTTCAAAGCGAAGACACTAACTGGTATTGTTCCTGCTGAACTCATTTCCTGTTCCCTCTCGTTTCCATGTCTTTATATTGTTTAATGAGTTGATTACCTTTAGATAAAGATATAATATAATGCATAATTTCATCTTTAAAATGGCCAACAACAACCTTAACAATTCTATCTCAGTATGTTTTAATGCACTACAGAAAATATATTAGAAATGTGTTCAACAGTCCGTGTATATGGCCTTCTTTAAATTAAGAGTGTCTTATTTTTGGCATAAGCATAGTAAGATTGCATAAAGAACTGGCTTACATTTGCTGAAGAGAGAAGGCTCATCAATGTCTGTTTCTTTGACAAGTGTACTAATACTATAATGATGTGGGGAAAGATCTGGCTATGTCGTCTGCAACTCGTATACAATAATGCATTGTTTCCTGAAGCAGGAAAAATGCCATTGGTGTGAATTTGTTTAAGGTGGCTTCCAGCTTGCCATGAAGTGACCCACACACTATGATCACGGAACAATCTCCTGCGGCATGTATGAGATGAGGCATGCAGGATTTAACACTGGGGCTGCAATGGACTGCTGCAGCATTGAGGATATTAACAAGGTGTGCTTTCACAGCCAGTCCATCTGGCACGGCCTCTTCCGCCTCCATGATCGTTGGGAATCAGAAGTGGTTCCTCCTACACTCATTTTGCTGTTGGGCCCAATATGATGGTTTCCAGTGGCATTTCCTCCACTGAGGGGGACTATCACCCCACCTAAAGGGGCTCATCTGCCCGTAGCCACTGACACCTTTAGGGAATCAGGATATTTACTGCCGCCCAACACTCAACATTGAGCTGCTGGCTGGACGGTCTACTCCATTACCATAGCGGGATGTCTGGCCAGATGGACACTGGCTATGTATTATGCACAAATTCTTTATATTACTTACACATCACCTAATTAATGCTTGTATTCTTATTCAAGAAAGGAGGAAAGAGAAAAAGAGAAACTTTAAAGTCAGTAGCTATGTAACAAAAATAAACAACTTGTGGTTTGAGGTGAGGCATTTTTTAATTGTGTTCACACTGCTTTCCACTCAAACTGATCCTCAAATTTTTCCACAGCTATTTATATTTATTTGATTCCAGTATTGGCCAAGGTAGGAGCCCTGCAAACGCCCTTCTCTTTCACTTCAAATGGCACTCCTTTGTACGTGGCAACACGCTGGTCATTGGTACGAAGATCAGGTTGAATCTGCTCCCACATTTTCTTCTTCGGATTAAGTTCTTTTTCAGGTTCACCTATTAAAGAAACAACATACATGAAAGGTAAAGGTGTAGGAAGAATTTGAAATAGTATAGACACATCACCCACCTTTTAAATTATGGCTACATTTTGGAGTGTTGGGCATGGAACTGTATTCTCCCTTCCATAACTGTCTTCTGCTTACATAAAGTTTGATTCCTTCACCCTTTATTTTTAATTATAGTTTAAAGTCACCAACCTATGTTCGTACACAGAACCTAAAATTATGATTAAAAGCTGGTTACCACTGCAAATATTTAAATTTGTGCAGATCAGAACTAAACATGGTGAAGGTCTGCAAATTAAACTTCTTTCTAATACAACCTAACAATGAAACAAAATATTTTAACTACTATTTGGGGGGAAATTATCACTTGTTCAAGCAAGTTGTGAAAGGAAAATCAAGGATACAACTCTGTGGCTTTTTCCATGTAACCTAGCACTAGCGAGGGAAAAATAATGCCTTACCCCCACTATTTAGTTAAACTCTTGTAAATGATTAAGAGGGTCACAATAGTGGAATAATACAAAGCCCATGAGTAAGATTTATCAAAACTGTTTAAGTGAGCATGGTGTTCTGTTTCCCATCACAAATGTGAGAGATCATGCAGAGCTGGAGTAATGCTTTACACTTTAGTCACTTAGGGATAGCAATTAGTGTCTATGTTAATACACTTCCTACAAGCATATGCTTTCTAAATTTTCTTTCAAAAGGTTAATGGAAATCCGTTATTATATTACTAGTATTTAGACTAACTTGAAATTAAATTAAAAGTATTTTCCATGATGCATCTATATACCATGTGAAGAACAATTACAAGGAAAACTAATCATCTTCAAAGAAGATAAATAAACAATACCGGTATGTGTATAATGTAACTAAAGCATGTCAGTAAGCTAACTGTACCATCTAATTCTTTATGAAAACAGATATGCAGGTTGTAATTCTAATAATTCAACTGAGACACAACAAGGGTTTTAAATTATCAGTTCCCAATGACCCAGGATATCTCAACTTCCTTAGCACTATTCCTTCGATCCAGTGTACTGCAACTATGGACACAGTAACCCTCAGTTACATTACAGTATGCCTCACTATCTACTGTTCAAGTGGCTAGGAGCTTAATTTAATATTTAGGAACCCAAAACACTACAGGCTTTATGAGCCTTTTGACAACCCTTGAATGTTGATGTTATATTTTAAAATCCAAGCACATGCGATGTTTGCACAGAAGGAAACACCTACAAGCTTCTCAAGACAGCAGAATAATTAGCAGAATTATTTGTCTGAATTTTTTGTCTCAGAACTTATTGCTGTTATTTGTCCTCTGGTTGCTTCTGACTTATGGTGAACCTAGAAAAAATTTCAAGGCATCGTTGGTTATTGAACTTCAATTCCCAGAAGCCTAAGTCAATTCCCCAAAGCACTGATCAGCCAATGTACTGACTTAGGCTTCTGGGAATTGAGGTCCCCTGTGGCATGTGTGCCCCCCCCCCCATGTTGGGAACCACTGGTCCAGGGGTAAAACAAATGCAGGTAGAAGACAATATCTTTACAGGATCACTTTTTTAAAAAAATCAAACATTGCATGAGATTTCGTAATTCAAGATCACTTCTTCAGGCATGCATCAATTTCTTGTGGAGAGGACAGGAAAATTATCAAAGTCCCAAACATTCATGGCATGATGTTCGACCAGGCTCCCTTTCTTAGAAATGAATTGTGAAAAAGCAGCAGACTGCATCTGATACTCTCCCCCATTCAACAAATGAAATCAGGTATCTGTTTATTGCTCTCTCCCAAATGGCCTTTTAAAGCTAAGGCTTCCTTTGTGGCCAGAGGAAAGCAATGCAAACTCAAGGACCCTCCATCAGGGAAATGAGGATATAATTTGGTGTACCACTAGGTGCGCCAACTGTAGCCAAGTGAAAGTCAATTAGGAATATTACTATGGGTTAAATGTACCTTCAATTTGTAGTGCTGCTGTGCTGATGTTAAAGAATCCATTTAGTTCTTAATGGTGCTGTCAGGCGGCTTTTTTGTGATATCCTTAGTTCCATAAACAAACAGATATCCATGCAATAGCGTAGTGTGGATTTCAGTTGCCCGGGGCCTAAGCCAAATTTGCCACCCCCTGGTGGACACTGGCACCCACTCCCGCTAGGGCTTCTGGGAATTGTAGTCCAAGAACTGCCATACACCCCAAAAGTGCTACCCGGGGCGAGCCCCCCCCCCCCCGCTGTAGCCATGTGATCCATATATTTAAAAAAAATGCAGGAAGAAGGTGCTACCTTTATTGGATCACTTTAAAAGCCACACATTGTGCGAGCTTTCATGATTCAAGATCACTTCTTAAATCATGATACAGTGATACCTCGCTTAATGAGCAAAATGTGTTCCACGCAGTTGTTTGTTAAGTGAGTTACTTGTTCTGTGAAACACATTTCCCATACGGAATTGTGTTTCGATTCGCAGCAGCAGGGCTTTTGGGAACGAGGATGGGGATTCCCCCAGCTCGTTCCAAAATGCCCCACTGCTGTGTAGTGTGAGTCAACGGGGCATTTGGGAAGGGTACAGGGAACTCTTCAAACCCCCCCCCCCGCGCCTGGATGGCCAAAGCCCTTGGCGATCTGGGGGGGGGGGGGCTTCAGAAGAGTTCCTCATACCCTTCCTAAATGCCCCGTTGATGCGTGTGTGTGTGCCTGCCCTCTGGGAAAGGGAGCAGGGTAGGATATGAAGCTCGGGATCACCCCCCTTCCTTGGGCAGAAGCCAGCCAGCCCCGTGCGGGTGCCTGCCCTCTGGGAAAGGGAGGGGTGGGATCCCACGCTCAGGATTACTCCCTCCCTTGGGCAGAAGGCAGGCGGCCTCTCTGAAGCCCTCCTGCCTGGATCACCAAAGCCCTGGATCTCCAAGGGCTTTGGCGATTCAGGCGGGTAGGCTTCGGAAGAGGATCATCCATGCCCCTCCGAAGCCCCCCACCTGGATCGCCAAGGGCTTTGGCGATCCAGACCCGGGGGGGGGCCTTCAGAGGGGCTTAGACGATCCTCCTCCTCTTCCGAAGCCAACCCGCCTGGATCGCCAAAGCCCTTGGAGACATAAGTAGCAGCTGCCATGGCCGCTTGCCATTTTGCAGTGAGCTTCCATACCCAGACAGGGTGTGAAGACATGTCTCTTGAGTCATCAAATGACATGCTAACTATTACAACATACTGGCTCACCAACAGTTTACCAGTTCTGTAGCACAAATTAGAATTATGTGGCAGTAGGTATTCATCAGGAGTCCAACTGAATACTCATTATCCTCCCAAATGAAAGCCAAACAGAAAAGGTAGGTGAGAACAGGTAAATCCTGCCATGAATACAATGAACTTACTTTTGATCCTGACTTTTGCCACTAAATCAGAAGAGCTACTTTAGACATAGCAAAGTACTTAGCCATGTCAAAATTGATTTTTGCCTCTTCCATTCCCTCATTCCATGCATCCGAAAGTCTTTTTGTCTACCTGAAAATATGGACTATTATGTAACATGGAAAATTATTAGTGAGGAGACACAAGATTTCACTAAAAACACAATTCCATCAATTTCATCTACAACATACACTAGATGGGGACAGGTAAAATTTATTTTTTATCTACTTTTTATTAGTTTTAGCCATGAATGTATATAAAAATTGAAGTCAGAGACCCTATGTGCCAAAAAGGCTGCAATATTTTCTCATGGAGGGTTGCTGAAGTTTGGTGTTAATCCAATTATGCAAACAGATGGCTAGGGATCAGCTTTTCACCACAGCAAGTAGCCACAGTGTAAATTATAATTAATTATTTACACTTCTCTTTGGAATAAGTTGACTAAAGATAAAGATATGCTTCATCCCATCAATTAATCACTATGAACTAACATTTCTTACCTTTAGGGAAGCAATACAGAACCTAAAGAATAAATGAAATATTATACCCTGAAATTCAAAAATGCATTGCCACACCAATTTTTGGAATAAGTGGAATAATTCAAAAATTAAATAAAGCAAATCCAAGCAAACATAAGGCTAAAGCAACCCCTTCAAACAGCAAGCATTATAAAAGCAAATTTAGTTTAAAAGACTAAATTACAAGCTGGCTTTTATTATATAAACACTTTCTGGATTTTATTTAAGCTTGCTTTGGAATTGCCAGGCAAGCTTCTCTGGGATCTGTGGTGGGTTTGCATTAGATTAGCACAGGCACCACTTTTAAACATTACCAGAGCACCATGTTGTACATTCCACAGTAACTTCCCTTTCTCATCCCCTTTAAGAGAAACAACTATTATGAAGGATATCTATAAATAAAACAAAAGCAAACGCTAATTTTCCTCCTTTTGGTTCTTACTTTTTAGGGGCAGAAGTTATACTTTCCCAATACCTAGGGAAAGCTAACTAACAGGATCAAACTGTACTGATGTTCTAGTAAAAACATGCTAGAAATCAGCATAGAATGTATACTTTTATACTGAGAGAAAAGGTCATAGTTAACTATGGGATATTTTCCTCCAGCATGTGACAAATTCACTCAGAAATTATTTTCCTTCAGAATGGCTATATCAGAGTCATTTGCAAGTCAAAATTTAAATGGAATATCTCTAGATATCTAATTTTAGTCACAATATACTCAGCAACACTCAAATGAAGATATAAAGACACACAAGTAATCTAGACTGAAGATTCATCTGAACAGGATGGATTTTTGAAATGTTAAGAATTAAGATGCAAAGGAACAAAAAGACAGGAAAGGTGCCACAAGAGGAATTCAGAATAGGATCTCCAGCTTATCTTGAGGTCAAATAGAAAAAGATGGCATCTTTGTATATCTAATACCACTGCCACATTTCAAAACTGTAAAAACTACTTGCTGCTAGGGAGTATAACTCTTTCTGATTGCACATCATCCAGTAATCAAAATATTACTGGCATAATATAACATACTAACATTACAACTTCGCCCATATTATCATAAATGCACTCAAAGCACCCACATTAATATAAAATGAAAAAAAAAATATCAAGGACAATTTAACCTTTGTATTTTAACTTCTTGAATGAAAATGTCTAAAACATTTCAATGGCTGGATAGCAGCCCTTTTCAGAGCTACACTATGCCAGAACTTTCTTTAGGGTCCTCTTTCATTCCTGTAGTCATCATAACAAACAGAAGAATCCAAACTAAATTTAGAAAAGAACAGTGAATTAACTACTACAGGACTTCCCATGGTTATTACTGAAGCAGTGCAAGTTACCACTGCCAATGACTACATGGGCTACAACACTATATCACAAACCCACAGACAGATGTACCTACCTGCATGCCTCCAGCTTCCATCCAGAACACACAACAAAATCCATTGTCTTCAGCCAAGTCCTCAGGTACAATCGCATCTGCTCAGAGCCACACGGCAGGGATGCCAAGATCAAGGACTTACAAAATGCATTTCTCAAACTACAGTAACCATCCAATATGGTTAAAGATCAAATCAACTGGGACAGGCGAATACCCAGAAGTGATCTACTACAAGACAGGCCCAGAAGGGAAAGCAATCGAACACCACTGGTTGCCACTTTCAGCCCTCAACTTAAAACTCCTCACACACATAATGAGGGATCTCCAAACCATCTTGGACAAGAGTGCTTCGCTTTCCAAAGCCCTTAGTGACAGACAAAGCCCTTGCTTATAGACAACCCTCCAATCTCAAACAACTATTGACACACAACAGACTGCACAGAAGTGGAGCAGAGATGGGAACTGCACCCTGTTGCAGACCCAGATGTCAACTATGCCCCCACATTCGCTCTGGACCCAACGGCACCACACACAACATTAAAGGCAGTTTTACTTGTGCTTCTGCCAATGTAATTCATGCCCTCTCTTGCCAAAAATGTTCTTTTGTGCTTTATGTCGGACAGCCAGGACAATCTGTATGCAAAAGAATTAATGGACACAAATCAGACATCAGGAATGGCAACACAGAGAAACCTGTCTCAAACCAATCTACCTGGACACTCTATCCAAGACCTGAAAGTTACAATTCTGGAACAGAGAAATTACAAAACTAGGATTGAAAGAGAGACAGCAGATATCAAATACATCCATCTGTTGGATCACAGTTGATTAAATATTAGCCAAGGGTTTCTGGGACATTATCAAATTTGATACACAAATTGCTATATGCTGATAGATATTTTAAATACTGTACTGTATTATATTTTGGTGTATTACAACCTTCCTGCCAATTCTCTCTTACTACTTTAGCAGAACAGTAAGTAACCTAGTAACAGTAAGTGCTACAGTGTTTTTTGTTTTATTTTATTTTTTGTTTTGATATGCAAGTAAGAGGTTAATCAGAAACCAGAAAGGACTTTACTCCACACCTTTAAAATTGAAAGGGAGACATTTAAAACTAATCTGAATAATTTATTATTACTGATAGCTGTAGGAAACTGTATTGTTATGCTTGTCTGTCATTCTGCTTGAGCACATCCTCCTTCCCCTTTTAACATCTAGAAGACCCCTGCATTTGATATATATAAACCATGCCTGGAAGTTTCACTCCTTGTCTGAAGAAGTGGACTTGATCCACAAAAGCTAACCAAAAATATATCAGTCTTTAAAGTGCTACAGTATTTGTGTTTTATTACTTTTTTGTTTTTGTTTTCTGATATGCCTGAACCACAGACTCGCACAGCTACTATTCCAAAACACACACACACACACACACAAATTAAGCTGTAACTGTCAATTAAAATTTCATTATATTAATTAATAGGTGAACGGAGAAAGTGACCCCATATACAGTTTAGTAAATGCAAAAATGCTCCTGAACCTTGAGCTTTACTTTAGATACTAAGGTTGCTCTTGCTAAGTTAACTAAGGGGCTGGCAAAGAATAGCCCTACAGATGTTGTTGTTGTTATTATTATTATTATTTCAATTTATATGCCGCCCTACTTGACTGCTACCCCCAATACATCCCACCACTGGCCAGGCTGGTTAAGACTAATGGAATCCCAACAATCTCTAGAGTGCTCCATTCTGTTTACCTCTGCATTACAGAAACATCTTAGATCCTATGGAAAGGACTGGTAGAGAAGGATAAACAAAAACAAAGAATCCATTAGATATCTGCTGGACTGATAATTTCAAATGTCAATTTTATAACTAATTCCTTGAGTTCTGCTCACATTCTGTGCCATTTCCATTGATCAGCATGATATAAACCTACTAAACAAATGAATAATTTATTTATTTATTCAGATTTATATTGCCGCCCACTCGCCGAGGAGACGCATGGCGGCTTACAGAATAAGGCTTGGGCACCATCTTTAAATGCCCTGATTTAATAAAAAATGATTTTATACTTAATTTCCTTTGCCCATTTTGTGAATCAATTTTAGCCTTAGACTTTTTTTTCATTCAGTCATCATATGCCATAAACAAAAAAATAAAGTTGCTGTAAATCCAATTAGTTCATTCTTAAGTGTATTCTCAGAGACAAATGTTATTACCTTTATTTCACAGCTACCAGATTTGTGAGCAGTTATTTCCCTTTGATACATTAGGGAAAATGTCTTATCCTGCAGCTAAAGATTTATAGTTTCAGAAGGCCAAGCTTTTTAAAAATGGGCTATAAATCTTTCATTTTGAACTATTTAAACCCCATAGTTATCTCTAATTTCCTATCAGAAATAATGGAGTGGTAAAGTTCGCCAAGCCTTCTTTCTCACAAAGCTGAGTAACTCCACAGTGCAATCACTTTATTATATGGGTGACACAGTTTTCTGAGTCGAGATATTTAGAACCATGTATATAAAATACAGGAACATTTTAACATTATATCTCTTTGCTTGATGCTTATAAATCAAACATAACATTTAATTTAAAAAATGAAACTAGTCATACTAAAACCATTAGGTTTAGTAATGGCGTAACTAATTAAAACAGGATCATAACGATCTCAACAGAAACTGCCTGAAGAAAAAGTCTTTTTGCCTGCCTGCAAAAGCACAGCAAAGATCTTCTATGACAGGGAGTTACACAGCTTGGCAACAGTAACAAAGAAGACCTTCTCTAATGTCCTCAACAAATGGCAAAATGTAGAGAAATGTCTTCATTGATTATTTTAAAACCTAGGCAGGCTCAGAAATTTAAACATAACTGGAAATGAGGTAAGGTAAAGGTCATCCTTGCTCAAAAGCTAGACGTATCCAATTCTAGGGTTCAGTGCTCATCTCTGTTTATAGCCAAAGAGCCAGTGATGTCTTTGTCTGCAGATGTTTCCATGGACATGGGACAGGCATGCCTCAACGTGTTTACCTCCCCACCAAAGTGGTCCCTATTTATCTACTTGCAATTTCTTGCTTTCAAACTGCTAGGTTGGCAGGAGCTGGGACAGAGACGGGAGCTCACTCTGTCAAGCAGTGCGGTTATTTGGTAGAAAACACAGTTTTGCATAATCAAGAGAATTGGGACCCTAAGAACAACAATTTTGGACAATGCGTATTTTGAACTGTGGTTCAACAAGCTTCATCGGGCATACCCTAAAAATCCTTTCAACCTAGAATAATCTCTGAAACAAAATTATTATTATCTGAAAACTGGCACGTGTGTTATTTCCTACAATTATTTTGAGGTAAAGCCTACTTTACCAGTATAATGTACAGACTACACATAAAATGAATGGTCCAACCTACAAACCTGGCTTCTTCATAAAGCATCTTATGCACACTTTGAATTTTCCTGCTAATTCTGTTTCTGTCCTTGCAGCATAGTTTTGTACAAAACTAAGGTTTGCTTCTCATGATTCTTATGCATTGTAAGTTTTAAAATATCTAAACCTCGAAGTACTGTAACTTTTGCTGCTGGGAGTGGCTTTTGCCTCCAATATCAATTCAGTTTCATTTCTTTCTAGCTTCACCTTTCACGAGAAGAAATGGCTGACGGAAGGAATTAGAGATCTGTCTCCTTGTGGCAAGACTGCAGTTTTCCAACTACAGTAAAACATCGGATAACGCTAAAACTTGGTTCCACAAATCTTGGTGTTATCCGATTTTTAGTGTTATCCGATCCATGTTAAAATCCTATGGGATGGATCGGATAACATTAAAGCTCCATAGAGATACATTGTAACTGCACAGGCTTTAGCGGTTGTTATCCGATCCATCCCATAGGACCTTAACGTTATTCGATCCAATTCTCCTCCCCAGATTACTTAATGTTATGCGATTTTAGCGTTATCCGATCCAATCGTTATCCAGTGTTTTACTGTATCAGAAGTCTCTAATCCCCCCCCCCCCCGCACATTTAAAGGTGTTTTAGCTCACAGACCAACATCACCAGGCATCTTCATATCAACCTGCAGGAATAGGTTGAAAGAAATTTATTTCAGGGAGATGTAAAATGGATATGTAAATTAAATGATCTGACTATATCTTTTGATCATCACATATTGAACATTACAAAATTAGAAGACATGAACCAGTGAGTTATTGTAAAGTCACTCCTCTTATTTTCATAGGTGTGCAAGTATCATGTGGCACACATTCATGATACAAAGTGTTAAATTTCAGTCATGTTTATTTTTATTTATTACATTAATATCCTCCCCATCTAGATTTAGATTCCTCTCAAAACTGGCCTACTGCACATTGGAATATACTGCACCAATGAAAGATAAAAGATGTTCTAAACAGAAAGTCCTTACTAGCCTGTGGCACACAAGAAACAATTTTATCAAAAATACAAGTGAAAGGGCAGCACAGACCTGTCCATGTCACACTGTATATGCATACAGAAGATGACATTAATGCTATTACTTAATTATTTAATAAACCATCTTTTTCCCAAAACTAGGACCCAAGGTGGCTTACAATACAGTTTGAAATGTTATACAGTATTCCATAATGATCTCAAGAAGAGAAACATAGTTTGAGAATATAAGTCTGTAAATTTTCACTCTTTGCTCCACTATTCTATACAAATATATCATTGATTATAAAATGGAATAGGAAAAGGAGTAAGACAAGGCTGCATTTTGTCACCCTGCTTATTCAACTTATACACAGAGCACATAATGCGCAATGCAGGGATGGAGGAATCACAATTTGGGATCAAAATTGCTGGGAGAAACATCAACAATTTGAGTTATGCAGATGATACCATCCTAATGGCAGAAAGTGAGGAGGACCTAAAGAAGTTCCTGATTAGGTTGAAAAAAGAAAGTGAAAAAGCTGTCTTGAGACTCAATATCAAGAAAACCAAGACAATGGCAACAGGCCCTCTCAGTCCCTGGAAAATAGATGGGGAAGAAGTAGAAGCAGTGACAGATTTTACATTCTTAGGATCAAAGCTCACTGCAGGTGATGATTGCAGCCATGAAATAAAAAGGCGACTGATTCTTGGGAGGCAAACGATGAGAAACCTGGGGAGCATAGTGAAAAGTAGAGACATCAAATTGTGAACAAAAATTCGTATAGTCAAAGCAATGGTATTCCCTGTGGCAATGTATGGTTGTGAGAGCTGGACCATTAGGAGCGCAGAAGAATAGATGCCTTTCAGATGTTGTGCTGGAGGAGAGTTTTGAGAGTCCCCTGGACAGCGAGGAGAACAAATAGGTCAATCTTAGAAGAAATCAACCCTGACGGCTCCTTTGAAGGTCAAATTGTAACGATGAAGCTAAAGTACTTTGGACATCAAATGAGAAGATTCACTTTAGAAACCCTTGATGCTGGGAAAGGTGGAGGGCAAAAGAAGAAGGGGTCGGCCAAAAATGAGATGGCTAGATGGTATTGTAGACACAATGGGCACAGAGCTGAGCGAGTTGAGGATGGTGGAGGACAGAAGTGCCTGGCGGACAGTGGTCCATGGGGTCTCAGAGGGTCGGAATCGACTGTGCAACTGAACAACAAAAATAAAATGGCTATATAAATTTTAGTTTTTCTTATAGTATATATAGTGTCATGGGAAGATCCCCATTTCCTAAACATGCCCAAAAGAAATGGAGGAAATTTAGTTTTCTTAGGCCTCCTAAGATCATTTCAGTTCTCAGTGCTTAGAGAGACTGCTATTCTCCCTTCTGTAAAATTCCATTAGCTTGCTGTTATTTGGTTCAGCTGATCCAGATAAGACACAGCTGTGTAGAGATCTAGATAAACCCCATTGTGGAAGTGAAGAAACTCAGTTTTTCAGTTCAGTTCAACTCAGTTTTTTCAGTTCAGCTCAATTCAGTTTTCAGTTCAGTTTGGTTTGTTTTAGTTTTGTTTCCGAATACCAAAGGAGCAGGATGCTATGGACTCTTTGTTTTGTTTAAAAGGATTATAGGACTATGTTTTGTTTTGTGGACTATGTTTTGCTTCTGAGGATTATTTATGCTTTTTAAGGATGATTCTAATGGGACAATAAACTCAGTTTTGCTTCCATGAAGACTCCTAACTGAGTAAGAGGTAAGACAACACACACACTCACAAGCCTCAGAGACGCTATCTAAAACCTCCTTGTTATGAAGAGAAGCAGATAAGTTTTTATTTTGCCACCCAGTTCACTCCCTGGGAGCTCCGGTTTACTTCTGGGGTTTTTATTTGCAATAAAGATCCCAATGTAAGGAACACTGAGGAGGGCTGGAGCAGAGGGGGCCGGCTGGAAGCGTGACATATAATACTTTATATATATATATATATATATATTTCCCCAATTCACAGGTTTATTTGAGCAACACTCACTATCTTTTGTTGACTCAAGCCAAATAAAAAGGAAAGTTTATAGCAAAAGAGATTCCAACACTCAGTTTATTAACTGACATAAAAATGAAATCATGTTTGCTCCGCTTTTAACTATTGGTGACAATCTTATTTGAACTAATTTGAGGAATTTAAATATGAAAGAACAGTATTCTTCTCATCTATTTCCTGCTACATCCCCATATCTTGGAACTTTTGCTTACCAGGAAATCCTTCAAATGTGATTCTGTCTCCCGGAATAACCCCATTAGGAGGAATGAGAATTTCCACCTTCTCAGGTGTAGAGGCACACATCACCATGGCCTGCGATACAACTCCTCTCATTTTCACTGGCTTCAGGTTACAGAGAAATATTGCCATCCGGTTCTGCATCTGGATATAGGCATGTAATTTTAATCCAAATTGAATTTAGTTAGGCTTTTTAAAGTCGCTTCTGGTTTCTTCCACAATGTGGAAGCAAGACAAGTTTAACACAGAAAGGGGGGAGGGGTTGACAAATATGCAAATACCAACATGTTACCACCAATTAGCATTCTTTCAACATTTGGGAAATAAGACAATTATGGAAAACCTTTTTACAATACACAGTCACAATTGGGCGCAATTGAAGCATTAACATTTTGTTCTGACAGGCTGGAATAAAGGCTGAAAATATATTTTACTGGTTTTCCATTTTTTGTGGTCCTGGGTTTTTAATTTTTAACAGCTAAATTGTCATTCTGCTAAATACATCCTTTTAAATTAAGCATGGGAATCTATAAAAGGACTCAGGTGGTTTACCATTCAGGATGTAATTATGGTTTAAATATTAATGGATACCAAATGCCAATGACAAGATGAATATTTAAAATAATTTTATTTAAAATGGCTGCACAATGTGCACTATAACTCATTCATTTAAATCTATAAATGCTTCTGGTTTTTTCCCTCCTGCCTTGGGAAAAATACCACAAATACCAAAATGAGATTCCAGAGAAGACTGCAACTATGTTTTGTTCAAGTAAATAATACTTACATATTTTGGTAAACAAAAACTCATATTAAAAAGCTAACATCAGTTTTTTGAAGTTCAAAAATTTACTAGACATCCCAACCCAAGTATGTTTTTATATTACCAAGTATGAAAGGTTTTTAATGTTGTTGCCATGCAAAAATAGAAGAAAGGAAACCACCTAAATATAGTTATAGAATATCTGCTTAAAATTATGAAAGAGAACAACGACAGTTATTTTAATAAACAACTGATCTGATATGTTTAAGGCCGTTCCATTTGTGACCAACTAAAATAACAAAATTACAAAGAATTGTGTGGCTACTTTAGACCTTTCATTCTATAATGATCTGTTATGTATTGTAACTTATTACAGCATGGGTTTCTTACATATAATAATTCCATTCTATAATCATCTGTCTTAAAGGCAACACACATGATTCTAATTGCGTTGCAAAAGACTACTGTAGTTTCCCCATGGAAGGTTCTTTACTGGAATATCACAAGAAATAAAAAACATAGAATGCTAAGCAGAACCTTTTTCTTTCTCCTCTCCAAATATGATTTTGGATAGGATTTGCCTAACATTTGGGATTTAACTTATTGCGGTATATTTAGCCAGGAAAGAATTTTCCCTCAGCTAGATTCCAGATAGTGTGGATGTCCTGCAAGCTGTCTGGATTTTAAAGGCTCCACTATATTTTAGCTAACAAAAAAAGCACAATACAACAAATTGGAATACATATGAAGCCAATAGCAAAAGGCCTATCATATATTTATACAATTGCTAGAATAATAAAGTTGCCAAAACACACAAGCACTTAGCTAGCATTATATATTAAAAATCTCTTCCTTAAGAGAAAAAATTAACAGCAGGTTGTAATGTAGACTCTATAGTCGTGAAGGCCAACCTTGGCACTCCAAGTGTTCTTAGACTTCAATTACCAGAAGTCCAAGTCAGCACTCATGTGCTGATCACGGCTTCTGGGAATTGAAGTTCAAGAGCAACTGGAATGCTAAGGTTCATCATCACTGCTCTAGTGTAGCATCCTAAATACAAGAGTGTTGATCCAAATGACTTGGTACTTGTGCTTAAAGGCAAAGGTCTCCCTTCCTAGCTGTATCCAACTTCTAAGGGGCAGTGCGCATCTCTCTTTAGAACCAAAGAGCCAGCATTGTCTTCGTCTACAGATGTTTCCATGGTCATGTGGCAGGCATGACTAGACACTGGCGCGCAGGGAATGCTCTTTACCTTCCTACTGAAGTGGTGCCTATTTATCTACTTGCCATGTCTTCCTTTCAAAGTGGTAGGTTGGCAGCAGCTTGGGCAGACAATGGGAGCTCACTCCATCGCACAGCACTTGGGTCTTAAACTGCTGACTTGCTGACCTTCTAGTTATCAAGATCAGTGTCTTGAACACTAAGCCACTGCAGTCCCCCTAGATCGGGGTGCCCAAACTACGGCCCACGGGCCCAATTGAGCCCATGCATATCATTAGTGCGGCCCGTGGTGAGTACCTGGGCCCACCGTGGACCGTCCCTCCACCCACACCCACCACCTGACATCAGCAGCAACGGTGGCAATTGCACTTTGTCCCCGCTGCTCTGAGCAGCCTCTGGGGCGGTCCCATCTCCTCTGCAGCCTTTGCCAAAGCCGATCGCCGTGTTGGGAAAATTTTTGGAGCCTCCTCCATTTCAAAATCCACAGCGCTGGAAGGGTAAACCTAACGTGCTGCACTGACGTCAGCCTTGCTATGCCAAGGGGCTCTCCCAGTGCTGCGGATTTTGAAATGGAGGAG
Organism: Furcifer pardalis; assembly: GCA_030440675.1. Taxonomy (NCBI): domain Eukaryota; kingdom Metazoa; phylum Chordata; class Lepidosauria; order Squamata; family Chamaeleonidae; genus Furcifer; species Furcifer pardalis. The sequence goes on from CP126892.1 coordinate 80,404,845, forward strand.
GCTCCAAAAATTTCCCCAATGCTGCGATCGGCTTTGGCAAAGGCTGCAGAGGGGATGGAACCGACCCAAGAGGCTGATCAGAGCAGCGGGGACAAAGTGCAATCGCTGCTGCCATCAAAACTGTCAGCAGTGGGAGCAGCCTGCCTCCGGCCCCCACAGCTGCATGTTGAGGACAGGACCAGCCTAGCAATTTTTTTTAAAAAAAAAATTAAAAAGTTTGGGCACCACTGCCCTAGATCAGTGTTTCACAATCTTTGGTTTTTGGACTTCAATTCCCAGAAGCCTAAATTAATTCCCCAAAGCACTGATCAGCCAATGGGCTGATCAGCCAATAGGCTTCTGGGAATTGAAGTCCCCTAGTGGGGCATGTGCCCCACATTGGGAACCACTGTTCTAGATTCTACTTTAGCCAAATGATATATGCAAGAAATTCTATCTGTACCTCTTCCAGAGGAACATGCTTCACTAGACCACTGACAACAGTTCTAGGATTTGTTTCACCAATATCAACTTCTTCCACGTATAGAGTATCAGCGTCTGGGTGTTTCTTTGCTGTTATGATACAACCAATGCGAAGATCAAGCCTCGAAACATCTACAGGCTTTGAGTCATCATTTGTAGCTGTCTGCTGCTTTTTTTCCTTCTTTTCTCCCACTGAAAAACATAAGAAGTTACTTGATTACACATCTATAGAGTGTGAAATACAAATGAAGCACATTCATAAACTTTCACTTTTTTCCTGCAAGGAAAAAAAGCTATAATTTATTTTTAACACTCGACTATGATTTTTAATCAGACAGCAAATGTTACATGTCACATCAATAGGTTCCCTCAACTGAATTCAGACAGCAGCACAGAATCATTCCCTGTAACAGCAAAAGAAACAAGCAAAAGTCTGAAAGAAATTTAGGGAAAGTCTAAATAAGTATACAGTTTCTTTATCAAATGGTAAAAGGCAGTCTTGTGTAAACTAAACCAAATTAAAATTAAATCTCAAATGGATATATATTAAATGCCATCTCTCAAGAGTGTTTCTACATTACAGTCTGTACCAGTTTGATTCCACTTTAACTATAATAGCTGCATCATCTATTTTTACTAACCAGATTTAATAAATGTACAGTACAGTACTTTATATTTTCGATGGCTAGATTCAAGCAGAAACAAAATCTAAGAATTCTGGAGGGATCTAACAAAAATAGGGACATAACTTGTATTCATTTTTTCTATTTGTCTCAAGAGAACCAGAAGTGTTTTTATGAAACAGTAATTTATTAGGCAGTGCATATTAATCAAAGGTTTTTCTCCACATAACTTCAACATAATTACCTTTCTTCTCTGTTTTATCTTTTTTCTTCTTGTCTTCATTTGCTCCTGTAGGCTGTTCCTTGGGACCAGACGCCATTATTGCATCTGATGCTGGCTGAGAGAAGCCTTCTGAAATTGCTACTGTAGATAATACTTCATTTAGTGGGACTGAGATTTGTTTCACTAAATTTAAAAAGAGTAAGACTCATTTTAATTTGCTATGATACATTTAATGCCTCCTTCTTGGCTCCGTACCTCAATGTGGTAATTAGCCACAATATGGTAATTAGCCATTAGGAACTAGAGTCCTAGCAGAGTCATCCAAGGCAAAAAGGTCTAAGTTAACAATCCAGGTTAAGATGTATCCATATCATAGCTTCAGAAAACTAAGAAGCATTACAGATGGATCAAATTGCAAGTGTCCATTGACCATTGGAGTAACTACTGTTATAGCATAAACACGACCATGATCAATACAAAGTAAGTAAAGCAATTGAAATGAGACCTGCTTTCATATCTGTGTTTGAGTCTAAGTTTAGCTAGATATTTTTAACCGGTTAAATTAAAATGAATTAACATTATAGCTGAATTTCAATCCTAAACAGTGGTACCTTTCATAATGAATGCATCATATAGCGAAAAATTTGCACAACAAAGTGTTCGTTATGCAACCCCACCTACCTGAAACTTTGGATTTTAATTAGCAATGAAAAGTCATTAGCCTTAGAAAAGATCTGCTTCTGACATCATGTCAGGAAGCAGATCTTTTATAAGGCTAATGACTTTTCATTGCCAATTAAAACCCCACCTACCGGAAACTTTGGATTTTAATTAGCAATGAAAAGTCATTAGCCTTATAAAAGATCTGCTTCCTGACATCATGTCCTGCCTGGCTTCCTGCAGCCTCAGAGGGTGGGGGAACTTCAAAATTAGCGCGCATTGGGTCTCCCAATCAATTTAAAATCAGGAATTACACAATGCACAGCCATAATACTGTAAATCAATTTTGACTTCCAACTTATACCAATACAGTAATACCCCGTATAACGTGAGTATCATATAGCGCTAAAACCGTATAACGTGACAAGATTTTTGGAAAAATCTTGTATCGAATAACGCGATTTTTAACGTTATCCGATACAGGCGTTCTTAGCAGCAGGGTTGGTGGAAAGCTGAACGGGGTTCTCTGTTCAGCTTCCCAGCCACCCTGCAGCTACGGAGGCAAGGGCGGGTGGCTAGGGAAGCCGACAGGGAGTCCCCGTCAGCTTCCCCAGCCACCCTGCAGCTGTAGATCAGATCCTCTGATCTCTCTGGAGCAGGCAGGGGACACGATCCAAGCTGTTTCTGGGCTTCCCCGACGTCCTGAGCCAGTGCAGCAAGCCAGAATGTCAGGGTTCGAATCCCAACATTCTGGCTTGCTGCACTGGTTGAGGACGTCGGGGATGCCCAGAAACAGCTTGGATCGGGTCTCCCCACCTCCCTGGACCCAGCAGGGAGGTCAGAAACCCCAAAATTGGTAAAAAAAACACAGACTTTTTTTTACCAATTTTGGGGTTTCTGACCCCCCCCCCCCGGCCGGGTCCAGGGAGGTGGGCAGACACGATCCAAGCTGTTTCTGGGCTTCCCCGACGTCCTGAGCCAGTGCAGCAAGCTAGAATGTCAGAGTTCGAATCCCGACATTCTGGCTTGCTGCACTGGCTCAGGACGTCAGGGAAGCCCAGAAACACCTTGGATCGGGTCCCCACACCTCCCTGGACCCAGCGGGGGGGTCAGAAACCCCAAAATTGGTAAAAAAAAAAACCGGACGTTTTTTAAACTAATTTTGGGGTCTCTGACCCCCCCCCCCCCCCCGCCGGGTCCAGGGAGGTGGGCAGACACGATCCAAGCTGTTTCCAAAGTTCTCCCACCTCCCTGGAGGCTGCAGCAAGGCAAAATGTCAGGATTCGAATCCCGACATTCTGGCTTGCTGCAGCTTAAAAGAGGGTGGGGGAAGTTCAAAATTAGCGCGCATCAGCTCTAGGGAGGTCGGGAGACACACACACACACCTCTCTTTCTCTCCCCCCCACACACCTCTTTCTCTCCCCCCCCCCCACACACCTCTTTCTCCCTCTCCCAGAAGAAACTGCTTGTAATCCTGGACACACACACACACACATCTCTTTCTCTCTCTCTCTCTCTCACACACACACACCTCTTTCTCCCTCTCCCAGAAGAAACCATTCTCCCCCCCCCCCAGCCCTGAATAAGCAGAAGGCTAAGACAAAATGGTGGACAGTTACTTTTAGCTCCCGGATGGCCTCAGGCTCAGTCTCTCTCTCTCTCCACTCTTAACAGCCAAAACACCTAGGCGGAGGGATTCAGCAATTCTAAAGTAGATTCGGCAGAAGTCCTAGTACTAAGCAGGAGAAGGAAGGAACTAGGCAAATCACTGTCTTTCACTGATTTGTGATCCCTCCGCAAAAAAAAAAAGTCCGCAAAAAATTTTTTTTAAAAAAATAAAATAAAATTATAAGAGTTCCTATACCATGTCGGGGCCGGATGAAATGGCCTGGCGGGCCGGATCCAGCCCGCAGGCCATAGTTTGGGCATGCCTGTTCTAAACTATGGAGGGAAGACCATATGAATAGAAAAGGCTTCCAACCTCAGATGTACATCCTCAACTTAACAGAATCTAATTGCAGAAATGTAGCAGATAGGACACAAGACCAAGGCTGGCACCTCCTCTGCATTGATTCAGGAAAAGAGCATAATTGAAGGGGAAATAATCAGACAAAGCTATATACTATATTCAGAGTAAACATTGTGTGTAGAATTATTAAAGTTATCAAATATGGAGATTGCAAACACTATGTGCTTACAGTTGCATTGGCTGAGAGGAAATAAAATATGAATTCACCAGCAACTAAAGGCAAAATACAGGATGAAACACCAACAGCTTATAAGACTGGAGATCAAAGATTCAACTGACTGAATTTTTTGAAGCCAAAGACCAAGTGTGGAGAATATGAGAATTATTTGTCTACACATTTATGATAGGTGTATTAAGGACACTTTCAAATACTAAATCTGTCAAACTAACTAACTGAAGTACCCAAGGCCTTATAAAATTCATTCTGCTTTACGTAATGTACAGCATATCTAGATCAAACTTGCTTCCTGTGAAGGAAAATTATTCAAAATTGATGGCTTCCACTTAAATTGTTCCTGTTTTTATTGTGGTTAATTGTGTAACAAAATTGAATAAAATTCTCAAAAGCACACGTTAACAGCAAGGGTATGGGTAACGTGCTCCCGAAACACACCCTACTCCCCATTTTTCTCTTTGCTTTCTATTATGTGAATGTGTACAGGTAACCTCCTTAAAACTGCAATTTGGCTATTCAGTGACCTCTTTCCATATTTTATCTGGAAACAACAGTTTCTAAAATCTGAAAGGAGTAGTTATGTGTTCATGAGACAAGATTCACCCACTAGCCTGAATTCATTTACCTCCATTCCGGATTTCTGCCTGGATCAGTTCCTGCTTCAGCACCTCAATTTCCTTCTTCAGTTTAGCATTTTCAACACGAAGTTTCTTCTCTTCCCTCAGAGATGTCTGCAAGACTACAAGCGACAGAATTCCCATAAGAGTTACTAATGCTTTGTTAAATTGAACTTTGCTTTTTTATGTAAATCTAGACTTTGTTATTATAATTACTTTCATTTTACTTGTTCACATTTCAAAAAGCAGAAATGTCAAGTTATGAAAGTTTTCAATCTCCCAGGCATTTTGCATAAATTCTTGCTAGAAGACTAATGTAGATACTAGTAATAATTAGCATACAAAGAATATAAATTAAAAATATATAATTACAATATTTATCTGAAAAACTGCAGGAGTATCAAATTAAAAAAATAATCAAATCATGAAAACAGAGAAAACTACAAGAAGAATGACAAACAGGAAAGATGCCAGTGGCATAAAGTTGGATCCCAGCTTGCTAAGAAGTGACACGCACACACATGCACACGCGCACACACATTATGATTTTGGAGTCTTCTCCTGTGGCACATATAAAATGAGACATGCAGGATTTAACACCGGAACTGCAATGGACTGCCGCAGCCTTGAGGATATTAACAAGGTGCACCTCCACAGCCATTCCATCGTTGAGAAGCAGAGTAATAAAATGGTTCCTCCTCTGCTAATTTTGCAGTTGGGCGCAATGTGATGGCTTCCAGTGACATTTTCTCCACTAAAGTGGCTATCACCCCACCTAAAGGGGCTCATCCACCTGTAGCTGTTGGCCCCTTAGGGAATTCAGGTTATTTACCAGCACCCAACACTCGGCGTTGAGTTGCTAGCTATACGGTCTACTTCATTGCCATAGCGAAATATCCAGACAGACAGACCGGATATTTAGAAAGCTACAAATAGAAACTATTTCATTAAGGTTCTAGAACAGCAATGGCAAACCTTTTAGAGACTGAGCACCCAAACTCAATAGCTTTGCTATCTGTGCCGCAGAGGGGTGGGGTGAATTCTGTGCTGTGGGGCGGGAGGAAACACTCCCATTGGACTGCTGGACAGAGGAACTCTGTGCTGGGGCAACAGCACATGTGCTCACAGAGAAGGATCTGAGTGCCCCCTCTGGCACACATGCCATAGGTTTGCCACCACTGTTCTAGAAGGAAATTTGAGTTACATCTAAAGAAATTGTACAGAATATTTATAAAAGTACACAGAACAGGCATTCTCAACCTACGGCCCACGGGCCAAACCCGGCCACCAACACCAATTCATCCAGCCCCTGACACTCTCACTGATCCTGGAAGTGGAATTAAAACGCGTTCTGCGCATGTGCAGAACATTCTGCGCATTTGTGGCACACAGTTTACTTCTGCTTTTGGGTGGAACCATGTGACCAGCCTGATCAGCAGTCTAGGCCTGCGACCCAAAAACCTTGAGAAAGCCTGATGCAAAACCTCTGTGGGGATTTTTTTTTTTTTTGGCCACACTACATTTTTGTTAAAGTACAGTAATGTGTATTCAGCTTTTGCTATTTAGGAATTAATTCCATGGTATAAATAGATTGATGGTATAAAGAAATTGAATTTCTAATCAGATTCACTCTCCATCAATTCTTTTTTCTTGGCATCTGTTTTAAGAAAGAACTGTTGCTCTAAGATTCATTTGGGAACACAATTTGGAAATGGAATGCATAGCCAAAATGTTTATTCCATAAAATCTTATTCTTTCTAAGTCCACCAGGAAAACAGGGTTTTAAAAAAGATGACAGACCTTTCAATTGCTAACTCTAGTAAAATGAACTCTAGAGGCACTACCTTTGGACTATGCATAAACTGATGAAAAGATTGACCCCTTACATTCAAGAGCAGAATATTTGTTTGTCAATTCTAAGCCAAAATATCTACTGGGGAATTGGGAGGGATGGGGCTGAGGGGTTAATGCTAAACATTTTCAATCTGGAACAGGTACTGTCAAAACTGGGTCAAGTGCACATCTATTGCTCCTAAAGTCCCTAGCCCAGGAGTTCTCAACCTTTTAAAGCCAGGGGCTGGGTCACGCTCCCTCAGACAGGTTCAGGGGTCAGAGGGCTATTTTGACCTTCCTCCACCACATGGCATCTCCTGGTTCTGCGGAGGCAGTGAGGGGCCACATGAAATGGTGCCATGGGCTGCATCCGCCCCGCAGGCTGCAGGTTGAGAATCCCAGCCCTAGACCTTAACTGGGCTGTACATAAGAATGTAAGTGCTTCTGACAAAGAACAAGGAGTAATTTTATTCAAACAGTTCTAATTGTAGTTTTAAACCATTAGAAAATAAACATTACAACCTTGACTCAGTCAAGATGTAACTACTACTTCTTTCGTGTCCAGATCAAACTTTGGACTGCCAAAATAAAGCCATTTTTTTGGCTTTGTCATTGGCCAAACATAAGTCCTCAATAAACAATACAAGTTTCTGCAGTAATCAGCAGATCAGTAAATGAGCCAGGTTCTGTATCTCTCTACATTCAAACAGTGTTATTCTCTACCAGCATCCCCCACTTGAGCATGTTGGTCTTACATTTAAGGACTCCAGCCTTCAGCCTATTGCAGTGTTTCCCAAATGTTGGTTTTTGGACTTCAATTCCCAGAAGCCTAAGTCATTTCCCCAAAGCACTGATCAGCCAATGTACTGACTTAGGCTTCTGGGAATTGAAGTCCACTAGTGGGCTGTGTACCCCTTGTTGGGAACCACTAGCCTATTGGACCCTCCAAGTGACATAGGGGAGGTTGAGTTCCCTAGCTATATTTATTGGATTTCTATGCCGCTTATCTGGGTGAACACAGAAAACAAATAACAACAATACCCACAACTAAACTAAACTAATTGGTGTCTGAAAACATTGGGACTAAACCTAACTGGCTAATTTATCAATAATTTATCCTTTAATGTAACTGAATAGCTATCATAAACGATTCATATGTGAATACAACACAAAATGGAGCAAACCTGTTATCTGAAGTTTCTGTGGCATAATAGCAATTACCCTCATACAGTAAAACCTTGAGATATGAAATCAATTCATTCCTCGAGGTTTTTCGTATCTCAAAAAATTCATGCAGTATCTTGAAATGCAGTTCCCCATAGGAATACATAGAAACCCAAATAATCTGTTCCGGAGCTCAGCAAAAGCCAAAAAAACAAAAAACAAACAAACACCTTTTAGTATTCAGAACTCTAAAGTGGCAAAAGCACGGTGAAAAATTGCAAAGTGCACTTTAGAAAGAGTTTTGAACAGATACAAGACATTTATTTGGCTTTTTTCTGAGCTCCGGAACTGCTTATTTTGGTATAAATACATATTCGGCACATTTGCAACAGTGCCAGCTATTGGCCAACTCTGGTAATTGCAGGACAAGTACTTGATGCTCAGCTGTTGAGGGGAAGGGGGAATTTTCAGCATTTCCTGGTTGCGGGGAGAGGTTATGGTGGTGCATAAATGCAGCAAAAAATTCCAAAACCAGAGCATAAATGCTCTGAACATCTTCCCACTGCTGTGGGAAATGTCAGAAGACATCCTCCCCCGCCCCCAAAAAACCTTTTCATATCTTGAAAAAAAATGTATCTCAAAGCATTATTTTTCCAGGATTTCCTTTTGTATCTCAGGTTTTTTGTAAGTAGAGGCATTCATAACTCAAGGTTTTAATGTATATCACCCCACTGTGGACTCTCTGGGCAGTTCACAGAGTAATTAGCATTATGCCCCAAATTCCTCATTTTACCAACCTCAGAAGGATAGTAGGCTGAGTCAACCTTGAGCCCTGGTCAGGCTTGAACTTCCAAAGTTTTGACTTCAACAAAGCAGTTTAACCACTGTGCCATTAGTGTTCTTGGTGTCAGAATGGGACCTGGAAGATTCAGATGCTAGCATTTCACTCAAAACAAAAAAGCAACAAAGCAATTTGGTCTTTGAGTAAAACTTAGTGTGAGAAAGATTAGCTGGCAACACAAAGTTGCCATTACCAAGGTACACCCGATTGTGGTTCAAAAATACCACAATTTTCAAGGAAGCTCTTTCTGTATACCTGATCTCTGAGATCTGTGCAATGGGTCTTCTGCCAGTCTTACCACTATCAGTGGCATATTTGCTGAGCATGTAAAACAATTTTTTTCAGTGAATGCTTCTAGGTTCTGGAATTCTTTTCTAAAAGAAGTTAGGCTTGCCCTCTCTTTAATGTGCTGCTACTAGTAGACAGAATCTCTTTATTAAGACAAACGTTTGGCTATTAAAGACTGGACTTTTATCCTATGAATGCTGTAGTCGATAATTATTATTTTAACTGATGAGCTTTCTAGCCTTTTAAATTCAATTGTGTTTTACGATTATAAATACTTGTGGTTTTATTTGTAACTTTTGTTAATCCTGCTGCGAATTACCTGATCCCAACTATGAGAAAACGACAGGCTATAAATGAAATAAATAATTATAGTCTTAGATCTAGAGAATAGTTCAAATCAAGTATTCATTATTTTTGAAGCATCAAATATATTCAGTATTTCTAGCTTACTATAGGAAAAGTATAAATGTTTTAGCACTTGGTTCATTACTAGAAATTCCTATTACAATAATTTCGCATAGACATATAATTATAAAGATGTATATCTTACTGGCTTTTTCCTTTAGAAGAGCAACTTGTTGCCTAAGGTACTCAATAACTTGATCTGCTTCTGCACCCTTTTGTTCCAGTCTGTTCAAAACTGCATTGTTGGCTGCCATTTTAATCAAGGATCGGACTGAAATCCTAAATAAAGGGAAACAAAATAAAATGAAAATATTATTAAAGAAATTACCTGCTGATTTTTTAAAATAAATTGAATGAAAATCAACCACCACTGACAAAATTGAACAGATTATCTAACAAAATAACATACTGTGGTCATCTTGGAATATACATTTGATTAATAAATACAAATTAATAAAATCTTGTCTAATTTTGAAAACAGTTAAAAGGAATGGTAAAACAATTTCAGTGTACAATTGATATTTACGAGTACTCTATGGAAAATATGTATCCTGCAGGGGGTATCACCAGTCCATCCCCCTCAACTGTCTGAGGGAGCGTGACCTGGTCCCCGACTTAAAAAGGTTGCCGACCTCTGCTCTAGTCTGAAAGGTACTGTGTAAGACCCAATCTTTCGATGGGAGCATTCTAAAAGAAAGGCAACACAATAAATTTATTAAAAATAAAGTTGGGCTTTCCAAATAATTAAATAATGAATAAATATTTTCAAATGTTTTGTAATATTTGAAATATCATAATAATATTTTTCACTCCAAAAATAGTTCTGTGCCAGATATGTTCTATGTCACCTTTTAGATAACATATTCATACAGATTAAAATGGAAATACACTACATAGAAAGTGGGAGTATTCAACATGTAGAAAGAGACAAACAAATATCAGGGAATATGTTATGTTCTACAGTCAAACCTCGCATAGCATAACGAGCATTTCGCTTAGTGAAAAACTCGCATAACAAGCAAGTTTTTTGCTAAGCGGTCCGACTCGCATAATGAATTTTTCGCTATGTGAGTCGGACTTTTCCCTATGGAAAAACTCGCATAACAAGCATTTCTATGGGGAAAACTCGCATAGCGAAAATTTTTCACAAAGCAAGTTTTTCCATAGGAATTTTCACTATTTGAAAAAAAAATCGCATAGCGAAAAACTTGCATAGCGAGCAGCCTCGCAGAACTAATTAAATTTGTTATGCGAGATTTGACTGTATTTCTTTACTAAAATTGTTGAACAAGATTGGAGGGTCAAAATAAGACATAAACAAAGCAAATGGAAAAGTAAACATGTATTACTTCTCCAAAGAAATCTAATTTTACACACATCTGAATTTCTTTCTTTTTAAAAATCATGTTCTCATGGAAGAATTACATTAAAATAACACAAGGGTGTAAAAGGAGAATTGTAATAGAGTAGTGATACAAAAGTGTTAGAAAATTAGTTAAAGCAATGCTATATGGGGTGATTATGAATATTTACTTATATTATTTAAATTTCTGTTTTTATATTTAGCAAGTGTATTGTATTCATTGAAGAGTATGTGAAAGAGTTGATAATGTATGTACGAGTTTTTGACTATGTATATTCTTTTCCTTTATCTTTTGTTATGGTTTGTCTGTTTTCTTTATAAAGCCTATAAATAAAATTTGAAAAAAAAAACCATAACAATTTAAGTTTGAGGGCTGATGTTTAGAGAAAAATTATTTTTAAAATCTGACCGACTACAGTCAAACCTAAAGAAATAGCAATAGTTCTTTGGATTCTGTTGTTAGGATACAAGGACTTATTTAAATGCAAACAGCATGAAAACTGTGTTGTAGTGATTTCTAAACATACAAGTAACACATCTTCTGCAATCTTCTACTGTATTCCTATTTGCTGCTGCAATTATGGAAAAATGAAGTGGAATTATCAGAAGAATACAGACTTAAAGCCGTATTTCTCAAGTTTCTGTGTTCCAGATGCTACAACCACAGTTCACATTATTCATGACCATTATCCAATCTGATCAAAGATGAAGTAACATCTTGAGGGTACCAGGCTGGTCTAATGCTTAGCTAGGCTGTCCAAGACCAATGGAATACTATGAAAATTGAAGTTATAGCATCACAATCCTGCCTCACAAATTCTCTTTCTTTTGTTCCAACATAGGATCACACCAATTACATATTATACTACAACAAATATTTGGGATTTCATTATTTACATACAAAAGACAGAACTAATAGCTAATATTATTTTCAAATAATTTTAAATCAGGAACTGTGACCTCTGCATGCCTTGTGTAATATATGCTTCTCACAGTATGGTATGATTCTTACTATTTTGTAATTTCATACCTAATAGGGGTTGGGAAAATTAAGTTCAGTGGTATAATAAAGTTATTTTTCAGTTCCTCATTATGGACAGAAACACTTTCCTTTCTATTTATTCCAGAACACTTATAGCTAATAAAGAGCTGGATCTGGACTTAGCCCTACTGAAACCAAAGAGATTTAATCAGGATAAATGTAGGGCCAATTGACTTAAATGGGATGCTTCAGTATGACTACTTTCTTATTTTGCTCAAAAATATGTATAAGGTAAGATATTTCATATTCAGATATAGTTTCACTCACATACTAGAATTATTTTCATATCTACTAAAACATTGTTTAGATTTATATTTACATCATCTTTTCTAAATTCTTCCAACACTTAGGAAAAAATAATTCATACTAGTGAAATATTATAACTAAAATTACAAAAACACACATTAAGAATTTATGAAATCATGCAACTAGTAAGTGTACAACTACTCAAACAATATTAGTTTTAAACAGTTAGCATTTTATAGGCCAAAATAATTTAGCATTTGATGAAAAATGTTCAAAATTACAACAAGAATCATGTCTTGAAAACTATGCACAGATTCTGCTAAAGCAAAAATTTATTTATCCAGTGCCTTACCTACAGCTTTAGTTCACTCTTATACCATATACATCCAATTCAACAGATTTAAAAGAAATAAGTCTTATCCGGCATATGGATGTCTAATGGTTAAAAGAAATGGAAAGCCCTTAAAATCCTTTAGTATTATTTAAATAATAACTGGTTCAGTTCTGAAACTGAGACCACATACCAGTTTCAAAGGCATGCAGCCCCTATATTTGGCAGCAAACGGGTCTTCTCAGTTATTTATAGTTACAAATTGCTTCAACAAGATGTCAAAGTGATATGTCAACCTCATATATTTAGCATGGAAATTTTTAAAAATACCCTGAAGATATACAAGTTTAAGAAATACTCTCCTAATGGTTCTATATTGAAAGGCTGGGTGCCAATTTTAAACTGAATTAAAGGATTACTGGGTTTATTTCTGCAAAACGTTTAAAGAAAAAAAATCCAATTATAAAGCCTCTGTAAAGAAAAACATTCCCTGTATTATCTTCTTCATTGTATCATTTGGGGAAGTCAGAAAACAATACGTATGTTCACTAAATAACAGATTATCAAAAAAGGAATTTTAGGGTCTCCATATAGAACAGTGAATATTCCAAAAACTATTATTTTCTTTACAAATATTGTGCATCAATTACTTCCTAAAAGAGATACAGAAATGGAAGTATCTTAAAATGTAATGATGAAGGCCATCATTTTCCCAAGGGGGAAAATAGTTAGTGCAATAGTATTGAGCCAAGATATAATTATGATTTAAAAATCAAGAGGAATAACATAGCCTTCTGTCTTAGTCATGGCTATATTTACACTAGAAGTCAAAAGTATTAAAAAAGTTAATAAGAATAAGAAAAAAATCTTACATGATATTTTCTAGTAACATCAACACTCAACATAGGGCAAATGAAGAATTTTAGCTTCTGTTCCCAATAAGTTAGGGAAATTTACATACATACCCACACGAACAGAGAGAGTATTGCAAGCCTTTAAAATCTTTTAGTATGACCATGATCACTTATACACATTTGCTAATGTCAGTTCCCGAAGTCTTTAGTGAAATCGCTATACTGTACTGTATTCAATTTAAATAGGAGAAGGCAGACTGAGAACTCACTAAAAATATTTAACATATTAAAATGCTGTATATACTCGAGAATAAGTCAGGGTTTTTAGCCCCCAAAATGAAGACCAAAATTGGACTCAACTTATACTCAGGCCAATGTAAACACTCAAAAACATACCCACACAAATGTCTAAATTAATTAATTTTACCATATGTTCATGTATTTTAATTATTGAAACTCACTAGCAGCTGCTGCATTTTCCACCCTCGACTTATACTTGGGGCAATCTATTTTCCTAGTTTTAGAGGTCCAAATTAGGTACCTTGACTTATATTCGGTACGATTTATAGTCAAGTATATATGGTATCACATAAACATTTAAGCCTCCAGCCACATTTTAAAAATCTCACTCAAATATAGTTAGCATTTTTAACCACTCAATTACAGTGAAACCTCACGTAAAGAGCGCCTTGCTTATAGAGTAACTCGCTTAAAGAGCAGAATTTTCTCTGAATGGTCACCTCGCTTAACAAATAAAACCAACCAAAACTTGCTTAACAAATAAATCGGGGTTCACAATCCCCCCCCCGAAAGCACAATTGATCACTTACAATGGTGTTTCACTTAAAGAGCAAACTTGCTTAAAGAGCAATCCCGTGGAACGCATTATGCTCTTTAAGCAAGGTACCACTGTAATTAATTACCAAGGACTGAAAACAATTCAATGTGCATTCTGCCTAAATATGCTTACATTAGGATATAACCATATACAGTACACACTTACCCAGGAGAAAGCCTCATTAACCTCAGTGTAACCCAGGGGCACCCAAACTATGGCTTGTGGGCCCAATTAGGCCCCTGCATATCATTAATGCGGCCCACGGTGAGCACCTGGGCTCACTGTGAACCGCCACCCACCCACCCCCACTGCCTGACATCAGCAGCAGTGGCAGCAAAGGCAGCAACTGTGCTTTGTCCAGGCTGCTCCAAGCAGCCTCTTGCTTGGTCCCATCCCCTCAGCAGCCTTTGCTAAAGTCAATCGCTGCTTCGGGGAAATTTTCAGAGCCTCCTGTGTTTCAAAATTCTTGGCGCTAAGAAAGGCCCCGGCGCACTCGGGATGACGTCACTACAGTGTGCCAGGTTTACCCTTCCAACACTGCAAATTTTGAAACATAGGAAGATCTGAAAATTTCCCCAAGGCAGCGATCCGCTTTAGCCAAATGCTGCTGAGGGGATGGGACCGAGCAAGAGGCTGCTTGGGGCAGCCCAGTCAAAGCACAATCACTGCCTCTACCGCCACCGCAACTGTGTGTCGGGGGCAGGACTGGTCATTTGCAAGAACCGAGCAAAGCACTTCTTTTAAAAAATTACAATGGAATTGGAAGCACATAAAACAATACTGTACAGTGAAGATTTTTAGCTCTGTTGACTAGGCAAATTTACCGTATTTTCTACTCAAAACTAAGCTTGCTTGTTCAGCTGCAGTAAATATTTACAAGCCTCACTGAATCCATTATTCTGTCCACATGGAGTCTTTATTTCAAGTTATTTTCACTAACATATACAGTATTTTTGTTATTTCAGAACAATGTTGCCTGTACTAGCTGGACTAATCAGACCCCACCCAAACATGTTCTGAGATGTCTTATTCCACTCACAATGGGAATACTGTATAATCATTTTAAGTCTACATAAAGCTATTCCTAAATATGGTAAATAAACTATGTTCAGTTTACATGTGAATAACTACACTTGTTGATCTAGCAACACTGTACTTCTGGCTAGCCAATCAAAATTAAACTAACAAGCCAGACACTTTCTTACAAAGACTGAAACAAAATGATTTGCTAAGGCTACATATATTTAATTGCACACTCTCACAACAATAATGATACATTTTGAACTATTATTCTTATAATCCAGCATTACGAAAACAGAGCAAACAATGATTTATAGTGCTTTTAATTACAGTCTGTTTTTCTGAATGTTCAACAATGTCCACTGTATGTGTAAACTTTTAATACTGGTTTAACACAAATCAAAACAGCAGTATTAGATTTCCGAAGCCTTGCAAAATAAAAACTAAAAACATGATTTTGTATGAAATCCCTACTTTTCTAAGTGGGGAAAAGCATTTTTACTAGTATGCATATTTGTATGTCAATAGTAATCATTCAATTTTAAAAACATTGTGGAGGTAGTGTCACATAATCACTACAGCTGGCCACTATTTTATTTACATAACCTTTTCCATGGGATTTAGCATTCTGTCTAACTAGTTGCGTTCTTAAAATTTAAATCACAGATGAAAACAATTTAAACTGCAAATTGGTTCTGCTTGGCAAGGAGGTATTTTTGCCTTCCAGGTGCTGAATGCCGATGATCCCAATACAGTTCTGGCCTAAACAATGCTTTATCCCAAAGCTGGATACAAATGTTTTAGTCCAATAACTATATGTTAAAGGACAACAAAATACCAATTTAAATGGCTCTTAGTCACCCAACAAAGAGTCCTCAGGTTTATAGCATAAATGAAGGGAAATGTTATTGGAAAACAAACCATGGCTTTAGCTAAAATTATTTGCCAAACTGCCAGTTAAATACTGTCCACTATAATTCAGAAAAGCCTGATTTTTTATACACTAGAGAACTTGTTGGCAAACATTAGAATACACTAACGAATATGTGTTTCTCATATTGGTTTAGATCTTAGAATTGAACTCCACTAACAGAGAGTCCTGCATGGGAAAGTTTCAAATGATTATGAAGCAAAATTCCTCAATCCAAGCTAGTTGGATTTTATATATCTAGAATAGATTATTTACATTTGGCTTTACGATGCCATTTTCACACACACAAAGGACTTCTCCATTTGTGAAAAAGGATTGAGATCCACCAGAAGCTCCCAAAGGAATAAGAAGAGGCAGTTTCTCCCTGTTTTCCTTGCATCTCACTCCATAGCTCCTTCAAACATCTGGAGCAGCTTTTCAGAAACTAAAGGGGTAACATGATTATTTCCCATTTTCCTCCACAGATCCTATGAATGCAATTCTGCAAATGAGACATCTGATCTAATTTCTTATTCTTCAACATTTAAACCTTATATAACCAATATTGGCCTTCCCATTCTAGAAGAGCTAGCTTGAGGTCCCATACACAATACTATTGAACAGACATAAAACATGGCAGTGTTCCATTGAAAACAATATTTTCAGAAGTCACATATTTAACAATCTCCGTGTGGTTTTGTTACTCAGATTTCCAATCCATTACCTTCTGGACTTTTAATTTCCAAACCAAGAGTGCAAATAACAGACTATTCACTATAGACCAGAGAATTTCACGCAGGCATGAGAGCCAACTTAAATCCCTGCACAGTCAAAGCTCAGTGTAGGGCTATGGAGAATTACTCTCCTTCATTCTTTAGCCCAATACTGCTTTATCATCTGTATTCCACATCTGGAGGGAGAAGAGACCTGTTTGCCAAGGAGAGCCAATTTAAATTGTTTTCATGTGTGGTTTTAATTTAAGGAAAACTTCCACCCAAGCTGTTGCTAAGTTGACTAAAACATTTAAACAAATAAAAGTCTTAAATGAAGAGTTTTGGAAAACTTCTGGAACACAGTGACTAAGATCAGTGACAGCTGAAGTGGGGCCACTACAGAGCAGAACAGACTCTCTTGGAAGACCAAACAGGAGTAAGAAAAGATTTGGATGAACAGGACTCAGAAACACAACACTACCACTTCCTTTTGGCAGTTATTCTCAGCCACTGAGACAGAGATAGCAGAGAGAATGGAGATGACCATAAAGAAGGAACCCTGACAAGTTCAGAAAAGGATGAAAAATCTAACTCCCTGCAAGAGATACCATCAGAAGTGCTGAAAGAGAAAAGAATGCACCATGAATATGAGTGCTTTAAAGGTGGGATATTGAAGGTACAATGTCAGACAACTCTTGTTAAGACAAATGGAAGCCTTTTTTAAAAAAAAAATTAGAGTGGCTAGATTTTGGATTAACTGAAGTTTGAAAGATGCATGGAGAGAAAATTAAGGGAGGCAAATTATTAGAAGAAACCAACATTTGTAGGGGAAGTCAAGAGAACCAAAGCTCATAAGAGGATAAAAATAACAAAAAGGGAGGATTTTCAGGCATGCTTGAAGGCAAGGGGAATAAGAAAGATGCAGCAGAGCCACTGCAGGAAAAGTTTGAAGATATACTAACGGATTACAGGGTGAAAGTAAAACTGATCAAACTTGCGCTTTGCTCCTTTTTCTATCACAATAAACATGCCACACATATTTCAAGTAGCGTAAAAGAAGCAGCAAAGGAGTTCCTGCTCAAAATTCAAAAAGTAAACAGCATGGGAATCTCTGACTACTATAATGACTTGAAGTCTACAAGGTCAAATGAACTGCATTCAAGGGTAATAAAGCAACTTGCAAAAGTTCCAGAGCCTCCATCTATCATTTTTAGAAAATCTTGGAAAACAGGTGAGATCTCTGTCATGAAGAGAGAGAAAAATGTTCTGTTTGTACCCTTTACTATATTCTATGTTAGTTGTATATGGTTGCTTGAATACATAGATACATGTTAAGATTTTGTTTCTACCACTCATTTGGTATACTACTGAGGAATGAGGGATAATATTGACATGAATCTCACTGTTCATTAAAAAAAAACCTGAATACAGTACCTTGCTACACACTAAGCCCAGAAAAGTAACAACCAACCAGTTGCCTTGTCAGTTGCATGCCTGTCATATATTTTCTACTTTTGTTGTGAATTCTGGTCCATCATTATGTACAAATTAAAACTGACAGGATGATTATATTTGATATACACTAGTACCCCGGATAACGTTATGACATGGTTCCACAAGTCATGACGTTGTCCGGTTTTTAGCGTTGTCCGGGGTATACATCGAACAATGCCAAAAAAACCCTGAGAAGAGGCGCTCGCATGCGCGCGAAAAGGCGCGCCCGCGGGAGCCTCTTCTACCAAACGGGTATAGCAACGGGGATCACACGTCAAGGCAATGGATCAAAGTGGGGGCAGCCAACCCCCGCTTTGATCCATTGTCTTGACGTGCGATCCTCGTTGCTATAGCGAGCCCGGGAAAGTGGTGGCTTGGCTGAAATTGCCGCTCTTGGCCACTTTCCCGGGCTCGCTATAGCAACGAGGATCACACGTCAAGGCAATGGATCAAAGCGGGGGGTGGCTCCCCCCACTTTGATCCATTGCCTTGAAGTGCAATCCCCGTTTAGGCACTTTGCGATGGGAGTTTGGGTTCCGGGATGAACAAACGCCCACCCGTTCAACCCAGCACCCAAATTCCCATCGCAAAGCGCCTAAACAAGGGTCGGCTGACCCTTATTTAGGCGAGCGAAACGGGGATCGCACGTCAAGGCAATTGCCTTGATGTGCGATCCTCGTTGCTATAGCGAGCCCGGGAAAGAGGCGGCTTGGTCAAAATCCTCACCCCCGCGCAGGGGGAGGGAATTTCGGCCAAGCTGCCTCTTTCCCAAGCCGGGGAAACCCCGCAGAGAGGCGCCTCTCCTCGCCCTGATCTCCCCGGCCTCGCAGCGAGCCGCTACAAGGACGGGGAGACCATGCGGAGAGGTGCCTCTTCTCTCCCGATGTTCTGAAAGGGTAAGGATCCTTACCCTTTCGGAACATTGGGTGGCTTGCAGTCGCGCGCGCGCGTGCGTCGGTGGGGGTTAGCGCAGGATACAGAGGTCTCCCCCATATCCTGCGCTAACCCCCACCGATGCGCGCCACTCGCCCAAAGTTTCGAAAGGGTAAGGATCCTTACCCTTTTGGAACATTGGGTGGCTTGCAGGCGTGCGTGCGTCGGTGGGGGTTAGCGCAGGATACGGAGGTCTCCCCCGTATCCTGCTCTAAACCCCCACCGATGTGCGCCGTGCGCCCGAAGTTTCGAAAGGGTAAGGATCCCCATACCCTTTCCAAACATCGTGGGGGCGGGTGCTGGGTGGGTTGGATTGGGTAGATGTTCTACCCAATCCAACTCCCCCCCTCCCCCATGCATATGCTTGTTCCGGATAACATTAAAAATCGCGTTATTCAATACAAGATTTTTCCGAAAATCTTGTAACGTTATGCGGTTTTCGCACTATACGGTACTTGCATTATCCGGGGTATTACTGTACAGTACAGTGTATTCAAGCAATCATGTATGGTTTAAGACAGCATATAGAAAAGGAACATCCATAACCTTTTCTCCTGAGTCTTGCTGGCTACTGATTGGTTAACAAAAATCTTATCTCTAAAGAGCTATTGATTATGGTGGAAGTAAAACAATGCTTAAATCACATTTCAGAACTATCACCAATATCTGAGTAGTAGAAATGTGAATGGTGGGCAGCTGGGCAAGGGTGGGGACCTTGGTCAGGATAAAACAGTCCCATTAATGTGGAACAAAATGAAAACACATTTCCATCAGACCAATTTGGAATTTTTTTATCTTTCTTACATCTGTCCTCATAATATACAAGAAATATAGGCTACATTACTCCCAAATTCAGAAGAATATATCACACCAGTGGATGTTAAGACAACTCACATTTAACAGGTACAGCCAAGACAGAGATCCACCCTGCAAGATTCAGTAGAAGACACGATCCCAAGTCTACTTCCTCTTCCCCGCCAAAACTGTCCCTTTCGAGAACCTGATAGTAGGAGAGGCAGTATTAAGCATACTAATCTCTTTTTTATAGTTGAGAGATTATATCTCTAGATTTAAAAATTCACCAAGCTACAGGAAACTGTAAATGATCTGCATAAAATACTCTGACGAAGAGCATGGTGTTAAACAGACATACATGAACAGAAGAGTTATGTATAATGTAATGATGAATTGTTGAAGAAAACATATATTTATACTTCATGAAAAAAGAGATACTGTACTAACTGTAAGAACATCTGTCCGTCCCACCAGAGCGGACCGGATAGGCTCTCTAGTTGTTCCATCGGCCAGAGAGGCGCATCTCTCTGGCACCAGGAGGAAGGTCTTCTCTGTGTCCGTTCTGCCCCTATGGAGCTTCATGCCAACCGAGCTATGTCTCCAGACGGAGTTGCTGCCCTTTAGTAAGAATCTAAAAACATGGCTGGCAGGACAGTTATGGGGTGTGGAGGTATAATGACCCCGGCCTGCTGGATGATTTAAGCCCCTTCTCTTCCTCAAGATGTAGTAATTTGGTGTTCTTTTAAATTGTTTAGATTTTTAAATTTTAATCTTTAATAGTTTTAAATTGGAGGGGTTTTACAAATGTTTTTAAGAATGTTTTATGCTTTATTGTAGTATTTTATGATTTGTAAGCCACCCTGGGTCACCTTAGTGAGGAGGGCGGTGGATAAATATGAATAATAAATAAATAATAAACATATTATGCAGAACAAGAACAGAGAAAAATAGTCAAGATTGTGAGTAACAGTGTACTCATTTCTGAAAAATCAAAGTAACAATTAATAAGAATTAATAAAAATGAGGAAAAAAGAATCTAGCTGGAGTCCGACGGATTTTATAATTCAGAGCTGTAATCTGACAAATGGTGATAAAACAGTCACTGCCAATTGTTTATTATTGCGTTTAAATGTTCTACATTTCTTCACATTCACATCTCACCTTCCAACTTAATTATCCTCCCTACCCTCATAGCTTTTTTTTGGAGCACACAGCCTTAGCCATTGTAAAAAAGTATTTTAAAGTAGGAGTTTTCCTGCGATAATCCCTTTAGTAAGAACAGGGACCAGCAATCTGTTACTTTTAATCCTGAAATTTGTAACCAGGGTCAATGTCAATATGGCACAAAGATATTACAGTACCTCTGCACAAGTATCAAGTACAGTGGTACCTCGGATAATACTAAAATCTGATAACGTTGGGGAATTTGAGGCAAACATTTGCATCACACAACATTAAGATAACGTAGAACCAAGTCTTAACGTTATCTGAGGTACTAGTGTACTCTGCATGATTCAAAAAACATAACTTCCTTGAGATAAGCTAAATTACTAGACAAAAGAAGAGGAACAGTATCTTTGTTCCAACAACTGTTATTTCCAAAACTGAACAAAGGATGCAAATGTAATCTTAAACTTTCAGGCGCACAGCTAAATTACCTAGAGCACTGTGACTTTCTGAAGATTAAAATTTCTAATTTGATGTAAGCTTCCATGAACTAGACTCATATACATTATGTTACCCTCAGCTGGCAGCCAACATGAAAATTTGTGCTGTGCCATAAATGCCACTGTCCTTACAGCACTTTATTTTATCCTGTTAATACTAGGCCTTCAAGCTCTCATACAGAAGTTTTTCTATCTGCTGCTATCATACTCTTCTGAATAATGATGCAAGGGATTGAAGTTGGAACAGGGAGTGTGAAGACAATATGCATTACAGATATATATATACTGTATTATGAAAATGGGACCAAATGGCCATTCAATGAGAAATAGGATAAACAGCAACAACTCATTCATTGGGAGACAGGAATAATTTGGTAACAAAAAAAAAATCACTTCCTCAAATGCAAGTACACCGGTACCTCATACGATTTCAATCTGTTCCATGAGTGTCGTTGTTGTACAAAACAATTGCTATACGATGCATGCATCATGTAGGGATTTTCCCTATGGGATTCATTGTACAATTTTTTTTTCGCTAAGTGTTTTTTTCATTGAAAAATTGTATGATTTTTTTTTTCCATAGGGAAAATTGTTATGCGGGACATCATTTCCCCCAAAACCTAACTGTTATACAATTTCGTTGCTCTACGGGAAGATTGTTGTATGAGGTTCTACTCAGTCAACCTTCACATAAAGAGCGCCTCACATAAAGAGCAGAATTTTACCTGAATGTTCGCTTATTAAAACCAACCAAAAACTTGCTTAACAAATAAATCAGGGTTCACAATCCCTCCCACCAGAAGTCACAATTGGTCACTTACAATGGTGTTTCAGTTAAAGAGCAAAGTCGCTTAAAGAGCAATCCTGTGGAATACATTATGCTCGTTAAGCAAGGTACAACTGTACAGAATGAACTCATCAAAAGGTGGCTTCATTTTGACAGTTTCACACCTGCCCTAAACATGGAAGAAAAAAATGAACGAGAGACCTCCAAAATGTCTTGTCCTCAACAACCCTGCTCTGTTCTTGTAAACACAAGACTGTGGTTTTCTTTCTTCTTCTTCCGTATCCAATTCTGAATATTGGCAACCCTCATTGCAATCAGCCATAAAGACTGTCCTGAGAAAATAATGCAGTGGCCTTTCATCTGCCTTCCCAATCACCCATAACAGTGATAGTTTCACGAGTCACTTTCTGGTCCTGAGTCCTTTTGGCACACAAAGTCCTCCTCAGCCCCAGGCAAGTATTGATGAAGCTGCTGCCCTCCATCAAGATGGATTCAAGTGGGATTTAATCCACTTGGGGACCATCACCCTTCCCTGTGGACTTCGGCACCCAAGGCCGTTAGTCCTCAGGGTGGTCAGGTTAGTTAACTGCTGCCTGACAATCGGTGTGGAGTTGCTGGCAGTATGGTCTACTCTAAGCAGGATAACCATGCTGGCCATCTCATGTTGTGTCTTCCTCATTCCCTGCTGCTTTCCATCTTTACCTGCATTACTGTCTTTCCCAGAGACTTTTGTTTTGTCTTTATGTCCCAGAGAGTTTTGCCTTCTCTTTCAATTTCATCCTTTTTTGCCTTCAGAGACAGTTCAAGGCTTGACTTCTTCTAAGACCCACTTGTTGGCCCCTCTTTGGACATCCTTGCAGAGCTCTCCTCCTAGCAAAATCACTAACTAAAGTAAAGGTAAAGGTTTCCCTTGCTCGAAAGCCAGTCGTATCCAACTCTAGGGGTCAGTGCTCATCTCTGTTTCTAAGCCGAAGAGCCAGCGCTGTCTGCAGGCATGACTAGACACCGGAGCGCATGGAACGCTGTTTACCTTCCCACTGAAGTGGTCCTTATTTATCTACTTGCAATTTCTTGCTTTCGAACTGCTAGGTTGGCAGGAGCTGGGACAGAGACGGGAGCTCATTCCGTCCTGCAGTACTCGGGAATCAAACTGCTGACCTTCTGCCTCCCAGTCAGCGTCTTAGTGACTTGAGCCACTGGCAGCCAAATAGGCAAAAGAAGAAGGAGACGGCCCAAGATGAGATGGCTAGATGGTATTGTAGAGACAATGGGTACAGAACTGAGCGAGTTGAGGAGGATGGTGGAGGACAGAAGTGCCTGGCGGACAGTGGTCCATGGGGTCGCAAAGGGTCGGAACAGACTGTGCGACTGAACAACAACAAAAAGGGATCTGGACTAGATGACCTGTAATTTCCCTCTCCAACTTTGTGATCCTTAGATCACCACATATGATTCTTAAACTAAACTTATAAGCCGCCCAGAGTCGGGTCTTCCCAAGTGGGGCGGGGTATCAAATTCGAACAAATAAATAAAATAAATAAATAATTCAAAATTTAAAATGAATATCACTGCACATGAATAACTTTTATTTTGTAATGTTGGCTGCTGGTCATACTGACTTTGGGATTCAGGGAACTGATGTCCCCCAAAAAGTAACTTTTCTAAACTTTGCCATAAGCAGTTATTTCTTTTCCTTTTCTGTGTACAGCCTTACAGAAGAAGTCACATAAATAAGTCATGTATAAAAGCCACATTCTTTAAAGAAAATGAGAAGCTTTTTTCACTTGTGAAAAAAAAAAGGTGGTATTGCTAATCATATACTGTATGGTTAACTGTGGTCATTTAACATAATTTCTCAATTTAACAAAACTGTGTTTCCCTGTCACTCTTACAAAAAAGCAGCCTGCAGGGCACTTACTATGAGACGGTGGTCCACATGGGGTCATTATTATTATTATTATTATTATTATTATTATTATTATTATTATTATTATTATTATTATTATTAAATTAGATTTATTTATTTATTTATTTAAATTAAATTTATTTATTTATTGCAAAGGGTCGGAATCGACTGTGCGACTGAACAACAACAAATTAATTTAGAAATGAGTTGCCAGTTCTTCAACCTCGTATCCCTAATTATACACACCCGTTCGTTACTTATTAAGTTACTGCGGAGGCAAAAGTTCCTTCCTGCCAAGGTCTGGAGGGTTCCTTTTAATTTTAAAACTACAGGGCCCCGTCCCGAGAGTCCCCTCAGCGAATAAAATAAATGTAACGGCGCCGAATTCCTTTCCCTCCAGCAGCCGTTCCACAATAACAAGTAACGCCGAAGACAACGAATAAGGAAATCGTTGGGGGGAAAAAAAAAACCCTTACTTAAACCCACCTCGCTCCGGTCGCCTCACCAACAGCCGGAAACGCATAGCGACTGCTCCACGCATGCGCGCGGGGCCTGAGCCGGAGGAAAGCGGGAGGCGTGCTTACGTAAGCACGTACGCCCGGGTTCTGGGGCGGCCGCCGCCATTCAGGAGCAGGGGGCGGAGTTATGGGCGGAAGGGCTCTGGAAGGCAAAGGTATGTGTGTGTGTGTATTGAGAGGGGGGGGGGGTTGCCCGTGAGGGTTCTATGCTGATAAAAGGACTCCCATGCTCCAAAGACAGTCGTGTCCGGCTCTAGGGGTTCAGTGCTCATCTCTGTTTATAGCCAAAAGAGCCGGCGCTGTCTGCGTCTGCAGACATTTCCATGGACATGTGGCAGGCATGATGACTATAGACACCGGAGTGCAGAGAACGCTGTTACCTTGCCACTGAATCGGTACCTATTTATCTACTTGCATTTTCTTGAAATGTTTGATGTTTTAGTCTGTGCAAGTATATCTGAGAGTAAACAAAACAGCAGAGCAAAAAGAAGAAGACAAAAAAATGTTGTGGCAGCTTAACAACTAACTGCTGTAATTAAATGTGAACTTTTGTGATGAAGCTCACATTTAAATACAACAGTTAGTCGTTAAGATGCCACAACATTGGACTCTAGTTATGTCTTGTCTTTTTTTTTTAATGTTTTGGGCAATGTATGGTTGTGAGAGCTGGACCATTAGGAAAGCGGAGCGCAGAAAAATAGACGCCTTTGAGATGTGGTGTTAGAGGAGAGTTTTGAGAGTCCCCTGGACAGCGAGGAGAACAAATAGGTCGATCTTAGAAGAAATCAACCCTGACAGCTCCTTAGAAGGTCAAATAATAAAGATGAAGCTAAAGTACTTTGGACATCAAATGAGAAGAGAGGATTCACTTGAGAAAGCCTTGATGCTTGGAAAGGTGGAGGGCAAAAGAAGAAGGGGACGGCCCAAGATGAGATGGCTAGATGGTATTGTGGAGATAATGGGCACAGAGCTGAGCGAGTTGAGTGGGATGGTGGAGGACAGGAGTGCCTGGCGGACAGTGGTCCATGCGGTCGCAAAGGTTCGGAATCGAATGTGCGACTGAACAACAACAAAAAATGCTTGCAATTTCTTGCTTTCGAATTGCTAGGTTAGCAGGAGCTGGGACAGAAATGGGAGCTCACTCTATCATTCAGCACTTGGGTCTTGAACTGCTGTCTTGCCGACCTAGTCGTCAAGTTCAGCTTCTTAACCACTAAGCCACCATAGTGTGAGCAATGATTAAATGCTGCATGTGGGATCAGGCAAAGGGATTGCTGAGGGTCTCGGTGTTGGCTCTGTTTGTGGTTTGAGTGGTGATATTGTATGCCCTGAGCTAAGCAGTGGGTATGTTACTCAGTGCAAGGAACACAGGGAGTAAATCTTCTGGGTTCGTCTAAAGAAAGTTCCCTCCCCCCCAGTTTCTGCTACCAACGCCTTTCTCCGGGAACCTGGCCCAAACTTCTGCCACTCCAAAGTGTGTGGAGTCCTGAAAAATCTTTAGGTTTCTCCTTAGAGCTAATGCACAACAGCCAGAACAGGTAGGTCAGTAGTTCATAATCCAAACTAGATTTCTGTGTCCAATTCTAGGTACAACCCCTTAAGAAATACCTCGACACCAGATGGGGTAAAAGAGGAAGCAAAGAAGTCCTTTAAGAAAGATGCAAACAAATTAGAGCAGGTATAGAGAAGGGCAACAAAGAGTATCAGAGGAATGGAAATTAAGCCCTGTGAGGAAAGACTGAAGGAACTGGGCATGTTTAGCCTTGGGAAAAAGAAGCTGAGAGGGAATAGGATAGGTCTCTCTTGCTGGAAAGCCAATCATGTCTGACTCTAGGGGGAAGTGCTTACCTTGGTTTACAGCCAAAGAGCCAGCACTGTCTGCATCTGCAGATCTTTCTGTGGTCATGTGGCAGGCATGACTTGATGCTGGAGTACATGGAACACTGTTATCTTTCCCCCTGGGGCAGTACCTATTTATCTAGTTGCAATTTCTTCCTTTTGAAAGGCTAGGTTGACAGGAGCTGAGAGAGATGATGGGCGCTCACTTCATTGCACAGCACTCAAGTCTGAAACTGCTGACCTGCCGACCTTCTGGTCATCAAGGTCAGCATCTTAACCACTAAGCAACCTAGGTAAACTCTTCAAATACCTGAAAGATAATCATAAAGAGGAGGGACAGGATCTGTTCTCGATCATCCCAGAGATGTGTAATATTGGGCTCAAACTATAGAAAGCCAGATATAAGCTGAATATCAGAAAAAATCTATGTATGACAGTGGAACCAACGGCCTCGAGAGGTGGTGAGTGCTCCAACACTGGAAGCATTCAAGTGAGAATTGGACAGCCATCTCTCAGATCTGTTTTGATTCAGACTCCTGAATTGAACTGGGGGTGGGGGAGACTCCACAGCCTAAAAGGCCCCTTCCAACTCAGTCATTCTGTGAGAGTAAAGTAGTGTTTGGCCTTCTTGTCAAGGCACCAATTTTAGGCATCCTAACCCTTATTACAGTCAAACCTCGCATAAAGAGCGCCTCACTTAAAGAATAACTCACTTAAAGAGCAGAATTTTCTCTGAATGTTCACTTCGGTTAACAAATAAAAAATGTAAAGAGTAAGCATTATATATTATGCCCAAAACTGTAAAAATATAAATGTTTTATCACTTTGTGAAAGGAGCTTTGTTACACCTTCGTTATTGCAAAAAGCCTTGATCACTTTGAATACAGAATAATATTTCTTTTTGTGTTAGGTGTGTAAATCCTAAAATAGTTCATTCTTAACATACATGAATAAGAAATTGCAGCTATTTTTGCAGCTATTTTTTCTTGTCAGCAAGAACAACAAAGAACTGTCTAGTTGTCTCACTACAATTCTCAAAACAACAGGCATTTTTGTTGTTGTTCTTGTTTTGTTTTCATGAAGAAGAAAGCTGATCATTGGGCAGATTTCCCCATTTTTTAATGCTAAAGGTCCTAGTTTTCCATTTACATAAATTGGGCAAAACTAAGATGACTGCTGTAATATGTAAAGATCTAGGACTCAGTTGTTTATTTCTTTGTCAATAATGGGCCAATCTTCATTTTACTTCCGCTTCCAGGAGTGACGAGGGCTTCGCAGGCTGGATGAATTGGCATCGGGGGCTGCACCTGGCCCCCGGGCCTTAGTTTGGGCACCACTGGTGTAATCAGTCAGTTAGGATTATCATACTAGCCTTCATGGGTTTGAGCTGATAAAACCAGTCTAGTTTTTAATATGTTTGTGTTAGGAGAACAGAAAGAGCTATATGATTTGGTTTTCCCACAGTAGCCTGAAATGTTTACAGCTGTCGGCAAAATACACATTTGGAGGTGGTGTGGACCAAAAATATGTCCACCCTATGCAGAGCATGAAGTGACATTTTTTTGTGCATCATACACAAGAAATATGTTCATATTGGTGGTTAAGATACAGATATCAGATGTTTCCTGTTAATAAGCAAAAAGAAAGTAATAGTTTTAATTAGTGTCCTTATTCATCAAGGTTAGATAAATGAGTCAGTTTTTAAATGTTAGATGCAGAAAATAAATCAGAGAATAAAATTTAATCTGTGGTGTATTGCTATGTCCCCCACTAAGTGAGAGCCTTGTTGAGGTGCAGAGGCTTGAGTGATCTCACTAGGCAGTGTTGCCCATCTCTTATCACTGATGTTAAAGGATAAAGATAAAGTTCATCCTTGCCGGTCATATCTGACTCTAGGGTTCAGTGCTCATCTCTGTTTATAGCCAAAGAGCCAGCACTGTCTGCTTCTGCAGACGTTTCCGTAGACATGTGGCAGGCATGCCTCAACACTGGACTGCACGGAACATTGTTTACCTTCCCACCAAAGTGGTACCTATGTGGGACAGAGATGGGAGTTTACTTTATCGTGGAGTACTTGGGAATCGAACCCATACCTTCCAGTCTTCAAGTTCAGTGTTTTAACCACTTGAGCCACTGCAGTCCCATTGATGTTAGGCTGGGACTAAGACTCACCATAGTGTCCTCTGTCAAATCCCTTGGGCAAGTTGGAAATGGAGAGCACACATAATGGTTGGCCTAGCCAAGGGGTGACGTGATATCCAAATGGCTAAAAAAACTGCACACAGATGGACTTGATTTCCCAGGTCCATTTGCATGTGTGGAAGGTCATCCTGGGGTTTTCTCGCTGAAATAATGAGTCCAAGGTATTCAAGGTAAGGTAAGGTATTGCTATGTATTTTCAGCTAGGAAGCAAAATGCTAGTTGCTCTGTTACATTCAGTGCACAAATTGCTTCTGCTTTATTGTCTAACTTTGAAATTATACTTATTCTATAAGCTTATTGGGGTACAAAGGAAAAGCCTCGTTGAAGATTGTGGTATTTTTGAACCAGAATCAGGTGTACCCTGGTAACGGCAACCTTGGGTTTCTGGCTAATCTTTTTCGCACTAGGTCAGACGAAAGGAATTGCAGAATGAATGCACCAAAGGGTGCTTTCATTTTGGCCGTTTCACATGTGGCCTGGACACAGAAGAAGAAGAAGAAGACCAGCTTATTTACTGATTTGATATTTTCTGCTTTTTAATACTATTTTATGTTTTTAGTATTTGCTCCTTGTTAGTATTTTCCTTTATGTTTCTCTTCCAGGGATATATATCTTTTAAGGTGCTGCCTTGCCTGAATCTAAAATGTTCCCCTTAAAGGATGCGGAGCTAGGAGCTTTCACTTTCTTTGCGTCTGCTCTTCCGAATGATGTTTGTGGGAGCAATGGCCTGCCTTTGACACCTAACTCCATAAAGATCCTGGGGCGTTTTCAGATCCTAAAGACAATTACGCACCCCAGACTCTGCCAATATGTGGATATTTCTCGTGGGAAACATGGTGAGAGCAAATTCTTTCTCCAGTCTTTTCTCCTGCCTTCAACTGTTGGGTGTGCGTGTACAAGTGTTACAGTAATTATTCAGTACATGTGTTTTAGGGCATTGTAGACTTCAAAGACTAGAGGGTTTTTTCCCCCCAAAGGCACCAGTGTGCTTTCCCCCAGGCTTACATTTTTCACTCTTGTCTCTCCATTGTTGGGGCATAAGAGACACAGATGTAGTATGCTGCTGGGTTGCAAATCTTGGTTACCCTGTAGTTCAGATCACACTCATGATTTTCAGATACTGTACATCCTTTTCATTTTCACACTCTGCCAATCTTTACTCCTTTACCCGCCCTCTGCTTCTGATTCTTTTTGTTTGGCTTGCCTTTGTTTTAAATCTACAGACTTCTTTCAGATCATTTGTTTCATAGGTTCCTGTAATTCATCAATCTGTCTTGCTTTCTGTTAAATTCCTTAAATCTTTCTTTTGATGTTCAAAGTTTAAAAGAAATGTGCTCAACAGAAGGCAGTTCAAACAATTCTTTTCCAATTTTTACATTTTGGACTTTATAAGTGAAGCATTTATCATAGTAAAGATGAAGCAGAAACTGCAATTCACACCTCTTGTTGTGTGTCTTGTCAAAATCTAGATGGGTTAGCTTTTGGGTGAATGTTTTCCCCTGCTCATAACTGGGACCAGTGGCATTGATTATCAGGCACTAAAGAATTCCCAACTCATTCTGCACCTCCCTAACTTTTCCAGATCAATTTTCCAGAGGAGAATTTTTAATATCTCCAAAACATTTGAACCATACCCATAGAGCAGGGGTGCCCAAACTATGGCCCATGTGCCGGATCTGGCCCACAACACCAAATAATCTGGCCCTAACCGCTCCTGGAAGTAAAACACATGCGTGTGCTCAGGATGTGCCCACACATGTGCAGAACACTGATGTAAATGACTCACTGCTGTCATAAACACATTCTGCACATGCATATTTTACTTCCACTTCCAGGTGGGCAGAACCACATGAGTGGCATGCTAGACCAGATGACCAGCCCACGGCCCAAAATGTTTGGGTACCCCTGCCTTAAATGATACTGTCATTTATAAGTCATAACTTGAGAAACAGAATTTTATGCAATGTGACATTTAAACTAGCAACTTAAAAACTTTCTTTTCTTTAAAAACATTATCAACACCCACTGCTTTCTGTTGTCAAGTTGAGGGTGGGGAATCAATTTTTGATATGTTTATGTGTGTGTTACATGGACTGGAATGAAATTATGGCAATTGTTTTGAACAAGTGACTGCATTTTGAATTCAACACAGATGTTTCAAGCCCAACTGAAAAGTATTTTTATTTATGTTCTGCTTTTCTTCCTATGTAAGGAACTCAAGGTAATTTACAACATTAAAAACATGAAACATAATTATGTTCATAGTAAATAGGTCATTTAAAAGAAATTAGATAAACAGATAATGAAAAAATATTAAAGCATTAAAACAGATAATGAGAACTAGAAAAGTTTTTTCTGGAACCATTTGAGAAATGCAACAAAAAGTATTATTGAAATTTAGGGATATATAAAATATGGTAAATATCACCCACCATGTCATAGATTGTCCAGATTTAGATACCAAAGACTTCCTTCAAAAAGTGTAGGGTTGTGTTTGTTTTTTGAGGTTTTGGTTTTTTACTGGTATAAGGATACCCTGAAAGGGCATTCTTCAGTCTGAACAGATTAATTAATGTTTGACTAGATTATGTACAAAATGTTTGATGTGGTAGCTGTATTAGCCTGTGAAGGCTTATCAGTCAGGAAATAAAGCAAAACAAAGAAAAAAAATAAGACAGAAACATTGTGACAACTTAAAGACTAAAGGTGCCATAACAATTTTGTTTTTATTTTTGTATTGTTTTATTCCCTGTCTGATATTTTATATCCCACATTTTTAGTAGGATGAAAAGGCAGCAGAGGACTAAGGTAGACATAGTAGAATAGATAGGTAGGTATAAGTCACCCTTGCTCAAAACCCAGTCGTATCTGATTCTAGGGTTCGGTGCTCATCTCTGTTTATAGCCAAAGAGCCAGTGCTGTCTGAGTCTGCAGACATTTCTGTGGTCACGTGGCAGGCATGACTAGACACGGGTGCACAGAATGCTGTTTACCTTCCAAACGAAGTGATACCTATTTATCTACTTCCAATTTCTTGCTTTCAAACTGCTAGGTTGGCAGGAGCTGGGACAAAAACAGGAGTCCACTTTGTCGTGTAGCACTCGGGTCTCGAACTGTTGACCTGCTGACCTTCTGATCATCAAGTTCAGCATCTTAACTGTTAAGCCACTACAGTCACCTACAGCATAGATACATAAAAGTAAATGTGAGAACTTAAGGATCGGCAGGCCTGTAACATTGGGTTTCAGTTTGCCTTTCTCCTCTGGAAACCACTGACCTGAACAGTTAAATTGAAAATATAGTTTAGAGAAGAATGGAATGGCTTTCCAATAATGTGGTCTGGCTACCATCCTTTTAGTTGTCCACATACAGTACTTTCTGAAATGACACTTCTTCTCCCGTGTCTAGGCCAGACATGAAGTTGTCTCAATGAAGCTACCTTTTGGTGAGTTCATTCTGCAGTTCCTTTCGCCTGACCTAGTGTGAGAAAGATTAGCTGGCGTTCATTCATTCATTCATTAAATGTAGACAGCCTATCCTGTATCTTGACCGACCCATGATGTTTTTTCTAGAGCAGAAGTGGGAAAACTGGCCCTCCAGATACTTTGAAGTTTAATTTTTTTAAAAACTAGATAGGACCACCAATGTTTGGGGATTAGCAGAATTGTACAGGCTCTTATTTAACGTGCTGGCACTGGGATGGCTTAGTGGTTCAGACGCTGAACTTGATGACTGGAAGATCGGCAGATCAGTAGTTGAGGCCTGAGTACTGCACAATGGAGTGAGTTCCTGTCTCTGTCCCAACTCCTGTCAACTTAGCAATTTGAAAGCAAGAAATTGCAAGTAGATAAATAGGTACTACTTTGGTGGGAAGGTAAACAGCGTTCTGTGCACTCCAATGTCTAGTCATGCCTGCCACGTGTCCATGGAATCATCTGCAGACGTAGATAGTGCTGGCTCTTTGGCTATAAACAGATGAGGACTGGACCCTAGAGTCAGATACAACTGGCTTTTGAGCAAGGGCGACTTTTACCATGCTACAGGCTCCTATTCTCCAGAATGTCAGTCCACTGAACATCTCTAAGTTAGTTTGTGTGATTGTTTTATGTTGTCGATTGCCTAGGCAGATATTTCTAAGGGGAAAGTTAAAGTATATGTGCTTGCTATAGCTGTCATGATACATACAATTCACCTAGGATTCTTTAAGGATGATTGTGGCTCTCCAGAAGTTATTGCCAATAACTTCCAGTAGTCCTAGCCAGTTGGTGGAGTTAGGGGAGTTATAGTCCAAAAGCATCTGGAAAGCCACAGTTGCACACCTCTGTTAAAGGGTAGGTATGCAATGTGTCATTGTTTAGTAAAGTAAGGGGGATCCTTGGTATATATGAAAACCCTTTCCATGTGCAATGTATGTATCATAATGACTAGCATATTGCTAGATGTGTGCATTCATAATCTGCAGCTGTTCTGGTTCCCACCTAACTTTTCTCCTATTATTTACCTCGTTCTTTCCCTCTATGGGTTTTGATGCTAGATATCACATGTTGTCAGTCTCTTGGTAGTGTCTTTTTATGTATAGAGTTAAATCAGAAGTCAGATTCCGCCTGTTTTCTGAACACTGCTTGAAACTAATTCAAGATGATTGTGCTTTCTTCATATTTTGGCATGTGCTGCTAAAGAGAAAAGAAAAATCAAACTTACACTTGGGACCAGGTTTCTTACTTTAAAGAGAATATATATGTGGTTTTAACATGGTAAATATTGTTGAGCTAAATGTGTAGCTAAACATGTCTGGCAAAGTGGAGTGCAGTGAACAGGCTTCACGTCATAAATCACCATTCCTCAGCAAATGAAGGTTGTATGAATGGTAATATTCTTGCAACCATGTATAGACAACAGTGAGGGAAAATGTTATAGTTCTAAAATGAACAATAAAAAAGATTTGTTGTATAGAGTAATGCATTGCATCGCATTATTTGTGCTGTGAAATTTATCATCAGCAGAATGGATTTTTTTTTAAATCAATATGTTTAAAAACAAATTTTAAAATGAATTAAAAAATTATTTTAAAAAATACTTTTAAAGGAAAAATCTATCTAAAGATAGCGTTCTGTTTAAGATTAGTTCAAATTTTTGAAGTGGTAGCAGTGTTAGTCTGTGCAAGCATATCAGAGAGTAAACAAAACAAAGCAATAAAAAGACTAAAAAGTTGTAGCACTTTAAAGACTAACTCCTGTATTTAAATATGAGCTTTCATGGATCAAATCTTCTTCGTCATACAAGTGGACTTAATCCACGAAAGCTCACATTTAAATACAGGAGTTAGTCTTTAAGGTACCACAGCTTTTTTTGTCTTTTTTGTTATTTTGTTTACTCTCTAATATTTAAGGTTAATTATTGTCCAAAGGTTATTAATCATACATAAGGATTCATTTTTAATTATGTAGCATGAAGCTTTATATTAATGTAATGTTAGAAATTTTGGTAAATGAGTTCTAGTAATCCACCCATAATATCATGCTTTTCCATAGGTTTCAATTTTTCTCTTGGCAATGATTTTTTTATGTCTAGAGTTAGATGAGAAGTCAGATTCACCCACTAGGTGAGAGCCTTGTCAAAACACTGTGGGTTGAGCTATCGAACAAGGCAGGGTTGCCCGTATCTTGTCAGTGATGTTAGGCCGGGACTAAGACTCACTAAACCATCTTCTGTTGGATCCCTTGAGCAAAGTGAAAGCGGAGGGCACATGTCATGGTCCACCTAGCCAGCGGATGACTTGATATCCAAATGGCTAAAAAAAAACTCACATGCAAATGGACTTGAATGTTGTTGCGGAGATGTCTATGATTGCACTGACTCCTTGCTGAGTAATGACTCCAAGGTATCCAAGGTAAGATTACAAGATGTTATCACAGGTGCTTGGTTTTACAATTCTCAAAACTATGGATTTTTGTCTGCAGAGATCATATGCCTCTTTTTTATAGCAACCCCCACCACCCATAAAATAAGCATATAGCATTGAGAAAATGACCTTGACCCCAGTGTTCCTTTGCAAATCTATGTACACAGAATAAATTTGTTATATCTTAAGTGCTAAGTTTCAATACAATTCGATGATTAGAAGAGTATTTGTAGGAATGTAATAGATTTGCCCACGAAGTATGAGATCTGCAGAAAATATCTGTGCAATAGTGTGAAAAGGGAGTGACAAACAGTAAAAATGAAAGCGAAAACTTTTGAGTCTTTATGTAGAAAACCATGATTTAAATCTAACCTTACCTACTATGAGCTAAATCATAATTTAAACCAAATTGATTTGAATCAAATCCACCTTGATTCACCAGCAAAACTGCATCTTACAACAGCTCTGGTAGTTCCAGTTATATTTCTGATACAGTACTCAAGCTGAGTGGATGAACAAAACAACTGTTAATGATACTTTTCCACATGCACATCAGTTCTGGAAATTAATAGGACATCAGATACTCCTTTAAATGAGGTGACATAGTTGGAGAGACCACAACAAGTAAAACCTCTTCACTTTTTGTATGTGATGGTAAATTGCTATTCTTTAACGATCACAGTATTCTGATAGTAAATAGTTGTGTTTTGTTGGTTTAATAGTGTCAATATTTTGTCACATGAAGATGATAATTTATTGTTTCAAATAATTATTGTTTAAGACTATTATTTTCTAGTAATAATTTTGAAAGACTTTTCTTTAATGGGGTAATTGAATACTGTGCCTTGTAACTGGCTATCTTTTGGAAAAGTGTTCCCAGTTTTAAAAAATCCTTTTTTTAATAATATTCATACTATTTTAAATGATTGCCATTTCTTATGGATCAAATTTTACCTTACATAAATATCTTATTATTTCTTCTATTTGTGAAGTAGTTCATATTATGTCTCATATTAAAAACTGGCAGAGACATATACTAAGAATGGCAGCTTGACTTTTTGTTTGAGATAGTCTTGCATATTTATCAGCACCATGGATGTTGAAATGACATAAAAAAAGATTGTCATACATTCTCTAAATTGAAACTTTTCCAAACTTGGTAAATTATTCCCATCTCTTAAGCTGTTCTTCCATATGCACTCAGCATGATCCTTACATTACAATAAACTTAAGTAGACATCCTCTTTGAATTATAGATATGCAGCATTGTTGTAATGTGGTTTTAATTTCAACAGAGTGAAAGTGTTTGATGCCTACAAGCATTGAAATACTAAATGTGCCTTTGTATGTGTATATATTTTTCGTCAGAGAGGCTGGTGGTGGTTGCTGAACACTGTGGAAGAAGCCTGGAAGATTTGCTTAGAGACAGGAAACCAGCGAGGTATGAAATCAAGAAGAACTTTGGGGGGGGGGAGATTTTAACTGAAAGGTTTATCTACTTTAGCTGACACAACCCAGAGACATTTTCTTTTTAAAAACATTAACTACCTTTACAGGTCTAGGTAGATTCAAAACACATTTTCTGGCACTGTTTTATCCTTCTAGCACCCAGATAAACACGTTCTTAGGGCACAGCATATATTTAGTTCAGAAAAATATTAACATTTTGTCATGGAGTTACTGAATCCTGCCAGCTTTTTCTTTAAATATATTTTGTTTGCCTTTTGATGTATGTTTCTGATAGAGTTTTGTGCCTCTTCACCTTTAAGTATGAAAAACACCTGAACCATATTGAAGACTTGTATTTACACACCAAAAATTCCATTACTTACATGTCATGTCTTTGGAAGTTTATGCTCTTAAATCATGAATTGTGACTTCACTTTTGATGTGAAAAGGAATGTGAATATAAATGAACAAGGTTTTGGTTTTTTTTTTTTAAGTTTTTATAGTACCCTAATTAGTATAAAAATGGTAAAACAGAGGTCAGGACATTTTCACCTACCATCCAGGTAAACATTTTTTTCCCTGAGGAAACATTTTGTTCCCTGAGGAAAAGGAAAAAAGATGTAAATTTTGGGCTGAGCTAAAAATAGCAACACTCCCTCCTCCATTCTACATCAAGAAGTCTTATAAGCAGTTACTATTACTTCACTACTGACTACTGAATGTGGCCCACTGCTCCTTACAAATCCATCTTTTAAGAGAAGAAAAATGCCTGTTTGGTCAGAAAGAAATGGCTAGCTGGCTGCCATTATTCACTCTGTCCAATAGTTGGGCTGGCTCTAGTTAAGTGATGGTGAATCTTTTAGAAACCAAGTGTCCAAACAGAGGGGTGGGTGAACTCTGTGCTGGGGGCGGAGGAGGAAGCATTCCCATTGGGCTGCTGGGCAGAGAGGCAGGGTGAACTCTGTGCTGTGGCAATGACACACATGCCCACAGAAAGATCTCTGAGTGCCCCCTCTAGCACACATGCCATAGGTTCACCACCACTGGTCTAGTTCTATGCTAACAAAAGGTACATTTTGGCCATATGAAGGGTATGAAACCCAGTTATATTAATGGTCAGTGTGGGATATAAAATTTGTTGATAATTTAGCATGCTAGAAATTGTGCCAGATCTCATGCAGGAACAGGGCTTTCATAAGATGAGATCACTAACAGGACTAGGTTCTTACAATGTTGTCTATATTTTGTATTAGAATCAGCTAATGTATCATGTGTGAGACAAATGATATTAATCCTAAATTAATTGCCTTTCTGGTAGTGGTGTTAATCTTTTTGTTTCACTATTGAACTCAGCCTCTTTCTTTCTCATTCATGCCTTGTCTTATTTCAAAGTCTGAAGAACTCAAGGCTAGGTAGGAGGCTGTATAAAAAAGATCAGAAAAAAACTTGACAATCTTACGTTTAAATTAGAGCTAAATGCAAAATAGATGGCTGGATAGTTCAGTGGGTTGGAGCACCTGACTGGAGGTATAGGTCAGGAGTTTGATTCCCCAGTGTTCCTCCCTGTGTGGTCACAGAAGAGGAGACTGGTAAACCACTTTTGCTTGCTTTATGCCTAGAAAAGCCTGGAAAGGATTACCATTACTTGGAAATTGAACTGATGACACATAATTAATTATATGCAAAATTTATCAGTAAAATAATGTATAAACACAGTGACAGAACAAAGGATATATAGAATCACAACGAAAATGAAACCTCATGTCAGTTCCCAAAGTGAAGTTGAAGAAATATATGAACATAATAATTAAATACAGTAGACATCAAAAGACAGAAGAGGTCTCATATTGAATTGTTGCAAAAAAATAATAATAGTGAGCCATTTCAGATACCAGCAACAGTCTATTAATGGTGAAAACTGACAGTTGCCAGATGTTTTGAGGATGTGGCCTTCTTCATTCACATACCTGAGATCTTAGCCAATTCAGAGAGACTCACAAAAGCACAATATCCCTTTGTTTTAAGGTGGTTTTTTTTAAAAAAAATCTTCCAACCAATTCCTGCACAACACTTATATATAGAGTTTTTATCAAAAGATCTGGAAAAATAATTCTCAAACAAAGACAACAGAATGAAATGTGAAATAAAATCACAGTGTTTCCCAACCTTTGGTTTTTGGACTTCAATATTCAGAAGCCTAAGTCAATTCTCCAATGCACTGATCAGCCAGTGTATTGACTTAGGCTTCTAGGAATTGAAGTCAAAAATCTTTTTTTTTTAAATAAAAACTCATCACATGCTAGTTTCTTAAAGAATCTCTAGCAAAATATTGTCAAACCTAATAAACGGCAAATCTCTATAATAGCATAGTACAGTGGTACCTTGCATAACAAACACATTGTGTAACAAAAAGTTTGCATAACGAGGGATTTGTTATGCAAGGGCGATACCCCGCATAACGAAAAACCTGTTCTTTATTCAAGGTTTTCAGTATCCTGGGTATACCCATTCATTGGAAATCCCGGTTAATGAACTTTTCCTCCCGTTATGTGGGGTACCGCCAAAAATGCTTCACATAAAGAAAAAATCCACATAGCGAAGAGCTCTGTGGAACGGAGGGTTTTTTTTTAATGTGGGGTTCTACTGTATTAGAGATGTGAAGGCAGGGGACAGAACTATTTGAAGTGAAACCCATTTTGTATGAGAAGACATTTTCAGTTTTTCCAGTGGAATCATTGTGGAATTGAGGCAAATACTCTGAATTTTTTTTTCTTTTAGAATGAGTGAAATGCTTTTTAAGACAAATTTTTATTAATTATATCAGAGAATAAATAAAACAAAGTCAGAAATTTGTTGCACCTTAAAGACTAACTCCTGTATTTAAATGTGAGTTTTTGTGGGTCAAGATTGTTAGTTATTCACTTATATTCTCCCCTTCCTCCAGTTGGCTAAAGATGATGTACATGATTCTCCTCCCCTTTTCTTCACAACCCTGTGCGATAGGTCAAAGTGAGCCTTTCCCAAACTATGTTGGGACTTCAGTTCCCAGAAGCCTCAGTCAGTACATTGGCTGAACAGTGCTTTGGGGAATTGATTTAGGCTTCTGGGAATTGAAGTAAAAAAAACAAAGTTTGGGAAACACTGCTCGGACTAAGGTTGCGTGAGTAGCCCAAAATCACCCAATGAGTTTCACGGCCAATTACTGTATCTTTAAATCAAAGGTTTCTTGATTCTCAGTCCAAGCACTACACCAAACTAATTTCCACTCAGAATGCCTTAAACCTGTAGAACGAAGATTTCTTTGTAATAAAGTGAACTCATATAGAGAACAATGGCTTCTAGGCATATTATATTGTAGACTTAAGTGATAGTCACTTAATGGGTGCTGTTAGTTTCATCAGAGGAGCATACGGGGTTGGAGTAGTTCAATTTTGAATGGACTGGCGGCTGCCTTTTGACTTCCTCTTGTTTTCATTAGATGGAGACAGTAATCAAAGGAGCAAGATTGTTTCTGTCTATTTAAAATGCATGTACAGTATTTATTTATTTATTTATTTATTTATTCATTCATTTGATTTGTACCCTACCTTTCTCCCAACTTAGGGCCCAAGA
Source organism: Furcifer pardalis (assembly GCA_030440675.1). Taxonomy (NCBI): domain Eukaryota; kingdom Metazoa; phylum Chordata; class Lepidosauria; order Squamata; family Chamaeleonidae; genus Furcifer; species Furcifer pardalis. Next base: position 80,444,587 of record CP126892.1, read on the forward strand.
CTATTTACAGTATAATTGATAAACATTTTTTTAAAAACTGCTGAAATCCAGTCGTGCAGTTATGCAAACTTTTAGAAGTGGATTGCTGTAAATTAAGAAAACCCTATAGACTATCCATTGCATGCCAAGTCATTTGACTCATATGAAGTAAATGGTGTCTGTGGAGATTTCTAAATTTATGACAGTTTGATCCCAAAAGTTACATAGTGTTGGGATTTTAAAAAATTTACTACCTACTCTGTGTGCATGGTATGGTGGGCGTGGTCAGGGGTAAAACCCTGTGTTGCACCTGAATTAGGACTACTTTATTTCAAAACTTGGATGGGGGTCGGGCAGCCAGAATTTCTGGCGAACTGGTGCAAACCTGTTGGATCCCACCACTGATTTCAGCCATAATATTATAAATATTAAAACAGTTAAAGCACCTGGTTTATTGAAGATATATGTTATCTCTGTTTCTTCACTGCTTCACAAATGCCAAAAATGAAATTGTGCAAGTTTAATTATGCAATAGTATGGTTGGTCATAAGACACTGGAGCTTGTGACTCCTTTTCATATGCTAAAGTGACTTAGAAAATCCAGGTGTTCATATTTTTAACTTTTCATCAGTATACCAATTACTATAGTTATCTTTTAAATGCCATCTTTGTTCCTAAAGCATAAGTGTAAATTTGATACAAAAATAAATATAAGGAAGCATGTTGTATATATTTTATTTTTCCCCAAAAGTTCATTTTCCTCACTAGAAAAAGATTTTCACTTCTGTATTTTACAGACATACTACTATGTCTATGCAGTGCTTTTGAATGAACCACGGGTCACATTAAATATAAAGTATGGGATTGCATGTGCATTTATGAATATTTTAAGCAGTAGGTTTTGAAGAAATCAGGATCAAGATTGTGGTGATGGTGGATTTTTTTTTAACTTTCCACCAAGCCTGCAGTCTCAGGAAAAATATCTCAACCATCATTAGGTTTGTCAGAGGAGGACCTCAACAGACCACTTAATAAACATCTTTTCTTCTATAAACAAAATTATAATCATACTTTTGGCTTTCTAAGACAGGATGTGCCTGTTCCTGTAAACAAATTGGGTGAGGTAAAATATTTCTTAGACTTACAGTATTTTCACAATGTTAGCTTTGTGTTCTAGGGGCATGGGAGGGGAAGACTGAGTTTCAGTGATGATGACTTTATGACAGAGATGAAACTTGAACTCAGGGCTTCTTGATATATAGCTGAGTTTCTTAGACACTGAGTTGTTTAAGCTTTCAGAGATGCTAGTAAACCTAAGAGCTGGTAATATCTCTAAAACATAACCTTTCCATATTTAATATACAGTAATACCTCGCATAATGAATTTTATTCGTTATCCAAGGTTGCTCGCTATGGGAGGTTGCTCACTATGCGAAACAAACAAAATTCCTATGGAAAAACTCGCATAACGAGCATTTCAAGGGGGAAAACTCGCATAGCGAAAAAAATCGCTATGTGAGTTTTCCCCATAGAAATGCTCGTTATGCAAGTTTTTCCATAGGGAAAGTCCAACTCGCATAACGAAAATTTTCGTTATGCGAGTCAGACCGCTTAGCAAAAAACTTGCTCGTTATGGGAGTTTTTCACTAAGCGAAACACTCGTTATGCGAGATTTGACTGTACTGCTAAAATGTATGCTACTTATCAGAAGCTGGGGTTCGAGACACGTGGCCCTTCGAAAATTGTTGAACCATAGCTCTCATTAGCTTTTCCCTGCATGGTTCACAATAAAAAGAGCTACAGCATTTACAATTTGAAAACATCTCAGGGCCACATACTCGTCACTCCTCACTCTTCTTCCATGTCTAGGCCAGACATGAAACTACCAAAATGAAGGCATCTTTCAGTGAATTCATTTTGCAGTTCTGTTTGCCTGGCAGAGTGTGAGAAAGACTAGCTGGCAACACAAGGTTGTCATTACAAGGGTATGCCCAATTGTGGCTCAAAAATACCATAGTCTTTGAGAAGGCTTTTTCTGTGTACCCCACGTGCCCATTATAGCCAAAGTACATTCAACCTCACTCAAGGTACATTTAATATGTGAAGAGCACTGAAACCCTAGTCTAGTTTAAACTGTTGGTTCCATACTAAGCATTATAGAAATCTTTTGAGAAATACTTCTGTCATTACCCCAGTATTGATGAGACTGAGACTTGTGATACATTTATTAATATTTTCTTGCCTACCGTGGTATCTATACTGCTACCTAAGATATTTTAAGCTTAAGGGGGGGGGGAGATGGTAGTGGCAATAATATGAGTTCAAAAGGCTTTAAGGCATGCTGTGTTTAACATAAGGTCTCTATTAGCTTTCGTCTAGGAATATACCAAGATCAGAATAAAAAAGTGTGCTGCAATCTTTTTAGTGAAATATTTAACTTTTTGATATGTTACAATAAGAACTGTGTTGTCAAACCAATTCAAACAAATCCATTTAAGACTATCACCACTTCAGATATCTGACATTCTAGCTCAAAAATTTGATTAAGCTTTTTTACTATTATTCTAGTGAAACACTGTGACATCACCTAGCAAAGGGAAAGGGGGGAAAAGGAGAACCTTCTGGAGGACTTGAACCAAAACTTTGCAAACACCTATGTGAATGTTAGTTGATGAATAGAATGATGCATTACATCAGGGGTGCCCAAACTTTTTGGGCCGTGGGCCAATCATGTAGTTCAGGGAGCCGGTCACTCAGGGCTGCGGGCCGGGTGTGACCCCCGATGCCAATTCATCTGCTCCGTGAAGCCCTTGTCGCTTCTGGAAGCGGAAGTAAAATGCGCCTGTACGATTGCGTTTTACTTCTGCTTCCAGGACCAACGAGGGCTTCATGGAGCGGATGAATTGGCGTTGGGGGTCACACCCGGCCCCTGGGCCTTAGTTTGGGCACCACTGCATTACATCATACAGTTAACTGCAAATAACTAACAAAGAGCTGGAGAGCCTGCTGATTTGCAATATGCATGGAGACAGACAGTCCACTATGGCACAGCTTCAGTATCAGAGGATTTCCTGCTGGCCTAGAAGTTCAAAAGCAAAAAAATTCAAGTAAATAAATAGATACCATGTTGGTAGGAACGTAAACAGCATTCAGTGCACTCCATTGTTTAGTCATGCTTGCCACATGTCCACATAAATGTTTGCAAACGCAAATAGCACTGGCTGCTTGGTTAAAAATAGAGATTGACACTGAACCCTACAGTCAGCTACAACTGGCTTTCGAACAAGGGCGAGCTTTATTTTTACCTAAAAGTGTTTACTTGCTCTGTAATTTGTGGATAGCTAGATTTCCACTGTGACTTCAAGATTCACTGAATGTTCATTTAATGAACATTAAAGTGGAATGTGTGTGTTGCAAACATTGGAAACATAACAGATTCCTCAAACACTTAAATTTGGAATAGAAGCTTTACAATTCTTTACCATTGGAATAGGTAGTCCGATGAAAGACTCTTTGGGGTTTGTTTGTATGACAATAGAACTGTAATGTTGCCTGCTTTGTGAGAGTCACAATGTGAGAAAAAGAATCTGTACAGCAAAAATATTAGTTAGCATTCTTTTTTTCAAAGTCCAGTCAAATAGATTTTTTCATTTTAGTTGGAAGACAATGTTCATGCTGGCTTAGAAGTAAATCTGTCTATGTTTAGTGGGACTAATTGCCTAATAAGTTTATATAGTACACTATTATACTCTTATTTTCCTCAGTTAGTAAAATCCCTGTCCTTTGGCAGTAGTTATGTGAGCCAGAAGTATAAAAATCTTCAGCTAACAGGTAGAGCTATTAGCTGACTTAAAAAAAGGTTAACACTATTTTACATGCTATCCAGATGCATTTGAAAAGAAAATACACACTATATTTTACTGTTCTCTTTCATAGTATGTTTTAAAGTACCATCCTTAAAAAGACTTGCAATCTTGTAACACAAAAATCCTAGTTAAATGCAATCTGCAGGTGGTTAAATGATTTTGGCACCTGCATTAAGCATTCCGGATGGCTCTAAATTTGCAAGCAGAGTGGCCATAATGTGTCTTTAATAAAATATAGTTGTCATATGTTTAAGAAGTTACGGTTTTGAAAAATTACCAGTGAACCATCAGAGAGATACAGAGGTATAATATGTTGTACATAGAGCCTTTGATCAGAAGCAGACTGTCTGCAGATGTTTACTGGCTTGATAGAAAATATGATCTGACTCGGATGGGTAGGTTTTATTTGCCCTTAGTAATTCTTTGTCTACTAGCTGTTTTGATGGCTTTGTTTCATCTTCCATGAAACGTATTATTGTGGTGTTGCATTGCAAAAAGGAATGGAAATTTCATTTATGTAGAAAAGATTTCCCAAGAGATAAATATATAATGAGTGAGTGTGTGTGTGTGTGCGCGCGCGCACAAGCTAGCGCACATATATAAATAAACTAACAAGGAAGTAAAATGAGGGTACATGTTTTCCAAGAACAGGAGATTTGTATGATTCCAGTTCAGAAGCAGCCACTGATCTGACTTCAAGAGCAGTATTGTACCACAGAATCCTAAAATAATCTTCACTTTTCGATAATTATGTTAAGGATGAATTTGGATATTGACTCGATGGAAAGTTAGCTACTATTTCAAGTCAAAAGCATTATAGGTGTTGTTTTAAAAAAATCAAATAGCTATTCATATTTTATTGGTTTCAAAAAAACTCATTATGTTTATCAATAAACTGAGAAAAGTGTTTTAATTTAAAAGGGGTTTTTATGCTCTTTCAGTACTGAAATACATTTTCAATACATTTTTCAAATTAATTGGAACTGTTTTCATTCTTACTAATGGAAACATGGAGTTTCCCAGAGTCAATTCTGGAATTCAGTGTTGAATCTATTAATGCGGAGAACGTTAAGTTACCTGCATGAGTTGCAGGAGAATAATAAACCTATTCTTTAATGCTGTTCACTAACAGAGTATGACCAAACACACATTTGGTCCCATAATTGTGTCGAGCTTTTCCTTTTAATCCTTTTCCAAAAATTCATTTCCAAAACAACATTATAGTGAGGTCATTATGCAAGGAAATCCATTTGTCATGTCCTGTTTACGCAGAATCTAGTACTGCTTCGGTTAATTAGTTAGAATTTTTTTTGGTAAATATTAAACTGGAGTTGAGTTGCAAAATAATTTTAAAACTAAAGCAGAAAGGACTTTTGTATCATTGGCTGAAATCCAATTGGCGCAACTACATTGCCTAAATGATGATGTCATCACCTGGCAACATTGATCTTTAATTCAAAACTTCCTGCCTAACCCCTTTCATGTTTCAAGACTCCCTAGGAATTCTTTCCCATTTTTTGATGTTATCCAATAGTGGTCCCAGCAACTGATAAGGAATAGCTATGACTTGGATATTAAGGACTCCCTCCATTATGCGGCTCTATATCTAGGTGAAAATTGCTAATGATTTTGCAACTACAAATGGGATCTTGAAACCTGAAGAGGGGTGGTTTTAGGGAGTTTTAAATTAAATTAAAGATTAATGTCCCTGGGTAATAACACTATCACCATTTATGCCCTGTGTAGTTGTGTAACAGGATTTCAGCAAATAATTCCATTATTCAGCTCATATTCAGCCAATATTTCATTGTGTTGTCAGCCATTCAGGATAGAATATTAATACCAGGAGCTGAATTTAGAGGCATTAAAAAATAATGAGATTCTTCAGATAAAGCCTGGACTCCCAGAAAGACAAGCAAGTGAGTCATAGAGTAAATAAAGCTGGAACTATCTCTGGAGGCTAAAATGACAAGATTGAGCCTGTTCTACTTTAGCCACACCATGATAATGCAAGATTATCTGGAAATGACAGTAATGCTAGGGAAGGGGGACAGCAGAAGGGAAAGAGGAAAATGAAATGTGAGATGGATTGATTCATTATGGGAAACCACAGACTATAACTTATGGATGCTGATCAGGACTGTTAAGAATCTAAGGGAAAATAGTAGACTGCATTCAGCAGTGTTACAAAATCACACACGAGGCTTAATATCTACAGTGGATGTCAAATTGCAATGGAATACAATTCAGATTCAGGAACGCTACTGTAGAAAATACACTTTTATTGTCTCACTAAGAAATTACAAATAGGATAAGCTTTTGAATTCTAAATAACTCTTCATCAGGCAAAGATGGTACTGTATTAGAGATAGGGTTCAGCAGGAAGTCAAAAATAAAAATGGGCCATATGTAATAGTCATGGCTCATGCAGATTGCCAGGAAAACAAAATGAAGTTTTAGATTCTATGTAACAAATGTGTAAGAGCTTATATACATATGTAGCTTATGAGAATGCCTGAAGATGTCTTCTGTCTTATCTAGAATAGGAAACTCCATTTTTCCTTTCTGGCAGTTTGTGTGTCAGGCAACATGGCAATTCAGCACTTAAATTCAGCCTGGCTTTCAGCACTTGAAGAATTTCTCTTCTGATTATGCACACTTTATAATGTGTTTTCTTTGTAATGGTGATAAGATCTTTGAACTCAGATCCTAAACCTACCCACCCCAACCTTCAGTCTGGCATACTGTCCTGAATATTAATGCTGTACTGCTGAATTTACTCTCCATATCAAATTAAATTTGACTGTTTACAAAGAAAGTCGGAATGGACTTGAAAGAGAATGTTTTAATGAGTTTCTGCACAATTATTTTCATCTGTTAAAACGATGTTGTGTTGAAATCAAGAGCATAATCCTGGCAGGCTGCTCTGTCAGCACTTTTCCCATTTATTCATGGCTTTTCATTTTATTAAATCAATATAATCCTTTTGGCCTTGCTATAAAGGAGGAAGCTGTGGTAGACTGGACTGGACAGTCTAACACAGATTTAGTGATTTGTACAATCTTAAGCTGTAAAATAGTATACAGGGTCAGTCTATGCAGTATCGTGTATATTTTGAAAGAAAGAAAAATAATGATGAAATTAATTAGTAATTTCCTGTCAGAAACTCTTTGGGGGAAAAGAATACATTGAGAGAACAATGCTAATAATATGAACGTCTTGCTATTTTAAAATAATTGCAGCTGAACAAGCACAAGGAAACCCAAAGATTCATTTCCAAATATTTTATACGGTGGCTCTAGAGAGTAATTCCTGTTCTCCAAAGATCTTGACTCTGCTGCTTGAAAAAAGATGTGTGTTGTGTTTGCTTTTTGGAGGGAAAATACAATTCCTGATAAATGTCACTACTATTTTAATGGGAAGATTATATTTCCACCATTGTTGGTTTTATACAGTCCATGATCACTATTCAAAGGATTGTGAACTGAAGAGAAACTATTTCTGTCACTATCCTTTTTCTGTAAGAATTGCTTTACAATATTTGTCTACAGAATCGGCACATAAGGGCCATCTCTGGTCTACACTGACTTAACATATCAGAGAATAAACAAAATAAAAACTTTGTAGCACTTTAAAGACTAACTGCTGTGTGTTAATGTTAACTTTTGCGGATCAAATCCACTTCATCAGACCTGATCCACGAAAGCTAACATTAAAACACAACAGTTAGTCTTTTAAATGCTACAATGTTTTTGTTTTGTTTAGTCTCTGATATGCCTGAAACACAGAATAACACAGCTACTATTCCGAAAATTCAGCTGACAACAGTAGTTCTGTGGAGTTCCAGATACAGGGTTTTCCTGATAAACTGTACCTGAAAACATTAGCAGGCCCCTACTCTTAAGGAGAATAAGACAGCTATGTCAGGCAGCAGATCACCAGGGCAGAGGACTTATTTGCCTTTCCCAGTCCTGTTAGAAGTTGAGCTCTTACCTCTGATGCGGGAAATCCAACCAAAACCTGCTGTTTCACGTGTGTTTTAGATCATCAGATGACTACTGTTCATCATCCTACCCTACTGTTTACATTCCCATCATCCACCCCACCCTCATCTCCTTCCCCTATAGCAGGGATTTGCAAACTTGGCTCTCCAGATGTTCTTGGACTTCAATTCCCAGAAGTCCTGATCAGCAGGCATACTGACTTGGGCTTCTGGTAATTGAAGTCCAAGAACACCTGGAGAGCCAAGTTTGCAGATCCCTGCCCTATAGTATGTGTGCAAGTAACTACCAACCTTTATCTTGGCAACGGCAGCTACAGTGTTAAAATCTGCTCAGGCACACATTGGCACAAGCCCCAGATGACCTTAGCCCATCTTCTTCTTTGCTTCCTCTTTTACCCTATCAGGTGTTGAGGGAGATGCAAGGTTCTTGTTCTTGCACTTCTAGTGTAATATTTCTTTCATGTTATTTCTCCATCTTGTTACTGCAAGATGTTACTGATATTCCTTGACTTGTTCTAACTACACTTCTGCAGTCACTATATAAATTTTTACATAATCTGATAAGATGTTCACTTACTCCATTTTGGGCCAATGTTTGCCAAAGCAGTTTCCTGTCAACAATGCCTTCTCTAGGTCTACAAATGCAACATAGAGATTCTTGTTGCATTCTGTATTTTCTCTATTGTTTAAGCGTAAAAATTGTATCTGTACAGCTTCTGCTTTTTCTGAAGCCCCTCTGTTCTTCTGCTAGTTGCGGTTCTATAACTGGTTTCAGTCTTGTTTCTATTAATTTTTAAAAAAATTGATTGGAAACCCGATCCTTTTGACAATCAAGATACACCCTCAGTCAGGAAGTTGCCAGAATAATTGTTGTAATTCAAGTATAAAATTGATAAAATTGAATGGAAAAGTGGGAAGATCATTTTCTATCACTGATATAACACCCAAATTTCAAATGCAAAGAGTTCTGTCTTAAAAGTTTAGCTAGTGTAAGTCGCTGCAATTGGAAAAATAAATAGATCTTGTGATGACTTGCAACCTTGCAAATTAAGCACAACACTGCAATCAGGCACTATTTTATTTCTCTCCCCATGTGTATTAACCACAGTCCCCATGATAAAGAATTCTGTTTATGGTGGCTAATAAAAACATTGAGAAGAACTCAGCTGTGTTTGCTTGTGGCATGTAATTTGATCAGGATGTGGACTATATAGCTAGTCTAACCTTAAAGAATGTGGATATAATAGAAATACAGTGGTACCTTGCTTAAAGAGTAGAATGTGTTCCAAGGGATTGCTCTTTAAGCAAGTTTGCTCTTTAAGCGAAACACCATTGTAAGTGGTCAATTGTGACTTCTAGCGGGGGGATTGTGAACCCCAATTTAGTTGTTAAGCGAGTTTTTGGTTGGTATTAGTTGGTATTAGTTTTTAAGTGAAGCGACCATTCAGATAAAATTCTGCTCTTTAAGAGAGTTAGTCTCGAAGCGAGGTGCTCTTTATGCAATGTTTTACTGCACATGTTTGATTATCAGATTGGTTTTCAGTGGCAGAAGCTCTTGAGTCCTTAAAGTCAGACAAAGTATGTCTCTTGACTTGTGAAACTGATGTGTTGTCATAATGTTTTCCAGGATGCAGCTTGAGAAATGATGAGTGTGTGCTTGAGATGTTATGGTCAATTTTACCGGATAACTTTTTAATCCACGCTAAGATCAAAACATGGCTGTAAAATGTTTGTTTTCTATTGTGCTACGTATTGGGGGAAAGCTCATGGTCAGTTTACTGTTGGTCTGAATGTTAACATTGAAAACATCTGCATTTGCATCTCTTGGGGATGAGGACAGTGATAATAAAGCTAATTAATTTGTGAATTACCCAGAGAGTGCACTAAGCACTATGGAGCAGTATATAAGTGCAATTGCTATAATACCTTGGATCTTTGAAGATAAGAAAATAGCCCTTTTGATTTGCTGTTTTCTAGGAAGCAAATCTTTTGTAGCCAATTAGATTTTTGTTGCATATATGTCATATCTTTATTTGATCCTTTTTGCAGAGTTGTTAAAGAGGTGGCATCTTAATTTAAATACCAAAGGGCCTGAATGAGTATTACCCTCACTCACTTTTTTCTGATGGGCATGAGTATTGCATCATAGAGGGAAAGAAGAAAGTGGTTGAGTAACTGCTGTGGCACATGGGAGGCAAGAGTGAAGAAAAACAGATATATTAGCTGTTTAAGTGTTGACAAAGATAATAGATGTGTCACTAGAAGAGAGGACCTTATTTTTCATTGAATGTGCTTACTCTTATGTCTAGATTTAAGTTCTAGCATGATTGCTGCCTTTTTAGATAAAAATCCAGTATATCCCATTGTAGCAGGTAGTGTGACTTCTAAATCTCCTATCCATATAACAGTTGATGAACCACTGGATGGCCCCTTTTGTTTCTTTTTATATTTATTCCTATTTGAACAAAATTGACTGAATAGCCTTGAAGGATATTTGAATAGGAAAAGATCCCCTATGACAATGATGGTGCACTTTTTAGAGACTGGGTGCCCAAACTGCAACCCAAATCCCACTCTGTGCTTGGAGGAGGGAGGAAGTGCTCCAATTGGGCTGCTGGGCAGAGGCGTGGGGTGAACTCTGTGTTGGGGGGAGGGAGGAAGTGTTCCCATTGGTCTGCTGGGCAGAGGGGCAGGGCAAACTCTGTGCTGGGGAGATGGCTTGCGTGTCCACAAAAATGGCTCTGTGTGCCCCCTCTGGCATGCATGCCATAGGTTCACCACCACTGTTCTATGAAGTGTTTTACATGAGCATAATAATGGACATTGTTTGTAAAATATGGTCTATTGTTAAAATATGCTCCCAAACTAAGGTGTAATGTTTTCTGTGGTATAGTATATGTGAAATGAACTTACAGTTGTACCTTGCTTAAAGAGCCTAATGCGTTCCACAAAATTTCTCTGTAAACGAGTTTGCTCTTTAAGCAAAACACCATTGTAAGTGACCAATTGTGACTTTTGGTGGTGGTGGGGGTGTGAACCCTGATTTATTTGTTATGCGAGTTTTTGGTTGGTTTTAGTTGTTAAGTGAAGCGACCATTCAGAGAAATTTCTGCTCTTTAAGTGAGTTACTCTTTAAATGAGGCACTTTATGTGAGGTTTTACTGTATTAGTATACCACTTTGAATAGTACTGTGATCCTTCTCTGTTATAGCAGTAGTATAAGCGCCTTTTCTTGAGATAGGATTATGGCAAGCTATAAATGTTAATGCTTTGGTGCTTCTGCAAAGGTTACTTAGCATACAGTAAACTTAAAACATTCTATTTTTGTATGCTGAACATGCAAAATATTTGAAAGTTCTGGCTAATATCCAAAGAGAGAGTGTATGTATGAGAAAAACACACATGTTGCCAGAATTCTGCATTCACTTTTCTTCTGTTTTTAAACTGCTTGTTGGCTTGGCTATAGAAATGGCTAGAGACTAATAGAGTTTTCTCTCTGATGAGTTAATATATTCTTTGGTATAGAATGAGCTTCCTGATTCCAGCTTTGTGTCTAACCTGAATCCAAGCCTGAGTAGAACTTTAAACTTGAAATACGCAGGGTCAGACCTCATAAGTCAGCAGTGAGCTTTCTACCAAGTTGTGAGGCCAGTAATATGTCTGTTCTCTGGCACCTTTCTGTGGACTGCGTCCGTAGAGGATAATAGCTTTCATTTAAAAAGAATTACACTAACAATTGCTCCATATTTTATGGAGAAATTTAAGAACTTAGTAAGAAGTAAAGAGGCAATTTAAAGGCAAGCTATACAAATTCACACTCTTTCTTAATCTGGGTCTCTCCATCTGGGTTTTTGAAGTACATCTAAACACCAGAATTGCAGTGCAGTTTTTGTATACAAGCTGTTTTGCATGAAGGTTGGACAGCATGACTCTGAAGTTCACAAATGAGCTCACGATTGGACTTCCAACATAAAGAAATGAAAGGAAGACCAGCAGCCTCTCTCATTGCAATTATTTGGGAGCACCATTAAGAAATTAGTTTTACTTCTAAGTAGACATGTTTCAGAAATTAAGAATCTTTTCTTTGAATTCACTTTCGTTAAGCACTGGAATAGGGCTTGCTCCAAGTTACAAAATAATAATGAGAGGAATTAATCAGTTTGCTTTAAAAGGTATTCAATTAGCAGCTTTTATATTAAAGTAGAATTGTATGTCTGACCAGGTTACTGCTATGGTAATAGAGTAGACCATGCTGCCAGCAACTCAGTGCTTAGTGCCACATGGTAGTTAACTAACCTGACAACCCTGAGGACTAACGGGCTTGGGTGCCGAAGTCCACAGGGAAGGGTGATGGTCCCCACGTGGATTAAATCCCACTTGAATCCATCTTGATGGAGGGCAGCAGCTTCGTCAATACTGGCCTGGGGCTGAGGGTAACTTTGTGTGCCAAAAAGGCTCAGACCAGAAAGTGACTCGTGGAGCTGGATCAGTGGTACGGATGTCATCTGAGATGCATAAGGCAGATGAAAGGCCACTGCATTATATTCTCTGGACAGTCTTCATGGCTGATCACCATGAGGATTGCCAATATTCGGATTCAGATAAAGAAGAAGGAGAAGAATTGTTCCTAAAATGTAAGCAGGGGTATCATTACAGGAGCTTAGTCTCTAATGCAGTTTGTTTTCACTGAGAGGAGACACATAGAAAGGTACAGTGGTGCCTCGCTTAAAGAGCATAATGCGTTCCACAGGATTGCTCTTTAACCGAGTTCGCTCTTTAAGCAAAACACCATTGTAAGTGACCAATTGTGGGGGGGATTGAGAACCCTGATTTATTTGTTAAGCGAGTTTTTTGTTGGTTTTATTTGTTAAGCGTAGCAAACATTCAGAGAAAATTCTGCTCTTTAAGCGAGTTACTCTTTAAGCGAAACGCTCTTTATGTGAGGTTTGACTGTATTATGGAATAGTAGACTGAGGACCAGAGAAACTTGGCTTGAAATCCCTGCTTGCCCAATGTAGCTTGCAAAAGGCAGGTAATGGTAAGCAGCTCCTTGAGCATTATATGTACCTTGAAAACCCTGTTTTTGATTATAACTCAGAAGCAGCTTGATGGTCCATAATAACAGCAAAAAAATTCAATTGCACAACATGTGCATAGGTTCTTTTTCACAAAATCCCCTGGCTTCTCCTGTTAAATGGCTTGGCTATTAGGTGATAAGAAAACCCAACAAAATTGTGCAGAGACACTGCCAGTCATCCAAAACTGTGGACTTGAAAAATGTGTTTCATTGGGTAGTACAGTCAAACCTCGCATAAAGAACGCCTCTCTTAAAGAGTAACTTGCTTAAAGAGCAGAATTTTCTCTGGTTGCTTCGCTTAACAAATAAAACCAACCAAAAACTCGCTTAACAAATAAATCGGGGTCCACAATCCCCCCCTCCCCCCAGAAGTACCAATGGGTCACTTACGATGGTGTTTCACTTAAAGAGCAAACTTGCTTAAAGTGCAATCGTGTGGAACACATTATGCTCTTTAAGCGAGGTACCACTGTACACTGTTTTCCAATTTTTGGGGGCCTCTTGTTAAGTTAGGTAAAATAAATTTTCTTGCTGCTTCATCAAGATTTTATAAAAAGTCATTCTGTTTCTATTCTTGTTCTGTCTGCTGACCGCTATTTGGACTCTTTTTATGCCTTGCATCTCCTTACACATACAATATGTAGCAATATTTTATTTGGGAAGGTGCAGAAGTGTTTCCTCTGTGTTGTGTACATAGTAATAATATCTATGTGCTGTCAAGCCAATTCTGACTTGCTCTTCTGGGGTGCATAGTGGGGAATTGAACTTCCAACCTCTGACACCACAGCCAGATACCTAACTCACTGAGCTATCCAGCCAACAAACATGTACATAGAGTGGTTGGAATAATGAACACTCAGGATGTTAAGACCCTAAGAAGTCTACTTGTCTAAGTCTATAAAGTATTCATTAATGTATATGGGACAGCTTTTTTCTCAAGCAGTTTAATTTTTAAGCTTGCTTACAAACTGCAGACATCTCTGTGTTCAATTAAAGTTGTTTCATGTTTTTGGAGTCTTCTGCAAAGAAAACATTGAGACAGATTTTTAAAAAAGGAAACTTCAGAGTCGTCTTGTCTGCTTATGTCATCCCATATTTTCCTCCTACTAATTATTGATAATGTTCTGAACTTATTTATGTGCATGAGAAGCACAGTAAGAACATACTGATTTCTTTGCAGCAGCCTATGAAAATACAGGCAAAAGATGATGATTTTTAAAAGGTAGTTCCATCTACCCACAGAGGTTGCAGCATAAGAAAATCTCCCCTTAATGGAGCGCTTATATATTTTACTTGTATAACTAACATCATGGTTATCCTTCTAACTGGTTCGTATACATTGGTTGCACATACTGTTTAGCAGTTTTTTCACTCCTTGGAGAGTTTGGCTTTAGCCCTTTTGTCTTTCAGCTCAATTAAATGTGTAGAGGGTTCCATCTAGCGTCTCACTGAAATACAACTTCTTTGATGCTTGTTATTTGAGTTGGGTTTTTATTTTTGTTAAGCAGTCAGAATGAAATATCCATAGGTGTTGCAATGCTTTTCATTATCGTTAATTTAATAATACATTAAATTTCTATACCTTCTGCGGCCAAAAGGCCAGCAAGCATGCACAAACACAAGCAAACAACCAATATATATACACACATAAATTCAAAAACAATTAAAATACAAGCGTTAAAATGCCAGCATGAAATATAAGGAAAGTCAGAAAAAAGTTGTGATCCTAATTTAGCCTCAAAGACATTCTTGAATACTCAGTGTTACATTTTCTCACATTCAGATGACTAGCATTTCAGATTACTCACCTCTTTTAACTTCCTATGTCATTTGCCTTTTATGGCTGTCTGCTTTGTTGCTTTTATACAAATGGGTCATAAGTACCACCAGAAAGGTTCCAGACTGACTAATAAATAAAATCTATACCAACAAAATATGAATCAGTTTGAAAATTTAGGAACACTGTTGGAAAAGATACCTACTGTTGATGAAGAAAAACCCATTAGCATGCCTAACAGCTGGCCAACTGGTTACGAACCTATGGTGAAGAAGAAATCTTTCTCTCCCAAGGTATTCTGTTCCACAGTCAAAGAACATGATCTTCCAGGGCATTCTTTTACCTCTGAGGCAAGAAAAGACAGTTTTTTTCTCAGTCACAGTTAATCAACTAAAGATTATGATCAAATCAGTGTGATGTAGCAGGCAGAGCAGTAGACTCCCTGCTTGGTTGGCTGCTTGGGTGCTAAAATTATTGGCTGATCTTGGGCAACAGCACAGTCTCTCAATAGGACAATGTTGAAAAGAAACCAGGAAGAGGAAGAACATGTGTTCCGCCTTGAACCCCCTTAAAGAAATGTGGGTTATAAATGTAACTACTGTACTGTAGTAGATAATAATAATAATTTTGTATCAGAAATTATTCTGAGTTCTAAGGATTTTTGCTGGAGAAACTGTTCAGGGGATGCCAAAATGAGGCTCCTTTTATGTCCCCAAGATCTTTTCCCTCTGAAGTGGTCCCTATTTATCTTCTTGCAGTTCCTTGCTTTCGAACTGCTAGGCTGGCAGGAGCTGGGACAGATGACGAGCACTCATTCCATTATGCAGTATCCGGGTCTCCAGCTAACAATGTAAGCTTCTTAACCACTGAGCCACCGCAGTCCACAAACTTGTAGATACCTAAATAGGATTGTATGTGCTATTACTATGGGTTGTTATTACCACTGTTCTTAGTGTGAGTGTTCTGGGTTGTTTTTTTTTTTTTGTTTTTTTTTTTTTTTGAGCAAATGTGCCTAGAGTTATGATAGTGCCACTCAGATTGCCATTTTTAAATTAGGTGAAAGGAAACAATGGTACCAGATTTTTAAAAATAAATGTATGTGTTTTTATTGTACAGTACTGTACTTCATTAGTTGACACTCTGTTGCTTAGCACAGGAAATCACAACTAAAGTAGGTGCATTGAATAAGTGGAACTGATTTACTCATCAAAATCAGATTCGGTGGGCCTACTCTAGTGTCAGTGGTGGGCTGCCAAAATGTTTACTACCACACTGTGGGTGGAGCCGACATCGTGGGCACAGCCGACATGACCTTGTGGACGGAACCAAAGTAAAAAAATAAAATAAAAATGAAATAAAGACTCAGTACACATAAAAATAACAAACACACACTACATAAAATACCCCCCACACCTGAAACACAAATAAAACAAACCCTAGTTCCTAACCTTTGCTGGGGTCCGGCCGTCAGGGACTCAGGAAACAGCAGGTAGGTTGTGGCGGTGCGGAAGTGCAGCCTAGCCTGGCACAGCACGGCACAGCAGTGCAGTCAGGCCCGACCTGGCACGGCCGAGCGGTGCCACCGTGGGAGCAGTGTTAGCGATCTGCGGTGAAGGAAAGACTGCCACCGCTGCTCCAAGGACACCACTGCGTCCTTTTCGGGCAGCCGAAAATGTCATTTGATGCCATTTGATGCATGCACACTTCTATTTTTCAGTGTGCATGCGTCAAATTGAGTTTTGATGCATGCGCACTTCCGAGCAGCCATTTTGGGCTGCCCAGAAAAGAAATCCGGAGGGCGGCCGGAGAGGTGACTACCCCCTTCCCCCCGGGTGAACCCTTCCAGATTTCTCTTACCGGTTCGGCCAAAGCGCACCAAACCCGCAGTAGCCCACCACTGTCTAGTGTGACTTACCACCCTAAACAACAGGATTTCAGTGAGTAATCTAAAAAGAAAAGAAATCAGTCTGAATTACATTTTAAAAGTATGGTTGCTTTTTAAAAATGTTTTTCACTTTTTAAGATAATATAATTTGATTGTATCATAATTCTTACATACAACTTTTATTGTAATTGTTTGCTCTTTGGGAAGACATTAACTAGAAAGGTGGCCTATAAATACTTAAAGCGAATCAATTAAAAGGTACCCAATGTGGTGTGGGTCTGAGACTCTGGAGATCTGGGTTCACTTCCTCTGCCCTGCCATAGAAATTCATGGGAATGGGGGTGGGTGGAACTGGTAAAACTACTCCTTAAATACCTCACTTACCTTGAAAATGCTATTAAAGTCACTATAAATCACTTCTGACTTGGCAGCACTTAATAAATAAAATACCTTCTAGTGCAAGGCAGATTCAAAATTGCTAGTAATAAACAGTTTCACTCCTGACAGTGATGAGACAACCAGACTTTCTGTCAGGTATCTATTTATGACTTACCTATTATTACAGATCTACTTGAAGGATCAAAACTTTTCTTACTTTTTTAAATTAGCAATAGTCTTTGTTTTTGGCCCAGTCCTCATTGAGCTTTGCATTTATCTATCTGGATCACAAATCAAGTATTATGTAACACATGCCAAATGAATATCATATGGATTTGTATTTTCTAAAACATTTGCAGTACATTTCGTCAGATTCAAAGTGCTGTGCTATGATTAAGAAAGAAGAGAGAAAAAGGTGATCAGGTCTTACATCAGTAAAACAAATAGACACACTTTATGCTGGTTTAGTACTACAGTAGACGGGAGAGTAAAACTCTTAAATTTAATTACTGCATATAAAAAAGTTACTTTCTACATCTGTTTTTTCTTGCTATTTTCAGTATCTGGTGGGGCTAATGTCAGTTAAAAGTATTGTTTCACTTCGAAGTTATCAACACAGGTTTTTTAAAAATCTGTCATTTTAGCTCCTTCAGGGTTTTATGTATCGCTTATGAAGTGCTGCAGGGTTTGCAGTATATGAACAAGCATGGAATAGTCCATCGTGCTCTCTCACCTCATAACATCCTCATGGATCAAGAGGTAAGGCTGTAGATCCATGGTTCCCAAGGTAGGGTACACGTCCCACTAAAGGGGGGGGGGGATTTGATTGGTGTGTGTGTTGAGAATGAGTTATTAACAATGAATGGCCTTTTTGGCTTCCTCCCAATAAATAGAGGTTCGCTTTTTGAATAATAAGAATTATATGTGGGGTAGATCATGATTTTAGAGGTGCTTAGGTGGGGCAGCCTGTGTAGTAATGGACAACCTGCACAGTCCCAGGGCACCTTCAGAAGAAAGAAATGGTAAATCACTTCTGACTGCAGTATTCTCCGTCTAGAAAACCATGAAAAGGCTCACTATAAGTCTGAATTGACATGATGACACATGGTTATTATTTATTAGAATACATAATATCAAGGAGTATTGTACATCCAGAAAGTGGTTTTCACCAGATTTTGTCATAAGAATAATGGTCTAAGAAGTTTTCCAAAATACAATCTGCATGATATAAAACTTCATTTTTAACCTGTCTTGTGTGTTTGCTCCTCTTTTTAACAGGGACACATTAAGCTGTCTAAGTTTGGCCTTTACCACATGACAGCTTACGGTGCTGATGTCGATTTTCCTATAGGGTAAGTTCTACTACACAAGATACATTAAATAAGAAAAAATGCTAAAATAAATGTTCACAGTAAAAAAAAAGACTTTTGTCCTTGCTGTATGTGAGCAGTGTGGCTTTTTGAGCTAATATAGATGAAATCCTGTTGTGTAACTACATTTGTGGAACTAGATGTTAGGAAGGCAGTAGTGCATTTCTGCAGATACATTGCACATTTGGTCAAAATGGAAGCTACATGACTGTGCAATCCTGCACATTTATGGAGACATTGTGTGGTGTCTAAAGTCAGACAAATGTGATTCTGATTATTGTGTGTGTGTGTGTGCACGAGCGCATGCACATATGTGTAAATAATGTTCTGTCTCTCAGAAATATCATAGGTGTTTTTGTAGCTATAAAAGTACATTATTCTAATAAAAGTGCATTTCATTAAAGAAGAAAAATACTTATTTTCATGAGTTAGTCCTACAGGCCTACTACTGATTTTATTATTGTTGTGTTACCATAGGTACCCATCATATCTGGCACCAGAAGTAATAGCACAGGGAATAATCAAACCTAGTGATCATATCCAAAGTGAAAGGCTTCTGCCTTCAGGTCCAAAATCTGATGTGTGGTCCCTTGGTATTATCTTATTAGAGCTTTGTGTGGTATGTAACTTGCTTTTATGTATATGGGTTATAAGTTGCTTCCTAGCAAAACATCTTTATATGAATGTG
Source organism: Furcifer pardalis (assembly GCA_030440675.1). NCBI lineage: Eukaryota > Metazoa > Chordata > Lepidosauria > Squamata > Chamaeleonidae > Furcifer > Furcifer pardalis. The sequence goes on from CP126892.1 coordinate 80,463,610, forward strand.
TAGCCAATGTATGTCACATTTCTTCAAGTTGTCCTGGTTAAGAAAAATGAGAATGCTCAGATTATGGGAACAAATCCTCCAAAGTAGTAAAGTAAAGCATAATGTTAATTTTATTAGAACACTATAGAGAACAAATGCTTTGAATGTTTAAAACTGTAACATATAGGAAAAATTCAATGAAGAATAGGAAAAATATTTTCTCTTCCATTGTGTTATATGCAGGAATGTTATAATGTTGTAATGGGAGTTTGCTTGGTCCTAATAAAGATATCTCCAAGCTATAGGTTTAAAAGTAAAGGTCAGCTTGAAATAGCTATTTTTCATAATGACTTCAATGCTGGCACTGCAGTTTCCAGTGGATATGCACCTGTTACCCAAATCAGTGGGAATAACTATACAGGACAAACTATTTATCAAAGAAATCTCTGTTAGTGAAAGAATTAGGAACTTGCAATGGCCATGCATTTACTTCATAGCGATGCTTCATTAATCATGTATCTTACTTTTGCCTTCAGGGCAGAAAGCTGTTCCAGAGTTTTGATTTAGCTGAAAGACTCAAACTAATACTTAATCTTGGTGAGTAATGCAAAAATAACTGTAGGGAATGAAGTCTTTATAAAATCCCAAATGAAACCCAGGTCATATTACTGTTTTGAGAATGTGTTCAGTGCATTTAAATTTACATTAAACTGCACTGCTATTAAAAAGCAAAGGGCCACAATGAGTAATGCTGTTAAATGAGAATCGTAAAGATAAAAAGATTGACAAACTGACACAATTAAAAGCTACTATTATTCTTTTATCAATCTCCATAATACAGCAAATTGTAGATGTTGTAGTTGCCAAGTCTGCCAGTTGGCTATACCATTCAGTATAGTAAGGCAGCCACTTCTAGCAGCAAAGCTGGGGAGAACATCAACACCCCTGGATGTTCCCATTTGTTGGAGGGCAAAGTTGAATATACTGTATGTCAAGTTCTGCCTATGCCCTATACCAATTGGCGCAGAACAGAATTCACCCTGTCCCTCTGCCCAGGGGCCCAATGGGAGCACTTCCTATGTCACCCCACCCCACTGTTTGGACACTCAGTCTCTAAAAGATTCACCATCACTGCTCTATACTATCCTGCTGCTCCATACTATCCTGTTGGGGTGAAGGATACTACCCCGGTGTGAAAGTTAATATAAGATTTAGTTGAAATTGCAGTTGGCTTCTATACATGGGACTCAGATTTTAACAGGGCTCTGCCTCAGGCAGTTAAAATTGTTGGACTATCCCTGCATGTTGATAACTTTTTCCTCCTACCATTCTTACTTACAGGATGTGTGGATGATATCCTAACAGTACTATCTGAAGAAAATGGTTGTCTGGATATTATTAAGGTCTGAACAATACCAATAAGTATTGAACTTATTTCTTGAAATAATTATGGCACAGAGATTTTGTGGGTGGAATCCATATTTTGGTATAAAAAACAGGAGAAATGTACTTTCCATTCCTCTCTTCCCATGAAGAGATTCATGAGATCTTACCAGATAGGATTAGTGGTCATGTAAGGGCAGAGAAAAAAAGACTTGTCTTGGGCAGAGGGCAGAGGCAGCTCTCACGGGCATATTTGTAGCATGTTGAACTGGAGCTGGAGGCAGTTGTTGTATTTATTTCTGCTATGCAAGCCCCACTGCATGCATTAGTTGGAATCTAATCATTATCAATTTGTATTTCTTTTTTCCAATGGAAAATGTTTTGCATTTAATTAGGATGAATTAAAGTGTTGTTCATAAAAATATATACAGTGGTCTGTCTGGTAAATGAAATTTATGTTGCTCTCTAAGAGTTAGCATACATACTACTGTTATCCAACACAAAAGGTCCATTTTTTGTATAGCGCTTTAGACTCCTAGTTATGGTATTCAAAAAGGTATTGTTCTCTTTGCCCATTTTGAAAGATACTTGGCAAATATTACTCAAGCCCTTACAGTTTGCAAACTTTGACTGTGTGCTTCTGTACTAGGATGTATCTGAAAATACTTTAGCTCTGATGAGGAAGTGTCTTACATTCCATCCTTCCAAGCGGTGAGTGTGCAGTTAAAATGTTTAGTGTCTTGGGAGAGAAGCTTTGCAGAGAGAGATGAGTGTTGACACTGGTTGTGCTCTCCTAGACAGGAGGTGATGGGTAATGTGCTTTGCCAAAGCAACACTTTGTATATATGTGTGTGCTTGTGCTGGTTGCTTTTTCTTTTGAAGTGAAAGAACTTGTAAAAGGTTTACCTCTAGTGGGGAGGTAAAACTACAGATTAAGCCTGAAGAACTATGGGCTGATTAGTGCTCCCGTTGCATTGCAGCAGGAATTCTCAACCTTTTTAAGCTGGGGGCCGGGTCACGCTCCTTCAGACAGCTTTGGGGGCCATATGGCCATTTTGCCCTTCCTCTACCACATGGCACTTTCTGGTGTGGTGGAGATGGTGGGGGGAGCACATGAAATTGCACTGTGGGCACATCCTGCCCATGGGCTGCAGGTTGAGAATCCCTGCATTATAGGGTCATGGGGAAAAGTGCAATTTAGCCTGCACTGGACACATAGTATTTTCTAATTTATTTATTCTTTTATATACAGCGGTATCCTGCATAACGGAGCTCTTCGTCATGCAGTTTTTCAAATGGGCGATCAAATGGGCGATACCCTGCATAACAAACAAAAAAAAAGAGTTCATTATACAAGGTTTACATTAAGCGGGGTATACCCCGGTTAACAAAAAACCCATATAATGAAAAAAATTAAGTTATGCGGGGTATTGTGATTGCTGCATGAACACTTTGTTGTACTATTTTTTTGTTATACGAAGTGTTCATTATGTGGCAAAAAATGTAACATAGTTGGGCTAGTACTGAGTAATATTATTTTCATTGTCTTTAATAGCGATCAGTTTTACAGTGGAAATAGATACTACCAACTGATAGATAGAAGATGAACTGCAATCTTAAATTAGGGCAATAGAATAAGCAGCATTGAGGGTTATGGGACTTGCTCCCATGTAAAGATGCATCATCAGGAACTGTAAGAGTGAATTTACATCGGAAAATTATATTATCTAAAAACTACTTTGCTTTGACAAATAATCTATTAGAGCCTGCTTCTGTTTTTTCCAACCATTTATTTTCAAAGAGAGGTGACATTTTTCTCTCCACCTTTTTTCAACTCAAGGCTGACTCCTGACAAGTTACTGAAGGACCCAGTGTTCAATGAGATATCTTCTTTATATCCTCCCTTCCATAAACCTCCCAGTCTTTTCTCATCTGCTCTGAGATGTGCCAACTTAACTCTTCCTGAAGATATTAGTCAGCTGTTTAAAGGTAAAACCAGAAGACAGAGCAAAAGATCTAAGATCAAGATTCCAAACAGAGCTTGAAAGAGAATAGTTGCAAACAACTAACTGATTGTCATATGTTCCTTATTCTAGTAATAAAAGTAAATGTCATTAAAGTTGTAATTATTTTGTTTATTTGTCATATTTTATGCCACCTTTCTCTAGAGAAGTGTTTCCTAACCTTTGGTTTTTGGACTTCAATTCCCAGAAGCCTCAGTTATTGCATTGGTTGATCAGTGCTTTGGAGAATTGACTTAGGCTTCTGGGAATTGAAGTCCAAAAACCAAAGGTTGGGAAACATTGCTCTAAGCAGTGGGACCCAAGACAGTTCACAAAATATTAAAAATAATAAAATTAAAAATAATGCACAAAACAGAACTAAAATTATTAAACAATTTTATTAAAGTCATTCTATTAATTTAAATAATATAAAAAATTAAAAATAGATTAAAAGAATAGATTAGCAGTGAATGCAGGGCAACTAGCGATGTTAAGATCAGATATTAAACAACCAAAAATTGTTGGAATAAAAAATTAACTTCCTGCAAAAAAGGGTGGGGGATAATTTCAGCTTTTTTGCAATTTGAGAAAAAAGTTTAAAGTTATTTTTTATAGCTGCGGGAGGAGTGTGTGTCATTTAATGGTGAAAAAAGGATATCTTGTGCTCTGTCCTACTTCCTCAAGGCATAAAATAGGAGGATTCTTCATTAGCATTTTCCAGCTACTCTGTAAGGTGAGCAAGTCCTAAGAGAAAGAATTTTTCAGATTCAATGTAATGGGTGTCTTTTGGCCACATTGACCCTACAAATCAGTGTGGATCACAACTGTTATTTTGCGTTCATTGTCCTGAAACTGATTTTTCCTTTTGAATCCTTATAAGAGTAGTTTGCAGTCTTCATTTCCCCCACTGGTATGATGGCTATAAGTAAGTGTTATAGATTTGACATTTTCAACTGTATTACAGTGGTGGTTAGAGGTCACCCTTGCTCAAAAGCCAGTCATATCTGACTCTAGGGTTCAGTGCTCAAATCTGTTGAGAGCCAGTGCTATCTGCGTTTGCAGACATTTCCATGGACATGTGGCGGACATGCATAGACACTAGAGTGCACAGAACACTGTTTACCTTCCCAAGGAAGGAACAAGGAACATGGTCATAGGGGGAGATTTTAATTTGTTAAGATCCAATATCAATAGCACAAGTAGCAAAAAGAAAGGTAAAAAGTACATATTGGACGAATGGAGTAAATCAATGGGAATAAAGGATGTGTGGAGAGAGCTTAAGGGTCAGGAGAGGGAATATACTTATTACTCCCAAGTCCATAATATGTACTCAAGAATCAATTATATATTTGTTACAGAAGGATTAGTCAAAACAATAGAAGATATTAAAATTGGAACATTTAAGGAATCTGACCATGCTAAGATAATTGTGGACATAAAATTGGAAGAAACAGAAGGAAAAAGATATATTTGGAGATATAACGCAAAGATGTATAAAGAGGAGACAATGAAAAAGCAAATAATGGAGAAATGGGAGGAAAATTGGAACTAGAACGATAACAATGAGGTCAGCTATGGAGGTGTATGGGACACGATGAAAGCAATTTTTAGGGGCAAATCCATAAAACTAAACAGTTTAAGAAAGCGACAGAATAATAATAGGTATCAGGAACTGGAAAAACAGTTAAAACATCTTCACTCGGAACATGCAAGGAATAAAGATCAGAAAGTCTTTCAAGAGATACAAAAAATTAAGAAGGAACTAGATGGTAAGGATATAGAAAAAGTTAAAAAAGATTTGGTTTTTTAAAAAAGAGAGTACTTTGAATACAGTAATAAAAACTCTAAGTTATTAGCTAAAGCAGCAAGAGATAAGAAAAATAAAAGTCAGGTGGGGGTTTTGATAGATAAGAATGGAAAAAGATGCAATAAAAGGAAGGAAAAAGTAGAATTAATAGAAATTTTTTACAAAAATCTGTATTCAAAGAAAGAGGTAAACTTGGGAAAAATGCGAGATTACTTTGAAAGGCAACAAATTAGAGTAATAACAGAAGAACATAGGAACAAAATGGAGGTTGAAATTTCAGTAAAGGAAATTGAGAAGGTGATTAGGAAGTTAAAAATAGATAAAGCACCGGGTGAGGATGGGCTATCAGCGGAATTTTACAAGGATTTTAAACCCTGGATAGTCCCGAGACTACACAAACTGTTTAATGGGATATTAGAAGGAGAAGCAATTCCAGATTCTTGGAACAGATCTACAATTGTTTTGATCCCTAAGCCTGGAAAAGACCCAGAGAAAGTAGAATCTTATAGACCGATATCCTTAATCAACCAAGATGCAAAAAAAATTTCAACAATATTGACAAATAGGCTAAATAGTTTCATAGCCAATTATATAAAAGAGGATCAAGCAGGGTTTGTAAAAAATAGACATATGTCAGATTTAATAAGAAGGGTAGTGGACTTATTGGATCTAACTGAAAAGAGAAAAGAAAGGGTGGGCTTTTTAGCATTAGATATCCTCAAAGCCTTTGATTCACTACAATGGGCAACAATCCACAAAATGATTAGATTATACGGATTTGGAGTTAAATTTCAAAGAACAATTAAAAATTTATACAAGCAAGGAATAGCAAGAGTTAAGTTTAATGACAATTATACTGGAGATATAAAGTTAGAAGCTGGCACAAGGCATGGTTGTCCACTGTCACCATCGTTATTTATATTGGCTATGGAATTCTTGGCAAATACAATCCGTCAGGATGAGAAAATAATTGAAATTGAAGGGAATAAAGTAAGTTTATATGCAGACGATACATTAATAATGGTAAAACATCCAATAAAAGCAATCCCAAAGATAAATATGCACTTGAAAAGATTTGAGGAGGTAACAGGACTAAGAGTGAACTGGGATAAGACAGAAATGATACTAGTCAACAGGAATAAAGGTGATGAGGATTTAATAAAACGGAAGTATAATATACAGACTACACAGAAGATGAGATACTTAGGGGTAATGTTAACTAGGAAAATTGGGGAATTTAAAGGATTAAATTATGGTAAACAAAAGAAAGAGATTGAAAAGAAAATAACACAATACAGTAAATTAAATTTGTCATGGTTTGGCAGGGTAGCAATGTGTAAAATGATGTTGCTACCTAAATTGAAATTTTTACTTGATGCTTTACCATTAAAACACACAGACAAAGAATTAAAAGAGTATCAAAATATTATAAACAGATTTTGTAATGGAAATAAAGGAGCCAGAATAGTTAAGATGCTGTGGTATTTACCACAAAAGGAAGGTGGATTGGGCATTCCAAATATTAGTAACTATTATAGAGCCTTTCAAATAAGAAATGTTATTAAGCTATTAATTAGAGAAGAACCAATATAGGGGGAAATTGAAAGAAAGGAATTTTTGAATATTGGAAAGGCACTGTTTTTATGGGAAGAAAAGATAAAAAGAGGAGGAAAATTCAGGGAATGATGTTAAAATCAACTATAGAGGAATGGAATAGAGTAAGGAAAGATTTTATCCCAGGAATCTCACCGGTTTTAGAATTAGAGGATTTCAACAATTTTCCAATAAAAATAGATAGGAGGATTAAGGATATTCTATCGGAAAATAGGGTCCTATTATTGAAGGATTGGGCTAAAACTTGTAGAGACCAAGAAAAAAGAAATGAGCTTTATTTGCAATTGGAGTTAGGTTGGTTTAAGATCCTCCAGATGAATAATTGGAATAAGTCTTTTTTATTAGAAGGTGGTTTAGATAGGGAGTGTACGGAATTTGAGACACTTCTGGCCAAATTAAGAAATGGTGACATAGGAATTAAGGGGAGAGTAAGCAAAATTTACAAAATTCTGAATAAAGGTGGAAAATTACAGGAAAAAATGGCAGAAAATATGGAGGAGAAGGATTATGAGAACTATGTCAGTTAGAGTAAAAGAACACAACTACAAGTTAATTTGGAGGTGGTACAGGACTCCAATGGGGTTGCATCAAATGTATAATAGTTTGAGTGATATCTGCTGGAGATGTAAAAAAGTAAGAGGATCATATGAGCACATGTGGTGGAGTTGTGATTGTTTAAAAAGCTTTTGGGGAAAAATAGAAAATGAGATTAAGAATATACTGGATATGCAACTCGAATTGGGGTCGGAAACAATTTTGCTAACGGAGGTAGACAAATATAAAATGAGTAATGACAATAAGGAATTGATGGCTGTCAAGTTATCAGTGGCCAGACAGTGTATAGCAAAAAATTGGAAGAATAATGAAAAGTTAAGAATGCAGGAGTGGTATAAACAAATGTGGGATTTAGCTCTTAATGAAAAACTCACCTGGGAATTAAACCTTAGAAAGGGCAAATTGCAAGGGAATAGATTCTGGAGGATTTGGAAACCATTCATCGACTATACGTTGGTTAAGAAAAAAGGCATGGCCCCTGTACCGGAACAAAATGATTTTTGGAAACTATGAGGATACATAATTCCCCGGACAATGTATATAGCACAAGGGTGATAATAATGATGTAAAATGTAGCAGTGTAAGAGAATATTATGTATTAGAAAAAAGGAGGATATTATTAATGTATGAATTGGTACCTCTATTTTTTCATTCTGTCACCGAAACTGAGTGATGTTTACTTATACAGTCAAACCTCATATAACAGTAAAACCTGATTCCACAAGTCTTGATGTTATATGATTTTTAGTGTTATCCGATGCATGTTAAAATCCTATGGGAGCCATAGAGATACATTGTAACCACACAGGTTTTAGCGGTTGTTATCTGAAGCATCCCATAGGATCTTAATGTTATCCGATGCAATTCTTCCCCCCAGATTCCTTAATGTTATGCGATTTTCGTGTTATTCGATACTAATGTTATATGAGGTATTACTGTACTTATTTCATGGGTAATAGATTTTAATGTAGTACTGTTACTTAAGTTACTTTATCTTATGATTTTTATGTTTATATATATATTTGTATCTGTTTTCCTTTATATACCTAATAAAAATTAATAATAAAAAAAAGACATTTCCATGGACATGTGGCGGACATGCATAGACACTAGAGTGCACAGAACACTGTTTACCTTCCCACCCAAAGTGGTACCTATTTATCTATTTGCAATCTCTTGCTTTTGAACTGCTAGGTTGGCAGGAGCTGGCGCTTTTACTCCGGAAGCTCATGCCGTCATTCATCACTTGGGTTTGAACTGCTGACCTGGCGACCTCCCAATTGTCAAGTTCAACATCTTAACCACGAAGCCACCACAGTCCCTCTGGTGGTTAAAAGTTGGAACTAAATAAAAATTGGGTGCTAGTAAGTCCATTCTGACTTACAACAACCTTTTTCAGGGTCTTCTCATCTGGTATTTTAATTAAAAGATTGGGTAGCAGACCGGAGAACACTCTTAATCCCGCCTTTATCCCAACCCAGAAAACTTCTGGATACATTGGACTACAGTTCCCATAATTCCATAGTCAATTTAGCTGAAAATTAGGAGATTTGTACACAAGATGGGTAGAGGCTGCATTAGCAAGTTACTACCTTTCTTCATAGCATTGGAAAGATAAAGTGATAATCTGAGTCAAAAAATGGAAATTCTCCATATGTATAATCAAAACACTGGATCTTGACCCTGTGGTGAGTTCTGTTGCTGGTGGTCCCCAAAAGCCGCCCAGAGTCGGGTTTACCCAATTGGGGCGGGATAGTAAATAGGAGGAAATAAATAAAATAAAAAATAATAAAAATAATAATAAAAGACAAATGGGCATTGGCCACAAATTGATACAATTTAAGCTACCCCGTCTCCTAATGTTATAGATTACAGCTCCCATCATAGTTGAAAATTGGCCATGGTGGATAGGGAGGATAGGAAATACTTGTCTACATGACGATGTGCTGGTGGATGGTTGTATTAAACTGTATTTTGGTTATGATTAAAGTTTGGACAAACGTAAAACATCTTGGAAGGACTTGGTGTACATCATGCACTCTGATGTTTATTCCTGCCATATCTCATTAAAGTGAGAATGAGAAGCATCTTTTAAATAATTAATACAGCATTTGTCAAATGTTTTCCTGGCGCTTTTGCTCTGGTTTCTCTTTTATGCTCCCAAATCAAGATGCAGAATTCTGTCACTGCTTTACCTCATTTGCAATAGAGCATCCCCATAGTTTGTCCAGCTGCTTTTGTCCTCTTAGGGATTTTCCTTCTAGTGCCTCCAAAGGGAAGATCATTTTATCTCTAATAGCAAAGCTGGAGGAATCACCCCTGTAATTCTGTTTCCAGCAATAAATGTGTTTTCAATGCTGGGAAAATATCTTCAAGAATTACTTGAAAGTTCATAATACTGTCTTTGTTGACTTCTTTTAATAGAGGAAACCTCTGATTACCTTGCCGAAAGGTCAATTGAAGAGGTTTATTATCTGTGGTGCTTGGCGGGAGGAGACTTGGAGAAAGAGCTTGTCAACAAGGAAATCATTCATTCCAAGCCGCCGATCTGCACTCTTCCTATGTAAGGAATGGGGGATGACAGTGAGAAAGAAGTATGATAAAGCAAAGTGAAAATAGTTTTAAAGGGGGGGGGGGATGGAAATCTACAGCTATAAAATACACCAGGCAGCACTGTGCAGTCAATACTGTGCTAATTTTCATTATAATTTTAAAATTTATAATTTCAGTTTTCTGCACTTAGTTTCAGTAGTTACTTCCAACTAAAGTAAACACACTGAATCAGTGGATCTTGCATAACTTGATTTACCAAGTTCATTGTAATGGTTCAGTGATGCCATCAGTGTACAGTCAGTTTTAGTTAAAATATGGACTGAAAATCCAAATGTGTCATTAATGCTCCTTCAAAAATTTAATATGCTTAAAAATCAGTGTTGGCTTTAGAAGTTACAGAATCTGAGGGGGAAAACATTGAAATGGCAGTTCATACCTTTCTCTTTAAGAGCTTGCATTTCCAAAACCGATTACCATCTGAAATTCTCTGTTAAGTCTTAAATGTTAAGAGAATCTTTAAATGCAATTAAAAGAATCATTTAAATGAAGATGTGTTCTTAAGGGACCGGTCTCTGCCATTTAATGACTCACATTATATTTAGCTTGTTAAATTACTATGATTTCCATTTTCCCATTTGCTTTTCATGCTCAGCTCAAATAAACATTATCCCATTCCCTGTCATATCACTACTAATGAGATTTGTATAATTGGGAACAGATAAGAGCATTTTCTTAAATTTTGTAGGACAGCAAAATCTCACCAAATTCCCCTAGAAATAAAACAGAAGCATCCATATTCAGAATTGGATAAGGATTGGGGAGCCACATTTTCTTTTCCCAAAAAACAGCAGTCTGCTCCAAATTTTTACTGCCAGATATGGTGCCAGGAGTGATCAGTTCATCACAGCTGAACAGCTTCATATTTGAGAATGATGAAATTGGTTATAGCAAATGTTGCCATCGTTCTCATTCAGTCCATCTATTCAGACCATCTATTAGAGATTCAAGATTGAACTGAGATTTGAGAGATCCTTGTTTGATCTCTCAAATCCCTACTCAACCAGAAAACTAATTTGATTGGGAGCAAGTTACAATATTCTCTCTTCAAACTGAAGATGAAAAATGGAATAGAGCTGTGTGCATCTACTTAAACTTACTGGAAGATAAGGCAGGATATAAAAATGTAGCTAAACACCTGCCCTTTAAGAAGTACAGACCACCTTTTGACATCATTTTTGTCTCTGATTTTTCAGTTTTGTGTTTGAGGATGGCGAGAGTTTTGGGCATGCCCGGGATAGAAGCTTCCTTCTGGATGATACAACTGTGACGCTCTCCTTATGCCAGCTGAGAAATGTAAGACCAAATAAGTTCCTTTGTATTGGAGTATTTATACATTTGCAAGTTTTCTGTTAGAGAATCTTGACATTTGTTATCAAACCTATACTATCTTAAAACTTTCAATTATTTGGTCTTTACTTATCTATTAGATATGTATACACTATTGCTGGAAGTTGGGGTTAGGGTACTGCTTAAATTATAATACAAGTTTGACACTTGTTCCTAATATAAGCACAAAAAAATGAATTCAAAAACTTTCAAAGATGTTTTAAATGTAAAATAACGAAGTGTTTTGTTTTGTTTAGCGTTGTTTTGTTTTTGCTTGACTGTCGTTACATCCTCTTAGCTATAATAATAATTTCATGTCAGAGATCACTCTGGGTTGGACAGATTTTTAGGGGATGCCCGAATGAGGTGCCTTTCATTTCCCCAAGTGCAGCTCTTGGGTACCGAAACATGACCTTCCAGTCTTCAGCTCAGCGCCTTAACCACTAAGCCACCAAAGGAGCTATTAAGTCTCCTAGAAAGGAGTGAAATGCACAACTTCTGAACTCAGTGGTTCTCCCAGATGTTTGAATTCCAGGCAGCAGCTGGAATTCTGAGAGCTGAAATCTGAAACATATAAAGAACATGGAATTGGGAATTGCTAAAAATAAACATTCTCAGTCTCATGGATTTATTAGGCTTAATTTGCTTTAAACATGGAAGAAAAAGAGAACATACTAATGTTCTCCTTTTGTTTACTCATTGAACTATGAATCATCTAGATAGAAAATTAGAGGTAAATCCATTGCCTCAATGGGACTAGCTAAGTCAAACTGATGTTTTCCCCACTGATTCAATGGAACAACTTAGAGCTAATAATTAGACATATCTCACAGTCTTTAAAGAAGTCTGTTTTTGAAAAATAATTCTTCAGCAGTTTTAAAGTACTTTGAGGTATAAATAGTTTAATAAAATTAGAACTAGATCTTTAGGTCACTCTTGCTTGAAAGCCAGTCATATCCACTGTCTGTGTCTCTAGACATTTCCATGAACATGTAGCTGGCATGTCTAGACTCTGGAGTGCACGGAATGCTATTTACCTTCCCACTGGAGTGGTACCTTTTTATCTACTTGCAGTTTTTTTTTATTTCAGACTGCTAGGTTGGCAGGAGCTGGGACAGAGATGGGAGCTCACTCCATCGTGAAGTACTTGGGTCTCAAACTGCTGACCTGTCAGCCTTCCAGTCACCAGGTTCAGCACCTTAACCACTAAGACACCACAGTGTCTTACAACTACCCATATTCAATTTTTATAAATTAAAGAGAATCATTGGAGGAAAAAAAGATTGGGCAAAATTTAGAAGCATCATGTTTAGTCCCTGAATAAACTTGAAAGCCATGTTTGGGGGGGGGGGGTTGTTAGTGCATACATATCTGAATGTGATAATACCCAAGAGTTGTTGAACAGTCAGATTGGGATGCTGAATCTTTCTTAATAGAAATAGATGAACAAGTTAACTATGGATATCTTTCTCTTCTGATAAAATCTTATCTAAGTCTCACTAATCTCTTTGCCAGACTTTGCAGTATTAGCAGAAAGATTTTCTTTCAATCAGATTCTTCCAAGTACAACTCCTGGAACAGACTGTAATCAAAAGAGGATCAATACACCGTGAAGCAAAATAATTTTAAATGTCATTGCAAATCACTTAAAACTATAGTCCTATACCTTCAGAAGGGGACTTGAATTGTATTAAAGCATTGCAGAAAATGGTGGTATTAACTTTAATTATGCTGCACTCAAGTCTCCAGTAAATTTAACATCTTATCTTTGGAGCTGTAGCCAGCACAACACTTTCAACAATAGGGCCACCTTCACATGAGTTATTAAATATCTCTAGTTTATAAAAACATATTTGTATTTACATGTTTTCAATTAATGTTGGAAAGGGATTTGAATACTAAGCACTTTTTAAGTTTACTTTTTAAAAAAACTGTGCCCCATCAAATTTGATTTATGCACTGAATTCAAATTGATCTATTAATTCACTTTACATCATTTCACTCCAGAACTGAATCTAGCTATTCCGCTTATCAATTTGGAATTACCTGTATATGCCACAATAAGAACTCAGTATCTATAGACATTTTAGACAAAACAAAATACTGGGACTTTAATAAAAGATTAACTTCTTTCCTTCAGAGCATAAATAAATACATAAATATTAGAAGTGTCAAGTTTATAGTTGAGGTAGATGAAAGAGCAGATGATTTATGAAAGATATGGATTGCATATAAAGGTGATTACTTTTATTGAGAATTTTATTGAGTAAATTTTATATCTTATATTATTGATATTGTATCATTTTATATTTAACCTGTTTTTATTCTGTTCTATGTAACCATATTTTATCAAATGCTAAGGTGACTAATCAGCTAATAAAGGATACACACTTCTATTCTGCTCTCATACAAACCAGTCCTTATCATACTGATTTAGTTAATAATTGAAAATTTGTCAAAAACTAGTTCACAACCCTAATAAGGGTTGTTTTGTTGTGTACTTTGTTTCCTTCCTAGTTAATTTAAATGCAGAATGTTCTTCTAAATTTTGATTATTATTTTCCCCCTGTAATCTCTCACAGAGGCTGAAAGATGTTGCTGGTGAAGCATTTTATCCTTTACTAGAAGATGAGTAAGTATGTAAAATAAGCTGTTTTCTTCTTGGAGTTATTGGAAATCATTAGTACCTCTCCCTCTTTCCCAGTAAACTGCATGGCTGGACTAAGATTAATAAAATAATAATAATTAAGAACATGAAATAGATCCCTGTCCAGCTGTTACAGTACAGGTAGATTTATCATGGAATACTCTTAACACAGATCCATATTTTTGTTGCCTACAAATTTTACAAGATTTTTTTCTCTAGGGATAACCCTGTGCAGAAATGAGAAATGTACCTTCTGATGGATTACAGTATAATGGTATTCTACTGCATGGCATGATGGAAGCCATGTTGACTCCGGTATTCTGGGTGTTGTAGACCAAAAAAGTAATGCTCCCTATCTCTGACCCTAGGTGTTTAAAGAAAGCAGCTGAACAGACAAACAAGATATTCAGGACAAGCAGACTAATATAAAAACATACAGAAATTCAAAAGTAGAAACAAAAGCCAGATCATATATATTTTTAAAGATTCCTATCACTTTATTCATTGATTCTTGTGATTCAATGTTTTGGAGACTAGGTTGAACTGAGCCTATTGTAGAAATAAAAAAAATAACTTGGCTTTATGCTTATTATGATAATACAGTAGAATCCCGCATAATGAAAAAACTCCGTTCCACAGAGCTCTTTGTATGTGGTTTTTTCATTATGCGGTTACCTATGGGAGATGCCCCACATAACGGGGGGGGGGGGGAGTTCGTTAACTGGAGCTCCCATTAAGTGGGTGTACCCTGGTTACCAAAAACCCTGTATAACAAAAAAAAATCAGTATGCGGTGTATCGCCATTGCATAATGAACGCTTCGTTGTGTGAATTTTTCACTATACGATGTGTTCGTTATGCGAGGTACCACTGTAGTCTTTATTGTTTCGGAATTGCCTAGTTTTATTTCATAGCTGACTCCATTCACTGAAATATATATGATTATTCAACTGTTTCATATCTTTTGTTTCAGCCAATCAAACATACCCCATTCAAACAGTAGTCATGAGTTGTCTGCTGCTGCTAATCTTCCTCTTATCATTCGAGAACGGGACACAGAATACCAGCTAAATAGGATTGTTCTATTTGACAGGCTGCTAAAGGTACGTGGTTCACCTTTCTGCAGACATCACTATGAGGGTTCTTTTCTTTTAAAAAATCTTAACTATATAAGAAAAATGTGCTTGTGTACATAGTACTGTATTATGAAAACAAAAATCAAGCAGTATACTAGCTATTGTTAATAGCATTTCTAATATTGTAAAATGGCATGTCTCTAGGCATATCCATATAAAAAAAACCAAATTTGGAGAGAAGCCAGAGTTGACATTCCACCACTGATGAGAGGTTTAACGTGGGCAGCCTTACTTGGAATTGAGGTAAGAGTGAGAAAGACTTGATTGGAAATTCCAGGAAGCGGTGTTGAAAACTACTAATTGGTGAAATTTTCAAAGTGGTTAGTCTGTGCAGCATAGGTAAAAGTCACCCTTGCTCGAAAGCCAGTGGTATCCAAATTTAGGGTTCAGTGCTCATCTCTGTTTATAGCCAAAGAGCCAATGCTGGCTGCATTAGCAGATGTTTCTGTGGACATCTGGCAGGCATGACTAATACTATGGTGCATGGAATGCTGTTTACCTTCCCACTAAAGTGGTACCTATTTATCTACTTGCAATTTCTTCCTTTCGAACTACTAGGTTGGCAGGAGCTGGGACAGAGACAGGAGCTCACTCCATCATGTAGCACTCAGGTCTTGAACTGCTGGCCTGCTGACCTTCCAATCATCAAATTCAGCATTTTAACCACTAAGCAACTGCAATCCCCTGTGCAAGCATATCAGGCAGTAAATAAAAGAAGAAAAAGAAAGAAAAAGATTTTTTTTAAGTTGTGGTATTTTTAAGACTAACTCCTATATTTTAATGTGAGCTTTCATATATCAAGTCCATTTCTTCAAACATAAGACTTCACTGCAATAGTTTATATATGCCCTTATGACCATGCAGAAGGACACAATGGTTGATTAGTACAGTATATCAGATACAATTGCAAATCACTGTGGCTTTTTACACTCGGTAATGATCAAAGATCTGTGATTGGTATGCAGATTTATTTCTGTGAAGCTTTGTTCTTTAAATTAATTGACAGGTGCAAAATAATCATTGTGGCCTTATACAATTGGTAATGAGATTACCATTCAGACTTTGCATTTAGCATGTGTTGTTTGAAAATTGAAGGTTAGGATTAAATTTGGTTCATGATGTCTAGTTTTTCTAAAGTGGATTATAAGTCTTAGAAATTCAGAGTGAGTTCTACTCTGCATGAAAGATTTTGGTGGAACTTCTAGCAGCAGAACCTCAGTTCATATTTCAACTCATTCAGTTGGTTTGTGGATATTGAAATAATACCCGTTTGATGTCTTGTGAATTTTAGGGTGACATTCAAGCAAAATATGATGCTATTGACAAGGATACTCCAATTCCTACAGATAGACAAGTAAGAGTTTTTAAAAGCAGCATACAAGTATTGCTTAATTATTGGGCTGATATGGACACAATTTCTAGTGCACCAAAGTTTCATAAATATTTGTATTTTTGAACCATAGTCCTTCACAAATAAGCCATTATTAGCATCATCTCAATAATGTTGAGCTGAATTTGAGAGTAATGGTGGAAGTCTTATGCCTGAACTAGGATGTAATCTCATGCTTATCTGTTGAATCACACTGCCTTCAACCATTTTTCTGTACTTGATTGTACTGTAGATTGAGGTTGATATTCCCCGCTGCCACCAGTATGATGAGTTGCTGTCATCTCCAGAAGGTCATGCCAAATTTAGAAGGGTATTGAAAGCATGGGTAGTTTCTCATCCTGATCTTGTATATTGGCAAGGTTAGTTGAAACAGCTACCGTTGTTATTATTCTTTTTTTGAATCTGAAGTGCATGGTTCCTTAACCAATCATCAGCATTTTGGTTATATTTTAATATAGTAAAAGAAGTGGAAGAAATAACAGATACAGTACTTGTAAATGAGATAATGCAGTCAGGTTCATTCTGATCAATTCTTTCTTTATGTAGCTTACCATCCATATGGATGTAAATGTTTGATTCTTACATTGTATACTTTCTATTACCTGAGTAACTATATTATGTTATCATAATGATATATCAAATACTAAAAATTATTTATTTATTTTGTTATTTTATTTCATTTGTACCCTGCCCTCCTCTGAAGACTCAGGGCGGCTTTACATCTAAAAACAATTAGAATGTTTAATAGCACAGTCTGTATCTAGGTACTCAGAACCCAGTGAAATTAGTGGGCCTAATGTCTAAGAACTGCACATTGTAGTTATTTTAAAACTGTAGTATACCTAGACATTTTCTAAAGCAGATGGACATTACAAAAGAGAAATTAAGTATTGCTAAGATTTTGCCAGAGAACTGCATCAAATATGGAACTTTTGAAACACCCGAGTACTTGTGTGCATATTTAAGTTGAGAAAACTAATGCATAAATTAATCTGCAGTTTTATCTTCTGGATATTGTTCACTCCAAGTACCTAGTTGATACTTCAACGCCATTGGTGCATTCATCCATTCATTTTCTCCTTCTGCAGGTCTTGATTCACTTTGTGCACCCTTCTTATATTTAAATTTCAACAATGAAGGTAATTGCTTTCTCTTTTCTGATGAATGTTTTCAAGGGACACGTTGACTTCATTAAACCTCACTCAAGCATTGTGAATTGTGTGTGTGGAGAGAAAGAGAACCAGGAATACGTGCTCCAGCACACCTTCTCCATAGCTAAAGTAAAGGAGTTCTGCTCATGTTCAGTTGAACACATAGAATTCCACAAGATCAGAAATCCTGAATAAAGCAAATCTTCTGATCACATTTGTAACTACAGTTGTACCTCGCTTAAAGAGCATAATGCATTCCACAGGATTGCTCTTTAAGCGAGTTTGCTCTTTAAGCGAAACACCATTGTAAGTGACCAATTGTGGGGGGGGTTTCGAACCCCGGTTTATTTGTTAAGCGAGTTTTTGGTTGGTTTTATTTGTTAAGCGAAGCGAACATTCAGAGAAAATTCTGCTCTTTAAGCGAGTTACTCTATAAGCGAAGCACTTTTTATGCGAGGTTTGACTTTACATTCAGCTGAATATGAGTTGATCTCCTTTGCAGACGTCCCCCAGCAACATGGAAAGAGTGGATGGAGGGGACAAAAACATGCCTTTCCATACCCCTCTCTACATTTATTCTTTCATAATGACTGCATAGGGCACTGGTGGCGAACCTATGGCACGTGTGCCAAAGGGAGCACTCACAGCCATCTCTGTGGGGTCGTGCACCATCACCCCAGCATAGAGTTCACCCTGTCCCTCTGCCTAGCAGCCCAATAAGAACGCTTCCTCCCCCCAGCACAGAATTCACCCCATCTCTCTGTCCAGCAGCCCAATGGGAGCAATTCCTCCCTTCTCCAGCACAGAGTTCACCCCACCCCTTTGCCCAGCAGCCCAATGGGAGTGCTTCCTCCCTCCCTCCAGCACAGAGTTAGCCCTACCTCTCTGTTTTGGCACTTAGCCTCTAAAAGGTTTGCAATCTCTGGCATAGGGTTTCACAAAGCAATCACACTTATATACCACCCCATAGCACTTAGTGTACTCTCTGGGTGATTCACAAGTTAATTAGCATTTCCTCCCTTGGCCCAGAACAAAGCCATATTCAACCATTATGTCCAAAACTGAAGAGCTTTAATCTTGGGGCACAGCACATAGTAAGCCTTATCCTCTGCCTCCCAGACACAAGGCAGCTTTCTTGTGTTCAATGCAAAGCTCTGTGGAGGGTCTTGTAAGTCTTGTCTTACAACAGAATGCGCATAAGCACTTCTACAGATCTTTGTGCCAAACATGTGCAAGTCTCCCTTCTGTGTAGAGTAGAAAGGTAGGGGGAAGCTGGTGTGTACCTCCACCATCAGTATATTCCTTTACACTGTGGGATATAATTCCTGAATAGAGCTGCCATCTGCCTCAATCAGAGGTTGGATCAGAGATGACCATTCAGGGCCTGCCAGATATTATGTGACTATAATGCCTTTCATCTCTTACCATTAGCAATAGTGCCAAACACTGGTGGGAATTTCAGGTCAACAGTATCTAGAATAGAGAGCCATAGTTGTCCAGCCCTATCGTAGAGCCAATTACTACACTGGATTTATGATAATCAATCACAGTTCTTGCATATACATGCTACGTAGAGAATTTAGAAATGAGTCATTTTAATTTGCCTTCTGTATTTATTTGATATGAAGTTGTGACACAGCACATGGAGTGCCCGGGTGTTTGTTCCTTTTGGTGGCATTTTGCAAATTTACTTTTAGTGTAACTTACAAAATAAAGTATACATGTTATAACTATAAAATTTTGATGTTTGTAGAACTCAGTTTCTTTTTTCTAATTCTCTTTTAGCCCTGGCCTATGCCTGCATGTCTGCCTTTATTCCCAAATACCTCTATAACTTCTTTTTAAAAGACAATTCACATGTGATTCAAGGTTGGTTCTATTTAAAACCTATTCTAATGTGATTGAAGAATCCTGATTACAAGTTCTTGTCTTTGTATTTATAAAAATTTAAAATTATAGACCTAACAGTCATCATTAATCCCAACCAGAGTAAACCCATTGAAGGCTTGGAAATTATGTAAATATTATGTTACCAGTTTTCCATTGATCTAACAGCTCTATTCTAGATGGGCAAGTCTGGCCAGGTTATCCTGCTATAGTAATAGACCAGGGGTTCCCAATCAAAGGCCCATTGGCTGGATCCTTTCTTGAATGCCCCTCCAAGGCAGGGCAAAATGGCCATCTGGTCCTCAAAGCTGACTAAGAAATCATGACCCGGCCCCTGGCTTGAAAAGGTTGGGAACCTTGAGTAGGCCATACTGCCAGCCAACACCAAGCGTCACCTAGTAGTTAACTAACCAGACAACTCTGATGACTCGCAGCCTTGGCAAAATACACAGGGAAGGGTGATGGTCCCCAAATGATGGTTCCCGCTTGAATTCATCTTGATGGAGAGCAGCAGCTTCATCAATATTGGCCTGTGGCTGAGGAGGACTTTTTGTGCCAAAAGGGCTCAGGACCAGAAAATGATTCATGGAGCATTTGTACTATTGAATGGCTTCCTATTAATAACTATATTTACACTTTTTTGGGAATAGTAGTCGTGTTAGTCTCCGTTTCAGGCATATCAGAGAATAAACAAAATAAAAATGCTATAGCACTTTAAAGACTAACTGTTATACTTCAATGTGAGCTTTCATGGATCAAGTCTACTTCATCAGACATATTTGCATTCTTATTGAGTGGCCCTGTTAATTGCATTTGGAGAATATGAAACAAAAATAGCATGCCTTTCATTTATTTCTGAGGGCACAGTGTGAAGAAATAGATACAGATATTAATAAGTCATAGAGATGTATTGGTGACTGTCCCTTAACTGCTAGGAATCTAAGAAGTTGCCTTATTCCAAGTCTGGCCATTAATTTTATAATGCATGTACAGTAAAATGATTTACTATTGCACCCTACTCTGGATAAACACAAGATTGTTAGATCAAAATATATCAGACCCATTGAATCAATAAAATC
Source organism: Furcifer pardalis (assembly GCA_030440675.1). Classification (NCBI taxonomy): domain Eukaryota; kingdom Metazoa; phylum Chordata; class Lepidosauria; order Squamata; family Chamaeleonidae; genus Furcifer; species Furcifer pardalis. The sequence continues at coordinate 80,484,179 of CP126892.1, forward strand.
TGCAGAAGAATTGACTTGCCAGAGTTTCATTGATTCAGTCAGTCTACTATTGTTGACGTGTTGTGATTTGCCCTGGGTCCCTTCGGGGAGGAGGACGATAAACAAATTTAAATAAACAAAATAACGAGTGGATTCAGCCATGGCTTCTTCCATTTTCATGACGGATTCTACATGGAAACGTGTACTCAATAAATTGTCTTCGTATCCTTTTACCCAGAAGTCTTAGGTATTCCCCACTCTTCTAAAGGATGCGTGGAAGATGCTAACTTTGCAACATGGACTAAATCCAGCAGCTGAGATTCTCTTGTTTAGTGTAGTAAGTTGCCCATTGAGTCAGTGGAATTTACAAATGCTTTGTCTTGCTAAATCCCCACTGATTCAATGGTCATAGTCTAGTTGGGACTTACTACCCTAAGCAACAGGATTTTAGTTGGTAATTCTAGTTTCAGGGTTTAAAAAAAATCCTTTTGTGTAAAAAAATGCAAGTCCAGCTACATGTTTTACAGCTATAAAATATACAGTTAACTGAAGGAACATTTTTTGTCATCTTTGCCAGCGCTGTTTGGCTGAACTCATCATAGAAGGATGTGTGCTATTAATAGATTCTTAATTAGCCATGCAATCTCGCATGTGAGGTATATTTTATGAGCTGGCTATTCAAATAAAAATGATATTTTAGCAAGGTATAGTATATCCAAGTAGAACAACTCTAAGCACGAATCCCTTGTTTAGAAAGAAATGTGCTTCCTAGCAGCTAATTATAAATGTGTTTTCATCAGCACATAGTTGAGTTTATGTGATTAGTAGGCTCAAATATTTTACCTGTGATTGCTGAATTTATTAGGAATGTAAATATATTAACAGTGTCTGCTTTAAAAAAAGGCTAAATAAAGTTTGGATGGTTTTACTTAGATAGGAATCAGGTATTACTGAAGGTTCATGTGGCTTACAAAACTAGAATAAAAATCTTGTCATAAATTTTGCAAGAAAAATTAAAAGTAAGAAAAAGAGATTATTATTGTTCCCTTTACCTGACCCATCTAAGCAGTCAGTTCTTATGGTTGTGCAACCTTAATAATGGCTCAATGGTCATTACTTTGGGGAAATGAAAGACTAGCTCAGGAAAATTGTGGCCAAGTTACATATTAAATTAAAGGTGAGCTATGAAGTTGTGCTTCTATTTGCATAGTATTGAGCCCGCAGTCTGGATTAGGATCACTGTGGGGAAATGGTAAGGTTTCATATTCACCTCCAAGATGGTAACAGTTTTTTCCATTGGTAGGGAATTATCTAATATCAGGAAAGGAGCTGGAGTTTTAGTAAACTCACACCTTCATGCAGAAGCAACTGCTTTAGCAGTTTTTGAAAGCAGATTTATGAAAAGTAGGCTTTATTTTATATAAATTAAAACTGGTAAATCTTTGTGATATCATAATACTCTAGTGTTCTTATTCTTTACATATAAGATTTGCTGAAGCTCAAACAGATGCCCATTAATACAACTGAGGAAACAATGTAAGCCCATAACTGGCAATTTCAGTGTACAAGTGAATAATTCTTAAGTAAAGGAAATAAGTTGACTTTTGAATACCACATGGAAGCCTTGTTCTCTGCTGTATTACAGGTAGCCAATGCAGAAATTGTACCGTCAGCAATATTTCTGCTCCCCATTTGTTTGGTGTGTTGTTTGTTTTAAGGGAAGGTTTAATGTGGATTCCACAAAGCAAATTTTGCTTCTGGCCCTGAAGGCCAAATTCCCAGTTAACAATTTTATCTTCCTTTTTCTCTCTTCCAGAATACCTGACGGTCTTCTCCCAGATGATTGCATTCCATGACCCTGAGCTGAGTAACCATCTCAATGAAATTGGCTTCATTCCAGATGTAAGTGGAAATACTTCTAATAAATGTTTCAGGAAGGTAGCTGGAGAGGGAGGGGAAGTCATGTGTAAAGGTTTGTTTCAACATATCGCAGTTGAAAGCAAATCTGATGCATGAAGGTTCCATAACCCAACTATAGCAGCCATTACAGTTAGTTTTGCACCTAAACACTGGTGCCACTTAGCATGCTGTCAGTTCTGAATAAGTGTGGCAGTTAATTTCTTGGTCTTTTCCATATAATTTCTAGCTACTGTTGCCTACCTTTGGTTGGTACTATTAGCTGTCTTATGCAAATCTAGTTGGAAGTCCCATTGAATTCAGGGAGGCCCTGGCCAAGGAAGTGACCACATCATTGTTGTCTTAGTGGAAATTGGTTTGGACTGGAACTTTCTTTTCCACACAGTCCCCCTGAGACGTTCTAAGTGAGTCATGGTAAACCTTGGCACTCCAGGTGTTCTTGGACTTCAGCTCCCAGGAGCCCAAGTCCTCTGTGAATCCACACGAATGGATTCGTTCATGTGGATTCACAAAGACTTGGGCTTCTGAGAATTGAAGTCCAAGAACACCTGGAGTGCCAAGATTCACCATCACGTTCTAAGTTCTTTGGTGCAGGTGTTTAGAGTTAGCTGTGGACTACAGGAGGAGTAAGGATTTCACTTCTTCTGAAGAATTAAAAAAAGCTAGTGAATCTACAACTTTAACTCTTGGCCTTTGCTGCATTTTTCTGGCTTTGGATTCTTTCCAAAGAATCCTGAAGATTGCTTTGAATGACTCTGTTCAAATTCTGTTCACAGCTTCTTTTCTGACAGAAAAATTCCACACTGATATACGCATATGAAAACTGAATATAAAAGAATTTGCATTACATGATTGTTATGTAGGTCCGCCAAATAAGATAGCAAAACATTGAACGGCAAAGGTTCTATGCATGCTTGATTATTGCCAAGCATTGGCACGTACTTAACGTTTGGGTGTGTAACCTGTACTCCATTTTGAAAGCAAAAACAAGCATTCCACTCACTGAACAAGCTGAAAATAGGCCAGTAAAAATCAGAATAGAACATTTGGAAATGTTTGAGAGAGATTGGTAGGGGGCAGTATGTACTAAGCATATAGAACAACAGCTTCTTGTTGCAATTTGTGTTAAATGCAAAAATTGAGAAACAGCTATTGAACCAGATTATTACATATCCTTTTCTTTTGAGTTAAAAATATAGAATAAAAAGTACTCATGATTGTAGTTATCTTTGTGAAAAGGATGGGTTTTTGGTTTGTTGGTGCCTTTGTTTTATGGTCTTTCCTGCTCATTGGAATTTATAGATAGGATGGCTGGAATAATCTGTTGCACCTCTGAATGTGAAATCAGCTGCTTCTGACAATTTTCCCACTGGAATGATTAGTTTGTCCGTAACATCTGAAGTATCTTAGTGGTCAGCTCTGTAAAGGGATCTTGCGACGCCTGTATGAAATGCTGATAGACACCTCTATAGTGATTTTTTTCGTGTACGAAATTTTATGTTTATGTATTTGAAAATAGGGACTGCGTTGGCTTAATGGTAAAAATGCTGAACTTGATGACTAGAAGGTGAGCAGTTCTAGACCCAAGTACTGCACGATGGATTGAGCTCCCGTCTCTGTCCCAGCTCCTGCCAACCTAGCAGTTTAAAAGCAAGAAATTGCAAGTAGATAAATAGAGACCACTTCAGTGGGAAAGTAAACAGCATTTCGTGCACTCTGGTGTCTAGTCATGCCTGCCACATGTCTGCAAAGAGCACTTTCTCTTTGTCTATAAACAGAGATGAGCATTGAACCCTAGAGTTGGATATGACTGACTTTGAGCAAGGGCGACCTTTACCTATTTAAAAATTGTTCTCCTTGTATTGCAGCCATTCTAGGTCAGGGGTTCACATCCTATGCCCCGTGGTGGCGGCCCCCAAAAGCGGATACACTTACAACAGCCATAAACACATCTGCACAAATGCACCCATGGCTGCCACAGTTAATGGCAGCATTTATGGTGGGGGGAACCATATGTCCAGCCTGCTCAGCTGTCCGAGGACCATAGCCCCGTCTGTGGCGCGAAAAGGTTGAGAACCCCTGTTATAGGTGGTGACTGTTAAGTAATGAAGCTAAACATTTGAGAAACAAATTGCCTTTCAAGCATGTAGAGTGTCTCTTTGACAGATGTGGCAGTCAGTATAGATCAATTTATACACCAAGGTTCCAAATTAACAGAATCCCTATTTATTTCTTGTTTACCATGATCTTGGAAACATTCCAGGCGAGGAACAACTCGTCTCTGCCATCTCTGTTGTTGCTTTTTCCCTGTGGAAAATGACATGTTTGAAGAAGAAAGTTTCCTGCTTACATTTAAGCTCTGCACATCAGCATGTTTTCCAGGGCTCTTGCTAGTGTTTATAACCTACATGCAAGGAGAGCACTTCTTCTCTTCAGACACATTTTTCTTTACATGGAGAACATGATGATGGAGAAGGGAGGGAGCAGTACCTAAAAACCAGAAAAGTAATGTCAGTGTTACAGTGCCCATGTAAATCTTGTGTGCAGTTTAATTTAGTAACTTGGGTGGAACAGTGAAGAAAAGTCAGAAGATGTAATCTTTTAGAGATTAAGTGTGTGTATTCTCCCACAGTGCTACAAGTGCAGCACTAATTAGTTCTGTCTCATAATGAGTAACTTTAAAATTCCCGAATGAGTGGACCTGTAGCTCATAAATGCCAAAATCCTGTTGCTTAACACAGTGAGTTGCAACTAGCTTAGGTCCTTTGAATCAGTGGGGATCTTTTCCATATGTTTCATTGATTTCATTGATTTAGGTGTGAGTTAACTATACTAAGCAACAGGGTTTAAATTTCTCAGATGGATGCACTCCTATTTTTCCCCCAGAGAGAGATATGAACAAAGTATAAAAATGCAAGAGACACATCCCACTCCATACTGCAAAAAGAAAGTAGTGGATGAATCTATGATTTATTTATTTATTTATTTAGATTTATATCACCGCCCACTCACCATGGCGACTCAGGGCAGCTTACAATCAGCAAAACAACACAGCACAAAAAAAATTAATACATTTTCCTAAATCAATAATAGATATCTCTCCTCCCCCCCAAAAAAAAAAATCTGGCTGTTGGTGGGTGCCCGGAGTATCTTGAAAAGTTATGAGAACCATATAATTACTCTTAAACCATGGTTCAAACGTAGCTCCCCCTGGGCCTCTGCAATGTCAAATGGCAGCTGGGATCTTGGTTGCCACCTCCTTCCTGCCCTTGCCCGGGGGGGGGGGGGAGAGAAGGTGGCATGATGCTTCACTGACCTCCCCCTGGGCTTCTGCAATGTAAAAATGATAGTGGTTGTCCAGTGGTTAAACTGGAACTAAAAGGGTTGTGAATTCGATTGTGAACAAAACTTAAGGTTGACTCAGCCTTCCATCCTTCCAAGGTCATTAAATGAGTACCCAGCACTGTTGGGGGCAGAGTGCTAATTAACTTGTGAACTGCCCAGAGAGTGCACTAAGTGCTATAGGCTGGTATATAAGTGTGCTTGCTTTGTTTTGCTTTGCTATGATGATTTCCTATAATAAATGTTAGTGAGATGAGTGCATAAGACTTACACATAGTTCAGATTTCTCTTGAGAAATACAGTTGTCCCTCAGTCTCATAAGGAAGGAAGCATTTGACACCCTTGGGAAGCCTCACAGCAGTAATGCAGAACCTGTAGTCCTAAAGTGCCTGAAACGTTTTAATGATTCACTAAAAGTATGGTTCAACCAAGACTATCTGGAAAATATTGTTGGGATTCAGCTATCCCTAGTCTTTGCAAGCTCGGCCAGTGGTCGTTAATGACAGGAGTTGCAATCTGTCAGCAAAGTTTTTACTTGTTTTTTTAAAAAAATGTTTTATTAATTCCTTAAAATAAAAATGCAGTAGGTCTAAACAAAACTATAATATTGAAAAATGGAGGGGGGGGGGATGCAAAAGAAAAAAGCAGAGAAAATGATACAACACACAAGAGAATCTATACAGAGTGTTTTTTACCTGTGAGGGTGGCTAGAATGTTAGACTTGGAGATAGACAATTGAGATTGTCATTTCAACTTAGGCATCAAGCTTACTTTGGGATATCAGGTTCTCTGCATCTCACAGGCTTGTTGAGAGAATAAAATTGTGGGGGGAACTTTCCATTTTAGACAATAGATGAGATATCAGTGTAACTAGTAAATTAGTCCAAAGAACAACAGGTTCTACTCTACAGTACAATAACACTTTATAATGACTGGCTGAATTGTGGCAGTTGGAATGGATTAATCTATCCCTCAACCCTGAGAAAGCATTTCCCCCCCCCCCCATCACTTTACAATGCTTCTAGATTCAGCGGAATAGATAATCTCTCCCTTCCATAATCTTTCCTATGAATAGAAGTGTTTATTGGTGAAGCCAGAGCCTTGAAATGGGAGACAACAGGTGCAGGAGATTCCATTTTGAGTCTGTAAGGGAATGTTTGTACATTAAATGATGGAAATTCCCTTACAGACTCAAAATTAAATCTTCTGTCCCTACTCTCCCCCATTTCAAGGCTTAGTCTTTACCTATAAATACTCCTATATCAGGGTTGGCTGGATAGGCCAGCCAGTTGCATATCTAACTGGAATTGGAGGTTAGAGTTTCTGTCCTCCCATTGTGCATTCCAGAAGAAGATGCATATGTGGCCTTCAGTGAGGTGCACAGTGTCTGAGCACTCTCTCCTTGTTCTTCAAGTGCCGTATCCAATTCCGAATATTGACTGTCATCATGGCAGTCAGCCATGAAGACTGCCCTGGGGATGTAGTGCAGTGGCCTTCCATTTGCCTTCCACATTGCATCATGATACCTCTGATATACTTCTGTGAATCACTTGGTCCTGAGCCCCTTTGGCACACAAAGTCCTCCTCAACCCCAGGCCCGTGTGGATGAAGCTGCTGCCCTCCAGCAAGAAGGATTCAAGTGGGATTTAATCCACTTGGGGACCATCACCCTTTCCTGTGGACTTCAGCACCCAAGGCCGTTAGTCCTCAGGGTTGTCAGGTTAGTTAACCACCACCTGACAATTGGCATTAAGTCGCTGGCATTATGGTCTACTCTGTTACCATAGCAGGGTAAATTATATTTTTATACAGTGGGAGGAAATATAGTCAGTTTCAGATGTAGGAGGTTTACATTGCAGAGTTGTTGAAAGTTCTCCATAATTGAGATTTTAATCTGGAATCCAACTTTCTCATATGTCTTACAATCAAAAACTACACATTGTAACATTAGTGGGATAGAAAACTTATAAAGATCTGTTTTTAAAGTTATCTTCTCCCCCCTCCCCCTTACTGTTCCCTTGTATAGCTGTATGCCATCCCTTGGTTTTTAACAATGTTTACACGTAAGTATATTTTCTCATATTTTTTGAACAGTGTAACGTCATTTAAGTTCTTTCATATTGTATACACATTTGCATTTCACCTACACAGAATTTTGAGAGAGTAAGAAAACTATACTGTATCTAGAATCTCCCAAACAGCAATGCATTGCCTGAGAGATGCTGGTAATTGTAGATTTAAAAGATATATTTTCCAAATTTTAAGTATTTAAAGCAGTGTGGAAAACTGAAAAGCCTGTAATTTTAAATATCTACATTGTGGGGGCTGTTGTTTTTTCCTCTTCCAAACCTAGTGCCTTCTGGATATGTTAGATTAAAATTTCCATCATCCTCTGCCAGTATACCTGTTGGTATCAGGCAGTGATGGGCAGCCAAAAAATTTACTACCACACTGTGGGTGGAGCCAATGTAATGATGTGATGGGCAGAGCCAATGTCATGTCATCATGGGTGATGCCAATGACATGGGCGGAGCCAAAGTTAAAAAAACATAAAAATAAGTACACATAAAAATACAAATTAAATAGACATCAAAACACATAAAAATACACATTAAAAATAAATACACATTACATACACATTAAATAGACATAAAACACATAAAAATACACATTAAATACACATACAAATACACATTAAATACATATAAAACACATACAAACACACATTAAAAATAAATACATGTTAAATGTACATTAAAATATAGCCACCAACCCCACACCCAAAGGCGAGTCACTTATCCTGGGGAGCAGGCTATAAGGGAGCTTCAGGCTAACAGCTGCTCTTCCTCCTCCCCGCTTTGGAGGACAGCAAGGAGGCTGCCGAGGGCCTCAACAGCAGCCACCGGTTCCTCCGTGGCTGTGTGTGGCCGCCCAACACTCTGTGCTGCCACACTCCAAGCAGTGAATGGCTGTTTGGCTTGGCAGGCTGAGCGCTGTAGCTGTGCATGCGCGCCAAGCACTGTAGGTGTGCATGCACGCCGAGCACTGTAGGTGTGCATGCACAGTGGGATAACTGACGAAAAGGTAAGCCCCCGAGGTGGTTCCCCCCAAAAGCTGCTATCGGTTCTCCGGGACACTGGGAAAAGCTACTACTGGTTCTGGCGAACTGATGCAAACTCGCTGCTGCCCATCACTGGTATCAGGGATGGGGCAGTGTTGTGTAACATATGTGGAGGGTACTAGTTTAGGAAGACTTGCCCTATACAGTAAAACCCCGGGTTATGACAGAGGTCCATTCCAACAACCTCCATTGTAACACGAAGAAATTGTAAACCAAAACATCCATAGGAATGCATTGAAAAATTAAAAAACAGTCCTGAATTGATTATTGTAAACTGTAAAAAATACATTAAAATTTGTAAACTGGTACGGCATTTCCATAGGATTTGCTGTTGTAAACTGCAGCAAACTTAAACCGAGGTGGTTGTAACCCGGGGTTTTACTGTAATTTAATCAAACTGACAAAAAAATTATCAATTTCTAGCTGCCTGGTCTAGAAGGTAGCTGTTTTGCAAGACCTAATTTAGCCATATGTACTTATTTCTTTAGTGTTTTCATCTTGAGATTTCCCAACTGCTGTTTTATCTATCCATTATGTCCTTCTTTGACTTTTACCAGTTCTGCCTGTTACGCATGTTGAAAACTTGATGTTTGCTTATTCAGCATTAGCTGTGTGCTAATGTTTATTTAACCATACATGGATACTTTTTTTAAAAAAAACATGCAACACATCATCCATAAAACAGACCTTGGTCCCATTTTTACAAAGAAATTGTACCTCTGGTGCTTTGAAAAGTTCAAAAACAATTTTGGACTTATTTTGCATAAAGATGTGTACATAATTTCCAGAGCATTATCTCCTAAGTATCCAGAGATGTGTGCAGCAATATACTTATCAGGGAGATTATAATCCATTTACTTATCAAGGAGCTCTGGTGACGCAGTGGTTAATCTGCTGTACTGCAGCCAAAAGGTTGTGAGTTCGATCCTGACCAGGACTCAAGGTTGACTCAGCCTTCCATCCTTCCGAGATCAGTAAAATGAGGAACCAGCATGTTGAAGGCAAAATGCTAGAACCACCCAGAGAGTGCACTAAGTGCTATGAGGCAGTAAAGTAAACCTCATATAACACTAAAACCTGGTTCCACAAGTCTTGGTGTTATATGATTTTTAGTGTTATCTGATCCTCTATGGGATCCATAGAGATACATTGTAACCACACAGGCTTTAGCGGTTGTTATCTGAAGCATCCCATAGGATCTTAATATTATCTGATGCAATTCTTCCCCCCAGATTCCTTAATGTTATGCGATTTTAGTGTTATTCGATACTAATGTTATATGAGGTATTACTGTATATAAGTCTGATTGCTTTGCTTTATAATCCTTTACTAATTAATATTCGCCTTCTTTCAGATGTTTTCCCTCTGCACAAAATCTTTCATCTGTGGGATACGTTGCTGCTTGGAAATTCTTCCTTCCCATTCTGTATTGGAGTGTCTATTCTGCAGCAACTGAGAGATCGACTTCTCTCTAATGGTTTCAATGAATGCATTTTGCTTTTTTCTGACTTGCCAGGTATATTAAGTGTATCTTTATTAGTCTTGTGTCCATGCTGGATTGCTTCTGTTATGCTTGTTTTTGAGAACTTCAGTACTCTGTATCAGATAGAATCCAATTCAGTAATTCCCTCTTCAAAAATTTCAGTTGCAAATTGTTGTAAGTTAAGAAGTGAATTTGAGGGACTGCGGTGGCTTAGTGGTTAAGACGCTGAACTTGATGACTGTAAGGTTGGCAGGTCAGCGGTTTGAGACCCGAGTACTCCATGATGGAGTAAGCTCCTGTGTCTGTCCCAGCTCCTGCCAACCTAGCAGTTCGAAAGCAAGAAATTGCATGTAGATGAATAGGCACCACTTCAGCGGAAAAGTAAACAGTGTTCCGTGCTTAGTCATGCCTGCCACATGTCCACGGAAATGTCTGCAGACACAGACAGTGCTGGCTCTTTGGTTATAAACAGAGATGAGCACTGAACCCTAGAGTTGGATACGACTGGCTTTCAAGCAAGGGCAACCTTTACTTTACCTAAGAAGTTAATGTAGCCATTTGTTGTAATGCACATTTGTTGTCATGGCATGTTCACACAACAGTTTACTGTATATCTTTTCAATACATTGTATACCACAGATTTAATTCTCTATTGGATGGTCTAAGTACAATAAATAAATAGCTTTTGAGAATCAGTGGAATACAATCTGAACTGTAATATGTAAGAAGAGATAAGTAGAAAGACAAGGACTATAGAAGAGACCTGATAGCACAATGGTTAAACTGCTGTACTGCAGCCAAAATGTTGTGAGTTTGATCCTAATGGGACTCAAGGCTGGCAGCCTTCCATTCTTCCAAGGTTGGCAAAATGTGTACCCACCATGCTGAGGGCAAAATGCTAATTAGCTTGTCAATCACCCAGAGCGTGCACTAAGCACTATCAAATGGTATATGTGTTGTTGCTGTTGCTAAGATCACAACAAGTAATATTTGTGATCTTCCTGAGATATTCAAGTTTTCCTCCTGATTGAAGAGTTAAATGAGTGGTTTGTGTACCTGAGGTTAGTTGTATACAATAGAACATAGTATGCTTTGGAGAAAGATGTCAGGCCAACATTGCTATTAATCGTTCTTCCTAAGAGTGACAAGCAATTTATCTTTGAATTTCTTGTTAGTGTGCAGGTTTGTCTGAAAGGTAGAAGCAGGTTTCTGAAGCATATTAAATGGTGCATAAAATGCATGCTTTCTTAACTTATCCTTTTCACTGTGTTTTTCATGAAATAGTTTATCAGTAATCGCTCATTTAGCACTTTTTTAGAGCTATTTTTGGAGACATGTTTTCAAGTACTTTGATGTAAAATTCTTCCTTGTTGTCACCTACATGTCATCTTAATTTGGTGGTTAATATGATCTCTGCCATTCCTTTAAAATATAGCCTGAAAGTTCAAAATGATCCTGCAAATTATAAAATCTTCCAGAAGTCAGTGTCATTTTGCTGTTTTATTACCTGTAACAAGACTTTTAACAAGACTCCTTTGTAACAGATTTCTTTTTCCGTTCATTAAACCTATCAGAAACAAGAGTGTTAACCAGAGCTGTTTAATTTTGGTGAACCACCTTTCAAGCTAGAGGACATGATTTGAGACACAGAAGACAATTTGACTGTGCCTTGATTTTTAACCCTTCTCCATTAATTGATATATTACTCCATTAATATATATATTAATTGATATATATAGTTTAACTCTGATCTTTCCTCACAAAGATAGGAGCTGCACACGTAAATCTATCTGACACATGCAACTTTCATTCAGACAAGCTTGTTGAGAAGGCAGAGTAGGTTGTAGAAAATGAAGTTTTACTTGAATAATCTAGTCAAGTAACATACTAAATGCTATAGGCAAAGAGAACACCAGCTCTATGGTTTCAGACAGCAATTTGTACCCAGATGGCATGTGTCATTGTCCCCTATGGTAATACCATGCAAACCTTCTGAAATCAGAGACGTCGAATGTGATATGTTTCTGTTAAAAGAAGTAAAAAAACATGGCTCTTAACAGTTAAGAGAGCATGCTGCATCTCCAAACAGTAGAGACTATATATTCTTTTGTTCTAGACTGTCTTTCCTTGTTTCATATTTCATTCACACATTGCTGTGCTCCCTGTAGAAATTGACATCGAACGTTGTGTCCGTGAATCAATCAGTCTTTTCTGCTGGACCCCTAAAAGTGCAACATATAGACAGTATGCTCAACAACCCAAACAGGCCAGCGAGATGACCTGTACAAGAAGTTTCATGTCCTGTTTGTCTTCAGACTATCAAGATGCCCCCAGAGGTGATCTGGTAGGTTTTTATTTTAGCATGCTATTCATTGGCAACAGATGAGGGGAGGGCAAAGTGAACTGTCTTGCTGTCCACATACTTTTTTTGCAGTGATGCCTAATTTGAATGACTATGAACCATGGAATCATTAAGTTTAGCTTCTTTTTTTAAAAGGTACAGTAAAACCCCGATTTACACAAAAAGTCCATTCTGTAGCAATTTATGTAACTCAATTTTTACATAAATCAAGGCATCCCCATAGGGATGCATTGAAAGAAAAAAAACAGAATGATCTCCCTAACTTTTGCATGCTTCTGCTGTTTATCTGCCCATCAGGGAAGCAGGACTCACCACCAGCGCTGCCACCTCTGCCGTTGCCCCCGCTGCTTCTACGGCTCCACTAGGCTGTGCTCCCCATCCACGGCTTCTCCAGAGCTCAGTTTGGCTGGGGACATGCTTCAGAGGAAAACCACTCCATTCCCCTCTTCGTCCAAGGCTTCTCTTGGCCACAGTTTCCCTCCGAAGCATGTCCCCAGCCAAACTGCGCTCTGGAGAACCCTCAGACGAAGAGGGGAATGGAGCGGTTTCCCGCTGAAGCGCATCCCCAGCGAAACAACAAACAGCGGAGCCCCAGTAGAAGCAGCAGGGGCTGTGGAAAATGTGGCAAAAGTGCCACAATCACCACCACTTCCTCCACCTCCTCCACGGTAAGTGATGTCGTGTGACTTCTGGGGGTGGGGGTGGGTGGTGCGGGATAGAATTTTAGATTTCAAAATGGCAGCAGCACCATTTTGAACTCTAAAGATGCAAATTTTAGAGTACAAAATGGCACCGCCACCATTTTGAAATCTAAAGACAGCAATAAACCCCTTACGTAAATCAATTTATTTATTTATTGCCTAAATCAGGATGTGATTTACAGTAATACCCCGGATAACGCGAGTACCGGATAGCGCTAAAACCACATAACGTTACAAGATTTTCGGGAAAATCTTGTATCGAATAACACAATTTTTAATGTTATCCGGTACAAGCGTATGCGTGGGGGGGAGTTGGATTGGGTAGAACATCTACCCAATCCAACCCCCTCCCCAGCGCCCGCCTGCCTTTCCCCCTAGCCTTCCATCTGTTTATTTTCCCTTCTACGACTGCCAGCTGATGATCGGAGGCTTTTTTTTAAAACTGCAGGGAAGAGGGGGAAAAAGAGAAATGTGGTTGGTTCTATAGAGAAGTAAAGGAGGCCAAAGCTTCTCTCCCTGTCACTTCGCTCCTTTCCCACCCCCACCCCAACCCTTAGCAGTTTGGGGACACCCACTGCCTGCTCGGCCACAGAGAATCCACCCCAACTCTGTTTACCTAATGTTCTTGAGCTGCAATCTCCACGGTGTGTGCTTGCTTTAATTCCTGAATTGAAAAAAAGGAAAGGGGGAAAATACAGAGATCTGATTGGTTCTCTATATCAGCTGGCAGTCTCTAGAGAACCAGTCAGATCTCTGTATTTTCCCCCTTTCCTTTTTTTCAATTCAGGAATTATCTTATTTTTCAATTCAGGAATTACCTCCGTACCCTGCGCTAACCCCCACCAACGCGCGCGCGCCTGCAAGCCACCCGAGGTTCCGAAAAGATAAGGATCTTTACCCTTTCAGAACTTCGGGAGAGGAGAGGCGCCTTTCCGCGGGGTGTCCCCAGCTTGGGAAAGAGGCGGCTTGGCCGAAATTCCCTCCCCCAGCACGGGGGTGAGGATTTCGACCAAGCTGCCTCTTTCCCGGGCACGCTATAGCAACGCGGATCGCAAGTCAAGGGAATTGCCTTGACTTGCGATCCGCGTTTCTCTCGCCTACGTGAAAATAACGTGAAAATCGCGTTATTCAATACAAGATTTTTGCGAAAATCTTGTCACATTATGTGGTTTTCACGCTATACGGTACTCGCGTTACCCGGGGTATATGTTCTATATAATGACTAAAATCTTGTTGCTTGGCATATTAAATTGTACTAGAGTAGGTCCATTTGAATCAATTGAAATTAAGAAGTTGACTCACTAAATTACCCTTGATTCAGTGACACTATTCTAGTGCAGTTAACTGTTCTAAGCAGGAAGATTTTGGCCACTGTTGCTTTTTAAACAAAATCTTTTTATGCAACCTTAATTTACTTATTTACTTGTATTAAAGGGCTTAAGAAACAAGATACCATATACAGTATAGCATTGATACATCTTTTCTATGAAGAAAGACTGAAGAAGCTGGGCATGTTTAGTCTTGAGAAAAGGAGACTGAAAGGAGATATGATCGTACAGTACTTTTCAAATATTTGGAAGATAGTCATCAAGAGGAGGGGCAGGATCTATTCTTGATCATCCCAGAGTGCAGGAAACATAATAATAGGCTTAAATTACAGGAAGCCAGACATAGGCTGAATCTTAACTGTGCCATCAAATCAATTCCAATTCATAGCAACTCTTTACAGGAAGTATTATATCGTTCATTTCTTTTGGAGGCACTTTGGGACTATGCAGCTTTCCCAGAACTGCATAGACTGGTTCTTCTTCAAGGAAGTACAGTAAGGCAGATATCCAAATCACTAAGCCATCAGCCAATGAAGAATATTAGTATAGTTTGTTTATTTTTTTTAGTTTCTTAAATAATTGTATCAGAATCTTGTTAGTATTGAGTCATCTCAGTGAGGAGGGCGGTGGATAAATATGAATAAATAAATAAATTGAAAGCTGGAGCTTATTTTTTATTCTGGATGAGGAGCCTATTTTGGACACTAGCTAGGAAATAATGCTTTTTTAAAAATATTCTCCCTTACTACTTAAGCATTTTGAACTTTGAGCTGTTCCATGGCTTGATAGTCATGTGACCTTTATTTATGTTGCCGTGCCATTTTGATCCTGGAATTCCTGTGAAGAATGTTCCAAAAAAAAAAGTATTTCATTTTGTGCCAAGGCTTTCCTTCCACTCCTGTACTCCTACTGTTTCTGTTGAGCGTGGCTTTTTACTTCTGTAACTGAGATTATTGAGACCTAGTTACAGCTTCTAAGTAAGCTTTCCTTCCAACAAATAACAACAGGAAATGAGAATTTATTTTCACCTCACATGGAATTTGTGAAATATTCTGTTTCAAGAGACTATACTTTATTTTTACTTAGCCGATTATCTACAACACATTGGTTGTTAGTACTGTAAGCAGATAGCTTCTGCATTGCCAGTATGAAAACAGCTGTGTTAGCTGCACTTACCCGCGAAAACATACTTTGAGGAAAGCTCTAGTACAGAAATAGTCCTTGAGGATGTGGTTAGAGAAATAAAATGAAACCAGGTAATATTTTAGAACTTTCTCTATACTGTCCTTGAAGGACATGCATTTCTGTTCCTTATTATAATTATTTTGCATCTTTTGATAAGAGTTGACGATTAAAAATATATTCTAACTTTTATCCTTGATATGAGATCACTTTAGCTTTAATTTTAATTTTTGAACTTCAGCAGGGAAGGCATATCAAAAGCACAATTACTCTGGGTTAAATCCATTTGTTAGTCCTAAAACCTACTGAAACAATGAGACTTACATAAGTATTGAATTTGTCCTATGGATTCACCTTGTCTACTCTGCTTGATGTTAATGAATGAGATGTGTTAGACAAAATGAAAGTCCTATTGATTTCAGTAGGTCTGCCCTAGTTGGAACTACCAGTAGGATTTTAGCCTGAAATGGATATGGTCCGTAGTACACAAATTCATACCTGACTACTATAACAGATCTTCCTGTATAACACATATGTCTCTGACATTTTGAGGATATATTTGAAAGCCATATGTAACTTTGACTGTAGTCTTGAATGATACACAATTCACATTTTAAAAAATCTTAGAAAAGAACTGAATCAATTTTTCTAGATAAGACTTTCTTGCTATAAGCAATTGTTCCTTGTTCATTGAGGATTTCCCATTGCATAAATGCAAAGGATTGGTAAACAATGCAAGTAGATATTGCCCCCAAGAATACCTCCTTTTGGAGTCAAATAACACCCTTGTCAACAGAACTCCTTAGGTATTTCATGACTGCCCTCATAACCGCAACAAACTCTGAAGTGTATCATCAATGTCTTATTTACTCATGGTAATTCTTTTCATTCCATGAACAATATTTCCCTTCAGTGCAGCGATTATGTCCTTAAACAGTTTACTTAACCCCTCTTATCACAGAGTAGAGCAAATGCTGATGGTATGTTATGTTATGCAAAGGAAACATAAATAATCTTTCCTCAAGGGGACTCTTTTCTGTTTTGCTTTTTGGAGTGTCGTTTTTTCCTTCATAGTATATACCCAACTTCAAGAGATGTACTTGAAGTGGCTTCATTTCTTTTCAGTTTTGAAATAACTGACGCTTCTAAGGCCTAATTGCAGCTTCTGAGTTTACTGATGTAAAGTTTACGTGCAGGGGAGAAACAAACTGATATGTTCCTGGTTTTGAACTGTAAAGCTCTCAAGTTCTTTGGATAACTGACCCTTTGAAGAATCCTATTTATAGTTGAGGCCTGTGTTCATTTCTACTTTCTATACTACATATGTGGAGTGGATGTGATGCCATTCCATAACTTGGTCACAAATGAAAGAAAATGTTATGGTCCTTGATTTTGATATTACAGTATTTTCCCTTGCAGTTTAGTATTACCTATTCTAACAGTTTTCAGTGAAGTCACTGTATTGGTCTGTTCAGCAAAAACTGAAAACAAAAACAAAATATTTGCTTCTTTTATGCTATGGGAATTTCTCTCCAGTGTTGTGAATTTCCCTCCCCCTTTTTTTTTTTAAATTGCCCTGTGAATTGGCTTTCAAATTGAGAACCATGGTATAGGAAACTTACTTACCTATTTTGTTTCCAACTGGCTGTCTAGCCACTTGCTGTTAGATCTTGGGAGCTGCATTTCAACTTTCTCACATTCTAGGAAGAATCAAAATTAAATAACAGAGGATATAATGTACTTGTTATACTGTACCTGTTAAACTCTTTAATCTGTTAAAGATTCCATAGAGCCACTGTCAGACCAAAAGCAAAAAAAACCCAAAGTATTGTGGCATCTTTAAGATAAGGTGTGTATCTGTCTCAGAATTTATAAAATTATTGATAGTAGGTAATAGGCTGGTTTGTTGATTGGTTTGTTAAATACAATGAATAACAAAATAAATTTAATGTACAATTTTGCCGGGATGAAAACCTCATCTCAGTAGTAATATTTCAAGTTAGCAGGTGATGTTATAAAAGAGCCAATTTAAGGAGGGGGTTGTGCACAAAGGCACTTGATAAACCCTATTTCCTTGAATTGTGCTGCCCAGGTCACATTTTCACATCCATCATCCTCTTCTAGCTAGAGAAGAAAAGGGTGAGCAAAGAATCAGCTGGTAGTCCTTGGGAAAAATATTTCACCTTCAGTTGATGAGGGTTTTGTTTTAATTGTTTACATACCTTATCTGGAAAAGTGCTTCTCAAGTGCTTCTCAAACTTACTCACTCTTAGAACCCACTTGTAACTTAAATTGCATCTTCCAAGGCTTTTGTTCTAGAAGGCAGAAGAATAGCACATCATCTGTTCACACCATGCAATTTTGTATTTTTAATTTTGTTTAATGTCAGCTATTGAGGTATATATACTGAACATGATGTTTGAATAAAACATAAATGTAATGCAGAGGAGGGAGGGGACCTATTTCTTCAGGGAACCAAATAGCAGTAATGTATGATGTTATTGTGGTGAAAGGGAAAAGCAGATTCCCTGGAAACCTTGCTACTTACTCAGCAATACAATGGGACTCACCTTTCAGTTGTGACCCACAGTTTGCAGGGCATGTGGTTGATCCATAGAGTTTGAAACTCAAATCTGACATTTTGCTTCCAGAAACAGAACAAGAATGATCCTCCATTCCCATATATACAAAATCCAACTAAGCTGGCATTGCCTGTACCTGCTAGCAATCTGTCCACAGCAATCTGTCACCTTAGTTGGCTGCCTCAATCTATGAGATGGTGTGACTGGCCATTTTGGGCAAAATTATGTTGCATAGTTGCACCTACTGAAGGCAAATGGCATTACTTGTAGTATTTCATTCAAGTCCTCACTTTGATTTTTGTACCTGTCCACACCCAAAATTCCAAGTGGGGATGCATTAATTGCCAGCAAGACATTGCTGTAAAATAATGCTATTTGTTTTGTACAGACCAACAAGTTTTTGACCATTATGTGGTTCAGATGTTAGTCTAGATCAGAGATTCTTGACCTGTGGCCCATGGGCCAGATGCGGCCCATGATACCATTTCATGTGGGCCCCCACTGCCTCCACCATGCCAGGAAGTACCATGTGGTGGAGAAAGGGCAAAATGGCCGTCCAGCCCCCAAAGCTGTCTGAGGGAGCATGACCTAGCCCCAGCTTTAAAAGGTTGAGAACTCCTGGTCTAGATCCCTGTCAGAAATAAAGTAACGCTTAAGGAAAACTTGTTAAATATGTTGTAGTACTGTAATTGTAGCATAGTTTTATTTTCTTTTAAATGGTTCATAGCTTTTAGTTCAAAAAGATGTGTCTAGTAGAAATATCCAATGATAGTCAGTTATAATGTACTAGAGTGCTGTTTCTAAAGTTTTACTGCTTCATTTCTTGCTGCACTAAAAAGCTATAGATTTTATCACAAATATAGCTAATTAATCTTATGAAAGAGTGAAAACAGCTGTAGAATGAGTATTAAATCCTCTATCTGCTATAGAAATAATTTTCAACAATTGCGCTGTTGGAGAGCCATCAACAAAAAGTCCTCAGCTAAAGCAATGGTGTTCCCAGTAGTAATGTATGGCTATGAGTGCTAGACCATAAGAAAAGCTGAGTGCAGAAGATTAGATGCCTTTGAACTGTAGTGCTGGAGAAGACTTTTGTGAGTCCCCTAGACTGCAAGAAGATCAAATCAGTCAATCCTGAAGGAAATCAACCCTGACTACTCTTTGGAAGGACAAATACTAAAGCTGAAGCTCAAATACTTTGGCCATCAAATGAGAAGAAACACTGGAGAAGGCCCTGATGCTAGGAAAGATAGAAGGCAAAAGGAGGAGAGGACGGCAGAGGATGAGATGGTTAGACAGCATTGTTGACACAGTGGGAGTAGATCTGGGAAGACTCTAGAGCAGTGATGGTAAACCTATGGCACATGTGCCAGAGGTGGCATGCAGAGCCCTCTCTGTGGGCACCCATGCAGTCCCCCCAGCACAGAGTTTGTCCTGCCCATCTGCCTGGCCAGCAGTCCAATGGGAGAGCTTCCTCCCTCTGCCCAGCACAGAGTTCACCCCGCCCTTTTGACCAGCAGCCCAATGGAAACGTTTCCTTTCTCCCCTGTTGCTGTGTTGGCACTTTGCGATAAATAAGTGGGTTTGGGGTTGAAGTTTGGTCACTCGGTCTTTAAAAGGTTCACCATCACATGCTCTAGAGGATGATAGATCACAGAGGAGCCTGGTGTCCTGTGGTCCATAGGGTTGCAAAAGATCGGACTTGACTGTGCAACTGAGCAATAAAAACATCAGCCATATTGAACTAGTAAACCTATATAAGAAATACTGTCTGTCTTCCTCCATTCCCTCCTGTGATATGGCTAAATCAGGAGTTCTCAACCTTTTTAAGCCAGGGGCTGGGTCACGCTACCTCAGACAGCTTCAGGGGCTGGATGGCCATTTTGCCCTTCCTCCACCACATGGCACTTCCTGGTGTAGTGGAGGTTGGGGGGCACATGAAATTATCAGTTCAGAACTTTAAGCGAGTTTGCTCTTTAAGCGAAACACAATTGTAAGTGACCAATTGTGACTTCTGGTGGGGGGGGATTGCAAACCCCGATGTATTTATTAAGCGAGTTTTTGGTTGGTTTAATTTGTTAAGCAAAGCGAACATTCAGATAAAATTCTGCTCTTTAAGTGAGTTACTCTCTAAGAGAGGTGCTCTTTATGCGAGGTTTAACTGTATGAGCATGATCTGTTTTTAAAAATTGAACTTGGTAGGTTACAGTTTTATGTTACAAATAAGAATACAGTAATACCTCGGATAACGCTAAGACTTGGTTCCACAAGTCGTAGTGTTATCCGATTTTTAGTGTTATCCGATGCATGTTAAAATCCTATGGGATGTATCGGATAACGTTAAAGCTCCATAGAGATACATTGTAACCGCACAGGCTTTAGCGGTTGTTATCCGATACATCCCATAGGACCTTAACATTATTCGATCCAATTCTCCCCAGATTACTTAACGTTATGCGATTTTAGCGTTATCCAAGGTAAATGTTATCTGAGGTACAGTCAAACCTCATATAACACTAAAACCTGGTTCCACAAGTCTTGATGTTATATGATTTTTCGTGTTATCCGATGCATGTTAAAATCCTATGGGAGCCATAGAGATACATTGTAACCACACAGGCTTTAGCGGTTGTTATCTGAAGCATCCCATAGGATCTTAATGTTATCCGATGCAATTCTTCCCCCCAGATTCCTTAATGTTATTCGATTTTCGTGTTATTCGATACTAATGTTATATGAGGTATTACTGTATTACTGTACTTTCAATATGTCTACAGATAATAAAATAATGATGCAGAATTGTGATGCTGAATATGAAATAACTTGAAGTTTGTTGTGAAAAGAGGCTTTCATTACTAAATTTCCACAACTTAATCATCACAGAAACAGACAATAGTAAATATTACTTACTGTATTTATTTTCTCTCTATTTATAAGTCTAGGGATTCTATCAAGTTGAGTGACCTGAAATCAGAAGTTTCACCACGGATCTCAGCTGAAGATTTGATTGACCTGTGTGATCTGACAGGACCGAGCTATTTCAAGACCCCAACAAAGAAAACAAAGTCCAGCAAGCCAAAATTGCTTATCGTTGACATTCGTAACAGTGAGGAGTATCCTTCTAAATTGAAAAAGTCTCTGCTTAACCTTCTCCCCACTTTCTTTTCTGTTTAAACTGTAAATCATCATTGTCATTGGCTGCAATTCATATCCGAGTAGACATTTTTCCTGGATAGCAGGAAAAGTGTCACTGGCATGAATTTGTTTATGGTGGATCCCAGCTTGCCATGAAGTGACTCACACTCAACGATCTCAGAGTCATCTTCTGCAGCTCGTATGAAATGGGGCATGCAGTATTTAACACCAGGATTGCAATGAACTACCGCAGCCTTCAGAATATTATCAAGGTGTGCCTTCACAGCCAGTCTATCTGGCATGGCCTGTTCTGCCTTCATGACCATTGGGAATCAGAATAATAAATTGGTTCCTCGTCGGCTCCTTTTGCCATTGGGCCCAATGTGGTAGTTTCCAGTGGCATTTCCCCCACTGAGGGGACTATCACCCCACCTAAAGAGGCTCAATCACCCATAGCCATTGGTAGTCACTGGCTATACTGTGTCCAGCCAGACATACAAATCCAAATATTGCAGCAGTAAAGTAGATGAATTAGTGAAGTAAGTTGAGCAGTATTAGATCATCACTGGAAGTTGTTTTATCCAATAAGCATATTTATTAAAGTGTTTATACACTACTTTTTCCAAATGCTGAAAGCTGTGCACAATTTAAAATCAACATTTTAATGTTAGCATGATTCAATAGCAAAATGGGTCAGGCTATAGAGAATTAATAGGGCTGCAATGGCTTATTGCTGAACCTTAGAGTCGAGTACAACTGGCTTTCGAGCAAGGGAGACCTTTACCTATAGAAAATGGATACTTTTAGATGTTATTGGGGTGTGATGGGAAAATGTGATGGAAGGGGTATGCATGAGGCATACCCCTGCCAAAAAATAACCCCATATATAAAAGAACTGTCTTTCCTCAATTCTTTATGTAGGAAGTTCTACAAATCTGAGGCAATTAATATAAGCCTCAGTTTCTTCCTGACACCATCCAAATCTGATACAAAAACAGGTACTTCCAGTGAAGTCCACTGACTTGAATTAAAATGATGAGTTGGGTCATGTGGAGAATGGTGGCCTCTAAACTACAGGGTGGCCCGTAAGTCCCTACCTGTCCTCTCTGTGAGCACGCACCCCACCCCTCTGCCCAGCAGTCCAATGGGAGCGCTTCCTCCCTCCTCCCAGCACAGAGTTCATCCTGCCCCTCTGCCTGGCAGCCCAATGGGAGCACTTCCTCCCACAGCAGAGCCCTATATTCTCTTTGCTGCTGGGTAGGGACTTACTGGCCACCCTGTATGTAGATCTGAAGCCATGTCAAGCTTTAGAGGTTAGAACTATCACTTTCAGTTTAGCTTGGAATTAAGCTGCCAACAATTGTAGTTTTAAAATGTCTCATTTTCTGATAGCTGTTTTTAGATAGCAAGCAGCATTCTGTGCCAGCTGAAGTTTCTAGTTTGCATTCAAGGGCAGTCCCAATTAACAAGGTTGTAGGAATTTTGTTTGGGAGTTACACAGATGATCAGATCTGACACGAGAAAGTACATGAGCATATACAGAAGTGCCTTTCTGTATAGAGAGCCCTGGTGGCACAGTGGTTACACCGCTGTACTGCAGCCAAAATGTTGTGAGTTCAATCCTGATGGGATTCAAGGTTGGCTCATCCATCCTTCTGGGGACAATAAAATGAATACCCAGCATGTTGGGGCCTAAATGCTAATTGCCTTGTGAACTGCTCAGAGAGAACACTAATTGTTATGGAGCAATATATGAGTGTAATTGCTGTTTCAGGATATAGGGCTAAATTCAGGAATTATCCCAGGCATTTTATGAGATAATATCAGAAGAGACCCTGTTATTCATGGCAAAGTGAATCTGCTGTACACTACATTAACTACCCTTTCTTGCTTGAATGTATTTTAGATTCATTTTAGCCCAATTTATTTACAGTCTTGATCAACACCTGTAAAAATGGGTAGATATGGATAATAGATATGTGAATGTCTCAATATGGGTAATGTAGAGCTGACTCACTTTCAGCCTCAGAACTGCTGTTTTATTTCTTTCTTATTAGAATTAGAATCATACTTGTACCTTAAAATATTCTGGAAGCCACACATTTTTATCCCTGTCAAGCAGAAGAAAGCTATCTTAGATTATATTCTTAAATTTATTCTACAGGTAATTTTGGCAAAAATTGTGTATCAACCTGTCACTTTTTAGTTTTTCTAAAGTCTCCCAGTGTAGCGTAGGAAAATTAAGAAAGTTTTCTGAGCCACAACCACAACTTATAGAAGTGAACTGTTGAGACTTGAAAGTATGCCAAAATCCAACCCTTGGCATGTTCTGCTGTCTAAAACAAAAATGATCAAAAGAAGCATGAAAGAATAATTATTTTTCCTGTATGTTGATTAATTTAATGCACAAATTGAAGTTTCCAGTCAATCACAGGCTTCATTGTCTAAAACATTTGGCTCTTCACTGTTTAATCTCCTGAGACTTTTCCTCCTGAAATGGTTTAATAATGCTATACATTGGAACCATTTATAGCAAAGACTTTTAAGTCTGCCTTCTCTCTTCCTTGGCATGTTAAGAAAAGAAGATAAAACACTAGCAGAAATATAAGCAGGTTTGTGGCATTCAGTAATGGTAGAGTGGCACAGTGGCTAAGCTACAGTATATTAGCCAAAACTGCTCACATTGTGAGTTCAGCCCTGATGACACAAGCTTGACTCAGCCTTCCCTCCTTCTCTGATCGATAAAATTAGTACCCAATGTTTTGGGGGCAAAAAATGATGATCACATTGTGATTGATCAGTCTGTTCATTGTCTACTTTTTCATGTTGCTTTCCATATAAAATTGTACTGTACAGTAATACCTCGGATAACGCTAAGACTTGGTTCCACAAGTCTTGGTGTTATCCGATTTTTAGTGTCATCCGATCCATGTTATGGGATGGATCAGATAACATTAAAGCTCCATAGAGATACATTATAACCTCACAGGCTTTAGCGGTTGTTGTCCGATTCATCCCATAGGACCTTAACGTTATTCGATCCAATTCTCCACCCCAGATTGCTTAACGTTATGTGATTTTAGCGTTATCCGAGGTAAACGTTATCCAAGGTATTACTGTACTTGGAAGCTCAATAGTTACTGATATACAATCTGTTGAGTAAGTCCTTGTGGTATTTATTTTTTGGAGACAGTTTAATAAGGTAAAACTTCCTGCTAAAGAGATAACATAGTCTGGAGATACTGATAATAAGAAAGCTGACATCTAAGTGATGTTTGTGTTTACAACTGAAAAGAAACAGTTTTGTTTAAAATGCAGTCCTCCAGGTATGTTTAAAAATACTGGTGGTATTCTGTTCCTTTTATGAAAATGTCAATGAAATTCTTTATGGTCTTTTAACTCCCCTACATAAAATTCTAGCTCTCCTTCACTGGAATGGCTAAGATAGTCAATTAAGATTAGGGAAGAAATGCAAAAGATTTTTTTAAGTAAGCATAATGGTATACTGAATTACAGTGTAATGAGGGAATTGCTTAAAGCAAAAGTGAATGCATTTTTTCTTATTATTTGTATAGTTGTGACATTTTTCCTTTTACATTCAGCATGGAGCACTATAATACTAATAATGAAGTCAAAGATGTATTGGTCTGGGAGTTTTGCAAGAGATAATTGCCTCTTCAAATTAGGATAAATTAATGAGCTATTTTAGCTAGTTGGATGGGCCAGGTTTTTCTTATATTTTTAAAATAATAATATTTGGCTGTCATGTTTACCATGGTGTAATTTAGATAGCTGTCCAAATGGAAATATTCACATAAATTATTTGTAAAGGAATTCACTCTACAATTAATTTTAATTTACCTGTAAAGCCTTCTGAGGCAATTTGTGCTAGAAAAGTGACTTAAGTAAAATGTCACTCACTTACCCTGATTCTTTACACAGTGGCTGTCAAAGCAAGCTTTTGCATGCTTCAGATTTTAAAACAAAAATAAACAAAAGGGAAGGATAGAATCTTAAATGCAATTGTTTAATAAGATTTGCATGGGCCAGAGGAAACTACTGTATGTACTCAAGTACTAAGCTGAATTTTTCAGCACCAAAAATATGCTGAAAAAAGCAGACTCGGCTTATATTCGAGTAATTTGTTTCTACAGTGGGTGAACAACCTGCCTCGGTTCCCGCAGCGCCTGAGGCTGCATTTCCCACCCTAGGCTTATATTGTAATCAATCAGTTTTCCTCGTTTCTCAGGTAAAATTAGGTACCTTGGCTTATATTCGGATCAGCTCATTCTCAGGTATATATGATATTATAATATTAGTTGCAAACAGAATAACAGAATAGGAAAAGAGAGCTTTTTCCATAGGATTTCCAAGAAATCAAGGGGAAATTAAAACCAGGAATGGAGATGCTGAAAAATCAACAGAAGAATATTTTATTTGATCATTATAAAATAAAGAAAATGGAAACAACTATACAGTAGGGGCACAAAGATGACAAATTACTTCAGCTAAGATTACTAAGATGAAGAACCTAAAAGTTTAAAGTGTATTGATAGCTGCTTGCAAAGTACTTGGGGAAAAATAAATCGCCAAGGGTAGATGTGACACAAATAAACTTATTTCCTGTTATGGAGATAAGACCTGAAATCTTGTGTTGCTACACAAAAAGTTTATCTTTTGGAGAAGAATTGAGCTAACAAATCTCCATAGACAGGTGATTCAATATTCAATAGATAAGAAGAGTTCTTAATTTGAGGCAATTTGCATTGCAGTACAACAGAGATTTTAGCCATTGTCTATCAAAATCTTAAGAATATCCCAACAAATGTCATAGAGGAGTACCATATACAGTGGTACCTCACTTAAAGAGCGTAATGCATTCTACGGGATTGCTCTTTAAGCGAGTTTGCTCTTTAAGCGAAACACCATTGGAAGTGACCAATTTTGACTTTTGGGGGTGGTTTTGCAAACCCCGATTCAGTTGTTAAGCGAGTTTTTGGTTGGTTTTAGTTGTTAAGCGAGGTGACCATTCAGAGAAAATTCTGCTCTTTAAGCGAGTTAGTCTCTAAGTGAGGCGTTCTTTATGTGAGGTTTTACTGTCCACTGGAAACTTTATGCATAAGACATGCATGATCATGACATACCAAAATGTGACACTCATGTCGCTGTGCAGAATACATCTTTCTCGCCTCATTTAATTTCCTTAACAAGATCCTTTTCTCATCCAGTTTTAATCGTGGGCATATATCAGGCAGCATCAATATCCCATTTGGATCAGCCTTCACTGCTGAAGGGGAGCTTGTTCAGTGTCCTGCTACTGCCACACTTCAGAGTTTTAAAGGAAAAGTGGTGGTGGTAGTGGGACATGTAGCAAAGAATGCAGCCCTGGTAAGTATTCTTCTTATCGTCTATGTCAGCACTGCGGTGGTTGGTAAGCAAAGCTCTAGTTTTCTGGATAAAATTTTGCAGATGTGACTAGTGGGTTGCAGAGCTTAAACTCTTTGGCCATGACTTGGCTGTAAACCTCACTTCTTCTTCTGTGTCTAGGTCAGATGTGGAACTGCCAAAATCCACTTTTTGGTGAGTCCATTCTGCAATTCCTTTGGCCTGACCTAGTGTGAGAAAGATTAGCCGGCAACACAGGATTACCATTACCAGGGTATGCCCAATTATGGTTCAGAAATAACAATCTTTGATGAGGCTTTCTCTGTTTACCCATACCATGAAGACTGTCCTGAGAATAGAATGCAGTGGCCTTTCATCTGCCTTCCCCATCGCAGCATGACCCCCGTACCACTGATCCCATTCTGCGAGTCACTTTCTGGTCCTGAGCCCTTTTTGCACACAAAGTACTCCTCATCCCCAGACCAGTATTGATGAAGCTGCTGCCCTTCATCAAATGGATTCAAATGGGACTATCACCCTTCTCTGCGGACTTTGGCATCCAAGGCCGTTAGTTCTCAGAGTGGTCAAGTTAAACTATCTTATGTTGAGTCCTGGCAGTATGGTCCAGGATAAGCTGGCCAGACTGATATAAACCTCGCTGGATGATCTCTTACCAGTCACTGGCTGAAAGAGTCTTCATGGATCTATTCTCCATTATATAATCAGCCACAGCACTTTTGTAGAAATATAAAATTTCCTATCCAAGTCCTCCTGTGAGATCATTTCTTTTATGGAAAAGCCATTTGGGGACATACAGGATAGGACCAAATCTTTCAAAATTGATGCTACCAGTAAAATCATTCCAGCATCAGTTATGGAGCAGGATTGTAACCCCTATCTCTCAGCTTAACTGCCTTCACAAGATTGTTTCAGAATAAAGTGGAAAGATGTCTCATTTTTCACTTGGAGGAAAGTCAAGATATAAATCTAATTTATAAATAAATAGAGTTTAGATAAATAAGATATAAAAGAAATACAGTTTATTACACACAATTTAGATAAAATGTATATATGTAAAGGGCTTTTGTGTGCCTACATATGTGTGTTCTTCAAAAATTTTGATTGTCACAAGTGTCAATGGATACATGGGAACTTAGAAATTAAAGAAATTAAATTTTTTGTGAGTGGACTCAGGATATACCATATTTGCTGGCGTATAAGATCCACTTCTCCCCCTTAAAATACACTGGAAAATGGAGTGTGTCTTTTGTGCAGGCTAATATGGTATTCACTGTATATAGTGGCCTCTAGTGGGCTATTTTGGTAATTATGGGGGTGCGTCTTATACTCCGATGTGTCTTATATGCTGGCAAATACAGTAATTTTACATTTATCCAAAACACAACGTATGCCTCTTCTACAACAGATATTTTGCTCAAATTCTGTACTTAGGTAAGTCAATGTATTATGATTACATAAAGCTTTTAAAATGACCTGTATACAGGCAGAGTCTACTTCTATTTAAGATATAGTACATATAATGTGTATGCCTGTTTCAAACCAGTGTGATATCAATATGCAAGGTAGAAAGTTACTTTTTGAAAAATAATTCATTCTTATAACTCGTTACAGTATTTGAAAGGTATCCCATTGCTATTACTCAGTTGCCACATTGGGAAGGTACTGTGAAATGTCACTTTTTCTGTGCATTACTTTTTCAGATTGATAAGAGAATAGCATAACAATTTCTGTCATAATCCCTTTAAAAATCAAACTAAATTTGGGTAATAACCAGAAAATATTGCTCATTGCCTTTGAGTGTAACTTTATACCCTTTTATGTTAGCCATAAAAGTAACTAGGTCTAGGTAAGAAAGTAACTTGCTACTTCATTTTGTGCACAGTATGGAGATTTCCAAATAAATACACAGTGGCCTATTGCACAGTATTTCTAGACTGGTAGCCAAATGTGTGGACGTTTGCTAAATAATATTATGTTTTAAATTATGCAATAAAAAATCACTAGTCAAGATCCTATTTCTTAGCATAGTAAATCACACTAGAGTAGGCCCATTGAGTTGATGGACATTTATTTAGCCAACTCCTGCATAAGTTCTATTTGTTCAGATGGGCCTATTCCAATTGTGACAGGTGTTCATTTGATGACGTCTAAGTGTTGAGGTTGCATGTATGTAGTTGACATGAAGATTCTGTTTGAAAAAGACAAGATCTGTTGTTTTCCAATTATTAGCATGTCCATCTAAAAGCCCGGTGTGGCTATTTATGAATTAGGCTCGCAGCTTGTACCGCTCCTCTTTGATTATTGAAAATGCTGATCTGTAACACTTACATTGAATTGGTTCCATTATACACATAGAAGGTTGCGGTTTCAATTTTACTAACAGGAATAAAATTGAGAGATCATGGGATAAGCTGATGTTTAAAATTGTTATTATTTTACAAGCAGGCCTACATAAAAGCATATGCTTCTGGTATAATCGTTGGTGGTTGGGTTGGGGTTTTTCTCTCTCTTGCGGTTGTGTTTTAGTGCTGTCTTTTACTGTTGTTAACTGTTTTATTAATCATTCCTGTTTCTAATTGTGTAATGTCTGTTTTCTACAAGCTATTATAAATGGCCCTGGAAAATTTTGAATTGACAGAGTGGTGTTGAATGTTTTATGTAAGCTTGCATTAAATAAACCAATAGCAATAACTCTCTGCAATATGAAAATGACCAAACTCATCTGGGTAGTTTTGAGGATTTAATTTATTTCTTAGGGGAATTTTAACATTGATGTTAAAATATGGTTTGTTCTTAATTTATTGATGTGTTGTAATGCCTTCATAATTGTGTAGAACTAAAGCAGGTCTAGATAGAGTTTGTAAAAATCATTCTTATTGGTAGCTATCCAAAAAGTTGGCTTATTTATGTGAACAATATTTCTGTCTTTTCTCATATAGTCTGAGCCGTCACAGCGAGTGGGTGGCAATATAAATCTAAATAAATAAATAGTGCAGGCTGCCTATTGGCATTTTCATCCTTAATGTGGAAATAGAACTGGATTATTATTAAAGCAATTCAAAGTAGATTCCATTTATGAATTTGTCCTTTTAGCCAATTTGACATCTAGAGCTTTAGAAATCTTCCTTTTGTGAATATCCAAGCCAGTTTTGAAAATGTAGAGGCTGCTGTTGCAGGCAGCGTATTAACTAAGTGGAACTTGAATCCTGTTTGGTTCGCAAGACTTTGTCATGAAACTCTTTTTTCCTTTGGCTCCATCTGCCATTTCAGGCTCCAATCACCATTGGTTGCTGTGCCTTCTTCTCCACCAACCCAAGTGATCACCAGCTGCTACTTCCAAGAGCAGATAGGAAATGATTTTCAACAAGATTTGGAAAGCCACCGTTTTCCCAACCTTGCAATACACATTCAACTACTTCTAATGATAAACAATAACATACTGACAAATCAATTCTGACATGCAAAGGGCTGTGGTGGCTCAGTGGTTAAGAAGCTCACCTTGTGAGCTGGAAGGCTGGCAAGTCAGCACTTTGAGTTACGGGTACTGCATGACGGACTGAGCGCCGGTCTCTGTCCCAGCTCTTGGGGACATGAAAGGAGCCTCATTTGGGCATTCCCTGTGCAAAGTTTCTCCAGCAAAAATCCTTTCAACCCAGAATAATTTCTGGCATGAAATTATTATTATTAATTCTGGCATTTGGCAACTCTTGCCAATGGTGAGACATAATCATAGTTGGCCCTTGTGGAGGCGGATGCTGACTGGTTGGTAGGACAGAAGCCACAGTAGCTGATGGTGACCAGAGCTAGACATGAGATAGAAAATTCATAGTTTAAATTCATAGTTTGTAAATTCATAGTTTAATTTCTTTTTTATTGATTTTTACGTGATTTTGAACCTTAAGGTTTTAATTTATGAATTTGTAGGGGGATTATTTAATTGTTTTGCATTGTGTATAGTCTCTCCCCCTTTTCTGTAAGCTGCCTAGAGTCAGGTTCGCCTGATTGGGGCGGGATAATAAATCTAAATAAATAATTAAAATGATGGTTTTCTAGTGAACAGGCAGAAAATGAACATGCTGTCCATTTCGGTTGTGAAATGGTGCAATTGTCCCTTTGTAACCGAGAAACAATCCTCTTACTATGAAATATAAGATCTGGTAACTTTATTAATCTGTCAGCAGTAATAATTAGCCATTCCTTTCTTAGTTGCTCTGAGAACAGCATTTTCTTGGCCATAACTTTGGAAGCTGAGGCCAGAAAGGGTGATTATGGAGCTAAATGAACTTTTTACCTTTGGGTGTTTTTATAGTTGCCTCTAGTTATGGCGAGCGAACTTTTGATCATTATGCCATCAATTCTTTTGGCCTGTAAAATTTATTGAACGTTTCCCTTCCGTTGTCTGAAGTATTTTTTTCCCAACAGGTTGTGTTGTAGCATAATGCTATAGTAAATGCAGTTCATGCTAGCGAATACAAGTTGAAGCCAGGAGAGAGAGAGAGAGAGGTGGCTAATCAACTCTGAACCAAAAAAAAATTAGTTATGATTTTGCACGAGGTTTCATTGGCTTTGTACAAAACAATAAGGGAATGTGACACATTCTTGGCCTAAGCAAGTATCTTTTCCTCTTACGAAATGATTTGTTTTCAAATGTGCCTGGTGACCCTTTCATGTGGGGCAGCCTGTGGGGCTGATGTCAAGAGAAAATTGCTTAGGTCACAGTGCAGAGAAACTAGGGCTGTAACACATTTTCAGAGTCATCTGAATTACTGATTTCTAGGCCAGTCTAGCAATTACATTTCCATTCATCCAATGATTTCAGCTACTGGAGGCTGAGAACAAAAACAGAATAATAAGTTTGTCCCACTGGAAAACTGTTTTATGCTTAAATTGTTTACTCCTGAAGTTGAGGGAAAGGAAAAGGCTAAGCAGCCCTCCTGGGGCCATTTCCTCCCCCCTTTTAATTGCACCTGGTTACAATGGCTTTATAGGGACTGCAGTGGCTCAGTGGTTAAGACGCTGAACTTGATGATTGGAAGGTCAGCAGACCAGCAGTTCGAGACCTGAGTACCACAACAGAGTGAGCTTCTGTCCCTGTCCCAGTTCCTGGGACAGGGACAAAAGCAAGAAATTGCAAGTAGATAAATAGGTACCACTTCAGTGGGAAAGTAAACAGCGTTCTGTGCATGCTGGTGTTTAATCATGCCTGCCACACAGCCATAAAAATGTCTGCAGACGCAGACAGCTGTAAATGGAGATGAGCACTGAACCCTAGAATCGGATATGACTAGATTTTGAGCAAGGGTGACCTTTACCTTTACAACACCTTTTCATTTTAAAGCACTTTTCATTAGACATTTAAAACACCTTTCATTACACCTCTCATGTATCTGCTGTCTAAGGTCCAATTTGGATGCCATAAAGGAAATCTAACAACTTCATCCACTGTCAGAAAACCATTGAATTCTACAGTTCCAATAATCTTGTTACTTCAATTAGAAATGATTATAATATTTTTAGAGAGTAAACAAAGGTAAAGGTCACCCTTACTCGAAAGCCAGTGATATCTGACACTAGGGTTCAGTGCTCATCTCTGTTTACAGCCAGAAAGCTGCAGATGTTTCAGTGGACATGTGGCAGGCACACCTCAACACCCAAGTGCACAGAACACTGTTTACCTTCCCACCATAGTTGTTCCTATTTATCTACTTGCAATGTCTTGCTTTTGAACTGTTAGGTTGGCAGGACCTGGGACAGAGACAGGGAAAAACAAAAACGTGGCGCTTTAAAGACTAACCCCTGTATATTAATGTTATTTTTCATGGTTGAGGTCCACTTCATCAGTGGACATATTTTTGTCACATTTCCCTGAATACTTCACAAATATGCTGCTTAAAACACCAAATGATAAGGAAGAGGAAGATGTTATCTTTTCTTCTTGTAATTTGATGTGGTTTAGATAAATCGCTGAGCGCAGAAGAATAGACGCCTTTGAACTGTGGTGTTAGAAGAGAGTTTTGAGAGTCCCCTGGACAGTGAGGAGAACAAATAGGTCAATCTTAGAAGAAATCAACCCTGACTGCTCCTTAGAAGGTCAAATAGTAAAGATGAAGCTAAAGTACTTTGGACATCAAATGAGAAGAGAGGATTCACTTGAGAAAGCCTTGATGCTTGGAAAGGTCGAGGGCAAAAGAAGAAGGAGGCGGCCAAAAATGAGATGGCTAGATGGTATTGTGGAGACAATGGGCGCAGAGCTGAGTGAGTTGAGGGGGATGGTGGAGGACAGGAGTGCCTGGCGGACAGTGGTCTATGGGGTCGCAGAGCGTCGGAATCGACTGTGCGACTGTACAACAACAAAAAATCCTACATCATTAGTTAAATATAGCATGAGGTATTGAATTTTAGAAACACACCTCCATTTATCATAGAAAGATAACATGATAGGGATTTACATGGTAGTGATGGATTTTTTTTACTTTAAAATAATGTAGAAACTTTAATAAATGTTTCTGGATTTTTAAATTAAACAAATTGATCCATAATAAATGTGTTTAAGTGAAAATACATTAGGCTAGAAATTTTTTCTCTTGACTTTGCTGACCATGGTAGTCTTATCTTTTATCATATTTTCAATCTATGTAATCTTTAAACTCCTTGTGCATTGGACCCTTATTCCTGTCATTTACACTTGAAATTATGGAGTGGAAAGTATACATTCCTTGCCAGTTGAGTATGTAAGGAATTTTTCCTTGATCTTGAGAGAACAGAGAGTGCATTTTTGTCGTACTCTGTTCCTCACAACTTATCCCAGGGTTGTTCTGCTTTCAGCTCTGAACCACCACTAAAAACATATTGTATACAGTACTTTCATGTATACAGCATTGAGAAAAGGAGCTTTGCTAGACAATACAGTTGTACCTCGCTTAAAGAGCATAATGCGTTCCACAGGATTGCTCTTTAAGCGAGTTTGTTCTTTAAGCGAAACACCATTGTAAGTGACCAATTTGGGGGGGGGGGGGATTGCGAACTCCGGTTTATTTGTTAAGCAAGTTTTTGGTTGGTTTTATTTGTTAAGCAAAGCGAACATTCAGAGAAAATTGTGCTCTTTAAGCGAGTTACTCTTTAAGTGAAGTGCTCTTTATGCGAGGTTTGACTGTACTGTTGAAATAAATAGCCATCTTCCCCAGCCACTGACTATACTGGCTGGGGACACTGGGAGATGGAATCGAGCAACATTTAGAGAGTCACCACAGTTTCCTAAGCAGAACATCCTTAAAATTATCTGATTGTGTTAAGTATTTTCACATTTTATAAGATTTATGTCTGTGCCTCCTGATTGTCACTTATTTCACTGAACTCCACAGATGGGGTCATGTAGTGATAAGTCAATAGGAGATTGAGTTAACTTCAGTCTACATGTTTTACATCAAGATCTTATCTGACCACAATTGTCTAGATGTTATTGCTGGAGTAATTTATTTAAAACTTTGTTACTAAGAGGCCCCAAGGCCAAATACCTTACATTGGAAAGCACCATCACTTTTTCTGACAGGGTGTTTTTATCTGACCCCCTCCCACATTTTCAATTAGACGTTGCTATATGCTGGTCTATGAGTCTGACAAATTAAGTACTGTACTGTATAAGGATTTGGCTATCGTCCATTTACTGTTGAGCAGGGTCCCCCCTCCACATGGAATCTCTCTCTTGTATACACCTAGGGAACTTGACATGTATAATGTACCTACGTACTTGAGAGATGTGGAATTCTACTGCTTTCAGCTGTCTGGCATAAACAGATTTTGGCAAATCCTCTATTGAGGGACATGAGGCTGGTGTTT
Organism: Furcifer pardalis; assembly: GCA_030440675.1. NCBI lineage: Eukaryota > Metazoa > Chordata > Lepidosauria > Squamata > Chamaeleonidae > Furcifer > Furcifer pardalis. The sequence continues at coordinate 80,518,553 of CP126892.1, forward strand.
GAATTGTAAACATAGAATTTTAGCTTCTGATATTGGAGCATAATATAAATAAACCGAGCAGAAGTCTATATGCAGAACTTGATGAGTGTGAAAATGGGTTTTAGAGAACATTTGTATAACCATATCCTAATAAACATCTTATTTGCTTATCAAAGTATTTTTATATGAATCATATTACAGTTTTCACTGTATGGTTATTTAGATTAATTGGCTCTTAATAAGTGCAAGGTCACAGAAATAACTTATTTTAACTTTTGGTTCTTTCTTCCCTAGCCTCACTCTTTGTTACAATCAGAAAGGCATGCAATCATATACAGTAAAACCTCAAGTTACGAATAAAATCAGTTCCATGGCCTTGTTCATAACTTGAATTTGTTTGTAACTCAAGGCATCCCCATAGGGATAAAGAAAAAGTCCCCCCCCCCTCAAAAAATTAAAAAAGTCACCCCCCAAAAAAAAAAAATCAATCAAACCACCCAAAACAACAGCAGCATTGAAAGGAAAGCATGCATAAGAAAAAACGCTTTTCCTTACCTTAAAGAAGCTTTGGCAATGGACAGAAAACTCGGAAAAATCCAGCAAGAAACAGCAACAGTCAGCCATTTTGATGCTGAAACTCCAGACAATGCAATCCCTTCAAACACTCAACTGCTACCTACAGGGCTCAGAAAGACTGCATGTGTATAAAATACACACCTCCTAGAGTGCAACACACTCTGGAGAATCAGATTATGTAACCTGAAGCAAACCCATAGGGGAAATTGCGGTTTTTATTTCACTGGAGGGAACACAGATGAAAAAGAATTAATTTGTAAATTGGGGCACCTTTGTAACTCAAGGCATGGATTTCAGTGCAGAACCAGTTTGCAAGTTAAATTAGTCGTAAGTAGGGGCATTCGTAAATTGGGGCTTTACTGTACATTCATAAACTCCTGGCTGTTTTTCTCCCAGTTTCAAACTCATAGGGTGAAATGTGATAAAAAGTCACAACTAGAATAGGCCCATTAAATCAGTCGGTATTTGGTGAGTCAGCTCCTACATAAGTTCCATTCAGTGAGTCTACATTAGTGCAACTTATGCTAGAACTCAACCATAATTTGTATTTGTATTTGTATTTTCGACTTATATGCCGTCCCACTCGCATAGCGACTCTGGGCGGCTTACAGAAGAAACAATTACAATACATAGCACATTCCATAGCATAAAAAACAATTTCAAATATCACATAGTAAATTACAAATATCACATATACAGTATATATATCTCAGTATATATATCTCAGTATACAGTATATATATATATATAATATAGAATCAACCCCACCAGATTCTTCAAGTCTCGTCTTTATACTCATCCAAGATCAAGTGTTCCTAAATAGCCTTCCTTATATACATGGCTGCTGTTGTTCTGGCTACAACACTTATCTGGGTTGTATCCCTTGTAAATTTTGCATTTACAGGGCAGAAAATGAAAGTCCATCCTTTAAAAATCATAGGAGCAAGTCCATTTCTTTTCAAACAAATGCAGAAAAGAGGGGATACCTATTTCAGGTAACTTTAAAAATTCAAAACTTAGCAAGCTTTATAGTTCACGACTACTTCTTCAGACTAACATGATATAACATGATATGATATGATATGATATGATATGATATGATATGATATGATATGATATGATAGTCCAGCCAGGCTTAATCTTCGATGTAAAGTGGTAAAAAAACAGCCGCTTACATCCTTCTACAGTTTATTTTTTATTTTTTTTTAACAATATTAAAAAGATAACAAAACAAACAATCAACAAAACAAAAAAAATATTTACATACAAAAAGAGTAGTTCCCAAGTACATCTTATAGCGTTAAAGATAAGGAGGAGAGAAAAAAAATACATGTCAATATAATATAATATAATCACATATTACTTTAGTTATTTTCTATACATTTACTATACTATATAATTTCTCCTTTATATCAACTATCCTCTTTCACCACAATGTTACAACTTTATTATTTTATACATGGTACCTACCACCCAGTGCACTATAGTCCTTGAGTCTACCAGCCACTCCTTTTACAACTCAATCATTCTGCCAAAATACATTGTATTCGGTGCAGGTTTTTCTCCTTTATTTATTATTTATTTATTTATTTATTCGTACTTGCTACCCCGCTCCAAACGGGCAAGCCCGACTCTGAGCGGCATTTACAAACTAAAATATCGATATCCTAAGACTCGATGTAAAAACTTTAAAAATTCATAAAAGCATAAAAATCACACCAAATGAGCTGAAGGGTATTACCCATCAATGTGTGTTGCAAAAAAGGTTTCCAAATGTCCCAAAATCTATTTTGTTTTATTAACCCCCTTTTTATATTTAATTCCCATGTAAGTTTTTCATTTAATGCCATATCCCAGACATCAGCATACCATTTACCAATTTCTAAATTCATATCACCTTTCCAATTTCTGGCTACTTGTTGTCTCGCCAACGTTAAGAAAATAGACAATAACTCTTTTATATTTTCCTCTAAATTCAATTCCTCTAAGTCCGTTAGTAAAACAATTTTTTTATTCAACTTTAAGCTGGTGTTTAAATTTTTTGCTATTTCTTGTTCCATTTTATGCCAGAAATTGGAAATAATTTTACAATCCCACCACATATGTTTGTATGTCCCAATTTCCTGATGACATCTCCAACATTTTTTTTTGAGTTGCTACTATTTATTTGATTTAGCCAAACTGGCGTCATATACCAGCGATCTTTCTACAGTTTAGAAGCAGGAAACCAGGAATTGCATATTCCCTTTCCCCAAAATGGCCCTCCTAAAGCCAGCAGATTTTCATGTGACCGTGTGGGATGGTGCAATTCAAAACCAGTCCTCCAGGACTGTGCAATAAATTTATCCACTAGGCATTTCAAATTAGTCCAGATTAAAGTCAATTCAATTATGAATATTACCCAATAAGAGATATTCTTCTTGCTGTGCTGATCTTCAAAGACCCTGTTGCATAAGCAGCTCTTTTGTGGTATCTCAAAAAGTTGTTCTTGATTTCTTTAAGATAGGATGAAAAGGAAATTCACTTAAAGGATGTTAGCTAAGTTCCAATATTCAGTAGGGAATACCATTTCTTTTCTTTTTTTAGTCCAGTTTAAAAATGTGAGATAATGTGCTTCTGTACCCACAATTCAAAACATACATTACACACAAATTCCAATGACAACTTCCCTCATATAGTACCGGTATTACCCAGTGCTAGAGTGTTCCAGAAGATGAACATATGATTTGTATTATGGGTTGCTGATAGAGGACAGAAACAAGGACAGCTGGGATATAGTCCCTCTGTGCCAAAATATTTTGAAGTTCTGCTTTGGACTTAATGAAATGGTGAAACAAATGTGTGAATGAGTGCACACCTATGACAGAATAAAAAAATTAGCCAAAAAAATAGCAGCATCTTACTCTTTCTGGAATAAGGCTGTAAAGGTAAAGGTTGCCCTTGTTCAAAAGCAAGTCATATCCGATTCTAGGGTTCAGTGCTCATCTAGGGTTCAATGCTCATGTTTACAGCCAAAGAGCCAGTGCTGTCTGCGTATGCAGATGTTTCCATGGACATGTGGCAGGCATGCCTCAACACTGGAATGCACAGAATGCTGTTTATTTAGCATCTGTAGAATTATTGCTGGTCATATTTTATTCTGATATAAGTCTTTCTCCATATTTCATTCTTCCCTTTTTGTGATTTTTTTTCCATTGTGTGTCACTTTTTCTTAAGTTGATTTCATGATAAGTGCAGAGACCAATATTGTCAGAGAGCATTTCAGACATTATTGTAAATATTTGGAATGACTGCCCTTCTCTTCCCCTCTGGCCATGTGCATACCAAAAACTAACCTCTTAACCTTTTTTTCCCTTTAAATAATTACTGTAACGATCATATGTTGCGACTTTGTAGATAAGAAATTAAATTGAACTATAGAATATCTTTGCTCACTTCAGATTTTAGCCTTTGTAGTTACATACATGTCCTTGTTGATATTAACTTGTGGAAATTTGTAGTGCCAGGCAGTAACGTTGGCTGCAGTTGAGCATCATAAATAAGCAGAGAGAATGAAATTGCAGCCTTTGTTACAACTCTGTAGTTCTTATATCCAATTGTAACATAGCCTGTAGCTGAGACTAAATGCATGTAGCTGAAACAACCAGCTCTTCTCATTTTTAACACTGTTTCTCATTTTCTTCTTCAGTTGTTTTCTCTCTATTGAATATTAAGATACACATCTCTTGAAGCAAGGAAACTGTGCTGTGTAAAATACCACAAGGGCTGTTGTATAAGATTAACAACAAATGCCATTCTGGAATCTGTTTACTTTTCAGATAATAGCAGTATCATGTCCACATAGCAACTTCCATCATCTGCATGTTTGTTTATTTATTGGATACAGAGAAGGGGAGAATTGCTGATTGTCTTTATGCATTTTCTGTGGTTTCCTAGCAGGCAGAATGAGTGATTTCCTAAGTAGAAGAGAGATTTTGTAGGAAATTTAGTATAGAATATGTAGCTCAATTTTCCAGTTTAATGTTGCTAGAATATAACCCAGATGAAAACCAGATCTGTTCTAATATGTGCTATCATTTTGATGGATAGTTATTCTCCCCCTCTGCTGTATCTCATAAGAAGAATGTATACATGCATATATATTTTCCGCATTCCTCTTCTTTTTCCTTTCACAAGTAGCTTCCTGAACTTTATTTGGAAGACCTCCTACTTTGATAACACATTTCCTATACTGTCCTTTTTCTATTCAGACCACTAGAATACTTCTTTTCTCTGCCATTTTCCTCTGTAACTCAAGACCACCCAGCTATTCTTTATCTGCATTACTGCTCTTTCTCTGATATTTTACTCGTTGTCAAACATTCTCTCCAGTCTGGTTGCTATGGGTCTTCCAAGACAATGGTGGTAATAGCCCCTCAGCCATATCAGGAAGTTTAAGGCAGTCATTTGTCAATGTTTCAATGAAAGTCGTCTTTTACTACACTGTTTTGACTTTAGACATTGGCAAAAGAACAGAAGAGAATATTTAATACTTTTTAATGGGAAGCAAATCTTGCAGCACATAGAATTGCCTTCTGGAGGTCTGGAAATTAAAAAAATATATAATTGTAAAATCCTCTAAAGCATGGGTTCCAAACCTTTTTACACTGTGGGTCTGACCATGCTCCCCAGATAGTTGAATGGGCCAACCACATGGTTTCCCTCCGCTGTAAATGCTATCATAAAATGAGTCCACGGCTGTGCAGGCATGTTTACAGATGTCATAAATGTCACTTCTGCTTCTGGTGAATTCTTGTTGTGTACCACATGAAATGGTGCTGCGGGCTGTAGGTTGTCCACCCCTGCTCTAAAGTATATAACAGTGTTCATTTCGTATTTCACATGAAGATTAATGATACATTTTACAAGCCACAGAAATATAGATATACACACACACTTCTTATACAAGTGCAACCACTTGAGTGCAGGTTCTCAGTAGTGCTTTAAAAGCATGAGGAGATAGCTGACAATCTAGATCTTTCCAATCCAAGGTTTATTTGACCACAGACAAAAAAAATATGCATGATTGGCTCCAAGTTTTATTATCATTTATTTACATAGGACCATGTTACAATCTGAAATTCAGCACAGGAGGAATAGAAAGGAGATGTTAGCAAAGGAAGCCGGGCTTCTTTCTGTGTAGCCTTCCATCTTGTTTGTTTATTTCTGGTTACATTGATCTAAATGGGTAGGTTAATACTTTTGTTATGTTTTGATTTAAGATGTGACCCTCTTTAGCCAGTGGACATTCTCACGCAGCTTCATGTTCCAGAAGGTCAAGAGCCCTTGATGCAGGTGGTTCTGGGACATAATTCCAAGAATAAAGTGCAAAGTAATTTGAAGAACAGAGGGATTGCAGTGGCTTAGTGGTTAAGACATTAAACTCACTGACTGGAAGTTCGGAGTTCAATTCCCAGGTACTGAATGATGGAGTGAGCTTCCAGCTCTGTCCCAGCTCCTGCCAACCTAGTAATTTGAAAGCAAGAAATTGCAAGTAGATAAACAGGTACCACTTCACTGGGAAGGTAAACAGCATTCTGTGCATTCCGGTGCTGAGGCATGCCTGCCTGCCATATGTCCACAGAAATGTCTGCAGACACAGACAGTGCTGGCTCTTTGGCTATAAAGATTGATGAGCACTGAACCATAGAGTTGGACACGACTGGATTTCAAGCAAGGGTGACCTTTATCTTTACCAACCTAATTTGAAGGACAGAGAGAATATCTGAAGGCCAATGGAACTGGACGAATGAAGGGATGTACCAAGACAAGAGAATGAAGGAACAAAGCCATGTAAGGGCTGTGAAAACAAAATAAGGAGTTTGTGCAAGATTCATGAAGGGACAGGATTTAAAGAATGGGGTCACATTATCAGAGAGATCAATTATTTTATCAGTGGAATGCTAGACAGGACAGGAGAAAAGGCTGCTAGACTGAAGGCTGCAGTTGACAAGATGTTCTCATAGTCCAGAATTCATGCCAAAGGACAGAGAGGACCAGCGTTTCCCAAACATTGGTTTTTGGATTTCAGTTCCCAGAAGCCTAAGTCAATTCCCCAAAGCACTGATCAGCCAGTGTACTGACTTAGGCTTCTGGGGTTGAAGTCCACCAATGTTCCACAGAACATAGTTTGGGAAATGCTGCTCTGATCATGTGTTGTAGTGTTCTTTCCTGGTATAACAATTTCATGTCAGAAATTGTTCTGGGTTGAAAGGATTTTTTGCTGGAGAAACTCCACTCACGGGACACCCAAATGAGGCTCCTTTCATGTCCCCAAAGAGCTGAGACAGAGACAGGTGCTCAGTCCATCATGCAATACTCGGGGCTCAAACTGCCAACTTGCCAGCCTTCCAGCTAACAAGGCAAGCTTCTTAACCACTGAACCACAACAGTCTCTTTGTTCCCTGGTGTCTGTAGAAAATAACTAGGATTTCCTCTGTTCCTGTCACAAAATATGATCATCTTCTTTCAATTTGTATTGATTAAGCTCCCCTTTGAGAAAAAATGAGACATTGCTTGGCTTTACTCTTCATAAAATAATTTATCAGCAGGACACTAATCATTTGATGTATAAAAAAAAGCTATGTTTCTGTCTGTTAAATTATAGGTGAACAGTGATCAAACTCTAAAACAGTGGGGAAATATCACAGTTGGGTGGGATATAAATGTAATCAATATAAATAAATAAAACTTCATATTAATTGAAGCCCAATACAAAAAGCCCCATAATTGTCTTTGTTTCGCATGGAATGCAGACAGGCTGAATTGATATGTACCCTATGCACAACGGTTGTGTTTTGTAAAAAAAAAAAAAAGGAACCACAAAATGTATCCCATTTTCTTAATGCAAAAATAATTATCTGATTTTGATTACAGTACAGTTCCTTTTTAGTGGACTTTGCTATCAGCTGGGAGCAAAAATCCATTTAAAGTAGGTTCAGGGATTTTTTTATTTTGTCCAATTTTATCATGTAAAGTGGTGATTCCTTTGATCTTTAAGAACCTGTTTCCACATAATAGAAGAATTGCAAAGAATTCAAACAATTCAAACATTATCATTGTTTTTCAAGTCACCCTGTTCCTTCCATTTATTTTGGATAAATACCTGTTGTAGTCAGCAGTCTATATGTTTTACAGATTACAGCAGTCTTTGATTTTTATGGGTTGTGAAAAGCTATGGATCATTGCAAAAGAAATAGGCATGCCAGAACATTCAGTTGTTTTATCTCCCTACCTGATCAGTCTGTGCAGATCATACCATAAGGATGAAAACTGCATTTCAAGAAAAAGGTCCTACTTTACTTCTTACCTCTCTGCTTTGATGTTTCATTTTTTCAGTTTGTGCCAGATGCTAGATTCAAATGCAGTTGTCTAGTTGTATTGTAGTTCAAGGTCATTTTCCAGATTTTAGTTACTTTCACCTGTGCATCTAATGCTAAAAAAAATGTAATCAAATGTGTTTGCCTTCACACATGCAAGAGGTACAGAAAGAAGGTACAGTCACAGAAAGAAGAACATGAAGGATTGATCTGATTCAGTTACCAGTTTCACTACCTATGATTTAGCCATAAATACTTTATTGTGATGTTCCTACTCCACTTTATCATGGGCATTTTGAGGTGGGGTGAGATGGATGCAGGGCTCCAGATATTTTTGACTGAAACTCCTAGCACTCCTCATATTTGATTATTCTGCCTGAGACATAAATTACAGACCAACACAATTTGCACAGCCACAGTTTACCTACCTCTGATGTAAAGTGAATGTATATAAATTGAAACAGTAAGCATGCAGCATTCTGACACTGAGTCTTTCTTTCTTTAGTTTGCAGCCCATCTGGTGAAAATCAAGTATCCGAGAGTTTGCATTTTGGATGGAGGCATAAACAAAATCAAGCCAACTGGTCTGCTGACAGTTCCTTCTCCTCAGATATAGCCAGAAGCTTGAAGTGTCTCACCCAACTATACAAGGAGAGTCTTAAGGGGCATTACAGCACTTGCATCCTGTTAGTGACACAGATTATTGCATCTTTTGCACAAGAAAGGGGTTTCTCTTTTCCTTTTGGGGATGTTCAAGATGTTAAAAAGAAGTTTTTATATGGATGGTGTCACTCGTTTTTAGACTTCAAGCATTTCATTGAGCAGCTTCCAGCCAGCAATATATGAGCAGGTTTATAAAATGTGCTCACATTCCATCAAAAAGTGTGAATGTGAAATTACATGAATAATTTCAGTAGCGACATTAAGAGAGATTGACATGTAATCACCTGATGTAGGTGTATTTCAAATGTTTAACTTTGTACATTTGTTCTCCAGATAGTTGGCATGTCTTAGTGATCTATTTCTGAACTAATGGAGGCTATGTACAAAAAGATTTCATTCAGGCTGTGTTTAGCTAACTCACTATCTTGCAAAGTATCTAACTTTCATTAGTTGTAGTGTGAATTATAATAGGAAAGTTAACTTTTAACTGTCTTATAATAGTCAGGTTGTTGGGATATCTACAGCTTGGAGGACTACCTGGATAAAATTTATAATCTGACAGATGAAGAGTTAGATTTTTGTATTGTGGTTGATAGTGTGATTAAAGTTTGCCTTTTGTCCACTAAAGTTCCTATGTGAGTGACAACCCATTGTGTAGTGGTAGTTTCCTGCCTTGATTTACATAATTGTAAATCTCCAGCAAGATTCTGGCCAATTTTGAAGAAACATAGTGACATATGACCACTTGAATATAGGAGAACAATATTTTGAAAAGCTGTGTGTTAAATATTTACATCTAAACTTAAGTTGAAAATAAAGTTCTGAATGATCATTCTAATTATAGCATGACTTCATATGTCTTCTGATTCCCAATTTTAGATATATATATATTAAGGAACAGCATTCTGAAATAGTAACATTAGCAATACACCAAGTGCCATAAACTGTTGGAAGTGAATACAAGGGTGTCACTTTATTTAGTATTTCAGGCTGATAAATCTGTAGGCAACGATGTCTTACATTGAGATTCATCACAGGCACTGGCAAGTTTTTATTTCATGGTTGTGGACGAGTAAAAAAAGGGCTGGCCTTACTATGTATGTAGCCCGGAAATGCAATGTATCCTCTACCATGGCTTAATTCCCAAATAGAATGAAAGTACAGATGGAGAAGCGTCATGCAAGGAGTGGAGGAAGAGCAGTCAATTCCCTTTTACCCTCGAGGTATTCCGATGCATGTTTCATCAACTATCAGAGGACGTGTTTCTCATATATTTACCTGGCATTAGCACAGTAAGCTGATTCCAGGGTGAGTCACAACTCCACCTTTTCTCGTGCACCTCCGGAGGGAGAAATTTTATCTTGCTTCTGGATTTAGAACATAACTCTGGCGCCACTAAGCACAAAAAGTGGTACAATAAATCTTTCTTCTGCTGGGTAATTGTTAATATTAGCTACAATAACAAAACCTGCCAGGATCAGGGGTATTCAGAGGCAAGGTGGTTGTGGAATTCACAGAACTGGAGTAAGGTTTTAGTTTTATCACCTTCATATTACTTGGCTCAATTTGCCTTGTTCAAAATAACCTTTAGTTAATCCTTTTTGAGTCTTTAATTGGCCCACTCCTTCTCTGGCATTTTGGAAACATCTTTAGATTATCCCCAAGCCCTGCTGAATGAGAGGGGAGCGCTGGTGTTAACAAATGAACACAGGTAAGGATATTAAGACCTTAAAGTGAGGCAGTTCTCATCATGAAAGGCTTAAGGCTTTATTAGGAACATGTAATTACTGTATGCCACATCAGTACACATGACTATCCAATAATGCTGAACTGCAGCTGCCATTAAACTTCACCATTAGCTATGATGATAAATTAAAGGACTATGAGGATCAAATACTCTCAATCCCAAATTTAGGACATTCTATCTCAGTCTTGAGCCTCCAGATGTTGAGCTACAGCCTTTATAACTCTGCATCACAAAAAAATATTGTCTGCTACTTGATCTAGTCCATGTGTCCTATACTAAATCAAGTGCGCTGAATCCAAATCTGAAGTCCAATTCTGCTTAGAAGAAGCAGCTCCGGTCGTGCGGGCAGTTGCTCTGCTGCCCCGGCCATGTGGGCAGCTGAGGATGCCTCCGCCTCTCCCCCCAGATTTGCTCCACCTGTCCAGGCAGGGGGATGCTTCACTGCCTACCCGAACATTCGAACTTTTTGTTTTCCCCCACTCCTGCTGTGTTTGTTTTTTGTTATTTCTTTGATACTGTATCAACTCTAAGCTGCCCTGAGTCGCCACGAAGTGGCGAGGGGGGGGGTTATATAAATTTAAATTATAAATATAAATTATAAATAAATTATTATAAATAAATAGAACATCAGGATCTTAAGTTAGCAAATCTCACCCTCTTGGTTAGGTTCGTGCACTGATCACACGGGGTATACTTGCCACAAATGTAGCAAAAATTGTTCAGTTTATTAACACAGCTGTTCCTACTCATCTTTAGCTCAAAACAGACTCACTGGCCTAGCTATACTATCTAATATGATAGTTTCACACTAGAGACAAGCCCTTGGTCTATCTCACCTTATATACCTATTTCTGACATCAGCTCACTGACTTGCCCAGACGTGCCCGGCTGCTGCTGGAACAAGCATGCCACCAGGGGATGTGATTCAGCTGAGGTGGCAGCAGGCATAGTGGTAGCTGCAACTGTTATAATGTTCCCATGTAAAAATACATTACCCAATTACCAGCCATTTGAACAGCTATAGCACACCTATAACTTAAAATCTGTACATGATAGGCAAATTCTGAGTTCAGATTTAGAACCAGCACACTGGATATCATGTAAATCACATGTGTTATTCCCGGTAGCAAAATCATTGTGCCGTGTAATTGCTGGCCACTAGCCATGATACCTGGGGATGACAAAAGTAATTGTTCTGTTAAATGATGTCTGAGATCAGTTAGTAAAAGCAACTGTACCAACAGACCACCTGCATCTAATCAGCTGAATCCTGCTAGCATGATCTACCAAGCTCAAGAATGCTGGGTTCTAGAGCTTACAGTGTGAAAAAGAACACTCTAAGCTCCTGCCTCAGATGCAGATGACTTAAACACAAGACAAGGAACCTGGCGTTCAACAGATATTGTAGGGCTGTTCTTCCTATCAGCCTTAGCTGACATAACAAATGGTTAGGGATGGTGAGAGCTGGTGTGTAATACCTTCTGAAGAACCATGAACACCCTTTCTCTCCTGTTCCAATCCATTTGGTCTGAATACTATTCTTACCCTGAAGTGTAAGCATCTTACCCTGAAGTATTCACTTAGATGTGCTAGATTTCAGTTCCCATAAAACCTCAGCTTGAATGGTTAACAGTTGGGGATTAGAAGAGCTGGAGTACAGAATAGGGGAAACCATGTTCTTCCTCTTCTGTTAGTTTGAATGTCTGGTCCATGTGGACTGACTGCCATCAGCACCTAACTCCTGATTGATTTGGCCAAGGCTCAACAACAAGCTGGCCCTCCTGCCAATCAGATAAGATGCACTATCCCAAAGGAAAGTGAATGCTGTCCTGTCCATCTTTGGGAAGGAATTTATGGTAAGGAAAGTCCCTTTCATTATTTTTATTACTAAACAGCAATGTGATGAATTACTGTTAAGCTCCTGTGTTTGACAGTGGAATCAACCAGTCTAGCATATAAGAAAATTATAAACCATCTCCTTGTTACAATGTCTTCCAAAGGTTTTCCAGGACGTGACGAGGCATGATCTCAATATGTGTTGGGAAACAATTGCAAGACCTCCTGTACAGTTAAAAAGTGGGGAAGGAGAAAGCAGAGCCTGTGCAATTAACAAGTAGAGGAAGGAGAAATATATTGGACTATGGCTCCCAGTCAGGGACCATGCTGTGAGATTCTGGAAGCTGTATTCCCAGGAAGTCCAGGCTGTGGGAGAAACTGCAGTTGGCTGGTAGTACATCAGTTACTCATATTGTGCGGTTCGGTACCAGTCCCTGGCATAAATAGTTAAGAAGAAAATAGGTAGAGTGGCATACCTGTGTCTGAGACCCAGTTGGGGGACAGTAAATTTAAAAAACCTGGAGACTATCCAAGCCAACCTCACAAAGGAAGAGAGTCTGAAGATGTTATCAAGTGGTGGCAACTTGCCAGGTCTTGTCCACTTGAGTTGAAGTCAACCATAAGAAATCAGGCAAACAAGTAGTCTGTGCCAGTGTAAGTCAGTGTCCTGTGCGTCTAAATTGGTGACTAAATTTTTAAACACAGAAGTCCTTCATTCAAAAATTGTCTCAGCATGGCTGGTCCAACACATGTTGCTACTGGAAGTGGAGAATAGTATTTTGCCCATTCTGGTCTAGATACCAAAGCCAACAGGCATAGCAAACAGCTTCAGATATTTGCAGTACAACAATGTCCTCCACTACACCAAAGGCATCAAGTAGCCTGTAGCAAGTAGCCTGTAGGCAACAAGTAGCCTGATTTTATTTTCTACGTCTTCTATATAGCAGCCAGCTGGGGAAACCACTGCATCTTACCTAATGGAAAAATAGCCCTGAATTAATAAAATACTTATTCTCTGCTGCAATACTTCAGGGTTTATTGTACATCTTTATGAACTAGTTTATGTTATGCCTGTGGAACTTTCAAGGTGGCTGTGAAACTCCTTTATTGTGTGGCTTATACATGTCATCGATCTTTTCAGACACAAAGTCAGTTAAACTGCTGGCAGTGCAACCAGAGTGTCACAGCCTCATCAGCCAACCCAAGTACAGTATGTTTTTGAGCAATAGAAAACATGCAGCCCTGATGCATGTTGTCTGATGCAGTTTCTATTAACCCAAGACAGCCTAGCAAACTTGAGAAATAATGGAATTTAAGAACTAACATCATTTGGAAGGATTAAGGTTGCTTATTTCTGATTGAATTTAGTAAGATGATTGTGAGTTAGAATCTGACAGATATAGTTTCACTTTGTGTTCCCTAGTAGTATGGTTGTAAGAGCTGAGCGCAGGAAAGCTGAGCGCAGAAGAATAGATGCCTTTGAGATGTGGCTGGAGGAGAGTTTTGAGAGTCCCCTGGACAGCGAGGAGAACAAATAGGTCAGTCTTAGAAGAAATCAACCCTGACTGCTCCCTTGAAGGTCAAATAGTAAAGACGAAGCTAAAGTACTTTGGACATCAAATGAGAAGAAAGTATTCGCTTGAGAAGGCCTTGAACCTGGGAAGGGTGGAGGGCAAAAGAAAAAGGGGGCAGTCAAAAATGAGATGGCTAGATGGTATTGTAGAGACAATGACCACAGAACTGAACGAGTTGAGGATGGTGGAGGACAGAAGTGCCTGGCGGACAGTGGTCCATGGGGTCGCAAAGGGTCGGAATCGACTGTGCGACTGAACAACAACAAAGTAGGGCTTCATTCTTTAGTTTCCTGACCAATATACAGTACTGTATATGTTTTGTGTCCACTTAGAAATCCTCTCTCTTTTGACAACAATGAGTCAGACTTTCAGCCTGGGAATGAAAAAACCTGCTGTCTTGCAAATTATAAAACAACAAGCAAATGGGGAGGTGAAAATAAAAGGAAATTTTCTCCCAAGCCCCCCTGTGAAGGAGTTACTCATCTAATGAATCACCAAAATTAGTCTTCCCACAAATGTATGGAGGAGTGCATCCATCAAAAGAATCTTAGAGTTAGACACTCATTTCATTTTCCCATAGAGACAGAGTGCTCAAAACTTGTGTCTTTGTCACACAGAGGAATTAAAGGCACCTGGTATGCTACAAACTCTAACCTCAGTTGAGTAGTATCTTTTCCACAGTAAAAGGTTAAGGACACCTGCCAGCAGTAATTAAACTGGAGGTGGCCAATGGTGGCTCTCCAAACACTTTCTGGCCTGCATCATTTATAATTTCCCTGTCATGGTTTCCTTGGTTTCCACAGAGAGGGGAACATCATACCCATGAGTCATACTATCCTATCCTCTACCAAAAGGACACTTTCACTTGCGATTTCCCTCTTGTTTAAGATAAGGATACACTTAACTGGCAATAAGCACAAGTAAATACTGATAGAATTTTCAATGAATCATTCAAGATGGAGACCACAAGGTAGTAAGTGCTGGTCAGGTCCTCCAGCAGAACATGAATCAGTTCTGGTTGGGGGCCACAAGGAGGTAAGTGCTGGCTCACAGAACACGGGACACAAAATGTAAAGTGCTGACCAGATACCCAATGTCATTCTGTTACTGATTGGGACCACGTACTGCAGTCAGGATTCCTCACAGATGCCGGTGTGTCTGGTTTGAACAGGTTGTGTAAAAGTAGCTGAGGGTGACAGGTTGACCATCAAATGGTGTGAGCTCTTTCACAGAAATTGACAAAAAGTAGGTGCTCTAAATACAAAATTAGTAGAGTTGTTGGTATCTCAACTTTCAAATAAACAGTTATTCTTTGATCTGTAACCATACAGCACATTATCTCTACATGATTGTCATTATTCATGCTGGAGGACCTGTGGTCTTCAATGATGCCTTTGCACAGCAAGTTCAGAATAGGGTGCACTTTTTGAACAGTGTGTTACTTTCAGTTTAATAATACAGTAATCCAGTTGGGGAAAAAGATCAATTACATTAGTGTTTATCAGGAGAACTCATGTGCAGTCAAAGACTTCCTAGTGGCTTTCTTCCTTACTAATAAAAGAGAAGTAAATCTGGAAAACCGCAGAAAATACATTCCACAAGTGGAAGAAAATAGCCATCAAATTCACAGCTTAATTTGTTAACATATTCCTCTTTGTTCTTTGTCCTTTAAATGTATCATAGTAATAAATATCTCATCTGATGAGGCTTACATTTTAGATAGTTTAGTCCTGGTGGGTTCTGACTGAAACCTCTGAATTTTGCTACTTTTATGTTGCCAGTGTACATGCTCATTATAGTTTGTAATTTAAATCCATTAATTTTTCTGGAGAACCCACAAGAATACATTTTTGATGGCACTTTCTGCCTGTGTGTTAGTGCCGTTTATAGAGGAATACAATGTGACCCTGTGTTCACTCTTCAGCAGCTGCAATTATCTTTATTAAACCTACAGAATTACCAAGAAGAAATTGTATCTTCAAAAAGAGGGGAAAGATACTCCTGAGGTTCATTTTTCCTTAGAAGGTAAAGGATGAAAGAGGGGACAGAATGACAATTTCTTACTGTTTTCCTGCCCTTATATTTAAGTACTTATCAGTGTCTCAAAAACATCTTTGCCCCTTGAGTTGGGAAATTTGCTACTGCCACAGGTAATGAATGCTACCAGTATTTAAGCTCAGAGCTTGGGAAAGCTACTTGATTTTTTTTTTTGGCTGTGACTGCCAGAGTTTTAAACAATTACTCTTTTTGACCACAGCTCACAGAGTTCCCCAGCTCCTGTGGCTAACAGGCTACTGTCTTTCTTATGAAAGACATCTCCTCCCCTAAGGAGTTCCCCTCAAGACCAAGGAGGAACCTCTGTCAGAGCAAAGTTTGATCAAATGGAGAAGAGAATGCAGAAGCAAATATACACAATTAATTTAATTATTTATCACTAGTTACTTTATGGCAGGGATTCTCAATCTGCAGCCAAATGTGACCTGCGGCACCATTTCATGTCCTGTCCCTCCACCTCCACCACACCAGGAAGTCCCATGTGATGGAGACGGGGCAAAATGGCCGTCTGGCCCCCAAAATTGTCTGAGGGAGCGTGACCTGGCCCACAGCTTTAAAAGGTTGAAAACTCCTGCTTTATGGTAACATTAGTAATAACATTTTCAATAGATGTAATATAATAAATAGTTACAGTTACTTGTAAGCTGTGACAAGTAACTTTTCTAGCTACATTTTAAAATCTTTGAAGCACTTTTAGATATATTTTGACAAGATTTTTTCTGGGTTGCTGGTAATGGTATAAAGGTCAAGGTCACCGTTGCTCAAAAGCCAGTTGTATCAGACTCTAGGGTTCAGTGCTCATCTCTGTAGCCAAAGAGCCAGCACTGTCTGCATTTGCAGATGTTTCCACGGACATGTGGCAGGCATTCCTCAACACCAGAGTGCACGGAACACTGTTTACCTTCCCGCTGAAGTGGTCCCTATTTATCTCATTGCAGTTTCTTGCTTTTGAACTGCTAGGTTGGCAAAAGAAAAAGGGGGCGGCCAAAAATGAGATGGCTAGATGGTATTGTGGATGCAATGGGCACAGAGTTGAGCAAGTTGAGGAGGATGGTGGAGGACAGAAGTGCCTGGAGGACAGTGATCCATGGGGTCGCAAAGGGTCGGAATCGACTATGCGACTGAACAACAAAAAGGTTGGCTGCAGCTGGGACAGAGATGGGTGCTCATTCCAGTCAGTGTCTTAACCACTTGAGCCACTGCAGTCCCTGTAATGGTATGCAATGCATTAAAATACAGCGTGAGAATGGCAATGACAGTCTAATGACCAAAAAATAATGTGTGAAAGAATAAATCCAAGATTTGATCCAAAATTCCAGCAGTGGCCAAACAGAGAGGCTCATAAGAAGGCCATGAGCAACCTGTAAGCCCCCAATGAACCTTCCCTTCCTGGAGGGATAGTCATTAGCTATGAGTACTAGTCACAATATCTTCCATGACTAGTCCTCCAACTTCAAGATTGATTTTCTTAGTGTAAGTGATGTATGGCAGTGGTGGCAAATCTATGGCACGTGTGCCAGACGTGACACTCGGAGCCCTCACTGTGGGCACCCGTGCAGTCACCCCAGTACAGCGTTTGCCCCTCTGCCCAGCAGCCCAATTGGAGCATTTCCTTCCTCCCCTGTTGCTTTTGCGATAAATAAGTGGGTTTCGGGTTGCAGTTTGAGCACTCGGACTCTAAAAGGTTCACCATCACTGATATATGGGGTGGTGGAGTCTGGGTATTGGAACATATTCTGAGGGAGAAAAGGGGATGATGAAACTCAACGGAACTCTGGTTTATTTCTCAACCTAACCAAAATTCAAATGCCGTAATACAAGTTTTGAACTATTGAGTTAGTTTCTGGGAACAGAGGACCATTTGAAACTAAGCAACATTGCAGATTTCCATGGCTAGACAGACTGTGGTTGCATTAATGTCACACAAAAGATGCTGCATTCTACTTGTGAAATCTCTAGTGAGGACCTGCATCCAGTAAAAGATTCCACAAGTCAAGGAAAAAAGTTGGTACAGTTTGGTTGTTTCTAAGCCAGGAATAAAAACATGGAGAAACAAGGTTCTTACTTATTGGAAGTGAAGTGTGACCAGGTTGCAGGTGGGAGGTCAAATTGCATTTGAAAGCTGAGTTTCCCATAGTGCTGATGGATAATGTTAGAGGTTAATTTATTCACTTCTAAAAGCTCAACATGATTTTAGCACAACTTGTCATCAACCCTCACTTCTTTCTTCTTCCAGCATGGAAAGAGAAAACTTCCTATTCTATTCATATCAGTTTGGTAGTCTAAGATGAGTTATAGGTACTAAGGGGATCCAAGGGTTGCTCTTGTATCCTTCTGCAGTCTGCTGAGGTCGTGATGCCTGTGGTATCATTTAGAGTTTTGCTCCAGAATTGATTGGCCCTGCCTCCACAGTTGTAAATCACAACAGAATAAAGAGACGCCCATTGCTGCCTGAGAGGGCCACACACTTCTACGCTCCATCATTTCAAGACAGCTATTCAGGCATTTTTTAAAAATGCATGTGAAACGGCACATATTTCTTTCTAACCATGAATCATACTGGGTTTCTGAGGGGTATTGCAGCAGGGAGGGGTCACTTTTCATGTAAATTCGTGAATGTTTTACAGAGGAAAAGTGTTGTTAAGATGATAGCACTATGTAGCTTTATACATCAGGTAAGGCATTTTAAGAGTGGTACTGCAGTGGCTCAGTGGTTAAGACACTGAACTTGGCAACTGGAAGGTCCAGCAGGTCAGCAGTTTGAGACCCAAGTGAGGCATGGTGGAGTGAGGTCACGTCATCCATCCCAGCTCCTGCCAACCTGGAAGTTTGAAAGCAAGGAATTGTAAGTAGGTAAATAGTTATTGCTTTGACAAGAAAGGTAACAGTATTCCATGCACACCAGCATATAGTCATGCCTGCCACGTGACCACAGAAACATCTGCAGACAGTGCTGGCTTTTTGGCTGAAAATGGAGATGACCACCTAACCCTGGAGTCAGATACAACTGGCTTTAGAGCAAGGGAGAGCTTTATCTTTAAGGTAATCTAAAACCCCTATTTGATTTCATTAACTCACTGAAGAAAAATAATATCTTGAAGATTTCCCCTTTTGATTCTTTTGAATTAATGACTTTTCTCTGTGCATTAGCCTTCCCAACTCTTAAGATCTTTTGAGGAGGCCCTTCTCAGTCACATCTGGTGGGAATTCAAGAGAGGACTTTCTCTGTGGCTGCTCCCAGGTTGCCTCCTCTCTTGTTCTTTTAGCGAGAGGTAAAATAATTCCTTTTTAAACAGGCTTTCAAACTACATCGGTCATTTAATCTGGAATCTTCTGTGATTTTAGTTATAACATGTTTTTAAGGTGTAGTGAGCATGCACTTGGAAGCAAGAATTTGCAAGTAGTTAAATAGGTACCACTTTGGCGAGAAATGTGCTTCAGCCTCTAGTCATGCCTGCCAAATGACCATGGAAATGGCTGCAAACGCAAACAGTGCTGGCTCTTTGGCTGTAAATGGACATGAACCAGTTTTCAAGCAAGAGAAAATTTCATCTTTTACCTAAACATGCACTCACAAATATAAAAACTGAAATTGTTTTGACTAGCTGGTCTTTGTTACGAACTTCTCTTTGTAGAAGCAGTCACCCTTGTAGGTATGTTTACTGGATAACTATGTAAGGCAAGAGAAGGAAATGCTAGGGAGAAACATTGTGCAAGGGTCAAACACAGAGGAGTTTTGTGTTAAAACAACAAAAACCTGATTTAAATTATTTTTGCAAAAATGTTCTTGCTGCAGTTCAAGTTACCTGTGTACATTATATATTTTTACCCACCCTGCTTTCCTCTCTAAATATAATGCGTACATGAAGTGATGGAAACAGTTGAAATAAATGTGTATATGCACATCTGAACTTTCCCAAACCCTTTTTGCAAATGTAGCCAAATATCATGCTAGAGATTTATTTTTGAAAAAAGAGGACGAGTCAATGCTAGTTGTCTTCTTATTGGTTCTCTGGATAGTGATACTCTTTGAAAGAATTATAGCCAAGTGTCAAATCCTACTGGAGTCTGTGCCTCAGCCAGATAACAATCTCTAAATATCCGTAGTATCTCAGGAGCCAAGACTTTAAAATTTGTACTCATTACAGAAATAGGATAGCACAATTTCTTTATCTGTATGCTTTCTCTCTTTCTTCCTGAAGAGGAGAAATACAAGACAGGCCAAATTCCTTGTTTTGCTTTACATGCCTGATATGTAGGTTGTCATGAGCTGATTTTCTATCACAGTTCTAGGATGGTACTATTGTTAATACTGTACTCTGCTTGTCTCCCTTTGTGTCTGTGAGCTGCTGCTTTTGAAATGACAAATACACTGCAAGCATAGCACAGGAAGAAACTGGAGGGCAAATTTTGACATCCAGAGCCACCATCCACTTGTAGTGCAGTGATTAGGCTGCAGTACATTCTGTTCACCATCTGATTTTGATCCTTCTGGGGTCAAGGTTGGCACAGCCTACTATCCTTCCAAAGTTGATAAAATGAATACCTAGCATCTTTTGAGGGGTGGGGGGACGAAAGAAATGTCAATTGCCTTGTGAACAAACCAAGAGTGTGCTCTAAGCACTATAGGGTGGTATATAAATGTTATTGTTATTGCTGTAAAATGGCCAGAATCAAATTCTGATTTAATAAGAAAGAATTCACCACCCAAACCTTAGCAATGTGACTGGGTATAGGCAGATAACATGAGTTGGAGGGACAGTGACTAAGCTGCCCTCAAGCTATTTTAAGGAAATAATTGAAGGTTGCTAAGCTTAAATTTCCTTACGGTCTTTTTAAAACACTATGTGTGTTGAATTGCTTTTTTGTTACTGCTGTGATAATGAGTGACTTCAGAACCCATAAAATGGCTGCCATCTGAAAGCCACTTCTAAAAACTCTCTAGAGTAACTTTGTCTTTACCTCTTAAAGCCTAAAATTACTGTCCATGTGGGGCAAACCCCTTTTGAAGCTCTGATAAATCTATGGTGTCAAAAGTACTTGAATTTAAGAAGATGAAGCAGGAAGAGTTTATGTTCATGGATTCTGATAGATGCATCAATGTCACAGAACTATAAGGAGAGCCTTGCTGAATCAGACTGGCATGGATTTAATCCAGCATTCTATTGTCCAAGATGTTATGGGAAGGTCACTAGTTGAAAATAACTGTGATAGCATCTTCCCAATTGTTAGCATATGGGCTCATAGATTATGCATTGCATTTTATCCTATTTTTCTTCCAACTCTGAAAGATAGGTTTTGTTAGGTTGACCAATGGTGACTTTTCTTAATGTTACCCTGAATGTTTTATGGCTGAATGAGGCTTCAAACCCAACCCTGCTATTCCTGGTCAGATTTTCTGGCTTCTATATCACCCTGGCCTTTGTTATGAGAAGGATGAATGTAATAATTTCTCTTCCCTTTGAGGCCAAACAAAAGTCATAATCAGACTGGCTACTAGATTTTTGCCATCCTTTCTTTTTCTCCATTTCTTAATTAGATTAGGATTGCTCGAAAGAGAAACAAATGAAGATCAGTTGTGTGCCAACCAGCCAAAACACAATATTCTCACTCTGTCTGTTGGGGGAAAAGGTGGAAAGGGACTAAAAGCTCTATTATAATTGACCAGAGTGCTGACAGCCAGTGGAGAAAATCTTGAAAGTTTATTGGGCTGATCAGAACTGCTCCCTGACCTTTGTGTTGCCTAGTTCAGGAGATGATTAATTTATTTAGCTTTTGCTTTAAAGGCATTAGAGAGGAAATGTGATAACCATGTTTTCTACTGCAGCTCAGTCTGAATTTCTTGCATCAAAAACATGCTGCCTGCAGAAAGGAAAAGAATAAGAGAAGAGCTTTTCAGAGAGTAAAAAAAATGGGGGGGAGACTATAGTTTACTTCAGATTAAGGTAAAGGTTGCCCTTGCTGGAAAGCCAGTTGTATCCAACTCTAGTGTTCAGTGCTCATCTCTGTTTATAGCCAAAGAGCCACTGCTGTCTGCGTCTTCAGACATTTCCATGGACATGTGGCAGGCTTGACTAGACACTAGGGGGCACGAAACACTGTTTACCTTCCCACTGAAGTGGTCTATTTTTGTCTACTTGCAATTTCTTGCTTTCTAACTGCTAGTTTGACAGGAGCTGGGACAGAGATGGAAACTCACTCTATCGTGTATCACTCAGGTCTTGAACTGCTGACCTGCCGGCCTTCCAGTTGTCATGTTCAGCCATCACAGATTAAGACTGGTCCTCAGTTGTTTGAAATCTGGCTGAAATGCTGGGCTATTGCTGTGTTTTTCTAGATTGGGTCAGACAAAACAGCAATGGACCAAGGTGTGTCCCTGTGAAATGGCTTTAAAGCTTGAGCATTCCTCATTCCTTGTTCCTCGCTGGCTTGGGGCTTATGTAGGCCAAGGTCCATCTAGCCATCCTTTTTTTTTAACCTCAGTAACAATTGGAAGCTTTGTTTCCGAATAGGAAGCTTGGGCAGAGCTAGTTAGGCCTCTATGTTGGTGAAATAACCCAGCTTTACCTTTTCATGGACCAGCATAAAGTCTGGTGAAGAAACCAATAGTTTTAGACAGCCATTGAAATGCACTCAACAAGTGGTTAAGCTTTTTCAAAATTAAGTAAGTAATCATATTTCCAAGGAGCTGGAATCCTGGTCAGATTTCCACAACTCATAAAAGATAAGTCTATTATTCCATATCAATTTCACTTGAAAAAATAGGGACAGGAACTGTGGAAAATATATTGTGTGGTATAAAGTAGAAAGTAAAGTCATTTCAAATAGAATATTAGAGCAATGGAGCAAGCAGACATGACATGCTTCAATGAAAGGTGCACACCTAGCTCTTTTCATGGGAGGTGAAAGAGGACTAAAAACAACAACAACCAAGAAAGGTGTTGATTTTAATGCAAGAGCTGAAGATGGCATTGAGCCAGTTACAGCTCCTACGTGTTTTCAAAAGCCAAGCCTTGACATAACAAGAGTTCTATAAAAGATGTTGAAAGATATAATTTTTGACAGCTGACTAATCTTCTTGGAGTGGAAGGCAAGTATCAGGGTGAGATAAGTACATTAATACTACCTTGAGAGAAAGCCTAGTTCACAGAATATCTTTGCTTCTCTCTCTTTGATGTAAGGTGGGAATTTGTACTTGGTAGGCAATTTAGCATCTTGTATTAAGAGTAAAACTACTGTGGAATGATAAGACAATACTAATGTTTCTGTTGCTTGCAGCCAAGGCTTCTTGTTTGCTTAACAGCTTTTCCAAAATGTAAGTTGGACGTTTGTGCCAGAAACAAACCTTCACAGAGCTCTCCATGTCCTTAGGGGAGAGGAATGGTGTTGGGTTTGGAACGTAGATCAAGCCAAATCTGCCAGGTGTGATGCAAAGAAATTTGATGAACCACCTACTTAGAAAGGGCTACAAAGATGAACGTTTAGTTTTCACATACACACCCTTGGATGTAAAATCTTTAATTCATCTTTTTATAGTCCTCCAATGCTTGCTTTATTTTCTCCATAAATTATATGAAAACCATATATAAATGACCTCAGAAACACCAGCCTAGGATACATAATTTTATTTGGGTTTCTTTTTTCATCCTTTAGTCACATTTCTCAAGTGCAATGGCACTCTTGGGCATTTTATTTGTGGTTCTAGTTACTATGGCCCACATAGTGTTGTGAAAAACTATGTGCACAAATGCAAATGCATAAGCAGTTTCCACTGTTTACTATGTAAAGGGGGGGATCATTTTTCCTTGTAGCATCAATCAAAACCAGAAGTGTGAGCAGTTTTTTGATCAATGCTACAAAGAAAAATAAAGAAAAAAAATTACCCTACTAATCAATGCAGCAAAACAATGATCAGCTAGGAGAGGAAAAATACACTTTCTCTGTCCCTCACCAGAGAAGCAGGGGAAGTGTTTAATTAGAATATCCAATGTGTTGGAAGGGCTCGTTAGCCCCTTCGGCATATCAAATGTTGATAGCAGAACATACACCATTCCCAGCATCTGCTTTTTTTCAGGCAATTCCATATCCACAAGTGCTGGGAATAGTGTATGTTGGATCACCTCAAAAATATAGAACCCACTGATTTTTCGGGGGGAGGGATTCAATCTCTTGGGGATGTTGGGGGTGCTCAAGCATTCACAGCATGTAGACACTGAAGACAAGAGCAACCCCTGAGATCTCCAATGAGTGGACTAAATGTCCTGTCTGGACATGTTCTAAGATGGTTATCCTCTGGAAATTATATCCTTACTGAATTCTCTGCAGTTCATTCAAACCAAAAAACATTGTACCAAATCATCAAAAATAATGACCATTTTTGTTGATGAACAGCAAATAAACACAATCTTTCTTATAAAATAGTATATTTTCTCAATGCGTTATCTCCTACACGGCATTCGACTTTACCAATTCCTAAACCATGGCCAAAATGTTTTTTAAAAAACATACTACTAACAGTTGCAGGAATATTGTCACTTTGTAAGCAACCCAAAGCAGTACTTAATGGTTTAAAATGTAATTAATTTAGCAATGTTCCCTGAAGAAACAAGTAAGTAGTGCTGATGTTTAGGCAATCAAAATTTCACAGTATAAACAGCCAAAGGCCTAAGAATGTATTATGGAAGTGAATGGCTCATTCATCTCCTGTTTAAGGGCCTTCACAGTCACTACATTTCAGGCAATGTGTCTGGTTTTTATGCAAATAGCTGATTATTCAAGCGAAGGACTAGGTAGAGATTTTTTACCTTCTGCTTGCATTAATACCATGTGAGGATCTAGTTTTTCACTGTAGGCAGCTGGGAATATAATATACCTGGAAATATGACCCAGGCCACCACTCCTATCAGAGTTGTAGACTGAATTCCCTGATTTGCACCTTCACTCCAGTTACAAGGTGAAAAGATCCTGGCTGAAATCTTAATTCATGGCATTTGATAGCATAGGTAAAGACCTGATTTTCCTGCATCGGTCCTGGGAAATGCTAAGCACTTGCTCTAATCTTTCCGAAAGGAGATCATTATATTTAAATCTCTCCATACAAGTGCAGGTTTATAATCTGAAATTATTGCCCCTTGTATCTTGCATTTTGATGGATCCTGGTGTCCAACATGATAGGCTTCCCCAATATTTGATGTCATGGCAAGATTGCCCACAGCGCACCTCTCAGATGGCAAGTTGTTTCACTAGGAAATATTCTTCCCGCAAAGTGTACTCCTTGGGTGGTGTGTGCAGTTGGTCTCACCCTGACTTTCAGATCTTGGAAATGAACGGAGGACTCATCTACGTGCCTGGACCGCCGCATGCTTTTGCAGCCCTGTAGTTTCAACGTGAAAAGAACATGTTTTACTTACAGTGTCATCCATTTCAGACACCGTCAGAAAGAATACTTAAGAAACTTAAGCACATTGTAAACACTGGCCATATTCCAGGACAGAATTAAGTATGCATCGAAGCTTATCCAAATTAAAAGTCTTAAGCATACTTAACTCTGCATTTGGACTGTGGCCAATGTTAAATATTGTTACTAAAAAAAAGAATTTGGGAAAATGTGCTCTGCTTAGAGAAGACAGTAAAAATTTAGATTAATAATATAGATCATATATTTTATGTACCAATCAAATTATTCTTATTATATTTACACTTTGATCATTGTAAATCATCAGGGTCCCAGTGGGTCTTGCTATGTACTATGTACTAACTCCCAAACTGGATGTGTCATGATTAAGATGCTGTTAGACACAAACTCTTCTGTTAACATCTCCAGCTAAGGTTACATACTATACATGGCTTGTGTTTGCAAAACCAGGAATGCCTGCTCTTGGACCAGAGCTGGGTGCTACATGCCTTTCTGTACCACATCACAGCTGATGACACAGGAGCCGTCTAGAAGAGTGATTTGAAAAGAGAGGAAGAGAGAGGCATGTTTAATTGCTAACTTAGTAAGGCCAAAGAAACAATGGAAGCAACAGCTGTCCATCTCTACAGCCAAAGGGGGAACATTTCTATCTATCTATCTATCTATCTATCTATCTATCTATCTATCTATCTATCTATCTATCTATCTATCTATCTATCTATCTATCTATCTATCGTCCAAAAGGGAAAGTAATTCAATGGCCAAGTAAAATATTTCCTGCATGTGATCCTTCATTGAAGATGCAAGGAAATTTCTCATCCATGTCAATTGCTGAGACAAACACGTTCTCAAGAATCTTCTTTCATCTGCTCCCTCTTTGGGAATAGGATTGGCTTTCCCACCATTTCAATGGAATATCAGGTACAGCTGTATACAGAGGGTTGAATTTAGTAACAGATCCCGGAATAGAAACAGCTAATGATCCAACAGTGCTCACCATCTGTTTGTCTTTTCCCCTGCAATCTTCTTTCCACATTAACAAGAATCAAGTATTAAGGGAAATAGCATGAATGGGAAGCAAAAGCAATATAAGAAATCAAAGCATTTTTTAAAAAAGACTTACCTGCAGCATGAAGTAAGTAATGGTCAGAATCTAAATAAATATTTATGGCTGCAGATGGGGAGTGGCATAACTCACAACAACAAGGAAATGAGAGTTAGCAAGTCCCTGATTGAATTCTCAACTACATGCCAGTTGTGTGAGTCAGCACACAAGTAGAAATGTAATCATGAGCTCTTTAATTACACCGAGGCACTTTCTGTTGTCATGTGCGGCCAAGTCACCTCCAAGAAGTGATTTTGACAGTTTTGGTGAGTTCTTGCAAACTGAAGCCTGTGGAATCAATCCATTGGATAGTCATTTGGATTCTGGTCCATAATTTTACTTGTATCTGTTTCAGGTCATGTAATGAGCTGCCTCAATCCAGTTCTGAGAGAAAAGTAAGATATAAATAATACAGTACTTGATATTCAATATTAAAAATACTTAATACTTAATATCAATATTTAAAATTAAGAAAATATTATAAATGAGCAAAAATTGCTTTAAAATTTAAATGATCAATAACATATTACTAATAACAATAATGAAATAAAATGTTAATACTATTATGAAGAAGAGGAAATGGTCTCTGAAGAATGACAGAATACATGGCATGGCTCCAAGAAGTGATGTGATTTAATAAATGCAAGATAAATTTATGGCCACCTTCTGGTGTGATCTTCTGCCAGAGGAGAAATAAACTGAATTAACTGAATCACATACACATACATGGTGAATACCAGATGTGTGATCTTCTTCTGCCTTTCAAGAAGCATAAAGTATACATTAACAAAACACTTAATAGAGTTTAGTTTGTTTCCAGAGGCTGAACCGGTAGCAGCAATCCAGAGGGGTTCGCTGGGGTGGTGGTGATAGTAAACCCCCGGGCGACTGGCTCGATCGTCTCTCCGGCTGCCCTCCGGATGGGTCTTCTAGACAGCCCAAAATGGGAGCTCGGAAGTGCACATGCGTTAAAACTCCATTTGACGCATGCACACTGAAACCCCTCCTGAAGCGTGTGCACCTGCAGGGCATTTGTGAAGGGTATGGGGAAGATCCCAACACTTCCCAAATGCCCTGCTGCTGCGTTGTGCACATCAGCAGGGTGTTTGGAAAGGGTGTTGGGATCTTTCCCGTACCCTTCCAACCTCCCCCTCCCCCATTGACATGCAAGCACCTGCGGGGCATTTGGAAAGGGTACAGGTAAGATCCCAACACCCTTCTCAAATGCCCTGCTACTGCACTGCACGTGTCAGCAGGGTGTTTGGGAAGGGTGTTGGGATCTTTCCCATACCCTTCCAACCCACCCCCGGCTGACGCGCACATGCCTGCGGGGCATTTGGGAAGGGGAAGGGGAAGATGACCACACCCTTCCCAAATGCCCAGCTGACTCATGCCGTGCATCTGCAGGGTGTTTTGGAATGCAGCAGGGAGCCCCCATCCACGTTCCAAAACACCCTGTAGCCAAGCCGCCTGTCAGCTGGGCATTTTGGAACGTTGACGGGGGACTCCTCGCTGTGTTCCAAAACACCCAGCCGGCATGCTCATGTCTGCGGGGCATTGTATTTTAATGTTTATTTTTATTATTTTATTTTATTTTATTTGGCTCTGCCCACAACGTCATGACATCATTATGTTGGCTCCACCCATGACATCATGATGTCATGATGTTGGCTCCACCCATTACATCGGCTCCGCCCACAGTGTGGTAGTAAAATGTTTGACAGCCCACCACTGATGGTATGGCTATATATTTTATATCAAGCTTGAAAAAATGGAAGCATCATTATGGTTGAGAAGCCCAACAATCCCAGGATCCAGAACTCCTCTTAGGTTGAGAGTAAGTTTGAAAGATCAATTTTGCAAATCAGTAAGTGGCCAAAGGTTAATTGAATCTGCATGGCCAAAATTGCACCATTTTTGAAAGCCTAATTTGGGCTGGCACAAATTTTGGATATTGAGTTAATACCGAGGTTAGCCATATTTTTTTAAAAAAATGGTTGCTACCAGAAGGAGCAGCTAATTATATTCATTTTTTTAAAAAGGAACAAAAAGAAACATTTAGTAAGTCTCAAAGAATGGGTAAGGAACTTGGTACAGTTGTACCTCGCTTAAAGAGCATAATGCGTTCCACAGGACTGCTCTTTTAAGCGATTCTGTTCTTTAAGCGAAACACCATTGTAAGTGACCAATTGCGACTTCTGGTGGGGGGGGATTGCAAACCCTGATTTAGTTATTAAGCAAGTTTTTGGTTGGTTTTATTTGTTAAGCGAAGCGACCATTCAGAGAAAATTCTGCTCTCTAAGCGAGTTACTCTCTAAACGAGGTTTTACTGTACTTCTAAAATTGTAACTATAATGATAACTGATTATTTAAGGGACTACAGCTTTCATGTTGGAACTATAAGGTTTACTAGAGTTATAGATGCAGGCCAACAATATCTGGGAGCTGTATTTTGTGCACCCTTGCTCTTATATATCATATCATGAGCTATTTAGTTTCACACAGCTTGTCCAGTGCTAGCCATGGATTTTGACATACAGTGAAACTGTAAGATGATCTCTTCCTAACACTATTGAAAGCTTAACCAGTCCATTTCCTGTCTGGCAATTTAGTTATTTAGACCCAAAGCTGGTAACTAGGAGACACATAGCAATGGAGTTTCTAAATATCTTCGTGAGCTTAATCTACTTTATGCATGTGTGCACTTTGGTTCATTTTATTATACTGCAAAACAGTTGGCCAGGTGGGTGGAACTACTACACTGTAGTCTTAAAAGAATGTCAAGTGTCATCACAGGAGTGAGCTTTGTTTGTATATTTGCTTTGTTTCTACACTTGTCTAGATGCAGTAAACATGGCCTTTTGGCCTTTCTGTTTAATTTAGTTTCTAAAAGAATCCAGTCTTGGGCTCCATTATGGCTATCAAAGAAAATGTGGAAGGATTGAAAGATGGTTGTATGGGGGGTTTTCTTGTTGGAAATGATGGCTCTGTGAAAAGAATAATAGAAGTTTTCATAAATTCTGCTATTTGACTCATTTTATGGATAAAGCCTTCAGTATGATAAGGGCAGGTACATTTATTTATATATTGTATTGTATTCTGTACACTGAAACTAAACATAGTCATACTTTCAGATCTTACATGGCAAAAGGTCTAACTCTACATCTGACTAATTCTGTGCCAAATCCACTGTTATTTGGAAAAAGAGAATAATTGCAAATTAACAATGTTTATACATAAGACATCTTTATTTTGAAACCGTATGGGAAGGAAAGTTAAACATTTCTTTAAAGCCATATTAAAATATTAGCCAATCAGATGTCTTAGAATACTGTACTTTCTATTATGCTTTCCACTTGAACTTAGCCTTGGATAAGTTAGTTGACACAAGTAGTGTGTATGTATCTATGTGCCCAAAGAAAGAGACACACATTCATGTATGACAACTGTCTCATTTCATGCAGTCATAAAGCCCCTGTATAAAAAGGGTAAAATTAGTTACACACACTATGCCATAATTTGATCTTTTATTTTTATACAACTTTTAAAAGCCTTGATTTTTAGCATAGGAGTGCTGCTCAGTTAGCAAGCTTCTCTGCATGCAGAGCAGATGTAGAAATGTGAGTTCTGATATACATCTTCAGGTACATTTCAGTATGCTAGTTGCTTGAATCAAAGCAAAGGAAACACACATTCTCTTCAACTCTTGTGCAATGACAAACACATAGCATCTTCCTCTTGCACCACATATACATCTAGATCAGTGGTTCCCAACATGGGGTCCACACCCCACAGCAGGATTTCAATTCCCAGATGCCTAAGCCACTACATTGGCTGATCAGAGCTATGGGGAATTGATTTAGGCTTCTTGGAATTGAAGTACAAAAACCAACGGTTGGGAAACACTGGTCTAGATTAAGGCCACTATATATAAAATACTGGGCATACTACTGGATAGTACAGTTAGCAGGAGGTTCAGATATGTATGTGCTCTTCTAGTAACATTTTGTAACCATACCTCCATAATACAGTACATGCACCATGCCATCATAAATATATGTACCTTAACAGAGGCATACCTCTAGAGGTACTAAAGAAATCTAGAATGAGAAGAGCTATCCAGATAAAGAATGAGAGAGAGAGAGAGAGAGAGAAATGGCATGGTTGCATGAAAAATACAGTATTTTTATTTTTATGAAACCAAACAGTAGATGAAAACTTATTCAGACTAGCCAAGTAGTTTTAAAGGGTTTTATCAATTGCAGTGTCTGTAAAATTACAAGAAAATTATTTCCAGCTCAGACTTCCGATGTATCAAAGGAAGCTGCTTTTAGAAGGGGCACAGCAGAGGTACATATGGTTTGTGCATATGAGCTCCATGTTGATTTTAGCAGTCAAAGAGAAGTCATGTTTCTCTCTAGTACTGCTTAAGAGACATCCTTGCATCTGGTGACCTTGCATCTCACTGCAAAGCACATGTATGGCTTCCTTTTTAGCTTTTATACTAGAAGTATGGCAAACAGATATTAAAGTAACTCATATATCCAGAATTTGACAATTA
The DNA here is from genome assembly GCA_030440675.1 of Furcifer pardalis. NCBI lineage: Eukaryota > Metazoa > Chordata > Lepidosauria > Squamata > Chamaeleonidae > Furcifer > Furcifer pardalis. The sequence continues at coordinate 80,549,422 of CP126892.1, forward strand.
CAGAGGCAACCTGGTTCCTTTGGCAATTTCAGAAATCATGGTTACTAAAACACAGGTAGAATGAATACAGTGATGTGAGTTCAAGGCCATTAAAAGGATCCATCTACAACTTTTGACAGGAACATGTCCCTTTATTGGAAGTGGCTCATGTCTACTATATGTAGTATAGCACAACATGTGCAGAAAGCTATGCCAAATTCAAAAGGTTAATGCCTCAGACTTGTGTTGCATGCTCTGGCATACACATTAGCCCCCATGGGACCATGTGTTCCATTCATTTCAATGAGCCACACACACAAAGTCCTTCCAACAAAACAAATTGAGAAGTCCTTGCAGTACGAGAGAAATCCAGGCCTATAATATACTGTATATACAATCTTATTTTAAACACATCAAAATATTTTAAGCATTGCCTGCTTAGCTTAGATTAAAACAAGTATATAATAGTAATACTGCCAGTACAACATGAAAGGATTTGGCCTTTATCCAGAGAAAGATTTGCTTATCTGGCTGTAACAATATTAATTCTTAGTTTCATCCTCCTCTATTGACCCCAAAGAAAATGCAGTGCCTGACTCCTGAACTAGCCTAAGATACTTCACTGCTCAACAAGAAGGTACAAATGGCATATCCCGTGCCGTGTCAGCAGCTGAGTTTTATTTCTGCAGTGGTGATGGGACATCATTCTCCACTGGACCACAGACATTAGGCAGGGCCGGATTTACATGAAAAGATGTCCTAGGCTCTTCTACTTATGTGGCCCTTTCACCTCCCATTTTTAAGTTTGTAAATTACATGAGAGATAATAAAATACATCATTACTATGATATATATCAATATATAGGCCCCTCTTGATCTTGAGGCCCTAGGCTGAAGCCTAGTTAGCCTATAGGAAAATCCGACCCTGACAGTAGATCACATCTCAGCACTGTTCTCTTATAACCCACTACTTATTGTAACTATCTCCAATCTCTGTTGCTTGAAGTGGCTGCTTTGCTTTTGCCTCACAGTAAGTTCAGTGGTGCAAGAAACCGCCTTTGAAAGTCAATTATGGAAGAGAAATCAAAATTCTGAATGTGAAAGAGAGATGTAGGGTTTAGATTTACCTGTATGGAGAGGCAAAGAAATTGTCCACAGGACTGCATACACCAGAAGTTCTCAACCTTTTAAAGCCAGGGGCTGGGTCACGCTTCCTCAGACAGCTTTGGGGGCATGATGGCCATTTTGCCCTTCCTCCACCACATGACACTTTCTGGTGTGGTGGAGGCAGTGGGAGGCCACATGAAATGGTGCTGTGGGCCGCATCCAACCTACAGGCTGCAGTTTGAGAATCCCTGGCATACACATTTCAAGTCTTTTTTACAACCTCCAGTCTCTCTTCATCTTTTTTTTTTTTTTTGGGGGGGGGGTCAAATCAAGAAAGATAGCTACAGTTCCCAGAAGCGTCTATGGCTGGTGATTCATAAATGAGCTAAAATGTCCCTCTGGACCATTCAACTTTTCCAAAAAAAAAATTTTTTTTTTCCAAAACAATCAGAAAGCCAGCCACTTCCAATTTCACTTTTTAGCTTCCCTTTTTCCTTTCTGGTAATCTTTGTGAATCCTCAGGGTAGAAAATTGCCCTCTGGGCTAATCAAGGCTCAGCATCCCTGACCTAATGGAAGCTTACATCATGGCAGCCATGATACGTGCCATAAGAAAACAACACTGGAGCATATCTTTGATTTTAGGCAAAAATAGTTTATGCCAAAGTTACACAGAGCGATTACCAGCTAAAGCACAACTCAGAGACATTGCATGTAGTTCAATAAATTACACAATTAGGTAAAAGATAATCATGACAAAATGGTCACACTGCAATCATTCAGATTTAAGTTAGTTGCAACTAACTCCAATAAAATAATGTAATTCTATAACTTTAAATAGAAACTTGTCATGAATCAGCTTTGCAGGATTGTGTTCCCTGTCTTGAATTCACACTTTACATCCCAACATTGTCTCACCACAATAAATGCAAAATGACCTTCAAATAAGGTTGTTGTTTTTTTTGTGTGTGGGGGGGATATCCCATTAAAATTATAAAGAAAGACAGTATTTGATGAAGCAGCTTCTAATTAAGGCTGAGTGTGACTTCAAAGGGCATTTTATGAGCTGAGAGTCCATCCCAAGTGGGGGTGGGGGCAAACCTTCCCATATTTTGTGGTGAAAAGGGACTCTTTCAGATTTGGGGATTTGAGGGTGTCTCTCAAGTCTCCCAACCCCTTCAAAACCTAAAATAGAATCCAGGATTCCAGTATCTGTCTGGGACGGGTACTTCCCTTTTTTAAAATGGTCATTTCTAATCATCAGGTCTAATTCTAATTCATCAGGTCCACTAAGATCACCCATTCCTTCCAGAGTCAAGTTTTAAGATTGTTCTGGGCATCCAGTATCATATATGTTCACTTGTTTGTTCCTGTTTCAATCTGTGTGTTCACAGAAGTCCACCTCTAAAATGTTTTTCCTAATCCCTGTACCACCTAAAGGGCAAATTGAGCAATCCAAATTACTCATCTTTAGAGCTGAATCTTGCTAACATTCAAGAGACATGGTCAGGTCAATCTTCAGTTTCTTGGAAATCGGACTTCAAAACTAAGAATGTGCTTATGCTATACAAATAATAGGATATGAGAAAACCTCCTAATCTGATCATTATACACATTTGGCACCCAAGGAATTTCATCTTCCAAAGATACTAGTGCTTAAATTAGTTGCTGCGGCAGATTATGTGCAATGATTGAAATCTTATTACACTTTGTTGTTGTTGTTCAGTCACACAGCCAAGTCCAACTGCTTTTGATGCCATTGACTACTGCACACCAGGCTCCTCTGTCATCTGCCATCCTCCATAGCCCACCCAGATCTACATCCACTGCATTAACGATGCCATCTAGCCATCTCATTCTCTGCTGCCCCTTCTCCTTTTGCCTTCAATCTTTCCCAACATCAGCATCTTCTCCAGTGAGTCTTCTCTTCTCAATTTGGTGGCCAAAGTACTTGAGCTTCAGCTTTAGTATTTGTCCTTCCAAGGTTGCTTTCAGGGCTGATTTGATCTCCTTTTAGTCCAGGGAACTCTGAAGAGTATTCTCCAGCACCACAGTTCAAAGGTATCTATTATTCCGTGTTCAGCCTTCCTTATGGTCCAGCTCCCATACATTACTACTGGGAAGACCATTGTTTTAACTATGCACACTATGTGTGCTTATTTTTATTTTTATTTTTAATTTTTTCTTTGGCCCTGCCCATGACATCATGATGTCATGATGTTAGCTCCGCTGTGATGACATCACGGAAGGGTAATAAAAATTTTGACATCCCACCACTGCTTGTACCTTCTGAGAAAAGCAAGAGAACGCAGACCTGCTCAACCTCTTCCAGCTATTAACACCACACGAACAACCTTTAAGTCCAGACTTTGCCACCGCTACACACTATGGATAAAATAATAGTGATGACCAGCTACCATTCTCTAAAATTCTGCTTATAAATTCATAACATTTGCTCATATATTCACATAATTGAACATTTTGAAATTATACTAAATAGTTTGCTAGCTTAGAGATACAATTACTGTACAGTATTATGATTAGCTATCAGCAGGTGATGAATGGTAGAAGTAATATGTTATGCCTATCAGTGTGGGTTTGATCATGCTAGTCTAACTGTTGTGAACAGCTGCCAATTTAATTTGCTATTTTAGTTTGCAAAAATACTTATAAATACATTAATAACCACTCATACATTTCTAAAGAACATAGCACTATTAATATTAATGGATGCAGTGCCTATTGTATAATAATTGTCTCTTGCTAATACGAAAAACAAGAATAAATGCTATTTTTTATATAATATATATAATATATATAAAAACACTCTTATTTAAAAGTCCATAGATGAAGAACAGCCACAGTTCAGGTCCTGGCCTGAGTTACTTTCAGTTTATGAAGTTGAGTCAGCTCCTTGGTATAGTATAAAAAGCAAAACGGAAAACACACAGGAGACCTATTAAAACAACTGCAGTCAATACCAAAGAGTCATGTAGATGATGTATAGCCACAGTTATTTTCTGCAGAACAGACGTTTAAATCCAAAATTCACTTTGCCTTTTGCCGCTTACACCATAGGAGCAGAACACCTGTTCACGGAAATCTTGAATATTGATCTGAATATACTTTGCCTTTTGCAGAAAATTTATTCTATTTTGATGAAAGTTCACTGGGATTTCACAAAGATTAGGAGAAAGAAGCTGCCAGCCCACCCTCTGTCTCACCCAAGAGGCAGGGACAACAACAATATGTTCTCTTTGCTAGTTGTCCATACCACTAATGTTCTTGAGAACATGGGCCTTTCTTCAAGCTCACATCATCCAATGAAACTTCTCCAGTTTTCCCTTTTCCCTTTTCTCCTTTGAAAATAACCTGCAGAGAGGGGGAGATGGAATTTAAATGTTTAGAAGATGTTCAACACAGAATGAGCTTATTATATGACAAAAAAAATGAGAACTGTTTCTGGGATTCCCAGCACATAACCAGAATGAGTCCCACCTTCTATAGGAGGAGCTCACAATACAAACACAAACCTGCAGTCTTATGGAATTATGATTTGGATAGAGGTTTACCTCTTGGCAAAGTACACAGCAGACAGTGAGATAACATTGACCACTCAAAGGCTCCAAGAATTAAAAATTATTAATCACACATAAAAATGTATCAGTTTAACCCACTAAGAAGTTAACAGAGGGTAGAATTTCACCTCAAAAATAAACTACATGATTTGACTTTGGATTACTTGGGGGTCCGCTGTTTGTTGATGGGACGCTGTGGAGTTGCTGAGGAGACCCGAAAGGGCTGGAGACGAACGGGGCACAGGCTTTGCTGATCGGAGCTCTGGGCAGAGGGGGGGGGGAGATCGGGGGATCTGTCCTTCACCCTCGCCTGTGGAGCTTGATTCAAAAGTTCTTTCTTCGTGCCGGAGTTCGTCTTTCTTGTAACGTGAGCCAGAGAATTAGCGGCAACGCTTTCAGAGACGATTGGAGAGCGGGGGTCGGAGGCACGTTTGCTCCAGGCAGCGGGGGGAGTTTTGCAAGCCTCGCTGCCTGTGGAGCTGTGCCGGGAGCCTCGCTGTGAGCAGGGACGGGACGGAGGAAGAGGAGGACGGGGGAAGAACGTGTGAAGAAGGCTGGATGGAACCTGGGCAGCTTTTTTTTCGTGCTGGAGTTCGCCTCATCTGTTGTGAAGCCTGAGAAATAGCGGCAACGTCTGGGCTTGGTGATCCTGATCGTTATAAAGAACGAAGCGGAGGCTGCTGGAGGCTGTCGGAGATTGACAGAGAGGATTGGTGAGCAGACGGAGGAAGAGGAGGACGGGGGATTAGCAGGCAAAGGAGGTTGGAGAGATCCCAGGCATTGAAAGCGGAGCGCAGTGGAGGGAAATTGGGGGGTGGAATGCGATAGAAGTTGGTTTTAATAGTTTTGAAAAGTTGGAGAGCAGGTTGGAGTTTTTTGATTGTTTTCAATGGGAAGAATCGATTTAATTTTGGATTACTGACTCTGGATTATTGATTGTTTGGTGGTCGTTTATACAACTTTTTTGACTGTCTGGGCTGTAATGGCGGATGGAAGAATTTTTAAGGGGCGGAGCAGAAGCGCTTCTCTTTGTCTGATGAGCTACGCACAAAGAAATACCAAGGAAAAGAGTTTTTAGAAAACGATCAGCAGATTCGCTCCTCTGACTTGCTCTCGGCTTCGTTACAGTATTGCAATTTAAATACACAGGAAGGACACTGACATTGACTTAGTTCGGAGAACTGAATACTTTTTCTTTATCCATTCCCTCCCCCCCACTATAATATTAGACTGAGACGGTTTGAATAGAGGCGCTGGGGTGTTTGTTGGGGAGAGAGGGGGAGGAAATGGAGGAAGCTGTTGTTAAACCGAAAGGTCGGAAAGGTAAAAAGGCTAAAGACCAGGAAGAGGAAGACAGGCACACTCCATCACCTAATTTAGAGGTTCAAGAAACAGCGATGAGTTCCACAGCTACGGAGCAGGCGGGCTCTCTCGATCTGGCCCACAGAATGGACAATATGACCATGATTCTTCAACAAATGCAGGCAACAATGCAAAAGCTGGATGAGAATCAAACCAAATTGTATAAAACTGTGGAAGCTAACAGTGAGGAAATGAAGAAAGATAGGGAACTAGCCAGGCTACAATATGAAAGCCTGGCAAAATCCCTTACAGATGTGAAGAAGGATGTGACAGCGAATACACAAAAGATCGAAGAGATCACAAAGACAATGAATAAGGAAGTCAAACATGCCATTATATCAGTGAATGAACTTTATATTCAAGAGCATGTCTTGGAAGACAGGATGACAGTGCAGGATCAAAGATTGATGATGATGGAAGAGGGGTGGAGAAAATTTAATCTAGTGATCCGTCATGTGATTGAAAGGACACCAGACAGGCTGAAAGAGAGAATAGTGGAATGGTTGAACTCACTCAAAATGGGTAAAGAATTTGGATCAGATGATATTGGTGCTGTGTATAGGGTGGGTGGAAGGAGAGATAAGAAGACACCCAGGAATGTTTTAGTCAAATTTGCAAATTGGGCAGATAAGCTGAAGGTGATGTCTTTCATTAGACAAGCTGGGTCTGGTGTCCTAAAAATAGATGGGGTGGACGTGGAGGTCTATAATGATATAGCGCCTCAAGAGAGGAAGTGGAAGTATACTATGAAACCTGTCACGAAGATATTGATTGCAAAAGGTGTTAAGTATGTATGGCGATTTCCACAGCAGCTGAGATTTTTCTATGACAAAAAATGGCATGTTTTGGATGCAAATATGGATGCATTGTTGTATTTAACACAAATTGGTTTGATCAAAGAAGCTGATTCAGATTGGATAGTAACGAGAACAGAACTGGCCAGGGTGGGTGTGATGGGACCGTTAGTGGGTCGGGAGGAGGAGGGAGCAGTGGGTGGAGCGGACGTTCCAGGTACAAGTGGGGAACAAGTGGGGTGAATATAACTACAGATTTAATTAATGTCAGAGGGAAAAGGTCAACAGAAGATTGATATGCCTTTTTTCGCCGGTCCCCCCCCCTCCCCTCTTTGGAGACCAAAGGTGGCATTAGAAGGAAAGATGTGGGGAGGGTAGAAGAAGAGAATAAGATAGGTAAGTTTTTTTTCTTTTGTCGATGTTGTTATTTTCAATTTTTTCTTAGTTTGAATAGTATTTTTGCTTTATTGTATTTTGTCTTGTTTAATCTTTTTAGTTGTGGGGAAGTTAGGGGTTTGTTAGGGAACACGTCCGGGGAGGGGAAAGAAAGATGGGAAGTGGATTTAAATATAAATGGTTAAGTCATTAAAGGTTGTAACATGGAATGTGAAGGGGGCAGGGAACGCCCTGAAAAGAAAGAGGCTGCGGATATCGCTTAACAAAGATAGGGCTGATGTAATTTTTTTGCAAGAGACCCATCAGAAATCGGCAGAAGTTAATAATTTGGCGGTGAGGGGAATCGATATATATGAAAAGGCATATGGGACATCCAAAGCCAGGGGAGTCGCAACCCTGATTTCGGAAAAATTGGGGTTTACGATGAATAAGATTATAGCTGATCCAGAAGGGAGATACTTAATAGTTAAAGGGAAAATCGAAGAAGAGGAGATAACGTTGGCCAACATTTATGCTCCAAATGATAAACAGCAGGACTTTTTAGATAAAGTGGGGAAAATATTGAAAGAGGAGGGGACTAAGAACATGGTTGTAGGTGGAGATTTTAATATGATGTGTACGGATATTGATAGCACAAGTGCAAAAAAGAGAAGCAAAAAGTACATATTAGAGGACTGGAGAAAACTAATGGGGTTAAAGGATGTGTGGAGAGAGTTAAAAGCCCAGGAAAGAGAATATACGTATTATTCACATGTGCACGATATGTACTCAAGAATAGATTATGTTTTTGTAACAGAAGAGTTAGTAAAAAAAATTGAGGATATTAAGATTGGAACATTTAGAGAATCTGACCATGCAAAAATGATAGTAGATATAAATTTTAAAGAGGATGAAAAAAGCGGATATATTTGGAGATACGATGGGAAGCTATACGGGCAGGAATCAACAAGGAAACAAATAATGGAGAAATGGGAGGAAAGCTGGAAATTTAATGAAAATAACGAGATCAGCGGGGGAGGAGTTTGGGACACAATGAAGGCAATTTTTAGAGGGGAATCAATAAAATTAAAAAGTTATAGGAATAGGCAAATCAGAGTTAGGAATCAGGAATTGGAAGGGCAGTTAAAACATCTTCATACTGTATATGCTAAAAAGAAGGATCAGAGAATATTTCAAGAGATTAAAAAAATTAAGAAAGAATTGGATGGGAAAGATATCGAAAGAGTAAAGAAAGATTTGATTTTTCTTAAAAGGGAATATTTTGAATACGGCAATAAAAATTCTAAGCTATTGGCAAAAGCCGCAAGAGATAAAAAAAACAAAGGGCAAGTAGGTGTGTTGGTAGATAAAAACGGGAAAAGATGCAATAAAAAGAGAGAGAAGGCAGAATTGATTGAAACCTTTTATAAAAAGCTGTATTCAAAAAAGGAGGTAAATTTAAGTAAATTGAGAGAATATTTTGATCAGCAACAAATTAAGAAGGTCATAGAGGAACATAGGAATAAAATGGAGGAAGTAATTTCAACTGGGGAAATAGAAGAAGTAATAAAGAAACTAAAAAAGGAGAAAGCACCTGGGGAAGATGGGTTACCTGCGGAATTTTACAAAGATTTTATGCCGTGGATTGTCCCGAGACTATACAAGTTATATAATGGGATTCTAGAGGGAGATGCGACTCCAAATTCCTGGAACAGATCGATAATTGCACTGATTCCCAAGCCGGGCAAAAATTTAGAAAAAATTGAGTCCTATAGACCTATATCTCTGATTAATCAGGATGCAAAAATTTTCACTACGATTTTAGCAAATAGACTGAATGGTTTCATAGCCAATTATATCAACGAGGATCAAGCTGGGTTTGTTAAAAATAGACACATGGCAGATCTTATAAGAAGAGCAGTGGATATTTTAGATATAATGGAAAAAAGAAAAGAAAAGGTAGGGTTTCTAGCATTAGACATATTTAAGGCATTTGACTCATTACAATGGGCAACAATTCACGAGATGATTAAACTATATGGATTTGGGGAAAAATTTCAAAGGGTTATTGGAGAATTGTATAAAACAGGTATGGCAAGAGTCAAATTTAATGATAGTTACACAAGTGATATAAGGTTAGAGGCGGGTACGAGGCAGGGCTGCCCCTTGTCGCCATCGTTGTTTATATTGGCTATGGAATTCTTAGCTAACGTAATTCGGCAAGATAAAGGAATAGTAGGGATAGAAGGTACCAAAGTAAGTCTCTACGCAGATGATACCCTGTTGACGGTGAAGCATCCAGTGGAGAGTCTAGTTAGGATTAATAAACATTTGAAAGATTTTGAGGAAGTCACGGGTTTGAAAGTTAATTGGGATAAAACAGAAATGTTTTTAATCAATGGGAAGAAAGAAGATGAAGAGTTAATAAAGAGAAATTATAATATACAAATTACACAGAAAATGAGATATCTGGGGGTAATGTTATCGTGTAAAATTGGGGAACTTAAAAGTATGAACTATGACAGACAAAAGAAGGAAATAAAGGAGAAAATAGCAAAATATAGCAAATTAAATTTGTCATGGTTCGGAAGAATAGCTATATGCAAGATGATGTTATTACCTAAACTGAACTTTCTATTTGATGCTTTGCCATTAAAACATACTGATAAGGAGCTGAGTGAGTATCAAAATATGATTAATCGGTATTGTAATGGGAATAAAGGAGCCAGAATAACTAAATCATTATGGTATGCTCCACAAAAAGAGGGAGGATTGGGAATTCCAAATGTTGCAAAATATTACAGAGCCTTTCAAATAAGAAATGTTATAAAAATTTTAAATAGGGAAGAAACAGTCTGGGAAAAATTTGAAAGGAAAGATTTATCGAAAGTGGGTAAGGCACAATTCTTATGTGAGGGAAGAGAAAAAGGAAAAAAAGCGGCTCAAGTTATGATGTTAAAATCAACAATTGAAACATGGAATAAAGTGAGGAAAGAGCTTACTTTGGGAACCTCGCCTATTTTAGAAGTGGAAGACTTTCAGGATTTTCCGATAAAAATAGACATAATAATCAGAGATATATTGGTGGAAAATAAAGTACTATTATTAAAAGACTGGGTCAATGCTTGCAAAGATCAAGAGAAAAGATATAAGCTATATTCGCAACTTCAGTTGGATTGGTTCAAGATCCTCCAGATAAACAATTGGAATAAGAAATTTTCACGGGAAAATGGTTTAGCTAGAGAATGTACGGAGTTTGAGAAACTCTTGGCTAAAGTTAGAAATAGAGAAATGGGAATTAAAGGGATAGTAAGGTTTATAAAATTTTGAATAAAAGTCAAAATATACAAGAAGTGTTGAGAGAAAGTTGGGAACAAGAATTAGATATAAGGATAACGGCAACAAATTGGCAGAAGATGTGGAAAAGAAAGATAATGAGAACTATGTCTGTGAGAATTAAAGAGCATAATTATAAGTTGATATGGAGATGGTACAGGACTCCAGTAGGTCTGCACAAAATGTATAGTAACATGAGTGATACATGTTGGAGGTGTAGGAAAACAAAAGGAACATATGAACATATGTGGTGTAGTTGTGAGGTACTTAAAAATTTCTGGGAAGAAACAAAAAAGGAAATAGAGAATATAATGGGTACACAGATCGGATTGGGGTCAAAAACAATTCTGTTAACAGACATAGAAGATCAGGATATGAATAAAGACAATAAAGAGTTATTAGCTATAATGTTGACGGTTGCAAGATTAGGTATTGCCAAAAAGTGGAAAAGTAATGAACAAATTACTTTACAGGATTGGTATATACAAATGTGGAATTTTGCTCTAAATGAAAAACTCACTTGGGAAATTAACTGTAGAAAAGGAAAAGCTAACAATAATAAATTCTGGAGGATCTGGGAACCTTTTATAAATTATACGTTAAAAGAAAAACGGGGCATACCCCCTGCAAAAGATCATAACGACTTTTGGAAATTGTGAAAGGTATAGAACCCCCTGGACTTTGTATATAGCACAAGGGTGATTTTTAATGGTGTAACAGCGATGAATAAGAAGATTATGTATTAAGAAAAGAGGAGAAGTTAATAGCAATGTGTACAAATTATGTCACATGATCCATACAAAGTTTTTATATTTTTGTAATGTCTTTATTTGTATTTCTGTATTTTCTGTATTTTCTTTTTAAATACCTAATAAAAAATTTAATAATAAAAAAAAAACTACATGGAATGTTTTACCCTCTAATTTGTACCACTGAACCCAAGTAATACTTACACTTCTGATTCCAGCTCCTTGCAATGCTATATGTGTCTGTCTCCAGCCATGGCCACTGTTCCTTCCCCAAACTGCTGGGCCATGAACACCACTCTTTCTAACATAGACCTGAAGCACACCAGAATGTGGGCCAGATACTTTGTGCCTAAAGGACAGGCAGAGGTCTCCTTCATTAGCTAAGTGGCCAAGTGGAAGGATCAAACGTGCAGTGCGCCCAGCTTTTCCTTTATCAGAAATTGATAAGTATTGCCCGCCTGTTTCTTTAAAAAAAACAAAGAAACATAACAATGTTATTTTTTCACTTTTGAAAATCTTGGTCAAAAATTTAAAACATGACAATTGTGATGGGAAACCATGACTGGAAGAAATCCCATATTAGCACTCATTTATGAATACAGTACTTGAAAAGGACTGTGGTGGCTTAGTGGTTAAGACACTGAACTTGAGGACTAGAAAGTTGGCAGGTTAACAATTTGAGATCCAAGTGCTGCGTGACAGAGTGAACTCCCGTTGTCTGTCCCAGCTCCTGTCAGTCTAGCAGTTTGAAAGCAAGAATTTGTGAGTAGATAAATAGGTATCTTTTCTGTGGGAAAGGTAACAGCATTCTCTCACAAAAGAAAAATAATATTTTAAAGATTTCTCCTTTCGATTCTTTTGAATTAATGACTTTTCTATGTGTATGAGCCTTCCCAACTCTTAAGATCTTTTGAAGAGGCCCTTCTCAGCAATGGCGTAGTGTGGGTTTCAAATTCACCACCCCCTGGACAGAGCCCAGGATACCGGTGGTGGTGGAGGGTCCAGGTGCCCGTTCCTGCAATGGCATCTTCGCCCCGGCTGCTAGGAAGTCCAGGGGTGGCAGCAAAGTCCTATTTATTGTGAAATCCCCCCCAAAAAAAGTACTGCCTGGGGTGGGCTGCACCCCCCTCTGCCCACCCCCACCCCCACTATGCCACTGCTTGTCAGTCATGTCTGTTGGGAACTCAAGAGATGGCTTTCTCTGTGGCTGCTCCCAGGTTGGCCCCTCCTCTCTTGTTCTTTTAGTGACAGGCAAAGACATTTCTTTTTAAACAGGCTTTTAAACTACATTGGGCATTTACTATGGGATCTTCTGTCATTTTAGTTGTGAGATGTTTTTAAAGATGCTGACTGGGAGGTGGAAGGTCAGCAGTTTGATTCCCGAGTACTGCAGGACAGAATGAGCTCCCATCTTTGTCCCAGCTGCTGCCAACCTAGCAGTTAGAAAGCAAGAAATTGCAAGTAGATAAATAAGGACCATTTCGGTGGGAAGGTAACAGCATTCAGTGCACTCCAGTGTCTAGTCATGCCTGCCACATGACCATTAGCACTGGCTCTTCGGCTTTGAAACAGAGATGAGCACTGAACCCTAGAGTCGGATACGACTGGCTTTCAAGAAAGGGAAACCTTTATCTTTAAGCATGCACACCTAGCAGTTGTCCTGTGCTACAACTCTCACAGTACCACAATATCACCCCTGGTTGTTAGGGTTGGTGGAAGTCCATATGAGGAAGGAAACCAGATTGAAGAGGGCTCTAGTGAATAATTCTTAACCAAGAATCTTTAGTGGTGAGGAAAACTGTTAAATCCAAGAAAATGAAGAAATACCTGAGGAATCTTTTATGAGTTCCCAATGTAAATCATTGTCTTTCTCCTTCATCCATCTGCACAAGCCATCATCAAAGTTACAGCTATGAATCAGAATTCCTGTAAACAGGATTAATTAATTAATCAAGCAGGATTAATTGTTGCAGTTGATTAATTTTTCTACAGCTGACTAGGCACAATTTGACTAGAGCAGTTTTTTTTAAGTGTTTAGAGTTTTTAATTTTTTAAAATGATTTTATAATTGTTGTAAATCGCCCTGGGTCCCTTTTGAGAGGAGGGCGATAAACAAATTTAAATAAATAAAATAAATAAATTCTCAACCTGCGGCCCATGGCGCCATTTCATGTGGGCCTCCACCACATCCGGAAGTGCCATGTGGTGGAGGAAAGGCAAAATGGCCACCTGGCCCCTGAAGCTGTCTGAGGGAGCATAACTTAGCCCCCTGCTTAAAAAGGTTGAGAATTCCTGGACTAGAGAGCCCATGTTCCTGACTGAAGTGAAGAGGAAAAATAACCTCATCCACAATGGTTTTTGTTTCTTGTGGGGGGGGGTGTTAAAGTGGGGTCGATGTTTCAGTTACAACATGCAAAGGGGAACTGAGCAATTGCTTTGGGTGCTGTCCTTTCTGCTTTTAGAAATGATACATTTCTGGTTACAATTGACAAATACTGAAAACGCAGCTTGTATATCTCATTAAATGCTTCCTTACTACTTTATCAGTAAGAACCAATGCTAATCTGAATTTCAAAATGTAACCTTTTTTGGGTGGAGGGGGGGATGCAGCTCTTGGAATCTACAGCATGGAATGTTTTAAGGATCTACTAAGGTTTATACTTTAGACATCTGGGGCACGGCCAAAAAGGGTTGGGAACACTGCTTTAGACAGAAAGGACAGCACTGGGATGATAAATCTTTGGGACATGGCACTTGGCCTGAAATCATTGGATTAATGCTGAAATTATTCAGGTGCAAATTTATTCAGTTTCCTAACGAGAGACTAGGAAGGAAAGAGAAATACATTAATGATACAGGTATAGAAACGGTTTTCACTTCTGTAGTGGATTGGGTCTGTCGTTAACCAAAGTGTAACAAGCTGCATAAGACCACAGATTTCTCACTCCTTGAATAGGCATGAGGAAATGGGGAGACAGTGCTTGTGGGGGTTTTCTGCATTAGATACCAAAATAACTTTTTGGCTTTGAAAAATGCACTATTTGATTGGACAAGCAAGAGGGAAGAGCATCATTTGCTATTATAGGAGAAACCTGGCCTCTCTATATTTTATATTTATGTGATGCAATGACTTAAATTGACCCTCAGTTAATTATTTCTTGTTTTTTTCCTTTCTCCACCCAAACTATTTTGGTGCCATCATTGTATCTATTTTATTTACTATTTCATCGTTATTGTTAGTTGTGGTTTTATTTATATGGGTTTTTATTTCTATTCTTTGTTGGGGACCGGAGGGGTTCTTTAAAAATACCAACTGCTAGAGAGCCTTTTCGGTATCCCCTTTGGCCCTATGGAAGCTCCTGCCAGTTGAACTGCATCTCCAGACAGAGCAGCTGCCCTTCAGGAAAGAGCTGAAAACCTGGCTGGCAGGGCAGGTGTGGAGAGGAAGCAACTACCCCCCACCCACCCAAAACTGGCTCATATAGAACAGGATCACGCATGCTTCTAAAAGTTTTTAACTAGATTTTTAATTGGTGCTGGTGAAAGGTAATTTTTCAGTGTTTTGGGGAATTTTAGAGATTTATATAATTTTAAACTTTGGGGATTTTATGTATACTGCCCAGAGTCGCATGTCGATTGGGGTGGCTATACAAATTAAATAAATAAATAAATTTGCTATACAGTTGTACCTCGCTTAAAGAGCATAATGCGTTCCACAGGATTGCTCTTTAAGTGAGTTTGCTCTTTAAGTGAAACACCATTGTAAATGACCAATTGGGGGGGGGGAATTGTGAACCTCAATTTATTTGTTAAGCGAGTTTTTGGTTGGTTTTATTTGTTAAGCGAAGCGAACATTCAGAGAAAATGCTGCTCTTTAAGCGAGTTACTCTTTAAGCGAGGTGCTCTTTATGAGAGGTTTGACTGTACTGCCACTGCCCAGAATAACTGTACAGCTAGGCAGGGGGAATATAAAACAAAATAAAAAATAAGCATCCTAAAAAGAACTACATTTAATGTGTTTGGTTACCTTAAAGCCAACTGGTTGCCTTACCTGAAGAATTAAATTCAAAAATTAAAAATGTGGTGACTTAGGAATCAAACTTTAAATTCAAATTCAAGAAATAGAAGTGTTACACACAACATGTTTGAAAAGGTGAAGGTATCTTTTGGCCAACCTTTTCATGGTAGAAGGATAGCTACCTGGATCATCACTTGCTTCATCATCATCAGCGCTAATGCCTTTCTCAATTTCAAATGATTCAAAAAGATTATTGCCAACTCCAGGCTGACGTGGAACTAGAGGTGGGGAAGATGAAGTAATTTAAAAGAAAGGAATGATATAAATAAAAAAACAGGCAGTTTTTGTTTAATATTAAATATACATATTTTACATGAAGATTCATAATTATCTGTCCTCTATAATTAATGCAATAAAGTTTATACAACTTCTATCAAAATAGATTTCAAAAAGCTCAAGGAATTGTTTTAAAATGAGGGTCAAATTAGACATTATGGAACATGTCCTGTGAGTAAGCCATTTTTAATCTCAAAGCTGTTTTTCTGAGGCAAGAACATCAGTGTCGCAAATCTCATTCAAGTCCATATATACCTTTCAACAATCAATTGTAAGGAAACGTCAATGCGTCAGATGCCAAAATAACTTATCTGGCTTTGAGAAGTGCACCTTTATTTGGCTGGACAAGTGAGAGGGAAGCACATTGCTTGTTGCTACAGGGGAAGCCTGGCCCCAAAGAACACAAGACATAGAGGTGAGGAAAAGTATGTGATATGACAAACAGATATGTTTTACCACTTAAGGAAGCACAACTTCTAACAAGATGCCAACAGTTTGACCATGAGAACGATTTCTCTCTCTCTTTTCCTTTTCCTTGATATGTTATCATAAATACTTTTCAGAACATAAGATGCAGTGTCTCTGCAATAAGATGAAGATGCCTGTGACATCTCAGAAGAGAAACAGATGGCACAGACTCTGCAATCGGAAGGTAATAAAGCATTATCAGTCCAAAAATAATAGGGCTGCAGTAGCTCAGTGGTTAAGAAGTTCGCCTTGTAAGCTGGAAGGCTGGCAAATCAGCAGTTCAAGACCCAGGTACTGCATGATGGACTGAACATCTATCTCTGTCCCAGCTCCTGCCAACCTAGCAAACTGAAAGCAAGAAATTGCAAGTAGAAAAACAGGGACCACTTCAGTGGGAAAAAATCTTGGGGACATGAAAGGAGCATCATTCAGGCATCCCCTGAATGGAGTTTGTCCAGCAAAAATCTTTTCAACCCAGAATAATTTCTGACACAAAATTATTATTATTATTATTATTGTTGTTGTTATTATTATTATTATTATTATTATTATTATTATTATTATTATTATTATTATTATTATTATTATTATTATTATTATTATTATTATTATTATTACTGGATACAAATCAAGCATTTATTCAGGCTAGAATAAAATTAATAGCTCAAGCCCTAACTGATGATGATGATGATGATGATGATGAACAACAACAACAACAACAACAACAACAACAACAACAACAACAACAACAACAACAACAACAACAACAACAACCAGTCGAAGACTGGAATAAAATTAACAGTTCAAGCCCTAACCATGGACCTAAGAGCTGTTAAGGTAACGTCTGATTATATATGCAGTCCCCAGTAGAGTCGTTTTTTTGAGTGTTAGGATGTTCAAATCAGATAAGTCCAAAATTTCCAAATATCTAGAGAGTCCTTTAGGTACTGCTCCGATAACTATGGGAACAACAACAGATTTTCTTCTTTTCTACAACAGTTATATCAGGTGTGTTGTGAGGCAGGTGTCTATCTGTTTGAATTTTAAAGTCCCACAAGATCTTGACTCTCTCATTCTCTAAACTTTCTCTATTTGATGTGCCCAATGATTTTTACTGCATTCAAATCCAAACTTCTGGCAAAGTTTCCATTGGATAATTTTTGCAAACCTGTTATGATGGTCCAAATAATCAGTCTGCAAAATTTTGCTGCATCCACTGATCAGATGATCTACTGTTTCATCCTTTTCATTACAAAGCCGGTATTTGCTATTGTTGGATATGTGCTGTATTTTTGTTGTCATGAAATTTGTTGGCAAAACTTGTTCCTGAGATGCCAATATAAATCCTTCTTCAAAACTCCTGCTCGTAACCATCCCCATGTCAGTTTTGGGTCAGCCTTGCCTTCTACGTTTTTCAAATCTTGACCATGCATTGGTCAATATTGTTGTTACTGCTGCTGCTATTGTTCCAAAAATACATCAGCTCAAAGCTTTTGCTTCTGGTCATTAGGAAATAAAGCAGACCAGCTGATATCACAACTGCCCAACACAAGAAGGCTAATATGCAATTTCTAGAACTAAGGGAACCTCATTATAAGAAAATCAATTATTAAACTAGTTATGCTTCTAATTATGAAAAAGCCACTTCCTCTGTTGATAGACTTGGAGACAAATTAGTGCATTCTGGCAAATGTTTTGTTATTGTATTTTACAACTAGTATATCTGCATAATTACTAGTTGTGTAGGAGTTGTTAAAAATCCTGTATTGAAACCCAGATCTCTCTCATTGTGACAAGCTACTTCTTCATATTTGCTCATCAATGCAAACAAAAAGATTTTCTTCACATCACCACAATCAGTAGAATACCATGGGGGGCCGCCCTGGCCAGCGCCTTTTGGGCATATGGGTGGTCTTGGACTACAATTCCCAGAAACCCTAGCAGGAGCGGGTGCCGGTATCCTAGGCCTCGCCCAGGGGGCGGCATATGTGGCTTATGACCCAGGCGGCTGAATCCCACACTACGCTACTGACCACAATTTAGGAACAAAAAGAAACAGGTTGCTTTAATTTGCACCCAATGCAGTGTTTCCCAATCTTTGGTTTTTGGGCTTCAATTCCCAGAAGCCTAAGCCAATTACCCAAAGTACTTATTGTCCAATGTACTGAAAACTGAGGCTTCTGGGAATCGAAGTACCCCTGTGGGGCCTGGGACCAGTGATGGGATGACAAAAAGATTTCTACCCCACCATGACGTCATCATAGTGGGGCGGAGCTAACGTCATGACATCATGACGTCGTGGAGAGCCGACGTCATGACGTCATGGGCGGGGCCAAAAATAAAAATAAAATAAATAAAAATAAATAAAATTAAATAAATTAAATAAATAAATAAAATAGAATTAAAACAAACAAACACACACACACCTCAACCCACCCACCCACCCAAACAACCACAACACAAACCCGTAAATAACTTAAAGAAATAAAATAAATAAAGAAATAAAATAAAAATTAAATAAAAATACACCCACCCACCCAAAACACCATAAACCACCCACCCACCCCAAACACAAAACCCTCACTTACCCTTCTTGGGGCCGACGATCCCCATGGCCCGGGGCCACACGGCAAGGCACGCCGCCCCTGACTGGAGCCTCCTGTGGAGCCGCTTGCCGCCGCTTGCTGCTGCCGTCGCCACTGCCACCCGTCGCCGCTGCCTGGTGCTTCTATCGTCACTGCCACCTCCTGCCATCGCTGCTGCCGTTGCCATCCCCATCGCCGCCGGAACCGGAGGAGGAGGCGGGGCGCTCCATGTTGGCTCCAATTTTAAAAAAACCGGACCCGGAGCCACTGCCTGCTGCTACTGTCGCCGCTGCTGCCGCCTCCTGCCATCGCCGCCGCCGCCGCCGCCCCAGGCCAGCGGAGCGCACCTCCTCCTCCTCCGGTTCCAGCAGCGACGGCGGCAACGGCGGCGGCGATGGCGGGAGGTGGCAGCAGCGGCGACAGTAGCAGCAGGCAGTGGCTCCGGGTCCGGGTTTTTTAAAATTGGAGCCAACATGGAGCGCCCCACCTCCTCCTCGGTTCCGGCGGCGATGGCGACGGCAACGGCAGCAGCGATGGCAGGAGGTGGCAGTGGCGATAGAAGCACCAGGCAGCGGCGACGGGTGGCAGTGGCGACGGCAGCAGCAAGCGGCGGCAAGCGGCTCCACAGGAGGCTCCAGTCAGGGGCGGCCGGATCCAATTTTTTTTAAATTGGAGCAAAAATGGCTCCAATTTAGTGCACATGCATCAGATTGAGTTTCTGCGCATGCGCACTAAATTGGAGCCATTTTTGCTCCATTTTTTTTTTAATTTTCCTCCCGGTGAGGCGTCCGATCCGGACGCCTCAAAAACGGTATTACCCCCACGGAGAGCCCTCCGGAAATCTTCCTAACGGTTCTGTGGATCCGGTCAGAACCGGTGTCATCCCATCACTGCCTGGGACCCACTTTGGGACCCACTGATCTAATGGCTCTTTTGAGTTCACCTGCCTTCACAAGTTTCCTACAGCACATTATCTGCATACCAAGTTTAGGCAATGTTATGCAAACATTGCTGGTGGATAACAGCTGTAAACTGTAGCTAAAAAGATTACTGCACTTGTTCCAGCTGTCTTTAAAATTCTTTTACGAAAGACAAACAGACATCCAGCACATCATTAGAGACAAAAGCCATGCATTTCAGATTTAATGTGGTTTCTAGATATTAATACATCATGAGGCTTTTACAATGTTTGTGGATTTGCTTCTTCACCTAAGCAGACAAACTAATAATATCATTAAAAATAAATACATCACTCGCAGTAGTGAAGCAAAGGTTATTTTGAAATTTGCTTGGAGCAGTAAGTTTTATGTTACACTAAAGATACATGTAGTGCTATTTACATTCAATAGTCACTTGTTCACTGTTGTCTTTGGTGCAGAAAAACTTGTGAGTAACCAATACAATTTGTAACTCCTCAAGATATCATATTATTATTTTTTAGAAAAGAGAGACATGATTTTTCAGAGGTTTGAGTCTTTACCTTGCTCAATTCCCTTCCAACTGGCCAGCACTAGGAAAAGAGGGTGTGTGTGTGTGTGTGTGTGTGTGTGTGTGTGTGTGTGTGTGTGTGTGTGTGTGTGTGTGTGTGTGTGTGTGTGTGTGTGTGTGTGTGTGTGTGTGTGTGTGTGTGTAATGGACACAGCCACCAGTCTCCCAACCTACCTTATGGAAAAGCTTCACTTAAAATAGTTATCATCATCATCATCATCATCATCATCATTGTTGTTGTTATTATTGTTGTTGTTCTGCTCAATCACACACATGACTCAGGGCGGCTCACAACAGTACAATACACAATAAAATTACAATAAAAACAATTGCAATAAAATACAGGTCGTCCAAGGTACAAAAGTTTCAAACAGCCACAGACAGACCAGGGGCTAGACTGGCCAGGTTGACCAGGGAAGCAATGTTCAGTCCCCTCCCAAACAGCCACGTCCTGGCACCAAAACAACACAACTCCAGCCATTGGGCATGGCCTGGGGTTGCTCCAGCCATCTGGAGCAACAGTTCTTCAACCCTGGCAATTGGGTGTCGCCCAGGGTCGCGGTGGCGCTCCAGCCACCTGGAGCAGCGGCTCTTCAACCCCAGTCATTGGGCATGGCCTGGGGTTATATTAAGTTTAGTATCAAGGTATGTTGCAGTGCCTTTTTAAAAAAATGCTTTTGCAATTGAACATGCATTACAAAGAGAAGCAAGACATTACAGTACTTTGGATGCATGAATGTCTTAAAATACATTTTAAAGAATTTGACTACACAATAGGAACTTTGAAAAGCTACATGTCACCATAACCTCTTGCTCTCCTACAGTTCTGGTTTCAGAGGAAAGGATGACAAACAGATGGCAAACAGAATCCCTCAATAAAGTAACTTTCTGGAACTTTGCCTTAGTGGGAATGTGGAACTTGAATAAAGGTTTCACATTCTCTTTTTAAAGTATATTTTATCTTATTCTTCACAGTCATCAGTAGAATTTTGTTCCTTCAAATTTAAAGTTTCTTTGTACACATAATTTTAACTTTGTGACTAAGTGAGGGTAGCATCTGTGATAGATTTCCTAAAATATGAACAATTCATAGAAATTTTTAGATTATCAACAACCACTTTAATGGAGATCATTTTCTATTTATTTCTAGTTATGAAGTTTATTTAATCAATTTTGATGTTTTCTGCATGCTTAGGCAGAAGGGTTGAGTTGAAAGAAAATGCATAGCTTCCGAGTGCAGGGGTTCTCAACCTTTTTAATCCACGGGCCAGAACATGCCCCCTCAGACAGCTGAGCGGGCCAAACCGATGGTTCCCCCTGCCATAAACACTGCCATAAAATGAATCCACTGCTGTCATAAACATGTTTACTACAGCCGTAGGTGGATTCTGTGGCTGCCATAAACATGTCCGCTTCTGGTGGCAGCGGCAGCAGTAATGCAGGCCTCATGGAATGGTGCCATGGGCATGGGTCTTAGGCTGAAAACCCCTGTGCCAGGGTAATATACTGATTCAAAGAGCTGCACAAAGAAATAAAGACTTCTAGAAAACTGGACACTGACAAACTGAGGTAGCATGAGCAAAGTATTTCAAATGTCTAATTAAAATAAGGGCTTCACCTTTTCATCTTGAATGCTTTTATCTATTTGCCAGTGGCAGAGTTTGTTTGGGAAAGGACTGTGTTGTGGTTAATCGTGATTAAAGGTTTCAGTTACAAGTTGATTGTTAATAGAAAATGAGGTCTGGTAAATGTTAGAAAACCTGTACATCAGATGTTATACATGGGATTAAACATATTCTTGAATTCAGACTTTATTAAGAGAACAGAGGCATAAATATGAATACAATCACCCACATACTGATAGTTAAATGATTCTTAAGAGAATAGATTCTTGTGCAACCAAAATGGTAACATCTAGGTATATATCCTGTATTTGCATATATTTTAAAGCCAGTGTGATAAGCACCCATCTTTCCTTGCCAATCCAGTGCAGAAGGGAAGATTCCTACCCTTTTCTGTATATAAACAACTCCTGTTTTTAACAGTGTCACACACCATTCACAACAAGGGTTTTGAGTTTATATTGATTCTTTCTTTTCTTTTATTTGATTTAAGTTCTGCCAACAAGGCCCATGAGGCAGCTTGCAGTAAAATAAAATTAAAACACTATCACTGAAACAGAACAATAAAATCCATCATCACCACTCTCCAGTTTCAATAGTTAAAATAAGCAATTTTTTACCAACATTATCAAAAAGAATGCTTTAGTCAGTTCCAAAAGACACATAGGAATAGATGGCTTTCATTGAGCACAGGACAACTGCTAGGTGTGCATGCTTACTACATCTTTAATTGACCTTCTTAAGAAAAGAACAGGTTCTGTAGCTGCTGTACCTTTAAGAATGAAGACTCTGCCCTCCATGAGTAGCTTTTAGGAATTGGAACACCCCTAGTAATGGCTCTTCACTAGTAGCATGTATCTTTCTCTGGGTTTCCATCTTTATACTGAGGGGCAAAAAAGTGGCCAGTGCTTTCGTTCAGGGTGTTTTCTATATGAGATTTGATTTTAAAATAAAGAGGCAAAAGAATGGAGATCCCTATAAGTTCTCCATTAACATTTAAGACAGGGGTTTGCAACCTACAGCCCATGGGCCAGACCCAGGATGCGATGCCATTTCATGTAGCCCACTGCCCTTGCTCCTGGAAGCAGTGGGAGTGGGAGAAACAGCTGGAAATGCACCCACGGCTGTCATAAACGTGTTTATGACAGCCATGGATGTATTTTACAGCAGCATTTGTGGTGGAGGAACCACGTGTTCAGCCCACTCAGCTGTCTGAGGGGGCGTGGTCTGGCCCATGGCATTAAAATGTTGAGAATCCTTGAGTTAAGAGAATGAACAAGCACAAGATCATCTGGTCATAATCATCATTATGATGAGGAACACTATATTTCTGTTTATATTATGGCTGGAATCCTTTCAATTAACACCAACTGAAGTAATTCTATTTGCATAAATCCCAGCTGTGAACAGCTCCAAGTTAAGAAAATTGGCATAGGCATCTATAGTTTCCATATGAGACTGTGGTGGCTTAGTGGTTAAGATACTGAACTTGACAAATGGAAAGTTGGCAGGTCAGCAGTTCAAGACCCAAGTACTGCACAATGGAGTGAGCTTCCTTCTCTGACCCAGCTCCTGCCAACCTAGCAGTTCAAAAGCAAGAAATTGCAAGTAGATAAATAGGGACCACTTCAGTAGGTGGGAAGGTAAACACCATTCTGTGCACTCTGCTGTCTAGTCATACCTGCCACATATCTCAGACATGCTTATTCATGCACTACTAGACATTAAGCCATGCTTATGAATGAAAAGTGATTGATAAGGCTACATCATGGTAGTCACGATATAAGCACTGCTACAATATACTACATCAAGATTTTTATTTGAACTCATGTCCCATTCTTATACCCTGAAGGTCTGTTCAAACAATGAAGCACATCAACATATCCCAATTGCTTAAATTTGTGTTTTTCAAAAGTCAGACTGGTTTTTTAAAAAGCTGTTTCTCCCTTGGAAGAAAAATTTAGGATCATCATCATAAGAAAGCTTAACAAATTATTTGTATCCAAAGCATGAAAAGAATCTTGTGTGTCTATCACACAGCTATGCCTTTGATTCCATGTGTAACAACTAGGGAATGATATGGGACTATTATAGTTTTGAATTGCAGATATCTTTAGCTTGGAATACCCTGGTGTCCCAATAAAGCTAAAAGAAAAAATGGCTCTCCTGTCTCTGGCATTGAGACTGCAATCATACATAAATCTACTAGGGAGTAAATTTGCTTACATCTGAGCAAACATGCATAGGATTGTACTGACAAGTATAAAAAAAGAGAGAAAAAACTGGCAGACAAAGTGCTTAAAGGCTTATTATAATAAATATACTTTTTAGACAATGATTCAGAGATTTCAGTGTTTTATAGAATATGGAAGATTTGGTGGGTTTTTTCTTTAAAAAACAGCAACATTTGTAACAACAAGGGTAGAAAATGCTTGCATATTTTATTTTTGTGTACACAAGACACTTTGATCAGGAGCCTGAACAGCTATGTCTGAAAAATCAATTGACTTATCAGATGGATGTATTGGGTAAACTAGCTGGACCTATTAAAATAATGCTTCTGATTAATCAAGCATCCCTCACTCAAAGCAGATTAATGAATTTCTAACCACCCACAGGTCCTCTGAATTCCCTCTTGCTGCTTCTTGATTAAGCTGATTAAACCTGGCAGGGTGCAGTGAGTTTGATTCTTACCCTCAGGGGAGGAGCAAGACATTTCATTCACTTTCCACCTGTCTCAGATGTGATCACAAGTGGAAAGGGAAATTCCTGTCAATTCTGAGCACCTTCAGAAGTTGAAATGTAAGTGAATAAACCAGTGAATTACTCTGCTCTTCCTGGGAGAGGAAAACATTAATTTAGGCTTAAAGGAACTTAAGATAAAGTTGGAGGGGGGGGGCTCTTGTCTGCTCTGAATCTGTCTCAGTCTGATGCAAGGTAAGAGGTGGAGGGAAAAAGAAGAAGGGGCAGCCAAAGATGAGATGGCTAGATGGTATTGTAGACACAATGGGCACAGAGCTGGGTGGGTTGAGGTGGAGGACAGATGTGCCTGGAGGACAATGGTACATAGGGTCACAAAGGGTCGGAATTGACTGTGTGACTGAACAAAAAACCAAGGGAATGAGACCTTTGTACTAATGTTGATTATGTATCAACTGCTACATATATCAGCATCATGAGAGCATGGTGTCTTGCCCATATGTTCTCAATAGCCTCTTCACCCACATGACTTCACAAACTTTAACTCAGAGCGTTTACATACTTTGACAGGACATCTTGCAAAAACAAAGATATTGATGTAACAGCGCCTTCTGTAGTTTCATTATATGCTGATCAATCTGCCACAGAATGTCTGCTGAGAACTAAGACACAGTTGTTCAACTCCAATTAGTTACGCCTTCCAGGTAATGTAATTGGTGTACATCTTGGTGGTAAAGTGCAGCGAAATTTGAAACTTAGTATAGCCATTTTCTGTTGACTTGGTGCACAACTGTAAATGCACTAACTTATGTCAACTTCCCACCAAGATTGTGCCAACTACATTATTCCAGCTTAAAAGCTCAATAAGTTTTTAGAGATTGAATTCAATGTGATTTACTTCTAGGTAAACATCTTCAGGGTTGCACTTTAAATGTTTGCTTTTTCAACTAATTAAGTTAATAAGGGTCGCCTTGGTGAGGAGGGTGGTATAGAAATATAAATAAATACATAAATACATAAATAAATAATAAGCTAAAGAATCACATCACATTTTATAAAATAAAATAAAATATTTCTTTGTCTTTTTCTTTCTATGTAAAACCACCCATGTGGCTATTCAGATTTCATATACATGTTCTCTCCTTATAATTCAAAATTCTGTTCATCTGTGAGACTAGATGAATGCACCAATTTATGCTCTTTGACTTAATAACCCTTTGCTCCAATACCAAAATCATCCCATAATCAGTGATGGGATGTTTCCAGTTCGTACCAGTTCGCCCGAACCGGTAGCAATATTCCCGGGTGGTTTGCCGAACCAGTAGCAACAACCCAGGAAATTTTTTAAAATTTGGAGCCAAAATGGCTCCCGGGTACTGCACATGTGTCAAACCTTTATTTGATGCATGCACAGTTCTATTTTTTACTGTGTATGTGTCAAATGAAAGCTTGATGCATGCGCCGTTCCTGGCAGCCATTTTGGCTGCCGGGAAAGGAAGGGTGCAGGGAGCGCCTGAAGAAGTGGTGGCAATGGCGGCCTTTCCGTGCCTGGCCCCGCCAGGATGCCATGCCGCCGCCATGGTTTGCCGCCACCGCCGTAGTTTGCCACAGCTGCAGTTTGCCGATGCACAACCAAAATGGTAACAAAATGGTGGGTGGGTGGGTTTATTTGTGTTTGAAGTGGGTAGGTTTATTTGTGTTTGAGGTGGGTGGGTGGGTGTATTTTTATTTTATTTTTATTTTATTTATTTAATTTATTTACGGGTTTGTGTTGTGGTTGTTTGGGTGGGTTGGTGTGTTGAGGTGTGTGTGTGTGTGTTTGTGTGTGTGTTTATTTTAATTTAACTTAATTTATTTTAATTTTTAAAAATATATATTTTTGCCCCACCCACAATGTCATGACATCATGATGTTGGCCACACCCACGACATCTGTGATGTCACGGTGTGGTAGGAAATTTTTTGACAACCCATCACTACCAATAATGCTTATTATTTTTCTTAACCAGCAGGAGACAAATGGTGAAGGGAAAGTCCTATCACATTATTGTAAATCCATTCACTCCATAATACATAACGACCATGCTTTTATCTTCTCCAGTCCTTACATTGTCTTCCCAAACTTAACATATTGAGACATCTAAACTCAGAAGAACTGAGAGCAAACAAAATTACTATTTTAGGGAGATGAGACTTTTAATTTCACTAGAAGAACTATATTACTGGGAACATCTGAAATAAAGCCCAGTTTCACTCCCCAAGTCATCAAGGAATGCGCTTGTCCATCTGCTGTAAGATGACAAAACTCATACCCTATTTAGTTCAGTAATGCTACTGTTTGTGAGGATGAGGAGTAGGGCTTATCTTAATGCTCTCCCATTCTAAAATTAACCTCAGTTGCAGTGCCAAAGATGAAACAGTCTTGGCTATCATGCTGAAATGCATGAACTAGCAAATGACATCCAATGAACGAAATCAACTTGGCATATAAGTAATTCAATATATTTCAACGAGTCTTCCTCACGCTAGGAGCATCTTTACAACTGTGAGTTTTAACTGTCTCTCATTTGGTGGCCACATTCCATAAAGTAGGAATCAAGAGTTATTTTTAATGTGATTTTTGCAGTTGCTTGACAATAAACACCCCAGGAATGGATACATTAATTCACACGAGTTGTGTGTCTCTTGAAAGCTTGAATGTTTTGAATAGTAGCTGTGTTCGTCTGTGTTTTAAGCAAATCAAAGAGTAAAGAAACAAAAACATTGTAGCACTTTAAAAAATAAAAGCTTGTACTCTAAAACAGAGTTGGGTCCAAAACAGCAGCATGATGTCATTTTGTATTTCTTTCTTAGTTCAGTTATATAAAGCTGAATAAATTTCTCTTTCCACCTCAATTTGTTCAATCATCTGTCTTCCAATTCTATTGCTAAATATTTTTCTGAAATAATATCTTTCTTAGATAAGTGTCTAAGCATTATCTCAGCCTCCTGTAACTACTATCCTTCGGTGCTAAATTCTGAAGCATACTATAAGTTCAATAGCCAGACATGCTTAAATCAGTCATATTCTTTATCGGTTCTACAGTTCATCATATGGGCA
Source organism: Furcifer pardalis (assembly GCA_030440675.1). Lineage (NCBI taxonomy): Eukaryota > Metazoa > Chordata > Lepidosauria > Squamata > Chamaeleonidae > Furcifer > Furcifer pardalis. The sequence continues at coordinate 80,577,017 of CP126892.1, forward strand.
CAATATGATTAGTTTATGACCTTTTCCTATTAAACCAAACCTTCAGCAGAACAAAACACATAGAAATTACTATTTACAAAATGAGATTCTCAAGTTTCTCAAAGACAACATTTCAGTCTATGGGTATAACAAGACTCAGCATTACTTACTGAATACATCTCCTCTTGGTTTCTGAGGATCAATTGGTATCCTGTTGTCAACAGTAAATCCTTCATGAGGCGTAGTTTCACTAGGAACATGCAGCGGCTCTTTCGTTGTCAACGTTGATATTCTTGTTGTTACAGGTTTTGATGGAGTAGGGGGTGGTGTTGGGGGTCTGGTCACTGGTGGGAGTCTGGTCACAGTCTTCAGGGCTGGCCTTGTTGTTGCAGGTTTTGTAACAAAACTGGTTAATGGGCTCTGTGTTGGCTTCTCGGTTGATTTTTGGATGGGTCTTGCTGTTTTAGGAGCAGGCTTTATTGTAGCTAAGGCTGGTATGTGTGGTGATTTAATGGGATACCTTGTATCACCTGTCTCGATTATCCAATTTGTTATGCCACCACTGCCTTTAGGAAAGGTTGTGTTCCCTTTAAACACATGGTATGGACCAGAAGGATCAATCATAACTTTTGGAAGAGCTGGAGAAATAAGATGGGGAAACGGTTTATCTCTCTATGCAAAGTTAGGCTAGATGACTCTTAGGATCCCTTCCAACTCTTACTTATAGTTTTTGTTACTACTGGTTCTTCTCTTTTATTTTTGAATCAGAATAAAGAGAACTCTTTCTTTATGTTTATGGCAATAAAATCCCACTTGAAGGAAAACACATTATTTCATGACGGGCTTAGAAAAGTTACTTTTCTGGGCTGTGTCAGATCCTCACAGGCAGAATGCTTACTAGACATGTTGGATAAAGGATTCTGGGAGTTATAGTTTAAAAAACCTAACTTTTCTAAAATCGAAACTTCAAAGTTAAGGTCATATTTCTCTGAATCATGCATCTGCAGTTGTCCTATATTACAGTTCCCATCTTTCACAGCCAACTAGGGCTTCCAGAACAACATATCTGAAGGGCATCCAATTGAGGATGGCCTGAGACATGACTTTTTTGTAGTGTGAAACTACATGCCTTTTCAACCATGTAACTGTAAACATAGTAACAGTAAGAACCATGTACATGTTCACTTGAGAGTATAAACTTACACCTGAGTACAACTGCACAGGATGGCACTGCAAGAACTGCCACATGAAAAGCTACATTAGCATTCTTACTTCTCTACAAAAATTTAATTAGAAGTCAATGTGATTAATACCAGTGGAGAGAATTTACAATCTGCTGCAAATATAACATTGGTTTTCTATCATGCAAATTCTCTAATTAATATTGAATGTCAGTATATTTTGATTTGTACCAAGACACACAGACAGTCCCTTACCCCACACTCTCTCTGAGATATCATCTGAGACAGTGGTGCCCAAACTTTTCCTGCTGTGGGCCAGTCCCATCCCCGACACACAGTAGTGGGGGCCAGAGGTGAGCTGCTCCTGCTGCTGACCATTTTGACATCAGCAGCGGTGGCAGCGGAGGCAGCAACCGCACTTCGTCCCTGCTGCTCCAAGCAGTCTCTGGCTTGGTCTCCTCGCTTCAGCAGCCTTTGGGGACATGGATTGCTGCCTTGGGGAAATTTTCTGAGCCTTCCCCACTTCAAAATATGTGGCACAAGGAGAGGCCCTTGGCACACCCGGGAGAACATCATCCTGGATGTGCCAAGGGCCTCTCCTAGCACAGTGGATTTTGAAGTGGGGAAGGCTCCAAAAATTTCCCCAAGGCAGCAATCCACTTCCCCAAAGGCTGCTGAAGTGAGAAGACTGAGCCAGAGGCTGCTCAGAGCAGCAGGGACAAAGCGCGGTTGCTGCCTTGGCCGCCACAACTGCTGACATCAGGCAGTGGGGGCAAATCCCATCTCATTTTCAACAATACCAAAGGCTGGTGGATGATTTAGTACTATCAGCAATGCTGGTAGTCAGGTTTTCCAAAGAAAGAGATTGCCACAATATTTTATTTTATCATTTCAAACCTAACTATTAAGATCTCTCAAAATCTTACACGCATCTCTCATGACCATCATCAAATTTGCATACAATTAAAAAACAAACACAATATCAATTTTAACCAGCAATCCATCACAGTTTCTTATTTGCATTTCTGCATGGAAAGAACTTTACTTCCAATACGTGAAGTGGAGGAAAGCACAAATATCTCTACTTTTTTAAAAAAATATTTTAAAGAACTTTAAGGAATTCTTATATTCTTTAAAATTTAGTAGTACACCACAACCATGCAGTAAATAGCCCTGCATTTTGGCTCAAACTTTGCAAAGTCTAACACTCAACTGAACTATGCAAATTCTCTTAGAACCCAGAAGAATCTGTGCTTCTCCAGGTGTTTCTGGCCAGAACTTCCCTTATCATTTACAACTTGTTGGGCTGGCTAAGGACAACAGGTAGTGAAATCTATCAACATCTGAAGGGCAACATGTTCCCCACACCTGTCTTACAGTTTCTACATAAACAGGGATGCTTCGGTTTTGATAGCATTGAGGAGCGACTCAGTGGGGTTTACAAAGTTTACAAAGTAAGGGAGGGGGTTGTCTATAAATAAATCCTTATGCTCAGTAGTTGCCAGAAGCTCTCCAAATTAGGCAGAGGACTTTCCCAGTCCTGAAATAATCTTCTTTGTCACTGCCAGAAAACAACTGGAGGGATGCCAGACTAGCTTCCTTTCAAGAGGAGATCCACAACCTGCTAAAAACTATTCAGAATATTTTCTCTTAGCAGAAACAAGAGAAAAATATCCCCCATTGATCTCAAAGGTCAGGCAACTTTGAATTGGATAGTAAAGTCATTCACATACAGTACCTTGTACCCAGTCCTGGTAGTCAGCCCAGGTGCAACATTTTAGACCAACTTAAGAAACCTAATCTCCCTTGAAGGCAGCCGCATGTAAAGTGTGAAGTCCAGTAATCCAACTGGCCTGAGCAGACATCTCCAGAAATGTTAACCACTGAGAAGAACAATTTAAACACAGCTTATATCATGGAAGTGTTGAAAACCTACACCAAAGACTTAGAAGACAAGGCCATGCTCCTGCTAAATGCAAGTGACAGATTATAATCATTAAAACAAGCAAAGTAATGTACAGAATTGAATGATGTGGGTTCACTAAAAGAGCTTGAGGGAAAGTATTTTTACACTGACACATTAAAGTTCATAAAATTTTATATATAGTACCAATTCCTTTAAAATTGTTGTGCAAACTGATATGGATATGACTGGCTCACAAAATGTACTGTGCATGTTTCTCATTTAGCTCTGGAATACGAGAAAAAAAGAATTACTACATACCTATGCAGTTTATTCCATCACCTCTGTATCCTTCTTTACATTTGCATTTGTAAGATCCTAAAGTATTGTAACATTGTGAGAAACCTCCACAATGATATTGGCCAAGCGAGCATTCATCTATGTCTATAACAGGGGAGAAGTTGAATAAGCATTTTCCATGTGACACAAACTAAATTGTATCTTCAAATTAAACATAAAATCATCTATTGTAATTCTGTCTTCTTTTAAAACAATGACTTAAATCACAGTATTTAAATTATTGGGATATTGATGGTGAAGAAGAAAGAACTTGACAGTTATTGATGTTTTTGGTATTTTATATTGTATCCCAAAACAAAATGTTTGAAAGAGTTATTGAAAGTGACTTTCAACAGCAGCTGTTTAAATATTTTTAAAGGATAGTTTAAAAGAGGAATTGACAGACTCATAAAATAGACTGGTTCTCAGGTCCCAGGGTATCTGAATCATAAGTTAATTTGTAGGATGGGAGTGAACAAGAAATAAACAAATTCAATTTCATATTCATTCATTTTTGTGTCAGAGATTACTCTGGGTTGAAAGGATTTTTGCAGGGGATGCCTGAATAAGGTTTCTTTCATGTCCCCCATGGTGCAGCTCTCAGATATTGAACCTCTCTTTCCAATCTACAAGCCTAACGCTTTAACCACTAGGGCACCAGAGGAGCTCAACCCGGAGTAATCTCTGACACAAAAACACATTTAATATTTGTTTTGGATTATTTGATTTATGGAAAAAAAATTTCACAGCACATACTGGAATTTTGAAAGTTGCATTGATTGGTGTATATATATATGTTTATATAAAAAATTACAAATGGGTTTGATAATTCCAATCTTTATGGAGTTTATTTTATTTGGGTGCATGGATATTCTTGTAGGGCCTGTAAAGGCACACAGCTGAAATATCTATCTATTGCTCCTATTTGCACTCAATATTTTGAGGTAGAGGCTTTTCATTTTCTGCTGAAATGTGGAGGAAACTGAAGTAGCAGTAGCTCAATGACATCAGCAGAAGCAAAGGCACTCGCCAAATGAGAAAGAGTTGTTACCACACAAAGGCTGAATCTAGCAATGTAATGTCATCGGCTGCTACTTGTATCAGAGCACACATTTTTCCTGGAGGTAATTTTCTCAGCTGGTGGATGTGTCTCTGGTGACTCCACAAACTGACCCTGGCATGGAACATGCAACTGCACACAGTACACTGAATAGATGGTGGAGGACATGGTTGGGTTTGATAAAGCTTCTGTTCTTGTCAAAATTCTAGTTTATTTATTTATTTATTTATTTACTCCAATTTTTATACCGCCCTACTCGGTTGGGCCGACTCAGGGCGGTTCACAAGCACAGAGTAAACAGCAAGTTTATAGACACATCATGTAAATATAAAAAGAGGATTACATCATTACATCATTACATCATAAAACATCATTACATCATAAAAAGTTCAGTCAATTTGTTCAAATGTATATTTCCTCCCCCAGCCTTTAATTACAGGAAAACCATTGGGAGCTGCAGGACAGGGGAGGAATCTGTAATTCTGAAAAAAATGCTGCATGGGAATGAATTTACTGACACCAGTGATTTTCAAAATGTGAAGACTTCCTCTGCCCCCCACCCACCCACCCCCCATCCTCCAGCCCCCTGACAGCTTCATAGATTCCACTGGGAAGGGAATAATCAGATTGTTTTTTTAAAAAAATGTTGCAGCTGATGTTAATAGCCTTTACGCAACACAGTTGGTCACCCTCTCATTCTGCCTAAAGGTAAAGGTAAAGGTTTCCCTTGCTCAAAAGCCAGTCATATCCGACTCTAGGGGTCAGTGCTCATCTCTGTTTCTAAGCTGAAGAGCCAGCGCTGTCTGCTTCTGCAGATGTTTCCATGGTCATGTGGCAGGCATGACTAGACACCGGAGTGCACGGAACGCTGTTACCTTCCCACCAAAGTGGTCCCTATTTATCTACTTGCAATTTCTTGCTTTCAAACTGCTAGGTTGGCAGGAGCTGGGACAGAGACGGGAGCTCATTCCGTCCTACAGTACTCGGGAATCGAACTGCTGACCTTCCGCCTCCCAGTCAGCATCTTAGTGACTTGAGCCATTCTGCCTAGCAGGGCCAAAAAAGCTATTTATACTAAAAATGGTGGCAAGGCAATACCTGAAGTTTCATAGACTGGGACTACAAAAGCTTCCCACCATCTTTGCAAGCACATTACAGTATCTGAAAAGTTTACCAGTTACATTGTGTGCTATAATAACAATTTTGTGTCAGAAATTATTCTGGGTTGAAAGATTTTTGTGGGAGAAACTCTGCTCAAGGAACACCCATATGAGGGTCCTTTCATGTCCCCAAGAGCTGAGGCAGAGATGGGCGCTCAATCCATCATACATTACCCAGGTTTTGAACTGTTGACTTGCTGGCATTCCAGCTAACAAGGTGAGCTTTTTAACCACTGAACCACTGCAGCCCCTGAGCTAATGTCACCTAACACAATACATAACTTTCAAAGAGATGGACAATCAAATGCACATCTATATTCTCTTAACAAGTACACATAAATATTTTAAGGGACAATTTGAGGTAGATTTGCCATCTGTATTTGTTTGTCTGTTGTCATGTTGAGTGTCCACTAGTAAAAGTAAATGTTGCCCTTGCTTGAAAGCCAGTCATATCCTACTCTAGGGTTCAGTGCTCATCTCCATTTATAGCCAAAGAGCCAGTGCTGTCTGTGTCTGCAGATGTTTCTGTTGACATTTGGCAGACATGCCTAGATACCCAAGTGCACGGGACGCTGTTTACCTTCCCACCAAAGTGGTGCCAATTTATCTACTTGCAATTTCTTGCTTTTGAACTGCTAGGTCGGCAGGAGCTGGGACAGAAATGGGAGCTCACTCCATCATGCAGCACTCAAGTTTCGAACTGCTGACCTGCCAACCTTCCAGTGTCTTAACCACTAAGCCACCACAGTCCCTTGAGTGTTTACTAGCCTAAATCTTTTGAAAATGCAAACAAGGGCATTCTTCAGCACCAAGACTAGATTAAAATGGGTCTATCACAAAACAAGGACAATGTCTCATGAAGCTAAATCACCAGCTAAGGTACCCATTAATATTCCACTGATTTCCTTACCATTGCATTGGTATTTGCCTCCAGTGTACATCAAATCAAATCCTTTATGACATTTGCAAATATAGCTTCCAAAAGTGTTGACACACTTCCTGAATCGTGGACATGTTACTCTCCCAGTTGCACATTCATCAACATCTGCAAGTAAAAATCTATTAAATATTTGCATCAACAAGCATTATATAAGAAATGTACAACTTTTTGGACCTATAAAGCCACAACTGGTACTACTTGGGCTCGGCACACACATATGCATGTATGTATCTATACCAGGGTTTCCTAAGAGCCATGTCAATTCCCTAAAGGACTGATCAGCCAATGTACTGGCTTAGGCTTCTGGGAATTGAAGTCTTCCAATATGGGCCTGGGCCCCATATTAGGAACTACTGATCTATATTAATTGCAACTGGAAATCCTTGATCTTGGAAGCAGAGAGGTAGCCCAGAGTTTGTGTTGTACATCCCACTTTCTTTAATTAAGCTAAAAACATATTTCCCTTAGGAAAGCTGAATGTTCCAAAATTGTTTTGAAAACGACCTTTTGCTCTGGTCTTGAGGAACACAATGCCTTGCAGAAATTCTGATTTAATCTCTAGGGAGGATTCATATTCAATTTTGCTCTAATTCTCTCTTTCCCATCTTCACATTAAATAATATTCCTCCATCCCAACAGAGTCCATTTGTCTCTTTTGTTAATTTTATATGTTGTCCAAATGGCAAAAGTCCTTGATGAAATATGCAATCATAAAGTCTGAAGGCAATCAGTAATCAGACAGAACAAAGAAAACAAAGGCAACAATATAACTGATAACTGAAACATCAAAATAAACATTAAACTACTCCCAGAAGAATCTGGTTCAAATTTACACAAGGACACTAAAATACATTGTGGTTTTTTTAGTATCCAATGTCAGCAGAATTGGGACTTTCTTCCAGTCCTTCTCCAATTGAAGTAACTGGTTTCTGAAGGGCTTCCAATGTTTCTGGGCAGATGTTAAGTGTTTTTATGTCAGGGATGGCCAACCTTGGTGCTCCATGTGTTCTTGGACTTCAGTTACCAGAATCCCAAGTCAGCAATCCTGGAGTACCAAGGGTGGCCATCCTTGATATATGGAAGGGGTGCCCAAATTTTGTGGGCTGTGGGCTGGTCATGTGGTTCCTCCCACTGAAAGCAGTAGTAAAAACATTCCTTGAGATCTGTTTTGCCACAGGATGAGATAGATTTTAAGCTGCCATTTTCTCTGCTTAAACCAGGGGTTACCAAATCATGGCCTATGGGCCAGATACGGCCTCTGACACCAATTCATCCAGCCCATGCCACCCTTCCACTCCTTGGAGCAATGAGGTTGGCACGGGCTGAATAAATTGGTATTGGGTGCCAGATACACCCTGCAGGCTGTAGTTTGGTCACCTCTGATATATGGCATTGCAAAAAGGAAGGAGGGCTGCTGATTCTGGCAGAAAAGTGGGATGCAGCTGAAGTACATCATTGGATTGTGACCCTGGTACTCCATTGCTGGTGCAGTTTAGTAGAGAGGAAAATTTGGCTGTGTAACCAGGAGTTTGAATCCTCACTCTACATTATAGGAGACAGTCTAGACAACAATACCCAGTGTGTGAATGACTGAAACAGTTATGTGCCTTGTCAACTTCACAGTCTTAGACAATCTGTAGACTATAGCACTACTATAAGACATTCTACTTTATACCTGGGAAAATCCTGAGAGAGGTCCCATAAATCAGAACTGACTTGACAAGACATAATTATTTTTAATCACCCATGACAACAATGTCTGCCTCAGTACCAAGAGATCAGCAATCAAATATGATTTTAACAGTGAGCCTGAAAGACACAGAAGGCGGTTCGCCTTTACCCTAAGCTATTTAGGGCTTTAAAGATCAGCACCTTTAATTTATAATTTACCATAAGCATATGTGAAATCTGCTATAGAAACATAATTGTTTAGTTCTGTTTCCTAATCCTGAGTGGCAGATTCTTGGGGGGAAATCAACTGCTACTTTGAAATCTGGCCAAGCATTCATTATAGGAAAAAGAGAGGTTCAGCACTAAGAATTTAGTTTGTATATATTTTCATGAGGTTTGAAATAACTAGTTAAAGGGAAGTAGGCACACATAAATAGTTAGTGTCAGAGTAAGAAGTAATGTAACAAATAGGTACAAGGTTGCAGTAAAGCAGAGATTCACAACCTACAGCCTGCGGGCTGGCCCCGGCCCATGACACCATTTCATGTGAAAGGTTGATGTGTCACACAGTCTGCTATCTGCATCACCAGTGTAAAGTTCAGTCTTACTTTACTGTAATGACAGCATATCTATTGGGAGCTTGTTTTCACTTAAAATAAGCAATATTTTTGTAATGAATAAATAAGCTATCCTTTTGTTCTGGAATATCAGTTTCTTTGTTTTTTCAAAAAATCATATCAAGTACTTTTCATTTTAAAAATGCTTAAGGAATTTGTTCCTGTAATTGTACATCTGTCCTGCAAAAAATGCATCAATAATGAAAAATAACTGCAGAACAGGGAATAGACTGCTGTTGCTATGTTTCTGATGCTACATCTGTTGATATTCTTGCATTGCTGTAAGATCTGCTCAAAATTTACATAGTACAACAGATCATTCCTTATATTTCCTGGAACTAAAATGTAAATGTACCTACTTACATACCATCCCATAGTCCTAAAGCTCTCTCTGGACAGTTTACAAACTAATTATGCAAACTACAATTTGTTTGCAACAAGTTGGACACTAATTTTACCAACCTCAGAAGGATGACTCAACCTTGATCCTATCAGGATCAAACTCAGACTGTGAGAATGCCAACAAGCGTAACCCCTGCACCACAGGACCTTGGCCTCCAGAAAAAAAACTTCGAGGGGAATCTTGAAATTGATGCAAAAAAAATTATCCCATTGCTTATGGAATACACAGCATACAAGAACAGTTTTATGATTCTGGCTTACCTATGCAAGTTCTACCATCAGATGCTAGTTGTAGGCCTGGGGAAGGACAACGGCAGCGTACCTCTCCTTTCAGTACATCACAACCATACTGACAATTTGCCATGGAACATGTGAGGGCATCTGTGGAGATATCATCAAGATCAACATGCTAGAAATGTTTTCTCAGACTTTATCAGACTTAATGAAAAATTTAGCAACAAAGGTATTCATAGAAAGATCACGTATTATTTTACTAGGAAGGACACACACTTCTTTGAAAACAAACACTTCTTTCATTCCACCTATTTTGTATAGGAAAGTCCCAGTTCCCCTATGCCAATGTCCTTCAACCTTCTAGATTCATGGGGCTACCACACCAAACCTATACCCAGATGGCACCATGTCCAGGAAAGCTGGTGTATACTGGAGTGACATTCCCATGATCAGTACCTTATGTTGGCTAGCCACAGAAGACAGAACTAGATGCTTTGAAAGTGGCAAAGCCTTAAATTATAAGTGTCTTCTCATTGTTGTAGAAATTATCTGGTTCCCTACTACTTGCAAATTAACCTACTTTGTTTTGAAATTGGACATAATATGGGATTTTTAAATTCTGATTGCTCAGACATAGTGCAGGATGGTGTGGCTAAGACACTAGTGGATTTTCTTCTCTTAAACATATGCTAATTATAGCACCTAGTTTGACCCAGAGCATGAGGAACTTTCATCACAGATCAAGTATTCATAGGAAGAAAACCTAGCCATCCATAGCCATTCACTACAGCTTCCTGAAATAATCAGGGATGTAGTGGGGGGGGGGGAACCCTCCTGAGCTAACAGCCCCAACCTCACCCCACCCTCCGATGCCAATGTGAGTGTGATACTGTTGCCCCCCTGAAATTTTTTATGCCCCCCTGAAAATCCCGCCCCCCATCTAGAATCCTGGTTATGGCCCTGGAAATAACTCAAAATATTTGTGCTCATGGGTGTCTTTCCAGATTCTAACTTTTAGTATATCAGTGAATCAAAAAAAAGTTCTACTTATGGGGAAAATCATTACACTTTTATCTTTCAAAAATGCTTTTATCATGTTAACTGTTGCCCGTCAAAAACTAAACTAAACTTCCACTTTCCACCACAGAAAAGATTCTCCCATTTCTCTCCCCCATTCCTGGTATGCTTAAGTATTTAAAATATTCACTTTATGGGAGGAAGAAGAAACCTGATTTTGGTGGAGTTTATATTATAATTTCAAACAGAAAATGAAAACAAACACCTGATAGCTTTAGCCGGTTGAACAGATATAGTATAGTAACATGGCCAGTTTTTACATAATTTCCAACCTCCAATACTGTGCTGCCCCATTCCCCAACAGAATCATTCGGAATTTTAAAAAATAACACAGCTGCAACTCTACATTGTGCCAAAATAAAACCAATTCATTTACTTTTTGCTGGTCTAACTTAGTAGAGTTTATACTCTATATGTGGTAGTTTGATCAGTTGGGGTTTTCGAAAAGATTTGCATTAAAAAAAATAAAGGTTTTGACATACTAGAACATGATCCATCTGGCATGAGCATGTACCCATTGAGACAGTAACACTTATAGCTGCCATAGGTATTCATGCACCGGTGTTTGCATGGCCTCGGTTGCAGTCCACACTCGTTGAGATCTACACAAGGCACAGGGGCCACAAGAGAAAAGGGGGAAGCAAAAACAGTACAGACATGACATGTTAGCAAAGATCTGGAAGATGGTTGCAACCAAATTCTCCCTCTAACCTAACCCCGCATTAAATCATGTGTTGATCCTGTATTGATTCTCATAATATACTCCCCTATATAACCAGGCCACCTCTTGGATGTTATATCACAAAATGCCGCTGTTTTTTAGGACTGATATTCTGTTAGTACTCTTTACAACAGATTTAGCTATGAATGGCATATACTTCATTAAATTCTTTTAAAGACATATGACCATAACGTACACAGGTTATTAAGTAGACATGAATGGAAGAACATAATCCAGCCTGGTACACAGGGCAGGCTCCTCTCTTTCTCTTTCACTCCTGTTCTTTAAAATGTCATTGCTTAATAAAACCGAATAATACCCCATGTCTTATATTGTTTAGATCTAACCACTGAATATGAAGCCAGTTGGCACAATATATTTTTGTACACATGTGTAATGATACTGGTTAGATATTAATGGCATGGTCTTAAAATGCTATGTGTATATTTAAACTGAAGCATCTTGATACTTTCTTCCACTGAGATGCTGTCACTTGTTGAATTTTAATTAAACATGTACTGAATGGTTTTGCTGACTTTACTTAAGAGCTTTGTCCACAAAACAATGAACTCACCCACAGTGCCAGGGTGTTTTTAATACTTTAAGATTCATATTTTGCTAAATGTGCTTAAAATGTTTGAAGGATGTTTAGGATCAGATTTATTTTCATCCACTGGTGATCTATGTAATGAAACATCTCAATAAGGAATTACTTCTGGTATCAACATCTTCATCTTAACCATCTTCATAACAATGGGACATACAGTACATAAATGTTAGCTTCATAAATTATATCCTTTCAATTCTAACTCCTGTATTTTAATGTTAGCTTTCGTGCACCAAGTCTACTTCATCAGACATAAGAGTGGATATCCTTATGTCTGATGAAGAGTGGATATCTTGATTCACGAAAGCTAACATTAAAATACAGGAGTTAGTCTTTAAGGTGCCACAGCATGTTTTTTTTTCTGTTGTTGTTTTTGCTCTCTGATATGCTTGCACAGACTAACATGTCTACCACTTCAAAAAAAAATCCTTTCAATTGCTCTTCTATAGTTAGAACTAATTATTCAGTTTAGCTCCTGATTTGCATGTCATTCATTGCAAAAGGACACCATGCAATATTATTTATTATTTATTTATTAGTTCAAATTTATATTGCCGCCCACTCACCATAGCGACTCAGGGTGGCTTACAAATAATACATTACATTACAATATGTTGATGGGGGTCAGGGGGAGAGGTGGTGAAGTCCTCAACCTGCCCTGGCTTCTTCTTTTTAATGGCTTGTCAAATGTATAACAGTTTATAGCAGGTTTGCAGCAAATAGCTACAACAAACATAAACTTTTGTTTAATATGGACATAGGAAGAACTCAAGAGAGATTGTATGCTCATTTGAAGCAAAGATTGATTTTAAAAAGAAAGACTGGCTATTTCTGGTTAGATTCCAGCAAGCTATTTACAAACAGGTTCAAGCTAAGCAAGCAGCTAATCATCAGAAAACAATATCAACTAGGTAAACATCACAGAACTGTACTGAATTGGTACACATATGCTGTGTTTTCTATGGGGATAAGATCAGGAAATTTACCTTCTTCCTATTTGTTATTTTAAATTATACTATTCTGTAAGTTCTCTAAATATCTCATTTAGAATAAATATTTCTGATGTAAAGAAAGGTAGCAACCCCTATTGATCAGTGGTTCCCAATGTGGGGCACACACACCACAGGGGTACTTCAATTCCCAGAAGCCTAAGAGTACATTGGCTGATCACTGCTTTGGGGAATTGACTTAAGCTTCTGGGAATTGAAACCCAAAAACCAAAGGTTGGGAATCACTGCTTTAGATCCTCTAAGACAAAAAGTAACAAAAAGTATCATCTTCTTGCTCTCCATGAGACATTTAATGGAAATTGAGAGATGTTCTAATGAATCCCATTTATACTACTTGCTGAGATTTCCCCTGACATTATTCCAAACTAAACAATCTGGCAATAAAGCTGTCCACACTTTGATGTTGCAGGGTGAAATTGGTGGGGGAGGGGCGACACAACAAGAACAAGAACAAAAATATTGTCATATCAAAGTTGCATATTAAAAGCTCTTAAGCAGACTAAATGTTATAGCACTGTGGAAAAGAAGTATCAAGCATAAGTGCAGACTGCTAAGCTTGGGCACTGCATTGCAAGAAGAGATGAGTACAGTATTGTGAACATGTACAATTTTTCAGAAAGAGTACTGCTTTGTATGTTACTTTATTTCTACTCTACTAGCCATTGTACCAACAGACCAGATAGGACCTTTTTCAAAATAAGAGAAAATGCCCCTCTTCTGCATGCATAGAATCTCAGAATTCTAGAATTGGAAGAGATACCGAGGGTCAAGTCCAGCCTCCTGCTGGTGCACTACTAAAACCCTAATAAGTGGCACCTCAACCACTCCTTTAAATCTCCACCACAAACACTGACAGTCGATTATCTATTTCATTGGTAGCAGATTCTTCCTACTATCTAATCAAAACCTATTATTTCTGATCCCATCCTTTTCACCTGTAAAATGTAATTGTGAAATGTGACCTTCATTAAACTTATAACAACATCCATAATTTGTAACACTGTAGCTCTAATGCAGAAATGAAATGATACCTCTTCTAGGTCTTTAAAAATTGCAAACTTTGCAAGCTTTTGTAACTCATAGTAACTTCTTCAGGCTATATCATAGCATGGGCTATGTAGTTCCAACCAGGCAGTGATGGGCAGCAACAGGTTCATACCAGTTCGCCAGAACCGGTAGTAACTTTTCCCAGTGTCCCGAAGTACCGGTAGCGGCTTTTTGGGGGAACCACCTCGGGGGCTTACCTTTTCAGCAGTTCCCTCACTGTGCATGCATGCCAAGTGTTTGGTGTGCATGTGCACCTACAGCACTTGGCGCGCTTGCACAGCCTCCTTGCTGTCCTCCCAAGTGGGGAGGAGTAAGAGAAGCTGCTAGCCTGAAGCTCCCTATAGCCTGCTCCCCAGGGTAAGTGACTCACCTTTGGGTGTGGGGTGTGGGTGTATGTGTATTTAATGTGTATTTATTTTTAATGCATATTTTTATGTGTTTTATGTGTATTTAATTTATATTTTATGTGTATTTAATTTATATTTTATGTGTTTTATGTCTATTTAATGTGTATTTATTTTAATGTGTATTTTATGTGTTTTATGTGTATTTTATGTGTTTTATGTCTATTTTATGTGTTTTATGTCTATTTAATCTGTATTTTTATGTGTACTTATTTTTATGGGGTTTTTACGTTGGCTCCACCCACATAATTGGCTCTGCACATGATGTCATGATGTTGGCTCCACCCATGATATCATGATGTTAGCTCTGCCCACAGTGTGGTAGTATTTTTTTTTTTGGCTGCCCACCACTGCAGCCAGGCTTTAGTCTTAGATGTTGAATGGGGAAACAGACAACAGCTGTTGTCTAGAGCTTGGCTGGAATTACATAGCCCATGCCATGATATAGTCTGAAGAAGTAACTATGAGTTACAAAAGCTTGCAAAGTTTGGAATTTTTAAAGTGACCTAGAAGAGGTATCGTCTCACACCTGCACTTGTTTGAATTTATGGATGGGTCATACTGCTGCATTTTGTTTACTGAAACTGTAACTCTAAGTTGATGCAGTGGCATAGATCTGGGCAGACTACAGGAGTCTGGCATGTTGTGGTCCATGGGGGCCACAAAGGGTTGGACTCGACTGTGTGACTGAGCAACAACAACTCTAATTTGCTGAAAGTGCTATCCTTGCAGATGGTGAGAACCACTTTTGAAAGCTACTGCTCTGCAAATCCAACTGTTGCTGCTTCTTGATGCCACTGGCTATTTATCTCTCCCCTTCAAGTGTGCAAAGAGGAGAAGATTCAAACACTAATCTCTGGGTAGCTTTCCAGACTGGACCCAAAGAGAGAAGATAAACAAAACAGCAGGGGAAAGAGAACAAGTGCATTCAGGAAACCATTCACATTCTAATTGGAGAGCATTCAGATTTTAATTGTTGGTTTTAAACCTGTACTATAGTTTTGCACAAAAGTGCACTAAAGTCCTGATTAAAAGTATAGATAGCAATGGGGAGGGGAGATAATGGACTTTCCAAATAATCCATAGCAAACCCCTATGTGGCTGGCAGATTGAAAAATTCATCAGTAGAGCACATTACTTTCTGAGAAGCAAATGTGGAGTAAGGACTCAGCCTATTTGTCAATCTAGTACAGTCTTGCCAACATGTGTCTTGGATTACAATTCCCATCATGGCTCTGACCTGCTACAGCCATTTTTATTAGGAAGATAGGACCTTCTGTCCCATGCAACTGGAGGGTTGATATAACCAAGTGCAAAGGGGTGGAGCTGCAGATTCTAAAGTTGAAGCCTTTTCTATAGCTGCTACCTGAACTCCACATCTCCAAGTAGATACAGAATTATCAGAGCCAGAATTGAAGAGAAACAACTGATCAGATGCACCAATGGTGCCACATAGTATAATGCAGTTTCTTTTGTTCCACTTACACTTCTAAATTGAAATATTAGGAAATGAATGTAGGATCTTGTACTGTACATGGAAAAACTGAGTTACTATCCCATTTCTTCAGACACTGACAGCCATCTCAGAAATGCAAGCAGACCTGTCAGATGAAATGACATGTATTGTGCTTGTATTGGATTTTAAATCACAACACAGGCATTAATATCCGTGGTAGGAAGAAAAGTATACAGAAACTGACATGGAATTGATGCAATTCACTTTATTCAAGAGAAAGGTATTGACATGTTGACAAAGACTCAAGATATTTACAATTCTTACTTTTTCAAGATTTTTCTTAAGCTTGTATAAGCAAGCAATTCTATTCTTGGTTTAAAAGAAAGCTCAGAGTAGGCAGCATGAACACTAAACGATTGGAGAATGGGAGGAAATGAAAAGAGCTGCTGAAGGCCAAGCTTTTCTAGAGAAGAGGATTATAGCCTCAAGGAAGTGTCA
Source organism: Furcifer pardalis (assembly GCA_030440675.1). Classification (NCBI taxonomy): domain Eukaryota; kingdom Metazoa; phylum Chordata; class Lepidosauria; order Squamata; family Chamaeleonidae; genus Furcifer; species Furcifer pardalis. The sequence continues at coordinate 80,593,323 of CP126892.1, forward strand.
ATGCACAGTTGCTCTGCATGCTAAACATACCACAGGCTGGGCTTTTATGTGGCAGCCAGAGGAAGTTCATTATCCTTTCAGCATATTTGCAAGAGATTTCACTATAGGTTTCAAGCCATGCAGGTGGAAGGAATGCACCACCTGAAGTAAAGGATTTTCCTCACCCCTCCGTGGGAAATTTGTTGCGTGATGATCCATAGGGTTGGGAAAAGGTGATTCCCTGGGCCAGTCATGTGAGGTTGCATACAGATGTTCAGCTTCACAAATTGAGGACAAGGCATTGTAATAAAAGTCAAAAAATCAACACCCAGTAAAACAACATGGCAGTTTGTTCTGTCAAGTATTTTCTAAATGTAGTTTAACTGCTTACTTGGTCTGCAACACACAGAACTGGAATTGGCTAATTTAACAGTGCAATCCTATACCGATCTACTCAAGCAAGCTACACTGAATTCAATGGAATTTATTTCCAGGAAAATATACAGGAGTGCAGTACTCATGTTTTCTGAACTCTACACATGATCTTACGTACCAAAAACAACCTGTTGATGGAGAATGAGTGAAGCACTTTTTATTTCTACAGTTCAGCAAAAAGAGAGCAAGAGAGAAGAATTTGAAGTTTAGGTATGTCCTTCACAGCACAATTAATTTTCTGAAGTAATTACCATATTTGCCAGTGTATAAGATGCACTTTCCCCCTTAAAATACACTGAGGGGAAACGGAGTGTGTCTTATACACCGGTAACCCACCCACTGGTGCAGTTCAACGGCAAGAGACGATCGGCAGCTGGAGACAGGAAAGGGCTATTTTTAAAACTGCCCTCACCCTTCACCCCCAATGGTGCGGTTCAGCAGCTGCCGCTGACCACTAGGAGCCAGGTGAAGGGTGGATTCCAAAAGAGCTCTCTTGCCCAGCCGATCCTGTCCTCCCTGCCTCCTGACAGCCAGCAGGGGTGGGGTGGGGTGGAAATGGGATTAAAGGATCCTTCTCTCACCCCTCCATCCCACTCTTCCCAGCTGGTGGTGGGATGGTGGGGAAAATTGATTCAAAGAATCCTTCTGTAGGGATGGTGGGGAAATGGGCTTCAAAAGAGCCCCCCTGTACCACTCTCCTTGGCTCCTGGAGTTAATTTTGGAAATTCATGAAAAAATGTAGAAAATTATTTTTTCCTTAAAATGTTTATTAAAAATGGGGTGCATCTTATACTCTGATGCATCTTATATGCATCTTATATGCCAGCAAATATGGTGATCACATACATGTCATATTTTCATTTTGGAGTTTCTTTATTTCTTTAATCTGCAAGATGTGGAAAGGAAGAGAAAGTCAACGTCATGCTTTATAGAATGATTTTTTTTCTAATTTCTCCCTAAGAAATCCCTAAGTGTGGTTCTATATGTACAAGCATTTATTTCATAAAAGAAATGGCAGCCTTTTGGATTATACAAACACAGAAAGCTGGGTGAGAGGATTGGCCTAGCCAGTCCAGTACTGTTGACACTGACTGACAGCTGCTCTTCAAGATGTTAGGCATGAATATCTTCTAGAACTACTTTGACAGAGAAGATTATATATGGAATATAAAGTAAATGCTCTATTGGTAAGATAACAGTTCTTCCCTTGTGGCAATTATTAGGGCCAGGACAGAACATTACTAGATACTGTAATTTCATTTGATTTGATTGCTGGTACCAGAACTATCATTTGCTGAAGGTTAGATCTGCATGAAAGCTCTGTCTAACCAGAATAGAGGGATAATTTAACTTTTTCATCTCTTGCCATATTCCTGAAGAATATGTCTCCACCAAAACAGCTATTTGCAAAGTAAAGAAACAGTAGCTCATCAGTCTCCTCTTCTAATAATACCATTATCTTTCCTTCAGAATATAGGTACATTAGACATCAAATTCATATCCAGCTAGGATAGTATTATGGCCTACTTAACAGGTGTTAGGACTCAATCTGAAGAGTTTCCAGAAAGCAATTCTCAGTCTGAAGGCATTATCTGCTTCAGCAACAGCCATACTGGAATGATGTTGGTGTTTTGAACAATTCCCATAACACTCAACTACAATGCCCAATGATCAGGAATTATTGCTTTATTAATTGCTTATGATTATATCTTTCCTTTCCTCCAAAGAGCTCAAGGCAGCACAAATGGTTCTCTGCTTTCTCAAAACTTTCCTGTGAGGTAGGTCAGGATGCAAGACACTGACTAGCCCCAGGTCACCCAGTAGGTTAGATGGCTCCTCCACACCCCAAACTTACATCCTAACCACTTCACCATTCTGGCTATATGCTTAAAGCAGATGGATGACACTACATTTAAGGCCTATTGAGTCTAAGTGTGATTTCAAGAAAATGGTAAGAAAATAAGATCAAGGAGTTTGCATCCCACCCCCTTATCAGTTACAACTTGAAAAACTGAATTAAGGAGGTACAAAGAGTTACAATGAGCTATAATGTACAGTATTTCTATTTATGACAGTTATTATTTCTGAATTTGCTTTATTTCGAAAGTTATGCATACCTGTGTCTTCTTTGTTTCTGGGTGCTGTAGAAATGCCCCCCATAGTCCTTTAGAGCACATCATGTAAGATGATGTCTAGTTTTTCCTCAACATCACAGCTATTAATTATTCTAGATTATTTTTATATTATGCATACTCGTGTCTTCCTTTTTGGTTCTGTATAATTGGCCACCTAGTACTTAAAAGTGCATCATGAAACATCATCTCTTTTTCCTCAAAATCACAGTTCAAACCAATTATTATTATTGGAGATGTTCCCCGTTAAATTAAATGAGTACTGAATTAAACTGAGGATTTATCAATGCAATTATGAAAATACAGAAATTTCAGTTTAAATTATTGTCTAATTTTCTTTTAAATCTGCCTTGCCATTTTTCCTCAGCCACTCCTCTCCCTCAATAATAACCAATGAAATGCATGTATGTGACATTTTAAATTGTCATGCACCTACAACAATTTTTGTGATGTGCAGTTGTGAATGTAATGCTCTAAAATAGTGTTTCTCAACCTTTTGCCCCCAGATGTTATTGGACTTCAATTACCAGAAGCCCAAGTCAGCACATCTGCTGATCAGGATTACTGGGAACTGAAGTCCAAGAACACCTGGGAGCCCAAGATTGAGAAACCCTGTTCTAGAATAATGGTACAACTGAAGAAAAGATAACATTAGTTGTGTTTGACCGCCCCAAGTTATGGGGAAACTATGACAAAAGTGGCTGAGGTGGACAAAGAAAGGAAAGGAAAGAATGTGAGAATAGAAGAAAGGTAAATAGATTCTTCTTGAACCTGTCAGGAAAGGATCAATACTGTATATAAAAACAAACAAGTGTTTAAGAAGAATTTAGAAATCATGCAATGGGAGACTTATCAAGCTTCAGGAATGCAATTCTGAAATTCTGGCCACTGTGTCTCTGTTTAAGATAGTATACCTATTTTCAAATTTCCCTTATTACAAACAAATTTACATGTATAAATATTATTAAATATTATGCAAATAGTGCCCTTGTTTGCCTCTGTTTAAGTGATGCAGTCACCCCCTTTTGGCAATGTGCATCACTTCTGCCTCACATCAAAATAAACATTTTGAATTTAAGACCTCATTTCAGATTTCTGAAGAGTACTATTCTTGCACCTCTAGCTTTAAAAACACTTCATTTACAAATATTTTCTGACAAGGTTTGTTTTTAAAAAGCACAGAGGACAAATATAAAGTAAGAATCCTCAGGAATAAAAGACACACACACATACCTGCCCCATTCAATTCAAAGTATGAACAGTGCCATGAGTTTTATTGGATGAAATGCCACCTTTAGCACTTTCTACCCAGACAGCCAAACGAGAGAGCTACAAAACTGGACTGGCAAAGGTCAGATGTTTGACAGATGACTCAGGGAACCAATGGTATGGTACTATGCAGTGTAAAATCTCTCAAGCTCCTGTTGCTAGATTTTACAAAATAGTTTCAAACATACTGTAATTGGTAATGTCTGCCAGAAATCTTGCTTTTACTTTGCTTTTGTCCTCTTACCTTGATTACATGTTTTCCCTGTGTACCCTGGGTGACACTTGCATTTGTTTGGTCCAACACATTCACCATGCTTACATCCAGGCTGACAAACAGCTGTGAATACAGAAAAAAGAGGAACAATATCATACTCTTCTTCCAACTGAAGTGCACAGATATTATGTTATAATAGTGCATTTGCTGTAGTTAATAAGGAAGCATAAGGATGTGAGTTACAGCACTTTCTTGCTACAACTCCCCCCCCCCTTCCCTGACTGCTCCCTAACATTTTTCTTCAGGTGCAGTTCTTTTGAAAAGTGCATTTAAAAAGTTACATTTTTCTCATTTTAAAAAAATACAAAAATGCAAGCTATAATACATAAATTATACATTGAAATAATATATTCTATGACTGAAACAACATCTGAATGACTTACAACATTCCTGAAGAGTGATCAACATGAGGATATTTTATAATGTGGTTAGCTATTGCTAATTCAGTGCATTTTGCTATAAATAATATCCCCACACATCAGGTCTGAACAGTGAAAAAAAATTGTAATGCAATGGGTTAGCAACAGAATTTTGTGAGGTTTCTTTTTACAAATTTGAGTACATGATGAACAACCACAGTTCCAGATGAAAGGACTAATGGGGAAACAATCTTAGACAATAATTAAGCTATATGAAGCTCTTATGTTCTGGAAACCGGATGTCCTTTCAAATGAAGGAATGCAGATCAATGCTTTTACTGCTCTAAAGCCAACCTTTCCTTCTGAAGCAAACACACATCACTGTACAAAAGGTCTGCTATGTTCAGGAACCATTTTATTGTGCACAATTAAAATGATTAAATGTGCAAATTCATAACTTCCTAATGTGTTTTCACATATTTTTACTGATGGCAGCTGGCCTTTAAACTTTAAGCAGCTAAATATGTGAAACTTTCCCATCTCATATTTGAATGGCTGTGCCATGTGCTATGCACAAGCTTTCATATGTAATGGAGATATAGTAATAGCTCAGATAACATTTGCACCAGATAATGCTAAAATTACATAATGTTAAGCAATCTGGAAAAATAAAGTGCATCGCATAACATTAAATCCTATGGAATACATCGGATAACGTTCACTAAAGCCTGTGCCTGTTACAATGTATCTCTATGGAGTTTTAATGTTATCTGATGCATCCCATAGGATTTTAACAATATCCAATGCTTGCATTGGATAACATTAAAAATCGGATAACACTAAGACTTGTGGAACCAAGTTTTAGTGTTATACAAGGTTTTACTGTATTCACTGGAGAAGTAATGTGACGACTATTCTAAATAAAACAGGTGTTATATTTCCAAAGAGATTTTTCAATTAAACACCAGCTCATTATATTATATTATAATTATGTATGAACAAGTCAGTACCAACAGTATATTGCTGCAATTCTGTGATTGTGCATACAGAATTTTAATACTTATGCACACACCTTCCAAAAAAAAAATCCCACTTGCACTTTGTGTATAATAAATCAATATTCCACATCAAGATAATACATGATAAACATTCCTTAGCATACTGCATAATATTGGAATTCCTCCAGAATCTTTAGTGTAATTATTCATAAAGTAAAATCTGAGGCAATGGTTTTTCACCAGCATGTCAGGCACATGTCCTTTAAGGAGGCTGGATTCAACTTGGTATGGTTAAATTGCTGTGATGGATCTATCCATCATTTTCCCCCTTATGAAAACACAACAGCTCTGGGAAAATCTTTTCACTGCTAATATTTGAGCAGTGATGTCAGCCTGACCCCTAGCAAAGCCACTTGAGGCATTCTTGTTGTAGCTTGCACTACAAACTGACAGGTACGAGGCACCCTCAAAAGCATCAACTTTGCCAAGAAAACACAATATCAGCAGTGAGAAGCACTGATTGAAATGGCAAAGTACTGAGTTAGGCTTCACTGGATCTCTACAAAGTGAGGAAAAAAGCTTTTGAGTTCTCCAGAATGCTTCATAAGGAAAAGATGATACAAAACTTTGTGGCTCATGCCAAAAAATTTGTAAAATTGGGCCAAATACAATGGCCGAGGCTCATACATTTAAGACTACCAGGAAATCAAAATGGAATTTTAGATTCAACATGTGGCAGAAAAGAGAAATGTACCAACACGCAGGCACCGCTTCAGTGAAGACAAAAGTCTAGCTTGTAGCCCACACCTCTAGGTAAATGAGATGATGGGATGCCAGGAAAAGAGCATGTGCAGATTGCATTTTATGCTTGCAATTCCCAGAAGATGAGATGGACCAGTGTTGTTGTTGGGGTGTGTGTGTGTTCTTGTTTTTTTTTTTTTTTGGGGGGGGGGGAGGCTATATTTCAAAAAGTAACTTTTCCTAGATTTGGCCAAAAAGATAAAGTTAACTGGCTTAATGTATACTCAACTATCATGCATGTGTAAGTAGGATGCCCATTTATTTTTCTGGGATCTTACACAGATAGGATGATTGTGCATGCTGTCCCCACTTCCCATGTTCATGCATTGATTTAGTTAGACAGAATACCAAAATAATAAAACACTCTTAATAGGAGCTCAGAAAGGTGCTGGTTGGGCAAAACTGTCTATCCAGTAATTACCACCTTTAAATCCCAGTAAAAATAATGGATTGACCTGCCCCATCAAAGCTCTGAACAATGGGACATGTGCCTCTATGGACAGACATGGAGAGGGAAAAAATAATTTTTACTGTAAGTGTATTAGAAATCCTTTTTTGAATAAACGAGAATGGAACTTTCTTGGAATAAAACAGGGCTGTCTGGCCAATATTAGAAGGCTGCCAATGCATACAATCTTAAATGTGCATATTTCAAAGTTATCTCCTTGAGCTCATGGGGACATATTTCCTGACAAGTCTGTGTACAATTGCACTGTAGATCTTCTCCCTGGAATTAGAAACATAAACTGCCTTATACTTTGTGAGACTGCCAGTCCATTGAATTTTGCATTGCCTATACAAGATGTGGAGAGCCAGAAGGTTCCAGGTTACAAGAGTCCACTGTATTTTTTCATCAAAATGGGTAGTCCAGATGGCATATTGTGTCTTTGCTGAACCTCTTGTCACCTACAGGTCAAATAATTCTCATTCTGGACCTATACTGATTGTCAGCTGCATTCCCAGATTTTGGCCGAGGGAGTTTTTCCAGTACAGAGGCAATTGCCTGGGATTAAGTGTCATTCAACACACTGAAGTTTACTTGTGGAAACACACATAAGATTTTATTTGTATAATCCAATCTTATGGATGTTTACTCAAACGTAAATCTCACTGTGTTTGTAAGCCAGTGCATATAGTACAGTTCATGCTGAACTGAAGTGATAATGAAGTTGGGTCCATTGAAGAAACGAATGAACATATTATAACAATTATTACTAACATTTCAATATGCATATTGAGAAAAATGAATTATGTTTTATGTCCACACAGAGAGAGGTACATAGACATACAAGGGGTTGAAAATAATGTAATACTGAACTTCGATTACATAAGAAATCATATAGACATCTAAAAAAGAAAGCTGCCATAAATGCTTCCAAGATGCTAAAATAATAAATAAATAAATAACACATGTATATTTGCTGTGAGTTTATATACAGCTTTTATAACCCAAAAACAATTTTAGAAGTCATATCTCCAAAACACCATTGTGCCAAAATTATTTATAAAATTTGTTTAGCTAACCTTTGGGTTGGCACCTTATCCTGGCTATTCTGTGCCTTAAGATGTAGAAAGCTGCAAAACAAATGTCCATAAAAAGCAATTCCAGCTTTTTTCCCCCTGCAAGGAGGATGTACTTGGCTGGGATTTTACCAACTTGCTACATTCTCGGAGACTTACACACATTCAACATTCAAAGCTTTCTCTGAAACAAAAAAAATAAACTAGGACATATTTAAAAATAGAAAATCTTTATGTCACTATCTTGTTATGAGATGTTTGCAAATAGACACAATCTTTACAAAAGTTATTAAATGGAATGATGTTATGCTATTCTTGTTCAATTAGGCAAAGAACTCCTTCTGCAGAGTGAAAAGGACAGCTTTCTTCGGTCCATCCCATGTTAAAAGCACATCCAATTTCATGGTCCCAATTCAAAGCATTTCTCAGAAACAAAGAACATGTTTTGCCCTTAAAGAGACAGTATCCTTTCAGTATCTAGAACATTAAAACTGTTCCCCAATGCAAACTTTGAGAACATGGGCCCCTTAAAATATTGTTAGATTTATATTCCCATTAGCAGCTTTAGCCCTTAGAGACCAAGGAAGAAGCATGATAGAACCAGAGCCAGCAGAAATTACTTTTTGACTACAGCTCACTAAGTTCCTCAATCAGAATTTAACTTTCACAACTTCTGAATTTGGAATAGTCCCATCAACATCAAGAAGGCAAAGTGTTCCCCACTTGTGGTCAATAGGTTTTACATTGGTTTAAACTGCATAAGGTTCAATTAAGAGCTAAATGAAGGCTCAAATTTGTGTGCTTCTTCTTCCTGTAGTGAAATCCTGCTTCTAGTTGTTTTACAGAATGCAACAATTTGTAGCTTTTTTATTGGAAAAAGTTGTCATCTTATGTTTTGTTTTTACTCACTTCCTCTGTCAAAAAATAATACATGGTTTAGAATTCTGGTTTGTGAGCAAAGCATGATCAATGATTTACTTATTCTAACACAATGGGAATGGCTTGCTAGAATCTGGGACATAAGACATATTTGCATATAAAAGGAAAACATGGTTAGGAACTTCAGACTTCATGCAACATTGAACCATAATGTGGTATGTAGATAAACTCTAGAAGTCTTCTAATTAATTAGAAGAGTTAATGATTTGCATGGAGATATACATGATGTTTGAAATCTTTTATGTAGAAATGTTTTTAGAGTTATCTTTTACACCTACAGCTTTGAATTGCATTATATGTTAGCAACATCCTGTCGGGTTTGGCATCTTAGAGACCTCAACTAACTGGTTGGTTGGTTGGTTGTCTGTCTGTCTGGTTGTACCACTGACTGTGGTGGGGGCATGTCCTGTAGTCCTGAGACAGCAACAAATAATTATAATCATGACAGCACTCAAGAAAAGCAGCTGTGTCATAACAGCAACCATGTCATTTTCCCTATCCACTGCAGTTTGCATGTCAGTCAGGTCTTATACAAAACTCAGCCTGGACAGAAGTGTACAGATGGGTGGTTTTGGACTATAACTCCAAAAAATCCCTCAGCCAGCAAGGCATAAATCAATCTATAAATAAAAATAAATATTAATCTGCACACCTCTACCTATTAGCACACACACTCCATTCAGGACGTCAGGAATGGTAACAATAGGAATAAAATCCTTCATACATTGTCCCATGAATAATCTGTTTAATATCTGTTGGAAGCAAATGTAATACAGCTGTTGTTCACTAAACAAGCAAGAGAGAAAGTGGATTCTCACTAACACCTGCCTTTTGCTACAAATGTCACTGAAAAATAAAGATTAAGCATCTTGTACATAGGAAAAGACACATTTTAATAGGCATAAAGAAAGGATACTATTTCCTTAACAAGCAATGTATATTCCCAATATACATTCACAATATTTTGCTAAAATATACATGGCTGCTTTAAAATACTATTAAAGAATATAGAATAGCAGAACCTCATTTTCCTACACACACAAATGCACTTCTGTATTTTAAGTATAGCATATTTTTACATTCACAGAGTGAAAATTGCAGCCTCAATTACACAGCTTCTTTTTGTGAGTAAATGCTATTCCAGAGTATCATCAAACACATAATCTGCTTTCAATTTAAGATGCAGATTAGAGCACTTTAAGTTGTTATACAGAATTGCATTTATGTTTAAAAGTACAAAAAAAATCCCATAAACAACCAAATACTTTCCCCACATGTACCAGTAATTCACAAAAGGATTTTTGTAGGCAACACCCAAAATGATCCCTGCAATTAAGTGTAAACATGCATTAAAAGGCACATAAATCATCAGAGATAGTAGAATTCAGCATGTATTTTTGACCCCATAGAAGAAAAGGAGAACAGCGCTGAGCACAGTTGCTTTGTATTGTAGCAAGAGAGTAGAAGCATGCAAAGCTCTTATAATAGTATGTTTAGCACCCTCTGTTAATTGTCTATGCAATCCCCAATCTTTCTTATGTTGAAGGCAGGGGAAGAAACCTGAACATGTTTAATTGAACTTAGCTAAGGAAGGCAGCAACTTATGAGGCTATATTTTCAAAATCAAAGATATGTTATTGATGCTGGCTTATACTATATATGCTTATACTTTTCAGAAAATCTAATTTATTGCAACAGTGGTGTTAAAGCTGTGTTCCAGCTCCCAAAAAGTTCCTTTGAAGATCCCTAATTGGAAGATACACTGCCTGCGGCTGAAAAGCAGCTTTCACACAGCTGTTGAGCTTCCTCAGCAATACACAAGCAGAGGGCTGTCTTAGGTGTACTCTGATGTGTGCTCTCAGCCCATGCCAGGTAAAAGTGAAGGTTCCCAAAAAGGGGTACACAGCCCACTAGTGGACGTCAATTCCCAGAAGCCTAAGTCAGTACATTGGCTGATCAGTGCTTTGGGGGAATGACTTAGACTTCTGGGAATTGAAGTCCAAAAACCAGCATTTGGGAAACACTGCCCTAGAACATATCACAAAAGTTTGTGTAAGACAGGTGAACTGGGAAATATTATATAAAAGTAAAAATGTTGGGTGCCAGTACAATACAGCACCAACTAGTGTTTGTGCTGTTAAACATATAGACTTGTTTGATCTGAAATATATGTACTGTATGTCACTAAAAGTGCAATCACATGTATGTAAACTCATGGATCGCTCCCACTGTTTCCAACAGAGTGTAACCCATTGCTAGTGTATTTATGGTTATAGCCAGATGTAGAAAATAAATCAGACTCTAGAGATGGCAACAAAGAGAGATTAAAAGATGACACTGTCTTTTTGGCAGTACATAACATTTTCCATTCAATTCTGGCTTTTCCCTGTAGGAAAACATCTTGCTCACCAAGTTGTCTAGCCAATCTATGGAAACTGGGGCACAATCTATAGTCAGGGTGTGTTTAGCTAAGCTCAATTCACTCCTTCTTCATAAATGAAAAAATGGCTTATGTGAACGGTCATGGGCAGTACAGAAATTATTGACCAAGATGTATTTCTATAACCAATGCTGTACTTTCTTCTTTCCTGCTACAGCTTTCTATTCTCCAAAATAAAATAAAAAACCTACAACAGAGGGCTTTCTACCCCCACCCCCACCCCCGAAAAGGCTTTTAAAACACATGGGAAGCTTCAGATTGGGGAAAGGATAATTGATTCTGAAAGAAACGTTAAGATACAGCAAACATACATCAGTGGTTCCTGGCTTCTATAACACATTCATAAAATTCACCTGTAATAATTCATTCAACTGTGACAATATATGTATCTAAAAATACAGATTATCTAAACTGATTTCAAAACAGATTCAGGTTTGGGTATGAGACAGAGAGAGATTGTTTTGTCTGTCTTTCAAAATGAACAGGGAAGCAGATTCCTGTTTATTCTACTTGCCTGTTCAAAATCTCTCAGTACAACCAAACATGAGGTCCCTCTCCTATCTGGAATATGATTTGGAGATATTTTCCCAACAGGGCCTCTACTCTTTCTTGGAAGGCCTGTTTCAGAAGATAATTCTAGGGCAGTGAGGGTGAACCTTTTAGAGACTGAGTGCCCAAACAGAGGGATGGGGCGAACTCTGTGCTGGGGAGAGAGGGCTGCTGGGCAGAGGAGCGGGGTGAACTATGTGCTGGGGGACAAAGTGCTACGATTGGGCTTCTGGGCAGAGGAGCGGGTGAACTATGTGCTGGGGAAAGGAGGAAATGCTCCCATTGGGCTGCTGGGCAGAGGGACAAGGCAAACTCTGTGCTGGGGGAGGGAGGAAGCAACAGCGTGCATGCCAACAGAAAGGGCTAGGCATGCCACATCTGGCACACATGCCATAGGTTCACCACCACTGTTCTAGGGGAATTCTTGTTTGATACCTCTTCTTGCTGACCTGTCTACATTCGGGGACTAATTCAGCTAATACGCTTGCTTCTCCTTTAAATGTGTTTTCACAATCACATCTTTTCCACCCTTTGAGGGAGCATTCATTCTAGAAATAAGTTTCTCTAAAAGTGTGCTTTGGTGTACACAGCATTCTACTAGTACTCTCCTGTGTCAAAGCAAAAAACTCTATAAAAATCTTGAGCAAAGAGCATTTCTAGGGCCCCCTTCATAGTGGTTTAGCACGTAACCTTTTAGTCATGTAGTCCCAAATCCATACATGCACTGTAATCCTATTTTATCAAAATTAGTACTATTGTAATGATGGCAATGGCCAATCCAGGAAGGTTGCAAGAAGAACTGAGACAATGTAAAGTGAACATTTAATGTGAGCTACTATTGTTTTTATTCATGTTAGCACAGTCATCCTCAACCTGGTGGCCACCATATGTGCTAAACTACCGTTGTCATCACCCCCATTGGCACAGCCCTTGGTACCAGACCTGGTATTTTCCACTAGTTATGCTGGCCAGAAATGAGATGAATTTTAGAGTCCAACAAATCTAGGAAATCACAGCCTGATTAAAAAGGCTTCAGTGGATTATTGGTTTTTCTGTGCACACACACACCTGGTGTTTCTCACACGCACGCAATCTCTGTCACACACATTCCTAAACTTATATATAGTCATAGATTTCTAAACATAAATTGAGCAAATCTGCCACTCTTAACCATTAGAAATAGATATGATGTAACAAATCCATCTTCCACACAGCTATCTTTGAAAGAAGCCTTTCAGTTACCCTGCCTTTAACATGCTAAAACCTATATGCCCTATGCAGTAACAAAAGATCAAAACACAATTAGTGCTGTCTTGTCAGTTAATATATTCCAGAAACTGCTGATACAAAGAAACATTACTTTATATCTCTCAGCATGTAGAGGATGACAGACTCAGGTTGTCTTCCTATCTAGAGAAGAGAGAATGAGATTCAAGGAACCAATGTATTCCTGTCCATGTTTATTTAGCCATACCGCAAGTTCCATTATGAATGGGACTTACTCCCAGGTTGTCTAAAAGAAACACTGGACTGCAACTGTGGATGTCAGTGTCACTGTCTCTCCCGCCCACCTCCAACGATACTAACAATTCCTCCTCTGTTAATGTCAAACTTAGCCTACTCTGATCTAGCATTGTGGGAGATGTTTTTAGGTGGCATTCCCTATCAAGTTGGCCTATCCACCCCCACAATATCCAAAATTTTATGTTTGTATAATAACACAAAGTGAATTCTTCTCCAGACTTTAAGCATAATTGAGATCTGTTTGGTCACTGATTTCCTGCTATATTTTCCCCTGTATATCTCTTCTTGCATGCTTAGAGAGGGAGAGCACTAGATTAGATTTCACTTGAATTAAATGTTCCTCCAACTTTTCTATTGCTTTTCAGCTTTATTTTTAAAGGAGATTTTAAACTTTTTTTTTACTATTTATATACTTTGCAGTGACTCATTATCGCATGGGATCACTTGTGTCAAAGGTTCACACTATCTCCTACAACAAATTCCTTTCACACAGAACATGAAAGAAACATTTTGAGATGATGTTTTAAGAAACAGGCAAAGGAAGGAACCAAAATCCACGATTAAACTTATTTGAAATTATTTTGTTTGTACCAAAACAAAATAGTTCAACAACTGGGTAAAAGGATTTTGGTTTTTGTATTGGGGGGGGGGGGTGAACAGGGGGAAGGATTTTTAAAACTACCAATTCCGCTGGCATTTGTGGCCGAAATATACCATTGAATCTCTAAAAATAATGAACAATAATAAAATGGGGTCCTTAGCAGTTATTTTGATTAGGGGCATTGGAAGTACTATTCTATTGTCATCTGTCAAGCATCATACAGTATGATCTTCGCCACCAAGGCCAACATCTCCACTGACAAATTGTTGTTGTTTAGTCGCATAGTTGATTCCAACGTCTTGCAACCTCATTGACCATTACATGCCAGGCACCCTTATCCTCCACCATCTTCCTTAACTTGCCCAGCTCTGTGCCCATTGCATCCACAATACCATCTCATTTCCTTCTTCTTTTGCCCTCCACCTTTCCCAGAATCAAGGCTTTCTCAAGTGAGTCCTCTCTTCTCATTTGATGTCCAAAGTACTTTAGTTTCATCTTCACTATTTGTCCTTCCAAGGAGCAATCAGCATTTGTTCTCCTCGCTGTCCAGGGACCAGGGTACTCTCAAAACTCTCCTCCAGCACCACACCTCAAAGCCGTCTATTTTTCTGCACTCAGCTTTCCTTATGGTCCACCTCTCACAACCTTACATTACCACCGGGAATACCATTGCTTTGACTATGCACTTTTTTTTACAAGGTGATGTCCCTACTTTTAATTATGTTCCCCAGGTTTCTCATGTCTTGTCTCCCAAGAATCAGTTGCCTTTTTATTTCATGGCTGCAATCACCATCTGCAGTGATCTTGGATCCTAAGAATGTAAAGTCTGTCACTGCTTCTACTTCAAAGCTTTCAACTTGCAAATCAGTAACTCCACTTTAGAAAATGTACATAATCTTAAGAAATGGCTCTTCAGTGGAAGTCTGAAAATCTAACCACCATTTGAGCATTCAAATAAAAGCAAAGCTTCACTTCAGATGCACATCCTTATTTCAGAAATGAAAACAATCTCTTTTGTTTATTAAGTCCCTCCTTAATTTATTCTGAAATAATTTAGCTAACACTAATTCAAATGACAATTAAGATGTACCGCAAGAGCTCCCCTATGAGTACCATGTACAGATGCAGTTAAGAAAGAGCATGCATGTCAAATCAGAGTTACATGGTACTTCCACATGTGCAACAAAAAGAAGCTAAATCCTTACTTGGAGAGACCGAGAAAGATAATTCCATCACATTTCTGACTTATGGTGACCTTTTTCAGGGGTTTCTAGGTAGACAATACATAGAAATGGTTTACTAATATCCTCTTCTGCAAGCACCCTGGAACTGTACATCTTGCCTAAGGCTACACAGCTGTCTTCTCACAATGTGGAATCAAACTCACAAACTCTGGCTTGATTTCTAGAAATGTGAAGAGAATCTAAAGAATGTTGTCTCTAGAACCTCATACCAACAAAATGATTAGCCAGTATCTGTAGGTATAAAGTTAGAGGAGCTAAAGTTTAACCTTGCAAGCAAACATAATAATAACAAATCAGGGGCTTTCAGCTATGCTTTAAGAAAAAGGAAAAACAAAAATAAGTTGTAAATGCACGTAAAATGTATAGAAATGATGACAGAGATGGCATAATCTAGATATCTTATATAGTGTAAGTCTCCATGACCACAAGCTAAATACAAGGGTACTTGAAAGCTTGGAGCTTGGTGGAGTGGATAATGCCATAGCCCCTGCTTCTCAGTAAATTCTAGAGCAGTAAACTGTGAGTGATGGCTTCAAAAAACAAATGTTTGTCAGTAGACATAGCAAACTGATAAATTTAATACAGGGAAAGTGTTTCTTCATTGAGATACCATTTGTTTTACAATACATGTTGCACTCTATTTCACTATTGCAAGACTTCATTTTGCTCTTATCCTTACTGATTGAAAACCAGCTCCAAAATGTTTCCCAGTGGCTCTGAGCTGCTTTGGGGTGTCAAAAGATGGGCTGCAGAGGTTGAAGGAAATCTATCAGTATAACCACTCTTCAGCAACTCAACTTTAAGCCTGTTATTGCAACGATGTTAAGGAAAATTTAGTACTGACTTTCCTGTGGCAAACAAGGAAATAGAGCACTAATCAGGGACATTAAACCTGATGACATGCTGACTGTACCAGCTGTTCACAGTATGTTCTGGGACACAAAACACGATTAACAGCTGCTGCTAAAGCAGCCAAGCTGCCAGGAAGAATATATATCTAAGCACCTAGTACTGGACAGAAACAGCAGAGGAGTATTTGTCACTATTATGTCCTGTCTGTAATCTCCAATGGACACTTTTGGATAGAAGAATGCTAATGCTAATCCACCAAAGCATCTTTAGTATTCTAAAGAAAGAAAATAAGGTCTGCAGAACTCTCATTCCCACAGTGTCTGATGATGATGATGATGATGATGATGATGATGATGATGATTTCATGTCAGAAATTATTCTGGGTTGAAAGGATTTTTGAGGGAGAAACTCAGCTCAGGGGATGCCTGAATGAGGCCCCTTTCATGTCACCAAGAGCTGGGACAGAGATAGGCACTTAATCTCTCATGAGGTAACCAGGTCTCGAACTGCCGACTTGCCAGCTTTCCAGATAACAAGGTGAACTTCTTAACCTCTGAGCCACTGCAGCCCCACATAGATTAAATTATTATTCTCACAGTAATAACATTATTGTTGTCATGATCATAATGAATTACTCTGAATACTTGTGAGGATACATAAGACTTCCCACCACCACAATTATTGCATGAGTAGGAAACATGGCAGCTTCTGAACATTTTGAACTACAACCCCTATCAGCTCTAGCTAACATGGTCAATAGTCAAGGATTATGGGATCTGAAATTAAAAACACCTAGGGCAGTGTTTCCCAACCTTTGGTTTTTGGACTTCAATTCCCAAAAGCCTAAGTCACTTCCCCAAAGCACTGATCAGCCAATACAGTATACTGATTTAGGCTTCTGGGAATTGAAGTCCCCCTGTGGGGTGTGGGCCCCATGTTGGGAACCACTGATTTAGAGACCACCAGTTTGCTTAACCATGGAATAAAGACTTCGGCTATCAGAGAGTAATTTTAATGTAATTATGCAAATTAGAGCATTGCCACTGTAACCTCTAGTAATTTCAGAGATGTTCTTTTCTAATCCTAATTTAGAAATTGAGATTGAAAACATGCTACAGAAGAGAAACAATGTCAGCAATAAAAATACCAACAGCAGCTATTTAGCAGAAACACTAAAATATTTATAAACTATCTCTGTTTCACTGTATGATTTCACACAAGAAGATCTTTTTTAAAAAATTGATTCTCTTCATGCAACTGTGAAGGCTATTTTTTTAAATGACACATACTGAATCTTCAACAGAACTTAAAGAAAGGTATGTGTTTGCATAGCATGTTCAATGGTGCCACCTAAAAGACTACAAGATAGTTTCCATTACATAGCACAGTAGGTATTTCTTCAATGGAGCCAAGGTTGCATATTAACTTTAAGACTATGTACCATGCTTTATGCTGACTATGCATGATACAATCAGGCATGACTGTTTACTAGGAAAAAACCATTTCTATCTTAGCACACAGATGAAAATTTTTTCCGATCCTCCCACATCATCAAGAAGTTTCTGAGAAGATTCTGTCTATTGTGCTGGTGATACTATTTCTAGCAGCTGTCTGAGCAGGTAAGGAGAAATTGCTACATTTTGGAATACTGTATCTGGAAATGTTTTTATATTGTATTGTAGGGTACAGTTTAGCTGGATATTATTGCAAATATATAAAACAAGATAACAAGGACTTGTTATGCTGTGCTCTGTAATCTGACTTGAGGTGGGGGAAGAGGCCAATGATACTCTTCTGGGCTAACAATCTTCTCATTTTATTGATTCTAAAATATCTAGATTCCACTGCACAAAAGGCACTGCACACTCAACTGGCTTTTTCCACAGAGTGGACTGTGTGTCACTTCTAAGACCAACAGATCTATTACAACACAAGCTTTAATGCAAGCACAGCTTGCTTCCTTATGCTTGTTTTTCTCATCTACTGAGATATAAGCTCTAATATGTTGAATGGAGTTTTTGACCAAGCAGGGTCTAGCTCAAGGGTGGCCAACCTTTTTATGCCACAGGCCTGACCATACCCCTGAACAGCTGAGTGGTCTGGACAATGCTCTCGGAAGTGGAAGTGGGTGCAGTGGAGGCAGTGAAAGGCCAGATGGAATGGCATTGCAGGTTGGGTCCAGTGCACGGACCATAGGTTGGGAACCTCTGGTCTAGCTACAGCACATTAGCAAAGCAAACAAAAACATTAAGAACAAGAACAAAGATACTAGCATAGTTTTGCTGCATTTAACTTTTATACCAGCAATAACACAAGAGATACCATACATATCAACACAAAGAGATGAATTTCTGTTGCAGCTTATATGGTAAGAAATTGCACTGGGTTCTCGTGTTGTACTAAATGCAGGAAATCATTCTTGTTCACACAACAGTTACATCTGACTATAGTAGCACTGCTGGATTGAAATTCAATTGTATAGAACAGGGGTGCCCAAACTTTTTGGGCTGTGGACTGGTCATGTGGTTGAGCGGAATGGTCACATGGTTCCTCCCACTGGAAGCGAGTGTAAAATGCACCCGTGCATGTGCAAAACACTACCATAAATGCATTTACTACAGCCAGGGGTGCTTTATGGGAACATTTTACACACGCGTTGGTGCATTTAACTTCCAT
Organism: Furcifer pardalis; assembly: GCA_030440675.1. NCBI lineage: Eukaryota > Metazoa > Chordata > Lepidosauria > Squamata > Chamaeleonidae > Furcifer > Furcifer pardalis. The sequence goes on from CP126892.1 coordinate 80,611,916, forward strand.
TTCCAGGAGCGGTGAGGGTAGTGTTGGCCAGATTATAAGGCTCCATGGGCCAGATCCGGCCCACATGCCATAGTTTGGGTACTCCTGGTATAGAAGATAGAAGCCTATATTTGCTAAAAATGCACCATTAACTAAATTTCTATACAAAAATCTCAACTGAATTACAAAGTTTCTGCTTTAATAACTTGTTTCCATTGTTTTCTTTAGTTTTTATTCTGTTTTTTAAAAATTCTTCTTGTTTAATTAAGGTATTTGTGTACTGAGTTTTAAAAATTGTTGCATTAATGTTTGTCTGCAACATGTTTATTGGGTTTTACCACCACCACCACCTCCAAAAAATAAAACCACTCAAGCTCTTAAATTACTTATTGTCACACCTAAAGAAACTAAAAAGATTGTGACCAGAGCAAGATCTTTCTTGTCTGTGTCTCCTTCATTATGGAACAAGTTGCCAGTGGAAATTAGACCTTCTTCCACTTGAATGACCTTTCACAAACAACTAAAAACATTCCTATTTCACCAAGCTTCTCCCCCATTAGTAAATTGATGTTACATCTCCATTATTTCCCTAACCTGTTTGGTTTAACTGAGTTCAAATAGCTGCAAATATGAGAATATAAACTATATATTATTGGTAGGATTTGTTGGCAGAGAATGAGGTAGTTAGATGGCATCATTGATGCAGTGGGTTTAGATAAGAGGAGGCTATAGAGGATAGCAGATGAGAGAGGAGCCTTGTGTACAGTGGTCCATGGGGTTGCAAAGGGTCAGACTCAACTGTGTGACTAAACAATAACAAAGGGTTTGTTGATTTATCAGAATGCCATCTTGGTAGGTATTATTTTTAAAATATTTTATATGATTTTATTTATGTATAGTTATTTGATATTATTAATCTTTTTTGTTGATTTTGTGATGTCTGTGAGCCTCCCAGAGTGGTGTTTGGACCAACTGGCTGGGATATAGGTCAAATAAATAAATACAACAAGAGAAAATATGCATAATCCAAAAAAGTTTTTTTTTCCATTTAGCTCATTTTTTCCAGTGTGTTTTCCTGCCCCTGGTTGTGGATTTGCCCTTGAATGGCATGTCTGAGAGCCAGGGAATGCTCAAACTTGTGGGAATAAATTTCTAATTATACTTAAATTGACTGACAAGCTTCAATCAGCAAAATGTATAAAGGTTTTATTTGGGGTGGAAGAGAAAAAGAACTCTGTCACAACATGTATATTTATGTTGTGTTACAACCAGCTAATTCTTTTTTAATACTGAAGACAGATTAATGTTGAAAGAAATTGTATTTGCTGATAGTAAAGAAAACTTAGAGGCTGTTTAGCTATACTCTGTCAGCTTTTTAAAATTGCTTTAATTTTTATTTTGGAGCATGTGCTTTCTCTTATGTGAATCTGTAATCTCCTAGATGTTCCAAGAGTAGCTTCACTGCTGCTTCGAACTGCTTAAATAGCCAAAAGGAAACAAATATTTATAGGATCATAACCCTTAACTGACTAATATAGCGAGTCCTCTTAACTCAAGTGTAAGCCAGCATTTCTGCAAACTACCATCATGTCTCTAGCTTTCTAGTTAAGTACTATGTTTTCAAAATGTAGTTTATGAAGCTGAAAGAACAAATGAGAAAGTGAGAAATGTTATTAATGTCTGAAACACTACAAGACACTGCCAGGTTAAATAGAGGAAAATAACTTGGGGTGGAATTGATTTGTTGCTCTTTAAGTCTTTATCAGTAAAGATATTTCCAAAATACTTTTACTTAAATCCCACATGTTTCATGAAGGCACAAATAAAATAGTTGCTTCCTCCCTGCCTGCCACTATGTTGCTCATGGCTGCAAAGAGCCAATATTGAAGGTTATATTATTTTATTACAATATGCAACTAAAGTTTAGCTTAAACAAAATGTCATTCTGAAAAGAAAAGAAAGCAAGATATATTGTGCTTAATACACTTCCGTATTTCATTTCCATTTGTAACAGCACTAATTATGTTGACATGTCTAGAGTCTAAAGTGGCAAGGACTCTTAACCTGTCAGTGTCTCTTTGGGTGAAAGCGAAGGTCCCATGTGTATCATAAGCCCTGCAGCATGGGAGTGTCCATGATTATATGAAAGCCATTATTAGAGAAATACAAGCCCCATTTTGAGTAGCTCAAAGCCCCAGCAGTTCTGATACTCACGTTGGCACTGACCCCATGAGTGCCGTGCCCATCCCCAACAGCAATCAAATCTGCTTCCAAAGCGGCATAATCCATTTGTAGAAACAATTTGCCTGGGCCACCTGTAACAGCACACAAAAAATATTAACATCTAAAACTAAGTAAATTCCATGCCATGCCTAAATCTGCTGACTCATGAAACAACATCAGTAGCCATACTTTCATCACTCCTGGCAAAGGGGCTGTCCAACTTTGATATCTAGAAGTTCTAAGGAAGTCCACTATCACATTCAAAAATGGTTTCTGTTGTGCTGAACCACTCAGGTAAGATTTAGGGCTTAGTGCATACATGCACATCCCCCATTTAATAAAGGTGAGATTAAGTAGTGGTGTACATTTGTGAAGATACCAGATATCAGATATACAGAGAAAAGCAAACAATGCTCATTTGCTGTGTGGAAGTTAGACACCAGGAAAACTCCCCAGTAGTTGAATTATGAACCTACTTGCCAGATTGTCACAAGGTGTTCCCTACATCCCACACCTTCTGAACGTAGGCAATATATGACTGTACTGGGGTGATATTTAGCCCATTTCTTCAGCCTGGAGTTATGGTGGAAGATTGTCCTGGACATGATGCTGAATTTTATGGCTGCAATGCACAATCATGATAATACTAATGCCCCCTAGGAAAGATGATACATTATGGTGGCTACAAGTATCTGGTTAGTTACCAAACCCAGACAAAATTCAGTCACCTTGTATTAAATTATAACACACAATGAAGCAGTACTAAGATATGTAGCCCAAAATCCTTTTGACAAGTTATGCTGGTACAACCCTAGCATCAGCAATGTTTGGAAACTAATTGCCCTGAACTAAGAATTCAGTCTGGCCAGGTTATTCTGCTATGGTAGACCATACTACCAGCGACTCAACATCGAGTGTCAGGCAGCGGTTAATTAATCTGACAACTCTGAGGACTAATGGCCTTGTGTGCCAAAGTCCACAGGGAAGGGTGATGGTCCCCAAGTGGATTAAATCCCACTTGAATCCATCTTGATGGATGGCAGCAGCAGCATCAATACTGGCCTGGAGTTGAGGAAGACTTTGCATGCCAAAAGAGCTCAGGAACAGAAAGTGACTCACGGAACTGAACCAGTGGTAAGAGTGCCATGCTGCAATGCAAAAGGATGGAAAGCCACTGCATTATATTCTCGGGACAATCTTCATGGTTTATTGCCATGAGGATTGTCCAGATTCAGATTTGGATATGGCAGAGGAAAAAGAAAAAAAAATCTCTGTAGACATTACCTATTGTATAGCAAATCATTTGACTCATCATGTAACAGTATTTATATAATTTGCAATTTGCCTCCAAATGTATGCCTTTTGCATAGGTACATAAGAGGACGTTAGACATTTCATTTAAATTAATCATATCGGCTGTCCACATGGTATTTATACTGGCTGGTGAACAACACGGGCCGGAGGGGGGGGATTCTGATGTTTGAATTTAGAAACCTATTGTGTCTACTGCATGATCATCCTAGTCCCTGATTTGTATCAGTTTTTCCATCACAGTTTGACACTTTACAACTATAGCAATTACACACACATTCCTGTTCTTCAGCACTTACTTTAACATTTCACTTATCTACATTCATGTTTAAACTTGAGTTGCAATCTTCTCAGGGCACTATTTCAAGAACTCTTTGCTCATGTCAACTTCTGGTTTATTCAGCTTATGAAATAGATTTAAAATCATATTTAAGGTAGTAAATCTTAATTCCTCCTGCAGTTCTATATGATCTAAGCCGTAGTCATTATTATTATTATTATTATTATTATTTATTACACTTGATACCCCGCCCCAATCGGGAGAACCCGACTCTGAGCGGCTTACAAAACACTAAAAATAAAAGTAAAAGCATAAGAAACAGTTTACTCCAATAAAACATCAGTTAAAAGGTCATCAAAATATTACCACAAAAATTAAAAACAGTACACAGTCCCACTTCCAGACCCAGGTTGGCAGTCCTTTAAATAAGCCACCTGGTAAGGGAACTCGTATTCCCAGGTCCCCAAACCTGTCCAGCCAGCCAGGTTTTCAAACCCTTCCGGAAGGGCAGGAGCTCTGTCTGAAGGCGCAGTTCAGTGGGCAGGAGGTTCCAGAGGGCCGGGGCGGACACGGAGAAGGCTCTTCTCCTGGTACAGGCGAGATGCACCATTCTCGCCGAAGGAACAACGAGGGAGCTTCTCCGATCTGCCCTGGTGGGACGGGCAGATGTTCTTGGGGTGATGCGGTCTCTTAGGTATCCTGGCCCACTACCATATAGGGCTTTAAAGGTAATAACCAGCACCTTGAATTGCACCCGGAGACATACTGGCAGCCAATGCAGCTCCCGGAGCAGCGGTGAGGCATGAGCATAACGCCCACACCCCACCACTACCCGGGCTGCCGCATTTTGAACCAGCTGGAGTCTCCGGATGGTCATCAGGGGCAGCCCCATGTAGAGCGCATTGCAGTAATCAAGTCTGGAGGTGACCAACGCATGTGTGACCATAAGCAGAGCATCCTGGTCCAGGAGTGGGCGTAACTGGCGTATTACACGAAGTTGTGCAAAAGCCCTCCTGGCCACGGCTGCCACCTGCTCTTCGAACAGTAGCCGTGAGTCCAGGAGGACCCCCAGATTACGCACTGGGTCTGTTTGGGGCAGGGCTGCCCCATCCAGAACCAAAGGTGGAAGCTCCTTTGTTAACACGGGACCCCTTACCCACAGCCACTCAGTCTTGCCGGGATTCAGCTGTAGCCCGTTGTCCCCCATCCAGACCTTTACAGCCTTCAGACACCTGGAAAGGACTTCCACCGCACCGCTTGGGTCCCCACGGGCGGAGATGTATAACTGGGTATCATCTGCATATTGATGATACCTTACCCCGTGGGAACGGATGATCTCACCCAGCGGCTTCATATAGATGTTAAACAGGAGAGGAGAAAGTACCGAACCCTGAGGCACCCCGTATTGCAGGGGCCTAGGGCTGGACTTCTCCTTCTCCAGGCATACCGACTGGGTCCTGCCCCTCAGGAATGAGGCAAACCAGGACAACACTGTGCCCTGGATCCCCAGACCCTGGAGCCTACCCAGAAGGATGCCATGATCGACAGTATCAAAAGCCGCTGAGAGATCGAGAAGAGCAAGGACAGACGGTTCCCCTCCGTCCCGCTCTCTCCAGAAATCATCCACCAAAGCGACTAGTGCAGTTTCGGTACCATATCCGGGCCTGAATCCTGACTGAAACGGGTCCAGATAATCCGCTTCATCCAGGACCTCCTGCAACTGCTGCGCCACAGCCTTTTCCAAAACCTTACCTAAAAAAGGTAGGTTGGACACTGGACGGTAGTTGGAAATTATCGTGGGGTCGAGGGACGGCTTTTTCAGGAGGGGGAGCACCAAAGCGTGTTTAAAAGGTGCAGGAAAAACAATCTATGCAATCATAACAATCTATGCAAATACATTTACAACATATGAACCTAGTGTGAACTGTCCACTCTATATAAAGAAAAATATGTATGAAATCAAACTTCTGCATGTGTCTCTCATTCCACAGATCAGGCACATATAGATACATTGGATAGAATATGACAATATAGACCTTCACAATCTTTCATTACCTGGTTCTCTGTCCCAGCTCCTGCCAACCTAGCAGTTTGAAAGCAAGTACAGTAATTGCAAGTACAGGGCGGTCCACAAGTCCCTACCAGTTCTGAAAGTCCATACCCATCCTCTGTGGGCACGCACACCATATCCCCAGGAATCACCCTGCCCCTCCACCCAGCAGTCCAATGGGAGCGTTTCCTCCCTCCTCCCAGTGCAGAATTCATCCCGCCCCTCTGTCTGGCAGCCCAATGGAAGCGCTTTCTCCCTCCCCCAGCAGAGTCCTATTCTCTTTGTGTCTAAACGTTATAATTCTAATGAGTTGAAGGCAGCTGTTACCATGGCATTTGGAACAATAACATGAACATGGTGTTGCATAATATTATGTAGTAAGAATGAGGGATGGCACAGATATACTAGATACATAAGATATATGGTTGGGTAGGGACTTACGGGCCACCCTGTAGAAAGCCGAAGAGCCACATATATTAAATATATTTTAAACCTATTAAAAGCAGCATAAAATTTTTAAATTAAATACAGTTTGGTCTGTATGTTTGGGATATTAATTAATATTCCAAATATACAAACCAAATGATTTTGCATATCAGCTTTTTTTTCTTCAAAACCAAGTTGCAAAAATTACGATTACATCATCAGATTGACTTGTGCCAAATTATATACAGTAATACCTCGGATAACGTTAAGACTTGGTTCCACAAGTCTTAATGTTATCCGATTTTTAGCCTTATCCAATGCATTCATCAGATGTTAAAATCCTATGCAGATGACTCAGATAACGTCAACTCCATCGAGATACATTGTAAACAACACAGACTTCAAGGGAAAGTCAAGGAAACATGCTGGAACCTTAAAGAACTTTAAGAAATAATTGTCTAAAGGGTAAATACATTACAAAAACATGCCAGACCACCCTGACTTTAGGGGAACAAACAGTGGTGGGATGTCAAAATTTTTACTGCTCCATCATGATGTCATCATAGTGTGGGCGGAGCTAACATCATGATATCATGTTGTGGGCGGGGCCAAAGGGGGGAAAATAATGAGGACTCTATGTGCCAAATAGTCTCAGGACCAGAAAGTGATTCAGGGAACTGGATCAGGAGTCATGCTGTGATGTGGAAGGCAGATGAAACGCCACTGCATTATATTCTCAGGACAGTCTTCATTGCTGGTCACCATGATGATCACCAATATTCAGATTTGGATATGGAAGGAGGAGGAGAAGGAGGAGGCTCCATACATTGCAGACACCAAACAGTCTGCAGACTTTTGTTATTTCCAGTCAATAAACAAGACAAGGTTTCCAGGTGTGTATCCCTTTCTTGGCTTGAGGAACAACAAGAAACACTCAACAGTTTCAGTTTATATGTCACCCACTACAGATATACAGTATCAGTATGTCACAAAAGGACACTGGTTTGCACACACCAGCCATTCACTATGAATTTCAGATAGAAAGGAGTTTATATAAGAGGTCAAAATAGCCAAAATCTATATGACAAATTCACAGAAGTAATATCTAGCTGCAATGTGTGGGAGTAGAAACTGAGTAATAAAAAGAACACTGATTTGCCTAAACCTGTCAAAGCTTGCCTGTCTCACATCTTTGCAAAACTGAAGCATGTACAGTCTATGAAATGAAACCTCAACTTTAAGATTCACAGCTTTTCTAGCTAATATCTATTTAAGACATTCATTTAGAAAAGCATCCATTTATGTAAGAAAGAGTACTACAAGGACTGGGACGGTTCTCTGGCTTTTTGTTGGTTATACAATTTAAGTACAAGATGTTCACAATACTTATGCTTCCCTACACAAGTGAATTTTATTTTGCATAGTTTTTGTTTTCCTTTGTTTATCAATTACACCAATCCATTCCCCCTAGAACTTTGATTCCCAGAGGGGAACTTACATTCCCAAAAGCCTAACCCAGTCCCATTGGCTGATCAGTGCTTTGGGGAAGTGACTTGGGCTTCTGGGAACTGAAGTCCAAAAACCTAAGGTTAGGAAACACTGTCCTAGAGAAATGAGGAGATAACAAATGCCAAATCACAAACATTATCGTAACCAAATTTTTCTCCTCTACAACTCTTACTGTCATATTTCCCATTTGGGAAATGTGAAAAATAAATAAATGGTGAGGGTTCCATATGCCATCTACTACAGTCTATCCTATGGAACACAGTCTGTATCCAAAAATTATGATAATTTGTTGTATTTATCAACCCCCAGAATGTCTCATCAGACCCTTCAGTATCCTGCTAGTTAATCCACGGCAACTATTTTTGGCTGATTTCATGTTCATTGCAAATCCAATGGTAAATGTGAATCCATAACTAAACCATATACAGTATTTGTACTGAATAAAGATGGAACTGGAGGTACAGTATCTCCTTTTTAAAAATCTGATCACATTTTTATCAACCTGGTTGTATATTATGGGAGCAGAAGATGGCGTGTAGCTCTGTCAATTTGTATACACATTCAGTTCCAGCATCTTCAGGTAGGGCTAGGAAAAGATCGAAACTGAAATCCTAGAGAGTCTCTGAGTAAGTTAAGTGTTGTTTGATCACATGAGACCTTAATCAATAGTAAGGCAACAAAGTTCCTATGTTCGAGAATCTATCCAAATTAAGGTTTAAATCAAGTGTAAAATTACTGAGAGGGAGCTTGTCCTTATTTTAAGGTAAACATGCCCAGGTTTCAGGGGTAAAGACACTTACATATGCACTCCTAATTTAACAGGCTACCCACATTGCAAATACACATCCAACCCACACCATCAAGAACCAACAAGATTTTGCACTAGAAATCTGGTACCGGTAGTTCCTGGTGCAAACATCTCTTCTGTGATACACTAACAAAGTTGCCTTTGGACAAGCTCCTCAATACCTGGGGTGCACAGTAAGAGCCTTCACGAATGCAACCAGGTGTACCCTAGGTGGCAACCTTGTCACTGACCTTTCTAACCAGATCAAACCAAAGGAACTGAAGAATGAACTTCAATCCCCTTCTCTCTCCATCAGCAAGTAGTAAATGTAAAGTTTTCCCTTGCTCAAAAGCCAGTTTTTCTGACTCTAGTGGGTGGTGTCTGCATCGTCATACATTTCCATGGACATATGGCAGGCATGACCAAATGCCAGAGTGCATGGAACGCTGTTACCTTTCCTGCCGAAGTGGTACCTTTTTATCTACTTGCAATTACTTGCTTTTGAACTGCTAGATTGGCAGGAGCTGGGAACAGAGAAGGGAGCTCACTTCTTCAGCACTTGGGTCTCAAACTGCTGATCTGCTGTTCATCAAGTTTAGTATCTTAACTACTAAGCCACTACAGCAGCTGCCATCAGCAGGTAAAACATGGCAAACGTGCTCTACTTTACAAGACTTTTGCAAGTGCACATAGAACACCTAGTAAATCCAATTTAATTTGGCCAGCAACAAAGCCAAGGAAGTGGCTTCATTTTGGTAGTCCAAAGTTTGATCAGAACATGAAAGAAGAATGCCTTCCAAAATAAGGCAGCCTCCTTATTCCTTCCATGCAGGAGCGAAAAGCGAATTGTTCTGTGTTAAAGAGAAGATTCACTTGAGAAAGCCTTGATGCTAGGAAAGGTGGAGGACAAAAGAAGAAGGGGGTGGGCAAAAATGAGATGGCTGGATGGTATTGTAGATGCAATGGGCACAAAGCTGGGCAGGCTGAGGAGGATGGTGGAAGACAGAGGTGCCTGGCGGGCAATGGTCCATAGGGTTGCAAAAGGGTCGGAATCAACTGTGCGACTGAACAACAACAAAAGGCTTAGCACTTTCCTTCTGGCACGTGACTGGCAAATGAATTCTAACTTATAAACAAGGCAATGACAAGCGTATTCCTTTCTCAGTTGTCACTGCATTCCTTGCTGTTTTTCAGCGCGCACATGTTTTCAACGCCTAAAATGCCTATCTCGTCGACTTGAAAGTTCTGCAGTCCTTGCCCCGCTGACGAACTGCGGAGGTGTCTAAAAGCCATCTATAACGGTGAATTGCGAAGCACTCTTAAACGAGGAGAGAGAAGGAACGGACGAAAGCAGCAGCGGGGAGGGGTGTGTGTTAGATTTTCCTTATTTGTCCAGGCCAGTCTGCAGACTTTCCATCGGATCCACAGGTGTAGATGCAGTGCTCGCCACAAACCTGGCGCCACTGAGGGAAGGGTACAGATCCTGTTCCTCGCCCACCCCAACCAGATCCCGGCAGCGGCTGCGGTAGCTCAGTGGTTAAGAAGCTCGCGTGGTTAGCTGGAAGGCTGGCAAGTCGGCAGTTCGAAAGAAACCGGGTACTGCATGACGGACTGAGCACAAGTCTTTGTCCTAGCTCTTGGGGACATGAAAGGAGCCTCATCTGGGTGTTCCCTGAGCGGAGTTTCTTCCGCAAAAATCCTTTTTCACCCCAGAATAATTTCGGACTCGAAATTATTATTATTATTATTATTATTATTATTATTATTATTATTATTATTATTATTATTATTATTATTGGTAAAGGTTTTCCTTGCTCGAAAGCCAGTCGTATCCGACTCTAGGTTTCAGTGCTCATCTGTTTCAAATCCGAAGAACCAGAGCTGTTTGCTTCTGCAGACATCTCCGTGGTCATGTGGCAGGCATGACTAGGGACCGGAGTGCACAGAACGCTGTTTACCTTCCCACCGAAGTGGTCTCTATTTCTCTACTTGCAGTTTCTTGCTTTCGAACTGCTATGCTGGTAGGAGCTGGGACAGAGACGGGAGCTCATTCCATCCTCAGGGATCGAAGCGCTGATCCCCCGTCTTCCACTTGAGCCACTGCAGTCCCATCATCATCATCATCATCATCATCATCATCATCATCATCATCATCATCATCATCATCATCATCATCATCATCATTATTATTATTATTATTATTATTATTATTATTATTATTATTACCAGCTCTCGGATCGATCCCTTACCTCTCTCACGCCCCAAGGAGCGCAAAAACATTGTTTATTTAGATTTCTTCCCTCCTCCCATCACCACCTATTCTTTGAAACTCTGAAGCTATTTTAAGCGAACAAACAATCCCAGACATCAATGTGCCCCGTCTTCCAGGAAGGAGGGGGGGATTCTTAAGGTTTCTCAGCCTCCCAATTCCCCCCCCCGCAACCCCCTCCCCTGCCCCAGACTGATGCCTTCGGTGTTCTGCTCCGTTTACTCCTCTCCCTCCCTTCCCTCCCCCGCCCGCCCGCCTAGCAAAGTGGCCGAAGTCTGGGCTTACCCTCCTCTGTCAAAGTCCCCGGCGGCGCCCAGGTAAAACCAGGAAAGCGTCATGAAGCTCAGGTATACATCCATGTCGGGAAGGGGCTACAGGCACCGAAGGAGGAAGAGAAAAAGGGAGAAGAGAGAATTGGGGGGGGGGGAAAATAATAACAGGAACCGAACCGCCTCGGTGCGTCCCCAGCAGCAGGTTGGAGGGAGAGGCGGCTGAGGGGGAAAGCGACGCGAGTCCTTCAGGCGCTCCCTCCCAGCCCCTCTGCAAAGCGCGCCCTGAACTCTTCACAGCGGGGGGCTCCCCGGGGGGGGGGGCTGCTGCTAATCCCGGCTCCTGAGGGGAAAGCGAGAGGTCCACCGGCAGCAGGAGGGAGCCCTCGCCCGGCTGCCCGCCCGGCTCCTTCTTCGTCCCTGCCTACCTCCCTCCTTCCCTGCCTCCCTCCTTCTCCCTCCTCTCAGGAGAAGCTGGGGACTAAGACGACGACGACGACTACGCTGGCCGCCCAGGAGAGGCGCCCGCGCGCACCCGGTGCGCGCACCCGGTGCCCGCCCGCCCTCGCCTCAGGCCGCGTGGAAAGGGCGCCGCGGAGTTTTCCCTCAGTCGAAGGTTTTCCTAAGAGTCGGGCGAGGAGGATGAGGGCAGAGCGAGGAGGCAGACGGGCGGGACCGGCAGTTGAAGCTTGATTTTGGGACTGCAGTGGCTCAAGGGGTTAAGACGCTGACTGGAAGGTGGGCAGGTCAGCAGTTCGAGACCCGAGTGCCACACGACTGAATGAGCTCCCGTCTCTGTCTATGCTTCTGCCGACCTAGTAGTTCGAAAACAAGAAAATTGCAAGTAGATAAATAGGGACCACTTCGGTGGGAAGGTAAACAGCGTTCCGTGCACTCCGGTGCCTAGTCATGCCTGCCACATGTCCATGGAAATGGAAACATCCACAGATGCAGATAGCGCTGGCTCTTTGGCAGTAACAAAGATGAGCACTGAACCCCCGAGTTGGATATGACTGGCTTTCGAAAAAGGGCGACCTGAAGCCAAGCGAAATATTTAAAGGCTGGAGGCAAAGGCCTCACCCCAGATGATGCTTAGGAAGGGGGCGAAAAAAGCCAACCCGTTATTATTAGAGGAAAACTGGCAGGGATGGTTGAGAGCATCTGGGCTCGTCCCAAGGGCACGTGCACTTAGCCAACTTTTACCTGCCAGACAGAAGAGCCCCAAAAGCTAAAGTTTGCCCTGGCAGAAGGCAGACACGTCATCCTGGGCTTATTCTGATGCTGGGTCTTAAACCTGTATTTGCATGAGTCTCAGTAACTGCACCAACACATGCTCATTTTAAATAGGGTCGTATTCTTCTTTCATGTCCAGGTCAAATTTTAAACTGCCAAAATGAAGTCTCACTCTTAGGTTTGATGAAGTGGACTGATCCACGAAAGCTAACTTTAAATTTTTCCAGGAGGGACAAATTTTTTTTAAGAGGGGCACCATGTCACACTTGTAACCCCAACACACTCACATATATAACATTGGTATCACAGGTGGGGGGCAGGCTATTAGCTTAGGAGGGTTTTTGTGCCCCCGGCCCTCCTCTGTTATGCCAAATGAAGCCACTTTCTTAGCTTTGTCATTGGCCAAACTTAAATCTTTATCAGTACATTTTTCCTGTAGTAATTGGCAGACCAACAAATGAGCTGGATTCTGGATTTCGATTCACACAGTGTGTTGTTGTCCAGCAACAGCCCCCATTTGAGCATGTTGGTTTACATTTAGGCACTATGACCCTCAGCCTATTCAGGGTTCTCCAAGTGACATAAGGAAGGTCAAGTTCCTCAGCTATATCCTCTTTTAATGTTATTAATCATGGTGTGTCTTGATTAGGAAAAAGTACTACATTTACTTTGGTTTCACCAGGTTCAAAAACAATTCAAAAACAGAGGAATACAGGACACACAGAGGAGGAGCGCATTTACCTTCCAAAATGCAGGTTATCAGACTTAAACTATCCACCAGGAGTTGTTTATTTTGTCCCGATTCATAAACTGTTGTGTGCATGTGTGTATCAGCATATATTATGCCACTTCAGTTTGCCCTGTAAAAGTAGGATATCCCACAACCCGAAAATGCCCTCCCTCCATTTGTATAGTCATAATGCTGTTACTATTCAGCAGTTTGTTTGCTGTCACACACACACACAAGTGGAAGAGTTATAACAGTTACTTATAACTTATTTATATAGGTTTTGTACTTGTTTTCAATGTACATAGCAGTTCACAACATCCAAAACAAAGGACAGTCTATTGAAAAGAAAAGACAAAAAACTGTCTCCCCCACAAAACTGTATTCCGCCCGTACACAGTCAAACCTAGCATAACAAGCGTTTCGCTTAGCAAAAAACTCGCATAATGAGCAAGTTTTTCACTAAGTGGTCTGACTCACATAACGAATTTTTTGCTATGCGAGTTGGACTTTTCCCTATGGAAAAACTCGCATAACAAGCGTTTCTATGGAGAAAACTCACATAGCGAAAAAAATTCGCCATGCAAGTTTTCCCCATAGAAACGCTAGTTATGCGAGTTTTCCCATAGGGAAAAGTCCGACTCGCATAGCAAAAAATTCATTATGCGAGTCAGATTCGCATAGCGAATTTTTCGCATAGCGAGAAACCTCGCAGAACGAATTATATTTGTTATGCGAGGTATGACTGTATGTATGCATCTGTTCATAAAAGGCATGACCAAAAGGGAAAGAAGTACACTTGTCATAACATGTGGAAATATATGCAAGATGAATGATTTCAGAGCATAGTAACTGAGTGATAACAAGATAACTGAGGAGAAAGCAATGAGTCAAAAACAAAAAGTAGCAATATGATCCAAAAGTAGAAACAAACTGAATTGCATCACTAAAATGTTACTAATAGGTGTGAGTTTGAGTTCTCAAGTACTGTTTCAGGCTTGTTTGATACAAAGTTAGAGCACAAGAATTGAAGAAATAGCAAAAAGTACAAAACACTACCCAGATGCAGTGAGGCCAGTTTCCATTGCAAAACATCCATCTTGGAAGTCAGTCTGCCCAAATTGACTGGATTTGGCCATTAGCTCTGACCATCATATCTAGCAGCAGAATTCAGTTATTATTTTAGTAGTGCTCTTCATCTGCTTGTTCCTGCATAATAAAATCTTCACTCAGACAAGCTGTTCTACTCTTGTTTTGCCTGCCACCACCATCATTTCACTCTCCATATAATTTTTGACCGAGTCTCCAATGTTGACTGATTATATGCAGTGGTGGGATGTCAAAAATTTTACTACCCCACCGTGACGTCATCACAGTGTGGGCAGAGCTAATGCCATGATGTCACGGTGTCATGGGCGGGGCCAAATAAAAAATAAAAATAAGCACACACACACACTTCAACCCACACACACCCACACCACAAACCTATAAAATAAATAAATAAATAAATAAATAAAATTACATTAAAATACACACACACACACACACCAAACACAAACCCATCACCTGTTAGTATAAGTACCTGGGCAGCACCATGTTGCAAGATGGATATGGTAATTGTACCAGCTCTCTAGAATATGCCTTAATTTAAATGTAAAACAGCTGTACTTCCTTAAGGGTTGTCCAATTGGAATAGCAATTGGAATAGCAATTGGAATAGCACAGGTGTATCTTATTGATGAGGTAACTCCAAGACTTTGCTTAAAACCCCCAAGCCAGGCCTTTTTAGGAACTGTGGTAGTACATCAATATAGGTAAAGGTATTAAATACACATTAAAATACACACAGATACACCACATCCAAAGGTGAGTTACTTACCCTGGGGAGCAGGCTGTAAGGAGGTTCAGGATAGCAGTTTCTCTTACTCCTCCCTGCTTGGGGGAACCAGTGAAAAGGTAATCCCCAAAGGTGGTTCCCCCAAAAAGCTGCTAGCGGTTCTCTGGGACACTGGGAAATGTTACTACCGGTTCTGGCGAACTGGTGCAAACCTGTTGCATCCCATCACTGATTATATGCCATCAAGCCAATTCTAACATATCATTCTTGCCAAGGTTTCCTAGGTAAAATGAATTCAGAAGTGGTTTACTAGTCTGTACTTCTAGTTTAGAGGGCTATGGTGTCTTAGTCACACTGAACTTGACAACCAGAAGGTTGGCAGGTCAGCAGTTTGAAATCCTAATGCTGTGTGATGGAGTGAGTTTCCATTGTTTGTCTCAGCTCCTGTCAACTTAGCAGTTCAAAAGTAAGAAATTGCAAGTAGATAAATAGGTGCCACTTTACTGACAAAAAGTAGCAATGACTTGAACATACTTTTAATGGAAGTGAAAGAAGAATGTCCCAAAAGCAAGATTGCAGTTTAACATCAAGACAAAAATTATGACTAAAGAAGTACACAACTTTTATGTAGACAATGAAGAGTGAAAAATAGTATAACTTGGTTCAATCATAAATCCAAATGGAGACTACATCTAAGAAATAAGAAGATTATTGAGATTTGGAAGAGCAGCAATGAAACAATTATAAAAGACCAATATGTTTAGGGATGTGTCATTGGAGACCAAGATCACCCACACTCTTGTATTCTAGATCACTATGTATGGGTGTAAAAGCTGGGCAGTAAAGAAAGTTGACAGGAGAAAAATCAAATTGTTTGAAATATGATGCTGGAGGAGATATTTGCAGATACACTGGACTGCCAGAAAGATAAACAAATGCGCCCTAGAGCAAATCAAGCTGTAACTGACTCTGGAGGCAAAAAATGATGATGCCAAGATTGTCCTACTTTGGTTATGAAAAGCAAGATTTTCTGGGAAATATAATAATGCAATGTATGGTTGTGAGAGCTGGACCATTAGGAAAGCTGAGCGCAGAAGAATAGATGCCTTTGAGATGTGGTGTTGGAGGAGAGTTTTGAGAGTCCCCAGGACAGCAAGGATAACAAATAGGTCAATCTTAGAAGAAATCAACCCTGACTGCTCCTTAGAAGGTCAGATAGTAAAGATGAAGCTAAAGTACTTTGGACATCAAATGAGAAGAGAGGATTCGCTTGAGAAAGCCTTGATGCTGGGAAGGGTGCAGGGCAAAAGAAGAAAGGGGCGGCCAAAAATGAGATGGCTAGATGGTATTGTAGACACAATGGGCACAAAGCTGAGTGAGTTAAGGAGGATGGTGGAGGACAGAAGTGCCTGGCGGACAGTGGTCCATGGGGTCCCAAAGGGTCGGAATCGACTGTGCGACTGAACAAAAAAAAATGCAGGAAAAAGGAAGACTAACTGTGAGGCTTGAGTTTGCAAGAACAGAGAAGGGCTGTTGAACACAGGACATTTTGGAGATCTCTCATTCAGCAGAGTTGCCATAGGTTCTTCTTTCAAGTCTCAGTCAAACCTTGGACTGCCAAAATGATGCCATTTTGGCTTTGTCATTAGCCAGACTTAAGTCCTCATCAGTGCATGTTTCTGGCAGTAATCAGCAGACCAGTAAATAAACTAGATAATGTATCTCTCCACATTCACACCACATGGTGTTGTCTGCCAGCAGCCCCCATTTGAGTAGTTTGGTCTTGCATTTAGGGAGTCCAATCCTTAGCCTATTCAGGGTTCTTCAAGTGATATCCTTCTTTTATGTTATTCCTTGTTCAATGAGCTCCTTCCTTCAGCTTATCATTTGATTTTGCTCTTGTGTACCCTCAATAATGTTTGTTCTTGCCATAAAGCTGTTCCTGGATCTGAGCTGGTGAAAGACAGGTTTCACTTGCCAGTAATGGGTTCTGCGCCTGCACTGAATCCGAGCGGAGCTGAAAAGCTGATTGGATAAATGTTTTGAAGTTAGGACTGCCCACCATGCCCAACCACCTCTGGCGCCATTTCGCGCTTTTCCCTCAGTTCGATACTATAGCTGCCTGCAGAGCATAAGGCCATCTCAGGCCGGCCGCATTGAGGGGAGGTCGGGTTGGGTCATGTGAATCCCCAAACAACATACTCGGAGAACGACAGTTAGTGGTAAGTGAAACCTGTCTTTCTCCTTCGTGTTGTTTGGGGATGCACACTAATGGGTGAGTAACAAGCTCACTTGCTTGGATGGTGGGCAGCTGGCGTCCTGAGATGCAGGAGAGTGTGTGGGCATCATGGGGCGGCAGTCATCAACGATGAGGATCGGAGACCAGCCGTCAGGATGGATCTGCCTCGTCTGACGTCGACGGCAGACCTGGTGTCAACCCGGTAGTGGGTGATGAAAGTGGAGGGCCTGGACCAGGTAGCGGCCCTGCAAATGTCCTCCATCGGGATGCCTTCCAGGAAGGCAGTGGATGATGCCAATGTCCTGGTGGAGTGGGCCCGGACATGAGGCGGAGGTGGCAGGGATGACATCTCATAGGCCAGGTAAATGGTACCTGAGATCCATTTAGATAGTCTCTGGGCAGACAGAGGCTGTCCCTTAGTCTTGCCACCATAGGCCACAAACAATTGTTTTGCTCTCCTGAAGGACGCAGTCCTCTGGGTGTAAAACAGCAAGGCCCTCCTGACATCCAACGAATGCCACACTCTCTCTTGTGCAGACGAAGGATTCAGGAAGAATGCTGGAAGGGTGATGGACTGGGTCAGGTGAAAGTCAGTCAGGACCTTGGGCAGAAATGCCAGGTCCGGGTGCAACACTACCCTGTCAGGGTAGAACTTGAGGAAAGGAGGGTCAGACCTCAGGGCTGCAAGTTCACCTGCCCTCCGGGCAGAGATGATGGCTACAAGAAAGGCAGTCTTGTAGGAGACAAACTTAATGTCCACTGTAGCCATAGGCTCAAAGGGCGCCTTGGTGAGTGCAGTGAGCACAGCAGTGAGGGACCACTGAGGAGGTGGTACCTTGACCGGAGGGTAAGCATTACGCAGTCCCTGGAGGAATCTTTTCACAGTCTTGTCCCTGAAGGCAGAGGACAGCACAGAGGAAGGTGGGGCATTGGCCACCACTGCAGCCAGATGGACCTTGAGTGATGAGTGCGTGTATCCTGACTCAGCCAATCGCAGGAGGTAGGACATCACATCCTGCAGGGATGCGGAGTCCACGGAGCGGTCGTTGGATTGTAAAAAGTCAAGAAAACGATGGTACTTGGCACCGTAGGACTTCCGCGTGGATGGCTTACGGGAGAGTTCAAGGATCCGCGCTAGGTCGGGCGGATAAGCCAGGCCATCAAGGGCAGGCTCAGCAGATCCGAGTGAAGGATCCGACTGCCCCCCATGCGGAGGAGGTCCGGATCAGTGGGCAGGCGAAGGAAGTTGCACGCCAGAGTCTGAAGCAACGGGAACCACGGCTGACGCGGCCAGGACAGGGCGATGAGAATCGTCCATGCGCGCTCCGCACGGTTCCGCACAAGGACCCGTTGGATGAGGGGGATCGGTGGAAACATGTACAGAAAGTCCTGATGCCACGGAACCATGAAGGCATCACCCTCCGATCCGTGGCCGATCCCCGCTCGGGAGCAGTAACGGTGACACTTGGCGTTGGCTTGTGTCGCAAACAAGTCCAGGACCGGTGTGCCCCACCGTCGGCACAGCCGGTCGAACACCAATCCGTCCAGCTCCCATTCGTGCATTGCCGTCCCTTTGCGGCTCAGAAAGTCCGCATCCGTGTTCAGGGTGCCCTGAATGTGGACCCCTATGGGAAAAACGTGCACCTTCAGGCACCACTCGCAGATCTGGACAGCCAGGTGAAGGAGGGAGAGAGATTTGGTCCCTCCTTGCTTGTTCAGATAGGCCAGGGTAGTGGTGTTGTCCGAAGTGACCTGCACCACCCGGTCCGCTATGGAAAGTCTGAAGGACCGCATCGCCTTCCACACTGCTAGCAGTTCGAGGAAGTTGATGTGGTGCCTGGCTTCCGCGGGCGTCCAGACCCCGTGGATCCGTAGACCCCGGCAGCATGCTCCCCATCCGTGCGAGCTCGCATCGGTGGTGATCTGCACGGTCGGCGCGGGAAGGACGAAGAGCTTCCCCGTGGCCACGTTGCGGTCCATCACCCACCAGTCCAGCTGGTCCTGCAGCTCAGGAGCCGGTGTGAGCCACTTCCCGAGGTCGTCGTGGACGATGTCGAATGAGGCAAGGAGCCACGACTGGAGGGACCGCATCTTTAGCTTGGCGTGCGAGATCACTGCCGTGGTCGACGCCATGAGTCCGAGGAGATGGAGGGCGTCCCTCGCACGGATGCGACGCCTGCCTTGGATCTGTGCCAACACCGCACGGATGTCCTGCAGACGTTTGGGCGGAGCGTAGGCTCTCAGAGCCAGAGAGTCCAGTACGGCTCCGATATAGTCTATCCTTTGAGTGGGGGTCAACTGAGACTTCTTGAAGTTGACCCGCAGACCGAGACTCTGCATGAGTGCCAGGCAATGAGCAACATCGTCCTTGGCCCTCTGATTGGTCGGAGAGGAGACCAACAAGTCGTCGATGTATGGGAACACCTGTATCCCCTGCAGCCGCAGATGAGCAGCCACCGGTGCCATGCACTTCGTGAAGACCCTCGGAGCGGTGGAGAGACCGAAGGGAAGACATGTGTACTGGTAGATTTCGCTGCCCACCTGGAAGCGGAGGTATCGGCGATGTTCCCTCCTGATGGATACGTGGAAGTACGCATCCTTCAGGTCGATGACGGTGAACCAGTCCCCGTGGTTGATCAGTGGGAGGATAGCCTGAAGGGTCACCATCCGGAACTTCCTCGCGTCGATGTGTTTGTTGAGGAGGCGGAGGTCCAAGATGGGGCGGGACCCTCAGTCCTTCTTGTCCACGAGGAAGTAACGGGAGAAGAACCCTTCGTGAGACTCCGACGCTGCAACCGGCTCTATGACGCCCTTCTCCAGGAGGGCTGACAGTTCCTCCTGGAGCGGTGGAGACGGGTCGGTGACTCAGACCCGTCCGACAGTAGGCCATCTCTTGAACTCGATCACGTAGCCAGAGTCTAAGATGGCCAAAACCCACTTGTCCGTGGTGATGGTGGACCACACCGAGAGGTAGTCCACCAGGGGACGGTATGGCAGAGTCTTGGTCACGGAGGAGTCAAACCCGTTGTTTGCTCCTCTGATCCGTCCGCTTACCAGACTGTTGGCGTTGCTGGTAATGCAGACGGGCGGCTTGCTGTCTCGGCCGGTAGAACTGGTGCCGGGGGTAGTCCTCCTGCCTCTGCTGTTGGCGGGGCTGGTAGGACGGACCTTGAGACGAGGTCTGGGGTTGGTCCTGGTGGAACCGACCCGTCCCCCGGCGAGGAGCGAGGAGCTGCTTGATAGTGGCATAGTCCCCCTTCAGCTCCCCCAAAGAGGTGTCGGTCTCTTTGGCAAACAAGCCCTTGCCGTCGAAGGGCAGCTCCTCCACCAGTTTCTTCACGTCGTCCTGAAGATCGGCTGAGCGAAGCCAGGAGTGCCGGCGTATCTGGATGGCAGAGGCTAGGTTCTTCGCCTCCGACTCCGTGACATGCCGCCCAGTTCGGATTTGCTGGAGGGCTAGCTGGTTGCCCTCCTGGCAGACGGACCCGAACTCAGCCTGACGGTCCGGCGGCAGCAGCGACTTGAAGGCCTCGACCTTCTCCCAGAGGTGGCAGTTGTACCCGTCCATGGCTGTCGCGTAGTTGGCCGCACGGAAGGACAGGGAGGCGTTGGCATATACCTTCCTTCCCAGTGCGTCCAACTTCTTCCCCTCCTGTGTGGACGGGAGGGGAGTGCTGCTCGCCGGTGTCCTGTGCTGGGCGCCCTTGACCACACGGGAATTCAGCGCCGGGTGGACATGGAGGAAGTTGGCGTCGTCACCCAGAAGTCTATACATGCTGTCCACTCTGGTCGAGACGGAGTGGGGCGACACGGGCTTCTTCCAGACCTCCTTTGCAGCCTTGGCAATCTTTGGGAGAAGGCCCAGGTGGACGGGGACCAACTCCCTCCGATCGGCCATGGCGCAAACCACATCCTCACACTCCTCTGGAGGGGCCTCCGCCTTGATCCCGAGCATGGATCCGAGGCGGGTGATCAGCGCCGTAAAGGTCCGTTGGTCCTCTGGCTGGGACCCGTGGACGGAGCCGATGTTGTCGTCTGGGGACTTCTCGGCTGCAACTGGCGGCGGCTGATCCTCCTCCATGTCCGACGAATCGTCGGAGCCTTCTGACTGCTCCGAGACGCTGGGCGGCGGGAAGAAGGCCTCGGGGTCCGAGTCCGACCAGTACGGCCTGGCGGTCCTCGGATCGCTCCCCGGCATAGGCGACTGGTGCGGAGGGAGAGAGACCTCCGGCCGTGCCTGCTCCGTGCAACGCCTCTTCGGAGCCGGGCCCTCCTCACGGAGTGGTGGTGCCTCCGGAGCAAGTTCACGGGGCTGAAGAGCCTCCGGAACAGCCGACGGTGATGGCTGAGGGACCCGGAACTGCTGGGCCACCTTCTGCACCATCGCCTCGAAGAACTGGGCGATGAGGCTCAACTGAATCGACGGCTCGGTAGCCGGAACAGGAGCCACAGAAGGGGCCGCCAGGGATGCAGTCCTCCGCGGTGGCGGTGGTGGTGGCGGAGGAGTCTCCGGCAGAGGCGGTAAGCTCGGGGCCTTCTCTGGCGAGATTACCACCAGAGAAGCCAACGAGATGCTGCCCGTGGAGATCGTGGTCGTGACGGCAGTGGAGACCAGCGACCTCGTTGGTGATGGGCGCGTCGGGCACGGAGTTGGCGGCAAGGAAGATGAAGACTTGTGGTGCTTCTTCTTCCCTTTTTTCTCCTTCTTCTTCTTGTCCTGCTCCTTCTTCCGTCTAAACAGTTCTGCGGCGGACGCCCGCGAAGAAGGAGCAGAAGTCGAAGGAGCTGCCGAAGAAGTCGCAGCGGCCTCCTCCCGGACAGGAGAAGGCTGTGGTGCCAAGGCAGCCTCCATCAGAAGGGACTGGAGGTGGTACTGCCGGTTCTTCAGAGCAGATTTGGAGAACCCCCGACAAACCGAGCAGGCCTGGACCTGATGATTCTCGCCCAGGCAGCGTAGGCACCTCACGTGTCCGTCTGAAGTTGGAAACTTTTTCTTGCAGGACGGACACTGCTTGAACGCTGCTGAAGCGGCCATCCACCAGAGCAGATGGCCCGACAAAAAAAAATTATCCCAGCCGGGAGGCCCCGACGCGAGATGAACTGAGGTAATTTTACCTCACGAAGTTTTTTTTTTTTTTGCAGCGGCAGCTGAGGGAAAAACCCCAGCCACGCTAGGACCAAGGGAGTACTAGCCCCCTGGTCCGAAAAAAAATTGTTAAGCGATAAAAATTGAAGATTTCTGAAACAATTTCAGACACACACAAGGCACATCTTTCTTTCCGAGCTCCTGGTTTCGCAGCGAAAAAAAGCGAACTGAGGGAAAAGCGCGAAATGGCGCCAGAGGTGGTTGGGCATGGTGGGCGGTCCTAACTTCAAAACTTTTATCCAATCAGCTTTTCAGCTCCGCTCGGATTCAGCGCAGGCGCAGAACCCATTAATGTGCATCCCCAAACAACACGAAGGAGAACTTGAAGTTCATATCCATTCAGAGGATATCAATTACTGCCAGAAACATGCGTAGGTTGCCATAGGTGAGATATGACAGTATGTAAAAATATAACAATCTAATACACATACTTTATAATACACATACCTAATGCTGTTTTTAAAATGGTGCAATGCATATTCTCTGCTCTAATACACAATTTTTCCATTTCTTCAGCCCCTCCACAGAACCAAAGAAGTGTTTAATATCTATTGAAAAATCGATAGCAGGCTGGTGTGCATCAAATAGGGTTTCTAAGGTCCCATACTATATGATATATCAGACTCGTAGTGACCCTATTTAGCATGATTCAGGTAAATCTGGTGGGATTAGCTCATTTGTCTTCATAACACATACTTGGACATCTAAACATTTTGTCAGAATGAAAGGTAGTAGCTAAAAGCAAAACATAAAATATGATTTGAACTGCTTGAGGAGGGAAATAGGATAAGTGCTTTGAAAGCTACTTATTAATCTGAAAATATATCCATGGAATGCTTTGCTAACACACCCTTGAGAACCATGACCCCAGTTGGAACATTACTATCAGAAGAGGGGAAAATAAACAATCCAGAAAGCCCAGAGTCAAACAGATGAAATTATAACCAGAGTGGACTAGAAATTCATGTAGTAATTCAAATATAAATTCTGATTCATGATGCATTGTGATGAACAAATATCGATAATGTCAGATTAAAGGCTCTTCCAGGAGGAGAAATTCTGCCCCAGTTGGTCAGTGTAGATTGTGGTTCATCCTTAAAGAACAGCAAGTGTTATAGGATAGTGCAACAACAATGAAGTACAACGACATCTGTGCAACAACATCTCAAAGAATGCTTCTCTTTGGGTGGTGTTTGAAATTCTTATTTGAAATTCACACCTGTGCTGCCATTTATTGTCTGGAGCCCCCCTTAATTACTGTATAATGTTGTTGAAAAGATTTGGAAAAGACCTGAATCTTTCCATATCAGTGCAATGGTTTTCAACCTTTCTTTGTGAGAGGACTCAGAGAGCAATGGTAAAATATTATAATTCTTCTAGGAATTCATTCATTCAATTTATACCCTACCTTTCTACTACGGTAAAAGATAACGATGAAAGCAGGTTAAACATTCTTAAGAGAATAAAAACAGATCAAACCACACTTGGGGGGGGGGATAAAAAAAGTTATATAACAACCTCCACAGTTAAATCTTGAACTCAAATACAACAGAACCTTGATTAATGTAATTAATGCCTTTTCTGCGATGTTCCTTATAGCGAAAATTACTTTAATGGAATTTCTCATAGGAATGCATTGAAAACCAAACTGTGGTTTCCCATAGAATGCATTGAAAACCAATTAATCAATTCTGAAAAAAATCTGTAAACTGAGCCACTATTTTCTATGGATTTCCTTTTGTTATGTGATTTTTATGTGAACTGAGCTGTTTGTTAACTAAGGCTCCACTGTAAATATATTAAAAACAATTAAAAGCCAAAAAGGATGCAAGTTAAAACAATACCACAGGACTGATTAGACATCATAAGCCAATACTGTATGTGTTTTTACTCTCTTCTTAAGATCAGTCTGAGTACAAACAGATTGCAAGGAAGTAGATTCCATAGACTGAGAGCCATACAGCAGAAGGCCCTCTCCCACATGTTTGTTAGGCAGACTTCTGAAATTGTTGACATCTTTAAGACAGCTTCTCCTCAAATCTTGACAGGCTCATAATGAGATAATAAGTCCCTCTGAATTTTTGTGGAGTTCCACAAAGCTAAATTTTAGTACCAGTTTTCTTAAACATCCACCACTGTCAGAGATCATCTGTGGCTTTGGAGTCAGGTAACATCAATATGCTGATGAATACATAACTATATATGTCATTACCAAAGAAAACAGAAGCAGCCATGACAGTCCCTAGCCTTCTGGAGATTGTTGTCAGGTGGCTGATTGTCAGCAAACTGAAATGGAGTCTTGATTAGATGATGATGCTAATCATTTGGCGACTGGCAAGCAGTTGTTACCTCTCTAATGATTAATGTAGAAAAAATACCCCCTGTGCTTGTGTGTCTTATTAGATCCAATGTTCCTTCTGGAGAAACATGTGGGAATACAGGGTGTCCCCAAAGTTGCCATAGAGAACAACAGATATCTTGGAATGTGTTCGCCATGAGTGGGGAAGACTTCATGTGAGTGTAGATAGGGGCGTGCTGGACACCTTGGGAGGGTGGTGGACAAGAAGTGATGGGGAGCCTACTGGGGGTTGGGAGAGAGAAATCCCATACATTCCCATTACCTCTGCCTGCCTCTGGGGGGCACCAGTCACTTGGGTGCACTGGGATGAGTCCCTGTATCCCTGTGGGCGAGCAGACCACTGAGTGTAGATAGAGGTGGCCAACACATAGAGAATATTTTGTAAATATTTTGTAATTTTTTTAAAAAATGAATATTTAGTCAATAAAGGTATGTCTACCTTCAACCTCCAATTTTTCCTATGTATGGCAACCTTTGAGACACCCTGTAATGACCAGGTAAACACTTTCTATCCCTGGTTGAGAAACTTTCTCCTTACTTGGAGAAAGTAGATGTGGCCATGCTGATCCATGAAACTCTAAATTTAAGATTAGACTACTGTTATTTGCTCTAAATATGGCTACCCTTGAAAACAAATCAGAAGTTGGAAACTGGTACAAGCAGCACATAGCCTACAAACAAATACTGCATACCACAACCAAAAGAGACCTATTTTGTGCCACTTAAAAACGCAGAAAATGGTTTTCCAGGCTATTTATAGTGTTGGTTATTAGCTTTAAAGATCTACAATTTGATACACACATCCTTATTGAATTTGCCGTGGGAGCCCTTGTATCCGTTGAGGTAATCTGGAACTGCCCTTCTAAAGATATTCAGCTGATAGCAGCTGTTGACTTGAGTATGTCAGAAGAAAGTATTTTGTATTGCTGTCCCTACCCTTTGGAATTCTCTGCCTGAGTCTCTCTGAAGTATGACAGCCCTGAAGGCATCAGGAGGGGAAGTAAACCATTATTGCTTTTGTGAGCTTTTAGATATTTAATTGGTATTCCATTGCTTATGTAGTTAAGTATCATGTGGTAATCTATTTAAGGTAAACATTTTTGGTGACTTTTTGGCTGTCGATCATTTTTATTTATGTTTTTACTATTCATGTAAAGAATTTCATTAATTATATGTAATATTCATATAATGATTGTATATATTGGGATGTATGCCATTCTGGATGTCTCTAGAAAGAAGAATGGCATGAAAATTTGATGATAGGATGTTGATGATACAGTATTACACTTTGATGTGGAAATGAATTGCATGAGAATCAGAGAGCTGCACTTGGGGACATGAAAGGAGCCTCATTCAGGCATGTCTCAGAGCAGTTTCCCCAGCTCAAATCCTTTCAACCCAGAGTAAACTCTGACATGAAATTATTATTATCACTACAATGTTAAACTTTCTCACAAAAACAAAAACAAATAAAAAACAAAAAAACACAGTAGCACTTTAAAGACTAACTGCTATATTTTTATTGTTAGCTTTCGTGGATCAAGTCCACTTCATCAGACAAAGAATGAAACTTACAGGCATGTTCTTTGTATACCAAATTCAGGGGCTCTATGGGAGAAGGGTTGGTGTCAAGCAAGATGACAGACAAGCAAGCACAAGAATGCAGTTTCACCCAGCCATTAGCAACAATAGATTATTCAGATAAACTCTAAATGACTCCCTTTCAATCTCAAGGTTGCTGAGTAAGCCCACTATGGTATCTGATCAACTTGTGACCTGCATCTGATCAACTTGTGACCTGCATGACAAACACCTGTACCTGGTTTCTTTCTGTTTTACTAGAGATAATTGGCAGGAAAGTTGTAATATAAAATCATATAGCAATCTCTGTATCAAATTTGATAATGTCCCAGAAACCCTTCACTAATATTTAGCCCCCTGTGATGGTTATCTAAAAGATGGATGTATTTGATTTCTGCTGTCTCTCTTTCAATCCTAGTTTTGTAATTTCTCTGTTCCAGAATTGCAACTTTCAGGTCTTGGATAGAGTGTCCAGGTAGATTGAAGTGGTTTGAGACATTCCATGTTGCCATTCCGGATATCTGATTTGTGTCCATTAATCCTTTTGCGTAAAGATTGTCCTGTTTGTCCTACATAAAGCACAGATGGACATTTCTGGCAAGAGATGGCATAAATCACATTGGCAGAAGCACAAGTAAAACTGCCGTTAATGTTGTGTGTGGTGCCATTGGGTCCAGTAATACTGTTTCCAGAGCGAATGTGGGGGCATAGTTGACATCTGGATTTGCATCAGGGTCTAGTTCCCATATCTGTTCCACTTCTGTGTAGTCTGTTGTGTGTCAATAGTTGTTTGAGATTGGGGGGGTTGTAGCGAGTAGGGGTCTGTCACCAAGGGCTTTGGAAAGTGAAGCACTCTTGTCTAAGATGGGTTGGAGAGCCCTCATTATGCATGGGAGGGGTTTAAGTTGAGGGCTGAAGGTGACAACCAGTGGTGTGCGATTGCTTTCCCTTCTGGACCTGTCTTGTAGTAGATCACTCCTGGGTATTCTCTAGCCCGGTTGATTTGTTCTTTAACCATATTGGATGGGTATTGTAGTTTGAGAAATGCATTTTGTAAGTCTGTGAGCTTGGCATCTCTACCGTGTGGGTCTGAGCAGATGTGATTGTACCTGAGGGCTTGGCTGAAGACAATGGATTTTGTTGTGTGTTCTGGGTGGAAGCTGGAGGCATGCAGGTAGGTACATCTGTCTGTGGGTTTGCGATATAGTGTGGTACTAAGATGTTAAACTTTGTCCCTTGGAAGAAGAAAAATGACCTTAAATGTGATTTTGAAAATAGCTCAGAAAGGCATGGATTTTGTCACTGTTGCTACCAACACAAATATTGAATCATATAGATGGCAGGAAATACAGAAAAAGAATCAGTGACGAACTAGGTAATTGTACAGGAGCACGTGGCCTGTCTGGATAAGTCCCAGAAGCATATTATGAAATCATATGCTGTATTAATCATATCATGCTTGGTTGGAATGAAGTGACTTTTGGTATCAACTGGAATACTTCTACTTGTCTCTGTATTTGTTTACCAAAATAAAATTAAGAGGCCAAGCAAAGCAGTATTTAGCATGGAAAATATTTATTTATTGCATTTATATCCTGCCCATCTGGGATATTCTACCACTCTGGGCATCTTAAAACAAATAAAGAAAAATAGATTACTTTGATGCAAACAATGGCTGAGATCCAGTAGTAAGTCACAACTAGAGTAGGCCCATAGAATCAGATGGGATTGAGAAATTGACTCCAACTTTTCCATACATTCCACAGATCTATACAATCACAGATTGCGACTTACTACTGAATTTCAGCCAGAGGGCGACGACTAGGGTTTTATGGACGATACGCATCAGGTGGTTTCTACAGCAAATCCCCTGCTTAACATTTCAATGCACAGGCTGTGACCTAACTGGAAGATATCTTTCCATGCTTAATCTACTGAAAAACATCAGCTAGGCACTCTGGCCCAATGTTCTGCAGCATACTCACAGCTGCTGGCTATTTTCCAGACTTGTCACTTGTGAAATGGCATTAACAGTGCACACAAGATTAACTAGGAGTCATTTTGCATAGTATCTGATCCTCTCCTCTTCCAACGAGGTGAGCTGTGAATGTGTTGACACTCAGAGTTCCTCACTATATCTGATACTAACTTTGAACAATTTCTCCTTCTGCTGTGTGATTATTGGCCTTGGCTAATTTTTTCAGTGGAGAAACAGCTGCAGGTTGAAAGTCATTTGTCTTATCCAATCATTTGTTTCTTAATATACAAATGTTTTGTAATGCTGGATATTTTTTTCATTTATCACCCATGTACAGTACTGGTTAACTGTAGGAAAGAGGACTTGATGATATACTGCACGTTATCACTCTTTTACCATATTTTAAATATATTGTCAGCTTTTCAGTTGACAATTCCATAGCAGTAAGTTCAAGTGAGACCTAGATTATATATCTAATGGACTTTTATCACATCTCTAATGGAATTTTATTTTGCTGGAATCTACGGACTCAGTCCTACCTTTGGTCCCATAAATTATATGTACAGAATGAATGGGACAAATCAACATTTATGGACAACTGGATTTAGCCTTCCCTTCATTCTGCATCCTAAATCAGTTCAGCCCTTTCTATATAACACACATGCTACACCAGGTCTCCTCATTCTCAATGTTTTGGACTGCGAGTCCTATCAATCTGTCACCCAGATGAGTTAGAACGAATTGCCAATATGCCTCAGTAGTAGTTTGGCTGCTGCTATCGCCAGGTTTAACAAACTACTGTTTATGTAATAGTCATACAGTGGTACCTCGCTTAATGAGCATAATGCGTTCCACAGGATTGCTCTTTAAGCGAAACACATTTCCCCACAGAAATGCACTGAAAACCAAATATTCCATTCCTGGCCTCAGAAAAAAGCCCCAACCCATTTTTTTTTGTTCACAGTTCTTTATAATTTGCACTTTAATGGCATAGTGTGCAGGGACATGTTAAATCAAACAATAACATTTTAAACATAAAACTTCAAATTTTAAAACATCGCACATTAAGAATAAAGTTTTAAAAAGAGTCATTTAGAGGGTACCTGTGCAATGCAGCATGGGAGAAGCTATAGTCCAGGTTTTCTCAGCCAGTGGCCAGACCCACTCCCACCATTTCTGGCCAGGGGCCAGAAGCAAGGTTGCTCCCTGGACTTGGGGCAGCAGCAGCACTTTCCCCTGGGTGTTTTAGACAGCCTCCGCCAAGTCGCAAGGCGGTGGGAGCCTTGTCCAACCAAGATCACTTTGCTTTTAAATTTTCCTGCTGCTTTTCCACTCTCTCCAATGAGATTTGAGAGCTCCATTGGCACATGGCGCTTGCATCATCAACTCAGCACCCGGCGCTGAAGCGCAAGCTCTCAAAGCGCTGAGGATTAGCTGGTTGGACAAAGC
Source organism: Furcifer pardalis (assembly GCA_030440675.1). Classification (NCBI taxonomy): domain Eukaryota; kingdom Metazoa; phylum Chordata; class Lepidosauria; order Squamata; family Chamaeleonidae; genus Furcifer; species Furcifer pardalis. The sequence continues at coordinate 80,641,568 of CP126892.1, forward strand.
GGGGAAGCAGCAGAAAAATTTAAAAACAGGGATCATGGTCGGACAACCCTCCCACCACCTTGGGACGTGGCAGAGGCTGTTCAAAACACTTGAAAAAAAAACACTGCCACCGCCATGGTAAGTGACCGATCATGAATTCAGGTGTGTGTATGTGGGGGATTGTGAGCCCTGATTTAGTTGTTAAGTGAATTTTTGGTCTTTCTATATGGGTGACCACTGAGAGAAAATTCTGCTCTTTAAGTGATTTAGTCTCTCGGTGAGACATTCTTTTATGCAAGGTTTTACTGTATAAGGAAAATGGTGTTTTCAAGATGTTCATAAAACACACATATTCCTCTAAAAGGCTGTGATTCCTTTAAACAGTATCTTGAAATTAGTGATACTGTAAAAAAAGTGAACCTTCTGTTGTAATTATAAATCACATTTAAAATCAGTTGTTAGTCTGATCTGTAATGCTTATAATTCTTAAAGAAACATAATGAGCCCCGAGTGCAGCTAGCTATATTAAACAGAATTTATGGAATGTTTATACAGTACTTTAAAGCCACTGGAAATCATTTTTACCTCACCAAGTACCTGTACATCTGTATAGCTGAAGAGAGAAATGAACAACTTGGAGGGAGTACAGTGAGGAAATACATGGAGTGAGACTGATGCAATTTGAGGATGTAAATGATCTGCTTTTAAAGAACATCAATTAATGGGTATGAAAGCACTGCAAGGATTATGCTTCAACAATATTTAAAATAGCTAGCTACCTTGGATAGTTATTTCAGTGAGGAGTCCAAGCATTGGTAGACATCTCTGCGGCATTCCACACATGCAAGTCCATATGTGTGCAGTTTTTAGCCATTTAGATAGTACATCACCCGCTGGCTAGGTGCTCGCCTACCAGGCGAAAATAGCTAGCTGCACTCTTCTATATCCCACTTACTCAGGGGTCCCCAAAAAGTCACCATGGGCTCCATCCATAAGATTCCACTTCTTTCCACATATGTTTTCACAAATACCCCAGGCAACATTTCTTGCACATTTTTCTAGAAACAGGTATGATTCAAAAACTCTGACGAAAAAAATTCTCCCAAAAATTGTCATTGTATAAATGTTTATTCTTCTTCAGGTACTGTCTCCATTCCAGATATTGGTTATCATCATGGCAATAGTCTTCCTGTTTAAAGCTCCTTGGAACAGTTCTTCCAAGGACATGCCACACCAGTCTCTTAGGTTCTTCAGCCATGAAGTCCATCTACGTCCAGAGGCTCTCTTCCCATGGATCTTTCCTTGCAGACCGAGTTGGACTATCTTATACTTTATGTTGTTCCTCATGATATGGCCAAGGTATTGGAGCTTTCTTTGTTTAATGATCTTAAAGAGTTCTTGTTCTTCATTCATTTGACACAATACTTCTACATTAGTCACATGGTCAACCCATGATATCCTTAACAGCCGTCTATAGATCCACATTTCAAAAGCTTTGATTTTCTTTTCAGAAGCTTTAGTCAATGTCCAAGCTTCGACTCCATATAGCAACACTGGGAATATGTAACATCTCACTATTTGGATCTTTGTAGTGAGAGTTAGATCTCCACTGTATAACAAATGTCATATTTTTATGAAGGTGGATATTGCTTTTTCTATTTGTTTTTAAACTATTTCATTTAATAAACGTTTAGCTAAATAAAAATCTACTTTTTACAATTGTTAAAGGAGGTATCAAGACAAATAGTATTTGAAATAAGCTTTGATATACTACAGCCCAGTTCATCAGACACATCTTTCAAACTATACAAGACATCTGATTCTTTTTGTTACAAAAGACTGACAGAGCTGCCTCATATAAATTTGCATTTTAACAAATTCATTAATTTCATTTGAACTTGACTGAATACTGCTGAAACTTCCTTGTGTGTTTTCAAGATACTGTACTAAAGAATGTGCAAAATGACTTAGAATGTATCAAAGAACTGTCAAAAAATACCAGAAGAAACATCTTTAATATTTTGCATTTCACTTGCTAATGCATGAACACATTCAATATAGTTTTCTAAAATAAAGCAATGTATTTTAACTCTTTACTCTCTCACCTGAAATCTTCCTTCATGTTAAAAACCAAGCTATGTTTATTAGTTAACTAAAGGTGGCAATTGATTGATTTATTATTTCATGAAACCAAAGCTTAACTCGGCATGAACATAGGAGGACATCTTTCAAAGCACTGCTGTATACACTTGTGGTATGAATAAAATTCCTAGTGTTTCCCAGGTAGCATGAGTAAATCTAGACAGCCCCTCTTTAGAATAAATATCCATAGGCTTGCACTACAAAATCTGCAGAATAGCAACGATGGCAAAGAACACAGCAAAACAAACAAGACAGATCTGGCTTAGAGCCACTATGGATACAGATTACACAACTATCTTCCAACTGTTTGCTTATTTGTTTTAATGAGAAATACCAATGGAACGCTGCAGTCTGAAGTAGAACAATTATGTGGCTCTTATTTGGGTAGAGAGAAACGGAACATTAAAACAAACAGGGACATTAAGGAGACTCTGTCCTTGCAACTTGACTATGTCTGCTTTTCATTTCACACAAAAATAATGCATAGGCTAAATAATGTGTGGGCTTTATTCCATGTCAAGTCAATTCTAACTTATAGTGACCCTTTCTAAGGTTTTCTAGGTATTAAGTACTCAGAAGTGGTTTACCATTCCCTTCTTCTGAGAGTGTCCTATATATGTATAGCTTGCCTAAGGCTACAGAGACTGGCTTTTATGGGATGCAGAAAGTTTATAAACTAAACAAAAATTTCATACAACTTTGAATTGTGACTTAAAACCAGAGTAATCATGGGACACCATGTTCCACTGTAACAGCTAGAACTGTCTCTCCTATATGTCCATATTTTATACTGGGAATGATATATGCATTGGTTCACTGCCTTTTTGTTTGTAAATTCAAACATCTTGTAATAAAATGACTATTTAGTGAAATAAAGAACATCAAATCCATATTTAAAGCTATCCAAGTCAACATTCACTACATCCTACATCAATAGCAACCTCCATAGCTGAAGGATGTGCTGGTATGCAAACATACTACATTTTGTCTCTGTTATTTCTCCATCATTCAGCTTCATTGGATGACCCTTTACTAGTAAGGTAAAGGTGTCCCTTGGTTAAAAGCCATTTATATCTGACTCTAAGGAGTGGTACTCATCTCCTTTTATAGCCAACAAGCTAGTGCTGTCTGCATCTGCAGACGATTTGTGGTTGTGTGGCATGCAGGCATGACTAGACACAGGAGTGCACAGAACACCGTTTACCTTCCCACCGAAGTAGTACCTATTTATCTACTTGCAATTTCTTGCTTTCAAACTGCTAGGTTGGCTGGAGCTGGGACAGAGATAGCCGCTTACTCCATCATGCAACACTCTGGTCTTGAACTGCTGGCCTGCCAACCTTCCAGTCATCAAGTTCAGCATCTTAACCACTGCAGCCCCTTCCTTTACTAGTACTAAAGTATTATTCATCTATGCCATGTACTGTTATATGTGCCACTACATTCGTTTTACTTGCTTTTCTAAGCTGATTGTAAAATATCCTTTTGTACGTTTGTTCAGCTCACAACAGATATGCATAACATTAATACAATATTTAGGAATAGTAGTCTTGTTAGTCTGTGGTTCAGGCATATCAGAAAACAAAATAAAAAACACTGTAGCACTTTAAAGATCAACTGCTATATTTTTATTGTTAGCTTTCATGGATCAAGTCCACTTCTTCAGAGAAGGAGTGAAACTTACAGGCATGGTTTATATACACCAAATTCAGGGGTCAAAGGGAGAAGGGCCTGCTCAAACATAATAACAGACAAGCTTGCTGATGGCAGTGGGAAGCTGTATGGTTGTGCTTGCTTGCACAACAGCTTCTATGGTAGCTGATGCACAAGCACAGTAGTTCTTGCCAATGTCCAACAGTTGACTAAATTCAAAGCTGTTCAACAGCCTTCTTGTTTTGGTGGATCTATTACCAATGAAAAAATTCCTTTCCAGGCCCTCTCAGACATGGCAGCAGGATACACATTGACACAATAAGCATGCAACTAATTTTTTTAAATGGGGTGTCAAAGGTTTTTTTATTAAGCAGATGTATCCCCCCTTTTTTACAGTCAAACTCTGTAGGAACAAACACATTTGGAAAATACTGTATGTCTTCCAACATTCAGGAACATTTGTCTCCATAGATAAGAAAATCATTTTTCAGCAATGAAAGGTTATTTTTGCAGTGTTGATAGACGGAGACTTCTCTGGGACATTCCTATTCTAAGACTCATCTGTCATTTAATCACACATTTTAAGCAAGATTTAGGAAGCTTTGTGAAGCAGCTCCACTGCCAAGCCCTTTCCTGTCCACTTCCTTTTTCTGAAGGCAATGAGTTCAAGATGTATAGCATCTGCTTCCCAGGCAAACTTGGAATGTCCAAATGCATACTAGAAAAGGGACAATCATTAGTTTAAATACTTAGAAAAATGTATGAACTAAATTGGGACACCCAGTATCAAGTTGTTCTTTGGGGAACATGTCTCTGGTTCCATTGATATTACTTGGACGGAGTAGTTGGTTCTTTCCACACTCCAAGCCCTGTCAAGATCCACAAGACCCATACAACTTTTACCTAAAACATAAAAATGAACACAAAAGAGTGTGTAAAGTCTTTGCTAATTATTCTATATGACACTCAGTATTTTGGCATCCATCATCATAACAACACTGGCATAAGTACTTTGTTGTGAAATCAAAAATTTCCTTTTACTTATGGGTTTAATACTTCTCTTCTCTTGTTATATTTAATACATCTGAAAGTTCTCTTGATGGCATTAAAATAAGAAATACAAGTGCCCAAAAGATCCAGATTATATGCTGAGGCACAAATACCTATTTTGTGATGAGCACAATAGGAAACATGTGGTTTTGGGTGCTTAATGGCAGAATATTTCCTTTTAAGCAGAAATCAAAGGTTAGAAAAAGCCTCTGGATAGAGCAGTGATGCTGCCAATAGGAGCCAACAATACCAACTAGAGCTTTCATGTTTGTTTATACAGTTTCAAAGGTACTCGGTAGCAACCTGAAATGTGTTCACCCACACGTACAAGTAATTGTTGTATGGCACTCTGAGGCCTATTGTTGGGCAGGAGAACAGTTCATACAGAATATAAATTAAACCAATGTGTAATTCAGGGTGCACACTGAGGATATTTTCTTCTGTAGAAGTCACAATTTTTTAATATTTCATGGCCAGAATGTTATTACTACTCTATGACTGAATAAGAGAAATCACATAGTCTTGGTAGTAATTTCCACTCTTTAATGTGGTACTGCTGGTATTCCTGGGTGCATAAACAGGCATATAGGCAGAAACACAAACAGCAGCTTGTTATTGTTAATGAGTGACATTCTGCAAAGACTTATACAATTTCCCATTACCAAGCATAAAATGCAATAGGATTCTGGCAAACAACTGGTGCTTTTGCAATATACCGCATATACTCGAGGATAAGCCTAGTTTTTTAGCCCCAAAAATGAGCCCCAGGACCATGCTGGATTGAGATGTGCTGACAATGTAATTAATTTTGCCATACAGTCAAACCTCGCATAAAGAGTGTTTCGCTTAAAGAGTGTTTCGCTTAAAGAGCAGCATTTTCTCTGAATGTTCGCTTCGCTTAACAAATAAAACCAACCAAAAACTCGCATAACAAATAAAATGGGGTTTGCAATCCCCCCACAATTGCTCATTTACAATGGTGTTTCACTTAAAGAGCAAACTCGCTTAAAGAGCAATCCTGTGGAATGCATTATGCTCTTTAAGCGAGGCACCACTGTATTTTCATGTACAGTGGTACCTCGGATAATGTTTGCATCAGATAAAGCTAAAATTGGATAACATTGGCGAATTTGAGGCAAAGATTTGCATCACACAACGTTAAGATAATGTTGTGCGATGCAAATGTTTGCCTCAAATTCCCCAACTTTGATCTCTGCCCCAAAGCCTGCAGGGCTGGACCCTGCAGGCTTTGCGACATAGATCTCCGCAAAGGCGAGAGAGATTCTCCCTGCCTCCCCTGCTAAAACGAGAGGGTGGGCAAGACGAACCCCTCACTCTTAGACGAATCCCACACTGAAAGGCTAACAGTGAGGGATTCGTCTTGCCCACCCTGTCGTTTTAGCAGGGGAGGCAGGGAGAATCTCTTGCTAGCATGTGGGATGAGCACTATTGTTCGAACATTCTTTGGCATTACCCTTTTTTGGGAGTGGAACATACTGTATACTGATCTTTTCCAATCCTGTGGCCACTATTTTGGTTTTCCAAAACTGCTGGCATATAGAATGCAATAATTTGATTCCATCATCTTTTAGAGCTTTGAAAAATTCAACTGGGATACTTTCATCTCCACTAGCTTTGTTGTTTGCAATGCTTTTTAGGGCCTTTCTGACTTCACTCTCTAGGACAGGAGTGTCCAAACTATGGCCCGGGGGCCAGGTGCAGCCCCTGATGCCAATTCACCTGGCCCACGAAGCCCTCATTCCAGGAGTGATGAGAGTTTTGTGGGCCAGATGAATTAGCATCAGGGGCTGGCCCCCGGGCCATAGTGACCAGCTCCCTGAACCATGTGACCGGCCCTTGGCCTGGAATGTTTGGGCACCCCTGCTCTAGGATGTTGGCTCAAGTTCAATGTTATCACCATTGTGGTTATAAGGGGTAGTGAGGTCTTTTTTGTATTATATTTCTTTGCTTAATAATGAATAATTTTGGTTGGAAATAAAAAGGAATATCTGTTAGTGATGGAGATTTTAACAATCCAGCATGATTTTGAAAAGTAGGCCCACACTATATTCAATGGGTCTTACACTACAATAGGGCTCAACAAAATTACAGACTCACTGCATGATTCTGCCTTTAGGAGAACATGTGGTTAGGGCTAACCAGATCTGTCCTTTACCCTAATCCCATGATGGCGAGCCTTTGGCACTCCAGGTGTTCTTGGAGGTGTACGTGCACTAAACTCATTCGTGTGGATTTACAGAGTCTTGGGATTTTGGGAATTGAAATTCAAGAACACCTGGAGTGCCAAGGTTCGCCATGACTGACCTAGTCATTGGAAAAAAAATTTAATCCACACCAACTACACAACCATTAGATCATTAAAAAGGTGAATAAACATGGCTAAAATAGAAAAAATATTTTTAATGGAGATGATAAGCCTAATATTTAGTATATCCTCGGATAGAACAAGAACAAAAATGAGAGTGGGAGATGAAGGCAAAGTTTTTACAGTTTTACTGTGTGCTGCACACACTTTACCTGAAATGCTGAGCTGACATTTAGATGTTCTTTTATATCAATCCACCCCACCCTTCCTTAAATGATTACATTTCCTTTTTGTATCACCAAAGGGCTGGGAAAAATGCTCCATTTGGTAGAGTGACATCTCTTGAACTTGCAGCTATGACCGTGACATCACATTTTCCTTTTCAGATACAAGGTAGCTTTAAAGCTCTGCCAGTTTGGTTTGGAGGGGGGGGGGAGGTAAAATTATCTCAAACTCTCAGTATTTCATTTTATATTCTTAACTATTTGTTAATTTTACAAATGCAGATTTTAAGATGCACTTGCATTGCCAATGCATAGTTCTGTAACCTAAACATCGACCAATATCTAGGCATGTTTTGTCTCTTACTAATCCAAAAATCTAATTTTCCTTTTGAAAAAAAATTGTTTTGTGTTATGGACAACAAGTATCTCACAGTGGTTTACATTACAAAATTAAATAAATAAAAGGAATGGCAAACCAACATAATCCTTTTTAAAAGAGGAAAAATCTTTGACAAATTTGTCCAACTGCAAAAAAAAGTTTTCATTAGGTGCTGAAAGGAAAACAGATTTGGAGCCACAGGTAAAACTACCTAGAAAACTGCGGAGGCAGCCTTTGTCAGAACGTGTGCTCTCCAAATATACCTTTGCAAGTCTTGCGATTCCTAAGTAAAGGTAAAGGTTTCCCTTGCTCAAAAGCCAGTCTAGGGGTCAGTGCTCATCTCTGTTTCTAAGCCGAAGAGCCAGCGCTGTCTGCTTCTGCAGACGTTTCCATGGTCATGCGGCAGGCATGACTAGACACGGGAGCTCACGGAACGCTGTTACCTTCCCACCAAAGTGATCCCTATTTATCTACTTGCAATTTCTTGCTTTTGAACTGCTAGGTTGGCAGGAACTGGGACAGAGATGGGAGCTCATTCCGTCCTGCAGTACTCGGGAATCGAACTGCTGACCTTCTGCCTCCCAGTCAGCATCTTAGTGACTTGAGCCACTGCAGTCCCTAGAGCTCAGCAAAGCATTTTTATCCCCACTTATTGGAGGCATGGCTGGGGACTGAAAAGAGGCAGAGGGGCTATTCTACCTGCTGCTTTGGGACTTGCAATCCTATAATTTGTCTTGTGAGGTTTCTACTGAATTATGGGGGCAGAAGTCCATTAAATATGAAAGTAACATCCATATAAACTACTAATTCAGGAGCACAGCATCAACCGGCTAGGGACAATGTCTACTTTGTCACTTGATATTAACGCTGGACTCAGTTTTACTAATGAATGTTCAGATAACAGTTATAGCCAGGAAACCTTTTGCTCGGCTTCGCCTGGTGTCCCAGCTTGAAAACCTGATAAATCTTTGGAGTGTGGAGGACTCTTCTTGATTGGAGGTTTTTAAATTGTTGCTTGTCAGAGATGCTTTAGCTGTGAATTTCCTGCTTTAGCAAGGGATCCCCCTTCTACCTCTACAATTCTGTTATTCAATAAGAATAATTTCGTGTCAGAAATTATTCTGAGATGAAAGGATTTTTGCTGGAGAAACTCCACTCAAGTGATGCACATGATAATGCAGGAGTAACTCATTTTAGGCCATGTAGTTTGTGACTGATGGAATATCTGAATCAGAGATTCTCCAGCTCACAGATTATATTAGTAGTTACTGTCCTACACTTCATTTCTTAATAGTATTAGAAAAGACATTGTCATGTTGTATAAATGCCATCAATACTTTTATCAGGCTGTAAATAATAGGTAAATAAAGAATGATAAAGATAGTATAGCATAATGTGTTCAAATTCCAGACTTGAACTGAACATAAAAAGAGAAAATTGCTTCACTAAAGATGTCACGCTGTGTGATCTAAGCACTTTAATTCCTGTTTGATAAACATACCAGAATTAGCCATATATAGTAAGCTACGCACATCACCAATTATAGTGCCTATAATCTACACAACAGCTGCTCTACGGAACAGCATACCTATTTGTCTGCGTTCGGGGGGAAGCTGGACAGCTGTCTGATCAGCAAATCTGCAGAGAACCATGTGCTCCTAAAAAGAAAAACAAATCAAAAATATTCACATGCATTGTAAACTATATTCTTCCAAAATATTATTTTTGAAGTCGTATCAAAGAAACTGTGTATAGCTAAGCACTAAAGGTCAATTGGCCAGTTTTGCTTTGGCAGATGGCTTCCAACAGGTTCTTGACTTTTTAACATGACATTTATTAAACCAATGAGAGGGATAACATGGTTAATTAATATATATATATATTTGCACTGTGTTCCTTGCTCTGTTCACAGTATTTTGCACTGACCCCTAGAGTCGGATACGACTGGCTTTCGAGCAAGGGAAACCTTTACTTTTACCTTACTCTATTTGGAGATATAAAGTGAGATTTTGCAACAATACACAAATGGCAATGGATACAATTATTCCTTTCTCTCTCTGTAAATGGACAGATTGTTTACCTGTAACTGAAGTTCTTTAAGTGGTCAACTGTAAAGACACATAAATGGGTTAAATCCTGTACATGCGCAGACAACTCAGACTGTTCCAGAGCTGTGAGAGCCACAGGTGGCTCCTACCCTTCCCAGCCTCTGTGCATGTACAGGATTTACCCATTTGAGTGATTGCAGGGGGACCATGAAAAACTTGTCTGGTTCCAGAGCCTTCCAGGAGTTCTTTGTTTAGAAGCAGGTTAGACAGCTAAAACACAAATGGAGGACTACTTAGGGTTGAACTGTCCAGATGCTACTTAATTTCATAAATGGTCCTATGCAGTGGTAGAGGCTGACCAAAAGGGAATGTTTCTCAACTCCATTCCATTTCTAAGTTGCCTTCTAGCTGAAGATTTCAAAATAGTTTAGAGGTCATTTGATTCTATTCTTCTTGGAAATTATACAAAACTCTTTGAAGACTATTGGGTCCCACTGGCAATACTGTACAAGGATAAATTCTTTACATTTGCCTCAATGCTGATTCTGAGTATTTTGTGAATGGGCTTCAACAGATACTGCTTGATACTTAAGAGACCTTATCACCCCAAGAACATCTGTCCGTCCCACCAGAGTGGACCGAGAGACTCTCTGAAGATATCATCAGTAGAGAAGCTCGTCTGTTAGGCTTCTCAGTGTCTGCTCCTGCCAATCGAGCTACGCCTCCAGACAGAGCTGGTGCCCTTCAGGAAAGGCTTAAAAACCTAGCTGGCAGAGCAGGTGTGGGCCCCTGGCAATGCTGTGGCCCCGACCTGCTGGCTGATTTAAGAGTGCTCTCTCCTTCTTTTTTAACTGGTGGGAGGGTAGGGGAATATTTTTTGTGGTAGTTTTTAATGGAGTTTTAATTGTGATTTTTACAACTGTGATGATTTTAATATCTGTACACCGTCCAGAGTCTTTGGAATTGGGCGGCAATACAAATCCGCAAATAAATAAATAAATAATACAGATTTGATTCTTTGATATATTTATTTTACATTTTGTATATTTCCCCCTTGTTCTCCAAGACTGTAAGAACTACACTAAAGGAGAAGGGGTGTTCCAACACCCCTGAAAAAATGTATTCACTCATGAAGAAACCTTCCTTGGTCTGAGATGAGACTGACTATAGTTGAACAGTCAGTTGATATTATTTATAATATAAGGGGGGGGGGAGGTACATATTCCTGCTTTGTGCAGTTATTTTCTTCTAGAGCAGTGGTTCCCAATGCGGGGCACACGTCCCACAGGGGGATTTCAGTTCCCAGAAGTCTAAGTCAGTGCTTTGGGGGATTGACTTAGGCCTCTGGAAACTGAAGTCCAAAACCAAATTTTGGGAAACACTGGTCTAGAACCTATACCAGGGATGCCCAAACTATGGCCCAGGGTCCAGATGCGGCCCCTGATGCCAATTCACCCGGCCCACAAAGCCCTCATTCCAGGAGCGATGCGAGAGTTTTGTGGGCCGATTGAATTGGCATCAGGGGCTGCATCCGGCCCCGGGCCATAGTGACCAGATCCCTGAACCTTGTGACCGGCCCTCGGCCTGGAATGTTTGGGCACCCCTGACCTATTCTCTGACACTGGGTATGCTGTGCAACATGTCTTTTCTTGGAGACATCACAAAAAATATTTTGTACTGTGCAAAAGCTGATTTCATGCTTTTTTGTTGTTATTCAGTCAAACAGTCGATTCCGATCCTTTGCGATCCTATGGACCATTGCCCGCCATGCACCTCTTTCTTCCACCATCCTCCTCAGCCTGCCTAGCTTTGTGCCCATTGCACCTGGCTATACCATCTAGCCATCTCATTTTTGACCGCCCCCTTCTTCTTTTGCCCTACACTTTTCCCAGCATCAAGGCTTTCTCAAGTGAATCTTCTCTTCTCATTTGATGTCCAAAGTACTTTAGCTTCATCTTTACTATCTGACCTTCTAAGGAGCAGTCAGGGTTGATTTTTTCTAAGATTGACCTATTTGTTCTCCTCGCTGTCCAGGGGACTTTCAAAACTCTCCTCCAACACCACATCTCAAAGGCATCTATTCTTCTGCGCTCAGCTTTCCTAATGGTCCAGCTCTCACAACCATACATTGCCACAGGGAATACCATTGCTTTGACTATGTGATTTTTTGTTTGCAAGGTGATGTCTCTACTTTTAACTATGTTCCCCAGGTTTCTCATAGCTTGTCTTCCAAGCACCAGTCGCCTTTTTATTTCATGGCTGCAATCACCATCTGCAGTGATCTTTGCTCCTAAGAAAGTAAAATCTGTCACTGCTTCTACTTCTTCCCCCTCTATTTTCCAGGGACTGATAGGGCCTGTTGCCATTATCTTAGTTTTCTTGATGTTGAGTCTCAAGCCAACTTTTGCACTCCCTTCTTTCAACCTAATCAGAAGCTTCTTTAGGTCTTCCTCACTTTCTGCCATTAGGGTAGTATCATCTGTGTATCTCAAGTTGTTAATGTTTCTCCCAGCTATTTTGATCCCAAATTGTGATTTGTCCAACCCTTCATTGCGCATTATGTGGTGCTCTGTGTATAAGTTGAATAAGCAGTGTGATAAAATGCAGCCTTGTCTGACTCCTTTTCCTATTCCAAACCACTCCGTCATTCCGTATTCTGTCCTAACTGTTGCTTCCTGACTCAGGTACAGATTTCTCATGAGGTACATAAGGTGTTCCCATTTCTTTAATTACTTGCCACATTTTGTTGTGGTCCACACAGTCAAAGGCCTTGGTGTAGTCAATGAAACAGAAGTAGACTTGTTTCTTATATTCCTTTGTTTTCTCCATGATCCATCTTATGTTGGGAATATGGTCTCTAGTTCCTCTGCCTCTTCAGAACACAGCCTGCACTTCTGGTAATTCTCCCTCCATGTGCTGCTGCAGTCTATCCTGTATTATCTTGAGCATAACCTTGCTAGCGTGTGGGATGAGCACAATTGTTCTATAATTTGAACATTCTTTGCCATTACCCTTTTTTAGGGATTGGAACATATACTGATCTTTTCCAATCCTGTGGCCATTGTTGTGTTTTTCCAAATCTGTTGGCATATAGAATCCAATAATTTGATTCCATCATCTTTTAGGGCTTTATAAAATTCAGCTGGGATACCATCATCTACACCAGCTTTGTTGTTTGCAGTGCTTTTAAGTGCCTTTCTGACTTCACTCTCTAGGATGTCTGGCTCAAGTTCAATGTTCTCATCATTGTGATTATCAGGGGTGTGAGTGCCTTTTTGTAGAGTTCCTCTGTGTACTCTTTCCATCTTTTCTTAATCTCTCCTGCATCAGCTAACTCCTTGTCGTTTTTGTCCCTTATCATGGTCATTTTTGCTTTAAATGTTCCCTTGATTTCCCCAATTTTTTTGAAAAGATCTCTAGTCCTACCCCTTATGTTATTTTCCTCTATTTCTTTGCATTGTTTATTTAGGTATGTTTCCTTATTTTTCCTTGCTTTTCTTTGAAATTCTGTATTCAATTGGTTGAATTTTTTTTCTTTCTCCTTTGCCTTTTGCATTCCTTCTTTCCTTTGCTATTTTAAGAGCCTCATCAGATAACCCTTTGCTTTCTTACGCTTCTTTTCTTTTGGTATGGTTTTCCTTGCTGCCTCCTGTATGATGTCTCAGGCCTCTGTCCATAATTCTTCTGGCACTCTGTCTATCTGGTCCAATTTTTTGGAATAGTAGCCGTGATAGTCTGTGGTTCAGGCATCTCAGAAAACAAAACAAAATAAACAAAATAAAATAAAATAAAAAACACAGTAGCACTTTAAAGACTAACTGCTATATTTTTATTGTTAGCTTTCGTGGATCAAGTCCACTTCATCAGAGAAAGAATGAAACTTACAGGCATGTTCTTTATATACCAAATTCCCTTTCAATCTCAAGGGAGTCATTTAGAGTTTATCTGAATAATCTATTGTTGCTAATGGCTGGGTCAAACTGCATTCTTGTGCTTGCTTGTCTGTCATCTTGCTTGACCACAACCCTTCTCCCGTCGAGCCCCTGAATTTGGTATATAAAGAACATGCCTGTAAGTTTCATTCTTTGTCTGATGAAGTGGACTTGATCCATGAAAGCTAACAATAAAAATATAGCAGTTAGTCTTTAAAGTGCTACTGTGTTTTTTATTTTATTTTGTTTATTTTGTTTTCTGAGATATCTGGTCCAAGCCACTGAATCTGTTCCACACCTCCACTGTGTATTCCTTAGGGATGTTGTTTAGGTCATACCTGTCTGGCCTAATTGTTTCCCCTGTTTTCTTTAGTCTATGCCTGAATTTTGCAATCATTAGATTATGATCTGAGCCAGTCTGCTCCAGGTCTCGTTTTTGGAGGTTCCCCATCTTTGGCTGCAGAGTATGTAATCAACCTGGTTTCGATGTTGGCCATCTGGTGATGTCCATGTGTAAAGTTGCCTCTTGTGTTGCTGGAAGATGGTGCTCATCTAAATTTTCAGGCAAAGAGCCAGGGCTCTCTGATTGCAGATGTTTCCATAGTCATGTGGCAGACATGACTAGACAGAATGCTTCTACTTTCCCACCAAAGTGGTGCCTATTTATCTATGTTATCAATTTTTTGTTTTTGAACTGCTAGGTTGACAAGGGCTGGGATAGATGGGTGCTTACTCTGTCGTGCAACACTAAGGTCTCGAACTGCTGGCCTGCCGACTTTCCAGTAGTCAAGTTCAGCATCTTAATCACTAAGCCACTGCAGTTCCTGACTACAAATTGCACAAAGGCAAAAAGCAGGTGCCAGTTTAGCTAAAAGAAAACAAAGACACCCCTTTGCTTTTTCACTAAAAATTATCTTTCCTTCCCATGCTCCTTAAGTGGGACATTTTCTGTTATGTATGTTTCTGCACTTATTATTTACTGAGCTCTGAATGGAAATATATTGAGACAAGGCATGCAAAAAAGAAGAATGAGAAAAATAAGAGGGAAAAGAAGCAGGAATAATATAAAAATATCTAAATAACCAGCTATAAACTGGGTTGTCCTATGGACTGCTACAGCTGATATGCTGAATGAAGAAGAACCCTCTGACTTTGATAGTGTGTTTGTGCCTCCACATTAACCATACATCTGGTTTTGATTGATATACACAAGGCTTAGATTTTATAGAGAAAGGAAATTCAAAATTTAGATGAGCTATAGAGACAGTGACACAGTGTCTAGCCAACATTCAAAGTTTGGCCGCAAGTCCGTAATTTAAAAGATATTAATCCCAATAGGCAAAGATAGACAGTATAGTCTTTAAAATTTAATATATATGTGAAACAAAGACTCTACCTCAGGGGTTCCCAACCTTTCCTGCACCACAGACCAAACAACCTTTCCACATACCAGAAAGTAGAAGTGGCAGGACCAGACAGCACAAGCGCACAATAAAATACAACGAAGTTCACACTGCGCACAGGCAGGAGAGGAGCCCTGCTGAAGCCCAAAAACAAGGAATGGCATAGCCGCTCGCCAGCCACACCGCCTGACTAGGGCAGTGAGACATCACATTGCACATAGGCTAGGGGTGGAGTCCTGCCACAGTTAAGCAACATGGAGGAGGGATGCAGCCCCAATGCCAATTCATCCAACCTGCAAAGACCTCGTTGCTCCTGGAAGTGGAAGTAAAATGTTCCCATACTGGTGCATTTTAATTCTGCTTCCAGGAGTGACGAGGGCTTCATGGGCCAGATGAATTGGCATCAGGGGCCATATCTGGTCCCCGGGCCATACTTTGGGCACCCCTGAAATAAAGGATAACATGTTTTTATTGAAATAGGTTTTTAATTCAAAGACCATTCTAAGGCAGTGGTTCCCAATTAGTTTTTTCTACGTACCACTTCAATAAAGACCTCAAACTTGTGTACCCCTTATTGCAGGAACGTTAAATATTGCGTACCCCTTATTTCAGGAACATTAAATAAAAAAATGAAATCAGGTGTATTTTATATTTATTATCATCAAAAGACATTGTAATGACAGAGAACACATCCTTCCAACTGAGCTGCGCATGCAGACAGAGCTCCTGTCCTTCCGGAAGAACTTAAAGACCTGGCTGGCAGGACAAGTGTGGGGTTCCAGGGATGGGGGATCCCATGTGGAGTGGTTAGTCTAGGGATACTACCCTTGACGACACCCCCAGATACTGATTTTAGTTTATGAATTTTAAATGTTTTATATTGATGTGTTTTATTCTGTGCTGTAAGCCGCCCAGAGTCGGGCTTGCCCGATTGGGGCGGGTTAGCAAGTGTGAGAAATAATATAATAATAATAATAATAATAATAATAATAATAATTTCATTAATGTGACAAATGTGCATGTTGACAATGACGAGCAAATAGGCAGGAACGGGGGCGGCCGCGATCGGGTGACGGGAGGTGCGGGAGGCGCGGGAAAAACCACCACCGCGGGAGAAAGCGCTTGATGCATATGATTGACTTACCTACTGATCATTTAAATTGAATAATTTTTTGGCAATTGTTATTGCATTATTGTTTTTTAACGATTTAATATTTTAGTTAAGAGATTACTGCGCGTACCCCTTGATGCAATCTCGCGTACCCCTGGGGGTACGTGTACCACTAATTGGGAACCACTGTTCTAAGGTATACAATAGTGAATTCATTGATAAAATATACAAAATATAGCTGAATTTAAAAAAATCAAACTATTTGCATCCTAATCATGATCTAGAAAAAAATTTCAAGAGAGGAAAGGTACAATAGCACAGCTAGAAAGAATGGCAGTTAAAATGGAAATTGTTCACAAGATATGTGATTTTATCTGCTGTTTTGATCTTACCATTTCCAAAATGATTCAAGAATTTATGGGATTAACTAGAAAGATGACTATAGAAAACTTCAGCATCACTTTGAGCATTTGTATTTTGATAAGTATAAAGACAAGTTTCACTTACCAGTAACTGTCGTTCTCCGAGTATGTTGTTTGGGGATTCACACTAATGGGTTCTGCGCCTGCGCTGAATCTGAGCGGAGCTGAAAAGCTGATTGGACAAAAGTTTTGAAGTTAGGACCGCCCACCATGCCCAACCACCTCTGGCGCCATTTCGCGCTTTTCCCTCAGTTCAATACTAGAGCTGCCTGCAGAGCATAAGGCCATCTCAGGCCGGCAGCCTCGAGGGGAGGTCGGGTTGGGCCGTGTGAATCCCCAAACAACATACTCGGAGAACGACAGTTAGTGGTAAGTGAAACCTGTCTTTCTCCTTCGTGTTGTTTGGGGATGCACACTAATGGGTGAGTAGGAAGCTCACTTACTTGGATGGTGGGCAGCCGGCGTCCTGAGATGCAGGAGAGCGTGTGGGCATCATGGGGCGGCAGTCATCAACGATGAAGATCGGAGACCAGCCGTCAGGATGGATCTGCCTCGTCTGACGTCGACGGCAGACCTGGTGTCAACCCGGTAGTGGGTGATGAAAGTGGAGGGCCTGGACCAGGTAGCGGCCCTGCAAATGTCCTCCATCGGGATGCCTTCCAGGAAGGCAGTGGATGATGCCAATGTCCTGGTGGAGTGGGCCCGGACATGAGGCGGAGGTGGCAGGGATGACATCTCATAGGCCAGGTAAATGGTACCTGAGATCCATTTAGATAGTCTCTGGGCAGACAGAGGCTGTCCCTTAGTCTTGCCACCATAGGCCACAAACAATTGTTTTGCTCTCCTGAAGGACGCAGTCCTCTGGGTGTAAAACAGCAAGGCCCTCCTGACATCCAACGAATGCCACACTCTCTCTTGTGCAGACGAAGGATTCAGGAAGAATGCTGGAAGGGTGATGGACTGGGCCAGGTGAAAGTCAGTCAGGACCTTGGGCAGAAATGCCAGGTCCGGGTGCAACACTACCCTGTCAGGGTAGAACTTGAGGAAAGGAGGGTCAGACCTCAGGGCTGCAAGTTCGCCTGCCCTCCGGGCAGAGGTGATGGCTACAAGAAAGGCAGTCTTGTAGGAGACAAACTTAATGTCCACTGTAGCCATAGGCTCAAAGGGCGCCTTGGTGAGCGCAGTGAGCACAGCAGTGAGGGACCACTGAGGAGGTGGTACCTTGACCGGAGGGTAAGCATTACGCAGTCCCTGGAGGAATCTTTTCACAGTCTTGTCCCTGAAGGCAGAGGACAGCACAGAGGAAGGTGGGGCATTGGCCACCACCGCAGCCAGATGGACCTTGAGTGATGAGTGCGCGGATCCCGACTCAGCCAATCGCAGGAGGTAGGACATCACATCCTGCAGGGATGCGGAGTCCACGGAGCGGTCGTTGGATCGTAAAAAGTCAAGAAAACGACGGTACTTGGCACCGTAGGACTTCCGCGTGGATGGCTTACGGGAGAGTTCAAGGATCCGCGCTAGGTCGGGCGGATAAGCCAGGCCGTCAGGTGCAGGCTCGGCAGATCCGAGTGTAGGATCCGACCGCCCCCCATGTGGAGGAGGTTCGGATCGGTGGGCAGGCGAAGGAAGTCGCGAGCCAGAGTCTGTAGGAGCGGGAACCACGGCTGCCGCGGCCAGGACGGGGCGATCAGTATCGTCCATGCACGCTCCGCATGGATCCGCACAAGGACCCGTTGGATGAGGGGGATCGGTGGAAACATGTACAGAAAGTCCTGATGCCACGGAACCATGAAGGCATCGCCCTCCGATCCGTGGCCGATCCCCGCTCGGGAGCAGTAACGGTGACACTTGGCGTTGGCTTGTGTCGCAAACAAGTCCAGGACCGGTGTGCCCCACCGTCGGCACAGCCGGTCGAACACCGATCCGTCCAGCTCCCATTCGTGCATTGCCGTCCCTTTGCGGCTCAGAAAGTCCGCATCCGTATTCAGGGTGCCCTGAATGTGGACCCCTATGGGAAAAACGTGCACCTTCAGGCACCACTCCCAGATCTGGACAGCCAAGTGAAGGAGGGATAGAGACCTGGTCCCTCCTTGCTTGTTTAGATAGGCCAGGGTAGTGGTGTTGTCCGAGGCGACCTGCACCACCCGGCCCGCTATGGAAAGTCTGAAAGACCTCATCGCCTTCCACACTGCTAGCAGTTCGAGAAAGTTGATGTGGTGCCTGGCTTCCGCGGGCGTCCAGACCCCGTGGATCCGTAGACCCCGGCAGCACGCTCCCCATCTGTGCGTGCTCGCGTCGGTGGTGATCTGCATGGTCGGCGCGGGAAGGACGAAGAGCTTCCCCGTGGCCACGTTGCGGTCCAACACCCACCAGTCCAGCTGGTCCTGCAGCTCGGGAGACGGTGTGAGCCACTTCCCGAGCCACTTCCCGAGGTCGTCGTGGACGATGTCGAACGAGGCAAGGAGCCACGACTGGAGGGACCGCATCTTTAGCTTGGCGTGCGAGATCACCGCTGTGGTCGACGCCATGAGTCCGAGGAGACGGAGGGCGTCCCTCGCACGGATGCGACGCCTGCCTTGGACCCGTGCCACCACCGCACGGATGTCCTGCAGACATTTGGGCGGAGCGTAGGCTCTCAGAGCCAGAGAGTCCAGTACAGCTCCGATATAGTCTATCCTTTGAGTGGGGGTCAACTGAGACTTCTTGAAGTTGACCCGCAGACCGAGACTCTGCATGAGTGCCAGGCAATGAGCAACGTCATCCTTGGCCCTCTGATTGGTCGGACAGCAGACCAACCAGTCGTTGATGTATGGGAACACCTGGATCCCCTGCAGCCGAAGATGAAGACCCTCGGAGCGGTGGAGAGACCGAAGGGAAGACACGTGTACTGGTAGATTTCGCTGCCCACCTGGAAGCGGAGGAATTGGCGATGTTCCCTCCTGATGGATACGTGGAAGTACGCATCCATCAGGTAGATGATGGTGAACCAGTCCCCGTGGTTGATCAGAGGGAGGGTGGCCTGAAGGGTCACCATCCGGAACTTCCTCACGTCGATGTGTTTGTTGAGGAGGCGGAGGTCCAAGATGGGGTGGGACCCTCCGTCCTTCTTGTCCACGAGGAAGTAACGGGAGAAGAACCCTTCGTGAGACTCCGACGCTGCAACCGGCTCTATGACGCCCTTCTCCAGGAGGGCTGACAGTTCCTCCTGGAGCGGTGGAGACGGGTCGGTGACTCGGACCCGTCCGACAGTAGGGCATCTCTTGAACTCGATCGCGTAGCCAGAGTCTAAGATGGCCAAAACCCACTTGTCCGTGGTGATGGTGGACCACACCGAGAGGTAGTCCACCAGGGGACGGTACGGCAGAGTCTCGGTCACGGAGGAGTCAAACCCGTTGTTTGCTCCTCTGATCCGTCCGCTTACCAGACTGTTGGCATTGCTGGTAACGCGGACGGGCAGCTTGCTGTCTTGGCCGGTAGAACTGGTGCTGGGGGTAGTCCTCCTGCCTCTGCTGTTGGCGGGGTTGGTAGGACGGACCTTGAGACGAGGTCTGGGGTTGGTCCTGGTGGAACCGACCCGTCCCCCGGCGAGGAGCGCAGAGCTGCTTGATAGTGGCGTAGTCCCCCTTCAGCTCCCCCAAAGAGGTGTCGGTCTCTTTGGCAAACAAGCCCTCGCCGTCGAAGGCCAGCTCCTCCACCAGTTTCTTCACATCGTCCTGAAGATCGGCCGAGCGAAGCCAGGAGTGCCGGCGTATCTGGATGGCGGAGGCTAGGTTCTTCGCCTCCGACTCAGTGATATGCCGCCCAGTTCGGATTTGCTGGAGGGCTAGCTGGTTGCCCTCCTGGCAGACGGACCCGAACTCAGCCTGACGGTCCGGCGGCAGCAGCGACTTGAAGGCCTCGACCTTCTCCCAGAGGCGGCAGTTGTACCCGCCCATGGCCGTCGCGTAGTTGGCTGCACGGAAGGACAGGGAGGTGTTGGCATATACCTTCCTGCCCAGTACGTCCAACTTCTTCCCCTCCTGTGTGGACGGGAGGGAATGCTGCTCGCCGGTGTCCTGTGCTGGGCGCCCTTGACCACACGGGAATTCGGCACCGGGTGGACGTGGAGGAAGTTGGCGTCGTCACCCAGAAGTCTATACATGCCGTCCACTCTGGTCGAGACGGAGTGGGACGACACGGGCTTCTTCCAGACCTCCTTTGCAGCCTTGGCAATCTTTGGGAGAAGGCCCAGGTGGACGGGGACCAACTCCCTCCGATCGGCCATGGCGCAAACCACATCCTCGCACTCCTCTGGAGGGGCCTCCGCCTTGATCCCGAGCACGGATCCGAGGCGGGTGATCAGCGCCGTAAAGGTCCGTTGGTCCTCTGGCTGGGACCCGTGGACGGAGCCAATGTTGTCGTCTGGGGACTTCTCGGCTGCAACTGGCGGCGGCTGATCCTCCTCCATGTCCGACGAATCGTCGGAGCCTTCTGACTGCTCCGAGATGCTGGGCGGTGGGAAGAAGGCCTCGGGGTCCGAGTCCGACCAGTACGGCCTGGCGGTCCTCGGATCGCTCCCCGGCATAGGCGACTGGTGCGGAGGGAGAGAGACCTCCGACCGTGCCTGCTCCGTGCAATGCCTCTTCGGAGCCGGGCCCTCCTCACGGAGTGGTGGTGCCTCCGGAGCAAGTTCACGGAGCTGAAGAGCCTCCGGAACAGCCGATGGCTGTGATGGCTGAGGGACCCGGAACTGCTGGGCCACCTTCTGCACCATCGCCTCGAGGAACGGGGCGATGAGGCTCAACTGAATCGACGGCTCGGTAGCCGGAACAGGAGCCACAGAAGGGGCCGCCAGGGATGCAGTCCTCCGCGGTGGCGGTGGTGGTGGCGGAGGAGTCTCCGGCAGAGGCGGTAAGCTGGGGGCCTTCTCCGGCAAGATGACCACCGGAGAAGCCGACGAGATGCTGCCCGTGGAGATCGTGGTCGCGACGGCAGCGGAGACCAGCGACCTCGTTGGCGATGGGCGCGTCGGGCACGGAGTTGGCGGCAAGGAAGATGAAGACTTGTGGTGCTTCTTCTTCTCTTTTTTCTCCTTCTTCTTGTCCTGCTCCTTCTTCCGTCTAAACAGTTCTGCGGCGGACGGCCGCGAAGAAGGAGCAGAAGTCGAAGGAGCCGCCGAAGAAGTCGCAGCGGCCTCCTCCCGGACAGGAGAAGGCTGTGGTGCCAAGGCAGCCTCCATCAGAAGGGACTGGAGGCGGTACTGCCGGTTCTTCAGAGCAGATTTGGAGAACCCCCGACAAACCGAGCAGGCCTGGACCTGATGATTCTCGCCCAGGCAGCGTAGGCACCTCACGTGTCCGTCTGAAGTTGGAAACTTTTTCTTGCAGGACGGACACTGCTTGAACGCTGCTGGAGCGGCCATCCACCGGAGCAGATGGCCCGACAAAAAAATTATCCCGGCCGGGAGGCCCCGACACGAGATGAGCTGAGGCAATTTTACCTCACGAAGTTTTTTTTTTTTGCGGCGGCTGAGGGAAAACCCCCCAGCCACGCTAGGACCAAGGGAGTATTAGTCCCCTGGTCCGAAAAAAATTGTTAAGCGATAAAAATTGAAGATTTCTGAAACAATTTCAGACGCACACAAGGCACAGCTTTCTTTCCGAGCTCCTGCTTTCGCAGCGGAAAAAAGCGAACTGAGGGAAAAGCGCGAAATGGCACCAGAGGCGGTTGGGCATGGTGGGCGGTCCTAACTTCAAAACTTTTGTCCATTCAGCTTTTCAGCTCCGCTCGGATTCAGCGCAGGCGCAGAACCCATTAGTGTGCATCCCCAAACAACACGAAGGAGAACTATTACATGAGAAACAATGCACTCTTCTTTATTTATTTTCATTTTGATGATTAATGGCCAATGAATATAACTGCCTTTAGAAATTACTGGGTTAAAAAAACAGGATATCAATTACAATAATTAAACAGTTCTTCTATTATGTATTAAATACAGCATATAGTTTGATATAGCAAAGAAAAAGATTCTAAACCATAGCACTACTTTTGACATACCTTGTAAGATAACACCTCCTTGAACTGTGAACTAAAAAAGAAAAGAAACAATAATTTAAAAATAGATTGAAGTTTTAACATACTTAATGAAGCCTACACAAAACAGTTATATACTGTATTCCTTTGTGGCTGCATTGGGCTTTATTAAAAAATTCTGAACCTCCATCCTCTCTTATGAACTTAAATGGCTTTGGGGATACCTGCAGACACACACAGTTCCTCCCTAAGTTCCAATGAATCAGTGGGCCTATATACTAGGATTTCAACCTCTAAGGTAGTTACAACATGATGGCACATAACATATATATATACACTGAGCTCAACAACAGAAGTAGAAAACCTATGGTTCTCCAAATGCTGGATTTCACTCCCATCAGTTTTTGCCAGCACAGTCAATGCTTTACTGCAACAGGAGTTGGACCATGCTCTTGGCGATAGCGCTGTCAAGTCATTTTTTTTTTACTTATGGTGACCATTTCCAGTTTTGGTTTTTGATACAGAGTGCAGGTTGTTCCCTGACATCCATAGGTTCACTACCCACGGTTTCAGTTATTCACTGGTCCATAAAAATAATAATGAGTGAAAAATCTCTGAAAATACATTCTATTTCCAAGCTGCATTACCAGAGCTGACAACTAGAGGCAACTATCAATAATAATAATAATTTATTTATATATTTATTTAGACTTATATCGCTGCCTGCTTGCTGTGGCAACAAGAACAACTTCATGTCAGAAATTATTCTGGGTTGAAAGGATTTTTGCTGGACAAACTCTGTTTAGGGGACGCCTGAATGAGGCTCCTTTAATGTCCCCAAGATCTTTCCCCACCAAACTGGTTCCTATTTATATACTTGCAATTTCTTGCTTTCAAACTGCTAGGATGGCAGTAGCTGGGACAGAGATGGGTGCTCAAACCATCATGCAGTGCCCGGGTCTCAAACTGCCGACTTGCTGGCCTCCCAGCTAACAAGGCAAGCTTCTTAACCACTGAGCCACCGCAGCCCCTACTATCTATAATGTAATGTTGAGAAGGAATGGATTGTGTTTCCAGGGGATCCATTTCATGAATGCATGGAAAAGATCAACAGAGGCTCTTGCCACAACCCCTGCTGGTATCCTCTCTTCTTGGGGCACAAACTGGAACTATGGAGCTTACTTGAGGCTATAAAGGCTGGCTTTTCTCCTTGGAGACACAGTGGAGAATCAAACTCTCACTCAGGCTCTGCAGCCAGATACCCAAACTACTAAACTGTCCAGCCATTAACCGGTAACAGTTAGATGTGTTAATTATATATTCCCCTCTATTTAGCCTTCTGATTATGCCGCTCTAAAGCACAGTATGTCATGACACAATAAATTGGTTTCCAGCATTGTGAACACACATTTAAAAAGAACTGTTATTTCATTTGGCTGGGTTTTTCCTGCATGTAGAACCAACAAGGCTACTGACAACACAAACCTATGGTCTGGATGCAAGTAAATTCTACTGTGTTCAATGGGGCTTAATCATTACTATGTACAGGGCTGTAACAAAATATTCTGTGTTACATACCATATAGTTTAAGTCAAGTCAACAACAAGCAACTAACCTTTGTGGAAATGCAAACTTGGCTGTGTTTTGAATGAAGCCATAACAGCAAGGAGAGATAATAAATGCTGCACGAACTTTAGTACAGCGTTCAATCACCATGTCTGTGGCCACTCCACAAGCATGCAATGCTACCTACAGAAAAAACAAAGGAACTTGATACCTGTTTATGAAGGTAGGATTTTATTCCTATGTTACTTTTTTCCAGATTGAATCATAGTAATTGCAATATTTTCACTTATACAGAGGATGCAAAAAATGTGTCCACATTTTTAAAAAGGAAAAAAAACTATTAAAGTTGTAATACTTAATATATACTGATAGCAAAATGACAAGAAGTACTCAAAATGATTTCCATCAGTGTCTAGACACTTCTGGTTACGGTGAACTACTGCTTGAGCAATGTTGACCAAAGTGTCTATTTGTATTGCTGTGCATGCCATTTCAATTCCTTCCCAAATACTACCAGTTTAGCTGGTTTTCTACTGTACATCACATTCTTTGTTGTTGTTGTTCAGTTGCATAGTTAAGTCTGACCCTTTGCGACCCCATGGACCATTGCACGCCAGGCAACCCTATCCTCCACCATCCTCCACCCACCCAGGTATGTGCCCATTGCATCAACAATACCATCTAGCCATCTCATTCTCTGCCCCCCCCTTCTTCTTTAAGGTCCCCCATACGTGGAAGTTAATGGATTTAAGTCAAGAGAACATGGGGAAAACTCAATTGCTCTCTTCAAAATAGTCTTGTGTTCCTTGAATGACAACCATGCTTCTGCCATTTTCTTTTGCTGTCCTGCCTGTCGCATGGTGATGCTAGCATTTCTTTTGAGCGAATGTCATACTACACACATTGCTAACATAATTCAACTTCGAAAAGCAAGACATAGATAACATATCTTAAAATGTGTATACATTTTTGGCAGCCTCTGCATTTTATTTTTATAAATCTCAGGTTATAACTTCAATATCTGAATACATTGAAAATGAGATGAGATGAAATTTGACAGTATTTTGGCAAAGGTCTTTTAATAAAATAACATGTTTGCTGCCAGGTTTATTCTGAGTCATGTAAAATGACAGCCTCAAATTGAGATCTTTCTACACAGATGACAACTACACAACACTTAAAGAATGTTGCGGGTTTGCCTAATAAACTCAAGATATTATGTCAGATTCTTGTTGACAGTCTAGACTACACTGCACTGAACTTCTATGCGAAATGATAACTATATAATAAATTAGCATAACCATATTATAAATATTTCATCATAAACAATACTGGACACTATATGACACTGAGTATAGCAAGATTTTTTTTCCTGATAGTTATTTCATCCCCCACAACATCAACCACATGACTGGTTGATATACTACAGATGAGATTTCTATGACATCTGCTAATATGGCAAAATATTTTCATTTACAAACAATTTTCCTCTAATTCTCTAATTAGTTCCTGGTGATCTCTCACTCTCTGCCTTATTTCACCCTTCATTATAAGAGTGGCATTCAGATGCATTTCCATGTCTATCCTAACTGTGCTACTATAATTTCATTCTCTCCTAGGCTGCAATCCTTTATACATTTACCTAAACGTAAGCCCCTCTAAATTCAATAATACTTCCAACTGGGCATACATTGGATCATGCTGTTCATTCACTGCACAACGAAAGCTGCCCACCTGCTATTCACATTTCAACCACAAATTTATACAATTCTTTCTCCACATCTTAATTATAGTTAAATAATATGTTGGTTCCACTGTTAGGCATAGGTTATAGTCTAAGGAATTCATTTCACCAAGCATGTGAAATCGAATTCAAATACTGATTTTTAAAGCATCCCTGCCTCTCTCTCATGTAACTTTTCAGTTATTTTACAAGACTGCATTCTTTTGGCCTTTTTAAAACAACACCAACAACTAACTTTATTATGCTGTACACTAAGATGGGGTATCAAACAATCAGTAATAGCTCTATAATATAACTTCAAATTTCCTATGTTTGTACAATATCAGAAATAACAGACTTTATGCAGGTGTAATTTGAGTTTTCACATATGAAACACTGAAGTTTGTGGGTTGATCCAGATCTAGGTATATACTAAATAATTCCTGGAAGTTGACTTCTCACCCCTGTCTTCCCACAATAGCCCCTACAGTCCCCACAAAAGGCTACATAGTGGATCAAGGAACCCTGATGACTAGTGTCAGATGTGACATAGTCCGGAGGAAGAGCTAACAAATTTGGACAAAGACACTTTGCCTACTCCAGGCTCTAGGGCCGTGATGGGAAGCCTTGGCACTCCAGATGTTCTTGGACTTCAATTTCCAGAAGCCCCCATGAATCCACACAAATGGGTTTACTGTGATTCATCCACCCTGTGCTGCTCTAGTCACTCCTGGAAGTGGAAGTAAAACACGCCCATACATTTTCCACTTCCAGGAGCAACAAGGGCGGCGCGGGCCAGATGAATCGCAGTAAACCCACTCTTGTGGATTCATGGGGGGGCTTCTGGGAATTGAAGTCCAGGAACATCTGGAGTGCCAAGGTTCGCCATCATGGCTCTAGGGGATCCTTCTTTTGCCAATCCTAACCCACCCCATACAAAGTCTATGAATAGCATTTTTAAGAGGCTGGAACAGTTGTACTGGGAAAAATAGCTTCCACCCGTTAAACTGCATATATCAAAATCTGGATTCAACCCAGTATTTCCATACTGTATTTGAAACAAAGGCTTCTTAAAGCAAAAACTGAAGTGATAATCTGAAAATCACTTACCCCAATATTAAAACTTCCTTTAAAATAGTCCATATTTGCTTGAATGAAGCAAATATTGTTTAATCCAAGTTCATCACTTCTTTCTTTAGCACGAATCAGTGACAGCTCTTTATTTTCAACCAATACTACCTTTATTTGAGAAAAGGTAGTCAGTTGTGGTCAATTTTTAATGAAGAATCTTCATAAGAGGAAATAGTTCAGAAAAATAAGAAAAAGGAAACAAATAGATATATATGCATCAATCTAGTTCAGTGTTTCCCAACCTTTGGTTTTTGGACTTCAATTCCCAGAAGTCTAAGTCAATTCCCCAAAGCATTAGTCAGCCAATGTACTGACTTGGGCTTCTAGGAATTGAGCTCCCACCGTGGGGCATGGGCAACACGTTAGGAACCACTGATCCAGCTAGTATCGTGTTTAAATTCTGCCTACTCCTATCTTTTAATAAAAAAAAAATATTCTAGTGACATCCCAGAATTTTGTGCATGCTTGTGGGAACAGATCAGTCCACTAGCCTCAAACCTCATTACTTTCCTAGTGAAACTACATGCTGATAATAGAGAATAAATGTACACTAGTACCTCGGATAACGATGAGACTTAGTTTTATTTATTTATTTATTTTATTTTATTTCTCATACTTGCTATCCCGCCCCAATCAGGCAAGCCCGACTCTGGGTGGCTAACAGCATAGATTTAAAAACATATCAAGTCCCGTCGTTATCCGGTTTTTAACGTCGTGCGATGCTTTGATCGCACAATGTTAAAAAAAAGCCCTGTTTCCTTGGAGGCTGCAGCAAGCCAGAACGTCGGGATTTGAATCCTGACGTTTTGGCTTGCTGTAGCCTCCAAGGAGGTGGGGGAACTTTGGAAACAGTTTGGATCGGGTCCCCCGACCTCCCTGGAGCTGGCAGGGGGGGTGTCAGAGAGCCCAGAATGGGTAAAAAAAGTCTGGGTTTTTTTACCCATTTCGGGCTCTCTGACACCCCCCGCCTCCGCCTCCAGGGAGGTCGGGAGACCCGATCCACAGCTGCAAGGTGCCTGGGAAAGCCGGGGACTCCCCATTGGCTTCCCTAGCCACCCGCTCATGCCTCTGCAGCTGTGGAGTGGCTGGGGAAGCCAACGGGGGAGCCCCCCATCAGCTTTCCAGCCACCCCACCCCTGCCTCCGCAGCTGCAGGGTGGCTAGGAAGCTGAATGGACAACTCTGTTCAGCTTTCTAGCCACCCCGCTGCTAAGAACGACTGCATCGGATAACGCTGAAAGATCGTTGTCTGATGCAAAATTTCTTTGGAAATTTTGCATCTTTATCCAATGTTAGTGGTATCCGATGCAGTCGTTATCCGAGGTATTACTGTATAGTAATACCTTGGATAACATTTACCTCGGATAATGCTAAAAACACATAATGTTAAGTAATCTGGGGAGTAGAACTGGATCGAATAACGTTAAGGTCCTATGGGATGGATCGGATAACAACCGCTAAAGCCTGTGCGGTTACAATGTATCTCTATGGAGCTTTAACGTTATCCGATCCATTCCATAGGATTTTAACATGCATCAGATAACACTAAAAATCGGATAACACCAAGACTTGTGGAACCAAGATGTAGTGTTATCCGAGGTATTACTGTATTCTTAAATACAAAGCACTGCTGCTGTTTGGAGCACAGTTTCTCAACTTTTTCAGGTCGTGGGCTGGACCCCCCACAGATGGCTGAGCAGGCCAGTCACGTCGTTCCCCTTGCTGCCATAAAACACATCTGCGGCTGCTGTAAACACATTTACAACAGCCATGGGCATCTTTTTGTGAGTATTCTCGTGCCTTTTTGCATGTTCTCTTGCATTTTCGCATGCATTCTTGTGCATATTCGCATGTATTCTTGTGTTTTCTCTCGCATTTTTTGCACTTCTGCCGCCTGCAGTGTAAGGACCAAGGGAGTTGGGCCACATGAAATGGTGCCGTGGGCTGGGGCCAACCCATGGACTATAGGGTGTGAATTCTTGGTTTAGAGGCTTCAGTGCCCCTTCTTCAAACTGATATGTACCACAAAGATTTATAATTTGACATTGGCGCTCCAATATATCTGTAACTACTGCTGGGTGAGTGCAAAAAGAGACAGTCTGACTCTCAATGACGGAGCAATGGGAAAATGCAATTTCTTGTGGCAATTCTGAGAACTCAGTATCTTGTGCAACTGCTTGTTGTGCAGCATGGTCATAATGTATATGCCAATAGTACTGTCTAACTCTTAAGAGAAGAAAGAGTCATCAAAGATGATTGCTAATATCACAAATCAATCACATCTAGTTCCCACAGACATGTTTCTAGCAATCAGGGCTAGGTAACACAATTTTGCAGCTTCTGGAGGAATCCACATATAAACCTCTTCATTTCATTTCCAAGTATTTGGAAGATAGCCAACTTTTTCAGGTTCACTTGTAGGTCTGGACATGATTGACTCATATTTCCTAGATAAAATTTCCTTGAGACTTAATACAATTACATGTTGCTCTTTACACATACAGAAACTTCTGCTACTTGTTTATCAACCAATATCTAGGTCAGAGCATTGTCACATAAGGTTTCTGCACTCAGGAAGAGGTAAAAGTAGAATTTACTGATCTGGTCTTCTGATTATGAGACTTCCAATTAGGTTTCCTTTCCTTTGAATAAGTTGTGATAAGATTGTTCACTCTTGCCAAAATATGCTTTTCCTCTGTTACTGAGCCACAAGGCAGAATGCAATGTTTAGGTAATGTTAACTAAAAGCAAACCTAACCAAAGCAGTAATAACTGAAGATCAGTTCATACAAGATTTGAGCTGGGAGCACTCAAATAAAATGCCAAGTGTTAAGTTGAGACACAAGATTTTAAAAAAAATAGTGTTAGACCTTGCCTGGTTCATTTGATCTCCTAAACATACAAAGCTAAATTCAAGTGGTATGCCTCAGGTCTCAATGAGCATATATATTGATTTACAAATGTTTCATTGATTCTGTTGATTTACTCTAGCTGGGACTAACAAAATCTCCAACCTGGTTTGGATAATTATATCTTAGTTTTCTTGGCCAACATAAGCATTAGAGTATTACTTCAACTTTAGTTTAAGATCCTAGCTTGTTCTGAAGCTGGCAACTAGTTTCTTGGTTCTGATGAAACAGGAAAAAATAGCTAAAACCAGAGACCTATTTATTTCTTGTTAAATGTATGTCCTGTCTTGATATAAAGTAGCACTAAATATGGTGAACAGTAATAAAATTAAAACAAATAATATTTAGCCTCAAAATAGTAAAAAAAATGCAATTTAAGGAATTGGTAATACAGTGGAACCTTGGTTAATGTAATTAATGCATTCTCCGGGACATTTTTTGTAGCGAAGATTACTTTAAGTTAATTTCCCATAGGAATGCAATGAAAACCAATTAATCCATTCTGGAAAAAAAATCTGTAAATTGAGCCATTATTTTCTATTGATTTCCTTTTGCTATGCGATTTTTATGTTAACCAAGCTGTTTGTTAACCGAGGTTCCACTGTAAAAGGAAATAAAACTACCCAACTACCCAGTTATGTTTGCATATTCTTGATACCTTACCTGGCACATTGGCAGGATATAAGCAAGAACAATTCCAACATGGCCCTGCTCAAACCAGAAAAAAAAACAGTTGTAAATATCTCATACAGTTGATTCATAATCTCTCTCTCTCTCATACACACACACACACACACACACACACACACACAGAGAGAGAGAGAGAGAGAGAGAGAGAGAGAGAGAGAGAATATGGACACAGACTATCAAAGGAGTTCAAATTCTAGTATCTCTGCCTCAGTGTTGCATGATAAGAATGTACTACAGTTGTACCTCGCTTAAAGAGCATAATGCATTCCGCAGGATTGCTCTTTAAGCGAGTTTGCTCTTTAAGCGAAACACTATTGCAAGTGACCGGGGGGGGGGGGGGTACTGCAAACCCCAATTTATTTGTTAAGCAAGTTTTTGGTTGGTTTTATTTGTTAAGCGAAGCAAACATTCAGAGAAAATTCTGCTCTTTAAGCGAGTTTCTCTTTAAGCGAAACACTATATGCGAGGTTTGACTGTACTTGTTGTTGTTCAGTCGCACAGTCGATTCCGACCCTCTGCGACCCCGTGGACCACTGTCTACCAGGCACTTCTGTCCTCCACCATCCTCCTCAACTCGCTCAGCTCTGTGCCCATTGCGTCCACAATACCATCTAGCCATCTAATTTTTGGCCGCCCCCTTCTTCTTTTGCCCTTGACCCTTCCCAGCATCAAGGCCTTCTCAAGTGAATCTTCTCTTCTCATTTGATGTCCAAAGTACTTTAGCTTCATCTTTACAATTTGACCTTCTAAGGAGCAGTCAGGGTTGATTTCTAAGATTGACCTATTTGTTCTCCTCGCTGTCCAGGGGACTCTTAAAACTCTCCTCCAACACCACATCTCAAAGGCATCTATTCTTCTGCGCTCAGCTTTCCTAATGGTCCAGCTCTCACAACCATACATTGCCACAGGGAATACCATTGCTTTGACTATGCGAATTTTTGTTTTCAATGTGATGTCTCTACTTTAACTATGTTCCCCAGGTTTCTCATAGCTTGTCTCCCAAGAATCAGTCCCCTTTTTATTTCATGGATGCAATCACCATCTGCAGTGAGCTTTGCTCCTAAGAAAGTAAAATCTGTCACTGCTTCTACTTCTTCCCCATCTATTTTCCAGGGACTGATAGGGCCTGTTGCCATTATCTTGGTTTTCTTTATATTGAGTCTCAAGCCAGCTTTTCCACTCTCTTCTTTCAACCTAATCAGGAGCTTCTTTAGGTTCTCCTCACTTTCTGCCATTAGGGTGGTATCAGATGCATATCTCAAATTGTTAATGTTTCCCAGCAATTTTGATCCCAGTTTGTGATTCCTCCATCCCTGCATTGCGCATTATGTGCTCTGTGTATAAGTTGAATAAGCAGGGTGACAAAAAGCAGCCTTGTCTTACTCCTTTTCCTATTCCAAACCACTCAGTCATTCCACATTCAGTCCTAACTGTTGCTTCTTGGTTCATGTACTATACTTGTAAAAATGAAAAGCAACTAATATTGCATTTTTAAAAGAAAAAATACTTTACCCCACCACTGCAAAAATCCACAATCACATCTCCAGGCTTAGCCAGCTTTGTTACTAAAGCCACCAGATTGTTGAGCTGTTGCTGTTTCCTCAAAGCACGATCACTGGACATCTTTCCTAAGGATAACAATATGAATAAAATGTTGCTGCAAGTTATTAAAATAGTTTCCCCACTATTGTCCTATATTTAATTTATATAATAGAAAGTAAAGAAAAACAGGAGGATCCAGGTCAACTTATGATTTATGAAAGGAATTTCTGGTTGGAAAATTTAACAGCCAGCAGAAACCAAACCCTTTGAAAATGCAGGACTCTGTCTTTTGTTTAAAGAACAGGGAAGCAGAGCAGAAGTTCTGAATTAGCTGGGAAGGCAAGATTTTGGAACACTGTTCTAACCCAAAGTTTCTGGGCATTACTCTAGACCAGTGGTTCCCAACATGAGGCCCACACAATATTGTATAGGGTGACTTCAATTCCCAGAAGCCTAAGTCAGTACAGTGGCTGATCAGTGCTTTGGGGAAATTACTTAGGCATATGGGAATTGAAGTCTAAAAACCAAAGTTTGGGAAACACTGCTCTAGACTGAACTGTGACCCACAAAAAACATCTAAACAAGCAGAAAGTTGGGGGGGGGCATACTTAGGAAACAAGTTTGTTCAGACTTGGGTGCACATCCATAGACAATAAGAGCAGGTTTGTCCCTGTGGTACTACACAATATAATATTCTAGTGTTATATGGTATAAATCAGAACATGCCAAACAATCAGACACAGCTCTTAATGAATCAGGGAGGATTATCATTGGCTATTTGGAACCTACCATCATGGAAAAAATCTATCATTTGGCTAGCATTGCCCCTTTAGAGGTATGTGGGAGATGCTAGCAAATAACAAACAAAATAAGGTAATATAGCACCACATTGGCTCTCATAAGTAGAATATGCTGAAACTAAAATGGTTAAAAGAGTGGTCTCCAATCTACGGCCCATGGGCTGCATTCTGCCCCTGAGCTCTTTCTGTGCAGCCCCTCAACCTGCTTGTTTGTTGCTATCTTACAAGAAACCAAAATTGCAACCTTGTTCTTTCTGGTCTCCATGGTTCCTTCTTGTCAGTCCCTTCTCATCTTATCTTTCATACTGACATTTTGACCATTCTGTGTGCTTTCCAACCAGGCCACTATCGATCTGG
This sequence comes from Furcifer pardalis, assembly GCA_030440675.1. Classification (NCBI taxonomy): domain Eukaryota; kingdom Metazoa; phylum Chordata; class Lepidosauria; order Squamata; family Chamaeleonidae; genus Furcifer; species Furcifer pardalis. The sequence goes on from CP126892.1 coordinate 80,674,972, forward strand.
AACATTTCTGTAACAATTTCTTTGGGGTCTACCAAAGTATCCATTTTGGATTAATTAAAAAACTGAAACTACCGGTAACATGCTGGTGCCAAGGCATGCTATTTATCTATCTGCCATGGACAAAATTATTTATTCATTTTCAAACTGCTTCCTTTTTCTTGAGGCAATTAGAGCAACATACCCATTAAAACAACTCTTCAAACAACAGAACTAAAAAATATAAATAAAATACAGCTTAAATTCACTTAAAACAATGGCAACAGCAGTCAACTGATGCCAATAAATCTCCCTGAGCAGGCTTTTCTCTATTCCACAGCTAACTTTATTAAAAGCTAATCTTTATACCATGTTTGGTAGTGTTTAGCAAATGTCTACGACTTATTGCAAAACAGAAGACTCATTTAAAGTTTAGGTACTTAATGAAATGTGGTGTTTTCATCCTATACAGAGAGTGATCTCGACAATGACCATAAACAAAAGTTGCAATTTATAACATGAGAATAAAAACCCAAATATTAATTTTTAAGGAATAATTTATACACTAAGATATACATTTTTCTTCCCCTGAAATTAGTTCTACCCTAAACATATTTAAACTTAACATGCAGAAATAACATGCTTCTGAGTCAGCAGTGTCACTATAGATGTGAAATGTATCAGAATTGATTCATTCTTTTAAAAGGAATATGTGACCATTATAATAAAAAAGATACTGATTAATGTCTTTTAATTTGAGTATGATTACAAAAGATTTAAAACTTTACTGTCAGGAAATAAAACATCTCACTGCTTTGGTCAAATTAACGCTTCTATTTTTAAAATAGTAGGTCATCATTTACAGTTGGGTAGCATGCCCAACTATGGAGGGGAACATAATCTGTTACATTCCACCAATGAACTATAACATGGATTCTTAACCTGTGGCCCATAGGCCAGATGCGGCACACAGCACCATTTCATGTGGCCCGCCACTCTCTCCACCACACCAGGAAGTGCTGTGTGGTAAAGGAAGGGCCAAATAGCCATCTGGCCCTTGAAGCTATCTGAGGGAGCGTGACCTAGCCGCTGAACTATAACTTAGCCAGTTATTCAAAAATTTGTTGGGTACACAAGAACAAAAGCAAATTAGAAGAACGAGCTCACTGGGAAAGGAACAACATTACTATAAAGGAGGACATAGATGAGGAACTCAACCTCCCCTATGTCACTTGGAAAACTCTGAATAGGATGAGGGTTAGAGTCCCTAAATTTAAGACCAATGTGCTCAAGCGGGGGCTGCTGGCAGACAACAACACACTGTGTAAATTTGGAGATAGATAGAATCCATCTCATTTACTGGTCTGCAAATCACTGCCAGAAATATGCACCGATGAGGACTCAAGTTTGGCCAACAGCAAAGAAAAGAAAATGGCTTCATTTTGCCAGTCTAGGGTTTGATCAGGACACAAAAGAAGAAGAATTTGTTTTCTGCATTGTAACTCTAGTCATCAGGTATCAAATTCATTAGCAATATACCCATTGTTCCATAAATGCTTGACGAGAGTAGGCCTACTGAATCAGTGGGAAATTGATAAGTCAACTTATCTGGAACTTACATTGACTCAAACATACTCACTGTAGTTCCAATGATCTATCAAAGTACATTGCAACTAGATTAGGTTCATTTGAATTAATCAAACTTACAAACAAGTTGACTCATAAAATCTCAAGTGACTCAATAGGTCTAACTCTAGTACAAATTAATATGCTAAGCTAAGGTTTTAGCTTTTGTGTTGTACAACAGCAGTGGGTGGCCCTCTTTTGGGTTGCAGACCAGTCTTCTGGTAGGTCAGATATCATCAGGGGTTGGGAATCATTGGGTAAGAGCAAATTCTTATATTCCCCACTCACTGAGCCACAATCTCAAATTTTGCTGCTGTACCAACTCAGGCAAACATTAAATACAGTAAAATCTCACATAAAGAGTACCTCGCTTAGAGAGTAACTCACTTAAAGAGCAGAATTTTCTCTGAATGGTCACCTTGTTTAACAACGAAAACCAACAAAAAACGTTCTTAACAACTAAATTGGGGTTCCCCCACCAGAAGTCACAATTGTTCACTTACAATGGTGTTTTGCTTAAAGAGCAAACTCGCTTAAAGCGCAATCCCATGGAACGCAATATGCTCTTTAAGCGAGGTACCACTGTGCAACAAAGCTATTGAAATAGAAGGATCAGTAAAACCACTGGAGGTCTCAATGCTAAAGCAATAAAAGAGGAACTTAAGTGTTACTGGGTAGGAAGTATGAATGGAGGGAAGAGGCAAAGTTTTCAACTCTGGAAGAATTTTGGAACTTTCCAGGTATGTGGCACACATGCAGGATTTAACCCATTTGTGTGTATTCATAGGGACTGCGAAGAATAATCATTTCTTCATTAATATAATAATGGTTAAATCCTTTATATGCTTTTGTATCAAGCTTGCTAGACATTTCATAAATGTAGATTCTTATACTATCTCACAACATAGTATTCTGATGAATGTGAAAACATTAAAATTAGAAATAAACAAACATCTAGTTCGCTTTTCCAAAAATCATATTAAGCGTTACCAAAAAATTCAATGTAAATATGAAGTTAATTATAGTCTTTAATTTTCTGTTTAAAAGGGGGCACACAGATTACAGCAACATTCTGAACTGTTGCAGAGAGTTAAAAGAGATTAAAATATTTTCAGAGCAGCTAATTGTGCCTTAGGTTCTGAAATCTGCTTTCTTGGCATAAAAGCAAGGCAGCCTTCCAACATTTCCCAAAGATGATAACCATGCCCACACAAATACCAAACACCACTAATCCTTTTAAAACAAAGAAAGAAATCAGAATGTGTTCTGGAGAGTCCAGATTTAGAATACTTTAATTTATAAGTATTCCCTCCCTAGCCATCTATTAATCCAACATCAAAAATAAATAAAGAAATAAAAATCCAGCACTCCCGCCCTTCACCATCTTTTCAGGGTGGCCTTTAGCATTATTCTTTCGTTTATGAAGATAAAATGTCAACAGAGCTATAAATCCTTTTACTGGCTTTTAGAAGAAAGAACAAAATGTAAGTGTAAAAATAACTCTTTCTTCTCACTACAAGAGTTTGAACATAACCCAACCCTATGCTCCAATCCATTACACCTCTGTGGTGAAAGGAACTTAGTATGAGATTATCGAACTATGAAAATGATAGGTTTTTGAAACAGACTTATTTTATTTACTTATTTTTCTGATTTATATTGCCTTGATTAAATTTCCTTTATAGGAGCACTCTCTCAAAAGCAGATTTTTCCTAGGATTAGGACCCAGCTGTCAGAAACCTATTTGTCCACCCTTCTTTCCTGTTTTACATTAGTAATAAAAGAAGATAACAGTGGTTGGAGTCAGTGGACTATTTGGGGCTCTGCCACTGCACTAAACACTAGTGTCACTACCATGGAATTTAAAGTTAGTCACAGTATCTTAAAATTTTCTTTTTAAAATCCTTAATTTACTCCCATACTTCTTTCAAGGAGATAAGAGCATTATCATAGTCCCTCTCACAACAGTATTCTTACTATCATGGAAGATGAGGTAGGCACTGCTGCTAGCAAATGCCTCATTATGTGGATGGTGAAGACATCCAACTTTATTCCTTGCCATCAGTCAAGTGAGCCAACTGGCTAAACAACCTGTCCTGGGACTGCACTCCTCATGAAACATATGGCTGGATCTTCCTTTATCACTGGAGATTCAGGTAATAGTGCTGGGTCTAAGTGCCTTAGGCCAGCTGCAGTAGAAAAGGTTAAACTGACCAAATAGAAAACAAATTGCTAATTTCTTGTTCAGACAAGAGCAATGTGCTGTATGTGAGCTGCTCTTGAAGGCAGCAGAGAAGTTGGGGTTTTAGGGCAGATATGATAACTAGATTTTAATGAAAAACATCATACAGAAACCAGAATACTCTAATAATAAAGTACACTGGCTGTCAGTAATCTTTCAATAAAAATTCATGGTACTGGTGATGACATTTAAAGCCCTAAATAGCTTGGGACTTTGATAGGAGTATTTCTTCTTGAATTGCTTAATATGTATCTACTCAAGCACTATCAATCAATCACTTTATTACAGTCAATGACCAGCACAGTAAAATGGAGATAAACTTTTAAAATTTAAATGCTTAAAATATAGTTAAAATATATTATTTAAAAACATATCCATTCAAAATTTAAAAACTGAGTAAAATCCGATGATAAGGGTGAAGAGATAACATAATAAGTAGTGTAGGTCAGCTGCTCAGTGCGGGAGCAATCTCAGTAAACTATAGAGCCACACTAGACTTCCTAGTCAGCAGCCGACGTATCCTACTAGCCTGTGCACAAAAACCCGCCACTTTGCGCGTGATAGCAATACTACTGTCCTGGAGTAGGAAGGAAGCTTGTTGGGCCGGCAATTTCCCTGGGCATTGGCGCAGCAAGGGGATTATTAATTCTGCATGGGCATCCCTATAGAATGAGCAGAAAAGGAGAACATGCTCAATCGATTCAACATCCCCATCTCCACATGGACATAATCGTTCTGAATAGGGTATCCCGTTATATCTGCCCTCAAGGACAGCTGAAGGCAGGCATCCACAGCGGGCCTGGGTGAATGCCAGCCTATGTTTTGGGAGATCTAATCCCTGCAGATAAGCTGCGGGGACAAGCTGGTACCTGATGGAAACATTGGAGAAGAAACCAGGAGACTTGGCCACATCTTCCTGCCGTTCAGTGTCCCTTATTCTCTGTTTCACTAGCTCCCTGGCTTGTTGTGCTTCCATTGCAAGCAGGGTAGCTGGACACAAGCCCAAAGAAGCCAATTTATTAAGTATAAAACATTTCCAGGAAGAGCGAAATGAATCTTGAAGTGTAAGAAACACCAAGGTGCCCTGGGAATTGTGTATTTTAAGCCAATATGAAATCATCAGCATCCAGCACCTCGCCTCTACCTTCACTAAGCCCGTCTCCAGTCTTAATCTGGCATTGGAAACGCAGCGGGGGGTCGAGAGAGCAGCTCTAAGAAACTTTGACTGAACTCTCTCCACCTGCTGATAACTGGCTAAGGGTCCTAGCTGCGCACCATATGTGAGCTGGGCAAGTGATTTAGCTTCATACAGTTTAATGGCTGCTGGTACATAACGCCCTCCCCTGCTCCAGTAGAACCTAAGGATTGCTGATGCACTCCTCTGCGCATTCTGAACTACATGGTCAATATGGGTTTTCCTAGAGCCTGAGGCATGGAAAAGAACCCCCAAATAATTAAAGCTGGGGACCTGCTGAATAGGATGCCCCTCGATTTCCCAATTGTAAAGTTTGGGTTTCCTGCCAAAGACCATGATCTTGGTTTTGGCATAATTGATAACTAGATGGTTTTCCGTGCAATAGGCAACTAATGCTCTGAGTGCCCGTCTGAGGCCTACCGGTGATCTTGCCATAATGAGGGTATCATCAGCATAAAACAGTGAATTAATATGCCTCTCTGCTAACTTTGGAGGATGGAAGTCTGGATTTGCCAAATGATTGACCAAGTCATTAATATAGAAATTAAACAGAAGTGGGGCCAATATACATCCTTGTCTCACACCTTTCTGGGTGGCAACTGCAGAGGACAAGTGACCCCATGGGGAGCAGCGCACCTTCAAAGCTGAGTTCTCATGCACCACAGAGATCAAGGCCAAAAGGCAGTGATCAATTGAGGTGGCTTTTAGTTTCTCCCACAGTTTGGTCCATGAAATGGAATCAAAAGCAAATCTTAAGTCTATAAAGGCGGCATACAGTGAACTCGGATACTTCTCACGAAGGTGTTGTAGGATCAGGCAATTGTTCATGACTGATCTTCCTGTCCTGAACCCAGCCTGTTCCTCGGCCAAAATAGCTTCCTGGTCGACCCAGTCTTTTAGCTTCCAGTAAAGATGTCTAGTGTAGAGTTTGCTGACCACACTAAGAAGACTTATAGGTCTGTAGTTAGATGGATCATTTCTTTGTCCTTTCTTAAAAATAGGGACAATAACTGCCATCCCCCAGTTCTGGGGTACACAACCCATCCTATCTATAAAAGTAAATAGAGAAGCTAGAATGGGTGCCCACCAACTAGCGTTGTTTTTAATTAATTCTGGGGGGATACAGTCAATACCTGCTGCCTTACCAGGCTTGAGTTGGGCAATCAGATCCTTGATTTCTTTCTCTGATACTGGTGGCCAGGGGGGCAATTCCTCCCACTTAACCTCTATGGGAGCAAGGGGTTCAGTCTCACTGTATAAAGACCGAAAATGATTTTCCCATGTCTCAGGTGGAATGCTGCATTCAATATATGGTGATCTTACTGCCGAGAGGCCTGCCGTGATATGCCAGAATATTGTAGAGTGGCCTCCTTTGACTGCTTGTATGAGACGCTTCCATGTTAACTTGGTGTCCTCATTTTTTTTCTTGGCTATCAGCTTCTTATAACTCTTTTTTGTACTCAAGCACTAAAATCTCCCAATGATGTTCTTCTCAATGTTCTGTCATTAGGAGCAATAAAATATGTGGAGACAAAGAAAATAATCTACTAAGGCTGCAATGGCAAACCTTGGCACTCCAGATGTTCCTGGACGTCAATTCCCACAAGCCCAAGCTCCCGTGAATCCAAATTAATGGGTTTACTGTGATTCATCTGGCCGCCGCCACCCTCATTGCTCCCAGAAGCAGAAGGAAAACATGCCCGTACAAGTTTTACTTCTGCTTCCAGGAGCAACGAGGGGGGTGCGGGTTGGATGAATTGCAGTAAACCCATTTGTATGAATTCAGGGGGGCTTGGGCTTCTGGGAATTGAAGTCCAAGAACATCTGGAGTGCCAAGGTTCACCATCACAGTACTAAGGCATGGCATCCTAGTACTAGAACGCTTCAGTAGGAAGCTTGAATGATACGTACTGATTTTATTTTGTTACCATCAAAATTTATTTATTTATTTTATTTATTTATTTATTTAACTAAATTTAATACCCCGCCCCAATCGGGAGAACCCGACTCTGGGCGGCTTACAGCCAGAATAAAACAAGAATAAAACCAACACTAAAACATCAGAGTTAAAACAGTCAGAAGTTAAAACAACGCAGGGATATATACCAATAATTCCCATATACCAACCCAGGGGACAGTCCTTATATGAGCCACTTGGTATGGGAACCCATGTTCCCGGGTCCCCAAACCTGTCCTGCCAGCCAGGTTTTCAAGCCCTTTCGGAAGGGCAGGAGCTCCGTCTGAAGGCGCAATTCGGTGGGCAGGAGGTTCCAGAGGGCCGGGGCGAACACGGAGAAGGCTCTCCTCCTGGTACAGGCGAGATGCGCCTTTCTCGCCGAAGGAATAACAAGGGAGCCTCTCCGATCTGCCCTAGTGGGCCGGACAGATGTTCTAGGGGTGACGCGGTCTCTTAGGTATCCTGGCCCACTACCATATAGGGCTTTAAAGGTAATAACCAGCACCTTGAATTGCACCCGGAGACAAACTGGCAACCAGTGCAGCTCCCGGAGCAGCGGCGAAGCATGAGTATAACGCCCACACCCCACCACTACCCGGGCCGCCTCATTCTGGACCAGCTGGAGTCTCCGGATGGTCATCAGGGGCAGCCCCATGTAGAGCGCATTACAATAATCAAGTCTGGAGGTGACCAACGCATGTGTGACCATAAGCATGGCATCCCGGTCCAGGAGGGGGCGTAACTGGCGAATTACACGAAGTTGTGCAAAAGCCCTCCTGGCCACAGCTGCCACCTGCTCTTCGAACAGTAGCCGTGAGTCCAGGAGGACCCCCAGATTACGCACCGGGTCTGATTGGGGCAAAGCTGCCCCATCCAGAACCAGAGGTGGAAGCTCCTTTGATAACACAGGACCCCTTACCCACAGCCACTCAGTCTTGCCGGGATTCAGCTGTAGCCCGTTGTCCCCCATCCAGACCTTTACAGCCTTCAGACACCTGGAGAGGACTTCCACCGCACTGCTTGGGTCCCCACGGGCAGAGATGTATAGCTGGGTATCATCGGCATATTGATGATACCCCGTGGGAACGGATGATCTCACCCAGCGGCTTCATATAGATGTTGAACAGGAGAGGAGAAAGTACCGAACCCTGAGGCACCCCATAAAGCAAGGGCCTAGGGCTGGACTTCTCCTTCTCCAGGCACACCGACTGGGTCCTGCCCCTCAGGAATGAGGAAAACCAGGACAACACCGTGCCCTGGATCCCCAGACCCTGGAGCCTTCCCAGAAGGATGCCATGATCTACCGTATCAAAAGCCGCTGAGAGATCGAGAAGAGCAAGGACAGGCGGCTCCCCTCCGTCCCGCTCTCTCCAGAGATCATCCACCAAAGCGACTAGTGCAGTTTCGGTACCATATCCGGGCCTGAATCCTGACTGAAACGGGTCCAGATAATCCGCTTCATCCAGGACCTCCTGCAACTGCTGCGCCACAGCCTTTTCCAAAACCTTACCTAAAAAAGGTAGGTTGGACACTGGACAGTAGTTGGAAATTATCGTGGGGTCGAGGGACGGCTTTTTCAGGAGGGGGAGCACCAAAGCGTGTTTAAAAGGTGCAGGAAAGTGCCCCTCCTTTAAAGAAGAATTGATGATCGCCTTGACCCAGCCACCTGCCACAGACCTGGAAGCTTTTATTAACCAGGCAGGGCATGGGTCCAGTGCACAGGTCGTGGCGCGAACAGATGCAAGAAGCCTGTCCACTTCCTCAGGGTCAACAGGATCGAACCGATCCCAGGTAACATGGCTAGACTGTGCTATGGTCAACCCCAGCTCAGTACGTTCCACGCTGGGATTTAACTTCAAGCGGATCTGAGCGATTTTCTCCGCCAGATAATCAGCAAAATCCTCAGCCGAACCCTGCCACCCAGGGCCCGCCCCCCCTCTACCGAGGAGGGACCTGGTTACCCGGAACAAGGCAGCTGGGCGATTATCTGCAGAGGCAATGAGGGTGGTGAAGTATTGACGCTTCACCACCGTCATCGCCACTAGGTAGTCTTTAATAGCAGCTCTAACTAGTGTTCGGTCAGACTCACTCCGAGTCTTCACCCAGCGGCGCTCTCGGCGTCTCTTAGCCCGTTTAAGCTCCCTTAGCTCCTCTGAGAACCAAGGGGCAGATCAATCCCCACGGACTCGGAGAGGCCGTAGTGGCGCGATTACATCCAAGGCCGCCGTCGCCCTCCTATCCCAAGCGTCGGCAAGAGCCTCAGATGAAGCGCTTTGCAGGTCAAGAGGACAACACCCCAGTTCCTTCTGGAATCCTTCTGGATCCATTAGTCGCCGGGGGCGGGCCCACTTAATCGGCCCTGCCTCCCTGCGGCGGAGTCCAGCCCCAAGGAAGTCTAGAGTCACCAGATAGTGATCTGACCATGGCACTGGGGTGGTCTCTAATTTTTGTAAGTTCAGATCACTCTGCCACAGCTCCGACAAAAAGACTAAGTCCGGGGTGTGGCCACTGCTCCTGGTAGGACCCTGAATTACCTGAGACAGGCCCACGGCTGCCATGGAAGCCATGAACTCCCGAGCCGCCTCCGAGCCGGTCCCCAACGATGGCAAATTGAAGTCCCCCAGAACCATCAGCCTGGGGGCCTCCAATGCCAGCGTGGAGACCGCCTCGAGGAGCTCAGGCAGGGAGTCTGCTACTCTGCAGGGAGGCAGGTACACGAGCAAGACTCCCAGCTGACCCTTAGGGCCCACATGCAAGAACAAGGCCTCACAACCCAGAATTTGTGGAGCTGAGGCCCTCGTAACTCCCAGAGACTCCCTAGCTATCACGGCGACTCCGCCACCCCTTCCCCTCTCCCTAGGCTGGTGCCAAATACCGAAACTGGCTGGGCATAATTCAGACAGAGGAACCCCATCCTCCGGCGCCAGCCAAGTTTCGGTGATGCATGCCAGATCAGCCCACTCCCCCAAGATGGTATCTGCAAGCAGAGGGGCCTTATTGCAGACTGATCTGGCATTCACCAGCAGCAGCCTAAGGTGGGGGTCACTCTTGACCGGCTGCTCAGGACCCAGAGGTGTGACCGGGGGGCCAGAACACGGGACAGCAACCAACCATCTGTCCCGCGTTCTCCGAGTGCGGCCCGCCCCTCGGTACCCGCTGTAACACCCCATGCCCGTCACCACACTAATTTGAGCCCCATGGAACCCCCCCCGCCCTATCAGACAGAGCCCCGACCCCACTTGCTGGCTGGCAGGCTCTACTCCCTTGTTCCCGGAGTCCATAGCCCCAGCCACCATTCAGATGGTACATCCCCCCTGAAGATCTTAGCAACGGGGGCGGGGGGCGGGCGTCTCGCAGGCCAAGCCATGTCCCGGCCCCGGCATGCGGGCGTTCCTCGCGTCCAGCCCCCGTCCCAGGTGACGGCAGTCCTGGGGCTAAACACGGTAGCGCTCTCCTCCTCCTCCTCCACGCCGCAGGAGGTTTTAAAGGCGGCGAGGGTCGAGAGGCTCCGGCCCCGGCATGCGGGCGTTCTTCGCGTCCAGCCCCCGCCCCAGGCGACGGCAGTCCCGGGGCTGAACACGGTAGCGCTCTCCTCCTCCTCCTCCACGCCGCAGGAGGTTTTAAAGGCGGCGAGGGTCGAGAGGCTCCGGCCCCGGCAGCGGGCACTCCTCGCATCCAGCCCCCGTCCCAGGTGACGGCAGTCCTGGGGCTGAACGCGGCAGCGCTCTCCTCCTCCTCCTCCACGCCGCAGGAGGCTTCAAAGGCAGCGAGGGTCGGGAGGCTCCGGCCCCGGCATGCGGGCCTTCTTCGCGTCCAGCCCCCGTCCCAGGCGACGGCAGTCCCGGGGCTGAACGCGGTAGCGCTCTCCTCCTCCTCCTCCACGCCGCAGGAGGTTTAAAAGGCGGCGAGGGTCGGGAGGCTCCGGCCCCGGCATGCGGGCGTTCTTCGCGTCCAGCCCTCGTCCCAGGCGACGGCAGTCCCGGGGCTGAACGCGGTAGCGCTCTCCTCCTCCTCCTCCACGCCGCAGGAGGTTTTAAAGGCGGCGAGGGTCGGGAGGCTCCGGCCCCGGCATGCGGGCGTTCTTCGCGTCCAGCCCCCGTCCCAGGTGACGGCAGTCCTGGGGCTGAACGCGGTAGCGCTCTCCTCCTCCTCCTCCACGCCGCAGGAGGTTTCAAAGGCGGCGAGGGTCGGGAGGCTCCGGCCCCGGCATGCGGGCGTTCCTCGCGTCCAGCCCCGTCCCAGGTGACGGCAGTCCTGGGGCTGAACGCGGTAGCGCTCTCCTCCTCCTCCTCCACGCCGCAGGAGGTTTTAAAGGCGGCGAGGGTCGGGAGGCTCCGGCCCCGGCATGCGGGCGTTCTTCGTGTCCAGCCCCCGTCCCAGGTGACGGCAGTCCTGGGGCTGAACACGGTAGCGCTCTCCAAAATTTGATTGTTCAGCTTGTTTTTCAGGTCTAGTGAGCATGGCTTGACTCTGGCCTACTATATCGTGGGTTTGGATTTCTTTGTTATATTACTTAATCATTCTGAGTTGTTTTGAATTGCTTAATTTGTTTTATAATTGCTTTAACATTGCTCCATGTATCCAAACATGAGGTAAATATAATTATTTTAATATAATATCAGCTATTTTAATTTATTATAAGTTCAGTATAATGAAAAGTACTTGCTCATGGTAAGGTAAAGATATAGTTACTTGCTAAGGATCCCCAAGCACTCTATGAGGGCCTCTTATTTAAATATATTGTAGTTTGTAGCCGATATTGTAGTTTGTGCAGATAAGAAACTTTATTTATTATCAGTTTTACTAATGACAGATGAGTTTCACTTGAATTATCTTTACAAGCAGAATATTGCACTTCTCCAGGAATAAAGCTACAGCTAACTGGTTCCAGAATATACAGCACTGTTCACAACATCCACCTGTGTGTTTCAGAAATATGTTTAGAATTATTTTCCTTGAATCCCAGGTATTGTTCAGAATCATTGTGAAAGAATTGGATCTAGACTGGCTTTTATAGTTATGACTAATCTAGGCACTTGAAATCAGCATTTCCTTGTTTCTGATATATAAGCACTATCCATTTAAGTGGTATGCCTGGACTATGTAATCTTCTGATATTTACTGTTTTCAGTTCTTTTATCAAAACATTAATTAGCAGGTCATGGAGGCGGAAGAGGCCATGCCAGATGGACTAGCTGTGAAGGCGCACTTTGTTCATATCCTCAAGGCTGCGGCAATCTATTATAATCCAGGTGTTAAATCCTGCATGTCTCATTTCATACCTGCCAAAGGAGATGACTCTGTGATCACAGTGTGTGGGTCCCTTAATGGCAAGGTGGGATCCACCTTAAATAAATTCACACCAGTGGCATGTTTCCTGAAAATGATTTCCAAGAAAAAAATTATACTCAGATACAAGTAGCAGTTGTGGCCACCACCACCAACATATTATTGCTAAATTTAACTGACAGAATCTGAAATGAATGGTACATTTCATTTTTTTAGATACTAGCACAACATAAACTATTTAAAAATGAGTATTTTTGAAGTTTTCCAGTATGTGGCTTACTCAAAGAGCCCCTGTGGCACTGTGGTAAACTGTAGTAGTGCAGCCAAAAACTGCTCACAATCTGAGTTTGATCAAGGCTGACTCAGCTTTCCATTCTTCCAAAGTTAGTAAAACAAGTACCCAGCATGTTGGAACAAAAATTACACGTGACCCACCCAGAGAGTGCTCTAAGGACTAAGGAGGCAGTATATAACTGTAATTGCTAAGACATGCTAAGTAAAAAATCAAGACCTAGATTCTTATTCCTACTGAACACATGCCTACTCCTTTCAGATTTCTGTAAATACATTGGCGTATCTCAATTGAGAGTGAAACCTTACCTGATGAAGTAGACTTTAGTCACTGACATTCTGCAAAGGAAACTACCTCCCCATCCTACCTCCCCCCCTTCACTCTCTCTGTCCTATTTGGAAAAAAACTATAAACATTTTTGGAAATTGCAAAAAAAAAAAGGCAGATGATTTTGTAATGCATCACCTATCATGACTGATACCCAGATTCCATTAAACATTTACTTCTTAGAATGGCCCTTTTACATAATGGCTTATAGCTGAACAGCTAAAACAAAAGGGAGAAGCTGACCATCTTATTACTACATATATCAAATGCTCGCTTCTATAGAATGACAAGTAATTCAGAAGTTCAGCAAATCCTATATGAACAACTTGACAATCAATTTTTTTAAACTGATTTTTTGCTATTCTCAATGGCCCAGCAAACTTCATGGAAGCATACAAACCTTTGGTGTGGTGTGCTGTATGGGTTAGAAAGACAGAGATGAAAAATGTCATCACTGACCTAAAAATCAAAAAAACCAGAATAATGCCCTGAATTCTTTTAGCTTGACTAAATTGCTTCACTGCATCATGACCAAGAGATGCACATTTGAAATCTCTCAGTCACAGCCCATAACATCACCTTTAGCGGGATTATTCATGGTAAAGTAACTTCTGTCAAATTAAGTGTGAAGAATTGCATTGATAAGTCAAAATACTAAAGTAAAATTTTGTCAACCTCAGGATAGTTTAGCACGGATTAAATAAAGTTATATCTCAAATAATATGATTCAGGTCTACAACAGAGCATAAATGTTTCAAAACAATAATAAATATGGTAGAATTGCAAAAAACAGACTGGCAACATAATAGAAACTCTGTGGAACACTGTTGGTCAAGGAATATTTGTATAACAACCTATAGTATTGTCTTCTTTAAACCTCCTAGGCAGAAATAAATTGAAAGCTCGATGCTATGAAGGAACCTGGGTTTTGCCAGATGGATATGACCTTGACTTTTAAGTCCTGCCAGCTAAAACAAGCAGAGAACTGGTCTGAAACAATTTAACCTACTGAAATGGTGTCAAAAGAAACAAGAAAGCGACCCTGCATGTACTTTTTAAGGGATTTACTCCACAATGCTGCTGAAAAATATAATAGCAATACAGTACAGTATAAGAAGTTTGGTGACTTTTTAGGCCAGTGTAGAAACAGAAATGTGGAATGAATCAGAACAAATAAAATATTGGCCTGTTCAAATGCGTTAGAAGGGCTAAGAGGTTCTTCAGATGTCACTCAAGGGACCACATAACTTGTGCAGAACTGGTTCTGAAACGATAAAGAACTGTTTACAGCTAAAATGAAGCATACTTAACCTTGCAAACTGGCTAGAACAAAAACTATTTTTATCTTGTCTTTGACCCTGATTTCTTCTTGAACTTCACACTGTCTGTCTGACAATTGTCTTCTTTGACTTCCAAACATCACAATATACTTTTAACTGTCCCTAATTCAGAATCGACTGTGTGACTGAACAACAACAAAATTTGTTGCTTGGGTTAATAATCCAGTCCTTGACTTTCACTTTGACAATTCCAGTGATGACCTCAAGACCCAGGAGGACTCATGATCCCTGAATCTGCTAGGAATTGAGTGTATGAAAGAGAAATCTATTAAGATTTTTTGGATGAGTTACCTGAACCCAGCCTGTGCATACGAGTGATTCAGCAGAACATTTGTTCTTCAAGAAGTTCCAATGGAAGAGGTCAATTTACATGAAAACCAAGAACTTAGAAAGCTGAATTCTACTGTCAGTAAACTTTCTGTCATTTGTGCAGCTAAATCATAATCACTTGACATCTAACCCATTTTAGGTCCGACACAACTGTATTTAGTTTTGGACCTGCAAAATTCAATTTTTAAAGTGACCAAATCAATTTCATATAAGCCTTTGATCTTGAGTGTGTTTAATGTATTGTGCTACAAAGAAACCAGCAAGTTGATGTATGGAGTATGCTAAAGAATAACTCTTCAGAAGCTGTTCCAGATCATGTGGGCAGGAGGATTCTAACCATTGAATAATCAAAACCATCTTCATTAAAATACTGTATATTCATGTTAGTCTGGCCTTTTAATTAAAATAATGAAACTTTTTAAATATAAAAAAGTAATTTACAGTTGGAAGATTAATTTGGTATTTTGCCAAAACAAGATAGCTTGCCCAAAATTTGCCAATATAAATTCTAAATCTATAAACATTTATAAATTCACTTTTAAATTTGAGGGAAGAAACAAGATAAAAGCCTGACCTTGCTTATGAAATGTATCTACAGTCCTTAATTTGTATATCTAAAACTACTACAGAAACAGCTGGAAACAATAAGCAAGTTCAGCAAATGAGACTTCCTTTATCACCACTACTCCATAAATTATTCAAGATGAGAAACACTCCTGAATTTCACAGAAATGCATTAATGAAACAATAGTCAACATCTACTCAAAAAGTTTGCTAGGGAGCAGTTCTTCAAATGTTATCTTAATCCTAATTTTGTTTAATTTAAGGTAATTGCTTCTTGTTAACAAACTCTAGTAGCTAAATTGTGAGAAACTTTACTTCTTCTTGACAATTTTAATTTCTTTTTACCCTCCTGTGTACTATTTATCTTGTTATTCTGGTTATTAAGCACCACAGCTGTACTGTTATTATGCACCATACATTTTGTCCAGCGGTGGACAAAGGGTGGCCCAAGGGGTCCATATGGCCCAACAGGAGCCCAAGAGTAGCCCCCAGGCGCCTACTCCACACACACAGTCACACACTGACACATTTTCTTCTCAAGAAGCCCCTTTGTATTATCTAGGAAACACATGAGGTGAAATTCCATCATATTTTGTTCCCCGAAGCATGTTAGCAAAGCACAGCCCTTTATTCAAAGTCACTTTTGTTTTTTAAAGCCTCTCTTGGGCCTAAAATAGGCTGAAACATGGTGCAAGATGGCCCCCACATCCACTGAGTGGCTATGGGGCTTTTAATATATATATATATATTGTGGAGTGAAGGTATATGGGAGTGGCCCTATAAGATCCAGAGTCAGCATCTGCTCCAGAGTCTCACTTTTGTTCCAGAAAGCTATTTAAGCCAACACTGAGGATTAGTATTGGGCATGAACTTAACAACTACGCCACTGAGCTCTTATGCAATTCCGTGCATGGACTTTAAACTTTCCTATCTCCTTTTTCAGGTTCCTAGGCTCCCTAAGGATTCCTTTTCACCAGGGGAAGCCTTTGGGAGTTTCAAGATGTGGAATATCTTTAATATCTGATATTCTTTAGTCTCACTCCTGCTGATAGTAGCGATTTTAAGATATAAATGGCTTCCACCCATCCAGAGGGTCCCAAAGGTTTTTCCAGGTTGAAAGAAATCAACCTTACTGAGCCTCAGAATCTGAGGAGGTAGAACAGGTAAGTTTAAATTAATGATCAAATTCTGTAGAACACATGGAATCATGCAACAAGATTCTGTCCAATACATAATTTTGTTAGCTAATTAGTATTTTGTGGCAAATTCATTCACTCATCTCTCTCATTATCCAGCAGCTTCCCCTGGTGGCTTAGTGGTTAAGACGCTGAGCTTGGAAGGTTGGGTTTCAATACCCGAGAGCTGCACAGGGACATGAAAGAAGCCTCATTTGGGCATCTCCTGAGCGGAGTTTCTCCAGCAAAAATCATTTCAACCAACGGTAACCTTTGACACGAAATTATTATTATCCAGATTATATCATTGTGCAAAATTATGAACAAAGATCCTTTTTCAGTTCTCATAAATCTTCCTATCAATTTCTTGACCACCTCTAACTGGATTTAATTAATATTTTTTGTAATTACCACAACATGCCAAACCTTAAATAATCATACTTTTAAGAAAACATCCATATTTTTTCACAACCAAAATTATTTTTATAGTCACCTGCAAGTTACACATTAATTCAGTACTGTTAGATGAGTTAGATGTTTTAAATTATTTCCATCACTGTATTGATATCTATTATATGCTATTTCACTTTAAGTCCTTTTTTTAAACAGAGAGATAATTTCCCATGCTTTATGAATTTTACAAAGTCAGAATTTCTTAAGTCATAGATGTCTCATGCTGGAGGATCAATGGCTGGAATACCAACCCAAGATGCTCCAGCTACACTCCTGGAAATCTCCACAAGTATAAATCTGCTACCAGTTGTTCTCACTAGTGACAGCAAACAAAACTGTTTTGAAATGATGTCAGTCAGAACTGACCTAAGGTCTACTGAATCCAAAATCTGAGAGGCTCTGTTGTTGACACAGTTAAACCTTCCAACTATAAAATAATATTGCAGATGTGATTTTAGCACACATTTTTTTAAAACTGCCAACAGAATGAAAGTTTTTCCACAACCATCAAACATAACCAGCATAAACAAAGTGGGCTTTGGAAATGGGGATAATCTACTGCACAATATCCCCCCAACACACTCTCTCTCCAATCAGGACTCTTCTGACCATATAATTGTGTATTATAAAGGAGGAGGAATAGGATGATGAGGGAACAGGATGTAGATTTTAAAACACTTTCCCAGCTATCATGAAAACAATTAGTGTATACTCTACTAAAATTCTTCTAAGAAAGAAGTCATTTGGGAGATACCAGTGATGTGCCAAACAGTGCCAAGAATCACAGTAAGCTATTTTGAAGTTGTTTCAATGTCCCATTTCTTTTCAAATAGTAGGCCAACAGTCATAAAAACAACTTTTGCTGCCCTCTAGTGAAAGATACTTTTTTTAGTTCTAACATTCCTTTCAAAACTTGCACGTTTTTTAAAAATGGCATGCACACCCTTACCTCACATTAGACCAGTGTTTCTCAACCTTTGGTTTTTGGGCTTCAATTCCCAGAAGCTTAAGTCAATGTACTGATCAGCCAATGTACTGACTAAGGCTTCTTGGAATTGAAGTCCCCCAGTGTGTGTGCGCGTGCGTGCATGCGCGCGCACGCCCCATGTTGGGAACCACTGGTCTGGATCCTATCACTACAGAACTGTTGGTAACTTTCTTATCAAGAAAGCAATAGAGAAATATACAGCCAAGCTCAAGATATTGCAATATAAATCAAGTTGTTTATAAATCTCCCTGACACTGAATGGGGTAAAAGGGGAAGCAAAGAAGAAATTTATAAATCACATAATATATTACATGTTTTAGATCTGTCACAAAATATGCAAGTACGTATTTAAAATGCTGGTAAATATTTTAACATTTTAATTTTGTTTCAGGCTTCCCCAGGGTAGAGGTGAACTCAAAGGAATCTTGGGAACTGAATGTGTGTTGGGGAGGGGATAGGAAACTTTAAGTTTAAATTAAATGTTTCTGGTGCCCAATGCAGGTTATGCAAGCATACACATCTGCAAGAGGATTTTGCTCTTTATCTACCATTTAGTCAATATGGATTTATAACAATCCTTTTGAGTTTTTCTAGGGATAGAGTATGAAGAAGTGATTTATTGTCTCCTTTTACTGTGAGAGCTCCGTGACTACGCAGCTTACTCAAGTTTACACAAACTGACTCATTCCTGGGAGACAAAGCAGGAAATCAAACTCTTGATCTCTGGCTCCTAAGCAAAGTGCCCAACTCACTAAATATCTAGCCAAACACACTTGTTACAACTTAGAAATCTTATATCTACAAGCTTAAACACAAGTAAGCAAAAAGTTCATTTCAAGCCTTATAGCCTCAAACCATGCAAGGCTTTAAGTATGGTGGGGACAGGGACAGGCATGCTCAACATTCCTCCCAAACAGAAGTCACTCAGACTTTTATGCCTACAGTACCTCTCCACTGACTGATTACATTCCAGGATATCCAAAGGGTCACAACCCAGATGACCTGGACAAACCTGAAGAAGCCAAGGGATGGCTATGAACTGCCTGAATGACTCAGAAGAGTAAAATCAACTGGTAGGTTTTACACCAACACAACAGCACCACCTGCATTGAGAGCAGCAGTCTAAACCATGTGTTCCCAACATTTTCCCACCAGGGGCCAGTTCCTGCCTCAGCTGTGGAGGCCGGAGGCGTGGCTGAGCCCACAACTTATGTTTTCGTTGCCATCAGCATTGGGAATCACATGGTTTTTCCAAGGTTTTGGACAGCCTCCGCCACTTCCCTGGGAGGCGGTAGGGTTTTCGCTCAGGTTTGGTGATTTTCTGATGCTCCTCCACTGTGCTTCAACAGCTAGAGTTGGACTGTGAGCTACTTCCTGGTTTAGCACTGGGATCTCAGGAGCCTATGTCAGCTCTGCCCGACATCAGAAGTAGCTCACCATCCCACTCCAGCTGCTGAAGTGCAGCAGAGGAGCGTTGGGAAATCACCAAACTGGAGCAAAAATGCTCCGAAAAGCCTACTGCTGCCTGGGAAAGCAACGGAGGCTGTCCAAAACCCCAGGAAAAACACACGATTCCTGCTCCCACAGTAAGTGATGTATCATGACTTCCAGTAGTTGGGAGGTGGGTCTAGAGGTCTCTGGGTTGCCACGGTGGGCCGGATTAATGATATGCACAGGCCAGATTAGGCCCACAGGCCAGGGGTTGGGAACCCCTGGTCTAAACATTTGCACAAGTTGGCAAGAGACATTATGGAAAGGCGACTGAAGGTCTGTAAACTTTGACAGCATAATGGACACTAGGGATAGGGATGTGTATGAAGGTAACTCCCTTCCACCTCTGAGAAAGGAAATTTGGGACTAAAACTGATTCTCTTACAAATAATCTTATTTTGAAAGTTTGACAATGGAGAATGAATGGATATATGATTCATAATCAGTGTTCTGTTTGCTGGTTGAAAATTAGTTTCTTTTTTTAAAAAAAAAGAATGATACAGGAGAGTAGATTGTGGTTCTTAGTCCTTCAATGTCATCCCACTTCACATTATCTTCTTTTGGCTAAGTAATGCATAATTTCAGCAGAAATGGCTAGACAAGAGAAAATCCTTACCTTTTCCTGGGTTAACTGCAGCTGGTAGACTAGTCCAATCTAGGGCCCAGCTTGGACAAGGGTGTGGGGAAAATTTTGCTTCAATACCCCTTTCCTGCATTAAAAGACAAATGCAATCATTAGATCAGCTAACAATGCCTCAAACTTATTTATCTGTACAGTGCAAGTTAATATGATTTCTCTGCTATTCCCAAGCACAGATTTTGGAACATTTTTAATTCCCTAGGTACCCTATAGAGCAGATGTGCTTGTGGGTCAAAATTCTTGCCACAGACTTCTCTGTGGATGGAAACAGCTATTTAAAAGAAATGAATGGGATGTGCTCAGATGAATACATTCACTTTCCACTTTGGTGAGGAATCTTAGGGAACTCTCTCCTAAGGCTCTTAAGCTAAAAAATCTCTGGTTGTGGAACTTCTAGGAACAGAAACAAAAAAATTTCTTTGGGGGGGGGGATATTTTCTTTTCAGTGAAGGGGGGCTTTGGGGAAATAAATGTCCATAGGGTTTCAGGCAGATCTTCAGGCTGAATATTCCTGTTCCTGCTGTAGAGACAGCTTGTCTCAGTCTCTATCATGTTCATGAAAACATACCTTGCACAGAGACAAAAATAAAATCAGATTATAAAATAGGGGTTATACGTGGATTAGCAAACTACTCACACCACAGATTTAAGATGAGTATTTATTGAATACAATTCTATATTAACTAACTAGAAGACATTCCACTCTGAGTAGTTTATACACATAAAACATAGACCTTTAACTAAGTTTATCTACTACCTAACCAGGCAACAGCATGCTGGGAATAAAAATACATTTTAAACACTCCACCAGTGAAATATATAGTCTGGGGAAATTAAGATCTAATAGATTGCAGGGAAGGTATCATTAAAAGCCTCTCTGAGCAAGATAGTTTTAAGATGTTTTTAATATGTCCAGGAAGGGAATCTGACAAATCTCCACAGGTAAGCTGTTCCATAATGTAGGTGCTGCCAAGGAGAAGTCTCTCTTCTTTGTTAACACCTTCTTCACCACTCCCAGTATCAGCCCCTGGAGATACATACTTTGCATGGATCAGCTTAATAACATTAATAAAATATTTTCATTATTTCAGGAAAGATTCAGGATTGTTTTTCATGTACATTGCTTAAAAGATTAAAAAAAACTTTATTGATACACAATTTATCTTCATTAATCTAAACCTGGAGGAAGGGGAGACACATTTTAAGGTTATTTCCTATGATCAATAAGTTATTATTAATTTACCATTAATTTTGTCATTGTCGGTCTTGGTCCGCCTATAAATCCAGTATCTTTGTGGTCCTCTTTTGGCTCATCAGAAACTGTAGAGATACTCTGCAGGTGCTTATCTTGTGTACAGACTGATCCCAGATACTGGAGAAATTGCATATTGCATTTGACAGCAGCTTGCTTGATTCCAGGTACTTCCTGAACTCTCTGGTACCAGCTGGATATTAAAGGCAACTGTGACATGATGTCTTGATGTTTCCTGTGAAAACTCTTATAAAAAATACAAAATTCTGATTTATAAAGTTTATGACACAAGGAAACACAGGGACAATGGCCAAATAAGCTTGTATTGTCTTACTATTCTTGCTACCTAACCAACATAATTACAGTTGTTGAATTTCTCAACATAAAGTCTCCTATATTAAATTTGAAGTCAATAATTCAGAGAGCACAAAACTCCAAAACAAAACAGCTATGTATTTCTACAATTCCAAAGACTAATTAAATAATGTTGACAATTGCAAATAATAATAATAATAAAAGCTATTCATGTGTTCAAAGTATTTAGACTGGAATGGATGATCTTGATGAAAGGCTGAAGGTCAGTTCTTAATTTGGCAGGCAACTTTGAAAATAAATGCCTAAAAATGCCATGGACCACTGAAAACTGGCACCACAGCTTCAGAGATACTTTCTCAACTAATGGTACTAGTTTTAGTGTTCCTTCAGTTATTACTTCTTTGCTGCTTGCCACTTTTGCTTAGCAATTCTACTCCATTCCTATCATTGCACCTTAATTGATAATGAAGTCATCAGCTGGTGTACATACTTCCTGGAATATGAAATCCACATTTACTGAATTGTTTATGCTCTTTTTTACATGTCTTAATGATTAGGTGCTTAGGCAACAGAGAATTGTGGTTGCTTGCTGGACCCTAAACAACTTAAATATCAACCCCCAATGAAGCAAGCACCTTCCATCCTTCAAAAGCATCAAAATAAAGGCAGAGCTTGTAAAAATGATAAGGAATTTTAATGGACAGCAAAATGACCAGAATCATCTTCTTCTAGACCAGACATGAAACTGCCAAAATGAAGGCACCTTTTGGCGAGTTCATTTTGCAGTTCCTTTTGCCTGAAAATGATTAGTCAGCAACACAAGGTTGCTGTTACCATGGTACTCCTGATTGTGGTTCAAAAATACTACAACCTTTGAGGAAGCTCTTTCTGTGTACCCCAATGACCAGATGAAGCACATCAAATCATCCATTAGATACCATACAAACCTCAAATCACTGGCGCTGAATTTAACGTGTTTATACTAATAAGATGGCAGCTGAGAAACAAGAAACAGGTTCAGTTGGGAGTTTCTTACCTCCAAGTTTCAACATTACATTAGCTGCTGGAATGCAGCTCACTCTTTAGAATGCCTTCCTTGCTACATAATTTTACTCTACGTATAGGTGAAGACGCTTCTATTTTGTATTGCTTTCTTTCTGTTTCCATTAAACATACAGTACAAACAAAGCTAAGTAGGAAATTTCAAACAAATTTGTTGCATTTGCCTAATTTATGAAATCTGAACCTAGCGTTTGATATAGAATCATCCTTGTCTTTAGTGCAGGGAGTAGACAGTCAGCCCAACAACCTAAGTTTAAAATGGAAATTCTTCAAAAGGCTTGGAGGCTACTGGCATTTTGGATGTACTATCCTGGAGGCTGAGTTGCACTGAAGTTAGTGAAACATATTTCTCAGTAAATATGCTTGCATTAGCACTATGAAGCCTTTCCATTCACTCCTCCCTACTCCCAGCTCAACACAGACAGAGGAGAACGTCGGTATGAAGGTAAGTGCAAGAACATATGGGCTACAAGAAATTGACGACCTCCTGTTAATGCAACACTTACCAAAAAATAATGGATACAGGGAAAGAGAACTATGTCAGCCAAAGTGAAATAAAGCCCTTCTGCAAAAACATGGTCTAAGAGTGGGAGGTCCGAAGTTTTCATTTTCCTAACGTGAGAGGACTCTCTGTGTTCAGTAGCTGGTGTTTTCTGTACAGTTAATTTAGACAGAGCTACTCTTAGTTCTAGGTCTGCAAATGCAGGTTCAAGATTTTCTGCTAAATTTCCCTCTTGTGAGGACACACTGTTTGTTGACTTTTTAACAAACGTCTGCTGTTGAACTTTTTGCCTTCGAATTTTGTCATCATTATGCACTCTGACAGGTTCTCCCAACTTCTTTTCAAACTGCAATATCTCCTCTGGAATAGTCTGATGTTGACTTCTAGGCACTCTGAAAAAGTTTTCTATTGCTTGAGGAATGCTGAGTTCACAGAGTCTAGTCCATTCACTAACCTGGAATTGAACAGAATCAGTCAATTTGAGTCAATTATAGCCACTCCTACTAAAAACGTGAAACAAACTAGCAAGACAAACATGTTACAAGATGTGTCCAGTTGTTTCTATGGGATACAGAAATAAAGAGCTAATCATGCATATTGAGAGAAAAAAATCAAGAACGAACTTCATATACCAGAATTGGCTCTGGGCTTATCCTTTGCGGACTACAGCTTCTCAAACTATGTGGAAAATCCATTTTGAAACTGAAATGATATTCAGAAGCACTTTGTGGAATGTTTAGAGTTCTGCTATTAAAAGTGGGGAACAATACAAAAGCAATAACAGAATGCTTGTGTCCATATCAGTTCATTAAACAAGCACAATGCATTTCTAGAGTCTTGGGGTTTGCTTGCAAAGTCTACCAAACCTTTAATAAAACAAGATTCAATTGTCTAATATAGCATAAAATAGCAATCCCCTGTTGTCAAGGCTGGGCTATTCATATGCAAAATTCTGTCAGAAGTTTTAAATATAAATTAAAATTGATTGACTTTACATTTAACACAGTAGTATCTAAAATGCTTTCCTTCCATTTATTAAATTCTAAATTTATTTCAATATGTTATATTAATATTGTCAGCAACTGTTTGAAAAACTACCTCAAAGTTTATAATTGTTTTGCTTTTGTATACTTTAAAATAATTGATAATTGTTCAAATCTGAATAAGATAATTTTCTGAACAAGAAGTCGTATTTGAAATCTATCATAAATCAGTATTAAACTTTCCTGTATAAACTCACTTCAGCACAAGCTTTTAAACAGGTCTTTTTAAAGCCTAAGAGTTCCAAAATACCCTTCTTAGATGAATTTGCTTCATATGTTTTATATATTATGTGTCTCAATACCACAGCAAGTCCTGCACGACAAAAAGTTCCATTTTTTTCAGCAATAACAGGTAAACAGCAGTTTTGGATGACTGAAGGAAGCTGACATGATTTGATGAAGCAAATTTCCAAGTCCTCTGGTAGTACTTTTTCTCTAAGAGGGACATCTGAAGGTATTTCACCAGGAGATACTAAACAAACTTTGAATGTCCTGCAGTCACAGTACGATAACAGGAACAATGCTATAGACGTGTGAAGAGGAACGATACAATCTTCATTCTGATGAAAGTAGTCTAGATACAAGTGATCTTCAGTAGCACCTTTCATTTTTTCCTTTAAAAAAAGAATTGGGATTTATAAACAATAGAGCTTACTTTTTTATATATACAGGTATGATACATGTTTCAGGTTTTTTGAGTCCAGAATTATTCATTCAGCAATCAACTCTGTCTGTAAAAGGACAAAAAAAGAAAGAGAGCCGTAGCTCTTTCACATCAGAGCACCATATTAAATTATTGTTCCCATAATTTTAGGTACTCTTTTATGTGTCACTGTAAGATAACCACACTGTGCCAACTGCTTACACCACTTCAACAAAATCATTCAGTAATACTTCAGTCTTGGATGAGTCTTCTATTTAGTTGCTCTTAATTTATACTTAAAAGGGACTGTGGTGGCTCAGTGGTTAAGATGCTGAACTTGACTACTGGAAGGTTAGCAGGTCACCAGTTCAAGACCTGAGTGCTGTACGACCGAGTGAGCTTCTATCTCTGTCCCAGCTCCTTGCAAACTAGCAGTTCAAAAGCAAGAAATTGCAAGTACTGTAGATAAATAGGTACTACTTCAGTGGGAAGGTAAACAGTATTCTGTGCACTCAGTATCTAGTCATGCTTGCCACGTGTCCATGGAAACATCTGCAGATGCAGACATTGCTGGCTCTTTGTCTATAATCAGAGATGAGCTCTTTGTCTATAAACAGAGACTGGACACTATGGAACTCACAAGCCAGTCATATCTGACTATAGGGTTCGGTGTTCATCTCCGTTTATAGCCAAAGAGACTGCGCTGTCTGTGTCTGCAGACATTTCTGTGGCAGGCATGACTAGACACCATAGCACACGGAACGCTGTTACCTTTCCCGCATAACTGGTACCTATTTATCTACTTGCAATTTCTTGTTTTCAAACTGCTACGTTGGGAGGAGCTGGAACAGAGACGGAAGCTCACTCTGTCATGAAGTGCTTGGGTCTTGAACTGCTGACCTGGTGACTTCCCAGGAGTCAAGTTCAGCATCTTAACCACTAAGGGACTGTACACCTTGCCCAATGCTACACATGCTGCACCACCCCATCCCTAAAATAGTCTATCCCAGCTCCTGCCAGCCTATCAATTCGAAAGCAGAAAAATGCAAGTAAACAGGAGGACTGTGGTGGTTTAAGTGGTTAAGACGTCGAACTCAACGACTGGAAGGTCGCAGTTCGATTCCCAGGTACTGCGTGACGGAGTGAGCTCTGGTCTCTGTCCCAGCTCCTGCCAACATAGCAGTTTGAAAGCAAGAAGTTGCAAGCAGATAAATAAAGACCACTTCGGTGGGAAGGTCCACAGAGTTCCGTGGCTCCGGTGTTGAGACATGCCTGCCACATGCCCATGGAAATGTCTGCAGATGCAGACCGCGTTGGCTCTTTGACTATAAAGTGAGATGAGCACTGAACCCTAGAGTCGGTTACGAGTGGCTTTCGAGCAGTGATGGGATGTAACAGGTTCTCACCAGTTCGCCAGAACCGGTAGTAACTTTTCCCAGTGTCCCAGAGAACCAGTACCAGCTTTTGTAGGGAACCATCTTCGGGGCTTACCTTTTTCCTGGTTCCCCCACTGGGTGGGTGTATTTTAATGTATTATTTATTTAATTTATTTACAGGTTTGTATTATGGGTGGGTGGGTGGGTTGATGGGTGTGTGTGTGTGTGTGTGTGTGTGTCTGTCTGTGTGTGCTTATTTTTATTTTATTTATTATTTTGTATTTTTTTATTTTATTTTTCTTTTGGGCCCACCCACAATGTCATGACATCATGATGCTAGCTCCGCCCACACTGTGATGACATCATGGTGGGGGGTAGTAAAATTTTTGACATCCCACCACTGCAAGTTCGAAAGCAAGAAATTGCAAGTAGATAAATAGGGACCACCTCGGTGGGAAGGTAACAGCGTTCCATGCGCTCCGGTGTCTACTCATGCCTGCCACATGACCACGGAAACGTCTGCAGAAGCAGACAGCGCTGGCTCTTCGGCTTAGAAACAGAGATGAGCACTGACCCCTAGAGTCGGATACGACTGGCTTTCGAGCAAGGGAAACCTTTACCTTTACCTTTACTTAGCACTGCTTTCGAGCAAGGGCGACCTTTACCTCAACAGGTATCGCTTGTTGAGGTAAAGGTAGCAGCGTTCTGTGCGCTCGGGCGTCTAGCCATGCCTGCCACATGACCACGGAAACGCCTGCAGACGCTGGCTCTCTTTTTGGCTCTAAAACGGAGATGAGCACCGCCCTCGGACACGACTGACTTTCGAGCAAGGGAGACTTTTCCTTATTTCTCAGCAAGCCCTCCCCTGCCTCGCCTCCCAAGAAGACCCTCACCTCTTCCTTCCCGGCCGCTCCGCCGACCCAGCGCTCCCCCGAGCAGCCCAAAACACCTCTCCATGCCCCGCCTTTTCCTCTCCCTCCGTCGTGGCCGAGGCTCGTCGTTTCCGGCGGTTGCCGGAGTAGGCGCGGGGCCGGTGCCTCCCGGAGGAGGGAAAACGAAAAGCCTGCCCCATCCCAAGGAGGGCGGCGGTCCTGGGGCTGATCCTCCCCCGCCGCTCGAGGGGGGGATAGATAGATAGACAGACGCTGGGTGTGTAGCTGCTCGCAGGCCGAGGTAGCGCCCTACTACGGGGTTTCCCTCCCACCTGAGGTAAAAACAGCAGGGGCTGGCGCGCAGCTGAGTGGGCGGTGAGAGGCGAGGGAAGAGAAGGGTCTTTCTGTGGATGAGGAAGGGAGGCTGTAATAATAAGGCTCCGCTTGGGATGGCCAGCCTTGGCACTGAAGGTGTTCTTTGAGAACTCCAATTCCCAGAAGCCTAAGTCAGCACTCCTGCTGATCAGGGCTTCTGGGGATTGAAGTCCCAAGAATATCTGGAGGCTGTAATAAGGCTCCGCTTGGGATGGCCAGCCTTGGCACTGAAGGTGTTCTTGTCTTGAACTCCAATTCCCAGAAGCCTAAGTCAGCACTCCTGCTGATCAGGGCTTCTGGGGATTGAAGTCCCAAGAATATCTGGAGGCTGTAATAAGGCTCCGCTTGGGATGGCCAGCCTTGGCACTGAAGGTGTTCTTTGAGAACTCCAATTCCCAGAAGCCTAAGTCAGCACTCCTGCTGATCAGGGCTTCTGGGGATTGAAGTCCCAAGAATATCTGGAGGCTGTAATAAGGCTCCGCTTGGGATGGCCAGCCTTGGCACTGAAGGTGTTCTTGTCTTGAACTCCAATTCCCAGAAGCCTAAGTCAGCACTCCTGCTGATCAGGGCTTCTGGGGATTGAAGTCCCAAGAATATCTGGAGGCTGTAATAAGGCTCCGCTTGGGATGGCCAGCCTTGGCACTGAAGGTGTTCTTGTCTTGAACTCCAATTCCCAGAAGCCTAAGTCAGCACTCCTGCTGATCAGGGCTTCTGGGGATTGAAGTCCCAAGAATATCTGGAGGCTGTAATAAGGCTCCGCTTGGGATGGCCAGCCTTGGCACTGAAGGTGTTCTTTGAGAACTCCAATTCCCAGAAGCCTAAGTCAGCACTCCTGCTGATCAGGGCTTCTGGGGATTGAAGTCCCAAGAATATCTGGAGGCTGTAATAAGGCTCCGCTTGGGATGGCCAGCCTTGGCACTGAAGGTGTTCTTGTCTTGAACTCCAATTCCCAGAAGCCTAAGTCAGCACTCCTGCTGATCAGGGCTTCTGGGGATTGAAGTCCCAAGAATATCTGGAGGCTGTAATAAGGCTCCGCTTGGGATGGCCAGCCTTGGCACTGAAGGTGTTCTTGTCTTGAACTCCAATTCCCAGAAGCCTAAGTCAGCACTCCTGCTGATCAGGGCTTCTGGGGATTGAAGTCCCAAGAATATCTGGAGGCTGTAATAAGGCTCCGCTTGGGATGGCCAGCCTTGGCACTGAAGGTGTTCTTTGAGAACTCCAATTCCCAGAAGCCTAAGTCAGCACTCCTGCTGATCAGGGCTTCTGGGGATTGAAGTCCCAAGAATATCTGGAGGCTGTAATAAGGCTCCGCTTGGGATGGCCAGCCTTGGCACTGAAGGTGTTCTTGTCTTGAACTCCAATTCCCAGAAGCCTAAGTCAGCACTCCTGCTGATCAGGGCTTCTGGGGATTGAAGTCCCAAGAATATCTGGAGGCTGTAATAAGGCTCCGCTTGGGATGGCCAGCCTTGGCACTGAAGGTGTTCTTTGAGAACTCCAATTCCCAGAAGCCTAAGTCAGCACTCCTGCTGATCAGGGCTTCTGGGGATTGAAGTCCCAAGAATATCTGGAGGCTGTAATAAGGCTCCGCTTGGGATGGCCAGCCTTGGCACTGAAGGTGTTCTTTGAGAACTCCAATTCCCAGAAGCCTAAGTCAGCACTCCTGCTGATCAGGGCTTCTGGGGATTGAAGTCCAAGAATATCTGGAGGCTGTAATAAGGCTCCGCTTGGGATGGCCAGCCTTGGCACTGAAGGTGTTCTTGTCTTGAACTCCAATTCCCAGAAGCCTAAGTCAGCACTCCTGCTGATCAGGGCTTCTGGGGATTGAAGTCCCAAGAATATCTGGAGGCTGTAATAAGGCTCCGCTTGGGATGGCCAGCCTTGGCACTGAAGGTGTTCTTGTCTTGAACTCCAATTCCCAGAAGCCTAAGTCAGCACTCCTGCTGATCAGGGCTTCTGGGGATTGAAGTCCCAAGAATATCTGGAGGCTGTAATAAGGCTCCGCTTGGGATGGCCAGCCTTGGCACTGAAGGTGTTCTTGTCTTGAACTCCAATTCCCAGAAGCCTAAGTCAGCACTCCTGCTGATCAGGGCTTCTGGGGATTGAAGTCCCAAGAATATCTGGAGGCTGTAATAAGGCTCCGCTTGGGATGGCCAGCCTTGGCACTGAAGGTGTTCTTTGAGAACTCCAATTCCCAGAAGCCTAAGTCAGCACTCCTGCTGATCAGGGCTTCTGGGGATTGAAGTCCAAGAATATCTGGAGGCTGTAATAAGGCTCCGCTTGGGATGGCCAGCCTTGGCACTGAAGGTGTTCTTGTCTTGAACTCCAATTCCCAGAAGCCTAAGTCAGCACTCCTGCTGATCAGGGCTTCTGGGGATTGAAGTCCCAAGAATATCTGGAGGC
Organism: Furcifer pardalis; assembly: GCA_030440675.1. Taxonomy (NCBI): domain Eukaryota; kingdom Metazoa; phylum Chordata; class Lepidosauria; order Squamata; family Chamaeleonidae; genus Furcifer; species Furcifer pardalis. The sequence continues at coordinate 80,704,697 of CP126892.1, forward strand.
TGTAATAAGGCTCCGCTTGGGATGGCCAGCCTTGGCACTGAAGGTGTTCTTGTCTTGAACTCCAATTCCCAGAAGCCTAAGTCAGCACTCCTGCTGATCAGGGCTTCTGGGGATTGAAGTCCCAAGAATATCTGGAGGCTGTAATAAGGCTCCGCTTGGGATGGCCAGCCTTGGCACTGAAGGTGTTCTTTGAGAACTCCAATTCCCAGAAGCCTAAGTCAGCACTCCTGCTGATCAGGGCTTCTGGGGATTGAAGCCCCAAGAATATCTGGAGGCTGTAATTGGCTCCGCTTGGGATGGCCAGCCTTGGCACTGAAGGTGTTCTTGTCTTGAACTCCAATTCCCAGAAGCCTAAGTCAGCACTCCTGCTGATCAGGGCTTCTGGGGATTGAAGTCCCAAGAATATCTGGAGGCTGTAATAAGGCTCCGCTTGGGATGGCCAGCCTTGGCACTGAAGGTGTTCTTGTCTTGAACTCCAATTCCCAGAAGCCTAAGTCAGCACTCCTGCTGATCAGGGCTTCTGGGGATTGAAGTCCCAAGAATATCTGGAGGCTGTAATAAGGCTCCGCTTGGGATGGCCAGCCTTGGCACTGAAGGTGTTCTTGTCTTGAACTCCAATTCCCAGAAGCCTAAGTCAGCACTCCTGCTGATCAGGGCTTCTGGGGATTGAAGTCCCAAGAATATCTGGAGGCTGTAATAAGGCTCCGCTTGGGATGGCCAGCCTTGGCACTGAAGGTGTTCTTTGAGAACTCCAATTCCCAGAAGCCTAAGTCAGCACTCCTGCTGATCAGGGCGTCTGGGGATTGAAGTCCCAAGAATATCTGGAGGCTGTAATAAGGCTCCGCTTGGGATGGCCAGCCTTGGCACTGAAGGTGTTCTTGTCTTGAACTCCAATTCCCAGAAGCCTAAGTCAGCACTCCTGCTGATCAGGGCTTCTGGGGATTGAAGTCCAAGAATATCTGGAGGCTGTAATAAGGCTCCGCTTGGGATGGCCAGCCTTGGCACTGAAGGTGTTCTTTGAGAACTCCAATTCCCAGAAGCCTAAGTCAGCACTCCTGCTGATCAGGGCTTCTGGGGATTGAAGTCCAAGAATATCTGGAGGCTGTAATAAGGCTCCGCTTGGGATGGCCAGCCTTGGCACTGAAGGTGTTCTTTGAGAACTCCAATTCCCAGAAGCCTAAGTCAGCACTCCTGCTGATCAGGGCTTCTGGGGATTGAAGTCCAAGAATATCTGGAGGCTGTAATAAGGCTCCGCTTGGGATGGCCAGCCTTGGCACTGAAGGTGTTCTTGTCTTGAACTCCAATTCCCAGAAGCCTAAGTCAGCACTCCTGCTGATCAGGGCTTCTGGGGATTGAAGTCCAAGATTATCTGGAGGCTGTAATAAGGCTCCGCTTGGGATGGCCAGCCTTGGCACTGAAGGTGTTCTTTGAGAACTCCAATTCCCAGAAGCCTAAGTCAGCACTCCTGCTGATCAGGGCTTCTGGGGATTGAAGTCCCAAGAATATCTGGAGGCTGTAATAAGGCTCCGCTTGGGATGGCCAGCCTTGGCACTGAAGGTGTTCTTTGAGAACTCCAATTCCCAGAAGCCTAAGTCAGCACTCCTGCTGATCAGGGCTTCTGGGGATTGAAGTCCCAAGAATATCTGGAGGCTGTAATAAGGCTCCGCTTGGGATGGCCAGCCTTGGCACTGAAGGTGTTCTTTGAGAACTCCAATTCCCAGAAGCCTAAGTCAGCACTCCTGCTGATCAGGGCTTCTGGGGATTGAAGTCCCAAGAATATCTGGAGGCTGTAATAAGGCTCCGCTTGGGATGGCCAGCCTTGGCACTGAAGGTGTTCTTTGAGAACTCCAATTCCCAGAAGCCTAAGTCAGCACTCCTGCTGATCAGGGCTTCTGGGGATTGAAGTCCCAAGAATATCTGGAGGCTGTAATAAGGCTCCGCTTGGGATGGCCAGCCTTGGCACTGAAGGTGTTCTTGTCTTGAACTCCAATTCCCAGAAGCCTAAGTCAGCACTCCTGCTGATCAGGGCTTCTGGGGATTGAAGTCCAAGAATATCTGGAGGCTGTAATAAGGCTCCGCTTGGGATGGCCAGCCTTGGCACTGAAGGTGTTCTTTGAGAACTCCAATTCCCAGAAGCCTAAGTCAGCACTCCTGCTGATCAGGGCTTCTGGGGATTGAAGTCCCAAGAATATCTGGAGGCTGTAATAAGGCTCCGCTTGGGATGGCCAGCCTTGGCACTGAAGGTGTTCTTTGAGAACTCCAATTCCCAGAAGCCTAAGTCAGCACTCCTGCTGATCAGGGCTTCTGGGGATTGAAGTCCCAAGAATATCTGGAGTGCCAAGGTTTGCCAGATGGTTTATACCAGGGGTGCCCAAACTTTTCGGGCCATGGGACGGTCACTATGGCCCAGGGGCCAGATCCAGCCCCAGATGCCAATTCATCAGGCCCGTGAAGCAGTGGTGGGATGTCAAAAATTTTACTACCCCACCATGATGTCATCACAGTGTGGGTGGAGCTAACATCATGATGTCATGGGTGGGGCCAAATAAAATAAAATAAATAATAATAATAATAAATAAAATAACACACCTCAGCCCACCCACCACAACAAAAAACCATCAATAAATTAAATAAATGCATAAATAAATAAATGCCATCCAAACACCCACCGCCAGGCCTTTTTAGGAACGGTGGTAGTACGTCAATATAGGTAAAGGTATTAAATACACATTAAAATACACACAGACACACCACATCCAAAGGTGAGTCACTTACCCTGGGGAGCTTCAGGCTATGGGGAGCTTCAGGCTATAGGGAGCTTCAGGCTAGCAGCTTCTCTTTCTCCTCCCTGCTCGGGAGGACAGCAAAGAAGCTGTGCATACATACACGCCAAGCACTGTAGGCGTGCATGCACAGTGGGGGAACCAGTGAAAAGGTAAGCCCCGAAGGTGGTTCCCCCCCCCCCAAAAAAAAAAAAAAAAAAGCTGCTACCGGTTCTCCAGGACACTGGGGAAAAGTTACTACCGGTTCTGGAGAACTGGTGAGAACCTGTTACATCCCATCACTGCCGTGAAGCCCTCGTCGCTTCTGGAAGCGGAAGTAAAACACACACGTATAGGCTCGTTTTACTTCCACTTCCAGGAGTGACGCTTCGTGGGCCTGATGAATTGGCATCGGGGGCCAGATCTGGGCCCCGGGGCATAGTTTGGGCATCCCTGGTTTATACGCCTGGTGGCTAGTCTTGGTACTCCAGATGTTCTTAGACTCCAATTCCCAGAATCCCCGATCAGCAGGAATGCTGACTTAGGCTTCTGGGAATTGAAGTCCAAGAATACCTGGAATGCCAAGGTTCGCCACTTCTCTTCCACCACCTCCGTTACAACAATTGAGAATCTTTTCTGCCTCTCTAATTCGATATTGTTGTTCTTCTCGGGCATTGTAAAAATTAGGACTAGAGGACTGCGGTGGCTCAAGTGGTTAAGACACTGAACTTGAAGACTGGAAGGTCGGAATCAGAGACCCAAGTACTGCACAACAGAGTGAACTCCCGTCTATTTCCCATCTTCTGCCAAACTAGCAGCTGAAAAGCAAGACATTGCAAGTAGATAGATAGGTACCATTATTGTGGGAAAGGTAAACAGAGTTCCGTGCACTCCAGTGTCTAGGCATGCCTGCCACGTGTCCATGGAAACATCTGCAGGTGCAGACAGCGTTGGCTCTTTGGCTGTAAACAGAGAGGAGCACTGAACCCCAGAGTCGAATATGACTGCCTTGCAAGCAAGGGCAACTTTTACCTAAATAAGATTAACCACTGGCGTTGGAAAAAAATTACAATTCATGCCTGGCTAGGGGCACGAATTGTAATTTTTACAATTTACTCTCTTGTAAATTTGTAAAAGCTTACCTGACCACCCTGAGGACTAATGGCTGTGGGTGCTGAAGTCCACAGGGAAGGGTGATGGTCCCCCAAGTGGGTTAAATCCCACTTGAATCCATCTTGATGGAAGGAAGCAGTTTCATCAATACTGGCCTGGGACTGAGGAGGACTTGGCATGGCAAAAGGGCTCAGGACCAGAAAGTGACTCATGGAACTGGATCAGTAGTATGGCGGTCATGCTGTAATGCAGAAGGCAGGTGAAAGGCCACTGCATTATACTGTTCCCAGGACAATCTTCATGGCTGATCTCCATAATGATAGCCAATATTCAGATTCGGATACGGCAGGAGAAGAAGTAAATTTTATAATTTACCTTCTTGAAAATTATACAGTTTACCTCTTCATAGCAAGTTTGAATATCAAACGGGGATTGTCCATTGTCAGTTGTAAAAAGCTACAAGGTTACTTTTCTGTTAGGTTGACCAACCATTGTCTGCCTCTATACCTACTGTGTATAAATTGATTCCATGAAGTCTTACTCTTATGTCTGAGGAAGTGGACTTTGTTCATGAAATCTCACATTTAAATAGAGGAGTTAGTCCTTAAGGTGCTTACCCTCTGATATGCTTGCACAGACATAACACGGCTACCACTTCAAAAACCCTCTTGTAAGTTTCTCTGGAAAATGGGATGTTGACAGACTCTCTGGAGAGATTCAGGGTAAATAAGCTAAAGTTTGCTTATGGGGTTTATAGGGTGCAGTACTCATTTCTGGTTATAATCAAAGAGCCAGTGCTGTCTGTGTCTTGCAACCATTACTGTGGTCATGTGGCAGGCATAACTAGACACTGGAGCACACAGAATGATGTTACCTTTCCTACCGAAGCGGTACCTATTCATCTAGTTGCAATTTCTTGGTTTAGAACTAGGTTGTCACGAGCTGGGACAGTCCATCCTGCAGTACTGAGATCTTGAACTGCTGACCTGCCAACCTTCCAGTATTTAGCTCAGCATCTTCACCACTAAGCCACCATGGCCTTTAGAGAAACTTAGTAAAGGTAAAGGTCATCCTTGCTCAAAAGCCAGTCATATCCAACTGTAGGCTTCAGTGCTCATTTCTGTTTCACAACCAAAGAAGCAGCGCTGTCTGTTTTTGCAGACATTTCTGTGGTCATGTGGCAGGCATGGAATGCTGTTTATCTTCCCACCAAAATGGTCCCTATTTATCTGCTTGCAACTTCTTGCTTTCGAACTGCTAGGTTGGCAGGAACTGGGACAAAGACGGGAGCTCATTCTGTCCTGCAGTATTCGGGTATCGAACTGCTGACCTGCAGCCTTCCAGTCAGTGTCTTAGCCACTTGAGCCACTGCAGAAACTTACAAGAGAATAAATAGGATTAACCATTTGTGTTGTAAAAATTATAATTTATGCTCCTGCCGGCTCACAAGTGTGTGTGCCTTTTCTTTCCACTTCAGGCAAATTGGATGAGGAACCAGCCATGGGCATGAATTGTAATTTTTACAGTTTACCCTCTTGTACATTATTCTGGAAAACTGGATGTTAAAGAGCCCTCTGGAGAGGTTTAGAGGTAAATAAACTGATTGTCGTGTACAGGGCTTTTAAAGTTTATAGCGTTTTGCAGACAACTGACTGCTGAGTGCAGGTAACTGAGTGCAGGTGACTAACTGCTTTCCATCTCTGACAGGTGGCTGGTGTCCAGTTCCAAACACCTAAGGAAGGAGAACTCACAGGTTGAAATCCTGTTTTCTTCCAGAAGTTAGTCACAACTAGGTAAAGGTCTCCCTTGCTCGAAAGCCAGTCATGTCTGACTCAAGGGGGTGGTGTTCATTTCTGTTTATAGTTAAAGAGCCAGCACTGTCTGCATGGTTAAGAATTAACTGACTCGTGAGATATATTTTTATTTAACATTCTATCTTCCTATTATTTATTTTCCATTTAAAGATCTGCAATGGCTACTACTATGAACTTGGAGCTTGACCCCATATTCTTGAAAGCACTGGGCTTTCTGCATTCAAAAAGCAAAGATTCTGCTGAAAAACTGAAAGCACTGCTTGATGAATCTTTGTCTAGAGGGATTGACTCAAGTTATCGCCCATCCCAGAAGGTACTAGACATAATAACTAGAATGCATGAGATGTGGCATGTAACATCTGAAGCAGATAAATAAGCTATGAGAAAAATGCACTAAGGATGTAGATTCATAATATTTCCTATGATACTTATGTGATTCATGATTCTTCCTATAATAATTGTACATTTATGAGCCTGCTTGATGTATTCTTTATTATTACCTAATGAGGGCTTAGTCCTAGAAAGTCTGTCACAAATACTTTAAAAATATTTTTATACCCTCAAACACAGTGATGAGAAGTAGATCCAATTTTAGTGTTTCATTCAGAAGTGCACAGTTTCCATTTGCAAGCGCTGGATAGTAGCAGCAATTTGCAGAGTGCTAAGAAAGAAAATATACAGGTATCAGTTTTTATCTGCCAAATTATGATAGCCAGATATTGCTGCACTGCAATTCCCTTCAGCCATTCCCATTAGCTATTCTGGCAACAGCTGATGGGAGTTGCAATTCAGAAAGACTTGGAGGGCCACAAATTGCTTGCTCTAATCTGGTACAGATTTCCAGGTTTTTAAGTGTCAATTCTACATGTTTCAATGGAACTCCTTTCCTTTCTCAACCTTTTAAAGCTATGAGCTGGACTACACCCCCTCAGACAGCTGAGTGGGCTGGACTGGTGGTTCCCCCTGCTGTAAATGCTGCTGTAAAAAGTGTCTGTGGCTGTCATAAATGCATTTACAACAGACACGGGTGCATTTACGCCTGTCATAAACGCATCCGCTTCCGTTGGTGGCAGCGACGTGGGCCGCATGAAACGGTGCCATGGGCCAGGGCCTGCCCACAGGCAGTAGGTTGAGAATCCTTTGTTTAGCTGTTCAGGGGAGTAAGATTTTAAGTTACTGTACTGTATATCACTTTTGTAATGTGATGTTTATTTAGTTTTGTGATTTCAGAGGTAGCAATGACCTCCTGTATTATTTCCAATGTAACATTTTTGTTATGCCTTATGCAGGAAGTAGATCAACCCAAAGTTTCTATTACAAAACTGGTTTCTGTTAAGCAAGAGCCTAAAGCTTCTTTAGGCCTTCCTACAGGTAACAATAATGGCAAGCCTATTGCTGCCGAAAAGGTGAAAAAGGAAGCAGAAAAACGATCTGCTGATAAAGTAAGTTTTATTTTTATACTTAAAAACTCTCTCTGAGGTTTTTAAATACTGTATATGTTTGTGAAGAATGTGCCTCTTTTAGTATTGTTGCTTCTGAAGTGGCTTAATTCTTGAGTAATAATGTGTTTTGCTTTACTGGCTGTATTGCCACCATTTGACACTTAGTTAATTGCTTTCTATATTCAGATTTATGAACAATGTCTTTCTCTTCTATGCAGAGGATATTAATTTCAAAGGATGTCCTTTCTCTTGTCTACAAATTCCTTAGCTGCTTTTCACAGCTACATGCTGATAATGGAACATGTTGATTTTTGCCTCACTTTTATTTGTTTTGCCTTTTACAATTTCACTTCATCCATCCTAGTTTTGTTTTTGATGGTTGGTTGTTTTTTCTGCTCAAAAGATACATTGCTTATATGATACAATGCACACAGTGCCCCTCAACGTACACTGAAGAGGACCTTATGTTGGCAAGAAGAAATGCTGTTGATGTGGCCCAATATTGGGCAGATGTCATCTAGTTCCTGTTTGTATATGTTGGTTTTAGCTTTGTATGCTATTACTGTATATGCTTTGTGGTACCTCTGACACAAATAAAAGAAGGGTTTTTTCCCAATATTTGACAGCAGAACTTTAGTTTAATTTCAAATCTCTGATTAAATCTAGCTGATGCTAGCATGTTAAGAGCCTAAATCTGTGGTGGTGAACCTATGGCACATGTGCCAGAGGTGGCAGTCAGAGCCTTCTCTGTGGACACCCGTGCAGTCACCCCAGCACAGAATTTGTCCTGCCTCTTTGCCCAGCAGCTCAATGGGAGCACTTCCTCCCTCCCCCCAGCACAGAGTTTGCTCTGCCCAGCAGCCCAATGGGAGTGTTTCCTTCCTCCCCTGTTGCTGTGTTCACACTTTGAGATAAATAAGTGGGTTTTAAGTTGCAATTTGGGCACTTGGTCTCTAAAAGGTTCGCCATCATGGGCCTAAATGATAAGCCTGTGAACTCTTGCTCACATCTTAACTGAGCCAAGGAAGCATTTGAGTGCCTTTCAGTGTTTCCCAGGAGATGGAAAACATGAAGACCTTAAGGAACATTCAGCCCTGCCATCTGTTCACCTACCACTGGTGAAATTCAATAAAATGGCAGCAGAAAGTGTTGCACACTCTTGAAAGCGACACCCCACTGCCAAGGTGTAGCCTGTTCATTTACAAATTTGGGCTGGTAAATTGTTTCGCGTGGGCAGAGCAATTTTTCCATTTACAGAGCTCCTACAACTACTGTGAAAGCTAAATATCACCCCCTTTGATTCCAGCAGGCCTAACATTTATCTAAGGAAGTACCCTTTGTGTGAGCTCTGGGAAATGTGCTTTTTGAGATCTGTGTATAAACTAGGTGTGATACAAAACACAGATCAGATTCATATTGGATTGCTTTGAATTTGCTGTGCTAAAAATCCCAGAGGCAGTTCTTTCAGATTCTTAACAACAGTAGTACCTCATTCAGATTTTCATTTATCGGTATACTTCATTCCTGTCAAAATACTCACAACTATGTTTCATAATACAGTGGAACCCCAACATACAAATGGTTTGACTTACAAAAAATTCGACATACAAATTTTTAATAGGAAAAATTCAACATTCAAAAAATATGGTGACATCTAGTGGGCTCTTCTGGTGATGCAATGTGTTTTCAACATACAGTAATACCTCATATAACATTAGTATCGAATAACACTAAAATCGCATAACATCAAGGAATCTGGGGGGAAGAATTGCATCAGATAACATTAAGATCCTATGGGATGCTTCAGATAACAACCGCGAAAGCCTGTGTGGTTACAATGTATCTCTATGGATCCCATAGAGGATCAGATAACACTAAAAATCATATAACACCAAGACTTGTGGAACCAGGTTTTAGTGTTATATGAGGTTTTACTGTACTGTACAAATTTTTCGACATACAAATAACCTTGTGGAATGGAAAAATTCGTATGTAGAGGTTTTACTGTAATATTAAACTTCTAAACTGTAACATTCATAGTCCCTTACAGTCTATATCAGGGATTCTCAACCTGCAGCCCGTAGTGCCATTTCATGTGGCCCCCTACTGCCTCCACCACTCCAGGAAGTGCCATGTGGTGTTGGAAAGGCAAAATGGCCATCCTGCCTCCAAAGCTGTCTGAGGGAATGTGTCCCGGCCCCTGGCTTAAAAAGGTTGAGAACTCCTGTTCTATATAATCTGGGATATAGTTATTTGGTTAATGAATATTAAATATACAATCAAACCTCGCATAAAGAGCGTTTTGCTTAAAGAGTAACTTGCTTAAAGAGCAGAATTTTCTGTGAATGTTCGCTTCGCTTAACAAATAAAATCAACCAAAAACTCGCTTAACAAATAAATCGGGGTTTGCAATCCCCTGCACAATTGGTCATTTACAATGGTGTTTCGCTTAAAGAGCAAACTCGCTTAAAGAGCAATCCTGTGAAACGCATTATGCTCTTTAAGCAAGGTACCACTGTACTGTACTGTGTTCATGAATAACATTCAAATACGCCTTGCATCTTTCAATAGGTTCTGCTTCCAAAGTTGTTTTATTTACTTGTTCAAAGATTTCACCTTTTTAACCTACTCTGCATGTTTATCATTTTATAGATAAAGCTAGAAATCAGTGAAGGATCTGAACTGCCAAAGAAGCCAAGATTAGAAAAGCCAGAGCCGCATTCATCACCCATTACAGTGCAGACTAGCAAGGATTTAGGTATGGCAGACCTTTCCAGTTTTGAGGAAACCAGTGCTGATGATTTTGCCATGGAGATGGGCTTGGCATGTGTAGTTTGCCGGTGAGTTGTCTAAATTTAATGTCTGCAACAAATTTGAATGTTGTTTAAATTAATAAATTGGGAACTAATGCTAAGTAATGTCTATCATGATACTGTCTCATGATCCAAGACTTTTGCTATGAAGTAATTCAGTTAAAGATGTTCCAAAGTAAGAGCCCATAGTTTTGGATTCCTTTCCTTGCTTAGTTTTTAAAATTTAAGGCCCATGCAGAGGAACAAGCTTCTATTTTGTGAAAGTGTTTCTTTAGATTTTTTAAAAAATGATAGTTGATTACGAAATGAATTTCCTTATTAAAGTTCTCTTCTCTATGATTAATAATGGCATGGTGTCTTTTTAATAAAGTACAGAGATAAGCTAACAAAAATATTTAAATTTCGCTGAATCAAATAAGGGCCCTAATTCAAGCATCAGTTCATATTGCATAGATCAGAAAGTCACACTGTATTTCATTGACTTCAGGGTAGCTTTTCTTGAGGAAATGCAACCTGGTGGAGCAGCTGGTTCTCAGGTGGTGATAATATATAATATAGCCATGATAATTAGGTATATCAAATCATCAGTGGAAGACTGGAAAGATATAAAAGCAGTTGCTAGGGCAGTTAGAAGCTAGATATTTGAAAGATATATTTTAATAAATGTTTATTGCTGTGCTTGATATATGATTGTATATAGCTCACTGTGTAGCTTTCTCATTTACTGAAGTATTGAAAAGTAAAAAGTTGTATGTTGTGTTCAAGTGGCAATTGCATCAAATTGGAATATATATGAGGGATGGGGAACCTCTATATATCTCCAGTATTCCTGCTAAGCCATATATCCATTTAATAATATTAGATTCCTTTTTTTAAAGGAGTAGAATTATTTTCTTTTCAAAATCATCCCAAAATGACATCTGGGTCAGGTTTTTCTTCATACAAAATACTTTCTGTTTTGCTTTTAAATCTAGCCTCACTTGGACTAGATATATAGAGACTAGACAGTTTCATTCTCTCACTTAGTTGGAAGAACTTTTTATCTTTAAAAAAATATGCTGTACTTTGGAAATAAGCCTGCAATCCTAAACACATATACTAGGAAATCAATTGTGCTTTCTGCTTGGTAGATCTATTCTCAATCACAGAGCATATGTTCCAAGGTTTCTGTCTTTTATTCCTTACTTTCTTGGTCAAATTAACCAGTCTTTCAACAAAATTAAATGTTCCTAAATCCATCTGGGGCAATAGTTACAGTCTTCCTATGAAATAAAGCACTTTCCTATTTCTTTTTCATACCCATCTGCAAATAGAGTTTCCATGGTTACTTACATACCTGTACCATGGCAATGTGTGCAAGTGCAGTTTAGCAATTAAGTACTGTACAGTAAAATCTCACATAAAGAGCGCCTCGCTTAGAGAGTAACTTGCTAAAAGAGCAGAATTTTCTCTGAATGGTCACCTCACTTAACAAATAAAACCAACCAAAAACTCACTTAACAAATAAATCAGGTGTCACAATCCCCCCCCCCCCCGCCAGAAGTCACAATTGGTCACTTACAATGGTGTTTCGCTTAAAGAACAAACTCAGTTAAAGAGCAATCCTGTGGAATGCATTATGCTCTTTAAGCGAGGTACCACTGGTAATTATATTAAAATGTGATTCTTAGGAAAATAGTGTTTTGCCAATGTATGTCATTTCATGTCCCCAAGCTCTTTCCCCACCAAAGTAGTCCCTATTTCTCTACTTTCAATTTCTTGCTTTCAATCTGCTAGGTTGGCAAAAGTGGGACAGAGACGAGCGCCCAATCCGTCATGCAGTACCCGGGTCTTGAGCTGCTAACTTGCCTGCCTTCCAGCTAACAAAGGTGAGCTTCTTAAGTACTGAGCCACCACAGCCCCATATTGACTACATTAGGGATTCTCAACCTGCGGTCCATGGGCCAGGTGCGGCCCATGGCTCCATTTCATGTGGGCCCCCACCGCCTCCACCACACCAGGAAGTGCCATGTGGTGGTGGAAGGTAAAAATTGTCATCTGGCCCCCAGAGCTGTGTGAGGAAGCATGACTTGGCCCCTGACTTTAAAAGGTTGAGAACTCCTGGACTACATGATGTATAGTCATTGCAAATCAGTCCAGAGTCGTCCTCCTATCTGTGCATTTTCCCTAAGCTCCAGATCTTTGACCTCTTTTTTTAGAATTGAGTGCATTCACTTTAGTTCAGATAATGTGATTGCTTGAAGTGATGCAATGAGTGTCCAGGAACTGGCTTTCTCAGCTTCCTAGGTTTAAGGTGGGAAGACGAAGGAAAATGGCACTCGAGTATCACTTCCCACCAGCCAAACAACTCTTTTCTCCAAGTTGTTAAAATAATTCTCCCAGGGCTTAGTACACTAGAGGGGGAGTGAACAAGGAGGTAATTGATAGATAGCCCTTGTTTGTCACTTGTTATGGTAGCTTGCTTCTTGAAGATTTGGATAGCTACAACAAAAACTCCTTAACCAATTGCTAACAAATTCAGATTAGCATTTTCTCTCCTTTGTGGTCCACTAAAGCAGATTGACCCAAGGAAACCTGATTTCCCATGTCAACTTCACAGAAGATCACTTTGCATTTTCACCCTGCTATGTAATCACAATACTCGAACAATACTGAAATTACAGTAGAGACTTATAGCGAACTTACAGTAGAGACTTTATATATTGGACTTCATAACTTCATATAATCAATGCTAATTAGCTATTTTAGTCTGATATTGTTAAAACTGTGATAATATGCATGATAATACTTTGTTTTAAACTGTGATAATATGTATGATGAGAGGATACTGACGTAGAAACCGGCAAACCAATGTCAGGAATTTTGCCAAGAGAACCCTATGGACCAAAACAAAAGGCAAAACAAATGGGGCAATTTAGATGAAACAGGATGCTTAGCACAGCAGATCAAAAGAAGGGTAGGGACAGGAAAGGGGGAGGAGAAATACAGTGTTGCAAGGAACAATACTGTATAGGGACATGGAATGTGAAATCTATGAACCAGGGAAAACTGGAAGTGGTAAAAAAGGAAATGGAAAGAATAAGCATTGACATCTTGGGAATCAGCGAGTTAAAATGGACAGGGATGGGAGAATTCAGCTCTGGAAACCATCATATCTACTACTGTGGACAAGAAAACCTCAGAAAAAACGGAGTAGCCATAATTGTCAATAAAAGGGTGAGAAAAGCAGTAATGGGATATAATCTCAAAAATGATAGAATGATGTCAGTCAGAATACAAGGCAAGCCATTCAATATCACTGTAATACAAGTATATGCACCAACCACTAGTGCAGATGAAGCCACAATTGACCAGTTCTATGAAGACTTAGAACACCTCATAGAACAGACACCAAGAAATGATGTACACATTATCATAGGAGATTGGAATGCCAAAGTAGGAAATCAAAAAGTAAATGGAATAACAGGCAAGTTTGGTCTTGGAACACAGAATGAAGCAGGTCAAAGACTGATAGAGTTCTGCCAAGATAACGCACTGGTCATAGCAAACACTCTCTTCCAGCAACACAAGAGGAGACTTTACACATGGACATCACCAGATGGCCAACATCGAAACCAGATTGATTATATACTCTGCAGTCAAAGATGGAGAACTTCCATACAGTCAGCAAAAACAAGACCAGGAGCAGATTGTGGCTCAGATCACAACCTACTGATTGCAAAATTCAGGCTTAGACTAAAGAAAATAGGAAAAACAATTAGGCCAGAAAGATATGACATAGAAAACATTCCTTGGGAATACACAGTGGAGGTGTGGAACAGATTTAATGGCTTGGACCAGATAGACAGAGTGCCAGAAGAATTATGGACAGAGATGCGGGACATCATGCAGGAGGCAGCAAGAAAAACCATACCAAAAGAAAAGAAGCGTAAGAAAGCTAAGTGGTTATCCGAGGAGGCTCTTAAAATAGTGGAGGACAGAAGGAATGCAAAATGCCAAGGAGAAAGGAAAAAATACAATCACTTGAATACAGAATTTCAAAGAAAAGCAAGGAGAGATAAGGAAACGTACCTGAACGAACAGTGCACAGAAATAGAGGAAAACAATATCAGGGGTAGGACTAGAGATCTTTTCAAAAAAATTGGGGAACTCAAGGGAACATTTAAAGCGAAAATGACCATGATAAAAGACAAAGATGGCAAGGAGTTAGCAGATGCAGAAGAGATTAAGAAAAGATGGAAAGAGTACACAGAGGAACTATACAAAAAGGACCTCAACACCCCTGATAATCACAATGATGAGAACATTGAACATGAGCCAGACATTCTAGAGAGTGAAGTCAGAAAGGCCCTAAAAAACACTGCAAACAACAAAGCCAGTGGAGTTGATGGTATCCAAGTTGAACTTTTCAAAGCACTACAAGATGATGGAATCAAATTATTGCATTCTATATGCCAGCAGATTTGGAAAACAAAACAATGGCCACAGGATTGGAAAAGATCTGTATACGTTCCACTCCCCAAAAAGGGTAATGCCAAAGAATGTTCAAATTATCGAACAATTGCGCTCATCCCTCACGCTAGCAAGGTGATGCTCAAGATAATACAGGATAGACTGCAACAGTACGTGGAGAGAGAATTACCAGAAGTGCAGGCGGGTTTCAGAAGAGGCAGGGGGACTAGAGATCACATCGCCAACATAAGATGGATCATGGAAAAAACAAAGGAATATCAGAAACAAGTCTACTTCTGTTTCATTGATTACACGAAGGCTTTTGATTGTGTCGACCACAACAAAATGTGGCAAATAATTAAGGAGATGGGAATACCAGAACACCTTATATGCCTCATGAGAAATCTGTACATGAATCAAGAAGCAACAGTTAGGACAGAAAATGGAATGACGGAGTGGTTTGGAATAGGAAAAGGAGTAAGACAAGGCTGCATTTTGTCACCATGCTTATTCAATTTATACACAGAGCACATAATGCGCAATGCAGGAATGGAGGAATCACAATTTGGGATCAAAATTGCTGGAAGAAACATCAACAATTTGAGATATGCAGATGATACCACCCTCATGGCAGAAAGTGAGGAGGACCTAAAGAAGCTCCTAATTAGGTTGAAAGAAGAAAGTGAAAAAGCTGGCTTGAGACTCAATATCAAGAAAACCAAGATAATGGCAACAGGCCCTATCAGTCCCTGGAAAATAGATGGGGAAGAAGTAGAAGCAGTGACAGATTTTACTTTCTTAGGATCTAAGCTCACTGCAGATGGTGATTGCAGCCATGAAATAAAAAGGCGACTGATTCTTGGGAGGCAAGCGATGAGAAACCTGGAGAGCATAGTGAAAAGTAGAGACATCACATTGAAAACAAAAATTCGCATAGTCAAGGCAATGGTATTCCCTGTTGCAATGTATGGTTGCGAGAGTTGGACCATTAGGAAAGCTGAACGGAGAAGAATAGACGCCTTTGAGATGTGGTGTTGGAGGAGAGTTTTGAGAGTCCCCTGGACAGCGAGGAGAACAAATAGGTCAATCTTAGAAGAAATCATCCCTGACTGTTCCTTAGAAGGTCAAATAATAAAGATGAGGCTAAAGTACTTTGGACATCAAATGAGAAGAGAGGATTCACTTGAGAAAGCTTTGATGCTTGGAAGGGTCGAGGGCAAAAGAAGAAGGGGACGGCCCAAGTTGAGATGGCTAGATGGTATCGTGGAGACAATGGGCACAGAGCTGAGCGAGTTGAGGGGGATGGTGGAGGACAGGAGTGCCTGGCGGTCAGTGGTCCATGGGGTCGCAGAGGGTCGGAATCGACTGTGCGACTGAACAACAACAAATGTAATCACATTAATCATGGAAATGGTCACACAGTTTTAGTGCTTGATTGCGGTTACAAAATTGCTGCTTAAAAACTTCTCACATTGGATGATCAGCTACTGTTCTACCACCTTTCAGTTTAGTATGTTCTGCCTTTTCACATCCTAGACAAACATCTTATTTATTTATTTATTTATTTATTTATTGTTTGCACTTGTATGCTCCCCTACTCACAAAGCGACTCAGGGCAGCTAACACAGTATTACAGAACAAAAATCTCAAAAATACAATAATCCCCACAATAAAAACCAAGGACAGTACCATACAGGTTTAAAAGATTAAAAATTTAAAAGAATTAAAAGAGTTACATTAATTAAAGGAGAGAGGAGTAATTATCAAATCAGCCAGCAGACCGGGGTTGTGGTGTTACTAGCACCCCATACCTGCCCTGCCAGCCAAGTCTTTACACCTTTCCTAACAGGCATCAGCTCTGTCTGGAGATGCAACTCAATGGGCAGGAGGTTCCACAGGGCCAGAGCAGACACAGAGAAGGCCCTCCTTCTAGTGCTAGAGAGGTGCGCCTCTAGCCGATGTCACAGTTAGAGAGCCTCTCCGGTCTGCTCTGGTGGGATGGGCAGATGTTCTTGGGGTGATGCAGTCTCTTAAGTATCCTGGCCCACTATCATGTAGGGCTTTAAAGGTAATTACCAGCACCTTAAATTGCACCCGGAACCACACTGGCAACCAGTGCAGCTCCCGAAGCAGTGGTAAGGCATGTGCATAACTCCCACACCCCATCACCACCCAAGCAGCCGCATTCTGGACCAGCTGCGGCCTCCTAATGGTCATCAAGGGCAGCCCCATGTAGAGCACATTACAGTAATCAAGTCTGGAGGTGACCAGGACATATGTGACCATGAGCAAGGAGTCCCAATCTAGGACTGAGCGTAACTGGTGTATGACACGAAGTTGTGCAAAAGCCCTCCTGGCCACAAAAGCCACCTGCTCTTTGAGCAGGAATCAAGAGTCCAGGAGGACCCTCAGATTACGCACCAGGTCAGTTTGGGGCAAAATCTTGTTCTATGAAGCCTCTTTACAATCTTTTTTTAATTATTATTTTAATATTTAACCCTTCTCATTTCCACAAATAAATATTTTGTTTGTATTCTTTTTGTTCCAGTTCTTTGTGTTCCCTGAAATGCCTGGTCTCAATCTTTAAATTAAGTACAGTTATTTATAACTATTGTGACAGGAGGTTGTATTCTTCTCAGGCAGGGGTTACGTATGGCTCAAGACATTCTTGTTTTGATTCTTGTCCATTGGGCATTATCTATCTCAGGGCCCAGCAACCATGAATGTAGTGGGGCTGCAGTAGCTCAGTGGTTAAGAAGCTTGCCTTGTTAGATGGAAGGCTGTTAAGTTGGCAGTTCAAGACCCAGGGTATTGCATGACGGATTGAATGCCCATCTCTGTCCCAGTTCTTGGGGACATGAAGGTAGCCTCATTTGGGCATTCCCTGAGTGGAGTTTCTTCCACAAAAATCTTTTCAACCCAGAATAATTTCTGACACGAAATAATTATAGTGGTGTAACATTTGGATAGGTCAGTGGTGGTGAACCTCTGCCTAGCAGGCTAGTGGGAGCACTTCCTCCCTCCCCTGTCTGGGGTAAGGCTCACATGCAGCGTGAGGGTGCGGTGTGGACAGCAGCCTGTTGAACCTATGGCAAAGGTGAGTTTTTTTCTAAACTAAAACTTCAGTATTTAGGTTAAATTGCCATGTTGGCACTTTGTGATTAATAAGTGGGTTTTGGGTTGCAGCTTGGGCACTCTGTCTCTAAAAGGTTCACCATAACTGGGATAGGTTATATACGCATAGGCACATATGGCATGTTCAGGTTCTTTAGTTGTGTGTGAGATACTGGTCCTGTTGTTTGGGCAATTCAATTAGATTCTCTGCCTATGCACCTTATGCAAGTACTATACTTATGAGTCAGTGTTCAAATGTTGCTTTCCCTCCCTCTCTCCCCCGTATTCATGTCCAGTATCATGTCCAGCTTCTTAGGCTAATTCTGGAAGTTCTGACAAAGTCTTGTATACATAGACAGATGAACTATAAAGATTCCATTGGATACAGCATTAGGATGGTCAAAACTGTGTTTTATACAGTCATATTAATTTTAGCTGGATACTTTGTTCTTTGCAGACAAATGACAGTTACTTCTGGAAATCCATTAGTTGAATGTCAAGAATGTCATAATCTCTATCACCAAGACTGCCACAAGCCTCAAGTGACAGACAAGGAAATGAATGATCCCCGTCTAGTCTGGTATTGTGCCCGGTGTACTAGACAAATGAAAAAAATGGTAAGGGATTTTGGGATTGGGGAGAGAAATGCAGAAAAATATTGTTTGGTCTGTAAAGAATACATTCATGAATTAAGTCATGATAAAAAGAAGAATTTGAAATAAAGTCCATGTATGCTCTGTATCAAAGACAGAGTATTCACATAACAAATTTTAAAGGTCAGGAAAGATCACAGTCCAGAAATAAGGAACTTGGCTCAATAAATGCATGATAAATCTAAGCTCATTTCATTTTTACTTCCATCCTGAACTAATCATGCTCTGGCAGATATAGTTTCAGTAAGAAATGATAATAAATATTGTTTCAGATCATGTATCTTTAATTCCCATGATAAATGAGAGATTGGTATGGATTGGTATGGCATTTTTGTTGTAGTTTTTTTTATATTCTCTATGAAGAGTTTATTTTTAATGTGACATATTTCCTGACTTCCCAAGTAGAAGAGCTAGCAGCCATATCTTAAGTAACTTTTAAAAAATGAAAGTAAATAGTAATTCCTGTTATTTTCCATTTGATAATCAGCTTAGGAGATAATGGCTAAAATACTGTTGCTTTGCATAGTAAGTTGCAACTAGAGTAGGCCCACTTAAATCAGTGGAACTTACAAATTCCTGAAAGTATCCAACTTTGCAGCCTATCCATATTTTGCCATTATCTTCCAGTATGAGTAAATACTGTACTTGTTTCCACAGCAATCATGTATCTGTCTTTTTTGCTCATTTCATCATGCAGAAGTCTAGGCTGGGAGATATCCTCAGCCCTTTTTGCCAACAGGAGATAGTCATGCTTCTATGAAATTCAAAAGAAGATTTCCTTGATACCATTTCATAGGCAGGCCATTTCGTAGGTCAGGGGTGCCCAAACTTTTCAGGCTGTGAGCCAGTCACGTGGTTCAGGGAGCCAGTCACTATGGCCTGGGGGCCGGATGCAGCCCCTGATGCCAATTCATCCATCCCACAAAGTCCTCGTTGCTCCTGGAAGTGGAAGTAACACGCACCCATACGGGCACGTGTTACTTCCGCTTTCAGGAGCAACTAGGGCTTTGTGGGCTGGATGAATTAGCATCAGGGCCACATCCAACCCCCGGGCCGTAGTTTGGACACCCCTGCCCTAAGTTATAGGCCAATACAATCCATATGTCTACACAGCTTTTACCCATTGTACCCTTAGATCCTAAAAGTTGAGCCTAGTTAATAGTTTCTCCTCACTGAGATCTAGTTTTGCAAATGCCAATAACCAGCAATCTTATAACTACATAGCTGGAAGGGTCCTATGGATCTTTGAATCCATCCACTATGAAGGAGGCACAGTTGGTTGTCAAACTCCCAGCCTCTGGCTCAGCAGGCAGATACCTAAATCACTGTGTTATCCAGCAGTTCTCTCATACCAATTAAACCAAATTAGATTCTCAAGCTGTGCTATCAACTAATATAGATTCTTCATATGTTTTTCTGTGGGATGTTAAACAGTTCAAAACTACTATCCTCACTCATTCAATATGCAGACTTGGTGATTTACTATATTAACCAACATGATTTCAGTCAATGTGTGATAAGACAGTGGAAAAGCCTCTTCAACTGTTAAAAAAAGCTTTCTTAGCCTCAAAACAAAAAGGCTTTCTGTAGACCACACCAGCTGAAAACCCCAGTTTAGGATGTTGGTTCGTTTTGACAGCCTTCATCGTAAACAAAAAAAAAATTGTAAACCGAGCATATTTTCCCATAGAAATGCATTTAAAATTTTTAAAATGGTCCTGACTGGACCAAAAATATATTTTAAAAAATACAAAAACCTATAAAAAAATGCCAGACACGATTGTCCCCCACCCCTCAATCGATTTCACCAGCTGGTAAGGGGCTGGGTTGGAAAAAAAGGGGGTGTTCTACCCCCTCCTTTTCTCCCAGCCAACCCCCAACTATGGAGATCGATTGAAAAAAGGACACATACAGTACAGTAAAATAAGAACTGATCTCCCTACCTTTTCAATGCTGCTGCTTCATCCCAAGCACTTTGTCCGGGCACCAGGGGAGCCCACACGACAGTGGCAGAGGAGGAGTTTTTGATGTGGTTTCCACAGTGTCCACCACTTCTACCACCACTAGCAGACTCTGGGGACCATACCCACTCCGTTCCTATCTTCGTCCGAGGTCCCCCACAGCGCTACAGCCAGGAATGTGTGGTTGGGCACCCGGCACATAAACAGGAAGTTCTACAGAGGTGCACGTTCCTGGCTGTAGCACCATGGGGGGACCTCAGATGAAGACCAGAATGGAGCAGATATGGTCCCCAGAGTCTGCCATTGCCAGTAGAAGTGGTGGACACTGTGGAAACAACACCAAAATCGCCAACACTGCCGCAGAGGTAAGTGACAAATCGTGACTTCCAGCAAAGGTGTGGGGTCGCCATTTTAGACACTAAAATGGTGTTGATGGTGTAATTCCCGGTAGTAAAGCGAAAAAATATATAAGCCGAGACGTAATTGTTGTAGAATTTGCTGTCTAAACCACAGCAAACATAACCGAGGGCAGTTGTAAACTGGGGTTTTACTGTATTTTAATAATATACTATTTCATGCAAGTACAATGCAATGTTGAACCACTGAATAAGAATATTCCATTTAGTGGATTCATATGATTGTTTTCTCTTGCAACATACCGTATATACTTGAGTATTTCAGTTTTTTAGCTTCCAAAATGAGGTCCAAAAAGGTGACTCGACTTATACACAGGTCAACAACCACGAGAGTCCAAAACCGCACTGGATTCGGTGCAGTTCGGCTTCAGGAGAGGGAAAAGAAAAACATATGTTCTGCTGGCCATTACCACAGGTGGCCACAAGAGGGTACAAATTGCAATTTCCCATTTAAATGCATTGGAAATCAATTTCTTGTACAGTATTCTAAAACTATTCTGTTTGTATGTTCCCAATGCATTTCTGTGGGAAACCAAACCTGTGTATAAAAAGAAAGGGTTTCACTTACCTTCCTTGCCTTTGTCCCTGCTCCATGTGGTCAAAATGGAGGGGGAAGCCATGCTTCCTGGTTGCAGAGATAGCAACAGGCTAGGCTAGAGCATCACTTCCTGCCTCAGTGCAATTGGCTTGCCCACCCATTTCTCCTGCAGCACCACCACTGGTTGGTGGTACAAATACAGTTTTTAAAAAAGAAGTAACTACTGTAAACACTCAAAAACATGTCCACACAAATGTTTAAATTAATTAGTTTTACTGTGTTTTCATTTTTTATTATTGAAATTCACTAGCAGTTGTTTCATTTTCTACTCCTGATTTATACTTGGGGCAATTTATTTTCCTAGTTTTAGAGGTCCAAATTAGGTACCTCGACTTAAATTAGGATCGACTTATGCTTGAGTACATACAGTAATAACTTTTGTAGTCAGGACCAAAAGAAAACTGAATTTATCAGAATTCACCATAAATCACTTTTCTCATTCCCATTTTCTTTCTCTTTTTTCCCTGGCATTTTGTTATATCTTTCACTGAATTCCAACTTCTCAAATGTTTATTTCCATAGCTTCTGATTCTATACATATCTTCATTTTATCTTTCCTTTATACCATCTCTTCTCCTTTTTCTCATTTTAACTGCTACATACATATTCAACTGTTCAGTATACTGTACTTTTGTTTTTTGTTGCTAAAGCTTTTAGTTTTGACTTCACTTTTTTCCAAATACAAATTGATAATTTAGGAGTATGTATGTTATTCACACAGGCTCAGAAAACGCAGAAGCCTTCCCAGAAGCCAGTGCCTGCTGTAGTTTCAGTAGTCCCAGCTGTGAAAGATCCACTAGTAAAGAAACCAGAAATTAAGCAAAAGTTGGAGACCACACCAGCCTTCCTAGCATTTAAAAGGACAGAGGTCAAGGTGCTGTACATGAAATGTTCTATGGGGAAAGTTATATATGTTGTATTTTGTATGAGCCTCTGCCATCCTCTTGTTTAGAAAGCACAATTAACACAATTATTCATCCCTCTTTTGGGTTATTCTGCACATATAGAATATATTTCTTGTTGAGATTCCAAATCCTCTAAAAAATTTCATGGATCTCCTATACTGTATAGAAATCATTTAGGTTTTTTTTTTAAAGGTAGCTTCTAACAGAAAACATCTCAGTGGTTGAGATGGAATAGATGTAGCTAGATGTAATAGGTTTGTGTGCATAAGGTTTCCTTGCATCTGTAGTGAATGTTTATACTGAAGTGTATAAACATATTTTTAAAATATATTTACATTATACGTATTAACTAAAAATTAACTTTTCCTTTTTGTGAAAGAGATGTTGAAAATGTAGCCTGGCTAAAGGACTATGTAGTGGAGACTGTAAAACTAGTATCTTATTAGTTGTCTGGATTAGGAGCTTTCAGACTGAGGCAAGAGAGTTACAAGGCTACATGAGATCATTACTAGGCACTCTTCAGAAACTTAGAGTACATTAATAGAGCTAGAATTAGTATATGGTACATAAATGTTTGGCCCAACATCCCGCTACGTAATGGAGTAGACTGTACAGCCAGCGACTCAAGGGCCCAGTGGTTACGGGCAGATGAGCCCTTTTAGGTGGGATGATCGTCCTCTCCCCTCAGTGGAGGAAATGGCAATGGGAAACCATCATATTGGGCCCAATGGCAAAATGAGAGGAAGAGAAACTCAGATTCCCAATGGGCATGGAGGTGGAAGAGGCCATGCCAGATGGACTGGCTGTAAAGGCGCACCTTGCCCATATCCTCAACGCTGTGGCAGTCTGTTGCAGTCCCAGTGTTAAATCCTGCATGTCTCCTTTCATGTGTGCCACAGGAGATGGCTCCATGATCATAGTGTGTGGGTCACTTCATGGCAAGCTGGGATCCGCCTTAATCATTTTTCCAGATTGCCTCAGAGGGTAAAGGCAGCCCAGAACCAGCTGGCCTCCAAAACCAGGCCTCCTAGCGCCAAGAGGCAGGGGCAAAAAAAAACATATACAGTAAAACCTCGGATAATGCTAAAACTTGGTTCCACAAGTCTTAGTGTTGTCTGATTTTTAATGTTATCTGATGTATGCATCGGATAACGTTAAAACTCCATAGAGATACATTGTAACCGGCATAGGCTTTAGCAAACATTATCCGATGCATCCCATAGGATTTAACATTATGCGCTGATGCAAACGTTATCCAAGGTATTACTGTATCTGATTGAGTTGCCGCCGCTGCTAATGTTTTAAAGAGACAAAAACAAATTTTAACCAATCTAGTGCAAGCAGTATGTAAACCAATATTTAATGTAATGAGTGAAAAGCCTCCCTGACTTCTTCAGTGGGATTTCAGCCTCAGGGAATTCCATTATAGCATGCAAGTAAAGGTATTGTAGTATCCACAAAGCTAGTGGAGAGTTTCTGGTGACATCTGTGGTTTAGGCACTGGCTGATTCATCTTGCAGGGATGATAGTAGTGCACAGTGAACAGATACTCAGCCTTTTGCAGCAACAGGGCAAACTTGACAAAAAAAAGGAGAAAACTACAGATGCTTGGAAACATAGGATACCTGCTTGCTTGTGGTTTCAAAAGGTACAACTGTTAGTGCAGCCAGGAATGGAGTGAGCCTACTGCCAACATTGGATCCTGGCTGGAAAACTATAATTTTTGTAATTGGTGAACCATTTCTGAGTCAGCTGGGTGGGTATTGTCCATTATTAGTTTTAAAAGTAGATTATGAAAAATGTAATTACTGTTCATCTTTACAGTTCCCTTTTGTGAAATGGGTAGAAACTGTTAAAAATGCTGTGCTCTTTCACAGCTTCCATCAATTTTAACAGGACTTGTGCAGCATAGTTCTTGTGGGATCTGTAGTGAGCTGTAGTACAAATAAGTTGTTAGTTCTTTCCTAATTATTGCCTTTTGAATAAGTATTAGAAGCTAGGTCATGCATCAGTCCCCCATACTTATCAATGAAGCCTAAATGGAAACACATCATTTTAAAGCAAGGTACCACAGATTATTTGGCTTTAGTGGGAAAAGTCCTGTTTCTGCAATTAGTTGTTTGTTGTCCTTGTTAATAGCAACCCCAAGTAATAGGAAAACCTAAATAGTGATGGATTTTGCTGGATTGGTTTTTTACATTTCACAAATCTTGAAGCTTCTTTTAATGATTCCAGAATGTTTTGCCACTTGTAGATGTGAGCATAGAATCATTGTGACATACTGATTTGCACTTAATTTTTAGGACAAGGTTAAAACTTAGATGTTGCTTTGTTTGAACAACTAAAGCAGGGGTGCTCAAACTTTTTAGGCCGTGGGCTGGTCACGTGGTTGAGCATCCCGGTCACATGGTTCCTCCCACCAGAAACGGAAGTAAAAGGTGCAGGTGCATAACACACCCATGCATACACAGGACACTGCCATAAATGACCCACGGCTGTTGTAAACACGTTTACAACAGCTGTGGGTCATTTATGGCAGTGTCCTGTGCATGCGAGTTTTCCTTCCGGGAACGGTGCAGGCAGCATGGGCCGGATTATTTGGCTTTGGGGGCCAGATCTGGCCCATGGGCCATAGTTTCGGCACCCCTGAATTAAAGCATACAGTAATACCTCATATAACATTAGTATCGAATAACATGAAAATCGCATAACATCAAGGAATCTGGGGGGAAGAATTGCATCAGATAACATTAAGATCCTATGGGATGCTTCAGATAACAACTGCAAAAGCCTGTGTGGTTACAATGTATCTCTATGGATCCCATAGAGGATCAGATAACACTAAAAATCATATAACACCAAGACTTGTGGAACCAGGTTTTAGTGTTATATGAGGTTTTACTGTACATGCATTTATATGTATTCTGTTCATTTGCTTATATATTCCCCCCCAAGGTAATTTGGCATAAAATAATTAGATCATCTCTGTTGGGCTAGGAATGTTATGTTTATGTCTTCCCATTATTCATGCTGGCTTTTGTCTGGCTAGAACCAGCTATAACTAACATAGTTTGTTTGTTTTCATTTTAGACTTCAACAACTATTTCTGGTAACTCTGCCAGTGCTAATGTTTCCTCTTCCTCAACAAGTGGCCTTACAGGATGGGCAGCTTTTGCAGCAAAAACATCATCTTCAGGGCCATCAACAGCCAAGCTAGGATCTACAACCCAGAGCACCAGTAACAAGCCAACCACTGCCTCAAACAATCAAAAACCTGTGGGCTTGTCTGGTTTAGCAACGGCTAAAGCAGGGCTAGGATCGAAAATATCATCTCCTAATAGCGGCACAAGCCCTGTTCAGTTGAAGCCCTTGCCACCTCTGACACTAGGGAAAACAGGTCTTTGTCGTTCCGTAAGCAGCGACAATGTAAGTAAAATAGGCCTTCCTAGTCCAAGCAGTTCAGCTCCAAGCAGCAGCCCAAGTGCTGGTGGAAATGGAAATGCTGGAGTGGCAGCTAGCAGTGGGAGCAGTGCTAGCAAACCAAGTGCAGAGTCTGGCAATCAGTCCCCATCTCTCAAGGGTCCGACTTCACAAGAATCACAACTCAATGCCATGAAAAGGTTACAGATGGTCAAGAAGAAGGCTGCTCAAAAGAAATTGAAAAAGTAACAACTTACATAAAAATATAGAACTGTCTAATGAACTTGTTTGTCTTCAAAGCACAAACATGTTTTTAAGCTCGCCTCAATAAAACAAAGTAATAAAACAATTTAATTTACTACTTAATTGATTTCTTTATTCTCTGATGGTATCTGGGCAGTATGTTGTCCTGGTTTTGTGCCTATACCAACTGCCAGGGGAAGAAGAAGCCAGGGCAGGATGAGGACCTTGCCACCCCTCCCTCTGTGCCTATACCAACTGCCAGGGGAAGAAGAAGCCAGGGCAGGATGAGGACCTTGACGCCCCTACCCCTGTGCCCACCCCCAACATATTGTAATGTAATGTATTGTCTGTAAGCCGCCCTGAGTCGCCACGGCGAGTGG
Organism: Furcifer pardalis; assembly: GCA_030440675.1. Classification (NCBI taxonomy): domain Eukaryota; kingdom Metazoa; phylum Chordata; class Lepidosauria; order Squamata; family Chamaeleonidae; genus Furcifer; species Furcifer pardalis. The sequence continues at coordinate 80,730,783 of CP126892.1, forward strand.
GCGGCAATATAAATCTGAACAAATAAATAAATATCATATTCTCAATATATTTCAGAACTTTTCTAGTGCAAAGTTTTCACATTTATGGAAATTCAATGAAATGATGTTCCTATTAGAAGTCTAAAAACCTCTTTTGCTTTGATTATAATGATAGAATTTGAGATCCATGGTCATTAATACAGTGTTCAATGAGGATAATTATAAGACTAATCATAAACAGTTACTTAAAAATATTTTTATTAATATTAAAACCAATATAAGTCACTGATACTGTTGTTCTTTCAACTAACAAATATACATCTCTAATAGGACTTTGTCCCAACAGTTGTTTACGATGGAAATAAGTTCTGTTTTGATAAAACTTCAATTAAAATGGCAATCTTAAGTATTAAAAGTTTGATTGCTCAGAGATACTAAAATAAATGATGAAAGATGTTTGGCCTAAATTCTTCATGTGTCATCAGAATTATCAAAGGTAATTTTTCAACAATATTTTGATTGAAATATACTTGAAATTATGTGCAAACCCCCTGAAAAACTGCCCTATAAATACAGTTATGCTTGGCATTGATCTTATTAATTGTAGTGACATTTGCACTTGTTAGTTGGAATTTCACTTTTCCAAAAATAAACTGCAATACTACAATTTGCAGCACAAATTGAAGCCATGTCCTAGCATGATCCCATGTATTTAAGATACTGCTTCTTTTACTTAGAGTTGCCATATTCAGGCTCAGAGATGGCTCCTGTGCCTTTTAATAACCTTGTTTTCCTCACCATTAGATTGGACAGTGAAAGCCGGGGGGGGGGGGGGTGAGTCTGTCTTTGGTTAGCAATGGGATCTTAAAATCAAATCTTCGTATTGGAACTTTGGGCTTCTTGAAGAGAAATATCTTAACCCAATTTGAAATGAAATCATTTTTCACAAGGCAACTTATTTTTTTTTAAGCTTTGATCATAGATTGTAAGAGGTTCACTGGTTTTATCAACCTTTGTTGAGGTTAGGAGTGCAAACATAACCTGTGCTCTGAAGATAACTTTAGACACCTCAAGATGGATTTCAAAAATCATTGGTGTCTCAGACATACTGTTATATTTATTTATATTTTGACTTTCAGGCTACAAATCCTTCCATGCTTTCGTTATTGCAACACAATAACAAAACTAAAGCAGCATCTGTCCTTCTTGCTTCTCTCGGCCTCCATCTTCTAAAACAGATGGACAACAGAGTTTCCTTCACCATTTTTCAAGTGCCGTTGCCTTATCCAGAGGGCATGGGGCAGTTTTGCCATGCTTTGAAAAGCCCCAGCACACCCCTTAGTGCCCCATGGACCCTTTTTTTGGAAATATATTTTGTCCACTAGAAGGTCTAAGTGGGCTTTTTCAGTAAGCACCTTTTTTTTGGGGGGGGGGGGGTGCGAGTTGGGCAGTATGTGTATACAACCTCTGGAGATTTCCCACCTCTGCTCCCAAATGACAAAGCTTCATCCCTGTGCATTTTACATGCTTCACACACACACCAGCTAATAATGGAAGGTTATAACAATTTGAAACACAGACCATGTCAACCAAAAAAATATGGAGCAAAAGATTTATAATTCTTCATTACAAAGTGTTCATTATATAAATATAGTGCAACAGATGGGCATAGTTCTATTTCAATGATGGTGATCCTTGGCTCTCCAGCTATTCTTGGACTTCAACTCCTAGAAGCCAAAGTCTCTGTGAATTTACACGAATGGGTTTACTGCAGTGCCAAGGTTCATCATCACAGTTCTAATTCAATGTGTGGTCCCTCTTATGCTGCATAAACTCCATAGCTTAGAAAAACTGGTTAGCATGAGGACATTTCATACTACTACCATTTTTGTAATCAAATTAGATATTATTTACAAAGTCAGCTTCACTGGGACCTTCACTTGGCAGAAGAACAACACTGTCTAAGCAGTTTGTTGTCACAGAAATTGCAAATGCTTAATAGGAGATAGATATCTGTATCTTCATGAAACATGGTGGCATGCATACATGTGTGGTTGTGGGGGAGTGACAAATAAGCCTTCAATCTGGAACACCTATATCTAGCATATGCTTTCTTATAATGCAGTGCTGTCCAATGTGGTTTTATACATGTTGAAAAGGCTATGGAACAGATCTTACTTCAAAAGTAACTGGAGCAAGTTACTTGTCTGAGTTTGGTTCTGTGATTAAATGTTCTGTGCCTTACAAGACTGATCCTGGACAACACTTACAGACTATTTTAATGCCTTTTCTACTTTCTTAGTTCTTAATATACTTGAAATAAAATTTGTGAGCTGAGATTTGCAAATTGCAGGGGGGACTTCGAAATTGGGAAAGGGAATGCTTTTGGTGTATCTTCTTTCATATCTGTTGAGTTTTAGTTTCCAACCCCCCATTTCAAAATCCAATTGGCAGTGGCCATAATGTTTGCAATGGTTAGGATCCCGTATGGCTGAGTCAATAATTGTAATATCCTAGAACAGAGACAGGCAGGATCTGTGGAGCTAAGATCTTATCCCAGGACCTACTGGAGTAGCTTCCCAAATTTAAAAAAAAAACCCCAGAGAAAACAAAATTGGAAATCCCAAAAGGTTTCTGGTTTTCTAAAAATGTTTTATTGGCCTATTGAGATTCTGATGAGCATAAAATCCTAGCAGCATAGTAATTTGGGATTGTGGCACTTGACCACATGCTACTATCATGGCACAGCCAGTGGTGGGCTCCAAATTTTTTTACTACCACTGTGGGTGTGGTATGGTGGGCGTGGCGAGGGGGAAAGCCCTGCATTGCACCTGAATTAAGACTTTTATTTCAAAAATTGGATGGGAGGTGCCAGCCAGAATTTCTTCTACTGACTCTGGCGAACTGGTGCGAACCTGCTGATGCCTGCCACTGGGCACAGCGATTAGGACAGCAATATGAGCCCTAGTGGTGCATCGGTAAAGTTACACTACTGCAACCAACATTCTGCTCATGATATGAGTTTGATCCTGATGGGATCACAGTTGACTTGCAATCCTTCAACAGTCTATAAAATGAGTACCCCAGCTTGCTGGAGGGAAAATGCTAATTACCATGGACAACCCAGAGAGTACTGTAAATGCTAAAGGGTGGTATGTAAGTATAATTGCTGTTGCTAATTGCAGAGGAAAGGATTTCTTCACAGAGACGACAGCTTGTGCAATAGCAGGACTTGTGCAAGTGGTGTGTGTGAACTATGCTGGCAGAATTTTCTTCTCAGCAGAAGCTCAGTAGGATACTAGTGTGCAACTTTAAAGTGGAGCAATTTGCAACTAAGATACTATAATTTATTTAGTAAGAGACCCACTACTCCAGGATGGTGCCAGGACCAGCCATTCTTTTTGGCATATGTGGATAAGGGGTAGCAAGGACATCTGCCGAAAATCATGAAGATAGCCTTATGTGGGAGGTGGGGTATGCAACCTATGGACTTCCACACTTGTCCAACAACTATAGTACCTGTTATCTGAGCTTAACACAGATCAGCTCCATGCAATGAATCCTGCTGTTCAAAGGCAAATTTAGAATTTATATTTATTTATTTATTTATTTATTTATTTATTTTTCAGGACAATAAGTGGAAATTATTTTTTTAAATGCTCTATAAGATCTTCCAGTTTGGGGGTGCTCTTTACCAATGTCTTCCAGAAGACACAAGAGCATTTATGATCCAAAACAAATAAAACAGGTCTTTCTGCCTGTAGTTTTCTGGAAAATTAAGGCTCACAAATGTTTCTGATGTTCATGCATATGTCATCCTCCCAAGATAATTAGCAGGTACATAGCCTTTTTGTCCTTTTGCTTCAGCCAACCACCATTCTTTATTGCCACTCAGATCAGAAAAACGTAGAATTCGAACACGTTGGTATTCCTGCAGACTGAGCTCCTGCTGGCTCCTTGCTTGAAATGGGTGTACTGCATAGAAAGTCTGTGTGGGGTAAAGAGTGAACGGAAAATGATTTTTCTCAGAAATCAGCATGCATGCTAATGCTTTCAGTAATTGAAGAAAAGTGGAAAATATACACTTGGAGAGGCCACCTAAGGCTGGCTGCTGAATTTCTGGCTTTGGGAATCAGATTAATAACTTATGCTGATGAACACTCAAACCAACTGTTGGTAAAGGTCTCCTTTGCACAAAATCCAGTTATGTCTGACTCTAGGGAACAGTGCACATCTCCATTTACAGCTAAAGAGCCAGTGCTGTCTGCGTCTGCAGACATTTCTGTGGTCATGTGGCAGGCATACTAGATGTTAGAGCTCACAGATTGCTGTTAACTTTCCGTCTGAAGCAGTACCTATTAATCTACATGTAATGTCTTGCTTTCAAACTGCTAGGTTGGCAGGAACCTGGACAGATGACCAGAGCTCACTTCAATGTGCAGCGCTTGGGTCTTGAAATGCTGATCTGCCAACCTTCTGGTCATCAAGTTCAGCATCTTAACTAAGCCACTGCAGCAGCAAGCAATGAAAACAAATCAAGAAGATTAACTACTCTCCCTCTCTTCTACCTCACAAACAACTAGTAGAACCTTTACCAGATGAATACAATAATAATCAAGTTCTGATTATGTATTTTGATTTCCAGTGTTAGTGGAATGGGGACTTCCTCACCCCGCACACACACCTTGTCTGTGGGTGTACTCCTCGATATCTATCTGCTCAACTGAGCTCAGGAGAGCTATTCTGATGGATAACAGAATTTTGCCATGTAGCCTCTAAATGTCAAACCTTTTCACTTAATCCTCATTAACTCTAGTACAATATAATTAATCCTCATTAACTCTAGAACAATATTACCCAACCTTTGGTTTTTGGACTTCAATTTCCAGAAGCCTAAGCCAATTCCCCAAAGCACTGATCAGCCATACTGACTTATGCTTCTGGGAATTGAAGTCCCCCTGTGGCACATGGGCCCCACATTGGGAAACACTACTCTAGACCAGTGGTGCCCAAACTTTTTTTTTAGTGGGCTGGTCCCGCCCCCGACACACAGCTGCGGGGGCTGTAGGCGGGCTGCTCCCGCTGCTCAGTTTTGACATCAGCAGTGGCGGTATCAGAGGCAGTGACCACACTTTGCCCGGGCTGCTCCGAGCAGCCTCTTCCTCAGTCCCATCCCCTCATCAGCCTTTGCTAAAGCCGATCGCTGCTTTAGGGAAATTTTCAGAGCCTCCTGTGTTTCAAAATTCACGGTGCTAGAAGGGTAAATCTGGCACACTGCAGTGACATCATCCCGAGTGCGCCAGGGGCCTCTCTTAGCGCCACAAATTTTGAAACACAGGAGGCTCCAAAAATTTCCCTGAAGCAGCAATTGGCTTTAGCAAAGGCTGCTGAGGGGATGGGACCGAGCAAGAGGCTGCTTGGAGCAGCCTGGATAAAGCGCAGTCGCTTCCTCCACTGCTGCTGCTGTCAGGCGGTAGGGGCGGGTGGGGGTGGGGGGTCCGTGGTGAGCCCAGGTGCTCACCGCGGGCTACATTAATGATATGCAGGGGCCTAATTGGGCCCACGGGCCATAGTTTGGATGCCACTGCTCTAGACCATTGAATGTGATGTAGGGGAATGGTTAGCAGCTACATAAAGGTGAAGGGGAGGGATAGGAAATCAGCAATGCCCTTGCTTGGAGAGATGCCTACTGATTCCACCTTATCCTAAGGCTCTTTTTGTTTCTCTTTTGCCCAGAAAAAATGAAATCATGCTCACTTGTTGGTCATCATCTTCGTAGAAGCTATCCCCTTCTGTTCCATTCATCGATGTCTTGTCACACAGACTATTATAGGAGGAGCCACTACTGTTTCTCTTATATCCAGCAAATTTTGTGACATTGTCATCCGTTTGCCGTGAAGAGACAAAAAGGCTGATGTTGTCAAAATCGCCATCACAAAGCCCAGGTTCTCCTGCCTTTGCTGGATTGTAGGGTTTCAAGAAGGAGGAATAGACATATCCTTTCAAAACTAAGTATGGGGGAAATTCAAGTGAAAAAGATAATTTCAGAAATAGATACATATTTTACTCCACCTGTCCTTAGGATACTAAGGTTAGAGAGATACACCTCAATCTTATAATCTGCACAAGACGAGCTGCTGTTCTGGCCAAGAACTTACTTCCAGTGTCAACAAGCCATCTGCTGGTACTTCCAAAAGGATCCTTCTGCTCAACCACAGCTACCATTTCTCCTTCATACAGATCAATATCAAATTCCTGTGTGGCATTGCATTTACGCTTGGCTTGGTACAGCACCTCAGAGCTGTATGTGGACAGGAGCATTGACCTGTGGCTTTCAGTCTGACGTGGAATTTCAGGCTGAAAATGAAACAAAAAACTGTGTTCAGTTATTTCTAGTGGAATAGCCATGTTCGATTGTGGTATTTTGAGCCACAATCAGGCATACCCTGGTAACAGCAACCTTGTGTTGCCGGCTAATCTTTCTTACACTAAGTCAGCCAAAAGGAATTGCAGAATGAACTCACTCAAAGGTGCCTTAATTTTGGCACTTTCATGTCTGGCCTAGACACAGGAGAAGATATGGTGATGGTCTAGGACTCAGAAGACATGGATTCTAATCTCCATTCTGTCATGGAAACTCACTGAGGTTGTAATGGAACTAGTAATACCACTCACTAAATATCTTGCTTTCTTTGAAAGCCCTAACAGGGTTTCTATAAAGTCAGTTCTGACTTGATAGCACATCACACAGTTCACGTTGGTCTTTTGCAATATAATCAACATAGGCTCGTAGCTTACGGCAAAAGTTCATGCATTGTACTAACAGCTTTTGCTCCACCCCCAACACCACTGTTCATCTACTGCACAACTGGGGTATGTGCAAGACAGCTGGCAAACAGTTACCACAGCTTGCACAACTTGCCTTCTGTGGCTATGGAACCCAACAGTATTTTAACCAAAGAATCGCATGAGCAATTTAAAGCCTAAAGTGAAATGCAGTGCATGTCACTATGTGTCTGATGAACAATTATTTGGTTACTAGCCATTTTTCTCTTTTCTTCAATCCCTACCTCATTTGCATTGCCTTAGATGCATATCAGAATAAAGGTTTGAACCCAAAATGCTATCGCACATTTAATGTATTGTCTACTGGTGCACACATGCTCATTTAAGAATCTCACATCAACAAAAAAATATATCAAATGCATACTCCAGTGTAACATGTTTATTTGCTTTTAAAAAAATGGAAAGAGGAGCTGACAGATAATGTAGGGAGTCTGAAATCAACAGAAACTGCAGCAAGCAGAGGAAGAGATTAAACCATTTTTCCCTCACATGGTCCTCACAAAAACAGCTCTTTTAAAGTGGCTGTTGACATTGAGAACAAATCGCCCACTGATGCCAGGAAGATAAATTCCCCCAATAACATAAATGCCTGTCATTTGCATTTTTAAAGTCGTGCATGTTGCATCCATCTACACATTTAGTAAGACATTTGGTTTGGCCTGACTGGGTTCCAGAGATAACTGCTTACACAATTAGCTCTCTTTCATAGAAGAAAGACTTGATCTCATAGGAACCTGACGTTCCATCAATAACACTATTCACATAAGTATAGCACTCATGGGGTGTTCAGCAAATAAGTTACTGGTTTGTTCTATCAAAATTGACTTTTTCTGGTATTAACCAGATGTGGCCCACAGGGCTTCCACATCCTGACCACAATGGCTTTTGTTCTTATCTTCAATCAGTGATTAGAGATAAGAGTCCACTTAAAACTTGGGGCTAGTAGAGTTGCTACTTGCATAACCATTACTAATATGCATACAGAGATCCCTATCATGTATAGGCAGTTTATACATGTGCAAAAGTGCCATAAGGATCAACCAGTTCAGGCTACATCAGTTGTACAAGTTGTTTAACTTTACAGAATTCAAGGAAGGGAATTCAGATCTGATTTGCAACTGAGAAAGTTGTTATAAAACAGAACTCTGGTTTGCAGCTCATCAATTAGTAAGACTACAATGCCACATTCTCATGCATAAGGGTAAATCTGTGTACCAGTTACCAAAATGCACAGACTTTTTGTACACTGCAGGTGGGCCAACATGCTTAGGCTCACTACTTCTACTTTGAAGGCTATAAGATTATTCTCCTATGAATAGTAATGTGAAAGAAATTTGTCTTATTCCTCTATCTTAATGCACACATCCTCCCTGCATCAATTAAATGAAAGCAAAATGACAGGGATATACGACAACTCTCATCAAAAGGCCAGACAGATAAACCCAGTAATCCATGGATTATGTTATTTTATATATGAAGTGACAAGTTACAGATATGGACAAGCAAAGCTTTTATGCTCTTGCGCCTCTCTTGAAGGCAATGTTCTACACTAGACATGTCTAAATTTGAATACTTTCTAAAAATCACATGCTATTGCTATCAGAGGCATTTAGAGTCTTCCGCTGCAATAAGAAAATGGAAGATTAGTAGGTACTACACAGATCTTGAATGGAAAATATATCTGCAGATAGCATGTCTGCCATTTAAATGAAAGCCTCTGACAGCAACATAGCCAAGAGCTAGTGGAATAGAACATTGGGTACATTTTGGTGCAATATGGCAACAGATGTATCTTTGTTTTCATAAAGATCCAAGTTGCACACTTGCTTGGGACTAAGGCTGTGATGGCAAACCTTGGCACTCAGGTGTTCTTGGACTTCAGTTACCAGAAGCCCAAGTCAGCACTTCTGCTGACCAGAGCTTCTGGGAATTGAAGTTTAAGGGCATCTGGAGTGCCAAGGTTCGCCATCACTGGACTAGGGGATCCAACAACATTGGGTGTGGGAGCTCCATGAACATAATGTTGCTCTTTAAAGAACAGAAACAAAATCAACATCAGATGGGGAGAGGAAAAGAGTTACCTAATTCAGACTGCTAATTACTCAATATAAATAGAATAATACTCAGAAATCAGCATGTGTTCTAATCCCTGCAGAAACAGATTCCATTGAGTCAAGAGAGATATTCTTCTAAGGAAAGCTGGCAGGAATGTGTCCTTCAAATGCACAGCTACAAATAGGATTTTTGAGATAAGTGAAGAGTTTTGACTTAAGCAATCTCAATCCTCTCTTTGGACTACTGTATATTTAAAGATTGTTCATCCACAGCTAGCCAGCCACTTCTATTTGCTCCAGGAGTAGAATTGCCATAGACTGACTTTGCACTTCTAACGATAAGGTACAAACCTGTATGGGGATAGGCTTCTTCTTTTCAAAGCTTAGCTTTCTCTCAATAAATGTTATGCTGCTGTTTTCTTTGACAAAACTCAGATTGTGTACCTCTTCAAGGGCCTGATGCTGAATTTCAGTGATACTTGGAGAAGACAGCTGAAAAGGTAAAAGAGGTTTAAAGTTCCACAATAGGCCAAATACCACAAAAATTCAAGAATATTGTCATGTAGCTCATGATAATGAAATGGAGGGGGGTGGATATAAAATGGGATTCAATATTTTGTCTCATAGGTCTTCTGGCAGAAATTCATCATGGGAAAAGATTTCTATTCATTGCTTCTCTCATCTGGCAAAATTTCTGAGATTTAATTTCTCCAGGTATAGTGACAGCATATCTCACCTGCTGAATTTCTGATGTCTATAGCCCTAGAGTGCCGTTAAAGAAAATAAGGGAAATTGGGTCTAGCTTATGTCGTGCATCTAGAATTCTCATTGGCTATAGTTTAACAAGATGCAAATGAACCTAATCCCCTTCCAGCATCACACATTCCTCTTTCCATGGCTAAAAGGAGATTTTTGGAAGATTTTACTTTTGATTAATCAGTCATAATAATCATGTCATATCAATCTAGCTCTGCTACCAGCACAGGCATTTAGAGCCACTCGGGGACTAAACCTAGGACAGCCTATCCTAGTTTGTCCATCAGATAAAGGAGAAGTTCCAAGCAGCTAGCTTCCTTTGTCCTTCACAAAAGTACAAGAACAAGCAGGACTAACTGTAGTGCTGGGAACAAGAAAACTTAAGAGAACAAGTCTTAGCAACAATACTGAGTCAAAGAAGAAGAGGGGGGAAATCCTGGCAGGTGGCCCAACTGAAAACCTGGTGGAGCCAGATTAAAATTGATGCCACTAGAGAGCACCATCCACACACTGGCAGAGCTGTGTTACAAAAAAGAAAGACTGCTGAAAGCCACATTAGAAACAAGACATGAGTAAAGCTACCTTGCCACATTAGAAACAAGACATGAGTACAAGCTACCTTCCAAATACACAAAAAAAATTAGCAACCCAAGGTGCCCCTTTCTGAATCTGCTTAATTGCATTTCTTGGGCATATCTCCTTGCTAGAAGAACTGCACTGCAAAATTTTAAGAAGTGCAAACACTGAAGGATAATTTTGTTTCCTTCTGGAATTTAGGACATGCAAACTTCATAAAGCCTTATCAATACTCAAAGCTAATGGAATTCTTTTCAGTTCCTCATTCCATGCCCATGCAATGGAGTTGCTGTTTGTGGTTGTTTTTTGTATGACTGTGGCATTTCTACATAGCATAGGACAGCAACTTTATTGAACTCCTAGAACCGTAATGTGAACCTTGGCACACCAGGTGTCCCTGGACTTCAATTCCCAGAAGCCCTGATCAGCAGGAATGCCTGTACCTAATCTACTCACCTGTACAAGAGATTCCCCCTTGGAAAAGTACTGCAGTGATGATGACATCATGTCCCTTAAGAGAGTAATGAGGCAACACAGGCAATTTGTCACAATTCTTCTTGCTGTCTTGTTGAATGTCTGGAGTTCTTCCACAAGGTGAGCATTGAGGGCCTCGTATTCCCTCCTGGAAAGATCCATTTCATCCCCTGGCATCTTTGGATGGGAGCTGTTATAGTCTAGCAGTTTGTCATAACGTTTCTGGATTAGCTTTTGAGGGCCCAGAAATAAGGCCTGCAGTGCTGACAGGGGAGACAGCACCAATCTGGCAACTTGACGCACCTTGATGTATATAGATAGGTCATGAGAAAGAAAGCCAAAACAAATAAGACTTCAAGCCAAAGAAACATCCAACATTCACTCATTCACTACTATACTCAAGTTACATATATGAGACATTGCAGATTAGTGAATCAGAGGATTTAGCTCTGCACTAGCACAGGATTTTTTCATGTTACACCCAATTTGGCTTAAATAAAAGTTGAGGTGTCCGGCACAGCAGGGCAGAGCAGAGCAAGTAGCCTCTGGGGGTTGGGTGGAGACCTCCCCCCCGCCCCCTTAGGTTGCTCACTGTGCCCTGCCCTGCCCTGCTGGACGCAAGGCTGGGAGAGGATGGCTGTGCCACCTGGCTGAGAGGAGCTCCGGTGGGAGAGCCCTGAGCCAACTCAGCACTGGAAGTGATGGTGAGGAAGAGGAGGAAGGAAGGAAGACCCACGCCCATCCCGGGGGCAATTCCAAGCTGCCCCATGGGTGAGTGGACTGGAGAGGGAAAACCACCCTGCTTCCCCTCTCACCACGTGCAGCTGGGCGCCCTGTGGTGGTGTCCAGAGTCAGACTGATCACCTCCGTTTCCCTGACCTGTGCAGACATTCCTCCTCTCCCCCCACCCCAGTGAGGGGGCAAGCGATTCTGGCCTGGCTCCAAGTCCTATGCTGCCTCGTCCCCTGTGGCTTGAGCCCTTGGCACAGCATCGCCTTGCCACCCACTGGGACATCTTGCTGCCCCTTGGAAAATGCCACCCAGGGCAGGTGGCTCCCCCACCCCCACCCCACTATGCTACTGTAATTAATATTTTAGTTTACAACTAGCATTTTAAACACTACACATATACTTTATCTGGGAACCGGCCTACCATTTGGCTGAGCGAGGTGGCCATCTCAGACAGCAGGTTGTGAGTTTTGTGACAAAGCAGCAATTGTTAGCTATTCTTTCTTTTCTATTATTATTATTTTTACTACCAGTGAAAGAGGAAGGCACTTGGGAAACTTCTGTCTCACTCTCAGATGTCAAAATTAGTGTCATTGCACTATATATTTAACCTGTCTTTAGAAACTTTTAAACACTTGCTTTCTCTCATCTCTGTATCTTGCATTTAACTGCGCTTTCTTCTGTAATTTCTCAGTGAAATGTAAACATGAGCTTACTTTACGGGTCTCTCCGAAGAAGAAATATGCTAGTTACACAAAGAGTATGCATTTCCCATTTAATGTCTAGTTTAATCCTGACTTGGGACTTTGGGTTCTTCAATGCACATTATTTGAACAAGTAGGATGTGTCCTTTGTCGCTCATTCTCAGGCAATGTAATGTGTTAGGTTGGCCTTTTCTGGATTTCAGAACAACTCTCCAGGTATTTCTTCTTTCCCCTATTAAAAGTAGGATTTTTGATATGCAGTGAAATGAGGACCACTGTGAATTGGGTTCAAGCTATTTTTCTCCCTCTTTTATGATTTGTGGCTAAACATCAGCAAAGTATAAGGCAGGGGTTCCCAACCTAAGGCCCATGGGCCAGATCCGGCCCCCAGTGCCATTTCAAGTAGCTCCTCATCCCTCCCAGGGTATTCAAGAAACAAAATGGCTGCCCCTTTGAAGCTGTTGGGACAAAATGGCCACTCCTGTTGTCAGGCAGGGCAAAATGGCTGCCCAACCCTCAAAGCTAACTGAGAGAATGTGATCCAGCCCCCAGCTTGCAAAGGTTGGGAACCCCTGGTATAAGGCAACACAGCTGCTTCAAATTCTCTATCCCCTTCTTTAGAATTCAGTATATCTCAAGGACTTACAAATTCTTCATTGGGGTTTTCAGCATCAATCCATGTCTTTGAGGAGCCAATTTCCTCATTTCCTCCCTCACATAGAAGATCTTGAAGTTGTGACACATTCTGTGCAGCCCAAAGAGTAGAATCCTAAAAAAGAATTAAATAGACATAACAAAAGAATGTAAAAATGTGTGTATCACAATAGGTCACCATTTGTGTTAACCAAGGTTTGCTCCTTAAGCCACAAAGTACATGAAAGGTGAACAAACAAACCCTGATATATTTCCTCATTTCTGGTTTATTTCTCTCCTGTTCCTTCTCTTCACTCTGTTTCCAATAAGAAGATATACAAAAACAGATTAGGGACAAAACAGATTTACAGGCTCAGACATCACTTCAATAAAGTTTGTTACTCTTTAAGGCACCAGGAAACTCTTAATATTTTATTTTATTCACAAACCAGAGTCAATAAAACAACCTGTTAAGAATTCCCTGGTGCCTTAAAGACTAAAAAACTTTACTTTCCATAAAGCATGTGTTCCATTTTGCCTGTGATATCTAATGAAGTGAGCCAGTCTAGACATTTTTGGCCTTAGAAGCAAGTAAGCAAGCAAACACTTAGATTGCCACAAGGCTCTTGGTTGTTTTTGCTGAAGCACAGCTAACATCAGAAGAGTAGCGTGCCTTGGCGGGGCCCCATATAAAAATTTGTTTGGGGGCCCTTAGGAAGGGTAAAGATTTGTTTTGCTTACGCACGTTGGGGGCCCCCGTGGCCCTGGGGCCCTGTATAATTGATACGGAGATACGGCGGTAGCTACGCCTCTGGCTAACATCCCTCTAGAAAAGTTAACAAATCATGGCCATAATCCTGTTCCAAAGCTCCATTCACTAGCATTGCAGAAATGATGTCACTGGTAGTGACAGATTTCTACTAATTAAAGAATTCCAGGTTTGGTTACAGATTACATGTGACTTCATCTAACTATGTGCAAGTCCGAACAACCTGAAATATAAGCAGGAATTGTTTGCTTAGTGGTCATCTGCCACTGCTGGTGATGTCATTCCTGCTATATCAGCACACCTAAGAACACAATACTGGCCCATGGATTCAGATTGTGATTTATGGCTGGTGAACAAACCTCTTTTCACAACAAACCTGATTTCAGTGAGCCTCATCTTGGCTTGCTACAATACTGTATAGTGTGGAAATCACTCTTGCTGTTGCTTAGCATAGTAAATCACACTAAAAGTAGTCCCATTTAATCAGCGGGGATTTGGTGAATGATGCCTCTATAAATTCCATCCATTCCAATAGAACAATCTAGTTGCAATTTACTGTGCTAAAATAAATTATAACTTGAGTAGGCCAATTCAACTCAATGGAATTATGGAGAAATTCAGTGGGCCTATTTTAGTGCAGCTACCGGTAACTACACTAAGCAACAGGATTGCAGTCTCTAGGATTATATTATGTGATGAGAATTCAGCATTTTTAAAGTTGAATTTTGAGAAAACAAATCCCAGTGGAGGAAAAAAGGTAGTATTCAGACTTCACAGCAAGAAGATTCAGCACAAACTTCAGACTGAGTTTCATTGTCACTCAGAAGTAACCTGTGAGTAGTGAGTAGATTTTCGTTTCCAAGCATTACTCCCTTTACACTCACCTCCAGTTGTTGCAGGAACAATGAAATATTCTTCACCCAAAGTTTGACTGTTTTGTCTAAACTTCTGAAAATTTTTTCTTCTTTATTAAAAGTTTCATCTTTCACCTAAAAGATATGGTAATATTATGGTTAAGGTAAGAACTCACACATGAATAACTGGGTGAACTGCCTGAACAATATTAGAAACATTGAATAAAATGCCTCTGTATTCTTTCAACTGGAATTACAACTGCATCTTCATGATATCAGAAATTGTTGATTGTATATTGGGACCTCAGTTAGTCACAACATTAAACCATGGTTCACTGTTATGTGAGCTTAGCCTGGGTAAACATATTCCTTCCTCCTCCTCCTATACATCCCAATAGCATGTTTCCAGAGAGGAAGTTGTAAGCTCCGTTTCATTTTTTGATTGGCCATAATTTTTGCTTCATCCACTTTCATAAAAATTGCCAGTTTTCCTAATGAAAATGGAGGCATGCATTTTTCTCCATTTTGTTTTTTCTCAGACCACTTTTAATTTTTATTTCTTCTTGTGGGGGAAAGGGAAACTAAGTGATCAGAAAAATTCTCAGGTGGATTTTATTCTATCTCTTTTTGGAAAGAGTTGAAATACTTTCTAAGGTAGAGAGTATGGAGATACATTGTGTAAGACAATTTACAGAACTAGAGATCAAAACACCCTGCGCATATTTGCAACACTCAAATTTAAGACACCTTTCTGTAGCTAGTAGGGTGCTGTCATCTTCGCAATCTGCCCTATCAGGGAGTGCCTTTATTCCCTGAGAATCACAATGCATAGGATTGAGCAGTTTATATGCTACAACAGCAATCAATGTATTAAAGATGGTTTTATATTTTTCTTCTTCTGCCATATCCAAATCCGAATATAGGTGATCATCATGGCAATCAGCTATGAAGACTGTCTTGAGAATATAATGCAGTGGGCTTTCATCTGCCTTCTGCATTGCAGCGTGACACCCGTACCACTGATCAAGTTCTGAGAGTCACTTTCTGGTCCTGAACCCTTTTGGCATGCAAATGCCTCACCAGCCCCAGGCAAGTATTGATGAAGCTGCTGCCCTCCATCAAGATGGATTCAAGTGGGATTTAATCCACTTGGGGACCATCACCTTTCCCTGTAGACTTCGCCAAGGCTGTTAGACTTCAGGGTTGTCAATTTAGTTAACCGCCACCTAACACTTGGCATTGAGTTGCTGGCAGTATGGTCTGCTCTATTACCATACCAAGATAACATGGTCAGACTCAAATTTTTACATATCATTATTAGGTAAATTAATGCAAAACTCATATAGGAACTATGTTAAAGCAAAAGCAATAGCTATAGTTACGGATGAGCTGGCAGGATACTTTGGTGCTGGCTGGATAGTTCAGTGGTTTAGGTCAGTGGTTCCCAATTAGTTTTTTCTACGTACCACTTCAAGAAAGACCTCAAACTTGCGTACCCCCTATTGCAGGAACATTAAATATCGCGTACCCCTTATTGCAGGAGCGTTAAATAAAAAATGAAATCAGGTGTATTTTATATTTATTATCATCAAAAGACATTCTAATGACAGAGAACACATGTTTCATTAATGTGACAAATGTGCACGTTGACAATGACGAGCAAATAGGCGGGAATAGGGGTGGCCGTGATCAGGTGACACGAGACGCGGGAGGCGCAGGAAAAACCGCCACCACGGGAGAAAGCGCTTGACGCATACGATTGACTTACCTACTGATCGTTTAATTAAATTGAATATTTTTTTGGCAATTGTTATTGCATTATTGTTTTTTAAGGATTTAATATTTTAGTTAAGAGATTGCTGCGCGTACCCCTTGATGCAATCTCGCGTACCCCTGGGGGTACGCGTACCACTAATTGGGAACCACTGGTTTAGGTAAATGTCTGTGGAATCAGAGGTTGGGAATTTGATTCTCCACTGTGCCTTCTGAAAGAATACCCAGATTGTGTAACATTTGGCAAGCTGTACAGTCCCAGGGTGTGGTAAACCACTTCTGTGTATTCTCTACCTAGAAACCCCTGGAAAGGGTCATCATAAGTCAGAATTGACTTAAGGGCAGATTATTATTATTTTTTATGGATGAAACATTTTATGTTGCTGAAGCAGAAAAATAAGTCCAGATCTGATATGAAAGTAAGTATTGTATCCATTTTTCATTTCCCCTCCCCCTACTTTTTAAAACTATGTCTGCAAAATATCTGGAATTGTTATACAGTATCTCCTGGTCCTAATTACAGCTTTCTTCATAGCTGGACAACTTACAACTCTAGTCACTCTCCGTGATTAGTTTTAGGAAGTCACATTCACTTTGGTTTGTTCCCTGCTGACACTGATCAGCCATCAGCAGTAATCTAATTATTATCACCACTAGAAGTAAAGAAACAGCAATGGAAATCAAGGATGTTGGTGGGGAAGTTTGAACAATCCAAACACAGGAGAGAACACTGTTTCTCTGCTGCTATCAGTGGCAGCTTTTCATCCTGATTCATCAGCACACCACCACCCTTCTCTCCTGCAGCTCTCTTCACATGCTCCAAAAACAATCCCAAAGGGCTGGAACATGTGTAGTGAGGGGAGAAGACAGATGGATGTTCTGGTGGAAGCATCAGTACAATATTGGATGTGAGCCCACCCTTTCCTAAAAAGTAAAAGCTGAATTTGCATGATTACCTCCCTAAGTAATATAGACAAAAATCTGATCTAGTCTGATGGGATGGGGGGGGGGGGATGGTATAAGATCTTGATTTTTTTAAAAAAATGAAGCAGCAGGTGTAACTCAGGTGTAAATTCAGTGAAGAATTTAAAGGGTGTGTATGTGGCTGTGTCAGCTTAGAGGTTAAGATGCTGAGCTTGATGACCAGAAGGTCAGCAGATCAAGACGTGAGCGCTGCACGACGGAGTGAGCTCCCATCATCTGCTCCAGCTCCTGCCAACCTAGCAGTTCAAAAGCAAGACATTGGAAGTAGATAAATAGGTACAACTTTGGCATGAAAGGTAACAATGTTCCATGCGCTACAGTGTCTAATCATGTCTACCATGGAAATGTCTGCAGATGCAGATAGTGCTGGCTCTTTGGATGTAAATAGAGTCAGACATGACTGCCTTCTGGGCAAGGGAGACCTTTACCTTTACTATGTGGACTGAAAAAGAGAGAAGTAATACCCCACCCAATTGAATCTCCCTTATACTATGTGTGACTCCATATTCTCCTCCACACCTGAAATGTAATATACAGTCTGAGGAAAAGGGCCTTTGGGTGGTAGACCCAAAACACTGGAATGCCGCAACAAAGGAAATCTTCCTGATCCCCTTGCTGTCCCAGCACCCAATGTCCAATGTGCAGGAAATCCATTCAATTTTTAACAACTTTTCTTTTGGCTTTCTAAATGTCTCCTCTGCTACTGTTTTATTCTGATCTTGACCTTTGTGCTGCCTTATCCTAAGGTTTCTGGGATTTTACCATGTTGCTTTATTGTTTTACGTGTATTTAACCCTTCTGGGTGCAGAATAAACAAGATACATATAAGGATGTGAGAATGGAGGAAGAGGATGTGGGGAAGGCAGTTCACCCCAAAACTGCTCAGTCCAATCATGAAAAAATGCAAACTTTATTAAATGAGATCCTGGACTTTGAGTAAGAAAGCAGATGTGAAATGCAAACAAGGATGTACTGTACCTTCAATCTTGTAACTCTGCATTTGATTTTCCCTGCCCCTCGGTCCTTAATTAGTTCCTCCCTTTTGAAAACTATCTCCTGCAGTAACCATTTTAAACCAAAATAATTTATTTATTTAAAATCTCAAATTAGTTTGGGACTGGAACAAATACAACAGATTTGGCAGCTAGTAAGAATAAAATCCAGCCAAGATAATTCATTAAAAATCATGTGTAACTGACAGCATAGCAATAAGAAAAATGCTTGGAACAATAAAGAAATAGGTCTTTAGTTAGTGACACCTAATATCAACAAGCAGCATACCTAGTGTGGTGTAATGGATAGAGGGATGGACTAGAACACAAGCTGGCTTTAATCTCAGTTCAGCCATGAAAGCTCACTTGAAGTATGGAACTGATAAAGCCTTAAATATCTCACTTACCTTGAAACGTTTATTATAGTCACTATAATTCAGCACATAACAACGTCAACATGAAGACTATCCCACATAGTGGGTGATGCAACAAAGAAGGCCCTTTTCCATTTCATAGGCAAATAAACCATTACAAGGTTCCTGGACAATAAGCAGAGGGCCATGTCTATGGAATAAAGCAGTTTCTCAGATATCCTGGCAGGCAAGCAGGCATTTTTGCCCTAACTGGCAAATTTGGCTAATACTTGACAAGTGTGACCCAGAACAGTACATGAAATCATCCCCTCTGCCACATTAGTTTTCCAGCCTCTGGACATAAAGCTGGAATCTGGCCGGGTTATCCTGCTATGGTAATAGAGTAGACCATACTGCTAACAACGTGAGTGTCTGAGGACTAATGGCCTTGGGTGGCGAAGTCCACAGGGAAGGGTGATGATCCCCAAGTGGATCCATCTTGATGGAGGGCAGCAGCTTCATCAATACTGCCCTGGAGCCAATGAGGACTTTGTGTGCCAAAAGGGCTCAGAACCAGAACTGGATCAGTGGTACGGGTGTCATGCTGCAATGTGGAAGGCATATGAAAGGCCACTGCATTATATGCTCAGGGCAGTCTTCATGGCTGATCACCATGAGGATCACCAATACTGTAATCGGATTTGGGTACAGCAGAACAAGAAGTACATAAAGCCTGAAAGGACTAATCACATGTTTTATTCCCAGGTTTTTTCTGGGAGCCATGCAACTTTAGCCTACCCTCCTAGGATATTACAAACATAGGGGGTGAATAGATTTTTTCCAGTGCCCATTCTGACATTGAGGGCTAATGACAAAGTGCTAGAGTGCCATAGATCAATCATAGACCAAGCAAATTTGGAGGAGATATCGCTTTGGTCACAAGATGCAGAACACATTTCCCCAAGTATTATTAAGACTGCCCTTTCATTACATAGCAAGACCTGATTACTATTTTTCCATTTTCCTCCTCATTTCTTTCTCTTTCTTTATCATGTCTCTTAAGATTGTAAACCACTGTTACAAAATATAAACGGCCTTAAATGCACCTAGAAAAAAAGCAGCACAGCCAGGAAGTAAATCAGTGAAGATGTAAATAAATAAGGACACATTTAGGCACAATTTATGACCACAGAAATTTAGTTCCCCATGGAGCAGCATAAATAATATGGCTGTTGGCGATAAGGAAGAAGAAGAAGTGGAGGTGGGAAAGGAAAAAGAAGAGAAGGAGAAAAAAGAATAGGAAGGAGAGGATCTCTGCAGAACATAATCAAATACAACTGAATACCTGAAGTTCTCCTCCAGTTAGAATTTTCAGGTGACCTGTGACTCTCTTGGACTTCTTACTAATCGAGTGAATGTTCAGCTTTGAAAACTTCTCTTTCAGAGACTCGTCATCATCATTCTTCTTATATTTCAGCACTACAATCAGGCAAAGCAGACCCATAGTAAGTGTTTGAATGTATAGGATGCCACAAAGCCCTCCTTCTCTTTTATGTCACCCAAGGCCAGAGAGACAGAGTGAGACAAGAAAGATACTGCTGGCTGCATTTATGGAAATAGCAAAGATGATGAAAATCCTTATGGCCACATAAGCTTTTAAAAATCCATCTCTCTAATTGCTCCAGTTTGTTTGCAGTAGCACTACCAACACTATTTATTGCTGAATGCATAATCCTGTGCGCTGTAATGATTTTCATGCCTTTGCAGTCTAAATCCCTAGTGAGTCTGCCTGGGAGATGCTTAGATATCAAACACACACACTGCCTAACTTTATTATATGCCTTAAGCAAACAGAAGCATTGAACTGTGGACCAGAAGCAAATTTAATGTTCCCCTCCTCTTTTCTCTTGATGAAGCTAGTAAGACTTGCATATACTGTATAATTCAGTGATTTAATTATTCCTTTCCTGTGATGAAAAGTTCATATAGTACATACAAAGAATACTGATAGTTCTCTATGACAGCCCAATAAACCTCCATGCATGGCAGGGATGGATAGATTTTAGCCTTAGAGTCTCTTTGGCCTTCCAGCACTAGCACACCTGTCACTACTCCGTTTTTTATGGAGTAGTGACAGGTGTGCTAGTTTGTGTATTTAAATACATTTATTTATTTATTTTGCTGAGAAAAGAATACTGAATTGTCATTTTCAGAAATTTCCAGGAAAAGTAATTCTCCATTAATCAAGTCACAAGAACTCACTATAGGGCAGTGATGGCCAACCTTGGCACTCCAGGTGTTCTTGGACTTCAATTACCAGAAACCCAAGTCAGCACTCCTGCTGATCAGGGCTTCTGGGAATTGAAGTTCAAGAACATCTGGAGTGCCAAAGTTGGCCATCACTGCTATTGGGTTAACTTCCCACAAAGATCCACTTTGCAAATCCACAAGTGAATTTCCTCATTATTTCTACATGCATTTCCTCAATATTTCCACAGTTCTGTAAATCTATGTGAACTCTGAAGTATGGAGGGGAACTTTCTCACCTTAATACACAGAGTGGGTCTGTCCGAGTTCTTCAGGAGCATGTAGAGTGCTCAAACAATTTACAAGAATAAAAAGAAACAGCCCTTTAAAATCAAAACAGTTTTCAAAGTGCAGCTTGGAAACAGT
The DNA here is from genome assembly GCA_030440675.1 of Furcifer pardalis. Classification (NCBI taxonomy): domain Eukaryota; kingdom Metazoa; phylum Chordata; class Lepidosauria; order Squamata; family Chamaeleonidae; genus Furcifer; species Furcifer pardalis. The sequence continues at coordinate 80,751,932 of CP126892.1, forward strand.
TATTTGACTGTTCTACCTAAGTAAAGTCATTAAAAAGAAAACAGAAATGCCAGGTAAAGCTGCCTACTCTTTGTTTTCACTTCACACAGTTTACCATAAACTAAAGAACAAATAGAAAACAAAGAAAGATGTAACAAATCACTAAGAATAAGCGGGGAAGTCCCCATATTATAAAAAGATTACTGTATTTCTAAAAGTGCCAACTGGTGGACATAAAAATAGTGCATAGCTAAAAAACAGATCCTAAAGATAATTACTTTGCTCTTGAATAGGGTTGAATATACTTATATTAACAGCATTTTATCTCTGCCCTCAGTGTCATGATATGAAAAAATGTGGAAAATTCTTTATAATCTCTCATAAAGACATTCTTATAAACATAAAAGGTTCTCTAAATGTATCTTGCTATTATCTCCTATAAGTTGATGTTTTCTTACCAATATCCTTTCTCCTTTTAAGCTCGTTGATGTTCATATTCATAGATTTCACAGCAGCCAAGGCATCCTGCAATGTTCTGTGGTCTGGGTGAGATAGGGGTGTTGCATTCAAGAGCTCACACAGTAACAATGGATATTTCATCACCCGCTGTATTGGTTTGATCATCAGAGATCCCATATCCAGTAGATTTGGTTTGCCCCTGAAATTTAAACAAAGTCATGTTAAGCAAACGAAAGAGTTCCTGAAAATCAACCATAGAGACGATGGCTTCTTTTGCTGAAACAAATGTGGTTGCTAAAAGAGGGCATAAGGTTTGGAAAAACAAACAAGTGTGTGAATCTTGAGTCATTATAATCCATGGCATACCAGCTATTGGTAAAATTCAGATTGAACAATATATATATGCCTTCAGTTCTTTGACATGACAGTGCATCTTTATGAAGCATAGCTGGGAGAATTAACCATCTCAGGTCACCTACTTCCCAGAAATGTCAAGCATTGGTGATGATGTGTAGCAGGTAAGCCTCTGATATCTTCACAAGGGTATTGTATACTCCTTTGCCATACAACTGGGATCTTCCTTGATAGGCAGACATTAGTAGCTGACAACTCTTCTCCATACATGCTTTCAAATCACTTCAAAACCTGTTTCTGCTGTCAGTATTTCCTATTTTACTGAGCATGTCCCCCCACCCCCCCGCCACTCAGTTATTTAGCATCAGAGCTGCTGCTACCCACCCACCCCGCCTGCCTGTCTCATGAAGAAAAGATGAGCAGTAACAATTCAGAAGCAAAGTGTCAGCCATAGAGAAGCCAGTATGACACACACCCAAGCCAGGGATGGCGTTGTGAGAAACTCCTTTTAACCCAGTCAAGTTATTTGTCCATCTCAGAGGCAATGGCTGCCCAGGTTCTCAATCAGAGTTGTTCTTTCCCATCCTCCTGCTTTTTGGTTCTGTTTACCTGGAGCTCTTGCAGATTGACCTTGGACCACAGTGACAAACCTTGGCACTCCAGCTGTGCTTGGACTTCAGTTCCCAGAAGCTCTGATCAGCAGGTTTACTGACTTGGGCATCTGGTAATTGAAGTCCAAAAACAGCTGGAGTGCCAAGTTTCGCCACCACTGACTAGGACTTTCCTAATGCAAAGCACTGCTCTGCTGCATAACTAAAACCTGGACCTTTACCTGGTGGCCTCGAGACTCTTCTAACTTTGTGTTTCTGAGACAGGAGGGAAAAGCATATTATAACAACATAGGTAAGTATAACTAGCAACAGTCAAAGCCTTTAAAACTGACAGGTTGATTTTAATAAGAATTTTGATATATGTTAATGTCTGTAGAAATAAAATTATAAAAAGCTACAATAGAATCATTCTGATACTTAAAAGTGACTCAACAACTTCATTGTTGTTTTGTTGTTATTTTTTGGTTTACATTTTCTGAAACTGACTGAAGCAGCTACCTCTTTGAACCTTAACAACAGGAAGTTTAATTTAATTTAATTTTCCCACTTGTATGCCACCCAATCAGGAAACCTGACTCAGGGCGGCTCACACAATAATTATACTATATACAGTACACAATAATACAATATGCACAATAATTATACAATACTCAACCTACAAGAACAGCATATTATAATAATAATATACAACCATACAATATAACAATACAATACCTCAGTGGCCTCTCTGCCCTGGCCACAGGCAAAGTCCAGGGGCAGCAGCAGCAAAGTTGCTGTGTTTCCATACGTACATTCTTAAATTCTGAGAGAGTGTGTCTGTGTGTTTGTCATATCACACACAATGTGTAGCTGGGCTCATTTTGAGACCTGGGTCCTGCACAAAGGAGTGAACTCCCATCTCTGTCCTAGCTCCTGCCAAACTAGCAGTTAGAAAGCAAGAAATTGCAAGTAGATAAATAGGTACCACTTCAGTGGGAAGGTAAAAAATGTTCTGTGTAAACAAACACACACACACACACACACACACACACACACACACACACACACACACACACACACACACACACCATATATACCAGTAATGGTGAACCTATGGCATGTGTGCCAGAGGTGGCACTGGGAGCCATCTTTGTGGGCATCCGTGCAGTCACCCCAGCAGAATTCACCCAGCAGAATTCACTCAGCAGCTCAATGGAAGCACTTCCTCCCTCCCCCCAGCACAGAGTTGACCCCGCCCCTCTGCCCAGCAGCCCAATGGGAGCATTTCCTTCCTCCCCTGTTGCTGTGTTGGCACTTTGCGATAAATAAGTGGGTTTTGGGTTGCAGTTTGGGCACTCTGTCTCTAAAAGGTTTGCCAACGCTGATATATACAGCTCAAACAAATATAGAGCTCTTTGTAGGTCCTACAATATGAGGGGGGGGGACCCAAATTTAAAATTACAATTGCTTTCTACAGAAAACCCCAATGAAATCTAATCCTTAATAGGGAAATGTAGCTGGTACAGTAATTGTCTTTGCTTCCACATTTGCTCTTTGGATAGCTGCCAAAGTGATGAACAGCTCATCTACTTGTATTTCTGCATGATACAATCTAGCAATCTGGGTTGAAATACTGGCTTGCTAGGGGATAATGATTCCTGGTACATTAAAGGCTACCAAGTTCAAGACATCTAATTCTGCCCAGTCAGATTATCCAGTGATAACCACTCTCCTCAGATTAGTTGTGATTTTAACACACATTCCTTAGCATGACATGCAGGAGAGGGGGAGAATAATCTCACCACAAAGGTTAAAATCAATGTGTAACAACTTGTGACCTCCATGGGCAAAATCAAGTGGATAATTCATCGATGATACTTCTGCAAACCACAATATCTCCACATGAATACTCTCAAACTTCTAAGGCTGAAAACAAATGTGCTAACCATGTTGCAAATTACTGCTGCTACTTTATGCTCAAATCAACACATCTGGCAATATTCTAATGACATCCCATTCCCTCTGCAGATGGCAAGCAACAGAATGAAGCCATACATGGAATAACAACATGTTCCACTCTTTACTCCCAGCCTCTCCTAAATTCATGGAATTGTAAAATGGATACCACCCCCATGTATTTTGCAATTTGCAGGAAGGGCAGGATACAAAGTGGAATGATAATAAGAGGTAAACATGGTCAGTTCATGAAAAAAGAAACCCAGCTCATCTGGATATTCTTTGAAATCCTCTTTATGTACTCACTAAGTCTGGTGCTCCAAACACACATTCCTGTGTCTTTATTTTCACAGATTAAGGGAGAAAGCAAACATTGTAATGCCCAGTCCAGTTTGAAATTTATATTGCAAACTCGTAAGATAGCTCTTTGCAAGATCCCTCTTTGCAATATTTGCATATGTAATAAACTAGATCCAGCCCAAGATCATTAGTACTAGCGTGTGGTAAAGTGGGAAGATTGCCAAGTCTAAGGTTTTAAGAAATGGTGATGCTTCTCTGGATCTCTAACCAGGGAGATGACTCTCGTAACATTAAGGAAAAGTGTCACTTTTGTGTGTGAAATAGTTTTAAATCTATACATTAATTGCTATCCAGATCTAACTCCCACTAGAATTCCATAATAGACCAACATAGAGGGTTATTTTTAATATAACAAATAAGGATGGGACTTACATTTAAAAAATAAAAAGGAAAACATAAGAAAAGAGGTGTAAAAAAATACAAATACTTTTCCATTTTCAGAATCTTCAAAAGAGAGTCTCTTAAATATGAGTAAACAAAACAAGACAAGACAAAAAATAATACCAGCAATGATGGGGCACCTTAAAGACTAACTGTTATACTATACTGTATTTTGATGTTAGCTTTTGTGGATCAAGTCCACTTCATCCATGGACTTGATCTGAGAAAGCTAACTTCAAAATACAGCAATTAGTCTTTAAGGTGCTCCAATTGGTTTTTTTTTTTTTTTTGCTTTCTCTCTGATATGCTTGCAAAGACTAAAAATGATACCATTTCAAAAAAAATTTAATATAAATGATTGACTTTAAACCAGTGGTTCCCAATGTGGGGCCTACTCCCCACAGGGGGACTTCAATTTTCAGAAGCCTAAGTCAGTACATTGGCTGATCAGTGCTTTGAGGAATTGACTTAGGATTCTGGGAATTTAAGTCCAAAAACCAAAGGTTGGGAAACACTGCTTTAAACAAACAAGGAGAACACAGCTACAGTATTCTCTTTCTCATTGAACTTTTTCCTTACCTGGGAAAACCTTGACCTGTTATTTGGCCTGAGAAGACACCATGGCCTGGCAGGTGGCTGAGAACATCACCTTCTCCTCTGGGCCCACACCAACGGCCTGAGGGAGAAGACGCCACGGCCTAGCAGATGGCTGAGGACCTCACCACCACCTCCAGGCCCCCATCAATGGCCAGAGGGGAGTTAGTCTGTGTTCTGCTTTGGTTGTTTTGTGAGGTTGTATTTTATGATTGTTACTGTACTCTTGCTGTTTTGACTGTAAGCCACCCTGAGTCACCTTGGCAAGTGGGCGGCAATATAAATCTGAACAAATGAATAAATAATAGTTTTTGCCTTATTCATATATGCCTCTATCAAAACATGAACCTAGATTTAGATGGATATGAATGACAGTGAAAAACATTCAGCCAATACACCAAAATTATTCTACCTTTCATAATAAATAAGATACAGTAAAACCCCAACTTACATATGCCTCGAGTTACATAAAATTCGATTTACATAATGATTTTTGCACTAAAACTATGTTCTGATTTACATAAATGTCCCGATTTACATAACACAATTTCCTATGGGTTTGCTTCGAGTTATGTAACAAATTTATTTTTCCTATGGAGTTGCTTCGATTTACATAAACATCATTTCCTTATGGGTTTGCTTCGAGTTAAGTAAAAAATTAATTTTTCCTATTGGTTTGCTTTGAGTTAAATAAAAAACCAATTTACATAAAAGCCTACAGAACAATTTTTTTACACAAGTAGGGGTTTTACTGTACTTTCATTTGACACTCCCCACAGCTGGTGACATGTCTAATGTTGCTGAGTTATGTGATACCATAAGTAAAACTAGGGAAATTTGCTTTGATGAACTGTTTTCTCTGATTCTCCTAGCCACCTCAGCCACTGACTGGGGAATTTTGGGAGCTGTCGTTCAAAGAAGTAGCTTTGGTGAAAAGTTCACTGATTCCCTTTAAAGATTTTAAAGGAAAATTTAATGCAGGAAACAGATTTCATGAGCACAAAATGCTAGTTTAGGAAATAATTCTAACTGGGACAAATCTTGCATAATACTTAGTGAATTCAGATCCGTATCATTCTGAGTCATAAGGCTTAGATTTAAGCAGCAAATCTGACAGCTTGGGGGAGCTGCTACCTCGTAATAAAGTATGTTCTGTTTCCAGGTCTAAATCCAAATACAAAACATTACATATTGGTTTTGAAGGAAGGAAGGAAGAAAGGAAGGAAAGCATGAACACTAGTGTGGAGTGGGACTTAAGCTAGGCTGACTACAGTTCAAATCCACAATGAACCATGAAGGTCATTTGGTGTTTATGGTCCACACTCTTGAGTCAGTCTACATCACAGAGTTATTGCAAGTTAAAAATATAGGAACTAAGTCCCCAGCTGAACTACTTAGGTTTTTTTCCTACTTCCATGTCTAGGCCAGACACGAAACTGCCAAAATGAAGCCACCTTTTGATGAATTAATTCTATAGTTCATTTTGCCTGACCTAGTGTAAGAAAGATTAGCTGGCACAAGGTGGCTGTTGCCCAGGGTACGCCCGATTGTGCTTCGAAAATGCCACAATCTTTGAGGAGGCTCTTTCTGTGTACTACTTATGAAGACCAGGAAAACAGATGTTGCAAATAAAAACAAATGTTATACATACCTTTCTTCATATATCTTCCTGCCAACAGAAAAAAGTTCAGAGTTGTTAGCATTCTTTGAAAAACAAAAACAATACAGCATAACTGAAGCTCTTTTTCTAAACGCTGGCTAAACCTATGGAATTTATTCCTGGGAAAACATGTTTAATAACAAGAAGTGTTTGAAAATCACCTAGCCCACTGATCATCTTTTCAATCAGAATAACAACTTACGAATAAGAGCATGTTCTTGTTGGCAATACACACAAAGTCAAAAGGATTAGGTAAGTCTAGTCCTAAAGTTCCCTTCGTCCAAAATGCAGTACATAAAGGTGAAAACCCCTAGACTTTGGAAGACCAGAAAAGCTAAAGGTTCAACTATATTTATGTACAAAAAAAGGAATTATGAATTTTATTATTTCAGTAAGATGAAAATTTAGTGGGAATACTTTTGGTTTAAGACAGCAGTTCCCAGAAACAACTTCTCCGGAAACTCTGTTTTAATGACATCTTGTAGATTCCCCCCACCTTTTTTTTTAATCTAACAGAGAAACATATTCATGCTTCCAGGAAAGCAGCATAATTGTGCCATCTTAGTGAACACATAAAATTCTAGATGTATGTAAAATATTTCACTTACAGTCCTTTCAGCTTTCTCATGCTAATCAATGACTAAGCAACGGAAATATTTCTTTCAAAAGTTCTTACTTTAAGGACTGTATGCAGTCTCTTAAATGTTGCCTCAGTTCTTCATCTTTTTCATAGGATTCCAGCAGGACATGTGACTCATCGTGGTGGTAACAGTAGATTTTATATGCATCTTCCAGTAGGTCTATAATCTGCAAAAACACTTGCCCTGTTAAAATACAAAGCAAAAAGAGAAGCCAAGATACCATCAAACAATATGAACCAGCTGCCTGCTCCTTTCATATCTATTTGTGAGATGAGTGAGCAGGCCTAAGAGACAAGGCCTTCACCATGGTCATCTTACAGACATGTTGGGAAGCCTTCTAGCAGACATCTACTAGGCTCCCTCTTTTTTGGGAGGGCAGGTGTTTCCACCCCACCTTAGAGAAATTGGTTCTCTGTTTAAGGCAGGAGTTCTCAACCTTTTAAAACTGGGGACTGGATCACACTCCCTCAAACAGCTTCGGGAGCCGGACAGCCATTTTGCCCTTCCCCCACCACATGGCACTTCCGGGTGTGGTAGACGCGGTGGGGGGCACATGAAATGGTGTTGTGGGCCACGTCTGGCCCATGGTCCACAGGTTGATAATCCCTGGTTTAAATGGATGACAGTCTAATTGAGAATAAGTCCAGTTTAGGGAAGATATAAATGTGACCAATAAATAAATAAGATAAGAAGAGAGAGAAAAAAGAGCCTTAAGGTGGTCCATTAAAGTTAGCACTGGGGGCAGCAAACTGAGCACATATCTGATTCCTTGAACACTGGAAGGTTGGAGTATGATACCCAAGTACTGTACAACAGAGTGACGTCACATCTCTATCCCAGCTCCTGCCAACTTAGCTGTTTGAAAGCAAGAAATTGCAAGTACCGTAGATAAAAAGGTACCACTTTCAGAGGGAAGGTAAACATCATTTTGTGCATTCCGGTGTCTAGTCATGTCTGCTAAATGTCCATGAAAATGTCTGCAGATGCAGACAGTGCTCGCTCTTTGGCTATAAACAGAAATGAGCACTGAACCCTAGAGTTGGATACAACTGGCTTTCAAGCAACAGAGAAGACTACTATGTTTTACCCTTCCTTGGGAGATTTTTGTTCTTTCACTCTCGTACAATCTGGCAATGTAACAGCTGTACCAAGAGGACACACACTGTATATGGGCATACATGCACGTAGACATTTCATTCGTTAGAACATTTCTTTCAAGAAATTGTGGATTAGCCCCATGTCAAAATATTTACATTGCTTCCTCTTCCACACCTGTGGACACTTTGAAACTTCTCATCTTTGCAAGCTTATGAAGACGTGAGAAAGAGAAGAAGTATGTGTACTTCCTCTTTGCTTCTTAGGGGAAATGTACTCTGCTTTTCCTTCAGTTTCTGGCACACAGAAAATACCAGGGATTGAGAGCAGGTGGGAGGCCAGTCTGAAATATTACAAAAACACCAACATACACCAGTGGAGGCCTCTAGAAGTGCCAAAACAAGAACCTTGCATTTCCTTCCACACCTGATGAGGTAAAAGAAGCAGCAAACAAGAAGATCTGTCAGATCTGCTTAGATTTGGATTCCGGTACTGAGCAGGGTGTTGGATCTAGTGGCTTGAAAGTCCCCTTCCAACTCAGTGGTTCTATGATTCTCTGATCTCCCTGTTTTCTGGGTAAATGAACATGGGCCCTTCTATGCACGTCTGGATTATAACTCCCATCAGCCTATACCAGCACATGGGAGATGCAATACAACAAAATTTGGTTGACTACGCATTCTCCACTGCTGCTTTATATGATGTCCTCAGAGGGCAAGAGAGAGACTTAAAGGGAGGAAAGGGCCAGTCATTCCTACTGACTGGATCAGGAAGTGATGTGTTGCACTCCCAGCATTACTGAGTCCTACTCTCACTGCTTAATTCTCTCTCCTCCAGAAATTCCCTCATCTTTCTCCCCACCATCTGGGGACCTCTTCTCCCTCCATGTGCATCACCATTGCCAACACTCCCCAAGGAATCACTTGCCTGACATTACCTTGGCAAGAAGCAGCACATGCAAGCTGTGCTTCACAGAGCTGTATGGTTTTTAAGTGCCAGGCTCTTGAAAACATCTCCAAAGCATCATGAGTGAGCTATCCTGCCAAGAGATAGGAGAATTACCTGGCTCTCAGAGGTACTTAGGGACTGGCACTTGGGAAACAGTTTGCTCTGAAGAGGCTAGGATTCTGGAGGTTGTGGCAGCAAGACATTTGCTATTCTTGTGCAAGCTACCACTTGAGTGGGGGTAGCCCATTTGGACTAAACGGCAGGACAGCTTCTGGCCATAACTTAGACAAGTTACTTATCTTGGACTATAAAAAACCCTGCCATGGTGGTTAAACTACTGTACTGCAGCCAAAACTGCTGACATTGTGAGTTTTTGTCTGATGGGGATCAAAGTTGGCTCAGCCGTCCATCCTTCCAAGGTTGGTAAAATGAGTACTCAGTATGGGTGGGGCAAAATGCTAATTAACTTGTGAACTGGCTAGAGAGTGGACTAATCATGCTATTCCCTAAAACCCAGAATCTCCAAGCCAGCAAGACCAAAAAAAAAAAAAAAGGTAACTTTTCCAAGCCCAGGATATAAAAGTATTTAATTCTCATCCATTTATCTTATTTTCTTCTGCACAACATAAATCCACATCTGGCATTATAATAATAATCCAGAATCTGCCTACAGCTAATCATTTTTTCTCCATCCTACATTCATTTACCAAAAGAAATGTCAGCCAGGAAAAAGGTGTGGGTAGGGCCTAAGGCAAATGAGCCTTTTATTGCCGTCATCATTATTCCATACAGCTTTGTAGGGCTCAAAGCAGATAGCAAACATACCGATTACTTGCATGGCTGGTTCCACATCCTCTATTGCTTCTTCCAATAATGACAACAGTTTGGTTGATGTTTGATAGACGGATTCGATGTTGCTAAATAAGCCATCCACATCCAACCTACTAATCTGGTGAAACACAAACATTGGGCAGCCTTTATCAGAAAAACAAGTGGACGCTGTCTCTCACGGACACCTTTTCTGCTAGGCTAGTTAGCTCTACAACATACACTCCAACATACGCTCTTATTAAATCACTTGCTGAGAAGAAAAGCTGTATGCCCCCCTTTTTAAAGCATACATTTTGGTCTGTTAGGCAGCATTTTAAATTTTAATTATATTAATTTCAAATTGCAAGTTCAAAAAAAGGAGAAGAGGAAAAAAGGGAGGGAAAAAGACAATGGGGAATATGCGTTTCATTTCCCAGATGCCCAAGTCAGTACATTGGCTGATCAGTGCATTGGGGAATTGACTTAGGCTTCTGGGAATTGAAGTCCCAAAACTAAAGATTGGGAAACACTGGGCTAAATCCAACTAGATTACATCTAATAAATCAATGGTATTTATCTGAGGGCTGACATCATTCAATAACAGGTTCAGTGACTCTACTGTAGCTGAGACTAGTAGTTGGATATAGGCCACTGTTTTGCCCTAGTTGGTTGTTACTTAAATGGTTCTTGGCAACACATGTAGAAAGCAACAATTAGCCATTGCTTTCCAGACACGGACAGCAGTGTATTCAAGCAAGAGTAGCATGCTGTTTAATTGTAAGGTCTATATATCTGTTTTGTTTAATCACATTTATATTCTGCCCATCTGGTAACATGACCATTCTGGGGGGCTTACAGACTGTTAAAAACAACAAGGTAGCACATCAAAATTAAATAAACAGATATAATACAACAACAAGAAACCCAAAATACCCCACCTCAACTTATTCCATGGATCAGGAAAATAATTAATAACAGGGCAACAACATTACTGTCCATAGTGGCAATCAATAGCATGCCTGTTGGAACAAGTAGGTTTTCAGCAATTTTCTAAATGCCAGCAATGATGAAGAGGCTCTAATTTCAGTTGGCAACTCATTCCACAGGGAGGGAGTTATGGCAGATAAAGCTCTACTGACCAAAAATACCAGGAAATGGGTTTTTTTTACTTGCATTTAGAACATGAATGGGTGTAGATATCTTTCCTCTTCAGGCATATTACTGTGTAATAACTGAAGAGGGCTTTAGTTACAAATAGATTTAGACACAGCCTTTAGTTACATCTAGATTTAGACACATAAATCAATGGAGCTCACTTTACTTGTGATTAATATGTCCCATTCATTTCATACCTTTTATTATAATTTTCAAGTCTATACCATTGGACTCTAAAACTGGATTTAGTTATCTTTGTTTCTCAAAAGAAATTTGCTTGGAGTTGGCAAAACAAAAACAAAAATGTTGTGACACCTTTAAAATTAACAGATTTTGCAGTGAGGTTGGCATGTGCAATTTTCATTTTTTTCTTTCTTTTTGTTATACGTTGTAAGGAGTCCTGAGTGGTACTTGCACCAAAAGGGTGGGGTATAAATGTAAATAAATAAATAAATACACTGTAGCAGAGTAGCATGGCACCTCCTGGAAAAGTTAGCATTTGTAAAATGCAAGTCCTAGGAAACATCTGCAGATACAGGCCGTGCTGGCTTTTTGGCTATAAACAGAGATGAGCACTGAACCCTAGAGTTGGATATGAATGTCTTTCAAGCAAGGGTGACCTTTACCTAATCTCTCCTCAAAAACCCAAGATGGCACACAATTCTTATTCTCTTATTATAGTGAAAGCGGGGGGCGGGCAGGAGGAACAAGCCACATCACAGGGGAAAAGTTTACATAGTTACTGTCTAGTTCAGGGGTTCTCAAACTTTTCAAGTCAGGGGTCGGGTCATGCTCCCTCAAACAGTTGAGAGGACCGGACTGGTTGCCCCCCTGCAATTTACGGCTGTCATAAACATGTTTATGAAGGCTGCCGACTCATTTACGGCTGTTGTACATGGGTTTACAAAGGCCGTGGACTCACTTATGGTTGTTGAAAAAAATGTTTGCGAAGGCCGTAAAGGGTCCGCAGCCAATTGTGGTGGCAGCAGCGGGGGCTGGAGTGAGGGTAGAGAAACAGATTATTTGATGCCACAAGCCAGATCCGGCCCACTAGCTGTAGTTTGAGAACCATTGGTCTAGTTCCTTTCAAATCATTTCCTGAAACCCACCTTTTATTTAACGTGTTGGCTGTTTCCTTCAGAAATGAAGGAACAGGGAGAAGCTGTAGAAATCTAAGAACTCACACCAGGGAGTAATGTGTGAAGCTGGCAACAGTGTTGATTCTGGCATTTAAGAGAGCACCTTAGCCATTAGTATTCATTAGTAACAGAACTGTGTATTTACCCAGTAGCTTACGGAAAACAGTTCCAAAGAATCAAATTGCTTGTTATAGTAAGAGGAACAATATATTGTAATAATTACCAATGAAAGCAATCTTTGATTACAGGGGCTAGAAACGTTTTTTATTTCATTCAGAGCTTCAAAGCATGCTCAGTTAACTTTGATTATTCATTGTATGAATTATCTTAATTGTTTTGTTTTTTAAATTTAGCTTTCAAATAATAAGTCTGCAGCTGCTTGAAAACCAAAAGTAGTATTTAAAGGTATCAAACATTGAATATCTCACCACCTCCACCATCACCACTATTTTACATGGATCAGGTCATAGTCAGACCCAAAAAATTCAGGAGGGGTTCACACACAGAGATATGTCTCTGGGGCATGTGGATGTTAAATGCCAAGAACTATGAAGCTGTTCTTATGAAAATGAAACTTAAGCTTCATTACTTTTGTATTGAGTTTTGACACATAATATAATACAGGATCTTTTACGCAAGAATTAAAATATTTAGAACAATATTTAAGGAATACATTCATCATGGTCAGTAAGTTAAAAAAGAAAAACTTTATCCTAGAGTTGACAACGACTATTATTATTATTATTATTATTATTATTATTATTATTATTATTATTATTATTATTATTATTATTATTATTATTATTATTATTATTATTATTATTATTATTATTATTATTATTTCATTTGCCCAGACTGTATAGCAAAGTGGTTTATCAGTCAGTCGCTCTTTCTCATCTTCAGATGACCTGAAAATGAACAAGCCCAGACTGTCTTATAAGGGGCAGTCTGGACATGTCCTAAGCTTGCTAGCTGCACAGAGGGTTTCAACAGGGTAAGTGCGGTGTTTTTATTAAGGTAGGTATATTTTTGTGTGTCTAAATTTTGTGTAAAACCACTTTCGATGCACTCCGGTGTCTAGTCATGCCTGCCACATGACCACAGAAATGTCTGCAGACGCAGACAGTGCTGGTTCTTTGGCTGTAAATGGAGATGAGCACTGAACCCTAAAATCAGATACGACTGGCATTCAAGCAAGGGTGACCTTGACCTTGACCTAAATGTTGTGTGCATTAAAAATACTTGAATTAATTGTGTGTTTTCAGTGTCTTTACTATAAACCAGGGGTGCCCAAACTATGGCCTGCAGCCCATATCTGGCCACTGACATCAATTCATCCGGCCCACAAAGTCCTTGTTGCTCCCGGAAGCGGAAGTAAAATGTGCACATATGGGTGCATTTTGTGTACGGGCGCATTTTACTTCTTCTTCTGGGAGCAACGAGGGCTTCATGGGCCAGATGAATTGGTGTCAGGGCCAGATCCAGCCTGCAGGACACAATGACTGGCCCCTGAACCATGTGACTGGCCCATTGCCCAAAAAGTTTGGGCACCAATTTGAATCCCGTTTGTGTGAGAAATATAGGGAAGGAATACATGAATACACAATACAAATCTCATCAAAAGGATCTAATGCAGATGGATCTAAAGCAGTGGTTCCCAACCATTTTTTTTGGCTATACCCCACTTAAGCATCTCTAAAATCCTGACGTCCCACCCCTGTGACATATACAATATTTGCTGGCATATAAGACACACTGGAGTATAAGACAAACCCTGTTATTACCAAAATAGCCCACTATAGTCCACTATATACAATACAAGACATACTCCATTTTTCAAGTGTATTTTAAGGGGGGAAAGTGGGTCTTATATGCCAGCAAATATGGTAATTCTTATCATTCAAAAAGTGATCTCTATTCATGTGGAGAAAGCTTAAAAGGCCTTTCACTGTTCATAACTCATTCTCGAATTGACCCTTAAAAATCAAATTGTCCCCCTGCGAGACTTGTGCCCCACATTGGGAACCACAGATCTCAAGGAAGTTGAGTGGCATATCAAAGATGGCTGTCCTACCTGGTAGATATTTTACTGCAACTCCCAGAATTCCCCAGGCTGCTGTTTTCAGCTGTTACTCTGAATCGCAGATAAATTAAGAATAGTCAGGGCAATGAAGGATATCTTTTGTAGGGAGACACAGCAGTGGCTATGTTCTGTCTAAGCTTTCAAGTGGAATATGATATACACCAGATTGCAGTTGTGGTACCAATCATTGCTAAACTGGGATTTGTCCCTCACACCTGTTGCACATCAGAGGGCAAAGGCCACTGCCTGCTGAAGATACTGCAGTTCCCAACAGAGGTTTACCTCAGTTGCTTAGGGACAGAGAAAAGAAAACTAGCATGGACTATCTAAATGGCAGCGAGTTGCTGCCAAACAGCAGAACAGCAGAATAAAATCAGCATGAAAAGATCTAATTGATGTCAACACTTCCATTAGCTCCACTGACTAAAACACAATCCCCCAGGATTGATTCTGTGCTTCCTTAGCTTATGGAAGAGGAATTAAATAAAGACTTATAAAGAAAATCTCCAAATTATTAGTGAATTCTTCTTGTATTTGTAACTGCAAGATTAATTGAACAATGTGTTCAGGATTGAATTCCATGACAATAACTGGATTTCAGCTTTATGTATTTTGTTTTACTTTGCCTTTTAAAGATTTTCCTTCGTTTATCCTTGTCTGTTTTGGTTACAATCCTGTGTTTGAGAAATGTAATAAAATAATATTTTAGAAAGAATAACAATATATCATAGTTTGACCCTGGGTCAGCCACAACTGACTATTACATCTGTTAGATTGTTTGAGATTCACACCTGCATATGCTCAAAAGGTTTCCATTACAGTTTTGTATTACATCCAGACCAGGCCCAACTCTCATTTTATCTTAGTTAGATACAAAGTGTTTCAATAATCTCACATCATTTAGCTTCTTGTCACAGTATATAAAAACCAAATGTAAAGGACTGTGTGTTGAAATTTTAAATTACAGAGATGGAGTTTATGGTGAAGAAGTAAATATGCACTTTATAATTTAAGATACAAACTAGAGAGATAGTTCTATTATTTATGGTGCAATATTTTAGAAAACAGGTAGGGAGATGAAGGTTAAACATCTTCTACACTCCCCCTACCCATCTCCAAATTTGCTATATTTCATCCACTTGGATTAAAGCCATTCAAAGTCAATGTAGAAGGCAAGTAACAATAGCAATTACACTTGTATACCATCCCATAGAGCAGGGGTGGCCAAACTTTTTGGGCCATGGACCGATCGTGTGGTTCAGGGACTCGGTCACTAAGGCCCAGGGGCCGGGTGTGGCGCATTTTACTTCTGCTTCCAGGAGTGACGAGGGCTTCGCGGGCTAGATGAATTGGCTTCGGGGACCACACCCGGCCCCCGGCCCTTAGTTTGGGCACCACTGCTATAGAGCTTAGTGTACACTCTGGGCAGTTTACAAGATAATAGACATTCTGCCTTCAACGTGCTAGGTACTCATTTTACCAACCTCAGAAGGATGGAAGGCTGAGTCAACCTTGTCCCATCAGGCTCAAATTCACAACGTGTTGGCTGCAGTACAGCAGTTTAACTACTGTGGCATCAGTGTGCCCTCAAGTCATCTGTAACCTCTGATAATAATAGTTTTGTGTTAGAGATTACTCTGGGTTGAACAGATTTTTGCTGGAGAAACTTTACTCAGGGGACATCTGAATGAGGCTCCTTTCATGTCCCCAAGTGCAGCCCTCAGGTATCGAAACCCAACCTTACAGTCTCCAAGCTCAGCATCTTAGCCACTAAGCCACCAGGGGAGCTGCTTTAACCTCTTGAAATAGTCCTGTCCTAAACAAACCTGCTCAGCTCCTACAAACTTAAGTCTGTGACTTCCTATATCTCATTTTCCTTTCCTGCTGCTTTCACCTTTCCCAGCATTGTTGACTTTTCAAGACATGCCCAAAATAGGACTGTCTCAGTTTCATTATTTCTGCCTTCAGATATACTTCAGGTTTGATTTGCCCTCTAAGCCTTAGGCCTGTTTGTTTGTTTGTTTGTTTGTTTGTTTTTCTGGCTGCAGTACAGCATTTTAACCATGGTGCCACAAGGGCACAAGGCAAATACAGTAGCATTATTGACTTTCTTTACTTGAAATTTATGGGCTTTTATAGGGTTCCTGCATATAGTCTATTCACATGAACACTTCCAGATCATGAGCCACGGGATCACAGGAAGCTATTTGGTATCAACACATCAGTCATTTCTGACCTCTGGCAGGAAAAATGCCACAGAATTCATATTACAGGCCAGGGATAGAAAAAGACCAGCTGTGTATATTTCCACTTTCTTCCACAGAGCCTGTTGTCTCCTCAGCTTTCTGGAAGTTGCAGTGCAACAAGGTGGGGAGAGCTACCCATCTCTATATTATAAAAAACCTTCTCTTTGTGAGAAACCCAACACTTCCTTTACCTGCTTTCTTCTCAAGGGCTCGACTACAATCCTGATGCACAGTTCTAGATCACCGAGATAGTCTTTTTCCGTCTGAACCATTTCAGCAATAATTTTCTGCCTTTTGGCCATCATCCGTGCCTTCAGCTGCTCTTCATTTTCTAATGATGAACCGACTGGTCCAGAGGATCCTGCTTGGGGAGCCATCTTTTCTGTGAAAAAGTAGTAACAGTTTTGTTTTTAAACAAATGCACAAACAAAAAAACAAGCAAGCAAATAAAGTATTTATGCTATTGGCTAAAATACTTGAAGGCTAAAAGTATAATGACATTAAGAACTATCAGGGATTCCCCTAGCGATATGTGTGACTGGATAGCAGAGTAGCACTTTTAAGCTCTTACGCAGCGAAAGCCTTAGAGCAATAACACACACACATATGCCTTCAGTCTCTCTCTCTCTCCAAGCCCCACAGTAGGTAGACAGCTTGGGGTCCTCTGTTGGCTCCAACTCCAGGAGCATGCACAGAGTCCTGGTGATCCTTTAGCAGTTCTTTCTTCTCAGTTGAAGAAAAGCTCTCAACAGCATCACCTCCTTCAGTGTCTCAGTCCTTCTCAGTATATAGCCGCCCAGAGTCGGGTTCTCCCGAGTGGGGCGGGGTAATAAATTCAATAAATAATAATAATAATGATAATAAATAATAATAATAATATAGCCTCCTTCAGAATAGCAGCCTCCTCACAGATAATCTCCTCCTGAGTAATAGCCTCCTCCAGTATGATAGCCTCCTCCATAGACCCTTCCCAGAGGGCCACAGTTATACCCCAGTGTTGCTGGGCAGATTCTCTAATCAGCCACAGCTGGGCTGTTACAGGAGCACATTGACAAGGCATGCACAGCCTGGCCATCAGTTTGAGGCTCTATTATGAACACCTGTGTTCAGAACACATGGAGGGCCTTAAAGTTGTACTATTCCACTGGGCAGCAATCTTTGTACAATACCCCCAAATGAAAAATGTCCTAACAAGAACAATTTCTTTGGTTCCATCCAGTTTAGTAAGTTTTAATAATATAATAATAAGCTTACAGCTGCAGAGCTGGAGGGAAACCAGTGTAGTCTTATCAGTAGTTATCAAGAGCCATTTACAGTTGTGGTGGGCAGTTATAAATCTTAATAGAGGTAATAAACAGACCATGAATGGTCATTGATAGGGAACAAACATATAAATATGCATGATATATGTTTTGTCTGAGTCAGTTATAGGAAAATGCATACACAGTGTACAACAGAATGGAATTAGAGGAGTCTGTGGTAAGTAGGAATGATAAACTGGAAGTAGACAAGATTGCCCAAATGTGTCCAAATGTTATCAGCTACACAAGTGACACTGTGATAGGCATGCCTGAATGGAAAGAGCTGAAATAAAAGGTCCCTGACCCTGTTCGCACTAAGGGAAGTAGAGTGGAATGTCTTGGTATATTCTTATTCAGCTATTTCCCATGGAATCTGTTCTTGAATTCTTTTCTTAAGGATGGTCATCTTGAAGTCAGAGATGCAGCGTCCATTAAAAAATCATTGTTATTAATGCCAGATGTGTGTCCATTTATTTTGTACAGGGACTGGCCTGTTTGTCCTCTGTAAAATGGCATATTGCTTTACACACAAGATGACATGTATCAAGTTGAGAAGGTATACAAACCTCTGATAATTATGATTAAGATCATTATGTTCTGCAATGAGACTTCTAGTATAGAGTCTCTTCAATGCCACACGATGATGGAAATTTTTACACTGAATATGAGACCAGTTTTCCCAAGTCTTAAAATTAATAGGAAGAAATAAAAGAACATTATGAGACCACATGACTCCATTTCACCTGGGGTGGGCAACGTGGAGCTTGTAGGTTTTGAACCATCGCTTTTCCAATTGCAAGACCTAAGAGGAACTGTAGCTATAGAGAACAACCTGAGGTGGGCTGGAAATCAGGAACCCAGGGAAAGTCCCTGAGCATGGCTGTAGTAAATGCAGGGAGAGGTGTGGGTGGTGAGGGCCAGAATATTAGGCAGCGTGGGCCAGATCCAACCCACGGGCCATTGTTTGGACACCCCTGGCCTAGAGCAACAGTGCAAAGCATAAGCACAAAGAACAGTAAAATCACAAAGAAATTTTCCATTTTATATTGCACAGATTTAAAAATGGAAACAATTTTTTTATTACATTTATATCCTGCCCATTTAGGATATTTTCCCACTCTGGGCAGCTTACAACAGATTAAAATATTTTTCCAATAAAAATTAAACTGATTGAATAAATTATAAATACTAACAAGAACAAAAATGACAACCCCCATTTTTTAAATAAAAAAAAGCAGGTACAGTCTAAGGATGCTACCATCAGGGATTTAGTTTGTGAATTCGATTGTGTACTTTTGACGAGTTGCCACAATGAAACTACAGCACTGATGAAAATAAGGATTATGCCGTATGAAAGATCGTCTCTGTGATTTACAGGAATGCTAGGACTCAATGGCTGGTAATGCAAATTGATGACATCATTACACTTTGCAGTTGCCCTGTAAAAATGACATTTTCGCTAGGGGCATTTAGTTGTCAGTGAGCCATCTACCAAACCACTCAACTGATCAAAGTGATCCAAGGTGTGCTAGATAGAGAATAAAATAGCCTATGTTCTGGCACAATCAGAATTTTGTTTGGGCTTTCCAAAAAGTTTTTATGACAATGTTTATCAAAAAGTCCTTGACCAGAATCCCCAAAAAACTCAGATGAAAGGGACAAATTGTCTGAAATTGACTTTCTGTGGTTCCTAGAGGTTGCTGATGAGGACGATGGATAATTTTGCTTGGTTTCCAACAGATGTGTCCCTTTCATTTGAGCGCTTTTGTGATGTTGTTTGAGGATTTTTATGTAAATTATGTGTTTTGTAAATGTTGTCATAAAAACTGTTTCTGAAGTCCAACCAAAATTCTAATAGTGTCATAACAAAGGTTATTTTATCCTCTGTCTAACACACTTTGAATCACTTTGAATCAGTTGCGTGGTTTGGTCAGTGGCTTACCGACAATAGTATGCCCCCAGTGAAAATGTCATTTTTCCAAGGCACCTTTCAAGTTTAATAATGTCATCATTTTGCATTCCTGGACTTTGCGTCCTAGCATTCCTGAAAGTCGCCGAGACAGTCTTTCATACGGCATAATCCTTATTTTTGTTAGTGCTGTAGTTTCATTGTGGCAACTCGTCACAAGTACATAATTTTCGTTACATGCCAAACACAGTCAGACCACTCTACCGAAACGTAAGACGTTCATCAAATTCATATCAAAATACAACCTATCAACAAAGAACACATATTGGCAACAGAAAAAGTTAATCAAAACTTATTGCTTGGCCATTGGCAGTATGTCCTTAAAAGCCTCTTTAAAGAGGAACAATTTTAGTGTTTTTTTAAAAATTCCATTATGCTCCATTATGTTCTGAAACTGACTACATGCTGTTAGACTGAAATAAAATTGTTTTCTTCTGTTAAGAGTATAAAATATCAAACAAATGTTGTCTTCCATAAGTGATTTTGGACTGACTGCAGCCAAAGTGGGCTACTGTGAATTAACCTTACTCTAAATTTATTTGTTTTTAAGATGTCCCAGAACTCTTAGTTGCTTTTGCTGTAGTAAAGCAAGTCTAAGGATGAAAGGCTTTAGTATTAATTTTCTTCTTCTGTGTTTAGGCCAGACGTGAAACTGCCAAAACGAAGTCACCTTTTGGTGAGTCCATTCTGCAGTTCCTTTGGCCTGCCCTAGTGTGAGAAAGATTAGCCAGCAACACAAGGTTACCATTACTAGGGTATGCCTGATTGTGGTTCAAAAATAACACAATATTCAAGGAGGCTCTTTCTGTGTATCCGTATCATGAAGACGGTCCTAAGAATATAATGCAGTGGCCCTTCATCTGCCTTTCACATCGCAGAATGACACCCATACCAATGATCCAGTTTTGCAAGTCACTTTTTGGCCCTTTTGGCACACAAAGTCCATCTCAGCCCCAGGACAGTATTGATGAAGCTGTTGCCCTCCATCAAGATGGATTCAAGTGGGTTTAATCAACTTGGGAACCATCACCCTTTCCTGTGGAAGGTTGTTAGTCCTCAGGGTTGTCAGGCTACTTAACCACTGCCTGATGATGGGTGTTGAGTCATTGAGTATGGTCTACTCCAGTGGTCTGCAAATGTGGCTCTCCAGATGTTCTTGGACTTGAATTACCAGGAGCCCAAGTCAACACACCTGCTGATTGGACTGGGAATTGAAGTCCAAGAACACCTGGAGAGCCATGTTTGCAGACCCCTGGTCTACTCTATTAACCTGGCCAGATGGGATTTACTATTAATACAGAATAGGTTTGACAAATGCAGACATTAGGAGCAGTTTTTAATGTCCCCCCCCCCCAAGTGATTAGCTTTCTTTAAAGTAGGTACAGAGTTTCACTCAATGGCTATAAAAATCTATCAACCAGGTGTTCCTTTGTTTGCTAACTAGTCAGACCTATATCCTTGGTGTTCTGGAGAGAGCTTAAATGTCCTGCTAGGTGAGCATTGTACAAACACTGCAAAAATAGTTAAAAGAATGAAAGTTGGACCAATATCACTTGGCTCTTATTCGAAGGCCACCGCAGACACTTTTCCCGATTATACATTTGCATCTGCAGAGGTTGTAGAGGTGTGTATGAGTGCATACTGGAAGTTCAGCATCATTTTGGCTCCCTGCCACCAAGCAAAACAATAGGAGCCAGGTTTGCTTGTCCTTAAGAGTGTCAGGTTTCATGCCTGCAAGGCAGGCTCTCCTCAAGGGATGATATTGCCAAGTGAGGTACCTGTGTCCTTTTCAAACAAACCGTCTCTAGGGAAAGGGGGGGGGGGGGAATCAGCAGTGGAATAGTCAAAAGGAAACTCATACCTGAAGCTAGGTAGTAGAGATTTCTGCACTTACCTCCACAGGTGTAAAGGGGCCTCTGAGTGACAGGAGGGCTTGCCAAAAGGACTGTGGGCTTGAAAAGTCCTTGGCAAGCAGCACAGCTCCAGGCTGTCTGCAGTGACTCTCTTGTGAATCTGCTGCAGGAAGTGTCAGTGTGTTTGGAATTGAAGGGACAGGCAGGTTTGGGGGAGGGTCTTAAGCCAGGAGAGCAATACTCAGGTGTGGATTTTCCAGTCTTTCCACTGGAAGAATGAGCAAGCTGAAGAAGGATTCCTCTGCTCAGGGACATATGTCATCCTTGCAGATATGCAGCCTGGGTGTTTTTTTTTTTGGGGGGGGGGAGGGGGAGGGGGGATAGGCAGAGAGATACTAGGCAAATGCTTATTATTTATTATTATTTACAGACAATCATAACCTGACATGAATACAAACATCAAGTAGAAGGCTTGTAATGGTAATCTGTGTAACTGGATTTTGTCCATTCATCTACTGTATTTTGGGAGAAGGTTTTTTAAAAAGGGTTTTTTAAACTGTGAAAATGTTTAACAGATCAGCAGTGGGCTACATGGTTAAGTGCTCCTTCAGTCCTTCTCCCATCCACAGACAGATTCCACAGCCCTTCCCTATAGCTGATCAACCTCTAAAGAAGGAATTCTCAACCCATGGCCTATGGGCCAGATGTGGCTCATGGACCACATCATGTGGCTCCACCGCTGCCACCACACCATGTGGTGGAGGAAGGGCAAAATGGACGTCCCCCCCCCCAAGCTGTTTGTGGGAGCGTGTCCCAGCCCCCGGCATTAAAAGGTTGAGAACTCCTGCTCTAAAGCAAGGGTTGGCAGCATGGGACCCAAGTGTGGAAAAAAATTAAAAGGAAGTATGGCTCAAAAAGTGCCTTGTGCCCTTTAGGTATTGGGACTGCAGTGGCTTGGTGATTAAGATGCTGAACCTGGCGACTGGAAAGTCGGCAGAACAGTTTTTGTCCTGTCTCTGTTCTAGCTCCTACCAAACTAGCAGTTCAAAAGCAAGAAATTGCAAGTAGATAAATAGGTACTGCTTCGGCAGGAAAGGCAAGAGCATTCTGTGTGCTCCAGCACCTAGTCATGCCTGCCACATGACCATTGAAATGTCTGCAGACAGACAGTGCTGACTCTAAACGGAGAAGAGCAGCATATGCTAGAGTCGGACATGACTGACTTTTGAGCAAAGGAGACCTTTATCTTTATCTTTAAGTTACCAATACTTATGGTGCTCCAGGGCTGGGATCAGAGAATTGTCAGTGTGGGGGGAGCCTTCAAAGCAGGACTGATCGGTCATTGATATTTTAATTGGGAGATTTCCTCAGAGGTAAAAATGAGGGTAGGAGGCAGAAATTGCTGTTGCCTTCGGGAAGATTGAGGAAGGCAAGAAACCTGATTGGAAGAGTCTAGAAACTGAAGCTTAATATGTAACAGCAAGTCAGAAGTTAGTAGCTTAGTTACCTCGTAGGAGAAATTCTGCTCATCTGGTTTCATGCTGGCAGGGCACACTTTGCATATGCACTGAGACTATATTAGAATGCAAGTGCTGTACCAAGGCAGTATAGCTTGTAATATTGTAATATTTACTCTGTAACATTCCTGTCTCAGATTTTTATTATTTGCTCCCATGTATTTGGAAGTACAGTACAGTATTTTGCAACTGTTTGAAACCATGTTTTAAACCTTTGTGGGTTTTGAGCTTTCTTTCATCATTTTAAATAAAATATAAACATTTATTTGACAAATGCAGTTGTTTGCATTTTGGTCTTCTAGAGCTTATGGCATTTTTAACCAGATCTTGCCTTGACTATCTTCCAGAACCCTGACAGCTTGTGGACGGTTTGGTAGTTCTACCTTATACAGTATCTGGTTAGTTAAAAGTGCATAGCCCTGTAAATTCTTTGCCCTCCCTGGAAACGCAGCCTAGTCAACTGTTGAGATGAGAGGATTTCCCCCAGCCTAGTGTTTTCCAAATGTTGGGGTTAGGACTTCAATTCCCAGAACCCTAAGTCAGTACATTGGCTGGTCAGTGCTTTGGGGAATTGACTCAGGCTTCTGGGAATTGAAGTCCCAACCCCAACATTTGGGAAACACTGCCCCAGCCATTAGCACAGTTGACCCTCCCAGCTTTATCCACATCAGGCTTCCCAGGGTAGTGTGGCTGAGTGGATTATGCGGTCCTCCTGGAACCCCCTGGGATATTACCAGCACCCATCCCATTCAGAACAGTATCAGCAATAAGGAAAGCCAACAGGATGCTAATCAAAATGGAAACATCTGATTCCCATGCAAATTGGAGCACATACAACTAGCACAGTGATGGTGAACCTTGGCACTCCATATGTTATTGGACTTCAATTCCCAGAAGCCCAAGTCCCCTTGAATCCACATGAATGGGTTTATTCGATTCATCTGGCCCACGCCACCTCATTGCTCCTAGAAGCGGAAGTTTGGGGTGCCCAAACTTTTCATGCTGTGGGCCAGTCACATGGTTCAAGGAGCCAGTCACTATGGCTTGGGGGCCAGATCTGGCACTCGATGCCAATTCATCCAGCCCACGAAACCCTCATCGCTCCTGGAAACAGAAGTAAAACGTGCCCATATGGGTGGGGGACCTATGGGTGTGTTTTATTTCTGCTTCTGGGAGTGATGAGGGCAGTGCAGGCCAGATGAATCACAGTAAACCCATTCATGTGGATTCACGGGGGCTTGGGCTTCTGGGAATTGAAGTCCAAGAACATCTGGAGTGCCAAGGTTCGCCATCAGATAAGCTCTAACACATACTTGTGCGAGCCACGAACTACATCCTATTATGAGGATACTATAGTAATTCAGTAGGTAGAGGGGGAGGGGGGCAGCTATGATAGATGTCTCCCTGGATTGAAGGTAAAGGAGAATTTAGCTTTAGCAAACAGAGCTAATTGTGCATGTGGCATTCATGTTGATTCCAGGGATGTGGTGTACAACCAGATTGCTCTGCCAGATAGCCTTTGCATATAAGGAAATAGTGTCTGCAATACAGTGTCCTTTAAAAGGGTTGCAGAGGGCAGGAGGGGGTGGGGGAGGAGGCAGAGGTTGTTGAGAACAAACTACCCTATTGTTACTCATTAAGAGCTAGTTCTGAATGGGGGGGGGGGGGAGCCTGTAGGGCATGGCTTTAGGGCAGCATAACCAAACCTGTTCAGTATTACAATGTAGTTTTACAGACTACATTCCTCCAGCACAGTGAAATGGAAATCACACACCTTGATAGTGGCTTAAAACATGTTGGCAGCAATTCAGTGCCTGGCTACTTGAGAAACAGTCTGACTGAATTCAGCGAGACTTCCATCTCACTGAATTTGCACCAAATATGCAAAGAAACTGATTCTAAATGCC
Source organism: Furcifer pardalis (assembly GCA_030440675.1). Taxonomy (NCBI): domain Eukaryota; kingdom Metazoa; phylum Chordata; class Lepidosauria; order Squamata; family Chamaeleonidae; genus Furcifer; species Furcifer pardalis. Next base: position 80,776,929 of record CP126892.1, read on the forward strand.
AAGGTAAAGGTCACCCTTGCTTGAAAGCCAATCGTATCCGAATCCAGGTTTCAGTGCTCATCTCTGTTTATAGCCGAAGAGCCAGCTCTCTCTGCATCTGCAGACATTTCTGTGGACATGCAGCAGGCATGCCTAGTCACCAGAGTTCATGGAACGCTGTTTACCTTCCCACCAAAGTGGCCCCTCTTTATCTACTTGCAATTTCTTGTTTTCGAACTGTTAGGTTGGCAGGAGCTGGGACAGAGATGGGAACTCATTCCATCGCGCAGTACTCGGGTCTTGAACTGCTGACCTGGCGTCTTCCAGTCAGCATCTTAACCACAGGATGATTGTTCTAGGAAGCAATTTTAAGGACAGTCATACAGCCCTCTCCCCCTCCATCCTGTCAAAAACTATCTTTTAACAGATCCAGATATATCTGATCTTGCCTTATTCGGGACACTTTGCAGAACAGAGTACTGCTCAAGTCATGAGGGTGACTTTAGAGTAAAATAGCCGTGGGGACTGCAGCTTCCACCAAAGATAACAACACTCTTCTCTCCAGAGAGGGACATGAAAAATGAAATATACCTTGCCTCAAGGGCACAGAGGTGAAAAACGCATGCAGTCTCAAATCTCATGTTTAAGATGCAAACAATAAAAAAATGCCCAAGCTAAAGTTCTCTCCATGACACAATTCTACTCATCACTTCCAATTATTTGAATTTTGTGCATACCATACAAAGCCTACACATTACAATATTATAAGTGCATGAAAATGACATTTTATTTCCAATAAAATTTTATAATGCAGCAGTATTACAGCAGTACTGTACTGTAAATCTGCACCCACTGCTTGGGGAAGTGGAACAGATGCCACTCAAGGCCCCTTTGATTTTAGTGGGTACCCAGCTAAGAGAACCCCATTTAAAAATTAGCAAGATGATATGTTTAATATCCTCTTAGGTGGGAAGGTAAACAGTGTTCTGTGCCTGCCACATGACCACGGAAACATCTGCAGAAGCAGATGGCACAGGTTCTTTAGCTATGAAACAGATGAGCACTGAACCCTAGAGTCAGATACAACTGGCTTTCGAGCAAGGGTGACCTTTACCTTTATGTTTAATACAGTATTATCTGTTCTAGAATTGCATTCTTTTCTGTTAGCTATAATTGCATTTAGTCTCTCACCAACTTGTACCATATCTTCCACCAGCCTGCAAAATTTGCATAGTATGGAACTGCTTTGGAACAGTTACATCAGTAAATTGAAAATGACAAGGAGCTTTGCATCACTATGAAAATCAGCACATGGCAGCTTTTTTGTGGAATGTAGTCCACAGAAGTCCATGAAAGCTTATGCACCATGCAACCTATTAGCCTTTGAGGTGTCACTCAGTTCTTTGGCCCTTCCCACTCCTCATTCCCACTCCTCACTGTACCTTGTAGTTTCTGGCTGTATTCACTCCTGTCTGACTGACTCCTCCTCAAAGTCCCAGAGCTGTTGTGGTTCCCAGAAACACCACTTTCCACCACTGTGTCCGTCTTCCTCCTCTCCAACATGTAAAGCCTTTGCTTTAAGAAGGGCAAGTTTTTTTTCTTGGCCCCCAAGCTTTCTTTTCCAACAGGATCTTTGGCGTCCATTTCCAGGAGAAAATACTGTGCTCGACAGCAAAACTGATCCTCTTGGAGGTGGTCTGTTGAGCTTCCCTGTTGCTTGGGTGAACGAAGCTGACAGAGACACTTCTTGCATTTGGCAGCTGTCTTGTTCAAAGACCTGCAGAAGTTCAAATCTTACCTGGCTCACCTGACTGCCACCTCTACAGCCTAGCAGGGCTCCACCCCTATGAAGTCATTCTTCAGTACACTGACTAGGGAACCAGACACCTGTTACCTGAGCGACTTGCAGTACATGGAATGGCAGAGTAACAAGGACTGTTCCTCTCCTGTGAGCTTCCTTTGGAGCACCTGCCCTCACCTTTTTGCTTCTGCGCTACAGAAATACTGTACAGGTGTCTTTAAAAAAAACAACAACCCCAAGCCAAAACCAAAAAAAAGGGAGGGAAAATGCCTTAAGGTGCAAGAGAACTCATCCAATGCACTACAGAGAATTTGCAGATACTGTACTCACAGGTAATTGATAGTTTTGTTATGTAGAACCAGATGAGGGCATTTCCATTCTCATGTTTAAGAATTATAGAGCCCAAGATGTTGGGTTAGCTGAGAAACAGCAAATTCCACCCCCACCATCCTACCCTCCTCTCAAAGTGGATGGTACTTATGCTGATTCAGTTATTTATTTTGGCAACTCAGGCACAAAAATCCCAAGAAGCTCCTCTCTAAACACAGGAGGAGCAGCTCTGGAATATATGCCAATTTCTTCTTCTTCAAGTGCCATATCCAATTCTGTGGTAAGCTTTTGGGCCTAACTTGGTGAGTAAGGGTTAAGAGATTCTTCCCCACGATAGGTGGATTTGGAGAGGCGACAGCTGCTGGACAGCCTACAGTGAGGAATGATTGATTAGCCAATTAACGGCCCTACTGAACATCAAACAGCTTGATTTCAAAGGAAATATAGATAAAGGCAAATAGGTTCTGCCAGCTTCAAACCTTGTTTTTACATGAGCTCATGGTTAGTCATGTTTTGGCACTCTGACAGTTGGCAATTATATACCTTAGTTAATCGCAATCTTCTCGCAATTAGCATGTATGACATAGATTGATTGTCTTAGAGAGACATGTCATGCCAGTCCTCGAATGCAGGAATGAGCCCTATGAGGGTTCTGGGCTTTTTGGGCTTTTTGCTTCTACCCTACACAAAGTCTCATGTATATTTAATTACAACACAGTTCCGAATATTGGCTATCCTCATGGCAACAATATAATGCAGTACTCTTCCATTTTATCTTCCACATCACAGCGTGACACCGGTACCACTGATCGAGTTCCATGAGTCACTTTCTGGTCCTGAGCATTTTTGACACACAAAGAGGCAGTGCAGTGTTTAAGTGTTTTTAATTGCAATAATTATATTGCATTTTTAAAATGGCTGATTGTTTAAATCTTAAACTAAAATGGCTGATTGTTTTATATCAGGGGTTCTCCACCTTTTTAAGCCTGAGGCTGGATCACACCCAGAAGAGTAGCGTGCCTTGGCGGGGCCCCGTATAAAAATTTGTTTGGGGGCCCTTAGGAAGGGTAAAGATTTGTTTTGCTTACGCACATTGGGGGCCCCCGTGGCCCGGGCCCCCCGTATAATTGATACGGCAGATACGGCGGTAGCTACGCCTCTGATCACACCCCCTCAGACCCTTGGCAGACAGATTAGTGTCCCCCCTGCTGCCATCGCAGCCAACACTTTCCCCATGCTGCCGTTGCCACTGCCAACATTCCCACCACCACCAGTCCTCCCCGCCAACACTCTCCCCATGCAACCCAGTGGTGGGCAGCCAAAAATTTTACTACCACACTGTGGGCGGAGCCAACATCATGGGCAGAGCCAACATCATGATGTCATGGGTGGAGCCAATGTCATGACATCCTGGGCAGAACCAATGATGTGGGTGAAGCCAATGTACAAAACCCATAAAAATAAGTACACATAAAAATACAAATTAAATAGACATAAAAATACATAAAAATACACATAAAAACATAAAATACACATTAAATACACACACACCCCACACATCCAAAGGTGAGTCACTTATCCTGGGGAGCAGGTTATAGGGAGCGCTGTAGGTGCACATGCACACCAACCGCTTGGTGCACATGCGCAGAGGGGGAACCAGTGAAAAGGTAAGCCCTTGAGGTGGCTCCCCCCAAAAAGCTGCTATCGGTTCTCTGGGACACTGGGAAAAGTTACTACTGGTTCTGACCAACTGGTGCGAAACTGTTGCTGCCCATCACTGATGCCACCACCACCACCACTACCACTCCCCAAACACCACTGACTATGCCATCAACACTCCTCCCATGTGGCCAGTCTGGTCCATCCACACTCTCCCTACGTGACCATCGCCAACACTCCCCCCCGCCACCAGTCCGACCCACCAACACTCCCCCCCCATGCCACTACCACCTCCCTGCTTACCAGTCTGCTGTGGGTGAAGGAGGGGTCCTGACTGTCCTTGCCCACGCTCAGCCAGGGTGGCCCCCAGGAAAGACGCATGCAGCCATGTGCATCTGCCACTTGTGCCACCCCTGTGCTTGTCTCCTCCATTTGGCTTGGCATGTCCCTAATGCTGCTCCGTAGCAGGGCAGATGTTGTAAGCCTTCTTACAACATTCGTCCTGCTATGGAGCGGCATTAGTGACATGCCAAGCCAAGTGGAGGGGACAAGGGTAGTGGTGGTGGCGGTGGCGGCAGGGTGGATGGAATGGTGGCGTGGGCCAGATCTGGCCCATGGGTTTTAGGTTGAGAACCCCGTTTTATATTTTTAGAATGAAGGTGTATAAACAAACATATGAACAAATGAGAGAAACAAAATAATGGATTTACATAAGTGATAATGTTGAAACTGAAGGTATGATAAAATATACTGAAATATCTGGCAATTATCTCCCAGTACATGCATTTATTTCTCAAAGTGAGAACGTAAACCATGCATACAAGGACACATTGTCCATGTGTTAATTACAGTCTAGCAAATGTTAATTTCCATATGAATTTTCTACATATAAGAGAAAGCTTTTCCTGAGGGGACAGGTGCAGATTGACACATGGGACATACTGGTGCTGTGTTCCTAAGCAACAATATTAAAGCATATCATAGCCTTTATTGTTATGTCATGAATCTCCAGGGCAAAGGCATTCTTGTGCTTCGGAAGGCTGCTAAGTAAGTAAAAAGTTCCTAGCCCCTAACTCCTCAACATGGATGCACAGTGTGTCAGTGAAAGCTATTGCAAATAATACATCAGTAACAGGTATGACTATCTGTTCTCCCTCTTAAAAACAATTCCAGTTTGTTCATTTTATTTTCAAAATAAAGTTGTTATGAAACAAGACTCATTTTTAAAAAAATGATTACATGTTCCTAAAATGTTTGTAGTTCATTAAAATGGGGTACACAGAAAGAGTTTCCTCTAAGATTGTGGTATTTTTGAACCTTGGTAATGGCAACCTTGTGTTGCCTGCTAATCTTTCTCACGCTCTGTCAGGCGGAAGGAACTGTAGAATGAACTCACCAAAAGGTGTCTTCATTTTGGCAGTCTCATACCTGGCCTAGACACGGAAAAAGATATGTCTGACTTGAAGACAGAGTTCAAAGGATACAGTTTACCATAATGCTTCTGGACAGCTTCCTCAAAAAGTCCGTGCTGGAGCTACTTTTCAAAGTACTGTACAATACAGTCAAACCTCGCATAAAGAGCGCTTCGCTTAAAGAGTAACTCGCTTAAAGAGCAGAATTTTCTCTGAATGTTCGCTTCGCTTAACAAATAAAACCAACCAAAAACTCGCTTAACAAATAAATCTGGGTTCGCAATCCCCCCTCCCCCAACTGGTCATTTATAATGGTGTTTCGCTTAAAGAGCAATCCTGTGGAACGCATTATGCTCTTTAAGCGAGGTACAACTGTACTGTAGATGGAACTGGGAACAGAGCTTCAGTAAGCAATCAAGCCAGAAGTGCCATTTGAAGGACGAGTTGGGAGTCTGATCAGCACATGGGCCAGAGACCACATTCAAAGAACACTGTAGATAGCTACATACTAGCTCTGAGATCAGCCTGTGAATACCAGTCACTGGGGAGCAACTGTAAGGTTCAGGTAAAGGTCACCCTTGCTCAAAAGCCAGTTGTGTCCAACTGTAGGGTCAGTGCTCATCTCCGTTTACAGCCAAAGAGCCAACACTCTCTGCAGATGCAGATGTTTCCATGGACATGTGGCAGCCATGACTAGACCCAAGTGCACTGAACACTGTTACCTTCCCACCGAAGTGGTACCTATATACGGTGGTGGGATGTCAAAAAATTTACTACCCCACCGTGATGTCATCACAGTGTGGGTGGAGCTATGATGTTGTGGGCGTGGCCAAAGAAAAAAAAATTAAAAAATTAAAAAATTAAAAATAATAATAAAATAAAATAAAAATAAGCATACACACACACCTCAGGCGTGCATGCACACCAAGTGTTTGGCGCGCATGCACAGTGGGGGAACCAGTGAAAAGATAAGTCCCAAAGGTAGTTCCCCCCAAAAGCTGCTACCGGTTCTCCGGGACACTGGGAAAAGTTACTACTGGTTCTGGCGAACTTGTGCGAACCTGTTACATCCCATCACTGCCTATATATCTACTTGTAATTTCTTGCTTTTGAACTGCTAGGCTGGCAGGAGCAGGGACAGAGACAGGTGCTCACTTCATTATGCAAACACTCGGGTCTTGAACTGCTGACCTGCCGACCTTCCAGTCATTAAGTTCAGGATCTTAACTCCTGGGGAACAACTGCAGGAGATGGCTATTCCAGGAAACACTACATTGAGCAATCTAGATTGCCAGTTGCAATTCCTATCGGATAATGCATTTTTTCCTGAAGCAGGAAAAATGCTATTGGGGTGAATTTGTTTAAGGTGGATCCCAGCTTGCCATGAAGTGACCCACAGACTATGATCACGGAGTCATCTCTTGCAGCACATATGAAATGAGACATGCAGGATTTAACTCCAGGACTGCAATGGACTGCTTCAGCCTTGATAGTAAAGGTAAAGGTCGCCCTTGCTCGAAAGCCAGTCATATCCATCTCTTGAGTTCAATGTTCATCTCTTTTTATAACCAAAGAGCCAGCACCATCTGAGTCTGCAGATGCTTCCATGGACATGTGGCAGGCATGCCTCAACACCAGAGTGCACAGAAAGCTGTTTACCTTCCCATTGAAGTGGTCCCTATTTATCTACTTGCAATTTCTTGCTTTTGAACTGCTAGGTTGGCAGGAGCAGCCTTGATTGGTTTAAATAAACCTTCAACTTTTCCAGGGGGCTCATTAACCCTCTTATACTCAGCATCTCATCTTATACCCAGCACCTGAGATCAGTGATGGGATGACACCGGTTCTGACCGGATCCACAGAACCGTTTTAAGGATTTCCGGAGGGCTCTCCGTGGGGGTAAAACCGTTTTTGAGGCGTCCGGATCGGATGCCTCACCGGGAGGAAAATTTAAAAAAAATTTGGAGCAAAAATGGCTCCAATTTAGTGCGCATGCGCAGAAACTCAATCTGACACATGCGCACTAAATTGGAGCCATTTTTTTCTCCGATTTAAAAAAAATTGGATCCGGCCGCCCCTGACTGGAGCCTCCTATGGAGCCGCTTGCCGCCGTTTGCTGCTGCCTGGTGCTCTCACCACTGCCACCTCCTGCCATCGCTGCTGCCGTTGCCGTCCCCATCGCCGCCGGAACCAAGGAGGAGGCGGGGCGCTCCATGTCCATGTTGGCTCCAATTTTTAAAAAACCGGACCCGGAGCCACTGCCTGCTGCTACTGTCGCCGCTGCCGCCGCCTCCCGCCATCGCCATCGCCGCCGTTGCCGCCGTCGCCCCAGGCCAGCGGAGCGCGCCTCCTCCTCCTCCGGTTCCAGCAGCGGCGGCGGCAACGAAGAAGACGGGATGGGAGCCGATCAACGGGCAAGGCGGGGAAGACAGCTCCGGAACGAAAAGGAAGGAGGGAAAAAAGCAAATGCATCTACCCGGATCAATTACAGAAACGCTCCCGGGTCCGGCACTCCAGTCCCCTCCCTCTCCTCCTTCCACCCCCCCGGCGATGGCGATGGCGGGAGGCAGCAGCAGCGGCGACAGTAGCAGCAGCAGGCAGTGGCTCCGGGTCCGGTTTTTTAAAAATTGGAGCCAACATGGAGCGCCCCGCCTCCTCCTCGGTTCCGGCGGCGATGGGGCGTGCCTTGCCGTGTGGCCCCGGGCCATGGGGGTCGTCGGCCCCAAAAAGGGTAAGTGAGGGTTTTGTGTTTGGGGTGGGTGGGTGGTTTATGGTGTTTTGGGTGGGTGGGTGTACTTTTATTTAATTTTTATTTTATTTATTTATTTATTTTATTTCTTTAAGTTATTTACGGGTCTGTGTGCATGTTTATTTTTTTTATTATTTTTTTTATTTTTGGCCTTGCCCACAACGTCATGACGTCATGACGTTGGCTCCGCCCATGACGTCATGACATCATGACATTGGCCACGCCCATGACGTCCATGACGTCATGGCGTGGTAGTAGAATTTTTGACATCCCATCACTGCCTGAGATCCTATAAAAAATGTTCTACGTGTCAATATGACATAATTCCCCATCCCTACACCCGTCTATTGTTATTGCATGCATGTTCTTGGCCTTCTATCCATACATTTATTATTTACACACCCATGTATAGGTTTTTGAGAAGCCTGAAGACTGCTGGCTGTAGATTCTGGAGCTTTGTTCATTAATGAAGAAAGTAAAACTCCTAACTGCCTTTTCCAAACTCTGATGCTCTGAAAGAGGTTCACATTAAAGACATTGTCATCAATGGGCCCTTTCTATGAAGCGATCAGCTGCCAATAAAATTTCTATCGGAAAAATTACTGAAAGGGGGGGGGGGGTCATTTAAAAAACCTACCAAACAACCAAATGACTGTGCTAGTGGACTTTGAACACTGCACCAACAGTTCCTAACTGTAAGATAGATAACCAGAAGAATAAAAGTTGTACTGACATGTTGCTTGCAAACAATCAATGGAAAGAAACTCAGCCACAAACCTGTCTCATTCAGCACATTAAATTAGAATTACAGTACTGTACTAGAAAATTCTCAGAGCAGGGGGATAAGCCAATAAAATAAGTTACTGCAGCTATTTCTAGTTATAATATTAAAATTTTTAACTGTTCCACATGGTCTAAAACATGAGCTAGCTAGTTAGGTTTCCCTTGCTTGAAAGCCAGTCATATCTGACTCTAGGGTTCAGTGCTCATCTCTGTTTCAAAGCCAAAGAGCCAGCACTGTCTGCTTCTGCAGATGTTTCTGTGGTCATGTGGCAGGCATGACTGGACACCGGAGCGCACTAAACACCATTTACCTTCCCACCACAGTGGTCCCTATTTATCTACTTGCAATTTCTTGCTTTCAAACTGTTAGCTAGCTAATTAAAATACTTTAAATTTATAAAACATAAAAGATTGCAATAAAGCAGTAGCTTTGGTCCCCTCTACTGTACATTTCAAATAACAACCAGAAAAAATGGGAGGGGAAAATCTTGGCTCTGTTCTAGTGCAGAAATCATCAATTGAGATTAATCAAGGCCTAGAGCTAAAATTAGGAACTAGCAATCAAAGTAGATGGGGGGAGATCAGAGAGTGGGCAACCATGGATATTATGTTTTCTTTATTGTCATTTTCTTTTCTTAACAACAAAGAAAAAACACAACACCCTAATGTTCTAGCAGCTGCTGAGAGACACAAGGTTGATAACTCATCAGCAACTACCACAAAAAAAAAAAAAATTAAAATGGGTGCATCTATTCAATACATACAGCCAGAGAAATGCAGTGAAAGTAATTAGACAAATAGAAAAATGGCTGGTAAAGGGTTCAATAAGATGTTGCATAAAGAGGGATTTAGTGTGGTGCTGCAGCACTGCGGTGGCTTACTGGTTAAGATGCTGAGTTAAGAGACTGGAAGGTCGGGGTTTGATACCCAAGTGCTGCATGTCTTGGGGACATCAAAGGAGCTTCATTCAGGCATCCTCTGAGCGGAGCTTCTCCAGCAAAAATCCTTTCAACCCAGAGTAATTTCTGACATGAAATTTATTATTTATTTAGTGTGGTGCCTATCATTAAGCACATTCCAGCTGAAAAGAAAACATATACAGTATTTTAAACAAGACTCCCTATGTGGGGAACCATTGCTTGAAAAGCCCTTTATGGTAGTGGTACAGGTTACTTGAGAGACCGCATTGTCCCAAGGAGCTCTACCCAGCCCACCAGAGCAGACCGGAGAGGCTCTCTGGTTGTGCCATCAGCCAGAGAGGCACATCTCTCTGGCACTAGAAGGAGTGCCTTCTCAGTGTCCGCTCCGGCCCTGTGGAACCTCCTCCCGATAGAGCTACACCTGCAGACGGAGTTGCTGTCCTTTAGGAAAGGAGGGAAAACCTGGCTGGCAGGTCTGGTCTGGGGAGTGGATGGTTCAATTTCCCCAGCCAGTTGGATGGTTTGACCCCCAGTACGTCCAAGTTATAATACCTAGCTTTTAATTAAGTTTTTTAGCTTTTAAAAGTTTTTGATTTTTTAAGTGTTTTTAAAATTGTTGGAAATCACCCTGGGTCCCTTTGGGGAGGAGGGCGATAAACAAATATAAATAAATAAATAAATAAATAAATAAATAAACCCTGCTACGGCATTTTGTGGCTGAAAGAATTATGTAAAAGATTCATTGAATGAAGTGATATGCCCTTAATGACTCTTGCAGCGTTCCCCAACCCTTGGGTTTTGGACTTCAATTCCCAGAAGGCTGGCAATACATTAGCTGATCAGTGCTTTGGGGAATTGACTAAGGCTTCTAGGAATTGAAATTCAAGACACAAAGGTTGGGGAATACTGCTATAGAGGACAGAAATCAAATACAGAGGATTCTGCAACCTCAGAGATAGGTAATACTTGCTTTTCTTGTTTCTGTAAAAAATAAACAAGGGCCCTGAATTTATATATTTGTATACAAAAGAAGAATATCTTCTGTTTACATCCAGTCACCAGATTTTCTGAAGCCCAGCAAAGTAAATGGATGAAATTTATGTTTCTATGAATGAGCCAAACAACCTTAAGAAATTAATGGGGCATTTTATTAGAAGAGCCTGCAAAAATAGGTGTTACGTCTTAATGTAGGGTCCTTCCATGAAAGCAGTGAAGCACATGCCTGAAGACAACAGAATGAAACTTAACAGGGATGAATGCAAAGTCCTATCACCGGGGGGGGGGGGGGAGGAGACACCCAAAACATATTTACAAGATGGGGAGGATACTTGGTTCAGTAAGACTACATGTGATAAAGGTATTGGAATATCAGCCAACCATGTGGTGTGCCTGCAAGAAAGGCCAATTCTATCTTAGGTTGAATTAACAGAAATATAGACTCCAAGTCCCATGAAGCACTATTTCCCTCTGTTTAGCACTGGTTAGGCCTCATCTTAGGTACTATGCCTAGTTCTGGAAACCTTACTTTATAAATCTTCTTCTTCCGTGTCTAGGGCAGAAAAGTATTAGATCTATCTGTGACCTGCAGTATAACTTTTTGTTGTTAAATAAGGTTGCCAGTTTTTCAGCTGGCTTTAATACCACCTGGTGAGTCTATTCTGCAGTCCCTTTGGCTTGACCTAGTGTGAGAAAGATTAGCCAGCAACACAAGGTTACCGTTACCAGAGTACGCATGATTGTGGTTCAAAAAACACAATCTTCAAGGAGGCTCTTCCTGTGTACCCATACCATGAAGAATAGAATGCAGTGGTCCTTCATCTGCCTTCTGCATCATAGCAGGACACCCGTACCACTGATCCAGTTCCACAAGTCACTTTCTGGTATTGAGCCCTTTTGGCACACAAAGTCCTTCTCAACCCCAGGCCAGTAATGATGAAGCTGCTGCTCTTCATCAAGATGGATTCACGTAGGATTTAATCACCCTTCCCTGTGGGCTTTGGCACCCAAGGCCACTAGTCCTCAGGGTGGTCAGGTTAGTAAACTGCCACCTGACACTTGGCATTGAGTCGCTGGCAGTATGGTCTACTCTATTACCATAGCAGGATAACCTGGCCAGACTCACATTTTAAAAGTGATGACATGAGATGAGTCCAGAAAAGGACAAGAAGGATAATCAGGAGACTGCAAACCAAACCCTATGAGGGAGGAACTGGTCATGTTTAGCCTTGAGAAAAGTGAGGGGACATATGATAATACTTTTTTAAAAATTGAAAGATTGTCATACAGAAGCAGGGCAGGATGTGTTTTCAATCAGCCCAGAGTGTAGGACATGCAATAATGGGTTCAAGTTACAGGAAGCCCAATTTTGGTTGAATATCAGAAAAAACTTCATTAACTGTTTGTTGTTCAGTCGCACAGTCAATTCCAACCCTATATTACCCTATGGACCATTCCCCGGCAGGCACCTCTGTCTTCCACCATCCTCCTCAGCCCGCCCAGCTCTGTGCTCATTGCATCTACAATATCATCTAGCCATCTCATTTTTGGCTGCCCCCGTCTTCTTTTGCCCTCCACCTTTCCCAGCATCAAGGCTTTCTCAAGTGAATCCTCTCTTCTAATTTGATGTCCAAAGTACTTTAGCTTCATCTTTACTATTTGACCTTCTAAGGTGCAGTCAGGGTTGATTTCTTCTAGGATCGATCTATTTGTTCTCCTCGCTGTCAAGGGTACTGTCAAAACTCTTCTCCAACACATTTCAAAGGCATCTATTCTTCTGCAATCAGCTTTCCTTATGGTCCAGCTGTCACAACCATATATTACCACCGGGAATACCATTGCTTTGACTATGCAAACTTTTGTTTGCAAGGTGATGTCTCTACTTTTCACTATGTTCCCCAGGTTTCTAATAGCTTGTCTCCCAAGCTAGAACAATACAACTGTTAGAACAATTCAATGGAACCAAGCATTTCTGGAGGTTATGAGTGATCTAGTGCTAAAAGCATTAAAGAAAAATTAGACAGCAATCTGTCAGATAATTTGACTTCCATTTAGCAGGAGGGTTGGACTTTATAGTCTTGAAGGTTACTTCCAACTTCATTATGCAATGATTCAAGAAAACTCTGTTTACACTGAAAACACTACAAAGCTGCATGAGAGAAACATGCATGAATCATCTGGAACAGCAAATGAACTTATCCATCAAAATTAATGGGACTTTAAAATGCTGAATTATGTCCAAAATGCATCCCAGACCCGTCATTCAATGTCAGTTAACTACAAATTCAAATATCAGGGATTAAATCTCATGATATTCTCTGCTTTTTATTCTAATGTTTAATCTTCCAACAAGAAAGCACAATACAGTAGTACAGTAATTGTTTAATATAATAATTGGAGGTTATTTTCCTTCAAGGATTTATCTGTGGTCTTGAGTATGTATGCATTTACATTTTGATTCAATCTACATAATCTGAGCATTTATGCTACTTGGTGCATGGAAAAAAAATATTTTTATAACCTTTAAAATCCTCCAGTATTATGGTTGGTAGATTATGAGTATTATTGATCAATTCAGCTGATATTAGCTAGCAGCTTTCCTTTGGAGAAGGTGATAAATCTTACTGAAGAGTCACAATTGTTTCACTAGATATTTTTTGGGAAAAGAGTTGTGGCTGAGATTAGCAGGCTATAGAACTGGTCTGACAGGTTCCTTTTAGCCTCCCAACTATTTCCTTTTATTTAGTAGTACAGTATGAGTAAATATTTCTAAATGTAAACTGAAATGACACTAGCAAAGTCAATTGGAACTTCCCTTTCTCATCCTGGAAAAGTATTACCGGTAGATATATCTGTGACCTGCAGTATAACTTTTTGTTGTTGTAAAATAAGGTTGCCAGTTTTTCTGCTGGCTTTACCACCTGAAATCTGCTGCAGTAATGTATTTTATGCACTAATAAGACACATCAGGATTTTCAAGGGAAAAGCAGCAATGAAGGAACTGGAAAAGATAAAGTGCAAGAATGTGTCACTGGAGACCAAGATCATTCACACTATTGGGTTCCAGTCATTTATTTATTTTATTGGATTTCTATACCACCCTACATGACACGCAAAAAAACTGATTCGTTTGAAATATGGTGCTGGAAGACAGCTCTGGATACCCTGGAGTGCCAGAATGAGAAATGAGGAGAAGTATCAGTGGACACCAAGAGAACCAAGAAATGGGTATGTGCCTCAAGTCCACCAACTCAGATCCAGGAAGAGCTTTATGGCAATAACAAATATTCTTGAGGATACACATGAGCAAAACCAAATTAGAAAATGAAGGAAGTCACTGGACAAATAAGAACATTAAGGATAAGAAACTCAGTCTTTCCATCTTTTGGAGGACTCTGAATAGGCTGAGGGTTAGGAATGTGGTGGCTCAAGTGGTCAAGATGCTGAACTCAATGGTTTGAAGGTCGGAGTTCAGTTCCCGAGTACTGCATGATGGAGTGAGCTCCTGTCTCTATCTCAGCTCCTGTCAACTTAGCAGTTCAAAAAGCAAGAAATTGCAAGTAGATAAATAGGGACCACTTCGGTAGGAAAGGTAAGCAGTGTTCCATGCACTCAGGTGTTGAGGCATGCCTGCCACATGTCTACGAAAATGTCTGCAAACAGATAGCACTGGCTCTTTGGCTATAAACAGAGATGAGCACCGAACCCTAGAGTCGGGTACGACTGGTTTTCCAGCAGGGGGGACCGGGAGTCTCTAAATGCAAACGCAACATAATCAAGTGGGGATTGCTGGCGGTCTTAATGTGGAGATACAGATTCCTGGTTATTTACTGGCCTGCCGATTGCTGCCAGAAACATGCACCTATGTGAGGACTTAATAAGTTTGGCCATGACAAGACAAGAAATTGGCTTCAAGTTAGCAGCCCAGGGTTTGATCAGAACACGAAAGAAGAATGCGAGAGTAAAGCAAACGGCTGGTGGCTTCAGGGGGACCAGCTGAGCATGCTCAAGCTCCACCCTTGATTGAAGCCAGAGGAAGCACCGGCCCAGAGCAAGCGGAAGGGATCGGCATGAACGCAGGCTCTGCTCTAGGTCGGCTGCTCCGGCTGCCCTCGGCGGCTCCGTGCTGCCGCTTGGGCGGCCGGAACCAGACGCCCGCGCGGCTTCTGGAGCCGTGGTCGCAGGGCTACCACTGGCAAGGCGCCCTGATGGCTCGGTACGGCACGGAGCAGCGAGGGCAGCTCCGATCGCCCGACTACCGCCTCTACTTCAGTAAGTAGCTGCCTGGGGAGGAGAAGCCACGTGGTTGGCGTTGCCTTCCGAACGTTCCCGAGACGCCCTTGGAACGCGGGAGGGTTTCCTGGACTTTTGCTACGGCGTTCCATGGCGTTCTGAGGGCGGGGCTTAGCGCACCGTCAGAACGCAGGTGACGTTCGGATCACCGAGCGCACAGAATGTCAGCATTCGGGGGCGGGGCGTAGGGAGGACCCTCCCCTAACTATGTTACCATTGGTGAGCGTCCATTACTACGATTGCGTCAATCAAATTTGTTGTTGTTCAGTCGCACCCCATGGACCACTGACCGCCAGGCACTTCTGTCCTCCTCCATCCCCCTCAACTCACTCAGCTCTGTGCCCACTGCATCCACAATACCATCTAGCCTTCTCATTTTGGGCCGCCCCCTTCTTCTTTTGCCCTCCACCCTTCCCAGCATCAAGGCTTTCTCAAGTGAGTCCTCTCTTCTCATTTGATGTCCAAAGTACCTTAGCTTCATCTTTACAATTTGACCTTCTAAGGAGCAGTCAGGGCTAATTTCTTCTAAGATTGACCTATTTGTTCTCCTCGCTGTCCAGGGGACTCTCAAAACTCTCCTCCAGCACCACATCTCAAAGGCGTCTATTCTTCTGCGCTCAGCTTTCCTAATGGTCCAACTCTCACAACCATACATTGCCACAGGGAATACCATTGCTTTGACTATGCGAATTTTTGTTTGCAATGTGATGTCTCTACTTTTCACTATGTTCCCCAGGTTTCTCATAGCTTGTCTCCCAAGAATCAGTCCCCTTTTTATTTCACGGCTGCAATCACAGTCAGCAGTGAGCTTTGATCCTAGGAAAGTAAAATCAGTCACTGCTTCTACTTCAATCGAATAGAACCAATTGCGGGAAGCTTTTGGATTGTGGCGCTCAAAGCGTGCTGGAGAATTGAGCATTCCGCAAGTAATGGCTGGGATCGGACAGTTTAATTGAATTCTAGCTTAGACGCAAAAGGCAGCATGTTTTACCTTTTTAAAAAAAAGATACAGGAATTAGTGCTGCATAAAAAAATTGTCTCTAGTCCAGGCTGTGGAGCCCTATTATTATTTAGCATTACATAATACTTAATTATTTTCTATTTATTATTTATTCATTCACATCGCAGTTCAATAACAGTTAAAAAAACACAAGGGCTAAAAATACCAAGATATAAAACATGAAGTATTAAATGATAGATCTATAGATTGCAAATATGCTTTTGCTTCATTTGTCACATCCAGGAAATCGTAATGTGAACCCTAATGTATACTAATCAGACGTCTCTAGGAAGGGAGTAGCTTGAGAACCTAGTGAGGAGTGCTATACATGATCCTTGCATGTACTGTAGTTTGTTGAATGTATTTGTGCTATGAAGATGCAGCAGGTGACAATTCCCAGCAGGGCCACACACACAAATGATGATGATGAAAGGTGCCATTGTAATACATATTTCTGAGTGATGATGTTGGCAGGACAGAATTTTGGGATAGGAGTTGAAGATCTTATACAAAAAAACAACAACAACAAACCAACAAGTAGGAGAGTTTTCTGAAATACAATAGGGTTGGCTGACCACATGTAAAAGTACATGATGCGGTACCTATTACCTTCTACAGCAGATAATCCCTGGTTTGGGGGGAAAGGTTGACAAGTCATTCAGAAAATTAAACAGTTCCCAAAGATAATATTGAAAGACATTCTTGTAATATGGGCAAAATCCATTGAGAAAGTCAGAAACCATGGTTTAGTAACAGCATGCAGATTAAATGTAGGAGAGCTCAATCTGACCTCTTCAAACCTACATTAAGAGACTGCATGGTTGTGAAGAACTACTGGGGGAGACATTGGAGAGCTGTTGGTGGGGAAAACATGATCATGGATTAGAAAAAGTTCATGATCTGACTTTGCACAAATCTGATTTGAATGTTGATGTGAAGTTTTTCTGCATCTGTTGGAAAAAATGATTGTGGCTGGCTGTTCAAGTTAAATATTAATGTGTTGTTCAACAAACAAGAGAAACTATTATGCGACTGAACAGCAAATAGGAAATAACCCCTCAAACCACCAGAATTGCAAATAGATACTTCTGTGGATTTGCTTGACTGTGACCCTGATAGGCTGAGGGATTCTGAAGTTGTGAAATTTTTTCCAAACTCTGCCTAGGACTTTGGTTCAAAGTCAATTCTCAGTCACCCGGGTTAGACACAGTGAATCAATGACAGAATGGTAAATCAACACATAGGGACAGACAGGTGATCTGTTTGATTTACCGTAGTTAGGACTAGGCCACTGGATTTGGGTCACTGTGTGAGAAAAAGGAAATAATTAATCAGTGGCAATCTGCAGCTGATGAAGATGTTGTTTGTGTTGTATGTGCAGAGCAGGGATTCTCAACCTGTAGCCTGTGGGCCAGATGTGGCCCACAGCCCAATTTCATGTGGCCCTCCACCACCTTCACCACACACAGAAGTGCTGTATGGTAGAGGAAGGGCAAAATGGCCGTCTGGGCCTTGAAGCTGTGTGAGGGAGTATGACCTGGCCCCCAGTTTTAAAAGGCTGAGAACTCCTGGTGTAGATCTTGGCAACAGGAAGTGGGCCTTAATCATCCCAATACAACTGTTACATATATTTTAGTTAGTTAGTTAGTAGTAGTAGTAGTAGTAGTAGTAGTAGTAGTAGTAGTAGTAGTAGTAGTAGTAGTAGTAGTAGTAGTAGTAGTAGTATTTATACCCCGTCTCTAGGGAGAATGAAGTTAGCAAGCAGCATAGGTAACTAATTAATTAATTATTAGCACAAATCTCACCAAAAGCAACTCAAGGTTTTCTAGCTATAGGCCATCTTATTGGGCATGGTCTGCCTGAGCAATAGCAATGATTAAAGAGTTCTGTAAGCAGTTTCAGGGTTCTTTTTACTTTGTTGCCATGCGTTCTATGGAACTGCAAAAGGAAGCCTTTAATCAGTGGCAGTGTGGCAGCTACCAATGATGGCAGTTGGAGCTGTGCAACAGGATTTCAGTTATAAAGTATTTAGAAATGGTTTCCCAGTCCTTCCTTCTCATGGCACCTCAGGACTATTCAGTTTGCCAGAGGCTACACAGATGTCAGAGTGTGTAACCCCATTAGATACAAATGCTCCAGGTGATTTCAGCTGACTTCTTTTCTGGGATGGGGATTTGAACTCTCAGCCCCTCATTCCAGTTCACTGAACTATGTCATAGTTGCCAAGTCCTTTGTATCCACATAAAGTGCTGTATATGTGTTCATGTTTGCTTATAACATGTTGTTATATCTTGTAGCGAATTCAAAGGGAAAATACATTTCTCCATTCCATGACATTCCTCTATATGCTGGATCCAATGAGGTAATCACCTACAATTTTTTGTTGTTGTTGTACCAGTTCACTAATGCTTAAAAAAGAGGGTTGGTCTTTCATTTTTTGAAGTTTCTGGTACTTAGATCAGTAAAGGTTAAAGTTCATTTTCATTTGGCTCTCTCGTTTTCCCAATACAAATATGACAGAGTACTTAATCCAATACATTTTCCTCTCCAACACTGGCCTCTGTTCCAAACCTATAGGTGGATTATTAATTTAGGAAGCATCTGCCAGTCATAACATAATTCTCTTTTGGGACAACAGCTCAGTTGGTTAAATTCCAGACTCATAATTCAGTGTCATTTTTGGCCAACACCTCAACCCACCCACCCCATGCACACACAAATCACCCTTTAGATATAGACCCACTTACACTAATTTGTCAGCACAAATTTTGAATAGGTTTGGCTTGCCGTTCAGATGAGTAGTGAAAAAAAAGCCCCACTCCGAATTTCATGGGATGCTTTATGGGGGGAAAAACAGTTTTGCACAGTTTTTCACGCAGGCATTGCCAAGTTTAGCCCCACCATCTGGAGGGATTACTGCTGCTAGGGCCAGTGTCCTAACTACATCCTGAATCAGCACAGGATGTAGGTCTGTTGTGTAGAGCACATGGTTCCCAACTTTATGTAAGATCCTGGAAAGCCACAAAGTTGAGAAATAAATACACTAATACCCTGGTTAGTGTTTGTACCACACAACGCTAAAACCAGATAATATTGGGGAATTTGAGGCAAACATTTGCACCGCACAACATTATCTTAACATTGTGCGGTGCAAATGTTTGCTTCAAATCCCCCAAAGTTGATCTCTGCCTCAAAGCCTGCAGGGCTGGAGACCAGCCCTGGTGGCTTTAGGGCAGAGATCTCCACTCAGAGTGGTGGTTTGGTTGGGGGGAGGGTGTGCGCACCTGTCCTCCCCCCCCCCCCAACCAAACCTGTGGTCTGAGCGTGCGATCACCAGCTGGGTCAGGGAGAAAACTGGTGCATGTGCACATTCTCTCCCTGACCCAGCTGGTGGTTGCAGCGTGTGATCGCTGGCTGGGTCGGGGAGAGAACCGGAGTGCGCGCACGCCTCCCCAACCCAACCGGTGCTTGGCTCGATCTGCTTGCCTCTTTGGGAAGGATATTGGGGATTCCACGCATGGAATCCCCGCTGCTCTTTCCAAAAAGGCAGGTGGATCGCCCCCCCCCCCCTTTTCACAGGGTGTTTTTTTTTAATGTTGTGCGATCAATGCATCACACAACGTTAAAAACTGGATAATGCTAAGACTTGTGGAACCAAGTTTTAGCATTATCCAGGGTATTAGTGTACTAATCTATATGTCCTGTTAGGTAAAGGTCACCCTTGCTTGAAAGCCAGCCATATCTGACTCTAGGGTTCAGTGCTCATCTCTGTTTATAGTTGAAGAGCCTGTGTTTGCAGACATTTCTGTGGACATGTGGCAGGCATACCAAGACACTGAAGTGCATGGAATGTTGTTTACCTTTCCACCAAAGTGGTCCCTATTTATCTACTTGCAATTTCTTGCTTTCAAACTGCTAGGTTGGGAGGATCTGGGACAAAGATGGGCACTCATTCCATCATGCAGTACTCGGGTTTTGAACTTCTGACCTTCTGGCTCCCAGTCAGCATCTTAACCACTTGGGCCACTGCAGTCCTGTTAGCTTGATATTAATTACTCTACCTTGTGGCTTTTCAGGATCTTGCATAGAGTTAGGGACTTGTGCCTAGATGTCATGTGCTCTACACGACAGACCTACATCCCGTATTGATTCAGACTGCCTGTCAACCTAGCAGTTTGAAAACAAGAAATTGCATGTAGATAAATAGGTACCACTTTGGCAGGAAAGGTAACAGTGTTCTGTGCACTCTGGCTTCTAGTCATGTCTGCCACATGACCATGGAAATGTTTGCAGATGCAGACAGCTTTGGCTTTTTGGCTGTAAATGGAGATGAGCACTGCCCCCTAGAGTTGGATATGACTGACTTTTAAGCAAGAGAAACCTTTACTTTTACTGTCAAGCTCAGTGGGGTGTTTGTGTTTTGTTTCTGATTTGAAATAATGAGGCTAAATGATAGAACATTCAGAACAAAGGGCAGAATTCAAGTGTGGGATTCTCTAGCCCATATTGTCGTGATGGCTGCCAGCTTGGATGGCTTTAAGATCTGACAAATTCACAGTGGGCTGGGCTAACAATGGCCACCAAGATAATTTTAAAAAGTTACTTTTTTGGGCTAAAAGTCCAAGAATCCCCCTAGCCAGTGTGGCCAACTGCCTTGCTACTTATGAAATTTTTGGAAATGAAATCAGAAACAGTATCTTTTGTGTTCTACTAGTTATGATGACTGTATGTTACCTCTAGTGCTGGAAATAATATGCTTTGGTTTACTAACTGGTAGGAAACACAAGAAGTGTAGTGCAGTTGAATCCATGCCCTGCATATGAACTGCATGCAGGCAAATAATTGGCCATTATGGGGGCAAAATGTTAGACTAGAGAGGTTTTGGGTTTGATCTTGCAGGGCTGTCCTCATAATGTTCTCACAACTTGGAGTAAAGAAGCTTTAATGAGTAGAGGGCAGTTTTGCATAATTGACTCTTAACATATCAGAGAGTAAACAAAACAAAACAAAAACATCGTAGCACTTTAAAGACTAACTCCTGTTGTTTAATGTTAGCTTTCATGGATCAAGTCCACTTTGTCAGACATAGGAGTGAGACTCTTAACAGTCTTTAATACACCAGTACATATTTGAAAGCACCACCAGCTACAATCCAGTGAAGTCTGTATTTATTTATTTGATTGTAAATATCTTTAGAATAGCCTTCAGCCATATTCCTAGGCATTTGCAAAAAAGCTTAAAATCTTGCACCACATTGATGGTTCAAACAATAAGAGGAGTATTCTGTTTACATTAGTGAATAATGCTAACATTCAAGCTGATTGAAAGTATTTAGATGGAGTGTTTCCCCAGGACACTAAACAATATTGTATGGTGTGTGATCCTATGTGTGTTCTTTTGGAGGTGTGTTCTGTTGTGTTCAGTAGAATTACTCCCAATTAGATATGAAGAGAATTCAAGCCTGATCTTTTTGTTAGGTGGTACTAGCTGCTTTCAATGGTCCTCAGTTGCCATTCTAATTGACACATTTTGTTTTTTCCTCTTTGCAAATAAACAGTATTTCTGTTCTTTGGCACAGGATGGGGAGATTCCTGCAAAGAGATCAAAGATCTGTGGAAATGAGGTATGGTGGCTGAACTTTTCCTTGAAGATTGTTTTCTCTTTTTTACTTGATTGAGCAGGGACATATTTCTCAAAACAATAAACAATTCAAGATTTCTTGGTAGGGTTCTTGCATTCAAACCAAGCCAGGGAAAACAGATGCATGAGGTGTTTGGTGGGTTAATTGGTTGATTGTGGTTCTTCCTGTGCCCATAACTCACAGTTGGTTCTCAGTTTAAAACAATTTAAAAACTTTGTCAAACCTTCTAGTATTCACAACCAATATTCCAGACCAGGAGTTCTCAAACTTTTTAAGCTGGGGGCCAGGCCACACTCCTTCAGACAGCTTTGGGGGCCGGAAGACCATTTTGTTCTTCCTCCATTACATGGCACATCCTTGTGTGGTGGAGGCAGGGGGGGGGGCACAGGAAATGGTGCTGTGGACCACATCCAGCCTGTGGGCTGCAGGTTGAGAATCCCTGCTCCAGACTGATGTTCTCATTTCACTGGAGAAATGTTTCCGGCACCTCTACACAGGTCACCCCAATTTCTGCTGGGGATACGTTTGAATGGATATTTGAAATCGCAGATAATGGTAAACCCTATATTTTATATTGCAGACAGTGACCTATAGTGGCTACCTCTGGTAATGCGCCATAAAAATACATCTCTATTGATCAATTGATTGATCATATTTCAAGTTTTTCATTATATTTTTAGACCCACGGATAACTGAAACCATAGATACTGAGCCTGTGGATGTGGGTTTTAATCAGTTTTCTTAGCCACGAGAGAATGTGAGAGGGCTTTTTGTTTTGTTTTGTTCCGAGTGAAACTTATTTTATTTCTATGCCAACTTTCTGCCCATGGGTGCAACTACTACTGGATATGCTGCGGCTGGAATTTGCCCAACTGTAGCAGCTCTCTATAGTGATTCAGGAAGGTAATAGCATGTTATCTTGGCCCATAAAACCTTTCAGTACCACAAGTCAGAACATCTGCTTTCCTTCTTGAGTTGATGGGAAGCGAGGCAGCTGTTGCAATTCTGCAAAAGGTAGCATGTTTGAAAGGTAAGACAATGATATGGACTACTCATCTGAGAGAAATGTCCTGAGAAAACAGATCAGGGATGTTTATGCTAATAGAGTTCCTCTTGATTATGTCAAGTGCTTTTAAGTAGAAATTGTGTGGATAGAACCACCATGAATGTGCTAGTTACTGGACAGCCCCACCATATTATTTTGACAGGGTTTGGAAAGTTTCACAGGATAGTCACAATTTAGAGCAGGGGTTCTCAACCTTTTATAGCCGTGGGCTGGACCACGCCCCCTCAGACAGCTGAGTGGGCCGGACTGGTGGTTCCTTCTACTGTAAATCCTGCCATAAAACATGTCAGTGACTGTCGTAAATGTGTTTATGATGGCCATGGACTCATTTATGGCTGTAGTAAATGTGTTTACGATAGCTGTAAATGAGTCCGTGGCTGATTCTGGTGGCAGTGGCTGGAGCGAGGTTGGGGTCCAGATTATTTGGTGCCACAGGCCGGATCCAGGCTGTGGGTTGAGTACCCCTGATTTAGACGCCACAACTAACTTTGTCATCATGTGCTGTGAAATCAGAGCCAACTTGTAGGGACTTTAATAGGGGCTTCAAGGTACAGTATATGGGGGTATGTAAGAAGTGGTATGTAAGAAGAGAACGATATCTCTCTTTCTAATGTTTCTCAAAGCTGCAGGTGACATGGTTTTTACCAGGCCTTAAAAATCATTTCTCTTCTTTGTGTCACAAGGCTGTGTCACAAGACTGTTTGTTTTCCAGATCAGTGTAACCTTTATCTCTAAGCTAGCTGAGTTCTGTTGTTATGACTGTGTATACAGTATGTACAAACATTTCCCTTGTTATGGGAAAGTCTCTGTTTCAATAAGAGCTGTCTCTGATTGGCCTAAACACCCCACTTGGTTAAGAATCTCCATTTTGGAGAAGCTCAGTTCGTTTTGGGATGCCTTGAAATTAACAAGCCTGGGAATACTTCCCTTCTACTTTTACACAATGATTACCTAGGATATTTTGTTGTGGACTGTCTTATGTTACTGGCCTGTTATTTATGTTTCATTCTCCATGGACTATGCTTTAAGAACCTGATCAATAAACCTACTATTTTTGCTTGAAGATCTATGTCTCATTTCGTCAGCCAAAGGTAACCTGCACACACACGAAGCCTCGCTACCAATCTCCCCACTTGCTCCATTGAATGAGCACAGTAAGAAGCCTGCTGCGTTTGGCAAGCTTTTGCAGGCTGGTTCTCCCAAGGGAAGAAGGGCTCTTTAACTGGGTCCCTGGAACCAGAGGAGAGGCCCTTAAGTTGGGATGGCTGGGATCCTGACAGCTGTTACCCAATGGGTTTTGTGTCCAAACTGGAATTTGAACCCAGATCTTCTGAATCTTCGTCCAGCACTCTGTACACTGTACTATGCTGACTCTCATAGCTATCTAACGAGGAAGAAATGAGCATGAAGAATGTTTGAAACAGAGACTGGACCTCTGCTCTTGTGAATAGTGCACTTGGTAATGTAAATATTTATG
Organism: Furcifer pardalis; assembly: GCA_030440675.1. NCBI lineage: Eukaryota > Metazoa > Chordata > Lepidosauria > Squamata > Chamaeleonidae > Furcifer > Furcifer pardalis. Next base: position 80,801,035 of record CP126892.1, read on the forward strand.
CACATGGGCTTACTTAAGATATCCCAGTTGAATACATGTAGATATCCCAGTTGAATAAATTTACAGCATGGAGTGCATCGGGGTGCCCAAACTATGGCCCATGGGCCAAACCTGGCCCCCAGCATCAATTCATCCAGCCCGTGGATCCCAGATTACCAGATGAATTGAGTCGGATGAATTGATGTCGGGAGCCAGATCCGAACCATGGGCTATAGTTTGGGCACCCCTGGTTTAAGTAGATGAAATGGCAGATGATTTATTATTATTATTATTATTATTATTATTATTATTATTATTATTATTATTATTATTATTATTATTATTATTATTATTATTATTATTATTATTATTATTATTATTATTATTATTATTATTATTATTATTATTATATTTGGACTTATATGCTGCCCACTCAACACTGGGACTCAGGGTGGCTCACAACAATACCACATCTAATACATTATACATATATCTCAATCCAATAAAATAAAATACAATTAGCATAATTCAAAACATCACAAATCAACTACCATCATAAAACGTTAAAAAAGTCAATCATCTAAAAAGTTCAGTAAGTCGACGGCAAAAGAGTTCAAGGCCTAAAGATCCAAAATGTCCTAAAAGTCCAAAGCCTAGGCTGGCCAGGTGGAGATCGCCACCTCTCCCCGACCAAGTCCATGGTCAAGTCCACAGCACCAGCAAGCATAAGGACAAGAAACTCCATCACACCAGCTTAAAATCTATCCCATCCTTTTGCAAAACAGATTGCAAGGCACATTTTACTTCTGCTCCTGGTGGGAGGAACCACATGACCGGCCCACTGAACAATGTGACCGCCCCATGTCCTGAAAAGTTTGGCCACCCTTGGAGTAAACCATACAGCCAGCGACTCAACACTGAGTGTTGGGTGGTGGTAAATAACCTTACTCCCTAAAGGGGCCAACAGCTATGGGCGGATGAGCCCCTTTTGGTGGGGTAATGGTCCCCTCAGTGGAGGAAATGCCACTGGAAACCATCATATTGGGCCCAACGGCAAAATGAATGGAGGAGGAACCACTTCTGATTCCCAACGGTCATGGAGGCGGAAGATGCCATGTCAGATGGACTGGCTGTGAAGGCGCACCTTGATGATATCCTCAAGACTGTGGCAGTCCATTGCAGTCCCGGTGTTCAATCCTGCATGTCTCATTTCATATGTGCTGTAGAGGATGGCTCTATGATCATAATGTGTGGATCACTTCATGGCAAGCTGGGATCCACCTTAAATTCACGCCAATGGCATTTTTCCTGCTTCAGGAAAAAATGCATTCTCAGATACAAGTTACAGCCGCTGCCAATATGTAGAAGGAGGTGAGTAGATGAGGGGAGACATGCTGTTGCCATTCTTTGTGTGTGTGCTCTTCTAGGCTGTGTAATATCTGAGCAGAGCTAATGTGAAAAGCCAGCACAAGGATTTTATGAATCAAATTGCTGTGTGTTTTTGTTCAATACCCCCCATCTGCTTGAACATACTTCTCTCTTCCTGCATCCCCATGATCAGAGTTTTTATTTCCTTAATGGGATCACTGATCCGGATGTTCCCAAGGGATGCAAATTTTGTATATATCTATAAAAATTTGAAAAACTTACTTTTTGGGATTATAACCCCCAAGTTTCCACAAGTGTTTATGGGCAATGGTTCTAGCGTTGTCTGAACAAATGACTTCTCTAAGTTTTTCTTTATTTCAAGATATATTGTGCAGTTTCCCGGTTTTGAGATCTGAATTCTCAAATAGCCTTGTTCTAAAGCGTCAATAAAATTAGTATCTTGGTAGCACAAGGAGAAGATTCTCTAAGGACAGCAAAGATTTCCCCTTTGCATTTTACTCCTTTCATGCTACAGAGTGAGGCATGATTCAGTTGACAAAAGCTGGTTCTGATAAAGCTGTTGAACTAATGTCTGGAAGAGATCGCTATGAACTACAGATGTAAATAATTAAGATAATATGTGTCTGGTTCTTAGTCATGCTTGTAAAGTCCCCTGCCAAGTTCTATTTAAAGAAAGTTTTATTCTTTTCCCTAGTGAAGATCTTTGGTCTGTCATGCAACATTCTTTCTCAAATTAGTAGCTTGTATTCATTCCTGACTTAGTCTGTACATAGTACCAGCCAAGCTCCCATTGGGAACTCTGCAAATAGATGGCAGACCTGAAAAATCTAGGGATGCCAAGGGAAAGTCAAACACCGTGCAACATAGTCTTGTGCTCTTGTTGCAGTGGTAAAGATAGACATCTATTCTTTGGATTTGATTTCCACAGCTTCAGTTATCCGTGGTGTATCATGGCCAGAAAATTTAAATAATGTAGGGTTCACTATTATCCACTATTTAGGGCATCTGTGATAGGCCTTCATCTGTCATAGTTGCAGATACAAAGGAACTACTGAATATGTTTTAGCATATTTGTTTATACCCATGATGGCGAACCTCGGCACTCCAGTAAAACAGGTGCATTTTAGTTCCGCTTCTGGGAGTGACGAGGGCAGTGTGGGCTGGATGAATTGCAGTAAACCCATTCGTGTGGATTCACAGGTGCTTGGGCTTCTGGGAATTGAAGTCCAAGAACATCTGGAGTGCCAAGGTTCGCCATCATGGGTTTATACTTTTCCTTTTCTCTCTTCAGGTTCTGCTTAATATGATTGTAGAAGTACCTCGCTGGACAAATGCTAAAATGGAGGTAAATGTAAAAAACAACAACACATGAGTCAAAGTTTTAATAACAGCTTTAAGATATATATATATATATATATAATGGAAGTATGACATACAACAGTGCTACTACATGTGCAGTCTTCTCCAGAATTCTTCCACAAAGAGTCCTAAAGAGTAGAGCTGGTTGATTCCCTCTTGCCCTTTGCCTTCTTATTTCCCTTCTGTTGTTTTATTTTAGATTTTGTATCTGTCTGATGCGTGAACCTTATCTTTACCATAGAGCTAAGAACCCAGGAAGCTGCATTTTCCTGAGCCAGAACATGAGTTGGTTTCTTTTTCAAATATTATGTGGAAGGTGTGGGTGCTGAAGGCAGTTTCTCTCTCTCTCTTTCTCTCACTGTTTGCACATGGACAGGGTATATTTGGAATATTCCGGTCATCTGTATTGCCAACTCTTCAGTAGGTCCCTATGAAAATTGCATAACACCATTGGATAGTAGAATAAATAAAAATATTGGTGCTCCTGAGAGATGACGACTTTCATTTTGCCGATGTCTTCCCTTTGCAGTATGAATGCCAGGCTGCCAGCTGTCAGAGTAGCAAATGTAATGTTATCAAACAAGAGCATGACTCCATGGGCCCAATCTATTTGTGTAACTATCCCAACGAAGGCTGATAACATCAGCAGCAGAGGAAATGAAACATTTGCTACTACTGTGTCAAAGCTATTTTGGCTCCTATGTACAGTAAAACACCGGATAACGATTGGATCGGATAACGCTAAAATTGCATAACGTTAAGTAATCTGGGGAGGAGAATTGGATCGAATAACGTTAAGGTCCTATGGGATGGATCGGATAACAACAGCTAAAGGCTGCGGTTACAATGTATCTCTATGGAGCTTTAACGTTATCTGATCCATCCCATAGGATTTTAACATGGATTGGATAACACTAAAAATCGGATAACTCCAAGACTTGTGGAACCAAGTTTTAGTGTTACCCGATGTTTTACTCTAATTGCTTTCATTGTTTGGGAATCATGGGACAGAAAGAGGAAGTCTATAATAACTAAAAATCATTGCCACAAGGATAGCATTAGTAGTGTTGGCAATTCTGGGGACACAAGTAGAAAGTGTTTAATTTCTGGGGGCAGAAATCACACTTCCTGCTGATGTCATCACCATTCCATGGGTGTGATTGTGCAAACAGGATTTCAACCATTGTTTTTCAGTGTATGGATAGCAACTGCTAGAGTGATTTGAAATTATCAGTATCTCAGCAAGTAGAGTGGAGGAAGGACAACTCTTTATTTCTTCCCTATTGCGTCCTGCTGAAAAAGACTGTTTTGGAATTGTTATTTGAATTGGAAGGAAAATCCCCCATTGTTGTTCAGTGTGTGCTGTGATCTCAATAATTATTACCCCCTGCCATTTCTATTTAAAAATATGCACATTAGATGCTTTATGTTTCTATCAACTTACAAATGTTTTACATGTCGTGTTCTTGTTTTTCCATTTCTCTCCACCTTAGGGGCTGGTGCTGGTTATAAATCTAAATATAAAGCCTAATGCTTTCTTGAGCTGTTGTTCGTTATGGGAATAATTAGTTGAACCATTTTATAGTAATCTTTCCTTTACTGGTTCCTACTTTTGATTTTCACAACATGCTTAGATTGCCACGAAGGAGCCATTGAATCCCATTAAGCAAGATGAAAAGAAAGGCAAGCTGCGCTATGTGGCGAATATCTTTCCCCATAAGGGCTATATTTGGAATTATGGGGCCTTCCCTCAGGTAATGTAACTTCGTTTTTCTTTGTCAAAACTGGGAAAGTTTTTGTGTCATCTCAGCAAAGTCCCCTCCATAATTTTTGCATTTGGTAAGCTTGTGTCTTCAGCCTGGGGAGGCTTAAGGTAGTGATGTTGTCTATAAATTTAGAGAAGATTCTGTGTCAAAAAATTGAATGCATGTTTTGGGAAAAACTATTACACAGCCTGTTATCCTTTATGAGGCTCAAAGGTTCAGGTTCAGTATGAGGTAAAGGGAAATCATTTGGTGGAATACAGCCCTGCATTTTGTGAGGCTATGTCAGTCGTCCAGGAGTGTTGTAGGTAGGTGGGTAGCTGTTGACCTCCAGATATTTTGACCTACAGGTGTGTCGAAAGGTAGTTCAAATAATCAGTGACCTTGTGAGAAGAAGTTATAATATTTGGTTAAATTTGATGAGAAAAGGTGACTAAGTGAAGACAGGATTGAAATATAAAATATTGGCCATAGCAGTGATGTTTTTGATCAGCAGGTGTACTGACTTGGGCTTTTGGAAAGTGAAGTCCAAGAACACCTGGAGTGCCAAGGTTCACCAACACTGGCTATAGTGTTAAGAAAGCAGACAGAGAGAATGTTGTCTCATTCCCTGATAATACAAAAAAATGGGTTCATTCCCTGAAAGGAGGAAGATGCAAAATAGATAAAAAGAATCACTGCTTTACATGGTATGGAATTAAGCCACAATGTCATGGCATCCTGATGACTGTAATTGTTGCCTTTGTTGTTGCATTTATATTACAATCTTTACAAAGGAACTCAGGACACCATGAAAATCCTATGACCGGTTTATCTTTACTATACTCCCATGCCTGACCTCCAAATATTCCTGACTGTTGCCTATGCTGGCTGGGACAGGTAGGAGTTGTAGTTCAAAATCTCGCAACGGATATCAATTTGTCTATTCCTGTTAAGGAGATAGTCTTTCCTGGCTTGTTTGAAGATTAGCTCCCAGGTCTTTCATCCTAGTCCAGCACTTTCCAGCCATTGCCTTTCAGATGTTTTTAGGCAGCAATTATGTCAACTTTAGCCAATGGCGAGTGACTGTGGGAATTGGTGTCACAACATGAGATAGTGGTGGCAAACATTTCCCACCACTAAACTATTCCGTGTTGACATCATAGATTAGTCAATCTATGACTAACATGGTATCTTCTCTGTGTCGAGGATTGTACTTGTTGGATTGATATTGTATAATTTTTACAGTGTATTATTATATGTTCTTGTAATTTGATTTAGATATATTGTACTAAATTATATATATATTGAATTACTGTGCATTTATTGTATTTGGGGTGTTTACCTGTGATCTATGTATGATGTTGTTATGATTGTGTAACTATATTTTGCATTCCTGTAAGCCACCCAGAGTCTCTGTATGCGAGTGGGGTGGGGTATAAGTCTAAAAAATAAATAAAAATAAATAAAATAAATAGTCGGTAATTAATCTAATGCAATGATAGCGAGCCTTTTAGAGACCATGTGCCCAAACAGAGGGGCGGGGCAAACTCTATGCTGAGGGAAAGGAAGAAGTGTTTCTATTGGGCTGCTGGGCAGAGGGGAGGGGGTGAACTCTGTGGTGGGGCAATGGGTGCACCCCAAGAGAGAGGGCTATGAGTATGCCATAGGTTTCTTACCACTGATCTAGTGCACCTAGGACTTGGGTGGGATTCTTGGAATGTAAATAAATTACAAAAGTTAATAGAAAGCAGGTGATGACAGCCACAAGTTTGACTTTAGATCTCTCCTTTCATTTCAACAGACATGGGAAAATCCCAGCTGTAAAGATGACAGTACAGGATGCTGTGGTGACAATGATCCCATTGATGTTTGTGAAATTGGTTCCGAGGTTTGTCCTAAATACTTAGAAGATTTATTGAGTTGAGTGTTTTAATAGTTTGTTTCTTAATGAGGAGTGGAGAAACAAAACAGTATGGCTAAAACGGGTGTCCAAACTACAGCCGGCAGCCAGAGCTGGCCCCAACGCCAATTGATCCGGCCCACAAAGCCTTCATCGCTCCTGGAAGCGGAAGTAAAACATGCCTGTATGGGTGCGTTTTACTTCCGCTTCCAGGAGCGAGGAGGGCTTTGCAGGCCGGATGAATTGGTGTCGGGGCCAGATCCGACCTGCTTGCCATAGTGACCAACCCCCTGAACCACATGACTGGCCCGCGGCCTGACAATTTTGGCCACCCCTGGGTTAAAAGATACAGGGCAATTATGGAAATATGCAGTGCAAAGAAAGCCACAAGAAAGTTTTTCTGTTTGCTCCCCTGCTGGGGTCTTGGACACTAAAGAACATGGGGAGATTGAGGAGGAGGAGGCCCCAAAACTAGTTCAACTTGGGAACAAGCTATATCTATTGTTATTATTTATATTCTGCCTTTCTTTCACTGAGCTTTTGGCAATATACATGGCCTTGCTGTTCCTTACTTGTGTTTATTTGTTATATTTATATTCCACCTTTCTGCCTGTGAGTTCAGGCAGCATAAATGGCTCTCCTCTCCATTTTTTTCCTCACAATACTGGGAGGTAAATCAGGTTGAGAAGGTATAACTAAGTCACAGCCCCCCTGGTGAGCTTCATGGTTTTATGTGGGAATTAGAACCCAGGTCCTCCCAAGAATGGCTGCCATGACTTAGTGGTTAAGATCCTGGAGTTTCATGACGATAAGGTTGGCATGTCAGCAGTTTGAGACCTGAGTGCTGCAAGAAGGAGTCTCGCCCAGTCTCATCGTCTCACCCAGCTCCTCCTGACCTTGCAGCTCAAAAGCAAGAAATTGCAATTAGATAAATAGGTACCACTCTGCTGGGACAGGCAGCAGTGTTCCGTTCACTCCAGCGTCTAGTCATGCCTGCTGCATGACCACAGAAACATCTGCAGACACAGTCATCGCTGGTAATTTGGCTGTAAATGGAGATCACTGTCCCCTAGAGTTGGACGCGACTGGCTGTCAAGCAAGGGAGACCTTGACCTCTCAAAAAAATTGGTACAGTGAGAGAGACTATAATGGGCTCAATGTGCTCCAGTGAGCTTCACAGCTCAGTATGAATGTTAACCTGGATCTGCTGTGTTTCGGTCATCTGATGCAAATGTTTCTTTTTTAAAAATAAATTTTAAGATTCGTAGAACTGGTGAGGTTGTTCAAGTGAAAGTCCTTGGACTTCTAGGTCTGATCGATGAGGGAGAAACTGACTGGAAGGTCATTGCTATTAGTATGGATGATGCAGAATCACCAAAAATCCATGGTAAGCATTTTAAATTTCCTACCAAGTTGTACAAATATTTACAAATGCAGTCTATTTCAGTATATTTCCTGGGGCACCTGCCCCCAATTTTGTTTGCTATATTTCTATTCTACGTTCCCTCCCTTGCACCCATAATGCTGTATGTGGCCCTCTTCCTCACCTTAGGGTCACAACAACTCAGGTTGGGGAACTTTATTTCAATCAAAATTTGAGTACAGTAATACCCTGGATAATGCTAAAACTTTGTTCCACAAGTCTTAGCGTTATCCGGTTTTTAACATTATGCGATACATTTATCACACAATGTTTTTTTTTTAAAAAAAGCCGGGGGGGTGTCAATCCGCCTGCTTTTTTGGAAAGGGCAGCAGGGATTTGATGCGTGGAATCCCTGCTGCCCTTTTCAAAGAGGCAGTCAGATTGAGCTAAGCCCCAAAGTCGGCAGGATTGGTCTCCGCCTGGGAAGTGCCTTCCAAGGCGGAGACCAGCCCTGCTGACTTTAGGGCTTGGCTTTCTGGTGAATGTTGGCTTCCCTGAAAGGAAGCTGGTGTTGGAACACTCCAAGCGCTGGCTTCCTTTCAGGGAAAGGAGTTCTCTTCCAGGGCAGGCTGCAGATGTGTGTCTACACTCACCTGCAGCCTATCCTGGTGGGGAAGGGGCCAAGCACCTGGTCCGATCCCTTCCATGGTGAGCTGCGGGTGTGTTTGCATGCACATTCTCCCAAAGGAAACCGGCACTATGGCACTCCAATCACTGGTTTCTTTAGGGGGGAAGTGCGTGTGCGCGCACACCCACTTTCCCCAAAAGAAACCGGCAATCAGAGTGTCCAATCCACAGTTTCCTTTGGGGGAAGGCAGACTCCCTTCCTCCAAAGGAAGCTGGCAATCAGATCGTCTGAATGCCGGCTTTCTTTTGGGAAGGTGAGGAGAGCATCCGATACCCGGTTCCCTTAACCGGGGATTGGACGCTTGGGTCTACGTAGCCCCCCCCCCCCACAAAGGGGCCTCCAGAGATTTCTGCCCCAAAGCGTGCAGAGATCAACATCAGGGAATTTGAGTAAAACGTTTGCTTTGCACAACGTTAACTTAACATGGTGTGGTGCAAAAGTTCCTCAAATTCCCCGATGTTATCCAGTTTTAGTGTTAACCAGTGCATTTGTTAACCAGGGTACCATTGTACAGTAAAACACCAGATAACAATTGGGCCGGATAACGCTAAAATCGCATAACGTTAAGTAATCTGGGGAGGAGAATTGGATCAAATGACGTTAAGGTCCTATGGGATGGATCGGATAACAACCGCTAAAGCCTGTGCTGTTACAATGTATCTCGATGGAGCTTTAAAGTTATCCGATCCATCCCATAGTATTTTAACATGGATTGGATAACACTAAAAATTGGATAACACCAAGACTTGTGGAACCAAGTTTTAGCGTTATCCGGTGTTTTGCTGTATATTGGTAGCAAATCCAATATGACCATGAGCAGGGTCAAAGCCAATATAAGTGAAAGTGGCCAGAATAATGAATGAAAGGAGATATGCCTTCTCTCTGCCATGTCACCTTTCTCTTTCTGGTAGATCCAGCAGGCTGTCCGGGGAAAGCAGAAGGCCTTTCCTGGATGTCCGACCTGATATCTTGATTATAGCATCGGTACTTAGAATTTAGGAGGATTAGGTTGTCCATTCTTGGAATAACAGATAGTGAAAAATCAGGCTCTTACACCTTTTAGCCATGAAATATATAGTATGACTCTGCCTAAACCTACCTTGACAATAAGACAATCTTGTACAGTTGTACCTCGCTTAAAGAGCATAATTCGTTCCATAGGATTGCTCTTTAAGCAAGTTTGCTCTTTAAGTGAAACACCATTGCAAATAACCAATTGTGGGGGGAATTGCGAACCCTGATTTATTTGTTAAGCGAGTTTTTGGTTGCTTTTATTTGTTAAGTGAAGTGAACATTCAGAGAAAATTCTGCTCTTTAAGCGAGGCGCTCTTTATACAAGGTTTGACTGTATTTGCTGTCTTGAATGCTTCAAGGATGTATGTGATAAGTAAGGCATTATTATTGAATTTCTCTTTTGGGAAATGTAGTCAGTTTTTCAGTTCAAAAAACAGGACCAGTAACCTTGCTGCTGTGCCTGTTGTGTTGATTCTGCACACTTGAGTTTGTGGTGGTTTTTATATGCAGCATAACAGAGGCAAATTATAAGTGCTCTGTACTGAATTTGGGGTAGCGTTCAAAAATAAACTGGTTGATGAGAAGATATTTTCCCCTGAAAAATGCAGCAATTGTCTTTATATGGACTGAAGCTGATGCTTCCTGCTGTCATTAGAAACATGTGTCCTCTTCCCACAGACTTTTTAGAAAAGCAGTTGCCAGATATTGATTGTGTTGACTGAGGAAAGGAAAGGCTCAGGCTGTGAAGCATGAAAAAGCAGTCTGTGCAATTTCTTTGTCTGTTGATGCAAGTCTTTTTTCAATCAGTAGCTGTCTCCCAGTGATCTGAAATGGTTTCATGCATTAAATACAGATATACGAAGCTGTGCTGTACCACAACAGACCACTGGCTAGAATAACACAGCCCTGTTGGTTCCAGAAGAAGTCAGCTTTAGGCGAGAACCTGATATTACTTGGAGATTTCCTGCCTCGTCCATGATGGTCTGTGGGAATACCCATGTCCCAGAATTATTCCCAGTTTAGCTGGAAGTGCCAGGAAGAGAACCTGTAGCTTCTGGCATGCAAAAGATGGCCTCTCTTTTGGATATAAAGTGCCCACATTCATGCTTGAGGCACCTGTACATTTGCCAATGAGCAAGACTAGCCATGGCCTCCTATTGCATGACTGTGTGGCTTGTGTTAGTTGCCTTAAATGTTGTAGCAAGTGTTGAACTGTCCTCTCAAGCCACAATGAGTGACAAAAACCTCCTGCTCTTGGCAGCAGCTGTGCAGTCACTGCCATAAACATTTAGCAGAAGCTTATTCATGTTAGCCTCCATGCCAAGTTAACAAAACCGTAGTGAGCTTCCTGTGGTATAATTGGCAGCTGCTCCTCTAGTTTGGCTATCGTTCCAGTGTTTCAGACAGTGAGCTGCAGCCCTGTGACTGAGGAGATCTCCTTGCTTATACGTACAGCATGCGAGAGAAGTGCTCTTGAAGATGTATATGTTGAATTGGGTTTGGCCAAAACAACCCCAATAGTCTTTATTTTTATATTCTATGTCCTTGAAAATTCATTTTCTTCTTTGGTGTGATTCCTTACCAAGCTTGCTGAAACACAATTGTCTGCCTGTCGTCTTCTTGTTCTGCTGCATCCAAATCTGAATATTGGCAATCCTCATGGCAATCAGCCATGAAGACTGTCCTGAGAATATAATGCAGTGGCCTTCTATTTGCCTTCCATGACCCCACTGATCCAGTTCCACAAGTCACTTTCTGGTCTGAGCCCTTTTGGCATGCAAAGTCCTTCTCAGCCCCAGTCCAGTATGGATGAAGCTGCTGCCCTCCTTCAAGATGGATTCAAGTGGGATTTAATCCACTTGGGGACCATCACCCTTCCCTGTGGACTTCAGCACCCAAGGCTGTTAGTCCTTAGGGTTGTTAGGTTAGTTAACCACTGTCTGACACTTGGCGTTGAGTCGCTAGCAGTATAGTCTACTCCCGTGATGGCAAACCTTGGCACTCCAGATGTTCATGGACTTCAATTCCCAGAAGCCCTGTGAATCCACACAAATTGGGGTTGCTGCGATTCATCTGGCCCACGCCGCCCCGCCCTCATCGCTCCTGGAAGCAGCAGTAAAAAGCGTCTGTACAGGATCTGAAAGGCATGCCAGCAGTGTAAAATGGCCTCTGCTTGTCAACATAGACAACAAAGCCCGTACAGGCCCATTTTACTTCTGCTTCCAGGAGCGATGAGGGCGTTGCGATGTGGGCTGGATTAATCACAGCAAACCTATTCGTATGGATTCACGGGGGCTTGGGCTTCTGGGAATTGAAGTCCAAGAACATCTGGAGTGCCAAGGTTTGCCATCACGGGTCGACTCTATTACCATAGCACTTTACCATAGGTTGCACTTGATTTCATGGTATCCAGTTGTGTGAGGCACACTCTGAACTAATGGAATGGGTAATGCACAATTACATTGCAACTCACTGCCTGTTAGGAAGTTGGTGGAGTGCTTTGTTGTCTATGTTGACAAGCAGAAGCCATTTCACACTGCTGGCATGCTTTTCACTTTTCAGATGCTGAGTAATGATACCATAAGCTTCTGTCATTAATGAAGAGACTGGGTAAGGAGGAAAAGGGCATGTGCTTTCCAGCCTCATTCTAGGAAACCAATCAATGCAAGGCAGAGGTGTTTTGTTACAAACCAGTATAGATAACCCAGATGTCTTCAAAGGCCCTGGACAGTTGCCAGATGCTCTATAGCTGCTGAGATGGAGGAGGTATCAACATTTTTGCTTAGTATCTGTATATAGGTAAAGATAAAGGTCTCCCTTGCTCAAAAGCCAGTCATATTCAACTCTAGAGGGTGGTGTTCATCTCTGTTTACAGCTAAAGAGCTACTGCTGTTTGTGTCTGCAGATGTTTCTGTGGTCATGTGGCAGGCATGACTAGATGCTGGAGGGCACAGAACACTACCTGTTTATCTACTTGCAATTTCTTGCTTTTGAGCTGCTAGGTTGGCAGGAAGGAGCTTACTCCGTCATGCAGCACTTGGGGCTTGAACTGCTGACCAGTCTGCTGCTTATGAGATGTTCATGTTAAGAGATCTTTGATTTTTCCTTTTTGTAAGCAAATTGAAGCCCCTGTATGAATGCTTTGTCTATCAGGTTGGGATGCAAATTGGTACCTACCACTAATATCTGAATACATCTATATTTTTTTACAACTCATTGTAGATATTGAAGATGTCAGAAAGTTCAAACCAGGTTATCTTGAAGCTACAGTTGACTGGTTCAGATTATATAAAGTCCCAGATGGAAAACCAGAAAATCAGTTTGCTTTCAACGGCACATTTAAAGACAAGGTGAAGAATATATTTGTTAAGAAACAATAAATTTACTAATGGTTGTTGCTGAACTATATACTCTGAAATCATTTCCAAATATAATTCCATAAAATAAGTGTTCTGAGATTCAAGAAAAGATAAATTTAAATCAAATATTGTTCAAGAATGCAAATGAAATATCCCACCTTCTAATTTCTGATTCCCTGGAGATAGACATTTTGGTCATCACCATGGAATCTCTGAACCAATATATTTAAGGATTTTTAAAAAGCAGTTCTTAATTAACAATTACACTTATATACTGCCCCATAATACTTAGAGCACTCTCTGAACAGTTCACAATTTTAGTGGTTTAATAAAGATATCACCAACCCTTGCCTTTGACATTTGGACTACACTTTGATAATTCTCTAGTTTGCATGGCCACAGTGGAATAGAATTCCAAAATGTCATTTTTCTCAAGTTTTTTCTATCTAGTTTTTGCAGATCCTCCATAGTAGCTTGCAGATTACATGTATTGCATACACTATGACTGTGAAAAACTGAATCCAAAACCTGGTATCCCATATGTTGGATTTTGGTTTGCAGAATTCCCAGCCAGATGTTTAGTGTGTGGAGCTGGACCTCCCACAACACCTGATGACTTCATGTTTGGGAACCATTGCTCTGCAGCAGATGTGAGCTACACGTGCCACATTTGCCACTGATCCTATTTAAAGCCTTCAGGTATAGCACATATCCCTTCTTTAATGAAGATTTTAAAATGATTATGATACTTTTGTTATTACATTCCCAGTTTTTGCTCCTGGAGGTCTCCAGAAGCAGTGGCTTTCTTGGATAACTAACCTTCCCCTCCAAAATTAAAAAAAAAACCCAAAACTATAAGTGTTTAGCCAGGTATTTCCTGTTTACATTTTTAAAATAGCCAAAACAGCCATTTTCTTACCAGTTACAGGAACAGAAGGCAAACATTTGGTCACAAAGCCTCTGAGGTTGTTCACCTGTATAACAGAGGGTCATCCATCTCTGCTTAGGAAAGAAAAACTGGAAAATGCTCTTTTCTGCTTGAGATAATAAGCAAGGATGTTTTTTAACCCAATGTACCTGTAGGGCAGGGATTTCTTGGGCCCCTCACCTCACCAGGAAGTGCCATGTGGTGGTGGAAGGGCAAAATGGCCATCTGGCCCCTGAAGCTGTCTGAGGCAACATGACCCGGCCCCTGGCTTTAAAAGGTTGAGAACTCGTGCTGTAGGGTTTACAAAGATTAGCTTTCAGTTCTTGTCTCTTAATTGCAAAGAGGGACATGCACTAACTTGTTATTTGCTCCTCCACTGGTGATAGGAACTTACATACAGTAATACCCTGGATAATGCTAAAACTTGGTTCCACAAGTCTTAGCATTATCTGGTTTTTAACGTTATGTGATACATTTATCATACAGCATTAAAATAAAGCCTATGGGGAATCGGTCCGCCCGCCACTCATTTATTTATTTATTTATTTTGATTTATATCGCTGCCCACTCATGGAATCCCTGCTGCCCTTTCCAAAGAGGCAGGTGCCTTTCCAAAGAGCCCTTTTCAAAGAGCCAGGCGGAGACCATCCCTGCTGACTTTGGGGCTTGGCTCTTTGGCAAGCTTTGGCTTCCCCGAAAGGAAGCCGGCATTGGGATGCTCCAAAAGTCAGCTTCCTTTCAGGGAAATGAATTCCCTTCCAGGGAGAGCTGCTGGTGTGTGTTTTCACACACCCTCAGGCCATCCTGGAGGGGAGAGAGCCAAGCGCCTGGCCCAATTCCTCCCAGGGTGAGCTGCGGGTGTGTCTGCACGTTTTACTTCCGCTTCTGGGAACCACGAGGGCAGAGCAGGCCGGACGAATCACAGTAACCCATTCGTGTGGATTCACAGGATGCTTGGGCTTCTGGGAATTGAAGTCCAATAATATCTGGAGTGCTAAGGTTTGCCACCACGGTCTTAGATGGTTTGTGGGATGGGGGACACACATCAGACTGCATCTTTTTACAATCCTCATGCCGCAAACAGGAAGCCATGAATTTCTGGGACTTTTGTTTGTAATTTCCCTACCCTGCCTGAAGAAATGATCTTGAATCATGACAGCTCAACAATGTTTGATTTTTAAAAAGTGATCCTATAAAGATATCCCCTTCCTTATTGATTTATGTTGTTATCTTAGGGAACTGACTAACCAAGTACAGTAATACCTCAGATAACGACTGCATCGGATAACGATTCAAAATTTCCAAAGAAATTCTGCATTGGATAATGATCTGTTAGTGTTATCCGATGCAGTCGTTTCGTAGCAGCAGGGTGGCTGGAAAGCTGAATGGGGTTCTCCGTTCAGCTTCCCAGCCACCCTGCAGCTGCAGAAGCAGGGGTGGGGTGGCTGGAAAGCTGACGGGGGGCTCTTCCAGGTCCACTGATCTCCCTGCTGGCTCTGGGGAGATCAGAGGACTCGATTCAAGCTGTTTGTGGGCTTCCCTGACGACCCGGCCAGTGCAACAAGCCAAAACGTCAGGGTTCAAACCCTGACGTTTTGGCTTGCTCCACTGGCCAGGGACGTTGGGGAAGCCCAGAAATATTTTGGATTGGGTCCTCTGATTTCCCTGGAGCAGGCAGGGGGATCAGAGAGCCCAAAATGGGTTTAAAAATTGACCTTTTTTTACCCATTTTGGGCTCTCTGACCCCTCTGCCTGCTCTAGGGAGATCAGAGGACCCGATCCAAAATATTTCTGGGCTTCCCCAACATCCCTGGCCAGTGGAGCAAGCCAAAACGTCAGGGCTTGAACCCTGACGTTTTGGCTTGTTGCACTGGCCGGGGACGTCAGGGAAGCCCAGAAACAACTTGAATCGGGTCCTCTGATCTCCCCGGAGCCAGCAGGGAGATCAGAGGACCTGGAAGATCAGAGGACCTGATCCAAGCTGTTTGTGGGCTTCCCCCATCTCCCTGGAGGCTGTAACAAGCCAAAATGTCAGGATCTGAATCCTGACGTTTTGGCTTGTTGCACCCTCCAGGAGGGTGGGGGAACTTCAAAAATAGCACGCATCGGCTCTAGGGAGGTCGGGAGACCCATGCGCGCTAATTTTGAAGTTCGCCCGCCCTCCTGGAGGCTGCAACAAACCAAAACATCAGGATTCGAATCCGGACGTTTTGGCTTGTTACAGCCTCCAGGAGGGTGGGGGAAACTTTGGAAACAGCTTGGATTGGGTCTTCCGACCTCCCTGGAGCCGGCAGGGGGGTCAGGGAGCCCAAAATGGGTAAAAAAACTGTCCCTTTTTTTACTCATTTCGGGCTCTCTGACCCCCCCCCCCTGGCCGACTCCAGGGAGGTTGGAAGACCCAATTCAAGCTGTTTTCAAAGTTCCCCAACCTCCCTGGAGGCTGCAGCAAGCCAAAACGTCAGGATTCAAATCCCGATGTTCTGGCTTGCTGCAGCCTCCAGGGAAACAGGGCTTTTTTTAATGTTGTGCGATCAATGCATCATACAACATTAAAAACTGGATAACAACAAGACTTGTGGAACCAAGTCTCATTGTTATCCGATGTACTAGTGTATAGTGGTACCTCATACAACGATTTTAATCCATTCCGCGGGACTCTTCGTTGTACAAAACAATTGCTATATGATGCATGCATTGTATAGCAATTTTCCCTATGGGATGCATTGTACAACGATTTTTTTTCGCTAAGTGGTTTTTCCCATTGAAAAATTGTTTTTTTTCCATAGGGAAAATTGTTATGCGGGATGCCACTTTTTCTAAAACCTAATTGTTATGCGCTTTCGTTGCTATACAAGGCGATTGTTGTATGAGGTTCCATTGTACTGTTTTTATTGCTCAATGCAAGCTACCTATGCCTGGTCAATAGAAAGCATGCAGTCTTGAAGCGTGAGAAATACTTTTTGCACAGAAATACTTAGTTTTTCCAGAACTGGGATTGTCAGTTTTCTTGTCATTTCTTGTGAGGGTTTTCCTCTGCTGCTGTTCCTAACATTTCATCCTTTTAGGACAGCTTTGCTCTTGACTGTCTTCAACCTCTGCCCCCTGCTTTGGAAAAATGCTCTTGGCTTCAGCTGCATTCCCAGCTTCTCTGCTGGCCTTAATTAGATACTTTCCAACTGTTTTAGTGAGATTTGGAAAGAATTTAGGCCCAAACAGCTGGCATTTTAAAATTAAGCAAATGCTAAAAAGCTTTGCCTAAAGCCAGGCCAAATTCTGCACTAAATTCCTTGGCTTTCTATTTGAACTGTCTTAGAAAGACTTCTTTAAAAGGCTCTGGGAATGCTAAAGGACTGCCTCTTTCTCTAAATATGGCTTGATTCCCATGGTCGGTATGGAACAGCTGTGCTCCAGGGGTTCCATTACGAGGAAGCGTGCATCATCATTCTTGGGTTGTTTCCAGTTGATGGGCCTGTAAATCCAGCACCATTTGGAAATGTCTTGAGATGTTTTTAGAACTAGTTTCAGAGTGAGATTTTTTTTAAAAAAGAAAATATTAGAAAAAGGTTTAGCAACTGAGTTGGAAAATATAAAGCTATTGTTGAATGTGTAGTTTTAACATGAATCTTTTTAGAGTTGTCAATGAGTTTCCCCTGCTAGGCGAGAGTCTTGTCGTGAGGCAAAGGCTTGAGTGGCCTAACTAAGCAGTGTTGGCCATCTCTTGTCAATAATCTTAGGCCAAGGCTGAAACTCACCAAAACGTCTTCCGTTGGATCCCCTGGGCCAGGTGAAAACAGAGGACACATGTCATGGTCCACCTACCCAGTGGGTGATGTGAAATGGGAGGTAAAGTTGAGGAGGAAACTGAACATCTCCATTTTGTTGTTTGACTAGGCATTTGCTCTTGAAATAATTAAATCCACTCATGAATACTGGAAGGCTCTCATTCACCAAAAGGTTGATGGAGGAGCCATAAAATGGTAGGTATCTAATTCACAGTGTTTTATAAAAATCCTGTGTGAATTACTGCTAAATGTCCTTGTTTATTAATGCTGTTATTAATAGGTTTCTTACTCAAGGTCTCTGCATGTTTTTGTGGGTAACCCCGCATTAAAAATGTTTTAAAGGATCATGACCACATGAGTTGTGTGGATTACTCAGTAATTAAGCTTGAGTTGGTGGCTCTGAAAAATAGATTGGCTTCTAATCTTCTGCTCATAATTTGATCACACGCACACACAAATGGTAACCTTGATGAAAAAGGGAATGAAAAGTGTAATACTGTATGTTGCAGTTTGCTTAATTAGAAGGAATCACCAATGAGCTCAGTGGAATTTACTGTTGAGGAAGTGGCTATATTACTGTAAGTCTGTTGAATGGAGTGGTCCTTACTGTTACGTGGACATGCTTATGATTGCATTGAGAGGCTGCAATTGTTTGTATAGTTACCTGGAAGTAACTACTATTGTTGCCAGAGGTATGTAAGGTCTAGAGCCAGGGTCCCCAACCTTTTTTCCACCACGGGCTGGTTTCATGCTAAACAATTTTTCCACTGCTCACAAATGGGGGGAGGAGCCCTGCTGTAGCTCAGAAGCATACTCCTGCCAGCCACACCATTCGACTGTAAGGTATCACACTGCACACAGGCGGGTGGTGGAACCCTGCCATAGTTAATCAGTGTGAAGGAGGGGCCTGACCACCTGCCTATCTGCTGTCTCTGAAGCCCGTGCTTTCACCCCATTCGCTGGGCAGACCTGGCAGAGCATGTTGAAGATAGAAGGCTGACATTGAGGCTCTCAGCACCACCCACCCCTGCAGCCTGGTTCAGGACAGCCTGTGACCCAGTAACAGTCTGCAGCCTGGTGGTTGGGGACACCTGGTATAGAGAGTGACACATTCCATACTAGATCTTCTCAATTTTCAGCTCTCCAGATAAGTTGAACTCAAGCTCTTTTCATCTTAGACTGAGAAGTATAGCAGCTGTAATCTTACAACCTTGGAGGACACCATGTTGTTTACAGCTAGACTGCTATAATATTGTTTCTTGTGCACCTTCATTTAGGTACCCTATGATAAGGCTTGTGGTATTGTTGCTTTTCCTCTTTTTTTATGTAACTGTATTTTGTTTCCAGCACCAACCTCCTGATTGACACCAGCCCCTACTGCTGTAATGAAACGGATGTCCAAAATATTGTTCAAGCAGTAAGGAGAATTTTCTCACTCCTTTCTCTTTTTCATAAATGTCAAGTCATTCTGCAAGGCAAGGCAAGGTGAATTGTAGCCCAAAATATAGTGTGAAGTGATTTCCATGAGTTACAACTAAAAACCTAAATGTCTCCTTCTGTTTTAGAAAGCCCCATTCTTTCTCTCTCATAAACCCACGTGCTTAAAACACCTGCTCCAGGTGACCTAGGCAATGTCACCTGTTTCTTAAAATTTAGCCCCAAAGACACTTACAAATATTTAGGCACCCAAGTCTGGTGTGTGGGTGGCTAGCAGGTAACACAATCACCAGGACTCAAGCCAACCAGGTAATAGGCCAAACAGAAAACCCGTTGCAGTCCATAGTCCCAAATCAGTCCTGAGATAGACAGATACAGGGTCAATCCAGACAGTAAAAGCACAGTCCAAGCAAGCCAGAAGTAGGAGAGCAGATGAGGCAGAGTACCTATAGGGTTTGGAGCAAGTCAAGGATAGGTTCAAGGAGTGAGAAGCTGGATGAGGCTCAACAACTTTCTAAAGCAGTGGTGCCCAGACTTTTTTTTCCAGTGGGGTGGTTCCACTTCCAACATGCTGCTGCGGGGGCTGGAGGCGGGCTGCCCCCATTGATGACCATTTTGACAGTGGCGGCAGTGGCGGTCGTGCTTCACCCTGCTGGTCCGAGGAGCCTCCGCTTGGTTCCAGCTCTGCAAAAACCTTTGGCAACGTGGATCGCTGCGTTGTAGAAATTTTTCTAGCTTTCCTTGTTTCAAAATCTACGGCACTGGAAGGGTAAACTTGGCGCAGCGCGCTGCCATCAGCCTTGGTGCACTACACTGGGAGAGTCCCTTGGCACGCCAAGGTTGACATCAGCACGACGTGCCAAGTTTTTCCTTCCAGTGCCACAGATTTTGAAGCAGAAGGCTCAAAAAATTTCTACAATGTGATGATCCACGTTGCCAAAGGCTTTTGCAGAGCTGGGACCGAGCGGAGGCTGCTCGGACCAGCAGGGGCGAAGCATGATGCCACCGCCGCTGTAAGTGATGTACAGTAAAACCTCGGATAACGCTAAAACTTGGTTCCACAAGTCTTCGTGTTATCTGATTTTTAATGTTATCCGATGCATGCATCAGATAACGTTAAAATCCTATGGGATGCATTGGATAACGTTAAAACTCCATAGAGATACACTGTAACTGGCACAAGCTTTAGCGAACATTATGCGATGCATCCCATTGGATTTAACATTATGCGACGCAATTTTTTCAGCCAGATTGCTTAACGTTATGCGGTTTTAGCGTTATCTGGTGCAAACATTATCCGAGGTATTACTGTATTGGGATATCAGGCGGTGGGGGCAGTCCGAAGACAGCCTGGGTTCTCATCACGGGCCTGATTAATTGTATGTGTGGGCCTAATTGGGCCTGCGGGCTGTAGTTTGGGTGCCCCTGTTCTAAAGGAATCAGGAACAGGACAGGAAGTCTTCAGAAAAAGGAACCAAGGATAAGGTAAGAGGTGTTCTAAGACAGGAACAAGGTAGGAGAGCCAAGCAAGAGCAAGTCAACTAGCATTGGTTGCTAGAGCCACTTCTGGGAGAAAGAGCTGGTTTTTATGTAGCTAAGGCATCCATGTCCAGAACCTTCTAGGAGCCCTGGTGGCACCGTGGTTAAACTTCTATACTGCAGCCAAAAGGTTGTGAGTTTGATCCTGGCCAGGACTCAAAGTTGACTCAGCTTTCCATCCTTCCAAGGTCGGTAAAATGATTACCCAGCATGTTGGGGACAAAATGCTAATTAACCTGTGAACTGCCCAGAGAGTGCACTAAGTGCTATGGGGCAGTATATAAGTGTGGTTGTTTTGCTTCCCCTGGACTGGAGGGGGAAGGGGCTTAGCATATGCAACAGAATGAAGGTCCAACCCAGCAAATATTAGATCTGCCCTCCAGGCTGGAGGCCTAATCTTGCAAGCGTCAAGGTACCTCAGGTAAATATCCTGTGAATACCAGAGCTGCCTCAGATCCTGACATTCCATGTTTAATTGCTGATTAAAAAACAAGATAAAAAGAGAATGAGAAGAAATAGAGGCAAAGTAGAGAAAACATACAGAGAACATAGTCATGCACTAGGCGTATACCTCAAAAAAGCTGACCATTCCTGCCTCCTTTTCTTAGAGGATTTTAGACTATAATCTTCTCAGGAAAAAAGTATTTTCTTTTGTATTCTGTGATGCATCAAAGCACTTTGATAATATTAATTCTTTTTTTTAAATGCTATTTTCACAGGCTCCACCTGTCATGGAAGAACTTTCTGTCCCCAAAGAAGGTAAGAGCTGCTACAAACCGCACTTCTTCTTCTTCTTCTTCTTCTTCTTCTTCTTCTTCTTCTTCTTCTTCTTCTTCTTCTTCTTCTTCTTCTTCTTCTTCTTCTTCTTCTTCTTCTTCTTCTTCTTCTTCTTCTTCTTCTTCTTCTTATTATTATTATTATTATTATTATTATTATTATTATTATTCGACCTGTATGCCGCCCCACTCGCCAAGCGACTCTGGGCAGCTAACAAAGATACAAAGTATACAATAACAGAGAAAAAACAATATATCACAGTTACAAGATTACAAGATATTGCATCGCAAAAACATTTCTAAGGCAATTCAGAAGAGTATTTCATATTCTAGAAGAGTAAAACAAGATTTGAAAGATTTACAGTGTAATCCTATTGAAAGTACAGTGGTATGCTGTATAACGAATGCTTCATATAACGAACAATCCATATAACGTAGTGTTTGTGCGCTACCGGTATTTGCAATGTACCATATAGTGGGGTAAAAGTTTATTATATGGATCGCTATTGGCAATACTCCGTACAATGAAAATTATTTTTTGTTGTACAAGGTATCACCAATAGCGATCCATATAATGAACATTTTTCTCGTTATACAGTACATTGCCCATAGCTAGCCATATAATGAAAAATACCATATAGCAAAGAGCTCCGTGGAATGGAGTTTTTTCGTTATATGGGGTCTTACTGTACAGTTCAGAAGTAAGCTCCATTGAGTGCCCTTGGATTTACTCACAGATAAGCATGTTTAGAATTGGAGCCTTGGGTATGAGCCTAATATTTCTCCCTCTCAGATATCATGAAGACAGAGGAATTGTTGGGAAATACAAGGCTTTGTGTGAACTGCAAGGCATTATGAATCTGGTAGGTTCATCAGAGGCAAGGTGACTACCAGCTCCATAATTCATTACAGCTCCAACAGAGTTCAGTCCCTTCCAACAACTTCCTCCATTCTCATCAAGTCTGAGAAAAGCCTTTATTTCTGAATTGAAACTATTGAGGAATACCTGAAAAGATTTTGGGTTTTGTGCCTAACAGCCCCCCTCCCCTTCCGACTGGGGGATTCCTGCAGATTTCTGGGACTTTAGTACTAAAAAAATTCCTAGTAGTATATATACCCTTCTACAGCACAAAGAATAGCAGTAGGGTGGTGGGACATATGTAAGTCTGTCTTTAATAAGGGTTGAGGGTGTTAGAGTCTTACCTTGTTTCTTTAGCTTTTTCAGATTGTTATTAGACACTTTGCACATCTGTTAGAATAAGTGAAATTTTGAATCTCTTGAATTTTAAACTATAGAAACATTACTGTATTTGGAAGTGAATGTTTCACCTTTGTTGAGTGAGTGAGAGAACCCTGATAGATTCAAACACCAACATGTTTAGTTGGATACACAACTACTGGTTTGGAACAGATTTCCCCACTGTCTGTTTATACACTGAGCACAACAGTGATCTAAGTTTTACTTTTATAACTTTTGTTCCTTATGGTGAATAACATTTGGTTTCTTCTCTTTTAGTTGACCAGTGGCATTTTCTTGGTCGGGGCTGACCATCATTATTCAAAGGCTGTGAAATCTTTTCTAATTATTTCACCTTCTCTGTCTTGTCATACACCAACTTGCCTATTTTTTTTTAAAAAAAATTGCTGTATGCACACAAGGAAACTCGCCCCTGATGCAGTTGCAAAGATATGAATCTTTATATTCTGCAGGCCTTCTATCACATGTAAATAAAAATGGTTTTTAAGAATTTCTCTTTGTCTATGTATGAAATTATAAATTGTTGATTGGAGTTACAAGTAAGCAACCTGCTCCCCCGTCCTTTTAACTGGTGAACTATTGTTTGTTGAATTGCTGCAAAAAGGATAAAGAGATAGTGCTGTCACATTCATGTCCTGCCTGTGGATTCGAACTACAGTGGGAACAGAAAACTTACCCGAGTAGGCCTCTGGTTGAATCTCAGCATGATTCGTTTGGGGTTCTTAATGAGCCAAATTTAGACCATCTACTTAGACAAACAATAGTTGTAGAAATTAGCTTTGTACATTCTATCACCAAACCACAAAGTGAATATGGGCACTTCTGCACATATGCGCCCATGTCCGTATTCACTGCCTGGTTCTGTGCAGACGTGCTTGTGCATTCGGAAAAGCGTTCATATTCACTTCCTAGTTTGGTGCAGACATGCTAACGCATGCACAGAAGCATCCATGCCAAACCACTTCTGCACATGCGTGAGCACATCTGTACTGAACCAGGAAGTGAATATGGACACTCATGCACAAACACACCCTCTTCTGCGGGAGTGGTCTGGCTCGCTCAGCTGTTCCGGGGGTGTGGTCAGGCCCCCAGCCCAAAAAGTTAGGGCATCTCTGTTCTAAGCAGTACCAGATTTTGTGATGGTAGGGTCTAAAATTATGTCTTTGGTTACCAGGTGCCACCAGAAGTTCTGTCTTCCATGAATTATGTACAGTGTAATTCTATAGATAACCTATTTTGAACATTAAATGGGGGATACACCTAAGTAAGTAGTTTGTAGGCTTGGGATTTTGGACTACAGCCCCACAAATCTGCAAGAATTTCCCCAGCCATAATTCTGGAGCCTTTCATGAAACAAAGGTGCTTGTAATAATTTGCAGTTGAAGAATAAAGGCTTCTCTCAAACACAATGAGGACAGAGTTGGTCATTTTGAGAAGTTATGCATAGTAGTTTCTGCAAGGCATTAGTGGTCTGGTGGTTTCCTTGAAGGCCCAAATAGTAATAGCAATTACACTTCTACTGTGACTTCCTCCATCTTCATCATGTTTGAAAGAAGCCTTTGTTCTCCAGCTGTAAGCAACTACAAACACTTGAAATGATTTTGGTTTGTAAATGTCTGGAGGAAATATCCCCCCAAATACTAAAATGCCATGCCTAGTGGTTTCAAGATGACAGTCTTTTATTTTTGTAACAGTGGCAATCACATCCTCCATGCTGTTTAATATTCTTTAGCAGACCAGATGGATAAACTATCACCCACGACAAGCAGATAGAATCTACCTCTTGAGAGTACAGTACTGGCCTCATCTACCTGTGACTCACAGCTAATGGCAAAAACGTAAATATTCCATAAAATGTTTGATTTAAAATTAATGCTGTGATTGATTTTTCATATAATCTCAATTAAGAATTCAGATCAAAATCAAATGTGATATATATAAGCAAAGTTTATCAGTTTAACCTCTTTCTGGTTTAACCTCTTACTTGGTTACAATTACCTTGTTACTTGATTACTCATTGCTTTGTGATCCTTTTGCCTTGTGACATCTTGACCCCTGCATCTGATGTATATAAACCATGCCTGGAAGTTTTACTCTTTGTCTGAAAAAGTGGGCTGGATCTACAAAAGCTAACAGTAAAAATACAGCAGTTAGTCTTTAAAGTACTACAGTGTTTTTGTTTTATTTATTTTTTCTGATATGCCTGAACCACAGTCTAACACAGCTACTATTTAAAAAAATCAAATATGTAATAGTAAATGTAGATTTGCTGATAAACTCGTGAAGGAGAAATAAATGTTTCGAACAAAGGGCCTGATCCAGTCAAGCCAGAATCCCATTGCCTTTTGAAATTGTATTAAGTCAGTTGTGCAAGCAATACTACATTTTTAAAAGGCTTTTCCTAGTGCAAAAGTTGACAGCACTGTATCTTGTCATATGAGAGATAGTGAGCTGCTGGGGAAAATTCACTTGCTTGATAGCTCTTACAAGATCTGGTTTCCATCATAAGATTTTGGCCATATACTTTTCTGCAATTGACTGTTGCCTATTTGACTATGATTGATTTCCATGAGAAAGTGTTACTGTGGTTTAAGATAAATACATGCAAACTGTTTGATGATGTCCCATGCTTTAAGGACCTTTTATTTACAGGAGAGAGAAGGCAAACCTGACAATTTTGTCTGTGCAAGCAGTTTTTTATATGGCCTGATGTTCAAAAGTATATACTGTACTTTACAGTACATAGATATGTAGTTCAGCTGAGGTTATGATGTGTTTCTAAAAAGGACTTCTTCTAGGAAGATCCACACTGGGAGGGCCTGGTACTTCCCTGCTAATACAGTAGTTGTGTGGTCCTTATGGAAATAAAAGAAACATGTTCTAAATTAGATCAGTTACATCAGACAGATCTTTCCCAACTACAGTTCTGTAGATGACTGTTATTTACAGAATCAGACATGAAACAAGTTTGGAGATGGAAAGAATAACTCATTGTTTCACATCTATTTTAAGAAGGACCAAAAAGTATAAAACTGAACTGGGGAAGTTCCTGAGGAAAAGCCAAAATGTGAACCACAAAACATTTCCTTGCATCTTCAATTTATACGGATGTTTGTGTAAACCTACAATTGTGAGCATCAGAGTAGAGTTCAGAAGGAAAGAAAGTGATACAATATGGCTATGTCTTTGTGAGTAAACTAGAGCAGAGACAAAATGTATTAAAACTGAATTGCTATGGGCAAGATATTGTTGCCACTGTTTAAAAGCAAATTCTGACTTTCAGGGAGGACAGAAGTGCCTGGCGGACAGTGGTCCATGGGGTCGCAAAGGGTCGGAATCGACTGTGTGACTGAACAACAGAAAAACAGAAGACAGTTTCTCTTGCTGCTGCTATATCCGAATCTGAATATTGGCGATCCTCATGGTGATCAGCCATGAAGACTGTCCTGAGAATATAATGCAGTGGCTTTTTGTGTGCCATCTGCATCGCAGTGTGACACCCGTACCACTGATCCAGTTCTGTGAAGTAACTTTCTGGTCCTGAGCCCTTTTGGCACGCAAAGTCCTCCTCAGCCCCAGGCCAGTAATGATGAAGCTGCTGCCCTCCACCAAGATGGATTGAAGTGGGATTTAATCCATTTTGGAGCCATCACCCATCATTGTGGACTTCGGCACCCAAGCTGTTAGACCTCAGGGTAGGAGAAAGTTAAATCTGAATATGAGAGAATGAGATATTAGAGGGCTATAAATGCAGTAAGATTCTGGCACATGTCACAGAACTCACTACCACCATCCCTTCCGAGAGCTGCTGATGTTGTAGTATGACCTGAACATAAACAATTAGCTTAGGCTTAATGATGGTGTAAAAAGTATGTTTCAACTCAAAAGCAGGGGTAGCTATGCTGGCGCTAAGACACAATTCCAGAATCTTGTCTGATGATCTTGAAAAGTTGCACAGTTTAGAAAATGCTAGAAAATGCGAAAACCTTGTCTGCTGAAGAGCTTTGAGGATCTGGAAAGCTTGCCTTCTTTCTTTTTTGTTCTTTCTTTAACATTTTGCCTTGTTGGTTGGCTTTATAAAGCTCTAACCACAATACTGTGGAAAATTTTCAGCACGCTCTTTCTGAGGGAAAACCTTTTGTTTGGCCACAGTGGAGACAGAGACAGGTAACTACAGGGCCGAATTCGTTAGCTCTGCTGAGAAGCCAGCTCCTCCAGCAGGTATGACCACAAGTTGCAGCAATTGTAGCAAAAGCATCAACGGGATACAACCATCTATAACTGCAAGCATCCTGATCCCATTCCTCAAGCAAATGTGTTTTTCTATAGCATCTTATGTATGATAGTAAAATAAGACAAGTCTTGCCTCCAGGCTCACAATTTAAGATGATATTGCGTAGAAAGAGATGGGGAAATAAGAGGAAAAGCCAGTGGTCTTTCCACAGGACTCTGTTTCTCACCTCAACTCCTTTCTCTCAGTCGTCACCACATAATGTGGCAAGACAGGACATATTTTCATCTTTGCATCAGTTTTGCTTATTTATTTATTTATTTATTTATTTATTTTATTCTAACTTATTATCCTGCCCCAATCGGGATATCTACACAGTGGAGGGAAAGATCATGGACAACCATAATCTTATTCAGTAGATAGGAGAATGCAACTCAGACTTTACTGCCTAGTGAATGTTTAGTCTGGTCATTTTGACATTTTTCAATGCATTTGTCTCAACAAGCCAATGATGTTTATCAATTTGCATTCTCTGTAAACCTGTTCTGGCACCTATTGCTGGGTTTTAGTTGAAGGGTTTTCAGGAATTTGCTATCAACCAAAAAGAAAGGTCCAACTTGGTCTGGAATTTAAGAGCCAGCTAAATTCTGACCAGCTTCCAGTGAGCTGGATTTTTCCATTCTTAGGACAGCATCTGATTTTGTCCATGACGTCTAGCTGAGACCCTGCAGAATACAGTGGTCCCTTGAGCCTGGCAGAGCCCAAACGATAGAGCACATATTCTTGGGGTGGGTTTTTAGTTTGAAAAGTCCTCTGGAAACTATTGTTTGGAGATATTTAGGTTTGGAAATCAGCTTATGTGTTCCTACTCTCACCCTTCCTCACCTGCAAGTGACTGTTTTGTTAATGTCAGTGGTGCTATGGACTATCTCTTGTGTAAGAGCTCTCCCTCCTTCCCCTATTATCCAGGAAATGATTTAAAATGTGATACATTGTTGTGAGCTGTCCTACCACAATGCAAAGCATTTTGGAGTAGCCCTAAATTGATGATTAAGCCCCATAAGTTTCACAAATGACCTTCTCTTGATAAAGACAAACTTGACTAGAACTCATATGTTAACTTTGAGATAAAGCTCAGTATCTTATTGCTAGTCCTTACTACACAAGACCCAATTAATCAGCCTATGTGGGGAATGGTACATCGACACATAGGTAAGTCCTCCTGAGTCAATATGGTAGGAAAATAGTTTCTAGAAAATTCAGAGCTTGTGTGTGTGTGTGTGTGTGTGTGTGTGTGTGTGCAGTTGTGTGCCCACACTTGTTCCTGTTAATGAATACAGCAAGAGTGACTTCTCTGACTTAGATTAAGCTTAATTTTAAAAAATGTATTTTGTCATTTCTTCTGCTGTTGCATCATGTTTAGCTTGCAATCCACAAAGATCTCTGGATCTTTCTCATATACACTACTGCTAAGAGGTGGGTGCTCATGCTGTCCTGCAGTACTCAGGTCTTGAACTGTTGACTTGCCAACCTTCCAGCTAACAAAGCGAGCTTCTTAACTACTGAGCCACCCCAGTCCCCACCAAATCTTGGTGTTTCGTATAAAGAACTTCAAGACAGGGGCCAAGTGTGAAATCGTTCAACTGAAACTCTGTTTACATTCAACTAGGAGCCAAGCAGACTTAGGTGACACCATCAGAAGTCAGGAACAGTCTAATCTGGCATCTCATTTTTTCTCTCTCCCGAGACAGTAAAGCTTCAAATTTTATTTTTCTCTCGAGCCATTTTGATCTTTTCTTATTGATACATATGGGGTTTGATAGGTCATAATGATTTCCCCCCCCTGGATGACCTTATAGCAAATCAGTTCTACACCTGGCTGGGCTGTCAGGTGATATAAAATTGCAGTGATTGTGAGAACTGCATACCTTGGGGTGCCCAATTATAACTGCAGTGAGAAGAAATTCAGAAAAGTAATGTTGGTTTCCTTCATTGCTTTTATGTAAACCCCTGTGTGAGCAGCTACTCCACTCCTTTCAAGCTTCACAGCGGAAAGAACATTAATGGCAACTCTTGAACAATTTTTTATTATTGTATCCATGAGATTGAGAAGCAACACTTCCTTTTTGTGGAACAACAACAACTTCTGTAGTTGAAGATATGAGTCTCCCTGACCCCTTTGTAGATTCTGAATGAATATAGTGGAGGGGAGGACTAACAGAGCAGCTCTAAAAGAGGGACAGCTCCCCATTTTTGACAGCCCTTGAAATGCTTCAGAAACAAATCCAGGTGTTTTAAATAAAGAATTTCAAGGAAAGGTTAAGTAGGACAGCTAAAACTATGATGTTTGAGCATGTTGTTATAAGAACCAAATAACATCAAAGTTCATTTTCTCTCTCCATATGTTTCAAATTAGTACAGCAAGAGAGTGTTTCTTTCCCCCAAAGAATGCAGTTCCAAATGGTTGCAGTGCTTGAGTTTGGGTCCTGGGTCTTCTTTTAAGGGGGCCATTCTTAGAAGATGCCTCTGCTGGAATATTGGGCATTCCCAATTTACCTTATTCATCAAAACACTCATTCTGTGTTACATTTCCAAAGGACTAACCTATGGAGAATGGGTTAAGTCTCCTTCAACCATTGCCTTAAATTGGATCTAATCAGTTTGAGCTTTGCATGAACATGTCAATGACAGTACAGTAATACCTCGGATAACGCTAAAATCGCATAACGTTAAGTAATCTGTGGAGGAGAATTGGATCGAATAACCTTAAGGTCCTATAGCAGTAGTTCCCAATTAGTGGTACGCGTACCCCCAGGGGTACGCGATATTTCATCAAGGGGTACGCGCAGCAATCTCTTAACTAAAATATCAAATTGTTAAAAAACAATAATGCAATAACAATTGCCAAAAAATTATTCAATTTAATTAAACGATCAGTAGGTAAGTCAATCGTATGCATCAAGTGCTTTCTCCCACGTCGGCGGTTTTTCCCGCGCCTCCCGCGTCTCGCATCACCCGATCGCAGCTGCCCCTGTTCCCGCCTATTTGCTCGTCATTGTCAACATGCACATTTGTCACATTAATGAAACATGTATTCTCTGTCATTAGAATGTCTTTTGTTGATAATATAAAATACACCTGATTTCATTTTTTATTTAACGTTCCTGCAATAAGAGGTACACGATATTTAACGTTCCTGCAATAAGGGGTACGCAAGTTTGAGGTCTTTCTTGAAGTGGTACGTAGAAAAAACTAATTGGGAACCACTGTCCTATAGGATGGATTGGATAACAACCGCTAAAGCCTGTGCGGTTACAATGTATCTCTATGGAGCTTTAACGTTATCCGATCCATCCCATAGGATTTTAACATGGATCGGATAACACTAAAAATCGGATAACACCAAGACTTGTGGAACCAAGTCTTAGCGTTATCTGAGGTATTACTGTACTTTGCATTTTATGGTCTTTTAGCTCTTCTATTTTTTTCTTGATACTTCTATGGGTGGCTATTTGGCAACAGGGATATCAACAGCATTTAATCACATATTGGGCAATCAATTGCCTCCAGTTTCATTTGATGCTACATTTGGTGATTTTTCCCAGGGGGTTTGTATAATATTCAAATCTTCTCTAAAACTGCTCTCCATGTTTTCTTTAGTCTATCTGATTTCCTTTTACACCGTTGTAGCACCAGTCTATCACTATTTTCAGGTTATCTCATATGCCCTAGAAGCCTCATTCCTCATTTTGCTACATGTTTCAAGCTGCATGAACCACTTCCTTGTAGAAACTCTTCATTTGTAGTCCGATCAAAGTATGTGTTGCCAAGAATCTTTCTCAAGCATCTTTGTTAGAAAACATGTAACTTCTGAGCTATCTTCATTATAATTTCCCATGTTTATTTATTTATTTTTGAAAAAGTGGGAGTCTGGCACTGGTAAAACCACTTTCCTCTTACTTTGAAAACTAGTAGGGTTGCTGTCAGAAAACTACTTTGAAAACTAGTAGGGTTGTAAGCCGCCCAGAGTCGGGTATACCTGATTGGGGCGGGATAGCAAATGTGAGTAAATAATAAATAAATAAATAAATAAATAAATAAAATCCTATGGGATGGCTCCGATAACGTTAAAGCTCAATAGAGATACATTGTAACCACACTGGCTTTAGCGGTTGTTATCCGATCCATCCCATAGGACCTTAATGTTATTCGATCCAATTCTCCTCCCCAGATTACTTAATATTATGCGATTTTAGCGTTATCCGAGGTATTACTGTATCTGTTTGAAAAACAAAGCACTACCATTGAGTTCTTTACTATGTAGTTATCCAGTAGAGGGAGCCCATGTTTAATAGTTACTTATCCTCATAAAAGTTATATTATGAAGGAAGGAACCCATTTTATCATACATGTTTGGTGTATGTCCCTATGCCTGCCATGATAGTTTAGGGAATTGGATGAAGCAAAGGGCAGAGGGGACTGAAAAGAGGAGCAGAAAGGGAATACGGTAATACCTCAGATAACGCTAAAACTTGGTTCCACAAGTCTTGGTGTTATTCGATTTTTAGTGTTATCCGATGCATGTTAAAATCCTATGGGATGTATCGGATAACATTAAAGCTCCATAGAGATACAGTACATTGTAACCGCACAGGCTTTAGCGGTTGTTATCCGATCCATCCCATAGGACCTTAACGTTATTCGATCCAATTCTCCTCCCCAGATTACTTAACATTATGCGATTTTAGCGTTATCCGAGGTAACCGTTATCCGAGGTATTACTGTATATATCAAAGCAAATCAAGCAAAGCAGTCACACTTATATATCGCCCCATAACACTTAGTGCACTCTGGGAGGTTTACAAGTTAATTAGCATTTTGCTCAAACATGCTGAGTCCTCATTTTAATGACCCCAGAAGGATGGAAGGCTAAGTCAACCTTGAGCTATGGTCAGGATAAAACTCTCAACCTTTTGGTTGTAGTATAGCAGTTTAACCACTTCGCCACAAGGCTCCCTCATTTCCTCATGGCGGCTGCAAACAGAATATTGGGCTAGGACTGTTCCAGTGTGGCAATCATGTTTTGCAAACCTTGAAAACATATATTAATCTCCCAGGTTTTTTGGTGGCCTTCACCAGTCTAATGGTAAAGGATACCTAGAGCTGCTCTGGATTAGTGCCTATAATCTCCAGCACACAGGACTAAGATCCTGAGATTCTGAGAACTGTAGTCCTAAACATCTCCAAGGTGCTGAACTGCCTACTTAAAAATTATTCAAAGTTCTTAGACCATTGTAAGTTGGGACACTTACAATTTGTATCACTCCAGATGCTGCCTGACTGCAACTTCCTCCACCCCTCACCAGCCAATGGTGAGGAACAGGAGATGCAGTGCCACATCTGGACCATCCAACTTTTTTGACTATTGGCATAAGTGGTGAATGACAGAGGCCAGTACATGTTTTCACAAGACAAGCATCAAGTGCATTAAATAAATATAAATTTTATTAAAAACACCAACATTTCAGCGTTGTCAGGAATGATATAATAAAACAGCTTTTTCAAATAACCTGCATTCATTACATTACAATACTTACAGTATTTATAACCATTTTCAGATTTTTTTAAAGGACAAAGTCAAGGGAGGGAAGGAGAAGAATGTAGAAAAATGAGGGAAAGCAAATAAAAAACCCCAAACAAACAGTAGAACATAAACTTAGAAAACACATAGATTTTTTTTAAAAAAAGGTCATTATCTTAGTGTCAAACTGTTAATGGTGCCTACACAAAAATTAACTAGCTTTAAAAGTGAATTTTAACACTACGGCGCGTCAGTCAAGATGAAGAAGGGGAAATAAATCATTCAAGTAAAGTTGACACCACTCAGAAGCATCTTCAAGTATGGCTATAGTCAACCTGATAATCCTATACAAGCAGTTTTATGTATGTTTCCCCCTGCTATTTACCATGGGGGCAAAGTTCTGTACATTAAGATCACAACTTCTATTTACAAGACATTATTTCTTCATCCCT
This sequence comes from Furcifer pardalis, assembly GCA_030440675.1. Lineage (NCBI taxonomy): Eukaryota > Metazoa > Chordata > Lepidosauria > Squamata > Chamaeleonidae > Furcifer > Furcifer pardalis. Next base: position 80,833,815 of record CP126892.1, read on the forward strand.
ATTCCCAACTAAGCTTGTTCCTGTTTATAAGCAATTTGGCAAATGACAATTGGTCAAATGTAAAGATACATTGCTCTTTTGCCCATAAGAGGATTTATTTATTATGTTTATTGATTAATTTTTATACTATTCATTTTGAGTAGCCTCTCAATCACAGGAAGTCTTTAATTTTTTACACCTTATGCTAGCTAGGTCATGGTCTGAAGGGGAGCAATAGAATATCCAGTAAGATTCATTCATTATTGTGCAAGCATAAATGTATGAAATGTTCTAAAATTTGTCAATTATACAGAAGTATGTGGACTTTCTTGCACAAATATATAGGAAACAGACTTGTGCAACTCATTTGCTTGCTCTCTCAAAATCCAATCCAGTATGTGCTTTAATAAACTCATCTCACAAGTTGGGTAAGAAACTGAAAATTCAAAGATTAAAATGATACATACACACAAAAAAGAATTGTAATGTAAGCTTTATTAATCTAATGGATAAATGCCCTGATCTGGCATCTTTGTCATATAGAGCACCAGAAAAGTAGTGGCTACTTGATTTCTAATCAAGGCCAGGAAGCAACATGCATGCAAAGCCTTTCCCAGTATGAATAGGATAAGAAAATAAAGTAAAAAGAGTAACTCTTGCTTTTGCTGAGGTCTCTGCATATACCTCAGAGAGTATCACACTGGGAGTGACTGTAGAGATAAACACAAATTACATAGGTGAAACTTCCATTTCAAAACAAAACTTTTGAAGTGCTTGTATTTATTGTATTATTGTGAAGGTTGGCAGATTGACAGATAATAGAGTAACAATAATAAAAGACCTCCTGTGACTGAGCAGCAGGGCCATAGCCAGGATTCTAGATGTGGGTGGGTGGATATTTTTTCAGGATGGGCAACAAAGCCTCTTTTCAATGCATTCCTATGGGAAACCACACTTTGTCAGGGTGGGCAAATTATTTGTTTGTTTGTTTGTTCAGATTTATATTGCCGCCCACTCACCATTGCAATTGCTAACTCAGAGTGGGCCACACACACCCTGACCACCCCCTGGCTACGGCCCTGCTGAGAAGAATGACTCTTGGGTTAAAATATTGTTTACAACAAGGGCAAATTAAGGCATTGATCATGCAAAGATGGTTTTCAATGATTCAGTTCACTTTGTAGTGAAAAATATTAGAAAATCATTTCAGGAACAGGATCCTTACCATATATTGCACAGCACATGAATTTAAGCAATGGGTTTCCATTTTTAAAAGGATGCTCTCTTAAGAGTACTCCTGCTGAATCAAACCAAAAACCTACCTACTGTTTATCCTGTATCCCCCAGTGACCTGGGGGATGACCTGGGGGATGACTAAGAGAAATCAAGGAGGAGGGCAATGAGACAGCTACATTTCTCCTACCCATGGTTTCAAGATTTTGGGTTGCCAATTTCAAAAGTTATAGTCTTGCTACCCATTAGATTCCATAGTGGTGCCTTTTGAAGAACTGTGACTCCTATGAAGCCCTGTGATGAAAGCAGCTTATGGTGGGAGCATGGCTACATCAGAGGTGAATAACCAGAAAGCCCTTCTCTGTGGTGGAATGGGGTGCAAACTCTAGAGGAGGAGTCTTCAGATTGGCCTTTGCAGGTCACAACTCCCAGAATTCTGCCTAGGAAATGTTTTGAAAATTTTGAGCTTTACAGTTCAAAAACATGAAAGAACACATTGTACTATTGTTCCCATGAACTAGCATTTGAAAGCAAACTGCCTATGACCCCAGAGATAGCCAGTATAATTAGCAATAGCAATTAGACTTACATACCACCCCATAGCTACTTAGTGCTCTCTCTGGACAGTTCACAAGTTAATTATAATTTTGCCCTCAACATGCTGGGTACTCATTTTACCAACCTTGGAAGAATGGAAGGCTGAGTTAACCTGGATCCCCATCAGGATTGAACCCAGCACAGCACTTTAACCACTGTGCCACCAGGGCTCTTATCATAGCCCTAGTCTTTCTACCCTTCTTGATTTTGTTTTAAGTTCTGGTCACTTTGTCTGCGGTTTTATTTTATTCAGTTTCCTAGCAAGACAAGATTAGAGAAAAGTTGAGAAGAAAATAAACAAAACAGGACCTTCTAGTAAATCGGCCAATTGCCAAATCCTTACCATTACAGGTTCCCTTTCCTTAGCTCAGTGCATTCTACTTTGTTTTATGTGAAACATACAAAAAAACCCTAGCAGAGTTAAAAATGTTACAATACTTTCATTAACATAAACAGGAGCAAATTAATTTACAAAAAAAAAGTTTTAGTTCACATCAGTACATTTAAAAGTAAATTTAGGAGGAGGGTTAAAAAAAGATTAAATTCTTGAGAACAACAAAATAGAATATAAAAAACCTTCCCAAGGAGAATATATTTATCAATTTATACAACAGAGCTTTATACTCTCTCTCCTTTTATCTTTCACACACACATGGATGATATATCGGCTTACTAAGGAGATCATGAGCTCATATATCCCTGATTTTTTAGAACAAAAATAAAGTTCAAGTTGTACTTGCTATAATATCAAGTATCAAGATTTTTTTCCAATGACAAGGGGGACAGAGAGTTAGGATAAGATGGTAAAAAATGTTATCAAGCGTCACTCTCAATTTAACATCCTATTGCCAACTAGTGTTGAGGTATATAACAAGTAGGAACATATTCAAATATTTTAATGATTTTTTAAGCTCACATTATATTTTAATAGCAGGCTGAGTAGCACCACGATGTGAATTCAGCTCCAAACCCATATATATATATATATTTATAGATAGATATAGATAATATATAATTATGTATTTGTACAGTATTAAAATACTAAAGCATTGCATTAAAAACTCTCTTTACAAGTTAAGTTACTATACACTTTTTGTTTACACTTTTAATCAAATTACCTTTTTAAAACCCACTACAGCAAACCAGCTGCCTGTTCTATAGTTTTTATTTCATCAAGAGAACCGTTCAGATTAACCCTGCTTCTCTTGCTTTGATAGTACTCAAAAGTATTCATTGGAAAGGGAGCAATGTCCACTGAGCAGACATGCATACTGTAAAATAAAAGCCCCTCTAACACCAAAGCAGGTTGCACAGTTATTTTGGAAGGCTCTACAGATCATTAAAAATTGCAGTAGAAATGAATGTCAATTGTCAAGACTAACACGAACACCCCCCAGCTAATTATTGTCAGTGACTTATAACTTTTAAAAAGGACATGATTTGAGGAATCAGCTTGTCATCATATTTATCAAACAGAAAATTTACAACACTTTTGTAAAATAAGCACCAGAATATGAGTTCTGAGTGCCTAAAACCTTGCCTTGTATCCAGTGAGCCCCAGGTTGACTTTGATTAGCATTGCAAAGGGATGTTTCTCTCTGCTAATTACAGTTTTTAAAAAGGCTAACAGCATGTTTTCAAACCCCATAATGGGAAGAGAAACAACAGGGAAGAAAAAAATGTAAAGCACCCTTCTCTACATGTTCTCAGAGCCAAAGTCTAATCGCTCTTATGCATGTTTGCCTACAAAAACAAAACACTTAAAAATTTTAAAGGTCTCTTTGTAACACCCAGATAGGACTCTAAAACTGTTTTATCAGTTTAGCACTGTGAGTTGCCAATGCTCAAAGCAGGCAAAATTTTGCCAAGCACCATTAAAACATGTGGCCAGAATCCAACTTACAATTTACAGCTGCCTTAACTGAAATGTTGTAAGACATGGTGACAAATTCCCAGTGATTATTGAGGTACTGGTTGTGTTTTTGGATGGGTACCCAGGAGTGCAACGAGCACCATGTTCAACAACACAAACTTACTGCTGCATCCATGACCATTTCACTTACATGAGGGTAAATTGACAGGGGAGGCTCTAGCTCAGGGATGGCAAACCTTTTAGAGACCGAGTGCCCAAACTGCAACCCAAAACCCACTTATTTATCGCAAAGTGCCAACACAGCAACAGAGGAGGAAGAAAGCGCTCCCATTGGGCTGCTGGGCAGAAGGAGGGGGGACTCTGCCCTGGGGTGACTGCAAGGGGCCCCACAGAGAAGGCTCCGATTGCCACCTCTGGCATGCATTCCATACGTTCGTCATCACTGCTCTAGCTTATCTTATTCAATTGTTTTCATTCTTAATCATATCATGGGCTGGATAAATTGCAATAAGATCCAACAAAGCTATGGGGACATTGGGAATGGCAGTACATAACAATGAAAATCAAGCACAAATTCTGAAACTTTATTTGGACTTATTATTATGAGCATTTTGACCTTTAGCTCCATATTGCATAAGCCAATAACGTGCTTTCCATTCCCATTATAAAGAGAAACTGCTTCGCTGAAACTGATATAGTTAAGTCCCTACTGTTTTATGCATGGCTCATAAGAAACTATTTTAAAAATCTAAAATTCAGTGCTGAAGTATCTTAACTGCTATAATTGTAACAGATTGAAATGCAACATTTGTTATCTTTATGGGAAACCTAAAAGATGTAATAAACATTGACACATAAGTTCATATGCCCTTAATTGAAAAAGAATACAGCAATTTGGGAATCAGTAGGAAAAAAACCCCTGAAGGTGGTTTAAAATAATCCACATTAGCAAGATAATGCACACTTCAGTTGTGTATTGTGTATTCTTTGATCTTTCAATCGATTTTGAACACAGGTAACACAAATGTAGGACTTTTTACTAATGTTGACATGCCCTGAGTGATCTTTCACTGAAATTGGAGCATTATGGAAAAGAAGCAAAGTAAGACACTGTAGTAAGAAATACCAAAATCATTTTGTGACCTAGAAAGTGATTCTTTCTTTGAAAAACAGTTTACCTTTCCTCCTAGATGACTTACTGCACAAGGTTGGCCCTGCCATTATAAAAAAATTAGAAAATTTCTTTTTGGCAGAAATCAATTGAGTTAAGAAACAAACCCATTGCTTTTACTTGTTAAAACTGTTTGAAAATCAAAATGTGGCATTTCTGCATTAAATTACTTTTCATTGCTTTAGTGTTCAAAAACAAAAATGTTTTAGGATTTAGAATAGTACAAAACTATAAACAATTTGTATCAAAAAGCTGCATAAATAGTTAACTATTAAAACAGAAAGGAATTTCGTTCTGGTCGGGTTAGTTTAACATGTAATTTTCTTACCCTCTCAATGACCAAAAAAGAATGTTACAGGTACTGATGTTAGTTGCAACTCATTATTTAAAAACTATTGTTTAGCCAGAGACCAAGATTTGGCAGTGTACTTTGAATAAGCGGTACTTATTTATCTACTTGCAATTTCTTGCTTTCAAACTGATAGGTTGGCAGGAGCTGGGACAGATTATGAGTGCTCACTCCGTCACACAGCACTTGGGCCTTGAACTGCTGATCTGTTGACCTTCCAGTTGGCAAACTCAGTGTCTTAACCACTAAGCAACTGTCTACCTTAATTTGGAACATGGTGTGAATGAACTGGATCAAAGCTTTACTTTACCCACTCCTTGCTCTAGTTCCAGCATGGGGACATGAAGAAAAGTGAAAGTTATCTACATTTTGTTTAAAATTAACCAGGGTTTAACTTTATAGCCAACTTTACAGCTTAAACTATTTTATTAGCAGACCAGGATGATAAGCCATGGTTTGATCATAGCTTGTTAACAAAAAGTTTCCCTAAGTTAGACATAATAGTAAACTCTGACTGGTTTAGAATAGAAAGTGAATTCTTCTGTCTTGTTTCTCTTAATTGTCCCAGGGAAGGAAGTGGGTGGATTAGCAGCAATCAGCTCATTATTGCTCCCATCATACAGCAAATAGCTTCAGTAAAACATCTGGCTTCACATGTGTTAACCTCATTGCTCAAGTATAGCTTTGTTAGATCTCTTCATCCTGGCACACCAAAATTTGCATATGTTAAAATGTATTTTAAAAAAAGGAACCAGGCTTACTGGATACAAAAGCACACAATTTTAACTGTTTACAGTTCAAGCACAGCACATTATAATTTTAACCTATTGTGTTTTTAAAGGCATTAAAACTGTTCAACTACTGCATTAGACACCATTCTTTTATGTAGCACCGTATTTTAGAATACCCAAACAAATTCAGTGTTTTGCTTTGTATTCTTTGTTATAGATGTAGCTATCTTGATTAAGAAAAATCAAGTCAATGATAAGATTACAGTAGAAAAAGAACAAAAACCCTGCATGTTAAAAAGCTGCATGTTAAAAAACGGTATTTCCAGTATTTCAGCACTTTGTAAATTCAGCACCTAGAGATATCTCAAAATTTCTGCTACTGAAATACTACAGTATTTTCACTTTAGCAAGCAAACCTCTCTCGTTTCATTGCATTTCATTAAAATGCTCACAGATGCAAGTTAAAAATTATGGATATGGATTCTTTCTTCCAACTATCAAACCAGTATTTCAGTGTTAACTGGTGACTATCAGGTATTAATTTTGCATAGGGAGGTTTGGCTTTAGCTCTTAGCATGTTACTCTTATAATCAGTGACCATTCATCCAATAAATGCAGTGGTATAATGTTATATGTTTTGCTGGTAAGAAGGGGTTTCCTCTTTGAGAATTTTAAAAAGAAAATACTGTCTTTTACCTTCTCTGCCTACAGCCTAGAAAGAACTATTATTACCCTGCTGACATGAAACTAAAAACAAACCAGATGAGGTAATGAACAAAGATTTGACTTATATGTATCTGTTGTAAGGCCCTGTAACCCGAGTGAAGGCATATGGAGATGTGGTAACTGTGGAATTTGTGGTAAGTGACATCGTCCTTTGTGCAAGAGACCTGATGAAGCGCACATAGGTGGGTTCCAAATTCTCATTTAATTCCATGGGTTCTCGCTTCACTTTTTTACCATGCACTTTCTGAGGCACATAATCTGGGCCATACTTTTCACAGTCTTCCTCCTTTTCTCTTGCCTTCTCTGCCATCTTGGCCTCCCATAATGCGAGGCCATGCTTTGGCTCATTCATACTTTTGTGCTGGTAAAAGACAAGTGATATTCTTGTGGGATGGTTCCGGTTTGGGTTTTTCAGTGGGGTGGTTGCATGCAGCTCACGCTTTGCACACTCTATGAGAATCGACCCATGAGATGGAGCGACTGCCACTCCTCCGATATCTGGGTCCAAAAAGCTCTGCTCATTGTCTGACCAGATCTCATCAGGATTCTCGGGATGATTCATCACCTCAGTTTTAGTCACACCTTCTTCAGAAGAAGTTCTGTTGTGGTTAAGACCTGGAAGCATGTTGGACAACCCATTTGCTGCTTGATTATCCTTGTTCTGAAGATGAAGTGGATGGGAAGGACCATTGAACATGCCTACAGCAGAATGGTAGTCATGTGTTAGGTGTGCAGGAGGATATAGATGGTCACTGTTTTTATTCAGGTAGTCCATGCCTGGGTTGTTTAGACTGGATTTGAGCCTAGAGGCAATGTCCATAAAAGGGTCTTCAACCTCATGGGTGGAGTAAGAAGGAAAAGAACTTGCATGCTGGACATTTGGTCTGATGGTGCAACTGTTGAAAGCATCTAGCTGCATATTTTGGTTTCCATAATTCAAGTACCTGGGCCCAAAGTTCTGGTTATTTCCAAACCTATGCTGATATAATGTATGAATCGGAGGTAGACTTAGTTTAGATAGAGAGTCTTGGTTCTGATACCTAAACAAGTCCATGTGCTGAGGCTGAGAGGAATAAGAACTGTAGTAGGGGGAACAGTTGTCCATAGGCAGGTTTCCATTGCATTGGTAATGGGGATACTGGTTATAGGGATTCATGAGACTGGAAGAATTCAAATAAGCTCCTGTAGGTTGTGAAGAGGATGGATAGATGTTCATGGGGCTGGACCCTCCATAAGGACCTGAAGCATGTGAAGAGTTTGGATAAAGATTGGCTGGATTAGGTAGACTCATGTAGAGGTTTGTGGGGCCAGGAGCAGAGAATGAATTGATATGACTTGACTGACTACACTGATGTGTAGTAGGGAGGCCATGATGTGAATGCTGATAGAGCTGCTGCTGAGACATGGCAGGTCCTGAAAGACGTAACAGATCTGTAGGCAAAAAATACAGGAAAGTAGTTTTAGGTGAGATCAAGTAGTTTTAGGTGAGATCAAGTAGTTTTTTTAGGTGAGATCAGTCTAATATCTTTGTATGTGTAGAGTTGGAGATGCTGCACCACTCCAGAACTATACCACATTCTCAAAACACTTGCAACAGCATGAGAGACAGAAAAAAGTGTGCAGATGATGTCCCCTTCCCATTTTTAGAACCAACTAGACTAGATTCATTGAATAAATGGCACTTGGTTAAGCTGACAATAGTGTAAGTACCATTTCGTCAATGGTCCTACATTTCGTCAATGGTCTGGGACTAGCAAATGATTGAGCTTAATGCATACTAGAGTTCTTGAAAGTCAGGAGTAGCCAAAAGGCAAATGATTATCAAAAGGAAAGAATGGCAAGTCTTGTAATAACGAGGGAAACAGAGATTCCACATACAGTGCTGCTATAGGATGTGTGGGCTGTAGAAAATATAATAAACAAATAATTTACACTGCGTTCCTTACCTCATCCCCAATGATGATAGCTGAAGGGGTTGGGATATTGTATTCTGTCTAGTTATTTGTAGGAGATGACCATGGCGGGTAAGAAAGGCTCTACCATAGGAGTGGTCTCCTCTAAACTCAGATAATATAGGTAAAGGTCAGCTTTGCTTGAAAGCCAGTCATATCCGACTCTAGGGTTCAATGCTCATCTCTATTTCATAGCCGAAGAGCCAGTGCTATCTGCTTCTGTAGACGTTTCTGTGGTCATGTGGAGTGCATGAAACGCTGTTTACCTTTACACCAAAGTGGTCCCTATTTATATACATTACTTGCAATTTCTTGCTTTCATACTGCTAGGTTGGCAGGAGCTGGGACAAAGACAGGAGCTCATTCCGTCCTACAGCTATTAATTGGTGGCAGCAAGTAGGAGGTTCTTCACAAGGGTCAGGGTGGAACAGACTTTGGTTACACTAGATTGAGATTATAATATCTCCTGACTGGAGTTGGTGAGAGAAAATCCCCTTCTGTTGTTTTTAATTAGTGATAGGGAAATTTTAAACAAAACCTCTGTTTTTCTGGGGAAGAACAACTATATTTTGCTGGGGAAACTGCACTAAATTGGAAAAAGAACACAAATCATCCCTCCGTCTTCTACTTTGGTAAGGTTGTCTGTAGTGGGTAGGTGTGCCTCATTTCTCCCTGTATACTTAATATGAATTGTTCTTTCCAGCCTCAGGTCTCCTAAATACACAGAAGACTCAATCCTAGACTCTAGAGCAGTGGTTCCCAATGTGGGACCCATGTCCCACAGGGGGACTTCAATTCCCAGAAGCTTAATTCAGAACACTGGTCAATCAGTACTTTGGGGATTTGACTTAGGCTTCTGGGAACTGAAGTCCAAAAACCAAAGCTTGGGAAACACTGCTCTAGAACAGGGATTCCTAACCTTTTCAAGCTGGGGGCTGGGTAATGCTTTCTCAATCAGCTTTGAGGGCCAGATGGCCAAATTTCCCTGCCTGCACAATGGAGGCTGCCATTTGGTCCCAACAACTTCAAAGGAGTGGTCATTTTGTTTCTCAAATGCCCTTGGCTAGGGCTGGGGGCCACATTAAATGGCACTACAGGCTGGATCTGGCCCATGGGCCCTAGGTTGGGAACCCCTCATCTAAAAGATCCAGACCTAAGAAAAATCCAGAACCATGTCTGTGTGGTTTTGTCTGTAACAGCATGCTGAACAGTGGTGTATGTGCATTTTAGAACCTTACCTGCTAACTGTTTGGCATGACCTGATGTCTCAGAGCTGGCCTGTTTCTGACGTGATGTGGCTAGTTTTTCTTTCTCATGTTTGCTAGCTCCATTTTCCATGGAAGCCATTTTCTCAGTTGCTGCTTTCCTGGCTTCCAGTTTTTTTTGCCGGCAAGTCTTCACAGGTTCAGCTAGCATTCTCACTTTTCGCCGAAAAGAAGTGAGGACCTGGATGCTGCCATTCCGTTTTTTCTCCTCCTGCCCTTCTACACTTCCACATTCATCGACATCAGATATTTTGTACAAAGGGAGAACGTGGAGTTGTTCATCTTCTGGTGTTTGGCCAAGTTCACGATTGTCTTCTCGAGTTAGTGTGCACACCTGTTAAAACAGTGGAGTGAAATGCCCTTTTAGCGTAATAGGACACTGTACAAGAGTTTGACTGCTACATAAATTTGATTTCTACTTTAAAAGCAGCCTCTGTATTAGGCGCCCAAATTAAGAAATTCTTGTCTTTTTTAAATTAAACACTTAACACCTTCTATTTTCCTTATTCATAATTTTTCCTTCTTTGAAAGGAAGTGACATAACTTGACATGAGAAATGGAATTCTATAACCTTGCAGCTCTTCCTTCTTTGGGCCACTGTTAGAAACAATGGCCTGAAAATACATATAAAAGATATACAGTGGTACCTTGCTTAAAGAACATAATGTGCTCCATAGGATTGATCTTTAAGTGAGTTTGCTCTTTAAGCGAAACACCATTGTAAGTGACCAATTGTGACCTCTGATGGGGTGTGTGGTGTGTGCAAACCCCAATTTAGTTGTTAAGCAAGTTTTTGGTTGGCTTTAGTTGTTAAGCGAGGTGACCATTCAGAGAAAATTCTGTTCTTTAAGCAAGTTACTCTCTAAGTGAGGCACTCTTTATGCAAGGTTTGACTGTAATTTGCTTAGTGTTCTTGAGAAGTAGCAGTTTCTGACTGTTATTATGGTGCTACCTTTCCCACAGTTTACTAAGTATAGAATAGTTCAGAGTACTCAGAAGTACCTTGTTCTCTTCATCTGGTAATGTTCTGGGATTGTGCATTTCTCCCAAACCCAAACAGGCTGGTTTTCCCCAGGAGTGTCCTGGCTACACTAAAAAGGGCCTGAAAATACATATAAAGGGGGGAGGGGTGGGAGGCTATGGAGTTGGGCGTGGAGTGACCTAGGCCATGGTGGGGGCAGGGCTGGTGCATTGCCATGCACCAACCAGCCATGGTGGGGAGTGGGGCTGGTTGGTGCACAGCAATAACCGCCCCATGGAAACAGCGCCCTGCTGCCTCAAAGGTTCCAGCTTCTGCAGAAATCAACTTGCACCATTGTGTAGCCGCCCAGTGTCATACTTCTGTTTGCCCCTGGGGGGGACACCAGACCCTGGGGTTGCACTGGGACTTTTCCTGGTGTCCAAAATAGCCACCACGGGCCTGGTTTTCCTCCCAGGAGGCACAATGGGAAATTGGACTCTTGACCTCTGGCATCATAGCCAGATACCCACCTCACCAAGCTATGTAGCCAATTCACAACTCTAGGTTGTGTAAATCAGAGAAGAGCAGAATGGAGTTTGATATCTACTGATATGGCTTTGGGGCATTTGTAGTAAATCTGCCAGGACTTTTAACTGAATTAAAGCAACAGTTTTCTCCCTACCCCAAACCCAAAGATGTCATTTTGGTGGTTACGACTTCTAAACTTCAGCACTCCTCATCGGTAAAATAGGAATACTAATTATATTTCTTTTGACCAGATCTAGATGTACAGTGGAAATGTTAGGACAGAAACAGATGTAACAGATCAGACCTTCCCAAACTTTTCATGCCATGGACCAGTCACATGGTTGAGCAGGCCAGTCATGTGGTTCCTCCCACCAGAAGTGGAAGTAAAATGCATCCGCACATGGGTAAAACACTGCCGTAAATACACCTGCGGCTGTCATAAACACATTTACAACAGCCATGGATACACTTATGGCAGTGCTTTGTGCATGTGTTGGTGCATTTAATGCCTGCTTTTGGGAGCAGTACGGCCAGTGCAGGCTAGATTATTTGGTGCTGTGGGCCAGATCCAGCCTACCGGCCGTAGTTTGAACATCCCTGTTATAGATAATGCACCATCAGAGCTGAAAGAATAGTTATTTTCCAGAGGAGTAACTTTGTTTAGCTGGACACCAATCAAAACAAGCATACAGTAGCTTCAAATTCTGGGAGGTAAGAGAAGTTTCTGTTTTGACACTCACATACAATCACGTCCATAAAGAGTTTTCCCCCCCTAACAATAGAGTATCTATAATGGCTATTTCTACCCTCAGGATCACTCATCAATAGCAACTTCCATAAAAATTTGTATCTATCATACTGTATAATTCATAAAGTGTGGTAGACAACTGTGTTATACATGACAAATAAACCCAAGACTATTGTGTTACCTTAAAGGCTAACATTCATTCCAGTGTCAATTTTTGTAAATTATTGCTCACTTCAGAAACACAGAAATCATAATTTGCTGTATAGCTCACTGTGAAATAAATCTGCTATCCTTTAAGGTACAGTCCTTCTGTTTCTATTTTTATTTTGTTTCTCTTACAAATGCTGAAACAGACTAACAAGACTACCTGTGTGAAAACTGCTACACTTTGTGTCAGGCTTTGGTTTACTGATCTCAGCGTTCTAGAAGAAAGCAAAAGAGGTCTTGTAAATCTTAAGTCAGCCTACTACAAATGTAACTTTTGGAGAAGTAAGGGCAATTTCCCAATTTGTTCAAGAAAACAAATGGGCCCGCATCACTCACAGAATTATAACTATTCTTCCTGGCAGTATATCTTGCCAATTAAAATTCAGTGTGGCTCTAAAAATTGAAGCATTAGCTGTGTCATCTTATTGTATTTAAATTTCAATTAAAAAATCCTTCCTTAAAGCAGACTACACAATACAATAGGGAAATAATGTTGCTTAGACACCTCATTGTGTAACTCTGAATAAAATCAGAGACTCTTCAATTATTGGCAATAATATGTCATTGCCCCTACACTGGTGTAAGCTATAGGAAAGGATTATGGCCTTTCTCACACATTCCAATACTAAAATTGACACCATAATTTATTTTGTACTCTTCCATTATCCATGCAGGTTTCATTAGATAAGTGATATTAGGCCCTCTTGTTTTCTCACACTTTAAGTGGAGCACATGGTTGGATGCATCAAGGAAATACTAATGCAAAATAGTCCTCCATCCTAAATATCCTGTTGCTACCCTTGCCTCACAGGTCTCAGCAAACATGAACATTCAGTGTCCAGAGAGGTCAGGAATCTAATAAAGATAGATCAAGCCTAATACAGTTCAGTTGGAACTGAAAGGGATACTATTGGGGGGAGCATATAGCTGTAATCAATACTCTATTTTCTGAGCTATAGCCCTTCAGATTTGCAAAATTTAAAAAAAATGCAATTTTTCTCATTTAAAAAAAAGTTATGATATTCACAATTACATTCCTGAATATTCAAATAAAGAATCAGATCCTGCACTTTTGCTTTAGACCTTCCAGTTCATCATTTGATCATCTGAGCTCTCCTAGTACAGTGGTGGTGAACCTTGGCACTCCAGGTGTTCTTGGACTTCAATTCCCAGAAGCCCAAGTCTCTGTGAATCCATGCCGAATCCATATGTACGTGCAGTAAACCCATTCACGTGGATTCACAGAGACTTGGGCTTCTGGGAATTGAAGTCTAAGAACACCTGGAGTGCCAAGGTTTGCCATCACTGTCCTAGTATTTTACTTTTTCATTGTGAGGGGAAAGCAACAAAGCCAGAAGCAAGGATCTTAGCAATAAACCCATGGGATCTACAACCTCTTTTAATTAATAGCCTGGAGAGTTTTCATCCTCCATATATACTAATATTTCATTGTTTTCCCTAGCAGACATCGCTTGCTGGCTTGAGAGAAACACTAGATTGGGGATGGGGGGACATGATCTTAGAAGAATTTAGTTTTGGATGAGTACCCCTGCTTGTATCATCCACATACCAGTGTACTACCATTTTGCATATTATGCAAGTCCCTGTGAGCATGAGCACAAAAATCCAAGCAGGCAGTGACTCCTGAGAATGGACGACCTTCTTTTAAACCCAGACGACACTCAGGTGCTCTGTGTTCATATTCAATCTGGAAACAAAAAGAACCCATTACCAAATACAACTTTGCAAATTTTAATTCTGCACCATTCTACAGAATAATGATGGTGGTGGTGGTGGTGGTGGTGGTGATGCTGTCACTTTGAATGCAGAGGCCAAATTACCTCTAGGAGTACACTACTGTAGCATCAAAGCCTTGTAGGGCTAGATCAGCTTGAAGATGGCATTGCTGAGGAGCTGTGAAATGGATTCTTATTTCATTTACGTCTCTCTCCCCCACAAGAACTGTTTTGTGGGATCACACCAAGGCCCATCTCACCTGGCATTCTTATATACCATAGTGGCCACCAAGAGCCCCCAGGAAATTTGGAAATCCAGATGAGGCAGCTTTGTCATCCCTTCATTCTTTTTATCTTTAGCATCTGATAATCAGAGATACCTTATATAACATTTGGACAATTTGGGTGGGCTCAGCTGGTCCAATTTTGTACCCTCAGGATCCTTTGGAGGCCATAGGAGCTGCCAAAAATGCCAAAAACTGAAGAATGAAAGCCAAATTCCACCTCCAGTTTTGATGAAGTAATTTTTGATGTTCAATACTAGGAATGGTATAGAAGGGTTGTAACTTGTTTAAAAGATACCTCAACACTGCTAGGGGTTTCCTAGAGTGGTGAGACACTATTCCTGGGATTGGGTCTTTTTTTGGCAGTAGGGGCTGATGGAAACAGAGACTATCTAAACAACCTCAAGGAATGCACTCACTGCCCACATCAACTGTATAATTACAGCAAACTCATCCTCTAAACCAGTGTTTTCCAACCTTTGGTTTTTGGACTTCAGTTCCCAGAAGCCTAAGTCAATTTTCCAAACCACTGATCAGCCAATGTACTGACTTAGGCTTCTGGGAATTGAAGTCCCCCTGTAGGGCTTGGGGCCCACATTGGGAATCTCTGCTCTTAATATATATATATTTAAAAAACCTTGGGTTATCATCACCACTAGCTGTTTCTATATATATACTTTATTGTGAAATAATGGGATTTTAAAGCATTTATTTTAAAAATCCATGTGTGTGTGCATGTGTGTGCATATCTCTCTGTGTGTGTATGCCTGTGCTGTCTAGTCAATTCTGATTTACAGTGACCCATTAAATGTAGGTTATCATCCCCTTCTTCTGGAGGTGCTGTGGGACTGTGCAGTTTGCCTATTACTACATTAAAAATGAATCCTTTTTTGTGGACAGTGGTGTCACAACATCCTTTAACATTTTGATTGATCTGTCATCTTGACAGAAATGTTAATTAGGACAGACAAATATCAATAAAGTCACTGACCAGGGAAACATCAGGCTCTTCCAGACTCAAGAGAATGTAAGTGTTTTATTGGCAGCAATCTCTATGACTCAGTTTAGTAATACTGTACTTCTATTTTATGTGTTGACAGAATTTGTGGATTTGATAGAAACAATGAAAATGTATTGCACGTGTATGAAGGGAGAAGGGAGTTAATCAATGTGCACCACAGGGAGAAGCGTTATCGTTCAACACTTCAGACATCCCAGCAGAAAATGTTCTAGCAGAGTAATTAATATAGCTCATTATGCTCTGTGTCAGAATGAACATGCTACACCTGCTGTTCCAAGAAGCACTTCAGGCGCAGGAAGCTCCAGGGAGACTTAAGAAACCCCACCCTGGGTATTCTGCCACTATCTTCAGTTCAAAGGAATGATCTATGAAAGTAACTCAGAACAGGGTTCCCTGAATCATTATTTAATGTTTTATTCATCATTTGGCTTATATCATTAAACCATTTTTGTTATAATTTCCCACTTTGATCTAAACTATTCTTGTCAGGTCTGGCAACTCTTGTTTGAATTAGTAAAAGCACAAAGTAATCTTAGAGATTTTCAAAGATCCATCATCTTGCTCGCCAACCTTGCCACAGTGGGAGAAGAGCACAGTTCTAAGCCTCAGATTGACCTAGATCCATGATGGTGAACCTTGGCACTCTAGGTGTTCTTGGACTTCAATTACCAGAAGTCCAAGTCAGCACTCCTTCTGATCAGGGCTTCTGGGAATTGAAGTTCAAGAACAGCTGGAGTGCCAAAGTTTACCGTCACTGACCTAGATCTTGAAGGTAAGAAAGGAGAAGAGGGGATGAGTCTCTCCACTGCTATGATAATGATCTGCTGTATTTGCCCTTATTTGCGACTGGAGAGGGGAGGTATGAATACTTTGGTGGGCCTGTCTACCAGGGGTGCCAAACTACAGCCCATGGGCTGTATCCAGTCCATGGTGCCTAATTATCCAGTCCTCAAGTGGCTAAGATGCTGGCTAGGAGGCAGAAGGTCAGCAGTTCAATTCCTGAGTACTGCAGGACAGAATGAGCTCCCGTCTTTGTCCCAGCTCCTGCCAACTTAGCAGTTCGAAAGCAAGAAATTGCAAGTAGATAGATAGGGACCACTTTGGTGGGAAGGTAACAGTGTTCCGTGTGCTCTGGTGTCTAGTCATGCCTGCCACATGACCACAGAAACGACTGCAGAAGCAGACAGTGCTGGCTCTTCGGCTTTGAAACAGAGATGAGCACTGAGCCCTAGAGTCAGATACAACTGGCTTTTGAGCAAGGAAAAAAACCTGCCACCCTCACAGCTCCTGGAAGCAAAAGCAAAATGCATCTGTGCATGCTCAAAACACTGCTATAAAGCACCTGCAGCCGTCATAAACACATTTATGACAGGTGCGGGTGCATTTACAGCAGTGTTTTGTGCATGTGTGGGCACATTTTACTTTCACTTCTGGTGGGAGGAACCACGTGACTGGCCCACTCAACCATGTGAATGGCCCATGGCCCAAAAAGTTTGGGCACCCCTGACTTATACTTGGGGTATCCACTGGATTTAGGGCAGAGCAAAACTGATGTGCATCTGCCTTCTAGCTCAGACCTGGAGTGAAAATCATGAAGGTTTTTATATGGAATGCAGATGCTCCTGGGATCACTAGTTGCATGCAAATTGATAAAGGATCCTTCTCAGGCTCTCCATTTCTGATTAAAGAAGCTTGCTCCAAGTGTGACAATTACACCTTCAAAATGCATAAATTAGCTATCTCTTTCAACTTCTTTTGGCAATGAGCAAGCACTCTAGATCCTGGGAAGATGATCTAGTTTGTCCATTGCCAGCTCTGGCTGGAGCCATTTCCTGGACTTCACTCTGCATAGAAGAGAAACAGTAGGTAGCTAGGAAGACCTTCCTAGTAGAGCAGAAAATTCCTCAGCCGTCAAGGCTACCCAGAATTTGTTAACTCCTTGCTGCTTAGTACGAATGATTAGAAAATATATGAGGGGATTATTTCAAAAAGTTATATATAAAATATGAAATAAAGGATAATTTCAAAAAGTTAATATAACAAAATAAAATAAAAAACACTGTAGCACTTTAAAGACTAACTGCTATATTTTTATTGTTAGCTTTCGTGGATCAAGTCTGATGAAGTGGACTTGATCCACGAAAGCTAACAATAAAAATATAGCAGTTAGTCTTTAAAGTGCTAAAGAATATTTTATTTCATTCGGTGTGTTGGTTACCTACCTGGCTGTTATATGCATCAGGTGCCAGTTTCTTGTAAGTGGGAGCCATCAGTGTGGATAGTGTTTGAAGATTGGATTCTAGCTTTTCTTCCTATTTTAAACATTATTATTTCACAAATTAACATTTAATTGCATTAAGTTAATAAACTAAATTTCTAATACTTCACATCACCATGATGTTACTCAATGAACATATATTAAGTAGACACATATTATGGCTATATATAGGCAGCAGTTGAAAGAGCTGCATTATGTTTTGCTTAGAGAAGATAAACTTTGGGAGAAAGATGGTCTCCTTGGCTGGACTCGAGGTGGTGGTGCTCATCTCCATTTACAAACAGCCAGATCTGTCTGCATCTGCAGACATTTCCATGGTCATGTGGCAGGCATGACTAGATGCTGAAGTACATGGAATGCTGTTACCTTCCCACCAAAAGTAGCACCTATTTATCTACTTGCATTTTCTTGCTTTTCAACTGCTAGGTTGGCAAGAACTGGGACAGGTGACAGGAGCTCAGTCTGTTACGCAGCACTCAGGTCTCGAACTACTGTTCTGCTGACTTTCCAGTCATCAAGCTCAGCATCTTAACCACTAAGCTACCACAGCCTCATGGAAAGATGGTAGCTACCTTCAAATATATGAAGGGCTGTCACACAGGGAGCAGATTTCTTCTGTTGTTGTTCAGTTGCACAGTCGAGTCCAACCTTTTGTGACCCCATGGACCATCGCATGCCAGGCTCCTCTGTCATCTGCCATTCTCTGTAGCCTGCCCAGATCTATGCCCACTGCATCGACGATGCCATCTAGCCATCTCATCCTCTGCTGCCCCCTTCTCCTTTTGCCTTCAATCTTTCCCATCATCAGGGCCTTCTCCAGTGAGTCCTCTCATTTGGTGGCCAAAGTATTGAGTTGATTTCCTTTAGGATTGACTGATTTGATCTCCTTGCAGTCCAGGGGACTCTCAAGAGTCTTATCCAGCACCACAGTTGAAAGGCATCTATTCTTCTGCACTCAGCCTTCCTTATGATCCAGCTCTTACAGCCATACATTACTACTGGGAAGACCATTGCTTTAACTATGCAGACTTTTGTTGGCAGGATGATGTCTCTACTTTTTATTATTCTGCCCAGGTTTGCCATAGCTTGCTTCCCAAGAAGTAAACTTTCTATTTCATGGCTGCAGTCACCATCTTCAGTGATCTTAGATCTTAAGAAGGTAAAAGTCTCTCACTGCCTTCATTTCCTCCCCTTCTATTTGCCAGGGAGTGATGGGGCCAGATGTCATGATCTCTCTCTGTGTGTGTAATGTTGAGTTTCAGGCCAGCTTTCACACTCTGCTCTTTCATGCTCATCAAAGGGTTCTTTAGGTCTTCTTTACTTTCTGCCATTAGGGTAGTGTCATCTGCATATTTGAGGTTGTTGACATTTCTCCAACCAATCTTAATTCCAGTTTGTGCTTCATCCAGCCCTGCAGTACTCATGATGTACTCTGCATACTAGTTCTTCTATCTTACAATAAACAGCAGGACTAGAACCAAGAGATGGAAATAGCAGGGAAGCAGTATCTGGAAACATACCAAGATAAACATCCTAACAGCCAGAGCTGTTTGACAGTGGAATATATTGACCTGAGAGGTCATAGATTCTTGAGAGGTCATAAGGGGCTGGACAACCATCTGTCAGGAACACTATAGCTGCTTCCTGCACTGACCATCTCCAGTGCCCTTTCCCACTCTCTGTCATTCTTTGGATATATATTTGTCTTATTGTTTATGTTATTGCTCTGTTGTAAGCTGTTAAAGAGAAAAGCAGGACAAAATACAACACCAAGTTTAAAACCAGGTACTGAGAGAGGTGTCTGGGATTCTGAGTCAAGAAGCTAATGGACTGACATTTGACCTTGCTATTATTTCTTACTGAGGCTCACTGTCATCTGATCTGTGATAGAAATGTCCCTCAGAGAGAGAGAGAGAGAGAGAGAGAGAGAGAGAGAGAGAGAGAGAGAGAGAGAGAGAGAGAGAGAGAGAGAGAGAGAGAGATCCTACCTCTTTTGGATCATCCCCTAACAGCTTAAACTTTCTTGGGATCTTGCTTCTGGCAAACTTGCATCCATTGTAGTACATACTCCACGAACAGCCAAAGGAAAAAGATGCACCACAAGACTCAGGGTCAAGACCTTGGCATGCACAGGTTCGCCTATGAAAGAAGATAATTACATTACTAGCAAACAAAACATGGATACCAGTGATGTGCTCATCCCTGGAAGATTATACATCGTGATGTCTTTGCTGATCATCTCACAGTGTGCAACACCAGTAAGTAAATTTTGAAAACATAATGACCAAAATCCAATTATATTTTTATGCTGGTGTAAGGCAATCCCTGAAAACTTTGGCAGTCAATTGCCACAACCTAATAATGCAATTTAGACATTTGCTATTATGTTCTGGGTCATATGACTTAGTGCATATCAGCAAATGTCAGTACTGGCGTCTTAACTTACAGTGATTTGCTGCTATGGTTTATGATTGTGGAGTTATGCCCAATAGGGTTCTTGTCAGCATTAAATGACAACTTATCAAACACTTAATGTTCACAAAAAATAAGATACAACCTTTCTCTAAACACTGAACAGGCAATTGGGTTAGCAACAGAGGACAGCCATTACA
The DNA here is from genome assembly GCA_030440675.1 of Furcifer pardalis. Lineage (NCBI taxonomy): Eukaryota > Metazoa > Chordata > Lepidosauria > Squamata > Chamaeleonidae > Furcifer > Furcifer pardalis. The sequence continues at coordinate 80,854,066 of CP126892.1, forward strand.
TGTCATCTTGATTGCTTAACAAAATCTTGCCTGTGATGTTGGCCAGTTTGAGGGTGTGTGCATTCCTTTCATGTTAAAGAAGATTTAAAATGAGTCCCATTAATTTTTAATTGGGATTTAATAAACATAATGTAAGTTTAATTGTTGTCAACCAATTCTTAAGAGACTGCCTCACCCCAAGAACATCTGCCTGTCCCACTAGAGCGGACCGGAGGAGCTCTCTATGGGTACCAACGGCTGGAGAGGCTCACCTCTCCAGCACTAGATGGAGGGCCTTTTTGGTATCTGCTCCAGCCCTTTGGAACCTTCTACCAACTGACCTCTGCCTCCAACTACAATTGCTTTTATTTATGTGTATCATGTGTCGGAGTGTTTTATTTTAGTGTTGTTTCCTACATTGTAAACTGCCCAGAGTCGCCTTGGCAAGGGGGCAGTTAAATAAGTTGAAAATAAATAAATAAATAAATTCTGAAATAAAATGTATTATTTCTTTAGGATTTTTACATAGACAGATAGACAACATTCTCACAATGCCAGATGGGTCCCTTAGATAATTACAGAAAGTGGCAGAAAGCAATTTCAAAAACACAGGTCTTCACCATTAGGATACTAAGCTAGGAATTGTGCGGCAATTATGGCACAATATATGCTAGGAAGAAATCACTATGAAGTAAGGAGCATTAAGAAAATTCAGTTTTTCAAAAAAAAAAAAAACCTTTTGGTTATGAATGTGGGATATTGTGCTTCTCTGACATAACAAGCCAATTTACAAGACATGAGATATGAGGAAAAATTCCTGCAATCATATACTTTCTGCAGTAAAAGAATTAACTTTTCTAATGATATGTTATATGCATTATATAGTTTGGCACTTCCTTCAGTTGAATGTCTAGAGCAGTGTTTCCAAATGTGGAGCACACGCCCCACATTGGGACTTCAATTCCCAGAAGCCTAAGCAGTACATTGTCTGATCAGTGCTTTGGGAATTGACTTAGGCTTCTGGGAATTGAAGTTCAAAAACCAACGGTTAGGAAACACTGGCCTAGACTAGTAACCATTCAACTTGGCCACCTGCAGATAGGAGAGCAAGAACATACTTAACTTACTCTTCATTTAGAGAGCACCGGCGATTTGTCAGTGTGCCATACTTCCTTAATGTTTCAGAAAGTTCCGAATACAGCTTGTCGGCTAGGCTTCGTGAAATCCCTTCCCAGACCAAGATGAGTACAATGATCACTGCTGCTTCACAGGTGTGTCCTGCACGTTCCCGTACCAAACAAAGGAGTTTCTCTTCAGTACTGCTCCTACGAATTACCTGCATTGTCCAACAAATACCCATCCAAAATAAACCGACATATATGGTTTTAGTGAGATGAAAGTGAAGGTACAAAATGTGCTCTAAAAACCAGTTATGTTTGTATCTGCTGTTCACTTAACATAAGTTACAGTAGGTAATAAGCACACTTTATTGGCCAAAGATTCATAGCATCTTCACATAATAAAGATTCATTCAGAAGAGCTGAGAATACTCTTATGCGATTCTTTGCAGAGTTGCTAATGGTCAGAACTGGCAAGAATGGTGTAGAGAGAACAACGGTCTGACTCAGAGCCTGAAATACTGTAGGGTAGAGTCTGCCTACACAACAGGAATTACATCATCAGCAGTCACAAACTACAGTTGATTAAAGCGGGATGGAGGCCACCCGTCCGTTCTAGCTCTTCTCGATCTCTCAGCGGCCTTCAATACCGTCGATCATGGTATCCTTCTGGGAAGGCTCCAAGGATTGGGGATCCGGGGCACTGTGTTGTCCTGGTTTTCCTCTTTTCTGAGGGGCAGGACCCAGTCAGTGTGGCTGGAGAAGGAGAAGTCCAGTCCTAGGCCCCTTCAATATGGGGTGCCTCAGGGTTCGGTACTTTCTCCTCTCCTATTCAATATATACATGAAGCCACTGGGTGAGATCATCCGTTCCCACGGGGTGAGGTATCATCAATATGCAGATGATACCCAGTTGTACATCTCGGCCCGTGGAGACTCAAGCGGTGCAGTGGAAGTCCTCTCCAGGTGCCTGGAGGCTGTGAGGGTCTGGATGGGGGACAACGGGCTACAACTGAATCCCGGCAAGACTGAGTGGCTATGGGTGAGGGGTCCTGTGTTATCACGGGAGTTGCCAACTTTGGTTCTGGATGGGGCAGTCTTGCCCCAGAAGGACCCGGTGCGTAACCTGGGGGTTCTCCTGGACTCACGACTACTGTTCGAAGAACAGGTGGCAGCCGTGGCCAGGAGGGCTTTTGCACAACTTCGTGTAATACGCCAGTTACACCCCCTCCTAGACCGGGACGCCTTGCTCATGGTCACACATGCTTTGGTCACCTCCAGATTTGATTACTGTAATGCGCTCTACATGGGGCTGCCCTTGGTGACCATTCGGAGGCTGCAGCTGGTCCAGAATGCGGCAGCGCGGGTAGTGACGGGGTGTGGGCATTATGCTTGGGCCTCACCACTGCTCCGGGAGCTGCACTGGTTGCCAGTATGCCTCCGGGTGCAATTCAAGGTGCTGGTCATTACCTTTAAAGCCCTATATGGTAGTGGGCCAGGATACCTAAGAGACCGCGTCACCCTAAGAACGTCTGCCCGTCCCACTAGGGCGGATTGGAGGGGCTCTCTTGTTACTCCATCGGCCAGGGAGGCTCGCCTCACGGCCACTAGGAAGAGGGCCTTCTCTGTGTTCACCCCGGCCCTTTGGAACCTCCTTCCGACAGAGCTGCGGCTGCAGACAGAGCTCCTCCCCTTTCGGAAGGGCTTAAAGACATGGCTGGCGGGTCAAGTGTGGGGACACAGTAATGTAGGTTCCCATCCAGGATGGCTGATTTAAGGGCACCCTTCCCCCCCCCACACCTGGTATTTGTATTTGTCATTAATTGGCTTTTATCTGTTTTAGTGCTTTAATGTTTTAAATTTTTATGAATTTTTTATGAATTAAGGTTCTATATATTGTTATTATTATAGATTACTTATGAAGGTAATTTATGCTGTAAGCCGCCCGGAGTGGGGTTTACCCAATTGGGGGGGGGGGTACGAAATATGAACAATAAATAAATAAATAAATAAATTCCTCTTGTGATCTACAAGTGCACATGGCTTAGTCACATTGCACACGAACCTTGTGGGATCCAAAACATAAAGGGAAGAGTTGCTGATAGTATTGTTTCTTTTGCAAAGGCAGAACTATGCAAGAGGATTACAGACAATTTAAGGTAGGATCTTTACCAAGTTATATATTAATAGGTTGGAATCAGAAATAATGGGAAATATTTTTGAACCAGATTATTATGAATAGCTTATGTTGCCTGGTTACCTCCAACTTCAATCTGCTGTTCACTGAGAGCTTTAAAATTTACTAATGGTTTTTATAGTATCTGAAAGCTACTTTGAAATTGCAGAAATGCACATTAAGAACTAATAAGTGAATTTATAACTACATCATAACAGAACATTTCCTGAGCTTGGAAAGTCTTTGATGTGGTACATTTTCAAAGTATTCCACTGCTTCTAGTTATATTTTTCTCAGCTCAGTAATACTACTGGTAAGCCCCTTTTTATCTTCCTTACTATACATTTTCTTTAAAAGTTGGCAAGCCTGTTGGAGCTTTAATTCTAACAAATATTTTGCCGTTCAGCATATCTATTTCTAAACCTACTTCTGGATATATCATCTTCCTTTTAAAATTAACTCTGGGTCAATCCTAGGTTTATAATTTTACTAAATATTTTGACATCTGTTTTTTATAGTAAACATACTGTTTTTACACTCAGGTGAAGAGTATCTTTTATGCACTAGTCCTAGGCATATTAAACCAATTATTGTTCAATTCCAGGTGGTTCAGTCACCCTAGGGCAGTGATGGTGAACCTTTTAGAGACCAAGTGCCCAAACAGAGGGGCATTGCGAACTCTGTGCTGGGGGGAGGGAGGAAGCACTCCCATTGGACTGCTGGGCAATGGGATTAATTCTGTGCTTGGGGAGTGAGGAAGCGCTCCCATTGGACTGCTGGACAGAGGAATGGGATGAATTCTGTGCTGGGGGAGGGTGGAAGTGCTCCCATTGGGCTGCTGGGCAGAGGGGCGGGGTAAATTCTCTGCTGGGTTGATGGTGCACATGCCAACAGAGAGGGCTGGGAATGCCCCATTTAGCTCGCGTGCCACAGGTTTGCCACCACTGCTCTAGGCTTTCTTTTTTATCACTGGTTTTCTAAAATGGGATGTGTGCACCCAAGTTATGAAGAGATTGGAGGGTTTTGGAAGTAAGAGATGCTGCATCATCATTCATATTAAATTTATTTTGTTTCTGCTATTTCCTACAGTCTGTTTTTATTGTTTTGTTACATGAAAACCCATTGGTGCTTATTTTTAATTTTAAATACTTTTTACTACATTTTCATATTTATTGTTATTTTCTCTATTGCAAAGTGATTGTTTAAAAGGCAGTTAAACACTGATGAGGATGAAGTAGAGTGAAGGCTTCTTAAAAGTAAAAGGGGAATGTCATGTTGAAAAGTTTGAGAACTACAGTGGAACCTGAGTTAAAAAACAGCTCAGTTAACATAAAAATTGTATAACAAAAGGAAATCCATAAAAAATAGTGGCTCGGTTTATGGATTTCCCCCCCGGAACAGATTAATTGGTTTACAATGCATTCCTACTGGAAACCACATTTTGTATAATGTATTTTGGTTTTCAATGCATTCCTATGGGAAACTGCATTCAATGCATACCTATGGGACATTTAGTTAAAGTAATTTTCACTGTAAGAAACACCCCAGTTAACTACATTAACTGTACTATCCACTGTACTATTATATGTCATCATGTGTGCACATTTCTTACCCATTTAGCAATAGGACATCCTTGAGCACTCTTGCCTTCTTTCCCCGTGTAGACAATTTTCTCTATTCTTATGGCTTTGCCTTTCTGCCCATATCTTTAAAAAAGAAAAACACACAACCAAATGAATGAATAAATACAATATAAGTGTTGTGACTTAGTCAAGATGTACAATCATTTAGGTCAGTCCCACTCTGTTTTAGTTGGAATCACTCAAGTTAGAACAATCTGAAATGTATTCCTCCATAGTTTCCCATATTAAAAAAATCTACATGAAAGCTTGTATGAGTTTTTATTGTTTATTAATTATTATTTATTCCATTTATACCCCACCCATCTAGGAGGTTTTCCTACTCTGGGCAGCTGACAAGAAAACACTCACATATTAAAAACATATTAAAAACACATTTTAAAAATACAAAAGCCCTATTGACGGCAGGGAGAGACCAAATAGAAAACCTAGCACTGAGTCATTGTCGAAACATTCTTTGAGTTTCCACTCAAAGCTTTTTTTCTCAAATGCACACCTTTTTGCATACGTTTCCTTAGCACAGTGACTTTGGATCTTATTTTCATGAATATATACATACTTGAATGTACTCCTCCTAGATGTGTGTGTATGTGTTTGTAGAAGTGAAACACAAAACATTCAGAAAAGTAAAATATCAAAGTTTACTTCTGTTTGGTTTGCATACAGGTTTGGAATAAGTGAATCAAATAACTCTGCACTAAAATGAGAACTGAATATCTTCCAACCCATCTCTAAATGTTGTATTTATGGCAGAGAAAAGGCTTTATGTCCTAACTTGTTAACTCCACAGATGCAACAAATATTTACAAATTGGCACAGACTAAAAAATGCTATCTAAACACACACTGAGACACTCCATTAAAAAAACTGGCTGCTTCAAGATAGTTGATTCCTATATGAATGCAAAATAACTACGACTTGTTTTCACTATAGCAGCATTAAAAAAAATTATGCACCCTATTTTTTTTGAGGGGGAGTAACAAAATGAGAAATATGCACAACAGTTCTCTTCATTTTGCTCAGTGAACAGCAAACTTTTGAAATGTTTCATTCTTACCTTTGAGACTAAATAAGCAAAGATTTGTGCTCCTAGTTAACCTCCACCTCTAATCATATCACTCATTGGTAGCTGCCACATAAAATATTTTAGAAAGATTCACCATACTTTACAAGAAGAAAACTTTCATGTTCTTTCCAAGCTAAATGTAACTGGCTTCCTTGAAGAAAAGGATGATCCTATAACTGCAACCATATATAAATAGCACCTATGCGTACTTACCAGTGGCTTTTAACCGAAGCTGGAGTTTTCCTTGTGCAAAATCAATGGTGTGGAGAAGCATTCTCCCTCCCCTCTGCAATTCCTATAACAGTGAAGGCAAACCTTAGCACTCCAGGTGTTCTTGGACTTCAGTTCTCAAAAGCCCAAGTCCCTGTGAATCCACGCAAATGGGTTTACTGTCTGTACATGCAGTAAACCCTTTCATGTGGATTCACAGAGACTTGGGCTTCTAGCAACTGAAGTCCAAAAACACGGGCAGTAAACCCATTTGTATGGATATACAGAGACTTGGGCTTCTGGGAATTGAAGTCAAAGAACACCTGGAGTGCCAAGCTTCGCCATCGCTGTCCTATAGCATCTCTGAAAGCATTTCCTCAGGTATGGAAAACACTCTAGAGCATGTTACCACTGCCAGAACATCCCAATGCTTTCCTGTATTTCCCTGCTGTTAGGCTAACAGGGGTGACTTCTGAGTCAGACATGCATAGGATTGTACTGTCAGAGAACATTAACAATGGCCTACCTGCATTCTGTAGATCCAAGAATTACTTAACACTGAAGTAACATGATTTTGTCATTTGCATAATACATTCCTCTGTGTATCACACTGAAAATATAGGGTAATATAAAATGTAAGGGGAGAAAGGGAGTAATGGTTTTAAATATAAATTTAGTGAAACACATTAATTGTGCTTTACATTTCCAAGAGTCAAACTTTCATATATTCTTATATTTTTATGGTGTGCGTGTATGAGTATGTACATTTTAAATAAAAACAAATCTTAAGATTTCTAAAGACTAACCTGGCCAATTGTAACAGAGTATGCACTCTCTGTATGACATGGCAATTGTTTTCCTGCCACTTAAAAAGAATGCTAAGATATAATCAAGGCAAAGCTCACCTCTGCATGTCAGATTAATATTATTTGGAAAAAATAAACACAATGATGCTGCACTGTGTACACTATTGCACTGTACACTCCAAGCCAAATTAATATCCAAGCAAAAGTTGATAATTAATTTCCATGAGTAATTCAATGAACACCAGAGCTCTGGATGGAAATGAGAAGAAAGTTAACCCCTAACCCTGCTTTTTGCAAGTAACATTTCCCCACCCCCTTCCTTTAAATGTATTGGCCTCTATCCTATGTACCTTGGCATGCTTGATCCCACTGGGAACATTAGGTTGTTGCCTGTTTGTGTAGACACTGCCAACCTTCCTCCTTGGCAAACTGGTACATGTTTGTTCCTGTTTGGGTCTGCTGGCATCTTCCTCAGAGCAGGCAGCTCAGAACAGATAGCAAGCCAGGAGATCTGTCAAATACTGTGACTGCCCAGAGAATAGTCTAGTGCCCAGTGTTCGCCTAAGAGTAATTACTTGTGTCGTTATATGGGAAGGCTAAAAAAACAAACACTGACATGCACAAGTGGATAAACTTTGATCTGTTGTGTAGCTTGGTAACATTACCTTTCTTCCATTATTTCTCTAATTGCAGCCACATTAGGACCAGCTCCTAGATGGGTATAAAAAGGGCCTTCATCTTTCTCAATGATCTGTTCTGTTTGAAACCAGATTTAAAAAAAAAAGGATTATTACTAAATTAGTTTTCAAAATTTCTTTACATCTCTCTCTCTCTCTCTCTCTCTCACACACACACACACCCCTCAGATCATTTTAGGTGACGTTCTTCAACAAGACCTGAAATTATTCAAATATTTACATCACACTACAAAAAAGGAAGGGTAAAACTAGCTTGTCAGACTCTTGGTTTATGGCCATCACTTAGACAGGCCAGTGGTTATTTGTTAAATAGGTGGGATGGATCATATTTTCTATTTTATTTTGGATTTTTTTAAAAAACACCAAATAAATATAAATATTTGAACTGAACAACATGCTGAGTAATATTTAGAAAACAAGAAACAATGTGTTCTGACTGATAATGCATTCTGAAGGAATTTTTTCTCTAACAGTGGTTCCCAAATGCTGGTTTGTGGACTTCAATTCCCAGAAGCCTAAGTCATTTCCCCAAAGCACTGATCAGCCAATGTACTGACTTAGGTTTCTGGGAATTGGAGTCCACTTGTGGGCTGTGTACCCCCTGTTGGGAACCACTGCTCTAAGACATGGTTAACACAATTATTCTGACAGTGTACAGTTGATATCTGCAATTACGTTACCACCAAATCTCATGTAATTTGCTTCCAAAGCTTTAAAAAAATTAAATTTTAAGCTACAGTTTCCAGCATCTCTCACAGCCAATGATGGCTATATGATTCTGGGAGCTGGAGTCCAAAGGGTAACTCTTCCAGCCTCTGGTTTTGTCTACTTTCCAGCTACTAGAAGAAGACAGAAGAAAACATTTTTGACTTTTATGTATGAACACTCATGCCTTTCTTTTTCTTGGTAATGACAAAGGCAAAAATTCCTTTATGACTCTTGGTTCAACCATAAACAAACTATGAGAGTAATATTCATTTTTAGTTATGGCCATAGCCCTTGCTAACCACACATACCAAGCTGGGGCTAAGATGCTATAAAACTAGTTTCACAGAAAGAAAGATCTGAAAGCCAAAATTGTTTTCTCTATAGCAGAAGGTATAGAGTGGCAGAAATATAAGCAAGAGAGTTGGGAGAACTGGTCTAGCTTGGAGTGCCTTGATGCAGAGTCAGGGGCTAAGAGTCTAAATGCCAACATTTGTTCTGTGAGAGGGATCAGCCAAGATCATCTGAAGTGTGTGTGGCTAATGAGATTACATGCCCTGCCACTTATGCGACATTGGACAAGTTGCATGATCCCAGAACACCAGAAGGAGGGAAGCGGCTTCTATTTTACACCTAGAAAACCCGGGGTGGGGGTGGGGGGCTTACCATGAGTTATAAATAACTTGATGACATATGATCATAATTATACTAATAATCTCTAGGGGAATTGGCAGTGGTGGGCAGGTGTTAGTAATTTATAACAGAATAAAACTGCACTTATTTTCATTTTAAAAAAACCTAAAACTCAACTTACCAACACAACTGCAGGAAGGGAAATCATATTGGGTTTTGACAGGTGTATCTAGTAGGTTTTTCACAGGAGTATCAAATAACTTGGAAGGTGACTCAAAAAAATTATTGAGAGCTGTTCCTGCAGTTCTTTTGGTGGGTGTTTTTTCATTGTATTGAAAGGCCGGTTGATCTAAGGAGGAGGCATTAAATTCTGCAGCACTTGAATCCCTTGACAGAATAGTGATGGGACCTGAAGATTCAACTTTCACATGTTTTGGTGATTTTATTGTAAGGGATTTGTGATCAAAAAGTGTTTTGACTTGAATTTGTTTTAGTTGCTGCTCCATTGTTTGAATGATGCTTTTCTGTTGCATGTTCTCACAACCAAAGTGCTGAGCCTCTTGTTTGATGGTTTTCTTCCATGTTTTGCTTTCCATTTGCCCTGTTGCTGAAGGAAGGCAGGGGATCACCTTAGATCCAGCTTCAGCTTTGATAGCCTTGTGAGTTAGAAGGTGACAAGGTTCAGATTTGTTGTGGTTAATCTGTTGCTCTTGCTTGTTTAAGATGTGCCACCGGAGAGCAGCATGTTTCTGGAAATCCTTGTGAGGTTGAGATGGATGATGGAGCTCCCTTTGATCCACTGAGTGAGATGTTCCCTGCTGACTATATGGTAAGTATGTTTGTTGAGGATGGGTAGGTTGCAGGCTGCACATGCTCGTGGTCGAACTGGGATATGTCTGTGTTTGCTGGAAGGGTAAATGTAAAACTGAAGCTGGGGGAGACTGGGGTTTTTGTTCCTGAAAACACTGGGATACTTCTTGTTTTGGACCCATATTATTTGAATAATATTGCATATGCTGCAAGTTATGAGTTAAGTTTTCTGGAAAGAGTTCGGTGTTCATAGGCTTTTCTTTCTTCTCAGAGATTAAGTGCATCTTGTTTGGGTGAGAGGAATGCTTCAGAGCAGCATCTGCTTTGAAAATATGATTGTAATGGGAGTCTGTGTTAGTCACACCTGACCTCAGGTCTGGTCTGGTCTGCGGGGTTTGTGTTGAGAATTCCACTGATTTGAAGTAGTTGTTTGCTGTTTCAAAACATCCCTCTAATTTAAGATGACTAAAAGTTGTTCCTTCCTGATGTTGCTCTGGAGACCTGCGGGAATGGGAGAAGGTCTGGGAAAGCTCTCTGTTCTTCACTTGCAGCTCCGCCTGCTGAGCATTTGAGTTCAGTTGTGGAGTCTCTGTCAATTGCATTGGCTGAGTTTGGAGCATCTGTTGCAAAATAAGGGTATGCAAGAATTGCTCATTCTCCAGGGATGAAGGATTTAAGTGCTGTGACTTTGACTGAATCTTCAAAGGCTGTTCAGTGTGGTGCTCTCCTTGTGCCTGAAAGCAGAAGTGCTTTATGTTGTGTTGTTGTTCATGGGATTTCAGCAGAGTATCCATTTTTGAAGGAGGGGATGAGTGCTTTTGGAATTGCATTTGTTGGCTAGCTGTTGTATGAGTAGGCAGTTGCATTGCTTCTCTCTTGTATAGTGCTTGTATTTGCTCACATTGTGTGACATCTTGGTAACAGGTCTGTCCTGAAACCTCTTGCGATACATCAGGGCTCTCAGAATATTGTTTTGGATGTGTTTGTTCTGCTGAATTTGACTGAAGCTGAAGCATTGTCCTCAGGAGAACCTCATTTGATTTTTGAGGAGACTCACTAGGACGAAAGTGAGGGGAAGTAACCCCCATCCAGGAAGGTTGCAATTGAGGCTTTGACTGTTGGAAAGGATTTTTTACTAGATCATTTTCACTGTCAGCAAGAGGCTCCTGGTTAATTTGGCCCATGAGTTGTTGATAATGGTGTTGCAATTCTTTACTGCTCCCTAATATTTGTGGGTCTTGAATTTGAGTCTCTAGTTTTGTCTGAATTACGTTGGGATACTGTTCCTTAGTGCCAGATGTCATCGTAGAGAGCACCCGATCTGTTTCTCTGCCAGATGGCTTTGAAATCTGAACACTATGCTGAAGACTCTGTTGAGAGCTAAGCACATCTTGGCAAAAGTCAGGCATTTGCGTTGCAAACTCCACTGGTAGCTGCTGCTCTCCATTTTTCATTTCTTTATAACTAGCCTCCTGACTCTGAGTACCAGAAGGATTATTATGCTTTTCTGAAGCACCAGAGGATACAATACTGTGTATCTCCAGTGCAGGAGAAGAGGCTGCAACTGGAGGAGCAGTAAAGGAATTCTTGAACAAGGACTCTTGTTGGAATAAAGCACCATTTTTTTCTTCTGTATCTGGCAATTTCTCTGAGTTACTGCTTTGCACTTTCAAGTTGCTGTGGGGATTTACAGAGAAATCTTGATTGTTAAGTGTGTAGTCTGAATTGTGAACCTGTCCCAAATTTCCTCCAACACCAGTGTTCTCAGTAGGTGACTGGTGTATGTTTTCTTCCTTTTGCTGCTGTAACTGAAGTTCTTGGTTCTCAAAAGTGTAACATGGTGACAATACGGGTAGTTTTCTGGAATTTTCTGTATTGTGGATTTCAGTAGCCACAGAACTGAGCACCTGAGGCAGCTCAGAGTTTGAGCTTGGCGGGGAGCTGATCTGCCCTGAGGTATGGGATGAATGTGGTGTGTCACAAGCCAACTTGTCCATAGCCTGAGTGTTTATAGCATTTGTGAGAGATGTGTTTCTTTGCATTGCAATGGAAACATGGTCTGGGTTATACTGAGAGAGGGTTTTCTCCAGGAGTTCACCATGCATGCTTTCAATAGAAGAGGCAGAAACGATAGCACCATTAGGTATTGAGACGGCCTTGTTTTTGTGTAGCAAGACAAAGTCCCTGGTGTGGCAATTAATATTTTCGCTCCCCTGTTCATTTGGAATTTGGGGAGCATGAGGAGATTCTGAAGTACCACAGCTGTATCTTGAAGACTGTGTAAGAACTGGAGCTGCATTTTGTTCTGTTTTAAAACCCGTAAAGTCCTTCTCACTGCATGTATAAGCACCTGGTTGCCTTCTGTTATCTAATGAGGTATCATTCTCCCCTTTCTCATCTTCATCTTGTCTGAGCTTCTTGTTCTGGTGAAGCCCATACAGAGATGGCTCACTAAAAGTACGTTTAATCCCACCATTTTGCATATATCTGCTAAAATTTTTCTTTTCCCGCACAAGGTCAGGACTTATCCGATTATTTCCATTTCCTTTTGTAGAGTGCTTTTCTCCATAGCTGGCTTTGAAATGCAGCCATGTGTGGCTGCCATTCAATTCAATGTGAGACTTCTCTGTGGATGGGCTTCCATTCTGCAGCTTCACTAAGAAAGGCTCTGCCGGGCAAACATGAGAAGGATGTGGTATTAGAAATGGGCTCAAATGACTGCCTTCAACATGGTTGGATCTATCCTGTTCCATCTGGCCTATTCTGGGGCCATCCACAAGGTTGCCCTTTTACTGTATCTGAAAAAGAAAATGGGAGAGAGAAAAATCATTTTTACTCAATGCATTGCACATAGCATGTTCCCATGGTATTTTAAACATTTGTTTCTCCAAACGATTCACCTAATAAACACTATGATCATTATCTTTCTTAAATCAAGGGATGCTTCCACATCACAGTAAACAAAGATATTCTTTAAAAAGTCTTGCTACAATTCTCCCTCTGCATCATTTCATTATAGCATGTCAGATGTGCATTATTTTTCATTGTACTGTACTTGGAAAGCCACCAACCTACTATTTGCACATCACATCTGCACATAAAACTGTCAAATGTAGATGAGTGGATCTTTATGGGCCCAAACTTGGAGCCTCCAGTATCTTTAACATATATTCTTTGTTGTCACATGTGAAATGGCTGTAAGAATGCTACAGAGCAAAGATAATATCTGTTGTTGTTTTTTATTTTGGAAGAAAGTGCCACCAAAGGGAATGGCACTTTAATTTAGGAGTGTCAACTGATTGTTTGTATCACTGATTACTACAGAGTGTATTTGCATAATATAGAGCAGTGTTTCCCAAATGCTGGTTTTGGACTTCAGTTCCCAGAAGCCTAAGCCAGTATATTGACTGATCAGTGCTTTGGGGAATTGACTTAAGCTTCTGGGAATTGAAGTCCAAACACCAGCATTTGGGAAACACTGATATAGAGCCCAAACTTTTTGTGCCGTGGGCCTGGTTGAGCAGCCCGGTCCTGTGTTCCTCTCACCAGAAGCAGAAATTAAACGTGGCTGTGCATGTGCAAAACGCTGGCATGATTGCACCCATGGGACCCGAGCGGCGATAAAGACCTCCGCCGCCGCCGCCTTTTGCCGGTCTCCCCCTCGGCCAGCCGGCCTCGAGGAGCAACAGCTGCGGGACCCGGGCGGCAGGCAACCATGACCGTCTCCGCCCTCTCCCGCGGACTCGCAGCATCTGTCTGGAGGATGGGTTTGTAGGGGACCGATGGCAGGAGACTTAGCCAAAAGACGCTACCCGGCTGTGCGGGTGGCCGCCGCACAGTGACATTTACAGCCGAGATGAGTGGCTGCGGTGGCGTTCAGCTTTGGACTCGTTCCACCTGCCCCCAGGATCGCGTATGGTGGACGAAGAGGCTTGTTACCTGTCGTGGTGCTTTGTTTAATTTTGTTTAATTCTGTTTCTTTCTGTAAATTTGAATGAGGTTTATCGAATTTTTTGTTATTGTTTATTGAATTCTTTGTTACTGTAATAATTTCTATGCTTTGGTATTCTGTAATGCTGATATCGACTATTATTATGATTTATTATTATTATTATTATTATGATTTATTAATATATTGTCTAGGAACTTGTAACTGTAATTTTACTGTAATTTTATATGTATTGTAAACCGCCCTGAGTTGGCTATGCCAAGTAGGGCGGTATAGAAATTGAAATATAATAATAATAATAATGATGATGATGCATTTACGGCAGTATTTTGTGCATGCATGGGCACATTTAACTTTCACTTCTGGGAGTGGCACAGGGTGGCACAGGCCATATTATTTGGTGTCACGGGCTGCAGTTTGGTCACCCCTGATATAGAGCTTCCCAGATACTTTTAGATGATTCTGAAAAGAGGCTACTTTAATAACCTATCACAAAGTTTAACAAAACACATTCTCATTGTTATAAAGCACAGTCATCTTAAAGTATCTTAAGTTTTTTTTATTAATTTTTTTTCATGTTCTAAAAACAGATTTGAGTTATCAAAATGATGAAATATTTCCTAATCTATTAACATACTGGTTCCAAAGCAACCATTTAACCCCTTTCTGTCCAAACAGATCTTTCAAGGCCATAAGTAAGTTAAAAAAAATTCAGGTATTGAGGTTAACACAAGTAGAATTGTCTGTGGATATGATATAATCACATCACCTTGAAACAGAGAATCTACAGAAGGTAATTCTGAAGTAGGTAAAGATGGATCATATTATAATCAACATGAATTTAATTTTTAGATTTTTATAAAAGAGTTAGAAATGGAAGATAAAAAATAAATAGTTTTGAGATAAGAATATAATGGATACAATTGAGAAAGAATTGATGGAAACATGGAGAATTAGCGAGAAAGTTTAATTTTTTTTAGATTTGTACACCGCCCTACTTGGTGCAACAAACTCAGGGCGGTGTACAGAACAAGTAAAATACAATCACCAATAGAAAACAATAATAGGGCAACAATATTGTGATAGAACACCACACAGCAAAACAGCGACAATATGGCAATATATTGTACCCCGAATAACGTTATGACTTGGTTCCACAAGTCATGTCATTATCGGGTTTTTAGCGTTGTCTGGGGTATACACTGAACAATGCTAAAAAACATTGGGCACGCTGGTGCGGGCGCGTCAAACGTGGTTTGGGGAGAATACAGAGATCTTCTCCGTATCCTCCCCAAGCCGCGTCTGACAGGCGCGCGCCTGCACGGTGTTTGGAAAGGGTACGGAGGATCTTCCCCGTACCCTTTCCAAACATTGGGTGGGCGCATACACGTGTCAGAGGGGGTTTGGGGAGGGTACGGGGAAGATCTTTGTACCCTCCCCAAACCCCGTTTGACATGTGCGCACCTGCACGGTGTTTGGAAAGGGTACGGGGGAACTTCCCCATACCCTTTCCAAACATCGTGCGTGCGCGCATGTTGGGGTTTGGGGAGGATATGGGGAAGATGTCCGTAGCCTCCCCAGACCCCGTCTGATGCGATTGTGCCCGCACAGTGTTTGGAAAGGGTACGGGGGAACTTCCCCGTACCCTTTCCAAACATCATGCGGGCAGGCGCTGTGGGGGGATTGGATTGGATAGATGTCCTACCCAATCCAACACCCCCCCACGATTGTACCGGATAACGCTAAAAATCACGTTATTCGATACAAGATTTTTCCAAAAATCTTGCATCGTTGTGTGGTTTTAGCGCTATCCGGTACAATCATTATCTGGGGTATTACTGTACAATCAAGCGATAATACAACAGTACAATCCAACAATATAATGTCAAGAAAATCCCATCAAGAAATACAAAATAGCAATATGGTCTGATATCAGAAATACAACGTCCTCTCAGCTGACGGCAATATAATATAGTATACAATTTGATAATATAATATCATGAAAATCCCTCCCGCAATACAAAGTAACAACATAGTCTGATGTTACAACGTCCTCTCCACTGACCGCAGTCTTCTCCTCTGGGCCGAGATGATGGGGGCTTGGAGGGAGGGCAGGAGCGTCCTCTTGCCACCCGCTGTGCAGGTCCTTTTATCAGGTTCCAGGCCAAGATGGTGGGGCCCGGAGGGAGGGAGTGTCCTCTCACTGCCCACAGCTGCGAGAAATCTTCTTCTCTAGGCCAAGATGACAGGGGCACGGAGGGAGGGCAGGAGCATCCTCTCACCGCCTGTGACGCCACTCCTTTTATTGGCCTCCAGGCTGAGATGATGGGGGCAGGGAGGGAGGGTGGGAGCATCCTTTCGCCGCCCACAGCTGCGAGAAATCTTCTTCATCTCTGGGCCAAGATGACGGGGGCCCGGAGGGAGGGAGGAAGTGTCCTCTCACCGCCCACAGCTGCGAGAAATCTTCTTCTTCTCTGGGCCGAGATGGCGGGGGCCCGGAGGGAGGGCGGGACGATCCTCTCGCTGCCCACAGCTGCAAGAAATCTTCTTCTTCTCCGGGCCAAGATGATGGGGGGCCGGAGGGAGGGCGGGAGCGTCCTCTCACTGCCCACAGCTGCGAGAAATCTTCTTCTCTGGGCCGAGATGACTGGGGCCTGGAGGGAGGGCAGGAGAGTCCTCTCACTGCCCGTGATGCTGGTCCTTTTATCCGCCTCTGGGCCGAGATGATGGGGGCCCAGAGGGAGGGAGGGAACTACAATGGCTTCTCTAGTCACCATACCACCACTACCACCTGTATGAGGACTGTCTTCCTCTTCCCAGATTTGCATCATGTTGATGTAGCTCTTCCAAACCTCTGTCTGAACATTAACTTTGGACATTCTGCATTATCAAAACACAACAAATGCCACAAAAGAACCTGGGAAACTTAAACTTGATTAACAGATGTTTTTGCCATTGTAAAAGTTTTAATATAGATATGGCTGGTTCAAAACTGATAGCAACTATGAATACATTAATACACCTGCCAGAAGGATGAAAGAAGAGAACTTCATATGCAACAACTGTTGTTAAAAGTATTTGAAGAACAAACTGGAATGATATCAGTTGTGACAGAAGATGCACATTGTTTAGGGTCCTTTACTTTCTGTGTAATGTTTGAATGTTATGCTTGATATTCTACAGCTTTACTAATTTCTAATATAAAATATCACTGGGGGATGAAAAGCCAGGACTTGGCCTTTGGAGCTGGGCCAGTTGGCCTCAAAATGCTACTTCCACCACAGCAGTCTCCATCCCCACCCAAGATGTGAGCCCGGGATCTGTCACAAATGTTGAGCCTGGCCTCCATCATGGACATTGGACCCAGGCTCCGTCGCAGACGGAGGGGACACTGTGGGTTTGTCTGTTTGGGTTTCGGTTTAATGTGTACTGATAGTTATGAGATGGTTTCATCTATTGTGTATGGACTTATCGTGTATTGATCTATTATGTGTATTGACCTATTATATGGTAACTACTGTATTGTACTTATTGCTCTGTTATATTGTATCGTACTGTAATTTTTTTGTATTATAACTTTGAGATTGATGGATTCTGTAAGCTGCCCTGAGATGGTTTTCACCTAGTAGGGCAGCGGCGGTGGCGGCTAATAATAATAATAATAATAATAATAATAATAATAATAATAATCATACAATAACTACATGTGAAAAAAATCTATAAGGTCCAGATGATGTTCAGGTTATATCTCCTTAGTCAAAAAGGTATTCGGCCAAAGCATAAAGTGCTGGGAGAAATAGTGGTTGCTTAAGTTTAGATTTGCCCCTAAATGATACAGGTCAGTAAAGGTCACCCTTGCTCGAAAAACAGTCCTATCCAACTCCAGGGTTCAGTGCTCATCTCTGTTTATAGGCAAAGAACCAGCACTGTCTGCATCTGCAGACATTTCCATGGACATGTGGCAGGCATGCCTAAACATCAGAGTGCACAGAGTATTTACCTTCCCACCGAAGTGGTCCCTATTTATCTACTTGCAATTTCTTGCTTTTGAACTGCTAGGTTGGCAGGAGCTGGGACAGAGATGGAAGCTCACTCTGTCATGCAATACCCGGGATTTGAACTGTGACCTTCCAGTCAGCGAGTTCAGCATCTTAACCACTTGTGCCACCGTATTCCCTAAATGCTATACTTCAAGCTTTAATACAACGTCTCTCAGGTAAATTTGTTCAAGGACAGCTTCAGTGTCCACATCCTGCCTAGACTTCTAGGTCACAGGATATGTTCAAATGGAATTTACTTACAGAAGACTGCAACCTGAAGTCAAAGCAGGCAAGTTACTCTTGAACTTGGGAAGGGAATGTAAGCTCCAGGCTACCGCTGAGGGACCTGGCTTAGGCAAGGAAGAAGCGGTCAGAACCTTGGACAGAGCACTGTGAGAAAGCTGGCTGAAAGATACATGGGTCTTCTCAGGCTTCATAAAAACTGGCAAGATGCCAGCCTGGACCTAATGTCAGCCCCACCTCTTTGGGGAGTCTCTGCATCCATAAAGGACAGCTGTATGGTTCTGCAGGCTTTGATTAATGTAGCAAGGTAGAGATGAGTCTTTAGAATCCCAGAAAGTTTAGTAAAGCAACATTTCCATGCTTTAGAGATCTCATAGTGTGGTACAACATCTCTAAAAGATGCTGTGTCTTCATTTGTGAGAGAGGAGGAGTCCAGGAACAAAGCAAGTAACATGCTACTCAAACCTTTGATTGTTTAGCTAGTTATGAATAAAATCACTTACATGGACTCTGAGTCAGATTCTAATATGTCTATGGTACAAATACATGATATTTCCTTTGAAACATTAAGGCAATTGATTGAATCAGTTTCAGCACACTATAGTTTGAAAATGCAAACTGGAGCAAACTTTAGTGACTGCTGAAAGCAAACAAAACAACCTTATAATGACTGGGAACTTCTTCAGCTACCCTGTAATTTTTTTGGAAAACGCTTCAGAATATCTGCTCCAACTTGTCTGAATGCTTCTCTAGTCCCCAACTATGAACTGGAGATCTTCTATAAAACCAATTTACTGTAATTCACACAGTTAAAAGACCACACTTTACAGCCTATTCTGGTCTGGATGCCACCCTCTTCTCTTCTTAGAAAAACAACTTCTTGGCATAATTATCCACACACCCATCCTGGTAAAGCACTGTATATGGCGCTGCCTCAAAAGTCTTCCAGACTTCAGATGGGATATAATAGAGTGGTCAAACTGGTGACCAAGACTGAGATGTGCACATTTCATATACTCTTTGCAAATCATGATAGCTTCTAGTATGCAAAGAAAGTCCTGGCATACATCAAAGGAAAAAACCCCGCAGCGTCAAGTAATACTATGGGGTGTATAGATTTGTAGTGGCTGGAGTGTAGAGAAGTAAATGCAGCAAGATTTTTTTTTATGATGTGGAAAGATATTTAAAAAGAAATAGACATAAATTGTTTTCTGCACTTGTTTCTTTTAAAATTAATAACTAGTGTTGATAGGAAATAACAGCACTTCATTAACATTAACATTCAGTGATTTTAAACCCACCAAAATAAAGTACAAACACAAAATGCAAAGCAATTGACCAAAATAAGTCATGTGACCAGGATACCCAGTTTTTATTTGCCCATTGTATTCACATCAGCAGTGCAACACTGTGATATCACCACCCACGGTACATGACCGCTGAACTGGCTAGAATCAATTTAGAAGCAAAAGAAAGTATCAGTAACTAATCTTTACTTAACCTCCCACCCACCCACCCTGCCGTGATCTATTAAAAATGCACGTCACATCTCTGGCATCTGGGAAACAATTATTGTACACTGAATCAATTATGCAGTCTAATCTATCGTAACTATGGCTGACCTCCTTGAACATGTCATGATACATGACTTAGAGCAGCATATAAGCCTTCAAATGTGTGAGGATCTTATTTATACATGTTAAATAACAGATGCTTTTCTCATATGCAGCATAACTATAAATGCTATAGGTTGATGTTAATGCTACATTAACTTATAGCATTTATAGATGCTGCATATGAGAAAAGCATCAATTTTTGTTGCTGGAATTATTTACCATCCATAAATAAGATCCTCACACATGTGAAGGCTTATATGCTTCAGTGTTTCCCAAATGCTGGTGTTTTGACTTCAATTCCCAGAAGCTTAAGTCAATTCCCCAAAGCACTGATCAGTCAATATACTGGCTTAGGCTTCTGGGAACTGAAGTCCAGCATTTGGGAAACACTGCTCTAAGTCATGCTATAGGTTGATGCTAATGCTACATTCCCCCTCAAGGATTGTTGCTTTGCTGTGGTGAGGGGGCTTGCATGATTCGATGCCGCTATGGCATGTACGGCCACCGAAGATGGACAGGCCATAGTGGAGAATTCAGACTAAAGACAATCCTCTGGTGAAGGAACTGGCAACCCACAACAGTACCATTGCCAAGAGAACACCATAGACAGTATCAAAAGGCTAAATGATATGATGCTGGAAGATGAGGTCAGAAAGTGTCCAATATACTACTGGGGAAGAGAAGAGGACAAGTACAAGTAGCTCCAGAAAGAGTGAAGTGGCTGGACCAAAGCCGAAAGGATGCTCAACTGTGGATGGACACACTGGCTGTAGATCTGGCTACGGAGGATGGCAGATGACAGAGGAGCTTGGCATGCCATGGTCCATGGGGTCGCAAAGGGTCAGACTTGACTGCACAACTGAACAACAACAAAAAATGCTACACTTCCAAAAGACCACTGTTTCCTCTCTTGTTGTACAAAAAATGTGTAGAACTCCACAACAGGCAGGAGTTCAGCAGACAAAACAATGATTTCATTCAAAAAAACAGCCTCCTTCTTGGCATGCAGCAAGTTCCAATTTCCCCCATTTCATTTGGTGACAAGTGATATCTAATCAAAGATTCATCTTTCCTGCAGAACCCTGATATTTATTAAGTGACACCAAAAAGGTAAGTTTGTAAATGAATGTTACTGGACAAAACTCTCCCAGAGTAGCAGACAGAAAAACTATAGAAGTTTCCTACAATGGATTGCATTAAATAAGTGATCACATTTAATGGTTGTTGTTTGGCAAGCAGAAAACATCTATGTATTTGGGCCACATTCTTGGAAACATTTGACAGTTAACTTAGATATTCTGGGGTAAAATGAAAGAGACATCAAGACGTTATTTTCCCCATTCCCCTCTCCTCTTAGTCTTTGTGAATTTGATTTGTCTGTTTTTGCACAACTCTTTACTGAATTACAAAGTCTAGTATAAATCTCAGTTGTTCAAAAGTTATGGAAAAGACTCATTTAATTCAGTAAATTAAAATCTTTGGACAACCACTGAATCTATTATTTGTCTATGTTTCATAAAACAAAACATTGTCAAGAACCTTCTCAATGGTGGAGCCTACCTGTCTGAACACTCATCCCTCTGTGACTGAGAGCCAGAAATTGAGTTCACTTTAATATAACGGCAGAAATCCCTTCCAACAATTTCCCCCCAGGCTGTCATGGTTGTACAGTACATGCTCTGATTTTCATAGCCTGTGGGAACATTTTAATTGCTTATTTTTAAAAGTATTATTAATTTTAAATTTATATTATATTTATACTGAATCGCATGGGTACACAGAAAGAACATCCTTGGAGATTGTATTTTTGAACCACAATTGGGTATACCCTGCTAACAGCAACCTTGTGTTGCTGGCTAATCTTTCTCACACAAGGTCAGGTGACAGAAACTGCAGAATGAACTCACTAAAACAGGGATTCCCAAGCTTTTTGTGCCATAGACTGGTCACATGGTTGAGTGGGCCAGTCACGTGATTCCTCCCACCAGAAGCAGAAGTAAAATGCACCTGTGCATACACTGCCATAAAACGAATCTGCGGCTGTAATAAACATATTTATGCCAGCTGTGGGTGCATTTATGCCAGCATTTGGGCATGCATGGGCACATTTTACTTCCAATTACGGGAGTTGTGCAGGTGGCATGGCCTGGATGATTTGGTACCGTGGGCCAGGTCTAGTCCATGGGTCATAGTTTGAGCACTCCTGCACTAAAAGGTGCCTTCATTTGGTAGTTTTATGTCTGGCCTAGACACAGACGAGGAAGAAGACTGAATTGCATTACTGGTTTTAACTCTCACCAGACCTGTAGGGAAAACAACACATGTATCCAATGGTAATTGTGCAAAAAGATTTCACTGTTTGATCATCCCATTGGTTGTGAAATCAGTTGTGCAACTGAACATGCAACAGATAGCAAGCACAATTACGGCTGCATTCAGTTTTTTATTTCCAAACAAAATTCTGATTTACTTAATTTTTCAACCTAAGCACTATAAAATAATAAAATAACTACTGTGAGAACTGCCACATAATAGACACATGGATATTCCCAATTACATTAGTCCTGCGCTACATGTTCATGCCATTAGCTTTTGTTGACATAGCAAGTTTTTTTTTATATCAATGCATATGAAGGGTAGGGTGCAAAACAAAAGATACTTTGTGGAGCATCTGCCAGGCAGAAATATTTATGGTGGCCTGAAATATTTGAATTGCTCTTCGTGCTTCAACAAAACAGACTCACGGGGTTTCAACAATAATTACAGAAGACCATGGAATTTCGCCATGCAGTCTGCATTTCCCTTTGTTGGAAATTTGATTCCCCACTGTGCCTCCTGGGAGAAGAGCCAGGCTGTGTTACTTTGGGCAAGCTGCATAGTCTCCAACAATCCCTCTCCAGAAAGGAAACAGGAAACCTTGCCAAGTATCACTATAAGTTGGGATTGATTTGATAGCAAATAGCGATTGCTGCTCATGTTAGTATTATCTTTAATTCTTGTGCCTTTATGTGTTCCTCAGCACATGCCCCTCAGCATCTGCTGCCTTTCTTAGTACATCCATGCATGTGATGAATCTCCATGTTAGTGTGTACCATAGGAAAGCAAAATAAAGTCCAGCAGAACACTAAGAACTAAGAAATTTATAATGGCATATGTTTCTAGGGTATTCTGTATTATATATTGTACACTGTCAAATCAATTATTTTTGTATTGGGTATTAGCTATTGATTATACTGTGATTTTATTGTTTATTCTTCACTGAGTGTTGTTTATGGATTGTATTCTGATTATATTGTGTATGTATATGCATGACTGCGAGCCGCCCTGAGTTGGATATCCTCTGATTGGGTGGGATATATATATAAAAATTAATTAAAATTAAAATTAAATTAATTAGCATGCTTATTTGTTTGTAGTTTGTTTGCACCTTTTCAAGTAGACTATTGCTTTTAAATAGAATATTTTTCAAAAGTGACATAGTAAAAGTATGTAACATCCTAACATACATAAACCCCATCACTTCCCACTACAATTTTCTTCTTTTCCCTTTCTTGAATTTGATTTTTCTTACTTTATGTAGGTCTTACTTGGAAGATTGTATTAGTGGCTTCTGTTGGCAATAATTATTCTCAAGCTTAGAATGGCAATGTGTTGGGGTCAGTGGTAGGCTCCAAAGCAATTTACCACCACACTGTGGGTGTGGTATGGTAGGTGTGGCCAGGGGGAAAGCCCTGCCTTGCACCTGAATTAGGACTATAGTAATACCCCGGATAACGTTTGTACCAGATAGCGCTAGAATCGTATAACGATGCAAGATTTTTGGAAAAAACTTGCATCGGATAATGATTGTTTTAGCGTTATCTGGTACAATCGTGTGTGTGTGTGTGGGGGGGTTGGATTGGGTAGAACATCTACCCTATCCAAACCCCCCCCCCCCAGCGATGGATCGCTGCTACTGAACTAGGGTCAGGCAAAAGGCAGGCGAGTGCCTGCCTTCCCCCCCCCCCCAAGCCTAGCAGCACATGGGCTAGTTAGCCCGAGCGCTGCTAGACTTCGTCAACAGCCTTGTCTCACCACCCGACATGAGCGTGTTGGGTGGTGAGACAAGGCAGCCACTCGTGCGCTTTGTTGCACACCAGCTGGTGCCTGTTTCCCGCACTGCACTGGCCCCTTAGCAAGTGGTAAGGGGCCAGTGCAGTGTGGGAAACAGGCACCCACTGGCGTGCAATGGGGATCACACATCAAGGCAAGGGATCACAGTGGGGGTGGCACCCCCCACTTTGATCCCTTGCCTTGGCGCACGACCCCTGTTTGGATAGCATGCCTGGGAAAGAGGTAGCTTACCCGAAATCCTCACCCCTGGACAATGCTAAAAACCAGATGGCATGACTTGTGGAACCAAGTCATAACATTATCCGGGGTATTACTGTACTTTATTTCAAAACTTGGATGGGCAGAATTTCCAGAATTTCTGCTACTGGTTTTGGCGAACTGGTGTGAACCTGCTGATGCCCACCACTGGTTGTGGTAAAGTAAGGTAGAAAGAATAACCCTAGAAGGTTACTGAACACTAGGGACCATTTTATAATCCAGTCTCAAATGCAAGGGCTTCTCTGTCTTTCTTGTCAACTTTTTTGGATGAGGGTGACAACACTCAAAGCAACATTGAATGAGATAAACTATTTCTTCAGAACACAGTTAGAAATAAATATTTGGTAAGAACTAATCTGTTTATGGAGACACTGTCAGAATGGCATAATTCCAGTGAACAGAGAACTATTCAGAAGTGTGATCTTAAAATGAACTCCAGCAAGATGTATAAAAGACCACAAAAAATCATCAGCCAGCTCGAAAGAAATAGTTAACTAGAACACAAAAATTAGTTGTTGCTGGGAAGTTTTCCTTGTTTCTTCTTACTTTCCTAGGGTTAATCCGAAAAATATATACGGTTGCAATGTTTACAACAATCACTAGCAAGAGTGATAATATCTATTTTTATTTCTATTCAAAGGAAACTTTCTCTCTAATCCAACTGTTTCCTTTCAGATTCCATTCCACTAAAAGTAATGATGTTTGTGTGTTCATGTGTCAGAAAGATAGATAGAATCCTACAGATATGCACTTTATCTGAATAGAAAGATTAGAAAATTTGCAGATGGAGTTTTATTTCTATTTGCATGCTCTGATCTTTATCAACCAAGGCTTGGAGATAGGTTTTAAATAGTTCCATTGGGGACTTTCATATTCCTCTCATCAACTTCACTTTCCTTTTAAAACACATTAGAAACCTTGAAAATGACACACCCGACTCTGTTCTGGCAGGTTGCCATTTCCTGCCAATCCAGTTCAGCTCCTAATCTTCTAAAATACCTGGAAACCCAATTAGATTCAGGATAACTTTAGATGGCAGAAGCAATATTGAATTGCTTCCTACATTTTTTTAGCACTGAGGGAGACACAGGAAAGCAATTAATGAAAAATTACCCTCTGTTAGTTTTTCCACAGACTTTTCATTCAAGGCCTGCCAAATGCTGGTCAGAAGACATTATTTCATAGATTCATAAGTCTTTCCATAGTGTGCATATAAGCACTATTGAGCAAAATAAATAAATAAATAAATAATAAAAAAAATCAGTGTGACAAAAATGGATTAATTGTAACAAAGAAGCAGGTTGGTATAGGCTTAGAGTGCTGACATTCGCATGAAGCCTTTATGGAATAACCAAACAGCAAGCATATATAAGGGAAATCACCCAGCTGATTCATAAAGTATGTTGTGATAAATATATTTATCATATACATTTGTTGAACCATAGGTATTGGGGAAAAGCTTTGCTTACATGGGCTATTGTGGGGTTTTTGTTTTTGTTTATTGGAAAAGAGCAATGTAGTCACGAAGTTTTGCGAGTGCAGGTTAGTGCCTGTTAGTGCTAGAAAAAGCACCAGTTAAGATTTAGCCTCCACAGCAACCATTTTCAGAATGCTGACTGTAGGAGGGAGGGGATTTGAATGTAGGGAATGGACCATATGAGTTTTATTAGAAACCTGAATATGATAAAACTAAGAACTGCCGTATATACTTCCAGATTGTCAACCATGTCTTTTCTGTTCTTTGGATGTGTATTGTGTAATTGTTGTATATATTGTACTTTATTGCTGTATATTCTGTAAGCTGCCTAGAGTCACTTTCGTGAATGAGGCAGCATAGAAATCTAAAAAAAAATTAAATCTATGAAAGCTCATAGTAAAATATAGTACAGTAATACCTCATATAACATTAGTATTGAATAACACTAAAATCGCATAACATTAAGGAATCTGGGGGGAAGAATTGCATCAGATAACATTAAGATCCTATGGGATGCTTCTGATAACAACCGCTAAAGCCTGTGTGGTTACAATGTATCTCTATGGATCCCATAGGATTTTAACATGCATCAGATAACACTAAAAATCATATAACACCAAGACTTGTGGAACCAGGTTTTAATGTTATATGAGGTTTTACTGTACAGTAAAACCTCACATAAAGAGCACCTCCCTTAAAGACTAACTCACTCAAAGTGCAGAATTTTCTCTGTATGGTCACTTTGCTTAACAACTAAGACCAACCAAAAACTTGCTTAACAACTAAATCGGAGTTCACAAACTACCCCACCAGAAGTCACTTACAATGGTGTTTCACTTAAAGAGCACTCTCTCTTAAAGAGCAAACCTGTAGAACACATTATGCTCTTTAAGCGAGTTACCACTGTAGTTAATTTAATGTGCCATAAGGTCTTGTCTTTATTTCCCCCCCCCCTCAATTTAATTCTATTTCTTGTCTAACATTCATGATCAATCATTCATAGCCAGGAATAGCACTGAAATGAACAAACATCTCAGGCTATCAACTTGCGTATTAAAATCAACACAATGCTACTACAGTACAGTATATGAGAAAGCCCTGTGACAGCTTGGCATAGTATGAAAGAATACGTACATGCCTTCTTACTCCTAGTAGGGCTAAAAAGATATATTATCTGAAACTTTCTTAATTATATCACATGTGTCTTGTGGGTTCAGAGTGAAACTATTGGATTACAGCCTTGAAAGAAATGGATTTATATGGCATTTCATGCCTCAGCCAATAACAGCTGTAACATAATTAATAAATAAGCAGAATACAAGCTACATTTGGTAACATAAATTACCTTTAGGCTAAAGTGATTAAGACACTGAACTTGAAGACTGGAAGGTAAGAGTTACGAACTGCTAAGTTGGCAGGAGCTGGGACTGAGAGGGTAGCTCACTCCGTTGTGCAGTACTCGGGTATCGAACTCCAACTTTCCAGTCTTCAAGTCCAGCTTCTTAACCACTTGAGCCACCGCAGTCCCCAACCCATGATACAGAGCGGAATATAATTATTTTAATTAATAAATGAAAATGTCAGAAGATCTTAGACATGGCCTGTCTTGCAAAGTTTGACATTATGCTCCAAATAATTCAGTATAATTTACCACAGCAGAGGTGAATGGGTATTGTGTTTAAGCAAATTGTTTGCTGTTCATATGATGACCAGAATGTTACAATTATGAAGAAGTTACATGGTGGCAATAGAAAAAATATTTTTGAAGCTGGAGAAGAGAGAGAGATTTTTGGAATAAAAAAATGGAAAGAAGAAAGACTTTATCAGGTGCAACAAGAAACAAAATAAAGAAATAATTTGGATCTAATGACTGTTAGTGTTAGAACAATATCTCATCATGTTGTACTACTTTACACCCCTTTCCTTCAGGATATAGAAAACACTGCAAATAATACAGTTGCAACTTCTTGATAGCCGAAACCACTTGAAACCCCATTAATAGAAGAGAGCTGAGAAGGGCACAATGTTGGAAAATAAGGTTTCAGTAGGCCAATCTAGACATGGGATTTACCATACACTACAGGAGGGCTGGTGTCCAAAATGAGTACTATTGGCTTTCTCCATCACCAGTTATACTACCACATAACTAATCAGTTTTGGAAATGTGGTGTTGTGATGTTGTTGTATTTACCATATGAAACCCAATAGGAAGGGATTGTTCTTGGAGAGAAACGTAGCCTTATAAAAACATCAGCACTGGATGATTGTTACCGGCTTTGGATTGGGAAGATTTTTCTTCCTTTTGTTTAACTTGTAATATGTCCAGGAATGAACCCTGATACAATCCTAACCACAAATAACTTTTTTTTAATGGAAGAAGTATTTTCCTGTATTTTTAAAATCATGCCTCCAGGATGACTTTGTGAACCTAATATTTTTCACTTGCTCGCTAGACGTACAAGAGGTCGATATGAAATTAAAGAACTATCTGAAACAGAAATGAGAAAATATGTACCTAGAGACCTGAAAAAGGACAAAGATACACATTGTTTCCTCAGCCCCTTCTAATTTTCATTAAGGCTTTCCATAGCAGGAAATATTGTGAGTTCCCCCCTCCCCCTCCCCAGGAGTTCTCATTAGACCTCTCCCCATGAACTAATTATCATCTCTGTGCTTTTGTTCACTGGACTGAAAAGATCCACCCTGAAAAATACCTAATTTCTGCATGGTTTTACAATTAAAGGGCTGAGTAAATGTTGCTGCAGTCCCAGGGGATTTTTCGATGATGCAGAACATCATTTTACTATGAGATGCAAACAAACTGAAGCTTGGTAAGGTTAAAGAAACCTCTGCTCTTTGAAGTCTGGAAAACGGTGAAAATGTTTTCAGTCAGGGATTTTTCTTCCCAAGGCTCTCCTGTTAAAAGAACAAAAGGGAAGAGACAGCACTTTTCCTGTCTCACCCCCCCCCCCCCCGCCCCTGTCAATATGCTTCAGAGAATCTATTAGCTTTTGTGCAGGAACATCAGCTCTCTGCCACAGCCTGCCTGCCATTTTTACTAGCTGCATTAAGATGCATTTATCTGTTCCCCACTGACTCACACCTTTCCTTCTTCCCCACTACCTCTCCTTCTTTCTTCCAAGCACCATCTCACTCTCATAGTTCAGCTATCAAAAGAGGCTTTCCGCTTTTCCAGGCTTTTGCTGCTACTGTTGCATCTAAAAGATGACACCTGCTTAAGAAGAAAATTAATCCTTGTACTCACATCAGAGATATGAACAGAATATGGGAGACGTTACAGTGGAGTCTAAAATTCATTTCCCAAAAACTTACTATAATTATGCAACAGACTGGAAAATAAAGCACTTCAGTACACATTGTCCTTTAGAAAAGGTTTAAAAATGTGGCTGCCACAGCAGGTGGCTTATATGAAGGCCATTCAGGTTTTTAGTTTTCAGTTTTTAATTTAATGTGGCTGTTGGGAGGGTATTTTAATGGTTTTTAAATGTTAAATGTTTTTGTGATTCTATTGTCATGGGGATGTTTTATATCTGAATGTTTTTATGGTGATTGTGAGCCACCCAGAGTCGCTTCAGTGAGGGGGCAGCAATAGAAATCTAATAAAATAAATAAATAAATAAATAAAAATTGCATTCTCCGGGATGTTTTGTACAATGAAAATTACTTAAACCAAATTTCCCACAGGAATGCATTGGATGCAATTTCACATAGGAATGCATTGAAAACCAATTTATCCATTAAAAAAATCCATAAACTGAGCCACTATTTTCTATGGATTTCCTTTTATTATGTGATTTCTATGTTAACCAAGCCATTTGTTAACTAAGATTCCACTGTATATTGAACAGGTGCTTTGGACCCCCTACAATTCCCTACAGTGTGCTGTAACCTTATAATCAAAAGAAAAGGCTTATGTGTATTGTGTTTTGAACCTTGGCCATATCATCATGATATGGACAAGGCGCACCTTGTCCATATCATCAAGGCTGTGGCAGTCCATTGCAGTTCCGGTGTTGGATCCTGCAATGTCTCATTTTGTGTGTGCCACAGAGGATGGCATAGTGCATGTGTCACTTCATGGCAAGCTGGGATCCACTTTAACCAAATTCATGCCAATGACATTTTTCCTGCTTCAGGGAGGGGGGGAGAATGCATTTTTGGATATAAGTTGCAGTCGGAGACGATGACGATGATGTGCAAATCAAATGTTTGTGTATGTTGTAAAATAACATCCTTATTGCACATTTTGTGTGTGCTGAAATCCCAGAAAGGTTGAGTTAAAAGGAGTCCATAGTTTGCTGACCAATAGTAATATCTCCTGGTTTCTTGATATTACAGTATACAGGAACAGCATTAAGGAAATCAGTAAAGAAGAATTTTAGGGAAATTTTAGTTGAAGAAAGAAATGGTGATTAGGTTGGGTAAGACCAAAAAAGTTCAACTCCCTTCTGAACTAAGTTTAAACCAGCTCTATGACAAAGTGACTATGTGGTTTTGCATTTCCTGTAGTTCACTTTTCTGAACAAGAACTAAACCAAGAGGTCCTCTTGTTACTAATGATCAAAAAAGCAAATTTTGGAATATGTATAATCATTGGGCTTGCTCATTTCGTTTTTTGTCACCTGGTGCTTCCATCACAGCAAGTATTTATGAATGGCTGTTTTCATTTTTCCTCTCCTGACCCATGACAATCATATCATACTACTGAAAATGTTCACACAGCTATTGTGTACCACTGTATTTCTTCAGCTATGGAAACAGAGCAGAGCCATGCAGTTGCCTGAGCTTTGGCACTTTCATTTTCTCTCTCTTTTCTTTTCTGGAAAGGAAGACCACCGAGACAGCAGTCATAGTGGAGTGCTTAGCTTTTCAGGCCCATGAAATCCCAACAGCATGCCTCTGATGCACTGGTTTTATTGCTCTCTGTTTTAAGGACCAGAGGACCCACTGTTATACAATACTTTTGTTTTCTAAATCCTTTTGGCTACAGCTTTCAGAGTCTCTTACAATTAGGTATCAGGGTAGAGCTGAATGGGTGTTGTAGACCAGCACATCTAGAGACGCAATAGCTGTAAGTATGCAAAGAGAAAAATGATGTTTTACAGTAATGATTAGGAACCTTCTATCTTGTAGATATTTAGACTCTCATAATCTTTGCTAAGTGGAGCTGATGAAACCAGTAGCTAGTATCTGGAAGTTCAACTCCTCAGGTCTACTTTATAGGTTTAGTAATTAATTTAATTTTAATTTAATTTTTCGATTTATATCCCACCCAATCAGTTGTGTCAGTTGGGCCAGGTTATCCTGCTATAATAATAGAGTAGACCATTCTGCCAGTGTCTCAACGCTGTGTGTCAGGTGATGGTTAACTAACCTGACCACCCTGAGAACTAATGGTTTGGATGCCAAAGTCCACAGAGAAAGGTGATGGTCTCGAAGTGGATTAAATCCCACTTAAATCCATCTTGATGGAGGGAAGCAGTTTCATTAATATTGGCCTGGGGCTGAGGAGGACTTTGTGTGTCACAAGAGCTCAGGACAAGAAAGTGACTCACGGAGCTGGATCAGTGGTACGGGGGGCATGCTATGATGCAGAAGACAGATGAAAGACCACCACATTATTTTCTCAGGACAGTCTTCATGCCTGATCGCCATGAGGATTGCCAATACAGTCAAACCTCGCATAAAGAGCGCCTCGCTTAAAGAGTAACTCACTTAAAGAGGAGAATTTTCTCTGAATGCTTGCTTTGCTTAACAAATAAAACCAATCAAAAACTTGCTTAACAAATAAATCAGGGTTCGCAATCCCCCCCCCCCAAATTGGTCATTTACAATGGTGTTTCGCTTAAAGAGCAAACTTACTTAAATAGCAATCTTGTGGAACGCATTATGCTCTTTAAGCGAGGTACAACTGTATTCAGATTCGGATACGGAAGAAGAAGAAGAAGAAATGTCTTGAATCTCAGAAAAAGGTCAGAGCAAGCTTTGGGACTGCAGCTCCCATAATTCACTGTTGGCTTGGACTGTGGAGAGTTACACATCTGCAGAATAGAAAACGGAATTCTTTATAAAAACCATCATAAACTGAGAAGCTACAGTAGCAACATCTAGTCTTGAAACAGCAAACTGAAGACTGCACCCTGAACCTAGCTTTTTCCTTGCTTTGGGTATACAAATTTCTTAACCATGATAAGAGGATGGCTGAGAAGGAATAAAAAGCTTCTTCTTCTAACATTTATGGAAAAAAATCATGTCATTATATACTTGAAATTTCTTCATTTTGTGTATTTATCCCCCTCCCCCATTACAAGAAAACCACACCTGCAGAGTACTATGAACAACCCATGGATTTTCCACAAGAAGGAAAGAAAAACTGATTTTATCTTTCCAACCTGGAGATTCATAAATACCTATTCTTGACAATCACTACATGTTTGTTATTTTTTAACAAACAAATAAATCCAAGCATAGTTCTTCCTGCTGTTAGCAGAATCTGAGTGTGTTTCAGTTCAAGGGGTCATCCGGGTGGAAAAGCCAGAGTAAGAGTTCATTCAGGATTACCCGTTCTGGGCTCTCAGCCAGCAAACGATGAACAAGTCACAGTGAGGCCTGAATGGATCCTGCCAATTAATACTGTACAGTATTTCCCTCACACTAAGTTTTCTCACAGTATGACAAGAGCCTCATCTCCAAAACTTACTACTTCCTCAAACTCTTCCAATGTACCCCAAAGTACTCAAGGAAAAAATACAGCTAAGAGAATAAAAATGACAGTAGAAATTACATTAAATAGTATTATTCACACATTGTTTTAAAATTAATAATGACCACAGAAGACTTTCAGAAGGTCCGTTAGTAAATATATAAATTATGAAGAATATTTAAAAAGCAGAATGTTAGCTGATGTCACCGATCTATGACTATCAGATGGGAAGTGCATTACTTCTAAATCTGTACAGCTTGGGCCAGTGTCTGAAATACAATTTTGTCCATAATTGATGCATACATTTCTTAAAAAATCAGATAAACCTGTCTCGCAGGCTAATTTATTGAACAATAGTCTGGACAAATAGTCTGCCAGGTTCATCTAAGGATACAGAATGGTCTTTGGTCTTGACTAGAAATGATAAATGAGGCTTTGTGTTATCAGCTGGCAGGTCAGAGGTTGCATAAATCAAGACTTAGACTTTAAGGAGTCTATTAGCCTTTTCTCCCTCTAAGTTATCATTCTTGCACAAGAAACAGAAGTTATGGGGCTCTGATGGCTTGGGGATTCTGAAAAGTGAAGTCCAAAGAGTAACTTTTGCAAGCTTTAGTTATAACCTCTTAGGAAGATGCCTGATACTAAGGTAAACCTGCTTCTTCTTTTAATCATTCTGTTTAGGGCCCGGGACATAGTACCTACATATTTTTGTATATTATATATACTTTTCATTTCCAACATTAATCTTGGCAACGCGTTTTACCTCAGTAACTCATCTTTCCACTTTTTGTTGTGCATGTGTACATTCATTCATAACTCCTATATAGCTTCTTTGCCCTCACTGGCTGAGGGAATCACAAAAAAATGACCAAACAGTACGCGTACAAGTACAGAATTCAAGGTACTTTGGCATTTATGAAGCTGCCTTATACGGAATCAGCAACATAAGATGTTATCCCATCACTGGTAACGAAGGAAGCTGTAACTGACATTCTGTACATCAGAAAAAGAGGGGGCAGGCATCACTTTATCTTTACTTCAAGCAGCCAGATATCACTGGATGACCCTGGGAATCATCTCTTGCTTTTTCTTTCCAGCTCTGTTATTACCTAGTTGTCTCTTCTCCCAGGAAAAAAGTGGACTGTCACTTCAGGAACAATTAACCCTCTTTAAAATAAGTTGCAACCACTTTGCTCACACAGCAACTGACTTTTCTTTGCATTGTCTCATTGGAACACTTACAGCAAAGATTTTAAGTCTAATGTACGTTAACCTCCTGAGAAAGGGATCTCTCTGCCAAGGGTATGGTGACATTCATATCCATGTCTGTATCTTTGCTCATCAGGGAAGATGATATTCCTAGCTAGTCCTGATGGTTACAACAAACATATGTACTGTACTCTACTCAGGCCCTGAGGTTAAAGGCAGGATAAACAGTGGTTAGCAGGGCTTAGTGTGAAAAAAGAAACGCAAGCACTCCTTTGGTCAAAAATGACATTAATGCTGACCACTGTTGTCACCTGAAACCCTCAGGACCTCCAGAGAACCACAAGGATGCAGAGTGAGAAAGCCACATCTATCAGTGAAAAAAATGTACACCCCTGCTGTGCTGCGTCTCTGTGGTCATAAGAAGTTCTTATGATTACAGTTGGGCTAAGTCTCCCACCACAGTTTCCTACTGATAAAGCTAAGCACAAATTTAATTCACAAGTAGTCCCTGGTGAACCCCAAACAGTTTTTTCCACAGTCAAAATAATATTAACTGAAATAGGTTGAAGGGATTTTTGCTGGAAAAACTCCGCTCAGGGGATGCCTGAATGAGACTCCTTTCATGTCCCCAAGATATTTCCTCACCAAAGTGGTCCCTATTTATCAATTTGCAGTTTCTGGCTTTCGAATTGCTAGGCTGGCAGGAGCTGGGACAGAGACGGGCACTCAATCCATCATGCAGTACCCGGGTCTCAAACTGTTTTTAACTATGTTCCCCAGGTTTATGCCCACATATAACTATCTCTTTATGTGTGGAAGGAAGAATTGTGTTCCAGAATAGAATTATTCCCTCCTTCCGTCTTTTCTTTACATGAAAACCTTGATAATGAATAGTAGACCCTTTCAGCTACTATACACATATATGGAGGAATATTCTTAAAGAATCAGGAATGACTGGCTGGCAAAGTCTTGATTGTGTCCCATTTTCCCCTGGACCATATCCTATTCTTGGGCTGGACATTTCTACATGGTGGAATAAACCAAGATGCATTATAATACAAAGCATGTTCACACTTCTCTGATGTTCCACTGTGCCTTCTGAAGCATCCATCTTCTGAAGTGTGGTCTAAACCCAGCATTTTTCCTCACCACAATATTACATGACATTCCTTCATATGAACAGTCATGAATTCCCCAGGAATAAAAACAGATGCATTGTCTGATTCATATTCCTCTCCATTTCAGGCAGACTTGCTTTACAGGACAATTAGTTCTGTAAATTATGTATGCATAAGGAACTCATGCAAAATGGATCAGAAGTAGCCTACCATCTGCCAGCTTTGCACAAACTAGCTTCAGAAGAATCAAGCCAAATTGCACCTAGTTGGCCAACTTGGCACTGTCATGCAGACTGGTTGTTGATTAGGATGCAAATACAAGCTTTGTTCTGGAAAAGCAAGTGCATAGATGATTAAGAGTGGTCAGCACTGGTCTCTGGACAACAAAAATTATTTATGGTAAATATAAAGTAAGGCCCAACAAAATATGCTATATGATTATTAATATCCATTGACCTTCAATTGACTGTACAAGACTATTGTTTACTGCAGAAGAATGCCCTCATTTTCAACACAGTCTTTGGAGTCCAGAATATATCTGAGTAACCTAGCATGCTACACTTGAAGTTGCCTTTCCAAGGCCTGATGCAGGTCTTTTCTAGTTTTGGTATTCAAAAATCTTTATCTAGAGGTACTAGGAGATTGAATTTGGGAATTACAGCACAGAGCCAATTTTTCTCCCAAAGATCTATGGCCCATCAGCCACAATCACACTAGATGGGTCTGATTCTGTTTACCTCTTAGAATCTGAGGCATTTTCGTAGATGTGCAAAATCAGTTCAATTCTCACATTGTATCAGCAACAAAATACAGCATTTCTTAGGATATAAATCTTACCTCCAGCCACACTCCATGTAGCTTCACGGACTCCTTTAGAAAGCCACCAAAATATCAAATGTCTTGTTCAAGCAGCTTTCCCTTAAAATAAAGATTCCATCTAAGTGGGCATATTTACCATTTTATTCTGCCCAACACCACTCCTCCAACTGTTTGCTTCAAGAGCATTTCAGCTGTTTAGCAAGGAGGCCACACATTACAGAAACCACTGCTTTCACAGAGCAGTTTCTATAGCAACCATCTTATTAAAACAGCCATCTGCTTTAAATATTAAACTTCACAAGACCATCACTGCTAGCTTTAAAACAATATCACATGTTCATGAAATATTAAAATTGGAAACAAAGGACTGCTGCATAGAAGAATTATTCTCTTCTGAATATGTAGAAAGGAATAGGTCTGTGGACTCATGAACAGTACCTATTCAGTTATTTTTAAGGTGAATATTATTTTATACCCACACAAAGAAACAACAGAATCAAAATGAGGGAGCTTCAAAGGTTTGCCAGTTTTAAACAGAAGCAGAAATGTTGTTACATGGTTACGCAACAGGCTTAACTTTTGGAAGTAAATTGCAATAAGTTAGGAAATCTTTGTAGACATTATTTATTGCCTGTTGAGTCAAGCAAGTTACTGTGCAATAAATAATGACTATGAAGATTTCTTAACTAGAATCCTTTTCCACAGTATATCAGCCACAATTCCAAATCATACAGCAACTGCTGTGCAAAATGTTACCAAGTTGTTTGCCACAGTAACATCCAATACTGACAAGCTCTTGATACTCACTGTGCTTTCTTTACTTTTTAAAAGGTGGCACCTTTATTCTTCCTATTTCATGTGCTGTAAGTTTTTGAAGGTTCATGATGGCCCTTCTCGTCTGACATTTCCAGAGGCCACAAGTGATTTTTGCCCTGACCTAGAAAAGGAACTATGTAAGCAACAAGTCTCTATGCTCTGAGCTCTGATCAAAGTCCAGCACAGGATTCCCTTTTCCTTTGAAATAAGGTTATCTGAGACCAAATATGAAATTCAGGAAGTTGGACGTGCAGCTTCTCAAGCAGTACTCCTTGAGCTGTACAGTACTTCAGAAAGAAGACATTTACAACAGAGGTGTTGCATTCAAAAAGGGAAGCTCTGCCTTTAAAGCTCAAAGAAAATTTCTGTTTGAAGCATGGGTACTTTCTACTTATAGTTGAGTAACTCAGAAGCCCATGTATACCCTTGCCTTAATACTATTCAAGCCAACATTTTCTACAGTTAAAAAAATTCACACCAATACCTCAACCCTGCCCTTACATACCTAGGAATTATTTCTGTTAAAGCAAAAGGGGTGAAACTGTTCAGCTAGAGGAGTGGCTTTTGCTAAACCTGCTGGACAGGATTTCTTTTTGACTATTTAGATGACAAACTTGTGGCAGTGTCTGTATTTATTCTGAGATACTAATCTGAGCCAACAAACAAAACTTGCCATTTTGTAGAGGGAAGATAAAGTTTTCCTCTTAATGTCCTGCATCACTTGTCTTGTTAAAATTATAGAATTACAGTAACATGTTTCCCAGAAGAGAACTCTAGCCTCTTAGACCAGATATCATGGCTTTCATAAATACTACAGTATTTATTATTAAAAATAAATGTACTGTACTGTACCACTTTCAAGTTGCAGCTGAATGCTCACAAGGACCTAAATCTAAATTGTTAATCCCACTGACTATATGGGACTCTAGTAAATTAACTCATATGTAAGTCCCACCAGCAGGTGTGCTCCACTTGGGAGTAACAATGGGATTTTTAAAATCATAGTTGGCCACTTGTCCATGCATACATATAAAAAAAACCCAGGTACAAGAAGTCAAGTCTACCCTTTACCCTGACATACTATTTTTCATGGATGGAAACATTCCTACTGAATTTCTGAGCTGCATAAGAAACATAATTTTTGGAGGGACTTTGTTAAATGTTCAGATCATTCTCTTAATTTCAAATGTTGTGTCATCTGTTCTACTCTAGTGTTATTACCCTGGTTTAATAATACAACCTTTTGAGGGTTCAGGTGACCAGAAAAAATGAATTTTATGAATATAGGTAACATATATTTACTTTTCAGTTTTAATTCTGTACCATGGTTTATGGTTTTCTCTATTGAACTAACCCTTAAGAGACTTTCAAAATGTACCCTGTAGAAAAGTTTGGTTGTGATTTTAGACATGCTGTACTTCAAAATGTTTTTCTGGAATATTGCATGTATTTAAAATTAGCAAAAGATCATGGGGTAGCAAGAATTAATCTGCCACTGGTTATCTGATACCCCTGAGGCAATAATGAAAACAAGCAAACAGCCAACTCATTTTTAGAAGATGATCTAATATACTCTCCATAGACTCTGTTCCAAAGTCTGTATAAATTTAGAGACCCTGACCTTAAGAAACTGGGAAGGTAGGGAATAACAGAGTTTACTGTGAGAATCAAGTTATTGGAAAAATATGGGAAGCAGCAAAGATATTCCAATGCTACTAATTTATCAAGAATTTGTTCTTGAATGGTTGTTTCCAGACTTACAATGACAGTGGCATCATCCCCCCAAGGCTTATAAAGACTTGTGCTGGTCCCTCTTCACCCAATCACATTTTGAAAGACCCACGGTAAAATGTAAAAGATGTAGCATAAGTGCCCATCCTGTCTTTCTAAGAGCGACTTGCCCTTCTAAACTGGGCAGAAGTCCAACAGAATATAGTATACTTTTCCGTGGTCAAAAAACTGTGGTTCCCTGTCCGGGTGGTGTTGGACGACAACTGGGAGAAACCTCTACCAATGTTCGGGCAGCTTATGGCAGGTGAAGTCTAACCATGTTTCGGATGCTATATTGGGAATCACTGACTTATTTATATTGCAAATGTAGGAACTATCGCGAGAATTATCCCTATTATTAACAAGGCACCAGCAACTAAACTGTTAAAAATACTGTAGTATGATTTCTTTTCTAAGACCTTCATGACATGTCTGCATGCTCACTATAAAGCAAACCAGTTAAAATAAGTTGGAAGGCTTAATCAGCAATTATAGACATATATGGTATCGCTTAGCTTTCAGTGGGACACCTGATAACCACATGTGATTGTGCTTAAAGATAATCATGCTGCATGCAGAAATAGCCTGCTGTAAATGAAGGCTGTTCCACTTAGCTCATAGCTCATGCAAGCAGTCAGACTATATCTTTTCTCCTTTTCCATTACAACCCTAACTTTCAAAAATGTTTAAAGGGAAAGTTGATTCTAATAAACAACCCAAGAGAATCCATTCAGAAAAATACACATTACAAGACAACTCCTGGTTTTGTACCTTTAGGAAAATGTTTTAAGTTACTAGAGAAATCTATTTATTCTGTGGTCCCTAAACCATTTACTCATGCTACTTAATAACAGCAGGAACAAGATAATGTGTTCAGATATTCCATGTGCATTTTCCTAGAGAGCGCGTGCCTTCTCCTAGAGCGTGATACCTCTGCCCAACTGCTTCACTGAGCCTATGCCAACATCCGCGATTCAGGTCATTTTAGTTAGCTTGAACAGCGCTTGCTGGCTGTTACATAACTGCTCTCAAGAATTCTGGGATCATGTTTGTAAACAGCAAAGCCATGTGCACACAGCCACATCACAATGACCTAGAACTCCTACTTCAGAAGGAAACGTCACCCTGGCACCGCGCTATCACTCTGATTCACACACTTGCTGGAGTATTAGACTGGCATGGTCCTACCTAATTTTATCTCATTATGCTTACCACTATGGCAAACAGTATCACCCAATCAATGATGGCAAGTTTATTTGGGGTTTTTAAAAGTAACTAATGTTTTACTTATATACCTAAAGGGTACCTGAGTTCAAGGCCAGTTCTCCTGAATTCCAGGTCCATGCTTTAAACCTATAACCTCAATTTATTTGAATTTGCTTCATAAACAATGTTAAGAGATATCATGAACATAACAAGGATACCAAGTATGCACACGTACTGTACATTGAACATCATAGAACCAATAGCACAGAAATAAAGTATTGGAGTTTGAATTAACAGACAATGAACTATTTCTATTTTGACAAGAAGCTTCGTGCAGTTGGCATGTTAAAACATACATACAAATCCAACCTTTCTAGAGCAGATAAAAAATTGCAGCTAAGAGTCTCTAAGGGAAATGTGTTTTTATTTAGAACCATCAAAACTTAGTATTTTTAAAGCTGAATGGTCAGGAAAACACGGAGAACTACTTACTCAACAAGCATAGCAAGACACTCTAAATTAAAACAAAAATCTGGATATCATGGTTTCTACTTCCTTCTGTTTTGGAAACCTTAACATTTTATTAGCAGTTTTAATCAAGTACAGATGCCAATATTTTTACATACTTTATATAAATTTGACATCCAATCTATCAACAGACAGTGAGTTTCTCCTAGGCTATTTTACTTTAACTTATTTTATTCAAACTGGTCTCAAGAATACCCACAAAATGCAGAAAATTATAATGTTGTTTTTTTAAAAAAAAAAAAAGTTGTGCCTCTGCCAATTTGTTTGAAATGCAGCTGTGGATGTCTTTTGCTTTTGACCTTTAATGTAGAGGCTGAGAATAGCTCAGCATTAAAATGTTACTAAACCTTGCTGAGCCTGCATTTCTTCAGACTGTTTAAGCCAGAAATAATAAGTGCTTATATCCCACACCAAATCACAACAATAAAGAACCTTTTAAAAAAATACAGTATTTTCCTTCTATATTAAGGTAACATGCTATTTTTGGTAAAAGAAGTTCAAAAGAGTTCATAAAACAGACTGATCAAATTTCCATTAAGAAGGTATGCAGGTTTTATTACTATGACAAATACAAGTTAAGTCTATTATTCTACAGTGCATGTACTTGGATGTAAACCCTAATGAATACAATAGTATTTACATTAAATGTACTTAAAATTGTGCTGTGTAACAGAATTTGCATATACGTATACCGGTATATGAGTATGTGTACATAGAGGAGGACAGGTTTTTGCTGACGGATAAAACAGCAGTGTTCTGTAACTGCAAATGGAAACATATTGGAATTGATTCACGATAATTATCCTATGAACTGGACTGCAGTGGCTTAGTGGTTAAGACACTTAACTTGACAACTTGAAGGTCAGCAGTTCGAGATCTGAGACCTGCATGCTGCACGATGCAGTGAGCTCCTGTCATCTGTCCAAGCTCCTGCCAACCTAGCAGTTCAAAAGCAAGAAATTGCAAATACTGTAGATAAATATGTACCACTTCGGTAGGAAGGTAAACAGCATTCTGTACACTCCAGTGTCTAGTCATGATTGCCACACATCCATGGAAATGTCTGCAGTTACAGACAGCGTTGGCTGCTTGGCTATAAAAGGAGTTGAGCACCAAACTCTAGAGTCGGATACTACTGGCTTTCAAGCAATGGCAACCTTTACCTTTACCTAATTATCCTATGGCTTTCTGCTTCATTCTGTCATAGAGTGCCTTCTTGAAA
Organism: Furcifer pardalis; assembly: GCA_030440675.1. NCBI lineage: Eukaryota > Metazoa > Chordata > Lepidosauria > Squamata > Chamaeleonidae > Furcifer > Furcifer pardalis. The sequence goes on from CP126892.1 coordinate 80,895,014, forward strand.
CTCTCATAATTCTATCATTATCTTGAACAATTATACTACTCCCATGCCTTTATTTAACCTGCCTGTATCAGGAATTCACTTTTGGGTAGTACCTGCTCAAAATGCCATATGGTCTAACAATCTGAGAAGACAACCACCATGACATGCATTTGTTTATAGCTGATTGCAGGCTCCCTGTTAGCCTACCTGATGAGCAGAAACTAAAAATTAGTTAAGATGGCATACTAACTCAAGCTACATTGTCCAGTTCCAATTCTCGGAGAGGAATTACTTGTTTTTTGCTCACCACACATGATCACCTTGTTGTAAGCTACAGAACTGAATATCATCAAAACAAAAAGAATTCTTTAAAAAGGAAGGGGGAAAAGAACAAGCTCAAAGAATAAATCCAACCAGCTTGTAATAAAGATATGGTAGCAAAAAACGACCTGGAAACATAGAGCGCTGTGGACTAACACTGCTGACTCATGAAATGTCATACTCGCCTGTTATGCAACAACTCCTGGGCATTCTGGGATGGTGTTTGTAAACAGTGCAGCCATGTGTTCAAAGTCCACATGGTGGAAACTCTGAATGCAGGGGGGGAGGGACCCTCATGCTGTTGCAATGAAGTAAAAGGAAATTTGAACACAAAATCTCAGTCTTTCCCAAGAGACCCAAGGTTAGCAAAAGAAAAAAAAAGCAGCCAGAGATTTTCTAAAGCAATGCATAATTTGTTTTCCCCAAATTCACCCAAAAATATGTATCATGTAAAAAAATATATCAGAATGAAACTTAGTTCTGGCATATCAACATGCTATATGTATCTAACAAATACACTTGCAAAAAGAAGTGTTAGCATCTGGCATTACTCTTCTAAGCACAAGCAACCTTTAAAAACCAAACCAAAAGAATGGTTGCTGAAACTAAGATACTGGAATATATACCCACGTTTCAGAAGCAGGATACTGTTTAATGATTAATAATATTGCCAGCTTTATTGGAACAATATCAACTTCCACACAAGTTTCAAGAGTGTTTTTATTTCTGAACATATAGCTTTGGGAGTTACAGTATAGCATACAGCAAGTGTGAAGAACTCGGGCTGCAAACATTTTTATCCCCTCCTTCACAACCAAAACCCTGCAAATAGGTTGCAATTCAAAATTTCATTTCGTAGCAAGTTCAGTCAAGTAGGATAATCACAAGCAAACAGGATCTGCTAATTAAAGGTCATCAATTTATTATTTAGTGCTGGTAAGCAGCATAAATATCATTCAGATATTGGCTGAAATCCTGTTTCATGTCTCCACCTGCATAACTCGAAAGTTACATCAGCGTAGGGGAAACTGTGCCATGGTGGAAGAGATATTCATGAAGGACTTTCACAGGTATGCTGAGCAACAATCATGCCATGAATCACATCTCAAATTGCATGATGTGGACTGCACAAGCATAATAGTCTCCACAGTAAGGCTCTGCAGGCATAATTTTATATTACAGCACTTAGGAGCAAAATCTACTTTCTTTGATGCTTTAAGAAAAAACAACACCTCCTCCACATTTTTAATGTGTTTTGCTTACTCCTCATTTTCATTTTTTATATAAATGTTTTACTTGATGCTAGGCTGTTTTTTATGCTGGAAACCCATATAGCAGGGGTTCTCAACCTTTTCAAGACAGTTGAGCAGGCTGGACTGGTGGTTCCCTCGCTTTCTGTGAATCAACAGGACCCCAACCAGTTCAATGATTCTGTGGTACAAATCTTTAAACAGTGATAAGTGGTAAGAAGCAGAACTATGAACTAGGCCAATGTAACGCTACTTCCCCCCTGCCCCATTTGATCTCATTTATTATTGTTTTTGAATGCACAGTTTCTGCAAGGCTTCACAGTTCATCTAGAAAGTGAAGATTGAAATGCCACCTGAAACTTTAACTGATTGTCTGTGTGTAGTGGAGGAATCTTTCACAATCTTTGTTAAGAGGACTAACATCTATTTCTGCTGTCAAAATGCTTTCTCTCCATCTCCTACAGCCCACATTGCAACATGTTCTGCAAGTCCTGAACAAAACTGAAATTTGTGGCATTTCCAGCCAACATATGAATTTTCATTGTAGTTTCCTGAAACTCTCCTGGTAAATTAACAGAAGAGTTACTTCACTTATAATTGATTAATGGAATACTTCTTTCAGATCAGCAATCATTTTACTTCCTTTAGGGTACCTTGTGTTTTAGCAGGAAACAAACAGAAAATGAAAATTATTAGACCATATAAATCACAATGATAATGATAACAATACATGTGTGTAAAGATGTCCAATAAAGTTATAATCGCTTTATTCTGTTTGATGGAGACAGAATGTCAGACAGAGGCAATAAAATATAACCTTAAAAAAATAAATTGAAACTATCTGTGTTGTACAGGAAAAACTATGCTAACAGCATTACCAGTTGGGGCCCTCCAACTCTCTTTGAACTTTGGAGTACCTCAGTAAATAAGACATACAGTCAAACCTCGCATAAAGAGCACCTTGCTTAAAGAGTAACTCGCTTAAAGAGCAGAATTTTCTCTGATTGTTCAAGAAACCCCCATGTATCGTTAGGCTATAGTAAATATTTACTATAAAGCTGGTAATTTACAGAAATCATTTTTTACCTTTGTACACCATGTATATTATATGTCTAGTTCATTATGTGCAAAGTTATAATCCTCAACTGGGACCATAATCTCCAGTAACAGAAATCATTTTGGTAAAACTAGATTTCCTGCGGATCTAAGCCTCTCTGTCCTTGTGCAGAGAAAAACAATTCTTCATACCAAATAGTAAAAGCAGTTATGGGAGCATTTTAAATTATAGGTTTAAACCTATAACCTATAATTTAAAATGTTCCCAAAACGGTGTTTACCATTTGTTATATCCTCTCAAACAACACTTGTTAATACCAAGTATCCTGGTTTACTCAATAATGGCACCTGATTTGAGAACTACCTACATGAATACCTTTCAAAAATGTTTGCAAGCTGTGTGATTACTGTCACCAATATGGAGATACTGTAATTCACTTTCATATGCATTCCCTCACTATATCTGAAAGACAGATAACAAGCTTGGCATTGTACGTTTCTCTCTGTGACCACCAAAGAGACTGAATGCATGCGACTGTAATGTTATTTTGTAAAAATAGTTGACGCCTAGTACACATGTTGCCCCATTCTACCCACTACATATCATATATATTTACAACCACAACATCAATCAGGAGGGAATTCAGAAGGGAATAATAGCAGGAACAGTTCCAGACAGAGAACAGTAATGGTGACACTGAGATTGTAAACTTTCATCCATAAAGAGTCCTCTCTTGAATTTTACAAGACAGTATTTTTTTTTAAAAATCAGCATTGTCTTTAACCATCTATTGACATGATACACTTTGAACATATGCTTGTTTTCCAATGTACTGTATTATGACTAGGAGCTTAAAAACACAAGATAATGTACTGTATAGCATATCTTCTCTTGGGTGAGGCTACAAACTAATATTCATGTATTTGGAAGTAAGTTCCACTGAACTGAATAGGACTCACACCTGAATAGGATTGAAATGTAAGTGTGTTCAATTTCTTCATCTGTAACTGACCAGAATCCTGCTTATTTATGCTTATGTTAAACACAATATAATGTAAACACTGCCTGTCAACTGTGTGATCTGGCACATGAGAAGTACTACAAGTGGCAATTCACCAGTGCAGCTTACACCACTGCACTTGCACTGACACAAGCAACAGGATTTATGCCACTACAGTTTTTGCAATATTTAGAAGCCAAATGTAGGTCAGAAGGAAGGAAGAGTGGCAGTGAAGATGTGTTGTATGCAAAAGGTTGCTTAATCTACTGCCACTCACTGGTAAACATTGATACAAAGAGAAAGCAAGAGTAAGAGCAATCTAAAGCCTAATTATTACTTCATGGCAAAAGCCAAACTTTTTGTAAGGACTTCCTAATTCAGTCTCTCCAACATTAAGTTAGACCAGCACTGTATCTGTCATTAGCCCTTTGTGTTCAAGCACCCATGTTCAGACACTATAAATTAACATCTTGATAATGACACAAGATTGATGTCTTTCATGTATTTTGCAGTTCTGAATAATACACCGCACTATGCACAATTAATGACAGACAGGAATCCCAGCCACATTTACTTAAAACCTAATCTGATTTCATGTTGATATTTTCTATGGTTTTAGAAGTTGAACAAATACATTCTGAATAAAATTATAATAGCACAATGAAGATGGATGAAAATTCTTTAGTTTCAATCCAGTCATATGTGTCATCTCTGATTCAGACTGCAGTCAGTTTTTTATGATTCATAATGCATCCCACTGCGTTTCAGAACCAGCAGATCAAGCAAAATAGTCTTTCCAGATGATGTCACAACACTCTGAATTGGCAAAATGCCTTCATGACACTCAGGAAACAAAAGTAAAGCAATACCTTATGTTGTTTGGCAAATAATTGGTGATTGTTTTATATACCCTTGTTCTCTGGATGACTACCAATTCTTTTTTGCAACTTAAAATTGACTTGAATGTACATAGAGGAGAGAAACAACATAGGCTGGGATGATTTTCAAATCATACAAGAGCTGACCAGTAATAGCATAGATCAGGGTCAAAAGGTTATGTTGCAGCAATGATAGTTGGACACATATTTGCAGTTTTATTGCCTGATACAGCAGAAAAATGCCATCCAGCAGAACTGTTCTGGATAGCAAGAGTCGTGATAAATCCATGATAAATTCTGTCTAAAACATTGTAAATGCCAATGTTATGATCCAGATAAAGATCTATCTAATTCCTCTCCAGTTCCAGGAGTGGATTTGTTCTTGGTGGTTTCATTAGAATGACATGCGAGAAAAGCTATCCCTTGTTATTTGTATTGGGTAGATAATAGTTAGTGGTATATTGTCCTTGAATATGAAACAATAGTTCATTGAATTGTCAGGGTAATGACTATCAATAGACGTTCTTTCCAAAACTTAATCTGCTCTTCTAAATTAAGTGGTCATTTTCACACTACATCCCACACAGGAAGGTGTGGGTTTAGCCACATAAATAGGCTTCAGTGTGACATATCTGAGTCTGGAGCTCCTAGGAAGAATGGTTGCGTGTAAATATAATAAAAATCACTCTATGTTAATTTTGATCAGGAACCAGTTGAAGCATGATTTTTCCAGGCCACACAGATTTAATGCTTAGGATTTCTTTCCAACCTGAAGCTGTTCCTAGAAGTTGCAATAATGGCACCTACAGTCAAACCTCGCGTAAAGTGCACCTCATTTAGAGAGTAACTCACTTAAAGAGCAGAATTTTCTCTGAATGTTCACTTTGCTTAACAAATAAAACCAACCAAAAACTCACTTAACAAATAAATTGGAGTTCACAATCCCCCCCCCACACTAGAAGTCACAATTGGTCACTTACAATGGTGTTTCACTTAAAGAGCAAACTCACTTAAAGAGCAATCTTGTGGAACACATTACGCTCTTTAAGCAAGGTACAACTGTATTAGTTTTAATAAATTCTGCTTCATGACATGGTTCTACTTCAGACACTGGATCTAGTCAAATTGTACATGCCTTTACAATGCTAGTTATAAAATACTCTTTACAGTTGTTTAGAAAGTTCTACTACTGCAAAGTGCAAGTAGCCCACAAGCCTAAAAAGGCAGATCACTGGAATTACTCTACATCCATAGCTGATCATCTACACAGGTTACATGTCTTCCAGACTCAAGTTAAAGTGCTATTCTTGTCTAGAAACCTTACAGTCATGTATGGCTGGGAAGCCTCTGATGTATATATCTTAGCATGATGTCTAGGAAGACTAAATTTAGTGTCCATGTGCAAAATTAGACTTTCAAGGGAAAGCAGCCAAGTATTTATAGTGACTACTCTCACCATTCAATTCCATCACCCAAAGCCTCACCAATATTAGATTCTCTACATCTTCCAAAATTGATACTAGTGTCTTTATTTCATATAATTGTTGGGATTTAAGAATATGCAGGTTGTTACTGTCACCTTTCTTAGCCTACAAATAGAGCTACAACTCTATAAACACACTTCCTAAGGTAAGACAAAAAAGTGTCTTCTGATGAAATTCAGATTTATAACAAAGCACAGTTCTTTGTGATAATCAAACATGAAACAAGATTGCAAAGTAGTACTTTAAAAAGATATTCTTTACTATCATCAAAAACAGCAAGAACAAAAATGCCCAGTCTAAAGTTTTTTCCCAAAAAACTTTACTGTCCTGAGAGCAATGTTTTCATCCCTCCAGATGTATTAGACTTCAGTTGCCTCAAATCCTGCCCATCCACATTAGATGAGTCTCCTGGGAATAGATGATCAAACCACTGAGAGGAACACAGGTTAGTAAGGATTTCATAGCTAAAAACCCTATCATATTTTGCAACTAGATTAGGACCATTGAATCAGTGAGGTTAAAATCTACTGAGCCAATGGGACTGCTCTAGTTGTGACTTTAGTTCTGGATTTCAGCCACTAAATTTTGTGTGGATGAACTTCCCACAATTTTTATGGTTATAATGTATTTACTTTTCAGGTATTTACTATAAAGAATGAAAATATTTCTCAATATTTCAGTGAGCCTGATGAATACTTCATGGGATGTTGGATTTACTAAGGTTTTTCTATACAGGAAATACAGTCAAATTGCGCATAAAGAGTGCCTCGCTTACAGAGTAACTCGCTTAAAGAGCAGAATTTTCTCTGAATGTTTGCTTCACTTAACAAATAAAACCAACCAAAAACTCGCTTAACAAATAAATCAGGGTTCACAATCCCCCCACCCACAATTGGTCACTTTCAATGGTGTTTCGCTTAAAGAGCAAACTTGCTTAAAGAGCAATCATGTGGAACGCATTATGTTCTTTAAGTGAGGTACAACTGGTATCTAAGATAGCTAAGACAGAACAAGCATTGAAGAAAAGGCTGTGACAGACTTGAATGTTGCCTAAAAGCAAAATCTTAGACTATAACTAGACTATCAATGGTGGGCAGTCCTCTAGTGCAGGAATAATTGTTTTCCAGTCACAGAAACAATATGCAGAACGGGCTGAAAATCTCTCTCTCTCTCTCTCTCTCTCTCTCTCTCTCTCTCTCACACACACACACACACACACACACACACACACACACACACACACACACACACACACACACACACACACACACACACACACACACACACACACACACTACTAAAGATTGCCACTGAAGTTGCTGGTGGCTGAAGGAACTTTTAGCTGCCTACTCCAGTGATTCCCCCCACCCAAGCAATTATACACACACACACACACACACACACACACACACACACACACCCTACTAAAGATTGCCACTGAAGTTGCTGGTGGCTGAAGGAACTTTTAGCTGCCTACTCCAGTGATTCCCCCCACCCAAGCAATTATAAAGAGTAAGGCTATTTCCCCAGTACTATTAGCAGCAAACATTCAGTCACCTCAATAGAAAGTGTTGGAGATCAGAAAGTTTTGCCTCCACTCAGCTGCCTTCCACTCACTGTTTATCCACCCCCAGTAGAAGAGGAAAACCAGCAGTCTTAGAAAGTAGATTGGTGGAGATTAGACTGAGTTGGGCTATCACCTCTCCCTACCACCAGTGATTTTGATCAAGATGGATAGGTTGGCTTTATCAACAGCAAGGTTGAAACAATGCTTTTTTCCTTAACCACTTGGCTGGCCATGGGAAAATGCAGAATGCATGCCAAGCAGCCAGTGGGTGAAATGGTTTAGTTATGCACTATAAGGAATACAGTACATTGATTATTGGTGGATTTTGTTTCACTAAATAGATATAATTGGTAGAATATGCATTGGTATATAATACTTCCTACTGGGAAGTGATACTAAATTGGTCTATTTTATAGCAGCCTGTCTTTTGTGAAATGATTGTTGAAAAACTCAGTAACTTGTACAGTATCCAAATGAACAGTATGATCAAAAAAGGATAAGAACTGTCATGTTGATCAGACCAAAGGCTTACCTAGTTTAGCATTTGTCCTATATATTGGCCAAACAATTGCCTACATGGAAAATCCACTAGCAAGATATGAGTGCAAATGTGTCTTCCATGTTTCCAGTAGCATGCAGGGATAGACATCCTGTTTCAGATACTAGTGTTAATCATGACAGAGAGCTTTATCTTCCATAATTTGTCATATCTCCTATAAAAACCATCCAGTTCGGTGGCCATGGAGTTTACTTACACGTACAATTGCACGGTTGGTTTCAATTTAAATAATGCTGGATTGTTCTTGACCCGTCCCATTATTTTGTACTGGCACTATTCTTAAGCACTGTGTAATAAAGTACAGTATAGTACAGTAGGCTGAAATTTTCTGCAAAAGAAGAAATAGCAGTCTCATTAAAGTAAGCATCTAGATACAGTGTAACAAAATACTACAGTTTTCCTTTCACAAGAACATATTTCTGAAATGTTGAGCACAGAGGTGATTGTAAAACAACACTGAGATTTCATTCAGTCTCAACTGGCCTTGCCAGGACAAGATATTAAATTATTATTAGAGTTTCAGCAGTATCAGTGATTTTGAAAAACAAGACAATTAAGAACCACATGGCCTCCATAGCTTGTATTTTCAACCAGAAGCGTAGCGTGCCTTGGCGGGGCCCCGTATAAAAATTTGTTTGGGAGCCCTTAGGAAGGGTTAAGATTTCTCACAAAAGAAAAAAAATGCATAAAATTAAAAGAAATATTTATTCATCATAATTATCTATCAATAAACACTGCTCTCCGTCCGTGGTTTATCATTGTATTGTATCGTATGTACATTGATTATTGTGGGATTCCCCCGTTGAAGTAAATGACTTAAACGGGGAAATCCCGCAGCCCGCGATAACCAATGTAGGGTGTTGCCAACTTTTGAATGCACGCTTTAAGCGGGGGAAAAAAAGAAATTGCTTTTTTTAACTTTTGTCATTTGTGAAATAAAAAAAATTGGGAAGTTTTTATTAATTTTTGCTTACGCACGTTGGCCCCCGTATAATTGATACAGCAGATACGCCGGTAGCTACGCCCCTGTTTTCAACATAAAGCCCCTGTGACTATAGCCACAGCAAACTGACTAGTGCATTAGAGACAAAATCAATCTCTTCATGGTGCCTATTCATTGAGTACAAAAGCTTTGACTCTACAAGGCTTACAATCAAAAACACCATAACAGAACAAGAGTCAAGCTATAGGACTTGGAAGCAAAATACAGTAATGCCAGAGTCCTTGCAGAAAGTGACAAAACACCAATACAGTATTTCAATAAAGCAGAAGATTTATTAATCACCTGGTGATTAATAGATCTTGTCTAGTGCAGTACATGATTAATATGTAAATGGCTCCTCATATACTCAAAGAGTTAATGCAATAGGAAGGATCTTTTTAAAAACCAGGTACAAAACCATTCACTTTCCACCCCCAATCTCTCATCCTGTAAATAAATGCAGATTCAAGTTCTTTTGAGAAATAATGTGCATATTCTTACCCTTACAAGACTTTGTGGAATGGAACCTAAATCTTCCAGCTGTTGTTTGTTGACAGCTTTCATCATCCCAGGCAACATGGGGGCAGCTGTAGGCCCATGTTAGCAGTGGCCCAGGAGAGCTGAAGTGTAATATATGCTGGAGCACCACAGGTGCTACAGAATCTCTACAGAATTTCTCAGAGAACACTGGCAATATTTTTACCAATTGCATGTGAAACTAAATAACACACTATGAAATTATGTTACTAAATTGGTGGGGTACACAAAAAGAGCCTCCTCGAAGAATGTGGTATTTTTGAAGCACACTCAAGCATACCCTGGTAACGGCAACCTTATGTTGCTGGCTAATCTTTTTCACACTAGGTCAGGCAAAGAGAACTGCAGAATGAACTCACAAAAAAGGTGCCTTTGTTTTGGCAGTTTCACATCTGGCCTAGACACGAAAGAAGATGACGACTAGATTGGTTGCTTTTCTGTAAGCTCTAGTACTATCAAGATTCAGTATTCTTTATCTACAATTGTGTAGAAGAGGGTGAATGATGACAAAAGACTTGGAATACTGTAATGCCTGGGGCAAATCTATTGCCCTCCAGATGTTGTTAGACTGCAAGTCTCAAGATACCCACTACTGCTAGAGTTGCTGAGTGCTGCAGCCCAAAAATATTGGGAGAGCCACATATTCCCCACAGATGACATGGAAATGCACACACCCTGTGCATACTATGAATGACACCCAAATGGGCATTATCAACCTATTTTGTTTTGGATTTTAATTCTCGATTAAGCTTTCTAGTACAGTATGCTGAAAATTCTCTAGCAATATATAAATCATTGAACTTGTGGATATACAGTTGTACCTCGCTTAAAGAGCATAATGCGTTCCACAGGATTGCTCTTTAAGCGAGTTTGCTCTTTAAGCAAAACACCATTGTAAATTACCAATTGTGGGGGGATTGTGAACCCCAATTTATTTGTTAAGCGAGTTTTTAGTTGGTTTTATTTGTTAAGCGAAGCGACCATTCAGAGAAAATTCTGCTCTTTAAGCAAGTTACTCTTTAAGCGAGGTGCTCTTTATGCAAGGTTTGACTGCATTTAAAAAGTTTACTGGTCCAGTATCAAATCATACTAATATTCAACCCATAGTTCTCAAGACGGTATTGGCAAGGTCTGATGAGAGTTCCTGTACAACAATATCTAAAGTGTTGCAAGTTGTCAATCCATGGAGTAAACAGGTTTTTTAAAAACAACAACACAACTCTTAGCATTGTACTTCATACACACATTAATAGCTTAAATAATGTGATCATAATGCAGGTATTAATCAAAAGGGACATGACTATGTATCATATTTTTATTAAGGAAAGGAGCAATGTGGGGAAAACAAAGTTCTCAAGACTGTACAAAAATTGTTGAGCCAGTTAATTGACAGTAACCTTTTAGGAACATGTTATTTCTCTGAGGTCAAGTGTAACTTCTACACTTGACCTAATAGAAAAAAGTCACAGTGATTCCTAACATGAGACTTTCAACAGGTACCAGTTTTATTTCTTGTGAGGAAGAGAATGTGCATACACTGGTTTTGAGGACTTTTTTTTTTTGCTTTCTGAAGATCTCCATAACTGAAATATTTTCATGATGTGTGGCCATTAAAAAGCATATAAGATAAATTTGCCTTACAAAATGAGCCTCTTATTTTTTTGGCTGACCATGCTTTCTAACCAAAAGCAGCATCATGGAAGACACATGCAATTATACAAGCAAATATACAGGCTATACTATGCCATATCAGCACCCCAGTAACAGTGTCAGCCTGTGATTAAAATGCAAATACAGTACTGTGACCTCATTAGCTAGCAAACAACACTCACTGACCTTCTTTACAGAGGGAAGATCTCCATTCCCCCCTCCTTATTTTAGGACAGTGCTGAAATATATAACAGCCACCCAAGTCCCTTTCTTCTGTGGCTTATCATCTCAGGACATCTGGTTTTGCATTTGCATATCCACCATCAAGAGGGGGAGGGGTCTCAAATGAGATCATTAGAATGAATGTTTCAGTAGGAGATCATATAGCTCTTTACCTCTTCCTCCTTTCCATCATCAACACAATCAATTTATAAAATCTATAACTGCAACCCAGCACAGGGGTGTGTGTGAGACTTGCTAAAATTGTCAAGAAACTGTTTAATAAAAGCTTTCATTACTGATAAAAAAAAAGAGGGGGGGGTTGGATTTTTTTTTATTACGACGAAAAACAAAACAAAAATACTACACCAACAGGTCAAAATATTTTGCCTCCGACTGCAAGATTTTGATTTTACCATCCCGGATCTTGTTAAAAGGCAATTAATAAGAAGATGAGGGTCCCCCCCTCTTTGAGTTACCATGGGACAAAGCAATGGTGATGACAAATCATCGCAATACTGCAAATTACAAGGAGAAAGAACCGCGTGATGTAAAATTCTCCTCCTCAACCTCTCCCCCCCCCCCTTTGGCTGCAGCTTCAGTCTTTTGAAGCGCTCTCGACCTTGTAGTTCTCAAAAGTCGACAATCCACACACACACACACACCTCTCTCTCTCTCACTCTCACACACATACACATTCTTCTTTTTTTCCTTTTCTCCTACCCTCCCCTTCTCTCCCTTCGATTGCGCCTGCCTTTGTGTCTGCTTGTCACTCACCAGTAAACCAAATGAGAGCTGATTCATGAAAAGCACAAAGCCCAGAAAACAGACTTCTAAGCATAAAGATCCACACACACTCTCTCTCACACACAGGGTCATTATCTGCCGGGACTGGAGGGAAGTCTTTCCTCCCCATTGAAGGCACGTCTCTTGGGAGCCAACTTGCGTTTACTCCAAGATCGAAAACCCAAACCCACTTCTTTAAAATATTGGGAGGGGGGGGAATGGAGCAGACGGGCTCTCAAACTTTTGCCCTACTAACCCCAATAGCGATTTTAAAAAATAATTAAAAAAAAAATTAAAAATGCGTTTGCGAGCTTTCCCAACCGGATCGTCTCCACACCCCACGGAGGATTCTCTTCCCACAATAAAGCCGAGGCGAGCCAGGACTCCACACATGTAAACGCGAGGAAGCACTCATTGGCAAGGTGCCTTAAGACAGGGGTGCCCAAACGTTTTGGGGCCGCGGCCGATCATGTTGCTCAAGGGGTCGGTCACTAAGGCCAGTGGGCCGGATCTGGCCCCTGACACCAATTTATCCGGCCCACAGAGCCCTCGTTGCTCCTGGAAGCAGAAGTAAAACGTGCCCATGTGAGCGCATTTTACTTCTGCTTCCAGGAGCAACGAGGGCTTCGTGGGCCAGATGAATTGGTGTCAGGGGCCAGATCCATCCCACCAGCGTAGTTTGGGCACCCCTACCTTAAGAGGTTGATAGGAAAGTGGGGGGGGGGGAGATCCAGAAGTAACGAGATAAAAGGAGAACTTTTAAAAGACAGGCTGACTTCTGGGGTACCCCGAGTATCAACTCATCGTACCCCGCTCGAGAGCTTTAAGTCCAACTCCGGCTGATAAGCCCGGCCAAGGCTCAGAGGGAAGAAGGGTGTGGGCATAATAAGGGGGAGCCCGGGACCATGAGAAATCTCTCTCTCTCTCTGTATATATACATATATAAATATATGTCAGCCATGTTTGGGAACCCGCTGGAATGGGGGGCCCTCTTTTCAGTCGAGAACCCTAGAGAGTTGGGGTTGATGCAAGAAACCCAAGCCAAGTCCCACGGCAGAGTCCGGAGGAGGAAGAAAGAGGAGAGTTTTGACAGAGCCCGAGAAAGAAAGGGAGAGGAAGGAGGGGAGGGGAGGGGGGAGGTCGGACTCGGAAAGGGAGAAGAAAGCGCGCTGACCTCTCTTTGCAGGCGTCCCCCCTCAAGCCTGGCAGGATCTGGCCCCAAGCAGCACCCGGGTCTCCTCGCCACCCAATCCTAAAGGGCCGCCATCTTGCTTCCTTCTTACTCCCCTTTACGCCAGCCGCCGCCTTGCCGCCTCCGTATCAATATTCATAAGGCCGGCTTTGACGTCTCTCCGCTCATCAGCATCACTCCGCGAAGCCCCGGCGTCGCTCCCAGCCACGGACGTGACTGCCATGTGAACGAAGGCGGCGGCGGCGGCGGCGGCGGCGGGAGCACACGCGGGGCGGAGGAGGGGGCGCCGGAGGGAGGGAAGGAAAGAAAGACAGAAGGAAGGAGAGAGGTCGGGGCGGGAAGGGAGGCGGGCGACAGAACGAATAGCAATAGGAATCACACTTCTATACCACTCTCTGGGCCAGGGGTGCCCAAACTACAGTACGCTGGCCGGATTCGGCCCTCCATGCCAATTTATCTGGCCCACAATGCCCTCAGTGCTCCTGGAAGCAAAACTTATGGGTGCGTTTTACTTCTGCTTCCGGGAGCGATAAGGGCGTCGGGGGCAGATGAACTGGTGTCGAGGGCCAGATCCAGGCCCCAGCCCGTAGTGACTGCCCCCTGGACCATGTGTCCCGACCAAAAAGTTTGGGCGGGCACTCCTGCTCTGGGCAGTTCACAAGGTAATTAGACCCCCCCCATGCTGGGTCCTCATTTGACCGACCACAGAAGGATGGAAGGTTGAGTCAACCATGAGCATGGGCAGGATCAAAGTCACAACGCTCTGACTGCAGTACAGCAGTTTAACCGATGCGCGCCCAAGGAAGACGGAACCTGATGCAGCTTGGAGAGTGGGAAAGTCGACCTGAAGGACTCTCGCCACACCAAAGCCGCCCCGGAGTCTTGTGCCATGCTCAGGGCCACTAGCTGCAGTGGCTCAAGTAGTTAAGACGCTGGACTTGATGATTGGCAGGTCAGCAGTTCGAGGCCCAAATACTGCACGACGGAGTGAGCTCCTGTCTCTGTTCCAGCTCCTGCCAACCTAGCCTGTCGAAAGCAAGACATTGCAAGTAGATAAATAGAGTCCACTTTGGTGGGAAGACACGAGTTCCGTGCACTCGAGTCATGCCTGCCACATATCCAAACGCAGACAGCGCTGGCTCTTTGGCTATGAACATAAATGACTACTGAACATAGAGTCGGATATAAATGGCTTTTGAGCAAGGGCAACCTAAGGTTACACAACAGGGCTGTGGTGGCTTAATGGTTAAGACGACTGGAAGGTCGGCAGCTCAGCAGTTTGAGTCCCCGGGGGCTGAGTGTTGTCTGTCCCCGCTCCTGCCAACCTAGCCGTTTGAAATTGCAAGTAGATAAATAGGTACCACTTTAGCAGGAAAGGTAACAGCGTCCTGTGTGCTCCATGTCAAGCCTGCCACATGACCACAGAAACGTTTGCAGACGCGCTGGCTCCTTGGGGTGTAAACAGGGAGCAAGGCGGAGGTAGTGAAGGAGGGACAGGGAAGGGACTTCCTCAAAACCGGTGGAGGTGGGGTGAGGTGTTGGTTCCTTTCTTTTTCTCCTCAGGGGGAGGAAAGAAAAGGGAACGCACACACACCGGAGGAGAAAAAAACCCCAACACCATGACACCGTGGGGGGCGATGCTTTCCCTGTCATAGGCAAGCGCAGCGGCTTCTATCGACGTGACAGGTCTGCAGACAAAGGGCTCGGAACAAGGAGCTGTCATTCTTAAGAAATGCGGCTTCCTGGTTGGCGGAGAGGGAGCGGGCGCGCAGCCGTGAGGCGCAGAGCCCCTACGGCCCCTTTAAGAAGAAAAGGATGATCTCCCCTCCCCTTCACTATATAGCGGGTCCTCCCAGGCTTCATCTCCGTGTCAGACCCCGCCCCCTAATTTCCATATCCAGGACTCTCGCAGCCTCTCACCCGCTGTTTATAGTGGGCCGTGTGAAGGTGTGGGAGAACACGTGACTCTCACGGTTGTCTGGGTTAGGTACGCTGGCATTACTTCCCCCGCAGCATATGCTCAATAGCGTGATCATCGGTAAACTTAAGATCTTACCATGGATTCACCTTCTTTGTCTTTGAATATTAACAGAGCTTTTATGCATTACTCAACTGGGTTACAGGATTGAGCTAGTTCACAAGCTGCTTCTTTCGTGTCCGGATCAAACTTTGGGCTGCCAAAATGAAGTCACTTTCTTGGCTTTGTCATTGGTCAAAATTATATCTTCGTGGGTCCATGTTTCTGGCAATAATTGGCAGACCAGCAAATGAGCCAGATTCTGTGTCTCTCTACATTCAGACAGCATGTTATTGTCTGCCAGCAGCCCCCCACTTCCACACTTTGGTCTTGCATTTAGGGACTCCAACTCTCAGCTTATCCACAAGCTGACCATATAGATGACACTGCCACGTTTGATTCTGAAGAGTACTGTTTATATTCAAATTTATTCAAGTTGTTTACAGTCCATGACCAGCATAACACACAAAAACATAATACCACATCCTAACTAGTCTGGACACGGGTAATAAAAGGAAACTATGGTACTATAATACTAAAAACCTACTGGGAATCGACATAAAACAGCAGGTGCCTATCTAAAAACAATATTACTAAAATCCCTCAATAATTACTAAAACCTAATGTCATGAAAATAAAATGCAATACTAATATTTACAAGAAAAAGAGGGATAGCCTCATTACGAGGATATAAAATACTCTCTAATAGAGTTGTAGTTTACTAAAACTCAGTAATTTATGGCCAGACCGATAATGATAAGGGTGAAGAGATAACATAATAAGTAGTGTAGGTCAGCTGCTCAGTGCGGGAGCAATCTCAGTAAACTATAGAGCCACACTAGACTTCCTAGTCAGCAGCCGACGTATCCTACTAGCCTGTGCACAAAAACCCGCCACTTTGCGCGTGATAGCAATACTACTGTCCTGGAGTAGGAAGGAAGCTTGTTGGGCCGGCAATTTTCCTGGGCATTGGCGCAGCAAGGGGATTATTAATTCTGCACGGGCATCCCTATAGAATGAGCAGAAAAGGAGAACATGCTCAATCGATTCAACATCCCCATCTCCACATGGACATAATCGTTCTGAATAGGGTATCCCGTTATATCTGCCCTCAAGGACAGCTGAAGGCAGGCATCCACAGCGGGCCTGGGTGAATGCCAGCCTATGTTTTGGGAGATCTAATTCCTGCAGATAAGCTGCGGGACAAGCTGGTACCTGATGGAAACATTGGAGAAGAAACCAGGAGACTTGGCCACATCTTCCTGCCGTTCAGTGTCCCTTATTCTCTGTTTCACTAGCTCCCTGGCTTGTTGTGCTTCCATTGCAAGCAGGGTAGCTGGACACAAGCCCAAAGAAGCCAATTTATTAAGTATAAAACATTTCCAGGAAGAGCGAAATGAATCTTGAAGTGTAAGAAACATCAAGGTGCCCTGGGAATTGTGTATTTTAAGCCAATATGAAATCATCAGCATCCAGCACCTCGCCTCTACCTTCACTAAGCCCGTCTCCAGTCTTAATCTGGCATTGGAAACGCAGCGGGGGGGTCGAGAGAGCAGCTCTAAGAAACTTTGACTGAACTCTCTCTACCTGCTGATAACTGGCTAAGGGTCCTAGCTGCGCACCATATGTGAGCTGGGCAAGTGATTTAGCTTCATACAGTTTAATGGCTGCTGGTACATAACGCCCTCCCCTGCTCCAGTAGAACCTAAGGATTGCTGATGCACTCCTCTGCGCATTCTGAACTACATGGTCAATATGGGTTTTCCTAGAGCCTGAGGCATGGAAAAGAACCCCCAAATAATTAAAGCTGGGGACCTGCTGAATAGGATGCCCCTCGACTTCCCAATTGTAAAGTTTGGGTTTCCTGCCAAAGACCATGATCTTGGTTTTGGCATAATTGATAACTAGATGGTTTTCCGTGCAATAGGCAACTAATGCTCTGAGTGCCCGTCTGAGGCCTACCGGTGATCTTGCCATAATGAGGGTATCATCAGCATAAAACAGTGAATTAATATGCCTCTCTGCTAACTTTGGAGGATGGAAGTCTGGATTTGCCAAATGATTGACCAAGTCATTAATATAGAAATTAAACAGAAGTGGGGCCAATATACATCCTTGTCTCACACCTTTCTGGGTGGCAACTGCAGAGGACAAGTGACCCCATGGGGAGCAGTGCACCTTCAAAGCTGAGTTCTCATGCACCACAGAGATCAAGGCCAAAAGGCGGTGATCAATTGAGGTGGCTTTTAGTTTCTCCCACAGTTTGGTCCGTGAAATGGAATCAAAAGCAAATCTTAAGTCTATAAAGGCGGCATACAGTGAACTCGGATACTTCTCACGAAGGTGTTGTAGGATCAGGCAATTGTCCATGACTGATCTTCCTGTCCTGAACCCAGCCTGTTCCTCGGCCAAAATAGCTTCCTGGTCGACCCAGTCTTTTAGCTTCCAGTAAAGATGTCTAGTGTAGAGTTTGCTGACCACACTAAGAAGACTTATAGGTCTGTAGTTAGATGGATCATTTCTTTGTCCTTTCTTAAAAATAGGGACAATAACTGCCATCCCCCAGTTCTGGGGTACACAACCCATCCTATCTATAAAAGTAAATAGAGAAGCTAGAATGGGTGCCCACCAACTAGCGTTGTTTTTAATTAATTCTGGGGGGATACAGTCAATACCTGCTGCCTTACCAGGCTTGAGTTGGGCAATCAGATCCTTGATTTCTTTCTCTGATACTGGTGGCCAGGGGGGCAATTCCTCCCACTTAACCTCTATGGGAGCAAGGGGTTCAGTCTCACTGTATAAAGACCGAAAATGATTTTCCCATGTCTCAGGTGGAATGCTGCATTCAATATATGGTGATCTTACTGCCGAGAGGCCTGCCGTGATATGCCAAAATATTGTAGAGTGGCCTCCTTTGACTGCTTGTATGAGACGCTTCCATGTTAACTTGGTGTCCTCATTTTTTTTCTTGGCTATCAGCTTCTTATAACTCTTTTTTGCTTCCAAAAGAGCTTGTGGCAAGAGAGGATTGGGACTTTCCTTGTAAGCTTTAAATTGGGTGATCAGTCTTTGTTTGGCTAAAATGCATTCGTTGTCAAACCAGGGCTTAGACCGAGGGTTATTTCGCTGTGACCTTCTATCAGATTTGAAGGTGAGATGTTTATTCAGGTCTGCAACAAGTTCATCGTAATGAGCTAAAAGCCCTTTTGGGTCCGCCTCCGAAATAATAGCAGTGGCCCTTTGCTGGTACTGTTCAGAGTCCAGGAGTGTCTTCATCCTGCCATCCAGGGCTTGAGACCATTTCACACCACAGCCCTGTGCCCTCTGAGTTAGTTCCAAGTTATGCCTCTCTCTTAAATGCAGAAGGTAGCCAAATGACCTCAGAAGTAGACGGAGTGGAAAATGATCGCTGTCCACGCATGGAGTAACCTCAAGCCGATCTATCCACTTGAGCAGATTATTAGACACTATCATATAGTCAATGGTACTCTGTCCGGCTCTGGCCCAGTATGTAAACTCTGCTGGGGAGTCCCCTGGGGTTACCCCATTAAGGACCTGGAGATTTAATGCATGTGTCATCTGAGCCAGGCAGAAACCTGCATGGTTCGACTTCTGGTCTTTGAACATCCGATGATAGCTAGGCATGGATAGTTCAGGGGAAGGAGGACAAGTGCGGTGACGTGCATATAGCGTTGTGTCGTCTGGGCCCATTCTGGCATTAAAGTCCCCCCCAATCAGCAGGTACGCAGTAGGAAAAGCCAGTAGGAGATCAGCAATATAAACCTCAAACTTGGTCCAGCGCTCTTTAACTTGGCTCAATCTTGTCAGAGGTGGAAAATAAACACAGACCACAATAAGAGTAATTTTTCCAAGGGAAATCCGGACTGTCAAAGCTAGTTGATCCAAAGAAGAGATGGTATCGGAAGTGGCCCGGAGTGAGCTTGCCACCAAAATCGCAAGCCCCCCTTTGTTCCGGCCCCTTGAGGACTCTCTAATTGCTGGCAGGGAATGGGCTGCAAATCCGTTAAGGACAATATCTGTGGTTGCCCACGTTTCCTGAATTAAAGCCACCTCAGTCCTGTTGAATTCTTCAGAGCTCTTCTCCCGCCATCCACAGACATTCCAGGTTAAGATCCTAATTTGGGGGTTATGCTGGTCAGCGTCCCATCAATTGGTGGGTACCTGCACACTTGTTAGAAAAGGCTGTGCGACTGATGCCTCTAAGTTGTTAATGACTGCATGGTGAGGAGGCAGTTGGCTATCTGTCTGTGTCTCCATTATAAGTAGAGGGCTCTGGTCATTTGTCAGAGCTAGAGGTGGATTATGAGTATTTGAAGTATTTAAATCTAGCAGGTCATTTATTTCATCAAAATGTGACTCACTGCCAGGTGGAAGTATTGGCCTGGGAGTTTGTTGTG
The DNA here is from genome assembly GCA_030440675.1 of Furcifer pardalis. Lineage (NCBI taxonomy): Eukaryota > Metazoa > Chordata > Lepidosauria > Squamata > Chamaeleonidae > Furcifer > Furcifer pardalis. The sequence goes on from CP126892.1 coordinate 80,914,910, forward strand.
GGCTACGGGGGTATATCTGCTGTTTCTCTTGGAATGGAACAGTCCGAACTTTTATCACTTCTGAGATGGGAGCTCTTCATCCTCTTCATCATCGTCATTATTGACAATATCTGTGAGGGAACTGCTGCAATTAATGGGTAGACATCTCCTGGGGCTTTTATGAGTTGCTCCCTTAGGGAAATGCCTAGCAATGGGAGAATCGAAGTATATCAAGTTTTGGATATCTGGCTGTTGGTGTTCCTCATGGATACAATTTCGGCCAGGAGGGGAAGGAGATCCTGGGAAAATTTGTGATAATTTATCTTTTGCTTCTCTTAGAAATTCCCTGATCTCATCCCATTTTTTATCCAACTCCACACAGGGAGGAGAAAGGGAGTTAGCCTGAGTTAAGTCAATTAGTTGCGATGCTGACAGATTCCCAGTTTGTGAGATTGTTTTCCTCACAGGAACATCTTTCTTGGAGGCAGACCAGAAACTTGGAGGGAGAAGGGGAGTTTGAGTGCTGTCTGAGAAAACTCTTTGTAGTTCAACATTGTGGGTGCGGAGTTTTCCTCTTTGCCTGTAAATCTCCCTTACACATGACTGTGTTGCAAATGAAATTAAAATTCTTCTGCAATATTGGACTGAAGGCAAGTAGAAAAAATCTTTGACCTTCACCCTATCAGCTGAAATACTAAGCAGGTGTGCTAAAGAATTAACAATTTGCCTTGCTGAGTTCCAGCCAGAGCGAATCTGATAAGGTACTTGTAGAAGGATCTTATTTCTTTGCAGGATCAAGGATCTGGGGGGGGGGGGAGATGGGGATGGGAAAGCTTTCCCCCGAGAAGTACTATTGCCAGCATTAGTCAGCAAATTTCCACTTTCCAGGCCTCTAACTGCAAACGGAAGAAAAATGTCTTTGAGATCCTGAATCTTGTTGTCAATAAGAGTAAGTCTGTCCAAGATAAGATTAAGTGTTTTGCCAGTTAAGGCACATACACTCCCCAGATTACCCAATTCAGAGACAGCCGGAGAACACTGACCTCCTCTAGTTGGATTATTATTCAGAGAAGGTGCAAGCAGAGGGGAATGGGTTTTCTCAATTCCTCTTCTTTCAGCCCGACGAAGACTCTTTGACTTAGGGTCCAGGGCAGCTAAGGAGGCTGTGTCCCCTAATATCTCAGCAGGAGTTACTGGGGAGTTTATCTCTATAGGCTGGAATCTGTTTTCAGTGGTGATAGTCGCAGAACTCACCGTTTTCAAAGCTGTTTCTGAAGTTCCCACGGGTAACGTCTCCAGAGGAATGCAGAGAAAGTTGTCTAACTTCATCTGTTTCTGCTCTTTCTGTTTATCTATTGATTTATGACCTGTTGGGGATCTTCTCAAATGCTTTTTCGTCATGATTGAAGATGTTTGTCTTGCTTTAGGGTCGTAATAGTAGGAAAATCCCTGAGAGGTCTCAAACTGACCTCCTCTCGTTCCGCCCTCCAGCCGAATCCGTACTGTTTATATATGATCAGCTAGAACTAGCAGTTTGAAAGCAAGAAATTGCAAGTAGATAAATAGGGACCACTCTGATGGGAAGGTAACAGTGTTCTGTGCGCTCTGGTGTCTAGTCATGCCTGCCACATGACCATGGAAACGTCTGCAGAAGCAGACAGTGCTGGCTCTTTGGCTTTGAAATGGAGATGAGCACTGATCCCTAGAGTTGGATATGACTGGCTTTCGAGCAAGGGAAATTTTTACCTTTACTAGAACTGTATACTTTTAAAAACTTATACAGCAACAATACAAGAAAGCAAACATTAAAGTTAGAAAAGTAAAAGATTGCCTAACAGCTCAATCCTACTTGTTACAAAAGCACAGAGGTACACACACTATTGAGCTACAGGGTAGCATTCCAAGCATTGCAAAATAAAATGTTACACAGAGGTGGACACACAAAGTATAAAAAGTAACACTGAACCAAAGTGACAAAGATACATTGTAAGATAGAATGTATCAGTGCTTAATATATTTTTAAAAGCGTGCATTGTATGGTAGACTTTGTATAATGGATTTAGAACAAAATTTTAAAATTTTCTGTGAAGTTTACTTGTAATGATGTGTTGTACTGCCAGATTCTTCTTATAGTTAATAAATGTATATTGATAGGATTATCAAGACTTCTCAATCAATATAGCTGCAAAAATTGTAATATAAATCTGTTTTAGCTGTATGTGTGAACATACCCTTTGTAGGTACCCTTTGTACCTTAATCACATCATTTGTTTTGCTTAAGAGGTATTTATTATGTTCTTTCACAATTTCCCCCAATAAGACAAGGGTTTGATTTTGTCCTCCAAATTGGATCAAACTGGATCAAGCTAAAAAGAAAATATCACATAGGCAGTGTTTCCCAACCTTTGGTTTTGGGACTTCAATTCCCAGAAGCCTAAGTCAATTCCCCAAAGCACTGATCAGCCAAAGTACTGACTTAGACTTGTGGGAATTAAAGTCCTCCTCTGGGGTATGGGCCCCAGTTTGGGAGCCACTGACAGAGATATGTGGTGTAATCCTTGCATTCACATCCAATATATTAATTAACTCATGCACATGCAAAGAATCTATACTGCACCTCCAATGATCTTACATGGCCCAATTCCCATTAAAGAGGTAAGAAGGAAGGAAGGAAGGAAGATCCACTTTCTTGTTCCCTTCTCCTTCTGGGAGAAAGCTTTCAATATCCATCCTAAAAATTATAGTGCATTTGCACAGTCCTATCTAGGCATAAAAAAATCTTTGTTCCTCTGTACCCCTCTATGAAAGAAAAGAGCAAGTTTTCAGTTTCCCAATGCCATTAAGTGGCAATCAGTCTGCTCAAGCCACTTGATAGTACATGTATTGAGAAATTAAAAACAGCAAGATATCTGCCTTGGTGTGATCTGAGCAATCACATATGCTGGAACTGAAGCAAAACGGAGAGAGAAGTCCTAGACAGGGAACTAAAAAAGATTCAGGTAGGAATGTCAGGTGGTTCATCCTGGCATTTATGTCATGTGATCACTAGGAAAAGGGGTAGTGCCTTTTGTTGTTCAGTTACATATTCGATTCTGAATTTCTCACCCTTTGCAATCCCATGGACCATTGCTCACCAGGCACCTCTGTCCTCCACTATTCTTCTTAACTCACCCAGCTCTGCCATTAGGCGCATCTCAAGTTGTTGATGTTTCTCCCAGCAATTTTTATCCCAAATTGTGATTCGTCCAACCCTGCATTACACATTATGTGCTCTGTGTATAAGTTGAATAAGCAAGGTGACAAAATGCAGCCTTGTCTTACTCCTTTTCCTATTCCAAACCACTCACTCATTTTGTATTCTGTTCTAACTGTTGTTTCTTGACTCTTGTACAGATTTCTCATGAGGCATATAAGGTGTTCTGGTATTCCCATCTCTTTAATTAATTGCCACATTTTGTTGTGGTCCACACAGTCAAAGGCCTTGGTGTAGTCAATGAACCAGAACTGGACTTGTTTCTGATATTCCTTTGTTTACTCCATGATCCCAAATATGTTGGCAATTTGGTCTCTAGTCCCCCTGCAACTTCGGAACCCAGCGTGGACTTCTGGTAATCCTCTCTCCACATGATGTTGAAGTCTATTCTGTATTATCTTGAGCATAGCCTTGCTAGCATGTGGCATGAGCGCAATTGTCGATAATTTGAACATTCTTTGGCATTACCCTTTTTTGGGATTGGAACATACACTGATCTTTCCAATCCTGTGGCCACTGTTTTGTTTTCCAGATCTGCTAGCATATAGAAATAATGCAATAATTTTATTCCATTATCTTTTAGGGCTTTGAAAAATTCTGCTGGGATACCATTATCTCCACTAGCTTTGTTGTTTGCAGTGCTTTTTAGGGCCTTTCTGACGTCATTCTCTAGGATGTCTGGCTCAAGTTCAATGTTCTCATCATTGGGTGTTGAGGTACAGTAAAACCTCACACAAAGAGTGCCTCGCTTAGAGACTAACTTGCTTAAACAGCAGAATTTTCTCTGAATGGTCGCCTCGCTTAACAAATAAAATCAACCAAAAACTCGCTTAACAAATAAATCGAGTTTCACAACCCCCCCCCCCCTGACAGAAGTCACAATTGGTCACTTGCAATGTGTTTCACTTAAAGAGCAAACCCGCTTAAAGAGCAATCCCATGGAACGCATTTTGTTCTTTAAGTGAGGTACCACTGTACTTTTTGTATAGTTTCTCTGTGTACTCTTGCCATTTTTTCTTAATCTCTTCTGCATCAGCTAACTCCTTGCCAATTTTGTCCCTTATCATGGTCATTTTTGCTTTAAATGTTCCCTTGATTTCCCCAATTTTTTTTGAAAAGATATCTAGTCCTACCCCTTCTGTTGTTTTCCTCTGTTTCTTTGCACTGTCCATTTAGGTAGGTTTCCTTATCTCTCCTTGCTTTTCTTTGATATTCTGTATTCAATTGATTGAATTTTTCCTTTTTCTTTTGCCTGTTGCGTTCCTTCTTTCCTCTGCTATTTTAAGAGCCTCATCAGACAACCACTTTGCTTTCTTATGCTTCTTTTCTTCTAGTGTGGGTTTCCTTGCTGCCTTCTGTATGATGTCCCACACCTCTGTCCACAATTCTTCTGGCACTCTGTCTATCCAGTCTAACAGGGGTCAGCAAACTTGGCTCTCCAAGTGTTCTTGGACTTCAATTCCCAGAAGCCCAAGTCAGTACACCTGCTGATCAGGGCTTCTGGGTATTGAAGTCCAAGAACATCTGGAGAGCCAAGTTTGCTGACCCCTGGTCTAACCCATTAAATCTGTTCCACACCTACACTGTGTATTCCTTAGGGATGTTGTCTAGGGCATTCTTGTCTGGCCTAATTGTTTCCCCTATTTTCTTTAGTCTAAGCCTGAATTTTGCAACCAGTAGATTATGATCTGAACCACAGTCTGCTCCAGGTCTTGTTTTTGCTGAATGTATGGAGTTTCTCCATCTTTGGATGCAGAGTATGTAATCAATCTGGTTTTGATGTTGGCCATCTGGTGATGTCCATGTGTAAAGTCACCTCTTGTGTTGCTGGAAGAGTGTGTTTGCTATGACCAGTGCATTCTCTTGGCAGAACTCTATCAATCTTTGCCCTGCTTCATTCTGTGTTCCAAGACCAAACTTTCCTGTTATTCCATTTACTTTTTGATTTCCTACTTTGGCATTCCAATCTCCTATGATAATGCGGACATCATTTCTTGGTGTCTGTTCTATGAAGTGTTGTAGATCCTCATAGAACTGGTCAACTGTGGCTTCATCTGGACCAGTGGTTGGTGCATATATTTGGATTACAGTGATATTGAAAGGTTTGCCTTGGATTGTGACTGAAATTATTCTGTCATTTTAAAGATTATATTCCATTACTGCTTTTCTCACACTTTTATTGACAGGTATGGCTACTCCATTTCTTCTAAGGTTTTCTTGTCCACAATAGCATATATGATGGTTTCCAGAGCTGAATTTGCCCATCCCTGTCCATTTTAACTAACCGATTTCCAAGATGTCAATGCTTATTCTTTCCATTTCATTTTTACCACTTTCAGCTTGCCTTTATTCGTAGATCTGACATTCCATGTCCCTATGCAGTATTGTTCCCTGAAACATCATATTTCTCTTCCCACTATCCTAGAGCAGACCAAACAGTGGGACAAATCCACATGTAATCATACATTGAGTCTGCTCAATAATAGATTGTGTATTTGAAAAATACCCCATGGAGAGTGATGGAATTTATAGACCAATGTGACTCTTCCTTCTGAAAATACAGGGAGAAATGTCTGTGATATGTGGCACAACACCAGAGAAGAAGCTAATGTGATTCTTTTTTGCTTCAAAAATATGTTTTCTTACATTCACATAGATTAAATAGTAGATTGTTGATGCCCCCCCCCAAACACATGTAATTGGTCAGATGACCATTTATTGTAATTCAGGTTTTACTTGTACATGTCTATCCCTCCATTAGGGAACCCTATCTACTTATTCAGTAGTTTAGCCCTCTCCATAGGTAGGCATTATGCTTAGCAAAGCAATCCATAAGGTCGTTTCTTTTTCAGTTCATCTTTCAAGCCAGGGGTTCCCAACCTAAGGCTTGCTGGCTGGATCTAGCCCACAGCACCTTTTCATGTGGGTCCCCACTCCCCCAAGGGCATTCAAGAAACAAAATGTTGTTGTACAGGCAGGGCAAAATGGCTGTCCAGCCCTTGAAGCTGACTGAAAGAGTGTGGCTTGGCCCATGGCTTGAAAAGGTTGGGAATCCCTGCTTTAAGCCCTGGCCTGCCCTGATCTGTGCTGTTCTGTATTATAACGGGTGGTTCTTGTCTGCTTGGAATCTGTGTTGGCTTTCACCCAGCTTGCAGACAAGGCTATCCTCTTTCTTGCCAATGGTTCCCCTCCTTTGCTATTACATGTGTTGATGCGGGTGGGGTGGGGATATTCTCCTGAGCCCCCACCAAAAGAAGCAGCTGCTGACCATGGACAGTTTGGAGTTTATGAATCAAAAATAGCCTTTAAATGGATTCTTTGTGTAAAACACAGTTCTTTTCTTGACGCAACAGTAACAAAATAAAACAAATGGAAACACATGCACACACACTTTATTCTTTGTGCTAAATGTAGTAAGTAAATAGCTGCATTCTTTAAATGCTTCCTCTTTAAGGTGTGGCAGAACTATTTTTTTGAGAAGCACTTCTATATAGCTAGCAACAGAGCTTATTTCTTACAGAGTTGATAAAACAAGGAACAACACTTAGGGGAAACAGTAGGGTATTATTTCACCCAAGAAGGTAACCCTTGGATACAGAAAGTACTGTTGATATTTTCCTTGGCCCTCCCAAGGCAGTCACTGTGACTTCTTACCTCTAATATTCAGTGTATTCAATTCTATTCAGTGTATTGAAATTTAACTTGCCACCATGCCCTGAATGCAGTGGTGGGCAGTAACAGGTTCACACCCCAACCCCTGGCAGGAGGGTTAGTAAAATTGGGTGGCCTTCGGGCAGGATTGGGTGGCCACGCCCACCTCCCTGCACTGCTCAGACTAACATAGCTACTATTTAAAAAGTTTTATTCTGTGCAAGCATATCAGAGAGTAAACAAAACAAAAAGACAAAAACGTTGTGGTACTTTCAAGACTAATTGCTGTATTTTAATGTGAGGATTTGTGGATCAAGTCCACTGGCTCTTTGGCTATAAACAGAGATGAGCACTGAACCCTAGCGTTGGTAATGACTGGCTTTCAAGCAAGGGCAACCTTTACCTAATAACAGAAGATCCCTGATCAGTATTCAAATTTGATGTCAGGTTTTGTCCCTGCAAGTGGTTCAAGGTCTCTCTTGCTCAAAAGCCAGTCATATCCGACTCTAGGGTGCAGTGTTCATCTCCATTTACAGCCAAAGAGTCAGTGCTGCCTGTGCTTGCAGATGTATACATGGCCACATGGCAGGCATGACTAGATCACCCATGATGTAGGCTCTGCCCATGATGTAGGCTCCACCCACAATGTAGGCTCTGCCCACAGTGTGGTAGAATCTTTTTTTTGCTGCCTGTCACTGCTTCAATGGCCCAAGACAAGTTGCAACAGAACTATCTCATCTCATCCCTCACAACAACCCTATGAAGTAAGATAACAGGCAGTGCTATCCAAGCTCAAAGATTTGGAAATGGCAGATGCCTCCTGTGCCAGCCTAGCTGATGTAGTCCTGAGGCAACTGCTTTTGTGCCAGTGCACACCCTCTTGTGTTGACAACTGTGGCGCTGGTTGCAAGTAGCTAGCAGAGTTGTCCAAAAAGAGGGCAGAGAAAGGGTAGAGGAGATGAGTTAGGTCAGGTCTAAACTCCTTTCAACCCAGACAAAGAGCCACTCTGTCATCCCAAAGCTAGACTGGGGTCAGATGGTTCTTAATGATTTCCAGCATCCCAAGGCAGGAAGGAGTTTGGATTCAGCACAGCCTCCAGGCAGCTTGGTGTCAACTCATGAAATCCTTGGCTAAATAAATAAAGAGTTAAACAACACACAAGCACTGCATGATAGTGTGAGCTTCCATCATCTGTCCCAGCTTCTACCAACCAAGCAGTACAAAAGCAAGAAATTGCAATTTGGTGGGAAAGGTAAGAGTGTTCTGTGTGCTCCAGTGTCTAGTCATGCCTGCCATATGACCACAGAAACATCTTTAGCTGTAAACAGAGATGAGCACCAAACCCCCACTCCCCCAACACACACACACCCCGAGTTGTACACGGCTGGCTTTTGAGCAAGGGAGACTTTTACCTTTGTCTAATGCCTTTACTGGAAAACTAAATTATTACAGAAAGGTGACATCCTAAGCCCTGCAGAACTTTTTAATTCCTTGATTAGATAGTACAGTGAGTTGGAGTATCTGGCTGTGGAGCTGGAGGTTGGGAGTTTAGCTCTCTGCTGTGCTTCTGAGGAGGAAGCCAGCCTCATCACAAGCCGATCAGTCCCAGGTCACCCAGAAGACACGACTGGTAGGCAACTTCTAAGTACTTTGAACCTAGGAAATCTTGTCATAAGTTGAGATCACCTTGGTGACACATAGAAAATGGTCTCCCTTGCTCAGATCCAACTCTAGGGTTTGGTGTTCATTTCAGTTTATATCCAAAGAGCCAGTGCTGTCTGTGTCGACAGATGTTTCTGGGGACATGTGTCAGGTATGACTAGACACCAGACTGCATGGAATGCTGTTTATCTTCCCACCCAAGTGGTACCTTTGGTGGCACATACCATATTGGGGGACCCAAGCGGTGTGGTGGAAGTCCTCTCCAGGTGCCTGGAGGCTGTTAAGGTCTGAATGGGGGACAACGGGCTACAGCTGAATCCCGGCAAGACTGAGTGGCTGTGGGTGAGGGGTCCTGTGTTAACACAGGAGCTGCCACCTTTGGCTCTGGATGGGGCAGTTTTGCCCCAAACAGACCCAGTGTGTAATCTGGGGGTCCTCCGACCTGGACTCACGGCTACTGTTCGAAGAGCAGGTGGCAGCCGTGGCCAGGAGGGCTTTTGCACAACTTCGTGTAATACGCCAGTTACGCCCACTCCTAGACCGGGACGCTCTGCTCATGGTCACACATGCGTTGGTCACCTCCAGACTTGATTATTGTAACGTGCTCTACATGGGGCTGCCCCTGATGACCATCTGGAGACTCCAGCTGGTCCAAAATGCGGCGGCCCGGGTAGTGGTGGGGTGTGGGCGTTATGCCCGTGCTTCTCCGCTGCTCCGGGAGCTGCATTGGTTGCCAGTATGTCTCCGGGTGCAATTCAAGGTGCTGGTTATTACCTTTAAAGCCCTATATGGTAGTGGGCCAGGATACCTAAGAGACCGCGTCACCCCAAGGACATCTGTCCGCCCCACCAGGGCGGATCGGAGAGGCTCCCTTGTTGTTCCTTCGGCGAGAGAGGCGCACCTCTCCTGCACTAGGAGGAGAGCCCTCTCCGTGTCTGCCCCGACCCTCTGGTACCTCCTCCCCACCGTACTGCGCCTTCAGACAGAGCTCCTCCCCTTCCGGAAGGGCTTAAAAACCTGGCTGGCAGGACAAGTTTGGGGACCCGGGAACGTGGGTTCTCATACCAGATGGCTTATCTAATGGATGGCCACCCCTGGATCCGAATATGGGATTACGGGCTGTTTCTGTATGGTTTTTTAACTTTGATAACTTTTTTAACTTTTGTGGATTTTTTATTGATATAGATCATTTTATGTTTTTATTTCTTGTAAGCCGCTCAGAGTCGGGTCCTCCCGATTGGGGCGGGGTAATAAATGCATTAAATAAATAAATAAATAAATAATAAATATTATATTGCAGAACTTTTCATCAGGTTGGGTTTTGTAAATTTGAATGTGATAGTGAGGGAAAGAAACAAGAAAAAACCACCCAAAATTATCAGGGCCAGATGTTGAACATTGAACTAAAACTTCAGTGAGCTGTTTGTGACTTTAAAAATTTGTTGGGAATGTGATGGTGGGAAGTTTTCCTGGATGTGGAGTCAATCATCTTTTCTATCTCTGTAGATGAAGGGCTGTCTGTCTCTCGGTGGATACTCTGATGCCCCTTGTGGGAGCATGTGGTGTCTTTGTTGACATGTTGTAGACCAGGGGTGCCCAACTATGCCCCATGTGCCAGATCCAGCCCATGATGCCAATTCATCCAGTCCACATTACCATCACCACTCCCGGAAACGGAAGTAAAATGCATATGGGCATACTGTGGGAAGTAAATCCCACAGTAGGTTTTACTCCAAACTCAGCATACACTGAACTGTAATTTGAATATTAAGAGTGAGAAAGCAGGAGAGAGAGAGAAACAAATTGCAGCACTATGTACATGTGTATTTATAAGTAAGCCTTATTGATTTTGGTGGAGTTTACTCCCAGCCTAATGTGTATAGGATTTCAGCTTAACAGGCTAGTCACTGGCTCTTCCTATGTGCACAAGTTATCTGTTTATGTGAGCACTTCTGTGAAGTATTGAGGCACCTGCCTCCTTTGGAGTTCAGTTACCCGCCAACTAGGGACTATGGTGGCTTGTGGTTAAGATGCTGAACTTGATGACTGAATGGTTGACATGTGAGCAGTTCAAGACCTGAGTGCTGCATGATGGTGTGAGCTCCCATCTCTGTCTCAGCTCCTGCCAATCTAGCATTTCAAAAGCAAAAAATTACAAGTGGATAAATAGGTACCACTTCAGTGGGAAGGTAAACAGTATTCCGTACACTCCGGTGTTTAGTCATGCCTGCCACAGTGCTGGCTCTTTGGCTATAAACAGAGATGAGCACTGAACCCTAGAGTCAGATATGACTAGCTTTGAGCAAGGGAGACCTTTACCTTTATGGTTTACCTGCCAGCTTGCCTTATATCCCGTGATAAGGAATACTATTGATTATTTTACCTTTCATAAGTTGTGGTGACATATATGATATTTTTACAAACAGGATTGCAAAGTGTGCTTTTTATATCTCTTTTGCATTTGGGGGATTTTATGTACCCATTTTGTACTTTAAATAAACAAACAAACAAATACAGATTTGAATTCAGATTTGATCATATGCAACTGGACTGGCTAAAAGGGGCCTCCTTCCTTCTCTCCACAGTGGAAATCCCCCTTAAAGTGGAGTTAGGGGACCCTGTTGAATGGAGTGACATATGGTGTGGGCAAAAGAGGGGAATTCCCACTAATTGGGTGTAGAGACTTTCCCTAAACAGATTAGCCCATCCTTTACTTCCTTGTAGTGACCTGTACTCCCATAGTTTTTACTTGTTACATTATATGAAGGGGAAAAAACAGCTTTTAGGGTTTATTCTCTGCTGACCTTCCATTAATAAGAATCTTATTAGAGATTTACCCTGGTATAAGTGTAGAAATTGTTGCTTGCTTTCTTGATTATTTACCAAGTTACACAGGTAGCATGTGACTAGGCATGCAAATAGCAATTTGTTAATTAGCACCAAATTTCCACTATAGTTTGTCAGTTATTCTCTCACTGGCTCAGATCCCCAGGATAATTCTGGTGAACGCATCTAAAATTCAACTAGAGCGATTGGATGATATATGTCTTTCTGTAGAATTTTTCCTCCAGATTCTTTTCCCTATGTTTTATAACTACTGCAATAGATGTAGTTACACCAGAAGTTTCCAAATGTTTACATGTCACATCTTTTTTTAATTAGCAAGGAGCACCAATAATTTTTGTTGTAATGAAAAATTATTGACAATGGATTTTTTTTCTTAAGAAGTAGCAGAAATAACATTATGATGGGATGTGCTACATCCCACAGGCTAACACCTCTTTTAGATTTTTTTCATAACACCTTAACAGGCCAGGCTTAGAATTTCTTCATGCCACTTCATGGGGAAAACTTTTTGGTTTCACTCAGCTTCAATTTTTGAAGTGGTACCATGTTAGTCTGTGCAAGCATATCAGAGAGTAAAGAAAAAGGAAAAAAATTGTTGTGGCGTCTTAAAGTCTAACTCTTGTATTTTATTTTATTTTTTATTTTTTATTTTTTTTATTGATTTTTAAAACAAGAAAACACGAACAAAAGATTACACTAAAATACAACATAATTATCCACATTAAAGAAAATCAAAAACAAATAGAAAAACATTCAATATGACAAAACTAAACAACACCAAAACCACTTAGATACATACATCAAGAAGACATACAATAGATAAGTAAATCACCCACATCTAACCCCTCACCTCCCACGTTCCTGGACCAACACAACATAAATCCCTTCACCTCCCATCTTTCCATATCAACGCAACATAAATCCCTACCACCCACCCCAAACCTTTCACCATTCTATCATCTTCTCCCCCCCATCCTTCCATTGAAGAACCGCCTCCGAGTGTCGAAGGGGGGGGGGGGAGACCGGGACTAGGCGAATTCATATCAATGTTTGAAAGTATCAAATAAATCAACTTACTCAAAGCTATACTGTTCTTCCTTGTTCTTCCTTCCTTCTGCTTATGGCTGTCTACCCCTATTCTTTTTATTTCTATTCTATATTTTCAACCCTTATTCCCCTTTAGCTTTCTTTAACAAAAATTCTTTGTATTTCTATAATATTTTTATAATTACCCTACAACTTGTAAGACCCTGGGAACAGCTAACTCTTCCTAACAATTCAAGTGTTACATTAACTTAATATTTCCTTCCATCTGTAATATCCTAGACTTCATTTTCATATTTCCAGACATACCCTTAAGCAAACCCTTTTTCATATTTCCCTTTACCTCTGCTACTATTGTATTTTTATTATAATTCACCCCTATCTTCAACTCCTTCATCTTTTCAATACTTTATATTTCTATCTCGTATTTATTCTAAACTACTCTCTTTTATCATTTTTGTCAGCACCTTATTTAATTCCTACCAACTCCATTGCCCATTTTTTATAGAGATTATCGTACTTCCCCATTCTAATCAGTTATCTATCCCATTCTATATTCTATTAATATATATACCTATATAAGGTTTCCATAACTATGTTACACTATACTTCTTTTATTCCAAAAAATCAAAATCAAAATCAAAATTCTTTTAATCCACAAGAGAATCTGTCAATTTTCATTTCTTTAAAGTTTTTTCACTATTATTGCAGTTATTTCCTATATTTAAAGATTTCTCTATGATTTCCTTCCATTCTTCCTTTTTCATTAATATTACATGATTTTAACATATCCATGCAATCAGTTTATTCTCTTATTTTTTTCCCATAACTGTATTACTCTGTGCTTCTTTTCATTCAGAAAGACAAAAATCAAAATCAGAATTCTTTTGGTCCACGAGAGAAATCGTGTCACTTTTACTTTTTTAAAGTTTATTTGCTAATACTGCAATTATTGCCTATATTTGACAGTTTCTCTTTGATTTCCCTCCATTCTTTTGATCCTTTTTCAATAATATTCTTGTATTTTAATGTTAGCTTTCATGGATCAAGTCCACTTCATCAGACATAAGAGGGTAAATAGCACAGTGATTTGCAAACCTATCTGTTACGCCAACCAACCATTGTGTGCCTCTGTACCTGATATGTATTAATTTTATACCATGAAAACTCACTCTTCTGTCTAACTGAGTGGACTTGATCCATGAAAGCTAACATTAAAATACTGTTCAGGAGTTAGTATTTAAAGTACCACAACATTTTATTCTTTTGTTCTTTACTGTCTGATACACTCAGCTTCAAGCGCCTTCCTTTCCTGCCTTTCTTTGTGTAGGGCCTATATATTGACTTTTTGTCATGAGAAGGCAACTTCCCCTGGAAAAGACAATAATGCTGGGAAAGATTGAAGGTAGTAGGAAAAGATGTGGTGCAGAGATGGATTGCCTTCCTTAACAAGGCCTCAGGCTTGAGCTTACAAGAGCTGAGCAGGAATAATGAGGACAAGACATTTCAGAAAGATCTCCTTCAAGGGTTGCCAAATATCTGTGGAAGTTTATTGTACATAACAAGAGCAGCTGACTCTGATTGCAAATCTATTCAGGAGCTGAGGAAAGCTTATGGTAGCTAAGGCTAAGGCCCCTAGATAATGTGTGGCAATTAATGGTATAGTTTTGTAATTATTCATAATGCTTCTCATTACTTTATTTATTTATTAATCAAATGTATATACAGTACTTTGCTTTTTATCCCATCCCCCTCATATTTTAAAACATAATACAGTATAAATACTATCTTTGATAAGAATATGGCACATTGGATTTTTTTTTGGCCTGGGGATGCCTTAAATCAGAGCTCTCCAACCTTTTTTGCACCACAGACTGGTTTCATGCTAAACAATTTTTCCATGGACCAGTAAGTAGGGGGAGGAGCGCCACTGTAGTTCCAAACCAAGGAGGAGGGGCGCAGCCACCTTCCTGCCACACTTTTTGACTTGGGCAGTGAGGTATCACAATGTGCCACAATGTTTTTGCCTTCCCTTTTTGTGTGTGTGTTTTAAATTTTTGTTTTGTTTCTCATCTGATATGTCTGCACAGACTAACATGGCTACCACTCTTAAAAAACTAAAATTAAAAAGTAATCAGAAAAATTACTTATTACTCCTGCACAGGCAAAAAAAATAAATCATTCCCATCTATTATTTCATAGCATCCTTGTTGCTAAAGGGGTTGTATGTTCACATCCATTACTTCCTACTTTGTCTTCATTTAAACAATTTATGACATGGGGAGCATTTTTGCGTCGAAAATTGGGTGTTGGAAAACTGCAAACCAGAAAGAAATTGTCCACTACATCCAGCAGTATTTCTCACTCAATAATGGCCAATGCCCCCTGATACTGTGTAAAGCAGGGATTCTCAACCTGTGGCCCATGGTGCCATTTCATGTGGCCACCCACCACTTCCATCACGCCAGGAAGTGTCATGTGATAGAGGAAGGGCAAAATGGCCATCTGGCTCACAAAGCTGTCTGAGGGAGCATGACCCGGCCCCCGGCTTTAAAAGGTTGAGAACTCTGGGTGCAGAGTAGGATGGTCAATGAGAAGAAAGACAAGATAAAGTGAACCTGCATAGCTAATGCTATGTCTCCTCAATCATTATGCCATGCAGTAACATTGCAGTTCAGTTCCTTGACATTTAACATGTATCAGAGCTGAAGAGTAGTGTCTGGTGTTGGTTCAGTAGGTTTCCACATGATGTCCTTCTTCATTCTGTGCTGAGAGACCTGATTGTTTGCCTGGAGGGAAAAATATGTTGGTGTCCTTCATCATTTCTAAGCACCTTGGGGGGGGGGGAGGCATACCTTGTCTACTCATGGGCCCACTCTTTCTTTCTAGTTCTGGCATAGAGACCCAAGCTAGTTCAAGAGCTACTCCAAAAATTATCCTGTGATAATCTCTGCTCAGAAAATGCTGAGTTTTGTTTGTTCAGATGATCCCTTCTCCAGAGTCAGCCACTGAAAAGACAAACTGGAAGGGAAGTGAATCAACTGTTGGGTTTTGCTTTCCTTTGGTTTTCTCACTGGTAAGAAGGAGGGGCAGAAAGACGGTTTCCTGTTGGATTCCAGTCCTCACCACCCATTGTATACATCTGTTTCAGTTCATCTGACTTCACAGACGTCTGCTAGAGGCAGCCTGATGAGAAGAACTCACAGAGAAATGTTGTTCTGGAGCTGTTCCATGGCTTCAAAGTCAAGCCTATAGAAAGATGACCTCATTGCACACAACCTGTTTCCAGCCATCTATAAAACTGGGACATGCCATCGTAAATGTGACATATTCAAGGTCACCACCATCAAACTAGAAATCAATGTGAAACAACTGCCATTGCTTTGATTCCATGTCAAAAGCTGTTCAGGACAACTTGAATGTCTCTTCCACTCTTTATAGTCCTGGGATGGGGTGCAGGAGAACTATGAAACAAGTTAGGAACCAGCAACAGGTCTTACAAGCCACAATAATATACCCAGAGAGTAAGTTTCATTTATTTATTATTTATTTTATTTATGTACATTTATACCCAACCCTTTTGGTGCAAGTATTACTCATTTAACTAAGTGGAGCATATTTCAGAATAGATAAGCATGGAATGACATTTCCACTGATGCACATGAAATACTAGGAGCCAAACTAGATATGACATGCAGTATGTTATGTTGTTCAGTGCTGTACAGTATAGTGTTTTTATTAAAATAAACTAAAGGGGGGAGGGAGGAGTTTTGGGGTCATGGCATAAGAGGAAGGAGCTTTAACTATATGTTCACACTAACTTTAACCCTATAAGCCCCTAACACCTAATATTTTCAATGGGAGGAGGGTGCCCAATGGTGGAAATGGGATATTTCCCCCATTAGGATGTCTGATTTCATTTACAGTATCTTATTCTTCTTTATTTTTCCAAAAGAGTTCATGCTCCTTGCAAAAATGCAGTTAAGAAAAGGTGTATTTTGCTTTGTTATGAGTCTGAAGGGGTATCAAGTATCACGGATATAAATATAAATATAAATATAAATATAAATATAAATATAAATATAAATATAAATATAAATATAAATATAAATATAAATATAAATATAAATATAAATCTTTCCCCATTCTCCACTATATGTATAATCCACTCTGATGTAGAAAATGGATCCATTTCAAATGAGACTCACCTGACAGAGGAGGAATGCAGTGGTACCTTAATTCAAACCCACTCAGCATTGCATTTTTGGGTCTTTTCCTTTCAGTGACTTCCTTTCATAAGCACAATTTCTTTTTCTAGCATGTGTTATGCACATGTATATCTCCTTCTTTTATCAGATACATCTGTGCAACCTAGAAAATTTCTCTGATCTTCAGATTTTTCTTTGATTTATAGGTCATGCCACATTATCCACCAGTGAAGTGGCTTACTCAGGAGTTTGAGGCTCTTGAAGACCATCTACACAAACTCTGCAGATTCAAAAAGGGGTGCTGTGGAGAACTCTTCAGTAGGAAGTTACTGTGTCTTAGATATTTCCTCCTATGAAACCTTTAGGAAACCAGATTGCTTCATTACTATTGATTTCATTTCTAGGGTCTCAAAAGCAGGTGAGTGCCTCTCTGACACAGAATTCAATTTATCATTAAAAATAATGGCTGTCACGTCGTTGACAAAAATGGTAGACAGTTCATGCTATTACTCCAGGGTAGACAACTTTGCCTTTCCAGATGTAATTGAATTGAAGTTCTCGTTAGTTGTAGTTAACACAGCTAAGGGTAGAAGGTGTCAAAAAGTTCAGTCCCATAAGGTGAAGAATTTGCAGTTTGCTTCCTTGTGATACAACTGATTAATTGGGTCAGTTTCCCCATTTAATTGCCTTCCTCCCTAGATGCTTTGTTAGTAATAGAGTTCCATATACTGTATTGGCATGTCTGCTTCTATTTCTTTTGCCTTCTTTTGAGCCATTTGACCAGCATGTGTGAGGAAGGTATATTATTACAAATAGGCTGAGAAGAAAAGAGATGTCAATTGATTGTTAGAAGACATGTAAGCTTTTATCTATGGGGAATTTTAGACAGGAATGGCATTTTCCTTCTGAATATCTTTTCCCTTGAAACCACAAGGCAAACAGCAACATTTTCCTGTCTTTAGTGTGACAGATCTGGGCAACTATAACACCAGTCTCCACTCTCACCTGATACCTTTCTTCTGCTTATTTCTATGTTAATAAAAGTGGCCCCTGCCTGATGGTGTGAGTAACTTCCCACCAGGTAGAATCAGTCCAAAATATGTGAATTCCCCAAAAGAGCCTCTTCAAAGTTTGTGGTGTTATTGAACCATAATCAGGCATACCCTGGTAGTGACAACCTTGTGTTGCCGGCTAATCTTTCGATTAGGTGAAAGGAACTGTGGAGTGAACTCACCAAAAGGTGCCTTCATTTTGGCAGTTTCACACTTGGCTTAGACATGGAAGCAGCAGCAGCAGATTTAGCCCCCAGTTGTATCGCTTACTGCCTGGCATTGATTATATGAGGTTGAACATCTATAAGCACATTTCATTGTCTCTGCCTATAAATGTACAGCAATAATAAATATGGCAGCTAAGGGCCAGCTAAGCTAACATGGATGAAATTATGTTGAACCCAAACTGCTCCTAGTCTAAGGGAGTTGTACCATTCTTAGAACTAACCTTATCTTGACCTACATGTGTGCTGGCAAAGTAGCTATGACCCTTGGCTGGAGGATGTTTGAAACAGGCATAATCCCTCATGGTGATTTTTCTCTGCACTGTGGATGATGGTGGTGGCAATTTGTTTGTTCTGTGGGCTGATCTTTACTAGCAAATCTCTGAGATCAGCTGCTAAGAGGGAGTTCTGTCATTATGTCCACAGTGAGTCTAGGGCAGATCATAAAAGAAGAGGTGACATTTACAAAACTTTGTGTTTTTTCTCTTTGTTTTTGAGTCACATGAACAAAAAGCATATTATATCTACCTGTTTGGTCTGTGCCATCTTTAACTGCAGGTAAGGATTTCATGGTGCCTTAGTGGTTAGAATACTGGGTTTGACAGCAGGAAGGTCGGCAAGTCAGCGGTTTGAGACCCAAGTGCTGCATGGCAGAATGAGCTCCTGTCTATGTTCCAGCTCCTGCCAACCTAGTAGCTTGAAAGTAAGAAATTGCAAGTAGATAAATATGTACCACTTTGGTGGGAAAGGTAACAATATTTGGTTTTCTCTAGTGTCTAGTCATGGCTGCCACATGACTATGGAAATGTCTGTAGACATAGCACAGATTCTTTGGCTGTAAAGGGAGATTAGCAATGCACCCTAGAGTTGTATACAACTGGCTTTTGAGCAAGGGTAACCTGTACCTTTATCTTTCAGGACTTCTTTGGTTGGATTACAAGTGATGTCTATGACTGCAGAATTATGCTGTGTTTGTCATCCTAATCCACTACTTTCCTCTCCCTTTAGCTTTGTTACAGTTGCTAAATTCATGGCACTGCTTTATTCTTTGGACACTGGGCAAACTATCACTGAATATGTTGCCATAAAGAGAAATGTGGCTTCATTTTGATGGAGTTCTAACTTTCTGTTTTGGATCCCAACTTGTTCTTCTAATATGTTTGGCAGTAAGGAAGAAAATGTGCATACCTGACAGCAGAGAAAATGAAAAGGCTCTGTAACTTATATGTGCACAGTGCCAAGACTGTGCACACTAGGTATGTGCTGCTAGTAATAACACCCATTCATGGTTGTTCCAGAGTTTTGACTCCTGCTATGGGGTAAAAAAAAAGGAACAGAAGGAGCATAGAACCATTTGAAGCAAGGAAGACAAATAGGTGGAAGAGGATAAGGCTGATGATATTGGGAGAGAATTGAAGAGGTATGAGGGGATTTCCAAACTCAGAACTATTTCCTGATGCTATAGTATTTCTCCTGAAGACACATAGTTTCTTCAAAGTACAATCAAATACCAATGAACAATCAAAAAGCAAATGCAATACACAAAAGATACAATGAGACAAACTCATGGTATGACAATTAGATATCTTTTAGTATTTTTGTCATTTCACTTCATTGTATTTTTGTCATTTCACTTCATTGCGTTAATTGCACATTCTAAGTTTGGACTTCAGTGGAACTTTTATATTTCACCTTTGGTTTAAAAAAACCCCCAGCCTAAAATCTAGTTGAAATAAATGTATCTAAGAGCAATTGTATAGTACCCCCACCCCCACCCCCGTGGATGGTCCTTCATGCAATCATTTGGGTGATTGGTCATACACCTGATTTAACAAACATAGCACAAGCCAGTCACATAAAGGAAAGTGTGCCAGAAGATAGGTGAATTTAGTGCCTTGCCTGGGATACCTTGGAGTCGTTATTAAGTGCAGAGTCCATGTATTGGTGGATATCTCTGTGACAACATTCTGCACATGCAAATGGACCTCATAAATTAAGTCCATTTGCATGGGTTTTTTTTTAAAGCCATTTGGATATCATGTCACCTGCTGGCTAGATGGACCATGACATGTGCCCTCCACTTTCACCATGCCCAAGGGATCCGATGGAGGATGCTTTGGTGAGTTTTAGTCCTGGCCTAACATCATTGACAAGAGATGGACAACACCATCACTTCACCATGGGTTTGGAATTTAGACAAATTCAAACAAACAGACCACATGCTAATTAGTCATTGCAGCAGCATCAGAATCAAGACTTAGATCATATCCAGTAGATCTCTGTTGTTATAACTCTTAATCTGGCAAAATATAATGCAGCACAAAGATGCAGCATTTTTAAAATAGCTTCTTATATTAAAATTACAAATGCTAATACTAAGATCACATATACCCTAAGAATCAAATTAGATGATATGGTTAGCATGTCATCAGTGCTGCAGCCAGGATTCTAGATTTTTTTGGGAGGGGGGAATCTCAAGAGGGGCAACAATGTCACACACACACACACACACACACACACACACACACACACACACACACACACACACACACACTGGCATCCCAGAGTGGGTGGGTGGGGGCTGTTAGCTCAGGAGGGTTTTCACACACACCGCCCCCCTCTGGCTACTGCCCTGCATGTCAAGAAAAGTAGAGTCTCCTTAAGAAATAAGAGAGACTAGAAAGATGTATCTTTATCTTAGCATGATGATTCCCCATGCATATTACATTGCCTTTGTTTTGTGATTGTCCATTTAGAAGTAAATATGGGTTTAAAATGCCAGATCTGATTGCTGAAGTATAGAACTTTGAAGGAACTCACTGGAGGCAGAAATACAGAAGTAGGAAATACCCAACAGTTTCACAGAATCATGTAATAATGGATTTGGAAGGGTCTTTAAGGCTATCAATTCCAACCCTCTGTTCAATACATGTACCGTCTTATGCCAATGTTCTACCAGGACAATCTGAAACCTGTGAAAAAGAGCCAATGTGTATGTGAAATTGGGACAAGAGAATCTAAGTTCAAATCAATATTCAGGGATGCAGATGACTGAGTGACTTTCAGCCAGACATGAACTCTAAGCCTAGTCTATCTTACTGCTGAGAACATGAGGAAGGAGAACCATGTACGTAACTTTGATTTCATGGCTGCAAAAATAGTTTATATGTGTAATAACAACAACAGTAAGTCATGGAGAATACTGGAAATTATCCACCACCATACAAATGTCAGGTGGGCCCACATCTGTACAATATTTCCCAGGTTTTATTGAGCTTATCCAGCTGGATAAGCTGAAATGTCTAAGGTTGGGAAGCATCTTTTATTACAATATGCAATCTGGCTCATGGAAATAAAGGGGGAGAGTTGGGGTAGCAAGTACCTGATTATTATTTCCCCCACAAGTACATCTATTTTGTACCCTGCCAAAGATGTCAAAGCCTTATGTGGGTACAAGTTTCAGACAGTGATTATTTGGAAACTGAAGTACAGTAGTGCATTTCAATGGGTTGAAAGCTATTTTGGATATATGATACATGAAAATTTCCATATGGATTGTATGACATTTCTTTCATAATTTCTTCTAGTTTTCAACTGCAAGCATAACTCTCCACTTATCAAGGTCAGCACAAATCTGCAGGCATAATTGATAAGTTATTAACAGAGGCTAAATGTCAGTTATCCTAATATTAAGCTTTCTGCTGCTCTGCCTGGGATTGTTGGACTGGCTTGCATCCCTGTTATGCTGACAATCTGTTTTCTGTTATCAGGAGATAGCCTGACAGCCATTTAACTTTTCATTTAGAAAAATCCAAGAGCATTTGCATTTTTCCTGCAACAAGGGATGAGTCACTGAAACCAACAATTTACACAGAACAATAATGGACTAAAAAGAGACAATGCTGAACCTCCACAGCCATGATGAAGCCATTGCAAGATTGGGCTATCATTTCATGGGAAGCATTTTCAAATATATTATTTTGTCTCTCCATGAAAGGAGAATCCAGCCTGTCTTCTCTATGCCTGTCTCTGCTCTGCCAGAACTCCATAGTTAAGTGATATAATTCCATGCATGGGTCAGTTAGTAGCTATAAGAGTCTATAGTCCTAAAGAACATAATTATGTATTGTTTATAAATGTACAGATGTCACAAACAGTCACTGGGTTCTTTTTCCTCCTCACCAGGAACCTGATGTTGAGTTGGAGTCCCTTGCTCCTCAGAGGCAGTCATGTGTAAAGCAAACATACAGAACAAAGGAGAGAAAAAAAGAAGGATACATCATTATTTGCTTTCTCTCCTTGGTCACTTTAGTAACAATGTTGGTTTGAAGAGCTAGGACTTGGGAAACCTGAAATTTTCATCTGATGTTATCTGCTATAATATTTAAGCCCTGGTGTATATAAAAGAGCCGAGCAAAGGGTACAGACAATAAATAAATATTGGAGGACGCTAAAACAATTTAAAAGCATTCAGTAGGATAAAGCAGTGTAGAAATATCTGTAACCTGGGAGACAGAGTCAGGTCATGGCTTGTGTGCCTCAAAGTTTGGTGAAGAATCAAGTTTTAATTGAATGCTGAAATGAGGCGAACGTCAGTATCAGTGAGGCCTAAAAGACTGATCTACATGTGAGGTGAAACAGTAGAAAAGGCCTTCTGCTGTGCCAGCAAAATTCCTCACAATGCATAACTCAGTGATTTTGGCATGGTTGGAAATTCAATTCTAATGTAGAGTACTCATATCTAAGGTCTATGCCCTACATGCTTATACATGTTCCACACATAGCTTGTGTGTGCAACATGGAGGCAAAAATAATTTGATCAAAGCATCACAACTGGAGATTACTGTGCTCTGTGCAAAATCAGAATGTAACTTAGTTAGATCTTAATAGAATCTACTTGTCTATTGGAGGTTTCTCATTTTATATTACCCATTAACTTTTCCATATAAGAACCTAAGTTTCAAAAGGAAGCAATGAAGGAGGTAAACACAAATTATTTGGCAAGATTACTTGAGTGAAGAGTTGGGAGGAGAAAGACAACTGTTACCTAGGATGGAATTTGAAACCACATCCCAAAATGCATTGATCTGCCAAGGTTTTTGGAACTCTCTTCTATATTTTCTTTTTGCACTTTCCATAAATTTTTGGTGTGCAGCCTGAGGAAATGGATTATCAATGAAAGTGTCTGTTTGATTGATTTGTTAATGGTCTAATAAATGTATTACCTGCTGTTGCCTTTGTAATTATAGCTAGTTACTCTGTAATGTGTAGAAATGAATGATCCGAGGTATTTTGTTATCTGAGGCAGAGCTCTCTAAAGTAAGGCAGATAGGACTTTAGGTTTGTCATATTAGTTTGGAACCTGAGTCAGAACACCTCACAAACATCTATCCCTTCCTAGAATCGTTTTAGAAAAATCAACAATAACACTGCATCACAAAAAAGAAGAAGAAGAAGAAGAAGTCTGTTACTTGGTCTAATCCATGTGTCCTATAATAAATCAAGTGTGCTGAATCCAAATCTGAACTCTGATTCTGCCTAGGATGTCAGGCTCTTAAGCTAATTACACATGTAGATGTGATTGTTTGGTTTATTAACACAGCTGTGCCTACTCATCTTTAGCTCAAAACAGACTCACTATAGCAGGCATTTTCAACCTATGGCCAACCTCAGCCCATGAAACCTTTTCATCCAGTCCCTGATGCCCTCCTCATTCCTGCTGCTGCCCTGAACTCACACGAGAACTCACCAAAATCATGTGAGACCTCTCTGAAAATGCATGTTTTCATGCGAGAACTCATGCAAAAACACTTGACTGGCTCACACAGCCATTCTGAGTGGAGTGATCCAGCCCCCGCCCTGAAAAGTTTGAGAAAGCCTGCAGTGTGGCCTAGCTGTACTATCCAATAAGATGGTTTCACACTAGAGAAAAGTCCTTGGTCCATGTCATCTTATATACCTATTTCTGATGTTAGCTCACTGACTTGCCCAGATATGCCCAACTGCTGCTGGAACATGTATGCTACCAGGGAACATGATTCAGCAGAGGTGCACCAGGCTCAGTGGTAGTTGCAACTTTTATAATGTTCCCATGTAAAAATACATAACTCAATTATCGACCATTTGAATAGCTATAGCATGCCTGTAACTTAAAATATGTATATGATAGGCAAATTCTGAGTTCAGATTTGGAATCAGCACACTTGATGCCATGTAAATCACATGTGTTATTCCCATTAGCAAAATCGTTGTTGTGCAGTACAATCAATAACAATTTCTTGCTCTTTCATAACAGCAAAGACCTGCTACTTAAGGCAGCTACCTCACTTTGCTTAATGGTGGAAAGAACTAGTGGGGTTCACATTTAAATGTTACAAGTAGAACAATCAAGGAGCTGATAATTTGTGGATCTCACAACCTTCAACCCTCCCCCCTTTTGAAAATGAAATACTGTACCTGCCTTTCTGAAGGGAGTGGGGAACAGAATACAAGCAGTTATTTTGCAGTTTCTGTAACAATGAGAATAGGCTCTTACAATGTGCTAGGTGGAATTAGCTGTAAGACAAACTATTCAGTACATGGTGAGTTATGCTGTTTGTAGCCACTTATCTGAATTAGAAGCAGGTGTGGTGGATTTTTTCCACAATCATTATGACTTCCATTCTCAGATTCTCAGGTTACAAGTGTTATAATTCCCCCCACTGTAGATGAGTCATCGGAGTAAGATGACATTTGCTGGAGAGACAATCTGGTCCTGAAATGTCAGAACAACAGCCGTGTTGGCCTCTGCAGCAAAATGAAAGAGCCTGGTGGCACCATAAGGATGAACTAGTTTACAGTGGCACATGCTTTTAAAGGTATGTAGTGGCTGGTAACTCCAAATGATGAAGGGGGAGAGGGTTCAGTTGAAATACGGGGATAATTAGCATCTGAATAGAGAAGCAAAATCATGCCTATCGACTTCTATCTAAGCACCACATGTTTTACAGATGGTATGTACATGTGAGTGTAATGTGGACAGTTGTGATGTGACTTAGAGTATGACTACACTGCTAAACTGAATTAGAGCAACTGAGCTCTAGTGCTGTTTGATTTTCAGGCTCGACAATTGAAATCATGGTGAGTGCTCTCTTGGACTTGCAGATCGAATTGCAATGCAATTGGCAGTCAATCCAACCTGCAGCCCACCTTCCTTCTTCCTTTCCTTCCTTTCATCCTGCAATCCCACTTCTGCCCTTCTTTCCTTCATGTGATCTTGGCTCTTTTGTGTTTTAAAAAATTAAATATATGAGAATGGTGCTATATCATTTTATTGCTATGTCTTCATTGTTATGATTATTTTTGTATTTATCTCCTCACCCCTTCCCAGACAACAACCATAGAAGAAGCAATCAAGATGAAATGGAATGTGTTGCCTGCTGGTTTTGGAAGGGTTATACAGTGTTCCAGAAAAGGTAGCAGCATTTGAAACACATTGCAGGGACAAATTTCATGAGAACAAAGACCTAGTGATAAGGTGATAGGATGATCTAGCATTATTCTCATATATTTAAGAAATAAAAGAGGATGATGATCAGGGCAGAGCAAACAATGCAAGGGCTTGTTACCATAGTCCTGAACATCACACCCAAAACATCACCTATATACAGTAAAACCTCACATAAAGAGCACCTCGATTAGAGAGTAACTTGCTTAAAGAGCAAAATTTTCTCTGAATGGTCACCTTGCTTAACAACCAAAACCAAGCAAAAACTTGCTTAACAACTAAATCAGGGTTCGCAACCCCCCTCCCCCTGAAGTCACAATTGGTCACTTACAATGGTGTTTCGCTTAAAGAGCAAACTCACTTAACAAGCAATCCCGTGGAACACATTATGCTCTTTAACAAGGTACAACTGTATATCTACAGAGATGCTCCCATCTTTACACACATCTGGAAAAAGTGGTCTGACATGAAAAAAGGAGAAGCCTTCCAGAGGCACAGAAAAATAGCTGCATCAGAAGGGGGAAAGCCACAGATGGATTTGATTCAGCCTTTGCTTCATACAGACAGCAAAAATAAATAACTAAAAATAATAATTCAAATTCTATTTTAGAAATGAAGCAAATCTTGATGTCTGTGATAGTGCAGTGAGCCACTACCCCAAGTGTTCTTTACCAGATGGATGGGATATAAATGCAAACAAAAAAAATTACAATGCATTTCATTTGACTTGGAACTCTGGTTGCTTATCATATGGTATAATGCACACTGAACCTTCTGGTGCTGGAGGGAAAGGAATGCCCAGTTCATACTGGGTACAGAATTTAATCTGCCAAATGCTAAAGTGCTGAAATGCTCTATCTTCAAGCTATGATTCCAGGAACACTGTGGTTTTCTAAATCAAATCTTGATCTCCAGATGATGTCTGCTATAGCAATTCAGAGTGAAACTAAGGGCCTCGTCTATGTTTACAGAAACTTTCCCCTCCAGATTGAAATAATGTATAATAATGACTCAAACCACAGATCTGTCTAGTCTAACATTATCTTTGCACAGTGGCCAACCAGGTGTTCATGGAAACCCCACAGATAGAACATGGGTTAACAGCATTTCCCTGTTTGAATTCCCATGGCAGCTGGCATTTAAAGGTAGTATGCTTCTGATTTCAGAGGCAGAGTTTGAGAAAGTTACATTTTTGAGCTTTGACGTCCATAATCTGTCATTCTGGTTAGAGACCCTGGGTGCTGTAATTTAAAGAAGAAACTTTCCCAATATTTGATTGGAGACAATAAACTGATAGCCTTTTTGACATGATTTTAATCAATGTTCTGCTACTTGTCCAAACTGATAATAATCACTGAATTTTGCAGTAGTGAATGTTACAGTTTAATTAGGAACTGTACAAAAGAACTATGGTATTCTTTTGTCCTGAAACTTCTGCCATTCTGCTTCAGTGGATGTCTTCAGGGTCCAGTTTTGCAATAGAAGAGAAACATTTCTCTCTTGCCATGTTCTTCATACCTTAGCCAGAACCCTATTGAGACAAACTGTGTATATGGGGGTCAATATTTTGCTCTTTCTCTATGCATTTAGTTCAAGTGTGTTTATTGGCTGGGGCAAACACACTTGAACTAAATGCATAGAGAAAGAACAAAATATTGACCCCATATACACAGTTTGTCTCAATAGGGTTCTGGCTAAGGTATGAAGAACATGGCAAGAGAGAAATGTTTCTCTTCTCTTGCAAAACTAGACCCTGAAGACATCCACTGAAGCAGAATGGCAGAAGTTTCGGGACAAAAGAATAGTTCTTTTGTACAGTTCCTAATTAAACTGTAACATTCACTACTGCAAGGAGAAAGCTTGGGTGAACTTGCATTCAAATTAAGACTTGCCTAAAACCTGCCCCGCTTTACTGTGCTGCTGCTACATATAACTTAACAAACTGTACACAGAAGTCCAGGGTTTGGCCATACACTTGAGATTCATATAGGAGCACTATAGTAATCAGAGTTCTATTTTTGATTCCTTTTCTAATAACCTCCCTCCCCATGGAACAAATGTCTTTTTTCACAACAGCTGCATGCTAGGTCAATGTTCTCATCCAGTCCTCCACCACAACGTCATGATTCCTTTCCACATCAATCACCACTCATTTTAAAGCACATCAACAGATGCGCAATTCTAGGTTTTATCTTGGCCCATTGTATTCATTCATTCATTCATTCATTTATGCATGCATGGATGCATGCTTACATGAATAGTCTGGAAAAATTTCCAAAACTTCAGAGGTACTGTATGTGGTTGTTTATTGATGAAGCAGTATCAATATTCAAAATGCTTTACAAAAAAACAAGTTCTTTTCCTGAGGAACATATGCATTAAAAATTGAATGCATCAGCAAAAGTGAAAAATGCAAAGAAGTCCGAAGTGGAGTTGGCAAACCTGAAGAATCAGCCTGAGAATACAATGGTGTCAGTTTTCACCTCAGGGGGTTCAGAATCAGTGGCTAATTTCTTTGTCTCTGTATAGACAATCAAGTGGCTGGCATCTTTGTTTTTCTATAGACAAAGAGATGCCTGCAAATTAGAGGGTGACTACATGGGTATTTCACTGGCTGTTTAGTCTGCTATGGTATGGGTTGGTTTCTTCTTTTTGCCAGCAATCAGATGACGTATTTGCTAGAATAAACTAGGCCACCCCCTCAGAGTGTTTCTACTTGTGAGTCCCTGTCAGAAGCGAATCTTGTTTTCAGGTGCAGGTAGGGTCATTTTGTTTTGTTTGATCAGCATGTGTGATTGCTGGAAATGAACCAAAGCACACTCTCCTGTTTTTAATTTTCCAGTTGGTTCAATTTTATAATATCATTAGTGGCTTAAAAAGACAGCTGAGGCACTTAAAGATACTGAGAAATTAAAAATAAAATAAAATTCTTTTTTGCTCTATTTCTCTTTGCATTATACCAGGGGTCAGCAAACTTGGCTCTCCAGGTGTTCTTGGACTTCAATTCCCAGAAGCCCAAGTCAGTACACCTGCTGATCAGGGCTTCTGGGTATTGAAGTCCAAGAACCTCTGGAGAGCCAAGTTTGCTGACCCCTGCATTATACCTTTGAAAGTGGGAGGAAATAGGAAGGGGCAAGGAGGGGGATAATGTTTATTTTCTTTATAGCTTTCTTCAAAGGAGGCTGTTTATTTTTCAACATATTAGTGTAGTACTAATTGAGAGACATCTTAGTGCTACTCTTAAGCACAATGTACATGTGCTTAAGTGTGCTGACTGTGAAGCCATCTCAATTCCCTAGAATCTGCATCTGAAGATATTTTCATGGTCATGTGGCAAGCATGATTAGACACCAGAGTGCATGGAGCACTGTTTACCTTCCGACCCTTTGTCAAATTTAATGACTTAACCACTAAGTGACAGCAGTCCCAGAAAGTGTACGAGAGAGAGAGAGAGAGAGAGAGAGAGAGAGAGAGGTATAATGAACGTGTGATGCTTGGTGCCAGCTGAGTACTTGTAGGGAGTGAAGTGCAAGCTGTAAAGCAGGAATTCTCAACCTTTTAAAGCCCAGGGCTGGGTCACATTCCCTCAGACAGCTTCAGGTGCCAGATGGCCATTTTGCCCTTCCTTCACCAATTCCTGGTGTGGTAGAGGCAGTGGGGGCCACATGAAATGGTGCCACGGGCTGCATCTGCCCCATGGGCTGCAGGTTGAGAATCCCTGCTCTAAAGCATATCATGAACAACAATAAAAGCTACAGTAACAACAATAACCCACCAACGTGTGGTTACCCTGAAAAATGTCTACCCAGAAGACGTATCAATGATTTGAAACTATAGCCAGCATTCTAAGGCCCACAGCCACCACATTTCTGTAGTGCCTGGCTGAAGATGAGTCTCTCTGGCACCAGATGGAGGGCTTTTTTGGTGGCCGCTCTGGCCCTTTGGAAGCTCCTGCTGACTGACCTCCACCTCCAATCAGAATTGCTAGCATTCAGGAAAGGCCTGAAGACCTGGCTGGCCCAGTGGGTGTGGGGTGCCGCGATGGGAGCAGCCCCACCTCCGCTGG
The DNA here is from genome assembly GCA_030440675.1 of Furcifer pardalis. Taxonomy (NCBI): domain Eukaryota; kingdom Metazoa; phylum Chordata; class Lepidosauria; order Squamata; family Chamaeleonidae; genus Furcifer; species Furcifer pardalis. The sequence continues at coordinate 80,944,383 of CP126892.1, forward strand.
CTCATATGACTACTCTAAATATGACTGCTCTACAGAACCTGACTGGCAGGAATGGTGTGGGGTAATGAGGGTTTACTGACACCCCCTCGCTGGCTTATTTAACATCCTGTATCTTCCCCCACCTCCATTCCTTCCCCCATTCCTGTATTCGGTGGGTTAGTGTAGGGAATGAGAAGTTTTTAAAGGGGTTTTAATTTTAATTTAACTTTGTTCTTTTTGTGTTTTTAGGGGTTTATTTTATGTCTGTTGTGCTCCGCCCTGAGTCGCTTGTGCCAGTAGGGCGGAATATAAATTTGAAAAAATAAATAAATAAATAACTCGCCATCTGGGGACTTTAGTTTAATTGTCTAAGTATGTTTTAATGTTTTAAGGTGTACTTTAGCTGTTTAAGTGTACTGATTTTTATACTTTATTCCAGTTATTCTCTTCATTATGGTATTACAACTTTTTAGAACACAATACATATATTATACATATAAGTAGAATGGTTAAGAGATAGGGTGTATTGAAAAGATTTGAATTAATTTTTAAAGTTCTTTTTTTGGTTATAATTGTTCTTGTTCTTTCTTTTTTTGGTATGTCATGTCATTTTGTATTTTGTTGCTTTTTTAAAATATTTTTTTTGTTAAAAAAATCTTAATTTTTTTTAAACAAGTGTACTGATTTTAGTTGTAATGTTGAGACTCAATTTTTGTCATTTTTGTTGACTGTAAGCTGCCCTGAGTTGCCATGGTGAGTGGGCAGCAATATAAGTCTAAATAATAAATACATAAATATTAAATTTTTAAAGAGTATTTTTGTGTGGCCCAATAAAGTTCTTCAGGGATCTGGCTGTGGAACCAGAGGTTGGGAGTTTGATTCCCCATTGTGCCTCACAGGAGAACAGCCTGCCTATGTGGCCCTTGGGCAAGCTGCACAGTCCCAGAAGGCTGCTAGTAGAAGGGAATGATAAACCACTTGTGTCTATTGTATACCTTGGAAATCCAGGAAAAGGTTGTCATGAGTCAGAATTGGATCAATGGGATACAATTAGTATTATTATTAAGGTGATTAACCAATCTTACTTTTAGACCATGACGTTGGCCTCTAAAAAAATAATAATTTATGAATGTGACCTGGTAAAAGATTGCAGCCTGAAAAGAAGAAATACTGTACTGTAGTAAAGGTAAAGGTTTCCCTTGCTCGAAAGCCAGTTGTATCCGACTATAGGGCTCAGTGCTCATCTCTGTTTCTAAGCCGAAGAGCCAGCGCTGTCTGCTTCTGCAGACGTTTCCATGGTCATGTGGCAGGCATGACTAGACACTGGAGCGCATGGAACACTGTTACCTTTGCACTGAAGAGGTCCCTATTTATCTACTTGTAATTTCTTGTTTTCGAACTGCTAGGTTGGCAGGAGCTGGGACATAGACGGGAGCTCATTCCATCCTGCAGTACTCGGGAATCAAACTGCTGACCTTCCGCCTCCCAGTCAGTGTCTTAGTGACTTGAGCCACTGCAGTCCTGTACTGTACTGTACTTCAGGCAAAAATAATCTGTCAAGAATCAAGATGCTTTTTTTTAATATACAAAGTAATTCTGGATGGATTCAGGAAGAATTATATTTACTTTTCATCCAGGCATAGTATAGTTCCCTGACTAATTTTTTTCAGGCCCCACTGATTTTAATTTAGTTTTCCTATGTCCCTTAATTTAGAAGATAGAACATTTTAAAGGGTTTTGATTTCAGCATCCTTTAATTAAAAAACAAAAACAAACCACCACTACCATTCAATTGACTTAGCCACATGACAAACAGCCAGTAAACACTAATATTCCATTACTCAAAATATCTTTCCTAACAGATGTGCTCCCCCCCACATATTGCTTCTTAATTTGAGAATGGTTTTCCTTCTCTGTCTAAAAATAAGAATACCATAAAAGTGTGCCCCCATGAATTCATCTGTGGAGTGTGAAGGTGCAATCTATTGTAATTAATGCTAATTAAGTATTATATGGTCAAATGAGCAAGAAATGCACAGCCAGAGTCTGAAATGTTAATTGCATGAAAATTGGATAATCAATTCTACGTTTGAATACATGCCTGCATAAATGAGTGGATGCCAGAGACATCTCCTTCTCTTCTTCTTTTTAAAGATCAGTGGAAATTTTGAAAAGAAATGCATGCAAACTTTCTTGACTGGGGAGAAAAGCAAAAGAGAACGCAAATAAGGGAAGGAGGGAGAAAGTAATTATACATATGATAGGAACAGAATCCCACTTTTACTAATTTATCAAATGGGAAGTGTTTATTTTATTCAAGGTTGTATACAGCAATACTAATACTAAAGAAAGATAGAACTTGTGAATTAACACTCTGATGTTAATTTTTCATTATTATTATTCTGCCATATCTGAATCTGAATCTGAATCTTGGCAATCCTCATGGTGATCTGCCATGAAGATTGTCCTGAGCATATAATGCAGTGGCCTTTCATCTGCCTACCACATGACATCCACACCATTGATCCAGTTCTGCAAGTCCTTTTCTGGTCCTGAGGCCCTTTGGCACACAAAGTCCTCCACAGTCCTAGGCTAGTATTGATGAAGCTGCTACCCTTCATCGAGATGGATTCAAGTGGGATTTAATCCACTTGGGGACTATCACCGTTTCCTGTGTACTTCAGCACCCAGGGCCATTAGTCCTTAGGGTTGTCAGGTTAGATAACCACCACCTGACACTCAGCACTAAATCACTGGCAGTATGGGTCTACTCTATTACCATAGCAGGCTATTAATTATAAGGAGAGGAAACAAAGTACTGTACTTTGTGGAACGTCTAAGACAATTCAGCTTTGACGTGGTGTAAGCTTTTGTGGATAACATTCCACTTCAGCAGATTACAGGAAATACACTGAAAAAGTGTGCTATGGTCTGTGAAAAGATATGTCAAACAGAACATGCTAGCCACTTGACTCTTTGTTATTTTTGATGGAATGGATGAAAACAGCTCTCTTTTCCCCACTCCCAAAAATGTTTACAATAAATAAAACTGGCTGCTTATAACAAGAGAGAGAGAGAGAGAATAGAAGTGCTTCAGTCATGAAGAAGACAGGAAAGAACAAAGATGTGCATAATATTTGGGTATGCTTTTTACACATACAGATGTACATTTAAAAATAATTAAGTTAAATGTAATATTTTTATGACAAAACAAACAATTCCCCTCATAGAAGCAAAGTGACGTTTTAATGGTTGCTGTAAAAAACATGATTGCAAGAATGTTACATGAGTAAAATCAACCATCTAGTTATAGAGTTAGTATAGTATAGTGGGTAAAATGACAACGATTCCTTATATATAGTCTTTATCTTGAAAACTCTATTAAGCCTGCCATGTTACATACTTGATGATACATAACACAACTCACCAATATTTAGATAAAGTGGTACCTCCTGTCATTTTTAACTTTTGCTGAATGTGCCTATCTTTTGAAATTGATCCATTGTATTAGAGATGGATATACATTTAGTTTCCAATTTGATAATGGATTTTGGACAAATCCTAAAGTGAAGCCCTGAGGATGTAAGGGATATTAAAAGCTAGTTTGTGATATGTATTTCCTTTTTAAGTCAAAACCATTGTCATCGTCAGTATTACATATTTCTTCAAAACACACTCACACAACTAAACCCATGCTCAAATAGCCTAGAATCTGTCCCCTAATGAGAAAGTGAATAATCACTCGAACAATTATCCCTGCTCATAAATGGTGGGTTTATAATTTTTAAATGGTGCCATGAGCTATTTTAATTTCTACGTTTAGATAATTTGCTTTTCTGCATCATTTATATGTCTGTCTTTCCGAGTTACACCTGGCCTGTTTGCAGTGAATATTTGAATTAGCCTAAGATTATTAAGTCTCACAGTGAGATATGTGATACTGGACTAATTCTGATCACTTTTCATGCTTAGAAACAGTACAAATTTAACATTAAGACAGCCTGTTACATTATATGACTGGAATGATTTTCCCACTTCTTCCATGACAATAGGTGGGGAAAGATGGCTCTCTGTATATCCAGAGGTATAATGGTGCACTCTGAAATGCAGCAATTTACCTGAAATGCAGTCATTTACGTTGACTGTTTAGGACAGCAGTGGCTTAGTGGTTAAGGTCCTCAACTTGACAACTGGAAGGTTGGCTGGTCATCAGTTCGAAACCCAAGTGCTGTGGGATGGAGTGTCTCAGCTCCTGCCAACCTACCAGTTCAAAATCAAGAAATTGCAAGTAGGTAAATAAGGACTGCATCAGTGGGAAGGTAACAGCATTCTGTATCCTCAGGTGTCTAGTTATGCCTGCCACATGACCGTGGAAATGTCTGTGAATGCAGACAGCACTGGTGTTTTCCCTATAAATGGAGATGAGCACTGAACCGTAGGGTCAAATACAACTGGATTTCGAGCAAGGGTGACCTTTGCCTTACCTTGACAGTTCACAAACCTACATCCCCAAATAGAACCCAGAGAGGCAGAAATCTTTGTTGAACTGAAGTACACAACTGAACTTTTTAATTTCTGGCTTCACTGTCGGCTATCTGACCCAATGAGCTCTTCAGCATTTGTAAAAAGTTGTAGAATGCAGAGATGGTAAATGATTCTTTTTTGGATAATACTCCCCATTATCTCACAGCCAAGAATCACTATACCTTCTTCTGCTGCTGCTGTATCTCCAAATATTGGCGATCATCATGGAAATAATCCATGACAACTGTCCTGAGAATATAATGCAGTGGTCTTTCATCTGCTTTCCACATGGCAGCATGACACCTATACCACTGATCCAATTCTATGAGTCACTTTCTGGTCCTCAGCCCCAGGCCAGTATTGATGAAGCTGCTGCCCTCCATCAAGATGGATTCAAGTGAGATTTAATCCACTTGGGGACCATCACCCTTCCCTGTGGACTTCTTCACCTAAGGCCATTAGTCCTTAGGGTTGTCAGGTTAGTTAACCGCCACCTGACACTCAGTGTTGAGATCACTAGAAGTATGGTCTACTCTATTACCATAGCAGGATGGCCTAGCCAGGAGTTATACTAAGAGTTGAAATCCAGAAAACAAACTTGGAGGAATAAAATGAAGGTGGAAAGTTTGCACTAATCTGGCACAAAAGCAACAATATTCTGTTTATGGTACTGGGTTAGCAAGATGGACAAAGCAAGCGTTACTAACAGAGGCGTAGCTACCGCCGTATCTGCCGTATCAATTATACGGGGCCCCCGGGTCACGGGGGCCCCCAACGTGCGTAAACAAAACAAATCTTTACCCTTCCTAAGGGCCCCCAAAAGATTTTTATACGGGGCCCCGCCAAAGCACGCTACTCTTCTGGTTACTAACAAGCATTTGACTTTGCTACTATCAGTTATAGTAGCATAAATGCAAGTCATAGGTGAACTCATTTAAGAATGAGCAGCTCTAACTACAGCTGTGAATGAGAACTACTGTGCATGTCTGGCATGGTACTTTTAAATCTGTTTTTAACCTGCACAATTAAGATAAACCTGTCTGTGATTATTTTAGGACACTTTTAAAAAGGGGTGACCAAACTACAGCCTACAGGCCGGATTCCCACTGACACTAGAAATGACCCACCACAGCCAGAAGTGCCAAAATCGTTGTGAAAAAATGCCAAAATGTGGCAGAAACATGCCAATTTTTTTTTTTGAGAAATGGCACAAAAACGTTCTCCCCTCATTCCCTCCTCCGTGGGAAGTGGTGGGGCGGGAAAATGCCAGAAAACAGGTGGAGAATCCATGCGCCACTGCTGTCGGGAGGAACCACATGACCAGCCCACTCAGCTGTTTGAGAGGACATGGTCAAACCCCGGCAGGAAAAGTTTTGGCACCCCTGGACTAAGTAAACACTTTTCTTTTGAGGGGGCAGAGTAAGAGCCCAATTGGATGTGGTCGATCTTGGTGTTATATCTATTAAGAATATTTTAGGACTAGAATCCTATCCCATCTAATAAAGAAACACCAATGGGATGCTGACACAGGCAGACTTCTACATTCAAATGTCATCATAGACCAAGGCAAGGACTGGGCTAGGGTCCTTGTTTGGTCACAGACTAACTAGGTCAAAGGGACTGTTAGCATAGATCACGACTCTTTGGTAATGTGCTACTAACAATTTTATATTGCCACTAGAAATCAGTTAAATACATCAACATAAGTGGGCTGGGGTAGCCTGATGGATAAGAAGCTGAGAGAGCTTGATGACCAGAAGGTCAGCAGTTTCAGATGCAGAAGCTGCACTATGGGGTGCGCTCCCATCATCTATCCCAGCTCCTGCCAACCCAGCAGTTCAAAAGCAAGAAATTGTAAGTAGATAAATTGGCACTGCTTCAGTGGGAAAGGTAACAGCATTCTGTGCACTTTGGTGTCTAGTCAAGTCTGCTACATGACCACAGGAACATCTACAGCTAGCACTGGCTCTTTGGCTATAAACAGAGATGAGCGCCACCCACTAGATGTGGACATGACTGGCTTTCGAGCAAGGGAGACCTTTATCTTTTTCTTACGCCAACATAGCTATAAATCTCATGAAATGACCATCTCAAATAACATAAGAAACAATTTTAACTGCTTTGCTAAAATACATATGATGCTGATGGTCTGTCTGGACGGACATCCCGCTACGGTAATGGAGTAGACTATATAGCCAGCGACTCAACGTTGAGTATTGGGTAGCAGTAAATAACATCACTCCTTAAAGGGGCCAATGGCTATGGGCAGATGAGCCTCTTTAGGTGGGGTGAAGGAAATGTCACTGGAAATGATCATATTGGAACCTCTTCACTATTCTGATTCCCAATGGTCATGGAAGTGGAAGAGGCCATGCCAGATGGACTGGCTGTGGTGGCACACCTTGTCAATATCCTCAAGGCTGCAGCAGTCCCTTGTAGTCCCGGTGTTAAATCCTGCATGTCTCATTTCATATGTGCTGCAGGAGATGGCTCCATGATCACAGTGTATGGGTTACTTCATGGCAAGCTGGGATCCACCTTAAAGAAATTCATGCCAATTGCCATTTTCCTGCTTCAGGAGAAAATGCATTCTCACATATGAGTTGCAGCCGACAATATGATGCTGATGTCATTCATCATGTTACATTGGGGAAATAATGACAGTAGAAACTTCCTCCCCTGTAAAATAATGTGGCACAGATATTGCCATTATTTTTAAATGCTGCTTCCAAACGTTGGTATATACCAGAGTTAACGAGGTTTGTCATTATTAGGTTTTATTGGGACCCTTATGCAATACGATATTAATATAATCTATGGTTCAGGTTCAAAAGAGCTAACTGAGCTAATCATTTTGAAATGCAGGTTTTTAATTATGGCTGTAAATTGATTAAAGCATTTAAATAGATTAGCTGTGTGGATTGGAACTGATTAATCCTTTAAATTTAGAATACATTTATGAATTGCAGAGGCTCCATTAAGGAGATTAGTGAGGATCCTGAGGGAAAAGACCATTTCTCTTAAAGATTTACATGCATATATATGCAATGTGGCACAACTACTAATTGTAGGGTTGGTGCACAGCGTCTGAACCATGTTCAGGGGGTAGTGATCCAGTTCTTTTGAACACATTAACAGGGGAATACCAAGGCAATCTCTGGTCACTTTCCCCACATGTTGAGCAAAGGAGGCATTTCTGTCTATAGGCTTCCTATGAAAGCCAGGACCTTAAATTTGCAGGGTTCCTGCTCTACCCACACAGGAATGTTTCTTCTGCAGAGGTAATCACTCTTCATATAGAGAAAGTGATTGTGGAGAGGAGAAGGACTAGGTGTTACCTTGCTAATGAAGGGAAAAACTAGAGAAGTGTCTCCTGAAAAGGGCTTTTTCCCCTGTTGCAGAACAGCAAATTACTGTACAATCCTTTCCCTTCAAGTCAAGGTAAACATTACCCAAATTAAATCAGCTTATTTTAGAATATGAAGCTGAAGATCTTGTAATACTGTACCTCTCCCCGCCCTAAACAATAAAACTGTACTACAGAGTGCAGAAGAATAGACACTTTTGAACTGTGGTGCTGGAGAAGACTCTTGAGAGTCCCCTGGACTGCAAATAAATTGTCAGTCCTAAAGGAAATCTATTCTGACTGCTCTGTGGAAGGACAAACATTGAAGGTGAAGCTCAATTACTTTGGCCACCAAATGAGAAGAGAGGACTCACTGGAGAAGGTGCTGTTGGTGGGAAAGATTGAAGACAAAAGGAGAAGGGGCGGCAGAGGATGAGATGGCTAGATGGCGTCATTGACGCAATGGGTGTAGATCTGAGTGGGCTACAGATGATGGCAGATGACAGTGTGACTGAACAACAACAGATAAAATAACAAAACTTTACATTTTATAATTTTAAAAAATCTGCTGCTGAATGGTAGGGTCAGCCTTGACTTTGTTCTTAAACTGAGTATTTGCAATATTTCTGGTTGCTAGTGTCACTATGATGGAAAACTGAGAGGCAGAAAAATAAGTGAAAACATTTTTTATTTCAGCTGTTGAGGTGTTTTTTTTAATTTCCTTCCTCCAATTGACTTGAAGCACAAGGAAATGTTCCTTTGCCCCAAGCCAGTTGGAACAGAGTCCAAGCTGAGGTATAGCCCAAGAGAGAGTACAGGAAGTAGGAATTGGGAACCATACTTGGAATGAAGTTTCAAGCACAAAATTACTCAACCCAAGAAAACATGTAGCCTGCACAAGATGCTCTTCCTGCTCTTCCTGGATAGAAGAGCCAGTGGCCAGCCTGCAAACGTTTGAATTAGGAATTACAGTAATACCTCATATAACATTAGTATCGAATAACACTAAAATCGCATAACATTAAGGAATCTGGGGGGAAGAATTGCATCAGATAACATTAAGATCCTATGGGATGCTTCAGATAACAACCGCTAAAGCCTGTGTGGTTACAATGTATCTCTATGGATCCCATAGAGGATCAGATAACACTAAAAATCATATAACACCAAGACTTGTGGAACCAGGTTTTAGTGTTATATGAGGTTTTACTGTATTTACTTTTTTATCGGGGTGGGTGGGTGGGGAACCCTGCAACTCCTTCTCCCCATTTGAACTACAAGGGCCATCATGCCACATCAGTGGTCTCTCTAGTTAGGGCTGATATGATTACACTCCAGCAGCAAGTTGAGAGCCACAGTTCTCATTGCAGTCCTGAAGCCCTGATGGACTGCAAAATGGTGTAACTTTGCCTATAGTCATCCTGGAAGCTAGAGAGAAGGGAATATTATTTAAAGAATTATTTAGTAGTATGAAAAGTTGGGGTGAACAGCATATGAGCTGTGTGTGGGTCCCTCTCACAAATTTAAATTTAAATCGTATATGTTTAATTTCATATTGTTACTTGTAAAAATATTTTAATTTGTTTTAATCCCAGATGGGTGGTAAATAAATAAATAAATAAATACTGGTAAACAAGCAAGCAAGCAAGCAAGCATGCATGCATGCATACTAACTAACTAACTAACTAACTAACTAACTAACTAACTAACTAACTAACTAACTAACTAACTAACTAACTAACTAACTAACTAACTAATTTTTGAGGGTAAGGGAAGCAGGGTCTCAATGTCTTGCTCCCCCCAATGTCTGAGGGCTCCTAACTGCCATTGGTTTGGGTTTTTAGAAAACATTTTGTCCACTAGAGAGGGTGTCAGGGGTTCTTTTTGTTTTTGTAAAAGCACTTCTTCTGACTAAAAGATTTTTTCCAAAATATGTTGGGCAGGATAAAGAAGTAGATGGCCTTCAAAGGATTAGGATGTGCCCATTTAGCCCTCATTCTTCTGGAAGTTGCCCCTAAGTTATAGAGTTGGAAATAAATTGCTCTTCATTGTTAGAAGCAAAGGGCACATAATATTTTCTTCTTTCTTTTTGGGTTGCCAAATCAACCAGCAAGAGCCGCCTCCCCTGGGCCGGCCAGCAGGAGGATGGAGGATGGAGCTTGGCATGGGCATCCACTCCAGGCAAAATGGCTGGGTGCAAGCCAGGTGAAAAATCTCATAAAGATCCTCCAGTTTGGATTGTAATCACTTTTTAAAGACTTCCATTCTTGGTTGGGGGTTAAAAACAACAATTTCAAGGCAGAGAACACTTACTTGAGTGTGTGTTTCTTTCCTGCTCTCCTTGGCCTTCTGTCTCTTCACAGACTTTTCTTTCCTTTCTAGTCAGTGCAGTGTGCCAGCTCATCTATAGACTATTAAATCCCAGGCTCCCCATGATTTTATTTGTACCACACCTTGTTGTATAAAGTGCCTGCGATGCTCTTGGCTCTTGGCACTTTATTGGTTCTAATGCCAATAAAGGTTATTTGAATTTGAAGTTTATTTTTTCTACCTAATTTTGGAGTGCTGCTTATACTAATACACCAAGTGGAAGAGGTCATAGTTCAGTAACAGAACCCAAGCTTTGCAGATCAGAAAGGTATGCTTCCATCCTCTGCATTTCCAGGCAGTGCTGGGGAAATGTCCAGCTGATAACCAGGGGAGTTGTTGTCAGTGTTGATAATACTGATGGCAAGGGCTCAAGCTGCTTATTCAGTAAAAGTAAAAGTAAAAGTAAAGTTCTGCTTTGTTCGAAAGCCATTCGTATCTGACTCTTGGGTTCAGTGCTCATCTCCACTTACAGCCAAAGAACTAGCGCTATCTGTTTCTGCAGACATTTCCATGGTCATGTGGCAGGCATGACTAGATGGCGGAGCACATGAAGCGCTGTTACCTTTCCTGCTAAAGTGGCACTTATTTATCTACTTCCAAATTCTTATTTTTGAACTGCTAGGCTGGTAAGAGTTGGGACAGATGATGGGAGCACAGACCATTGCACAGCACTTGGGTCTTGACCTGCTGACCTGCTGACCTTACAGTTGTCAAGTTCAGCATCTAAGCCACTGCAGTCCCTATTCAGTATAAGGTAGCCTCCTAAATTGAAGACCAGCATCTCAGAATCACACCAATTTTTCAGAACATGCAGGTGTACTGATAATAATTTCAACATGGTTTTTGTTGTCTTTTTGTGAGAAAAAAGCCATTAGTTGTTTCATTCTGAATGTCAATCTACATAACAAGGAAAGAGCAAGATAGGAAAAAAAATTATACATCATATTTCCACCTAATTTGATCAGAGAGGAGGAAGATCGCTTGTTGTCAGTTGGTTTTGGCTACTGAATATTTAAGAGCAAATTTATCTGTGGTTTAATTTATTAATTATATTTGTCAGTCATTTAAAATGTGGCTATATTGTAGTTCTTCTCTAGTATGTATATTTCCTCAAAACTTATAAAATGCTGATTTTTATGAACGGTGATTTCTGTTTAGTAAAGAATTTCATTTAATTTGGTAGATTAATTTGTTTCAGCACGAATGTTTACCTAGGCATAACAGACTAGTTAGGGATGTTTCTAAAGACAGCAATAGATTACTGCAATTGTTGCCATTTTCTGCAATTTGTATTAGCAACCATGAAAATTCAACAAAAACAACAGTTTATAATAGCCATTTTTATCAGATCAAGTGTCTAGATAATTGTGAAAAAGTGGTGAATTGGCAGTTAAATTGAATTAATAAAAAGAGAAAAAATAAGGTCTTCATAGTAGGTGTTAATTGATATTAATTTAACATTTCACAGAATATAAAATTACTATTGACCCAAAACACTAAGATAGTAAATTACTTATACAGAAGGCAAGGCTACAATAAGTAAGATTAAATTAGTTAATAAATTAACATTAACCAATGTCTGTGCTAATTATATTCATGAATGCAACCATATTCGCTAGTCTACAGGTATCTGAGGCAAAGTCTGTAAGAAAGAATAATTCTAGAGACCAATAGGGTTCACTGAAAATGAACATTTTCTTATTTTTCACAGTTGTTAACAAATATTGGTGAAACTCTTTGAAATCTTACTAAGCCTTCAGACTGTTTCTCAAACATACCTCTTAATTAACCTGTGGTCATTTCTCACAGCATGGCTGGGGAATGGGTGTTCATCAGCATTGCTCAAGGTCAATATTCCTCCTATATTATCTTTGGCTGTGTTAGCTAAGGTTGATGGGAGTTGTAGTGCAACAATCTGGGAGTGCAGTGAACTTGATGACTGGAAGTTCAGGTCAGCAGTTTGATACCTGAGTAGTGCACGACGGAGTGATCTCCCATCTCTGTCCCAGCTCCTGCCAAACTAGCAGTTTAAAAGCAAGAAACTGCAATTAGATAAATAGGGACCACTTCAGTGGGAAAGTAAACAGTGTTCCATGCACTCTGGTGTCTAGTCATGCCTGCCACATGTCCATGGAAAAGTCTTCAAACTCTTTGGCTGTAAACAGAGATGAGCACTGAGCCCTAGAGTTGGATACAACTGTCTTTCAAGGAAGGGCGACCTTTACCTAGTACAACAATATTTGGAGTGCTCTACACTTTCCACTTTGTTGTAGAGATTTGTCAGAATAAAATGGCAGGGGATGTAAGACTGTTCCAGTTCTGAACTTGGTCCATGTTTAGACAGAAGGAGCAAGCTACTGAGCAAGGTCAGTGGTCCAAAGTGTCTAAACACTAGAGCAGTGAAAGAGGAAGTTCATGGCCTTTAAAGGAGAGTGGTGCTGATCTCTGGTTACCTATATTTTATTTTTATTTTTTATTATTATTCACATTTATCCACCACCCTTCTCACCGAGGTGACCCAGGTGGCTCACAAATCACAAAAGCACCACAACAAAACACAAGCATTCCTAAAACCCTCAGATATAAAACTGTGCAAGATTAAAATTTAAAATCTAAAAAGTAAAAAAACCAGCCAAATTACTACATCTTGAGGGAGGGAGGGCCTTAAATCATCCAGCCTGCTGGGGTCACTATACCTCCCGCACCCCATACCTGCCCTGCCAGCCATGTTTTTAAATTCTTCCTAAAGGGCAATCAACTCTGTCTGGAGACCAGTGACGTAGCATGAGTTTCAGCCGCCCGGGGCGGAGGCAAAGTTTGCCACCCCCTGGGTCCATGATGCAGGCGGTGTCAAATTTTGCCATCCCCAAAATTTGCCACCTGAGCCCCCCCAAGCCACTGTTTTTGGGAGTGAAGGAGGGCTCAGGGTGCCCCAAAAAGAAAACCCTCACTTTTTAGGAGGTTGGTCTCCACCGTGTCCCGCACCTGCTTCCAATACACCCACCCCAGGGGGCTTGTAGATGGTTAAAAGCCCTGGAAACCCACTTTAGCTGGCCTCATGGTGAACGAAGTTGCTTGCTGTGGATGCCACCTCCTCAAAGCTCCCTTGCGCAGGCAACGCCCTCACCGGGTCCATCGCCCAATGCAAGGTCTCCCTTGCCCAAAAGCAAGTTATGACTCTAGGGGTCAGTGTTCATCTCCATTTACAACTAAAGAGCCAAGGCTGTCTGTGTTTGCAAACATTTCCGTGGTCATGTGGCAGGCATGACTAGACTCAAACTGCTATCTGTTCAATTTCCAGGCATTAAGCTCATTGACTACACTAAGGCCTTTGACTGTGTGGACCACAACAAAATGTGGCAAGTAATTAAAGAGATGGGAATACCAGAACACCTTATATGCCTCATGAGAAACCTGTACATGAATCAAGAAGCAACAGTTAGGACAGAATATGGAATGACGGAGGGATTTGGAATAGGAAAAGGAGTAAGACAAGGCTGCATTTTGTCACCTTGCTTATTCAACTTATACACAGAGCACATAATGCGCAATGCAGGGATGGAAGAATCACAATTTGGAATCAAAATTGCTTGAAGAAACATCAACAATTTGAGATATGCAGATGATACCACCCTAATGGCAGAAAGTGAGGAGGACTTTAAAAAGCTGCTGCTTAGGTTGAAAGAAGAAAGTGCAAAAGCTGGCTTAAGACTCAATGTAAAGAAAACCAAGATAATGGCAACAGGCCCCATCAGTCACTGGAAAATAGAGGGGGGGAAAGTAGAAGCAGTGACAGATTTTACTTTCTTAGGATCAAAGCTCACTGCAGATGGTGATTGCAGCCATGAAATAAAAAGGCGACTGATTCTTGGGAGGCAAGCGATGAGAAACCTGGGGAACATAGTGAAAAGTAGAGACATCACATTGCAAACAAAAATTCTTATAGTGAAAGCAATGGTATTTCCTGTGGCAATGTATGGTTGTGAGAGCTGGACCATTAGGAAAGCTGAGTGCAGAAGAATAGATGCCTTTGAGATGTGGTGTTGGAGGAGAGTTTTGAGAGTCCCCTGGACAGCAAGGGGAACAAACAGGTCAATCTTAGAAGAGCATAGTTCAACACATTGAATCCACACACTAAATCCCTGATGTGTCCTTAGGCTCTACCTGCCACTTTTTTCCTAGTTTTTATTATCTGAGTGGGGAAGATCTTCAGTCTCATGGTACAATAGGAAAACTTAACCAGATTAGGCATTAAACACCTTCTCAGTTTGGAGTGATAAAGTGTTCTTCAGACTTAAGTTAAAATCATCACTCTAAACATCTTGGAAAGCTTTTGGAAAGAAGGCTGTGATGACCTATAAACCTGGCAAGTGTTGGGACATTTTAAAGATAGTGTATTTAGAATGTCCTGAAACATTTTAGGAGAAAAGTCAAGTCATATCTAAATCAAATTAAACAACATAAAGAAAATTAACAATCTGCAAAGCAATAATATTAGTGTGTGCACCATAATAAAATTAATTATTCAAGAAATCTTTCATGTTGCAGATACCCTTGGTCTCAACAGGAGTTCCCTCTCAATACAAATCCTGTGTGGTGTGATTGCCAGAATATTAGACTTGAACTTTGACTTCATACTGGAAGCTGCAAGATCTAGATGCAAATCCTCAATGATTTATGAAACTTGCTGAGTGACCTCGGGGTAGTCCCTCCCTCTTGCAGTTTGATCAACCTCATTGGATCATTGTGACGCTAACATGAGGAAATGGAAAGCCATGTACAAACTTCTTGAACTCAATGAAGAAAAAGCAGGATATAAATGTAACTAATAAAATAAAAATGAAACTGATCTACACATTTGTGTAAATAGATGTTGGTGCCCATTTCAATTCATGTAATAGCAATAGCAATTACACTTATAGAATGCCCATAGCATTTCACTAGGTAATTAGCATTTTTGCCCCCCCCCCCCCGATACTAGGTATCTATGTACTATATAAACCTGGTCAAACATTGATAATATTTCAAAAACACCCCTCAAAATTTGAAGAATTAGGAACTTGGTACAAGTTGCCACTTCAGAACATGTTCCAAGACCTACTGTGGATACCTGAAACTGCAGATAAGAATGAACCCTATATTATACAATGCAGACAGTGGCCTCTAGTGGCCAGCTCTCGTAATGTGCCAGAAAATACAGATACAGTACATTATGCATGTCAGGGTTTTCTATTGAATATTTTTAGAGCTGCAGATAACTGAAACTATAGATAACCTGTGGATATTAGAGGTGGCAACCTGTATAAATATAAGAAATTTCTCATGCTTTGCATTTTGATACATCTTATTTCAATCACACAAAAGATAGAGATTTCAGCAGACTTTTGCTAAAATTGACAATCCTGAACCTCCCCCTCTTTTTGTTTCTTTCTTCTGCTAACATCTAGTACTACAGTATGTAGGACATGGCATTATCCTGTCTTCACAAGCAAGGAGTCAATGAGACAGAGCACAGTAACATCAGACTATGTGCCCCATTCTCAGTTCCAGGAGGAAAGCATTGACATCTTACCCAGCACAGTGATGAAGGAACTTAAACTTAAATGCTTTCCAGAGGTAGAAATATATATTACTCTATCCGATCTAATCAAACAGAATGAAGGCTGTAGGGCAGGAACAGATAAGCAAAGAAATAATTCCCAGAGTAATGATAATTAAAGACATCTGGATGAAGTCAGGCTGCCTTAGAGGCTGAATCATAACAACCTTAGAAGCATTCTTGAAATGCTCATATAAAATGGATAGTCCCAGATTTTATGCTACCATATGTATGTTCATTGTTTATGTTGGCAGAGTATTCACCATTGTACACTGTGTTTAAAATGGAAAAGGAATGCTGCTTAGAGTTTCATAGTGATGCTATTATTATTAGTTGGAAACGGTTGACCAGGCAGAACCTCAAAGAAAATTGCCATGGAATTAAGAGCTAAAGTAAGGTAAAAGAGATCAGTTTGGTGGTTCTTATCTTCATTTTACTGGGAATGGTCTCAGAAGTTCCTCAATATTTTGGTTCTCCTATTTTGTGCATACATCTTTTTTTCTCAGAAAATTCAAACAGAGACTTCTAGTATGGATTATTTTACTTGTTGCCCCACTGTATTTATTTTACAGATATCTGAACTGTGCTGGCCCAAGGGATTTTGGAAGCTATATTCCAAACTTCTGTCTGGCCATGTTATTCTGCTATAGTAAAAGAGTAAACCATACTGCCAGTGACTCAGTGCCGTGTGTCAGGAAGCAGACTAACCTGACACCCCTGAGGATTATTGGCTTGAGTGTTGAAGTCCACAGGGAAGGGTGATGGTCCCCAAATAGATTAAATCCCACTTGAATCCATCTTGGGGGAGGGCAGCAGCTTCATCAATATTTACCTGGGGCTGAGGAGGACCTTGTGTTCCCAAAGGGCTCAGAACCAGAAAAGCGACTCACAGAACTAGATCAGTGGTACAAATGCCATGCTGTGATGCGGAAGGCAGATGAAAGGTGACTGCTTTATATTCTCAGTACAGTTTTCATGGCTGATCACCATGAGGATTGCCAATATTTGGATTTGGATACAGTAGAACAACAAGAATATTCCAAACATTAATGCTGCTACTAATAATTTTTTCAGTGTTCTGGAGCTGATTTGGAAGAAAATGGAACATTGCATGAAAAGGAAGATAGAATTTTTAGAATGTTTGTACAGGATTCAGAACATCCAACTTATATTGATATTTGTAGTTCAATTTGCCATATGAATAGCCAGACTGTAGCTCCTGTTTACTCTTTTGCACTGAAGTTTGGGATGAACCCTTATTTAGGAGAGGTAACATGACTGTCCAAATGGCTTCCTTAAGCAACTGCTTGCCATCTACTCAGAAGCAATGCTTTCCTAATTTCTGATGGATAGACTGAGGGAAAAAAGTGAGCAGAGAGCAGGAATATTAATATCTTTGATGGCACATGGTGTTTTAATAGTTTTATGTGTAATTGCTAGATAATTGTGATTTTTAAAAAAATCATATGTGATGCAATGTGACTTATGTTGCTTCTGTCAAGAGTTAAGTTTAACATCATCTTGTTTAATGATCTCTAAGTGAAGAATCCCATTTTCATTATCGTTAACAGGCTACTGTCAAATAAAGTAGCACTTCATTCTTTCAAATATGGCTCTTCTAATTTTATCAAATTTGATATATGGACAAATGCCACTAAAAATAATAGAAGACAAGTAGTGTGAGGAGGAGATATATTAATGGGAATTAGCATCATCTTTAATCTGCAGTAAATTATTATCTAACAAGAGCAGTGAAGTCAGAAGGATACTGATGATTCTAAAACTTATTCATTTGTACAAACCTATTTTGAGATAGGCATCCATTTTTTTGCTGCCCTGTCCTGCATAACACCTCTTAATTCTTGCAACTACATAACTCATTTGTAAAGTTGTATAGTAACTTTCTCTGTGGAAAAAACTAACCACAACAATTTCTGCAAACAGGGAGGTGCAAACTGCAAAGCCAGGTCACAGACTGAAAAGTACAGAGCGGAGACAAGAACATCTGGCTAGTGATAGCCTACAGAGGTGGCTCACTGGTTAAGAAGCTTGTCTTGTTATCTGGAAGGCCAGCAAGTTGGCACTTTGAGACCTAGCTCCTGCCAACCTAGCAATTTGAAAGCAAGAAATTGCAAGGAGATGAATAGGGACCACTTCAGTGGGAAAAGATCTTGGGGACATGAAAGGAGCCTCATTCTGGCATCTCCTGAGTGGAGTTTCTCCAGCAAAAATCCTTTCAACCCTGACATGAAATTATTATTATTAGCCTACAGAACTAGGACAATTTTCCCATTCTCTGTCTCCAATCATCAAGGAAAAGCTTCACTAAGCTTCCTAAGGGAACCAAAGGGGAAAGTGTAAGGGAGGAGACTTTAAAGCACAATGGTCATGAACCTCTTTGATTCCTTCTTAAAAGGGCACTTCAGGGAATGGGTATTTCCCTATATTGTTTCTATCCTTTCTCTCTCACTCCATTTCCCCCTTCCTTTGAGCTGTAGTGGTGTAATGACTGCTGCCAGCTGAGCTTATTCCTTAGTTTTTCTTTCACTTCCCTCACACCCAGTGGTGGGCAGCAACAGGTTCACACCACCCAGGAGGGGGGAGGTTTAGCAAAATTGGCTGGCCTCTGGGCAGGGTGTGTGTGTGTGTGTGGGAAGCGAAATTGGGTGGCCATGCCCACCTCCCTGCCCTGCCCCATCAGGTTTTGTTCCTGCAAGTGGTTCAAGGTCTCCCTTGCTCAAAAGCCAGTCATATCCAACTCTAGGGTGCAGTGCTCATCTCCATTTACAGCCAAAGAACCAGTGCTGTCTGTGTTTGCAGATGTATACATCGCCACATGGCAGGCATGACTAGATCACTCATGATGTAGGCTCCTCCCATGACATAGGCTCCTCCCACAGTGTTGTAGCAATTTTTTTTGCTGCCCACCACTGCTCACATCTAATCATGATGCCTGAATATTGGATTTAACATGAGGAACACATGGAAAGTTCTGCTCTGTCAATTTAATGCCACTGGGTTTGATGCTCCATCCTGTGATTGGGCTGAAAATGCAGAAGAAAACCCACATCTAGTTTGATTTATACATTTTGTCTTTTTTAAATTATGGTTTTGTATGTGAGATTATGAGTTAGATGGATAGTTGTGATTTTACTTTATTGTATATTCAAGTTCGTCTCCTGATTGACAATTCAGTGGTACAGAAATATTATTGATAAATAAAATAAATATACTTGTGTAATAACAGTGCATGCCTCTAATGTGCTCCATGATAAAGTTAAAGCAATATTAAATAGTTACAACATTGTAGTGTTGATAGAGTTAAGAACAGTAACTATCTTTATAACTGGGCAACTGGATTCCAGCCATAGCATTTTATTTACCAGATATCTTGCTTTGACCCTCCACATTGTATTTTGGGTCCATTTCCCCAGATTTGAAGCTCTAGTCTAGGCCTTAAATCTTGGGGAATGAGAAGCTGATAACCCAGCACCCTTGCATTTCAGAGTTCATTCTCATGGCTTTTCTCAGGAAGACCTTTGTCTTTTCCACGTGTGTTCATGTTTTATCTATTAATCTAGATTTTTCCTCAGCGATCAGACATAGTGCATGAACAAACGATGTGTGATGGAAGAGTAAAATGTGACCTACCAAGAGCACAGCCTTTGACAATTGTTGTGTGTTGAGTAATTTTATCTGCTACTGCAAAAGACCCTTTTAAAAACTGTGGGTGTAGCCATCTATGGGCTATATTCTGTCAGTTTACCAAGGGTTTGGAGATATAACAAGACTTTTGCCATTTACAAAGCCTTATAAAATGGAGTATTTCCTAAAGGCCAGAGTTGCTTAATAGCAGCTGAACCTGTACTTAGATCAGAGATAGGAAAAGATAGGTCACAAGGTAAGCCCTGTGGTTCGAAGAGGATCAAGTTTTACTTCAGTCACCAAGCATGAAAGCCCTGAAATTTGTCAGCATAACACCATTCAAGGAGACACACCCTTCATAACCTGTCTTTAAAATATTAGGCATGTACAGACATGATATACCTCCTCCTCTAGGGCTGAGGCATACCTATAAAGTTTTTTTTAAATTGCCTAGTTCTAAACAATAGTAAGAATTATTATTTGTATACCTGACATTTGTATGTCTTAACATTTGCAGGGATGACAGAACCTTGGCAAAGCTTCAGGAGTCTTCCTGGCAAAGCATTGATTCTGCTCTATTCATTGTAAGATTTTCTTTCTTTTTGCCTCCTGCTTTCTATGAAAAGTGCAGAATGTCTCCATTGGACCTTTGTATTTCAAGCTGCCCCTCAATGGTAGAGTACACTTGCACAGATGTCAAGATAATCAGGTTCACCCTAATAGGTTCATTTATGTACAGTAGGGTGGGTCATCTACTGACACGTATCATTTCCTGGAGATAAAAAGTACCTCTAGCTCTCCTCTTTTCTTACAAAACATTTCAAAACCTCCTGCTGCACAGTCACACACACATTCTCTCTCTCTCTCTCTCTCTCACACCCCAATAGCATTCTTCATTATAACTGCAAATGTATCTAATAATCTTGTAATGGTATAAGGAACGTTAATTTAGTTGCCCTATTGGCAAAACTGGTTATACTTCTTTGAGAAGGAGCATTTGGAACAAGGTTAAAGTGACCCAATATCTCTTGCTCTTAAACAAATACAAACACAACAACTTTTATTCCTTTTATTCACAAATTGAGTGTTAAGAAGAGTTTCAATGCCAGAAGTAGTTTTCCACAACCTTCCTCATTATTATACTGAACAATTATATGTAGCAATAAATAGACACAAATGCAGAAATGGACAATATAATTTTAACCAGGGTAAGGAATGTGTAGCCATTCAGATGTTGGATGACTCCAACATCCATCATTACTAACCAGCAATGAGGAGGATAATAGGAACTAGCTCCAGAGGGCCACTTTCCCCCACCCCTGATTTAAACAAAAATGCAATGCATGCCATTGTAGTGGGGAAATGTGTGACCAGCTCAAGTGTGTGCTTGCTCCAATGCTAGCCAGTTATTCTGCATTGATGTGTACTGCTTTTCCTTGTTGTGGATCATTGCCTGTAATCTGGACTTGATCTAAGCAATATGTACTTCTGTATTTACTCCTGCAGAAGGTATATAATGGGATTCACAGTGGCTTCTTGCTACTGCCTCTGCTTGGATTTTGGGGTGTATGTTGACCCATTGAAATGGTATGTGTCCCAAACTCCAAGTTTTTCATTCGTGGCATGAAGTCATTGCAATTTATACTATGTTTGCCTTCTGCTGACGTGACCAAACCCTACGATTTTGACAATTATGTGTGTAACACATATACAAACACCTCTATTACAAATGAGTAAGACACAGCACCAGATAGGAGTGGGAAGAAGGTGAATGCTCATGTGATAAAGTGATTTCATACTGTACCTCCAACTCTGCTTGTTCTGCTATTTGTCACCCTGTTGTCAAGTTGTCTTAAGTAAGATGTCATCACCTAGTTGTGGGACAGAAGCAATGTCATTCATATTTTGTGGCAGAGCCTGTGTTCTTGCTGAGGTTAAGCAGCTATATGGAATTTTTTTTTTGCAGGCTAGAAAGTAACAGAAGAATGAATTTCTGCATTCTAATTAAAAAAACCAGATTGTTTCTTCATTTTTTGTTTATACCCATATAAAACTATACCATGTGAATCACAGCACAATCTTTTGTCAAAGCAGCCTTGAATTGGTTTCATTGTCATGTTATTTTTGTTTAAGGTGTTTTTTAAAGTCAGCATTATGTTGTTACATATCTGCTTTTTCATTCTGGAAATGTTACGTTAAACAAAATATAGCATCAAAAAACAAAGTTATAGATAGCTACTCTTCAGTTCCAGTTCAGGAGTATAAATAAGGGGCGTGGCTAAGGATGGCTTAGAGGAAGGAGCCATTTCTCATCCCTCCGCCAGTTCAATGAGTTAAAGTTAAAAAAAAATGAGATTTAAAAGTGGAAATTAAAAGTGTGGACTATCGCCAGAGAGAGCGATAAACTGGGAGTTCGAAGCTGCCGATCTTGGAGCTGAGGGACATCGGGACTCGAGAGGACTGAGCTCCGGGGAAGAGGGGCAGAACGGAGGCTCGTTTAGAGGCTTCGTTCCTGCCGATCTAACCCGTTGTAGCCAGTCTGGGAGTCGGAGATCGGAGCCCTCGTCACTGCATTGAAGGTACTGAAGGAAGGCTGAAAAGGTGGGCGACTGAAGGAAAGGAGCGGTCGAGAGGCTGGGCTGGAGACAGACGGGATCGGCAATAAGGCGCAAGACGGGGGGAAAGGAGTTGCGGAGTGGCGGTTCTTTTGGAAACAACGGAGCTTTTTTGTTTTTTTTTCAATTGGGAAAGACACCGGAGTCTGCTGTGGAGTTAAGTGAAAGTGGTGAGTTGGGCTGAAAGTTGTGAAAGGGCAGACGGGGTGTTTCGAGGCAGGAAGGAAGGAGAGAAGGGGAGAAAAGGACCAGGACTTGAAAAGGACTTGAGAAGGAAGCTGCAATGACGGCAAGGGCAGAGTGACTTTTAAACAACTTTTAATAACTTTGGCGAGACTTAACTAAAGTGGAAAGTAATTGAGTGAAAGGGATTGTTGTTTTTGAGAAAATCAAGAGAGTGTATTAACTATCTAGAACTGGCGACTACTTTTTTCTCTTTATATTCTTTCTTCGCAATATTGGACTGAGAGAAAAATGGTGGACAAAATCGAAACCTAACAGCGGAGGAAACGAAACTGAACAGATCGGAGTTGAGAGAGAATCGCCATTGCTATTGTCCTTTGTTCTCGATCTTTTGGGCTGTTTTTGGGACGTTATTTGCCTGTTTGAAAACTAATTTGCATCGCTCTTCTCTCCTTGTCTCTATTCATCACAGCCATAAGGAAGAACGCACTTCGCATAATTCCAAACCCCTGTGAAATAAAACTTACGATTACGACTTTGGGTCCGCCCCCCCTCTGCCCCCCCTCCTCCCCCTCGTTTCTCTTTTCTCTCTCCCTCTCCCTTTAAAGACGGCTGAATTGTATATTGCTGGAGATCACCTAAGAATTTTTTTAATGTTTTAATATTATGCTCATTTGCTCCTAATTGAATTAACTTCTTTATTCCCTTTTGCAATATTATATATAGCTGCTCTTTGTTGAGTTTGTGGATCCCCCTTTTCACTCCCATTTTTCCTCCTCACCCCCTCCTTTTTTTTTTCTCTCTCTTTTTTTTTTTCTTTCTGTGTTTTTTTTTTTTTTGGGCTTGGTTTTCTTTATTGTGTGTCACAGTTGGTTTTGGTTGGTGGGAATTCATATTTAATTGTTTTTTTTATTGCTTTTTCCCCTGTTTACTCCTTGAGTAACAATAACAAATAGTAGTTAACAAAGAAGAGATTTTAATTAATTCAAATTGAAGAGGTAGCCAACAGAAATTAATTAATTGGATTAAAAATAATTGGTTGACTGAGTTGGCACCCTTTGGCTGAGATAAGTAATTTTTATAGGTGATTTGGTTAATTGAATTTTTTTTAAGAGGTATATATTAAATTTCGATTGAAGGAGGGCATAATTAAGTGAACACAGTATGGAGGGAGGGAGAGGCAGAGAGGAACCGAAAACAAGAAGAGAGAAGAGAGAGAAGGAGCAGAAGGATAAGGAGAGACGTACACCGTCACCAGCCATGGAAGCGCAAGCAGTAACAACTGAATCTCAAGCAGCGGGTGGGCGGGCAACCGATTTATCGGAAGTATGCGCCATTTTACAGCAACTGGCTAAAAATGTGGGTGATTGTCAGGTAACAATGCAAAGGCTGAATAAAACTGTTGAGAATAATAGTGAGGAAATGAAAAAAGATAGGGAGCTGGCCAGATTACAACATGAGAGCCTGGCCAGGTCCCTATCGGATATGCAAAAAGAGGTGACAGAGAATACAAAGAAAATTAAGATGATTACAGACACAATGCAAAAGGATTTGCAACAAACCAGTATCACAGTGAATGAACTTTTGATCCAGGAACATGTCATCTCTAACAGGGTATCAGTTCAAGAGAAAAAAATGATGATGGTGGAGGAGGGGTGGAGAAAACAGAACATTGTGATACGCAAGATGGTGGAAAGGACGCCAGACAAGTTGAAGGACAGGGTGATAGATTGGCTGAACTCTCTAAAAATGGGGAAGGATTTTGTTTCAGAAGATATTGGCGCTGTATTTAGAGTGGGGGGAAGGAGAGATAGGAGAGCACCTAGGAATGTTTTGGTTAAATTTGCAAATTGGGGAGATAAGCTGAAGGTGATGGCTTTTATTAAACAAGCAGGGTCTGGCATCCTAAATATTGAGGGAGTTGATGTGGAAATCTACAATGATATTGCGCCTGAGGAGAGAAAATGGAAATACATGATGAAACCAGTTACAAAGCTTTTGGTAGCTAAAGACATTAAATACAACTGGAGGTTTCCACAACAACTGAGATTTTTTTATGATAAGAGATGGCATGTTCTTGATGAAAAGACTGATGTTTTGCAATACCTGACACAAATTGGACTGATTACGGTGGCGGACAAGGAATGGATTGGCCTGAGAACAGATTTGTATACAGTGGGGGTGATGGGGCCGGCCTTGAATGTGCAGGAGGAGGTGGAGGGAGCGGTAGGGGGTGCGGATCTTTCGGGGTCACCGAGTCTGGAAATAGTAGAATAATGATCATATGTAATACTTGGTTAATGGCGGAGGGAGGGTTAATTACAAGAACTTGATGCCATTCTTTCACGTTCCCCCCCTCCCCTCTTTGGAGTTCAGAGGCGACATCTTTGGGAAAGGTGTGGGGAGGGTAGAGAAAGAAAGAAGAGTAGGTAAGTTTTTTATCTTTATGGTTAATTTTATTTTTCTTAATGTTATTTTTTCTGTTAACTTTTTTTTTTGTAATCTTACAGTAGTTTCAACTAATTCTTTTTTAAGTATTTTTTTCCTTTTTGGGGAATATGGATGGAATAGAGGGAGCACGTCCGGGGAGGATTGTGGGGAATGGGTAACTATAACAATAATAGATGGTTAAAAACTTAAGGGTTTTAACATGGAATGTGAAGGGAACGGGGAACGCCTTGAAGAGGAAAAGACTGCAAATAGCACTCAATAAATCTAGAGCGGACATTATTTTTCTCCAGGAAACACATCAAAAATCGGCGGAAGCAAATAAATTAGTGGTAAGAGGAATGGAAATATATGAAAAGGCTTATGGGACATCTAAAGCTAGAGGTGTTGCAACGTTAATCTCGGAAAAATTGGGTTTTACTGTGGCTAAAACTATAGTAGATCAGGAAGGAAGATATGTGATAATTAAAGGGAATATTGAGGAGGAAGAGATAACTTTGGTTAATACTTATGCCCCAAATAATAATCAGGAAGAATTTTTAGATAGGATGGGAGAAATTTTAAATAAGGAAGGGTCAAAGAACATGATTATAGGGGGAGATTTCAATTTGTTAAGATCGGATATTGATAGCACAAGTAGTAAAAATAAAGGTAAAAAGTATATGTTGGATGACTGGAGTAAACTAATGGGTTTAAAAGATGTGTGGAGAGAGCTTAAGGGCCAGGAGAGGGAATACACTTACTATTCACAAGTTCACAATATGTACTCCAGAATCGACTATATATTTGTTACAGAAGGATTGGTTAAAACAATAGATGATATAAAAATTGGAACATTTAAGGAATCAGACCATGCTAAGATAATTGTGGATATAAATCTGGAAGATACAAGGGGCATAAGATATAACTGGAGATATAACACAAAGTTGTACGAGGAGGACAAAATAAAAAGGCAAATTATGGAAAAATGGGAGGAAAATTGGAAATGGAACGATAATAACGAGGTCCGTTATGGAATTGTATGGGATACAATGAAAGCAATTTTCAGGGGAGAATCAATAAAATTAAATAGTATAAGAAAGCGACAGTTTAATAGTCAGTATCAAGAGAAGGAAAACCGACTGAAACATCTTCACTCGGAACATGCTAAGAATAAAGATCACAAAGTACTTCAAGAGATAAATAAAATCAAGAAAGAATTAGAGGGGAAAGACATAGAGAAAGTAAAAAAGGACCTGATTTTCCTAAAAAGAGAGTATTTTGAATATAGCAATAAAAATTCTAAATTATTGGCTAAAGCAGCAAGAGATAAGAAAAATAAAGGTCAGGTAGGAGTATTGGTAGATAAAAACGGAAAAAGATATAATAAAAGGAAAGAAAAAGCGGAATTAATAGAAAATTTTTACAAAAAATTGTATTCGAAAAAAGAGGTAAATATTGAAAAAATGAGAGATTTTTTCGAGAAGCAACAAATTAGATCGATAACAGAAGAACATAGGATTAAAATGGAGGCAGAAATCTCAGTAAAGGAAATTGAGGAAGTGATAGGGAGATTAAAAAAAGATAAAGCACCGGGGGAAGATGGGTTGACAGCGGAATTCTATAAGGACTTTAAACTCTGGATTGTTCCGAGATTATACAAGTTATTTAATGGAATATTGGAAGGAGAAACAATCCCAGATTCTTGGAACAGAACCATAATAGCTTTAATCCCAAAGCCTGAAAAAGACCTAGAGAAAATAGAATCATACAGACCGATATCCTTAATCAACCAAGATGCAAAAATTTTCTCAACAATATTAGCAAATAGATTAAATAGTTTCATAGCCAATTATATAAAAGAGGATCAGGCCGGGTTTGTAAAAAACAGGCATATGTCAGATTTAATAAGAAGGGTAGTGGATCTATTGGATTTAGCCGAAAGGAGGAAAGAAAAGGTGGGTTTTTTGTCGTTAGACATTTTCAAAGCCTTCGACTCATTACAATGGGCAACAATTCATGAAATGATTAGATTATATGGATTTGGAGTTAAATTTCAAAGAATAATTGGGAACTTATACAAACAAGGGATAGCTAGGGTTAAATTCAATGGTAATTATACAGGAGATATTAAACTGGAAGCAGGTACAAGGCAGGGCTGTCCATTGTCACCATCTTTATTTATATTGGCTATGGAATTTTTGGCAAACATAATACGTCAGGATGAGGAAATAATTGGAATTGAAGGGAATAAAATAAGTTTATATGCAGACGATACATTAATAATGGTAAAACATCCAACAAAAGTTATATCGAGGATAAATATGCATTTGAAAAGATTTGAGGAGATAACAGGACTAAGAGTGAACTGGGACAAAACAGAAATGATATTAGTTAATGGGAATAAAAGTGATGAGGATTTGATAAAACGGGATTATAATATACAGATTGCACAAAAGATGAGATATTTAGGTGTAATATTGGCAAGTAAAATTAAGGAGTTAAAGGGATTGAATTACGGTAAACAAAAGAAGGAGATTGAAAAAAAGATAATACAATATAGCAAATTAAATTTGTCCTGGTTCGGTAGAATAGCAATGTGTAAAATGATGTTATTACCTAAATTGAATTTTTTGTTCGATGTTTTGCCATTAAAACATACAGATAAAGAATTAAAAGAGTATCAAAACATTATGAATAAATTTTGTAATGGGACCCGAGGAGCTAGAATAGTTAAATCGCTGTGGTATTTATCACAAAAGGAAGGTGGACTGGGTATTCCAAATATTAGTAAATATTATAGGGCTTTTCAAATAAGAAACGGTATTAAGTTATTAAGTAGAGAAAAAATGGTGTGGGAGAGAATTGAAAGAAAGGAATTTTTAGGGGTTGGAAATGTTCTGTTTATGGGTTTAGAAAAAGATAAAAGAAGAGAGAAAATTCAGGGAATATTGTTAAAGTCCACTATAGAGGAATGGAATAAAATGAGGAAAGACTTTATGTTAGGAATTTCTCCAGTTCTAGAACTAGAGGACTTTAATAACTTCCCATTAAAAATAGATAGCAGGATTAGGGATATCTTATTAGAGAATGGGGTTTTAATGCTGAAAGATTGGGTAAAAACCTGGAGAGACCAGGAAAAAAGAAATGAGTTATATTTGCAACTGGAGTTGAGTTGGTTTAAGATCCTTCAGATGAATAACTGGAGTAAAAGATTTCTACTAGAAGGGGATTTAGATAGGGAATATACTGAAATTGAGACACTTCTGGTCAAAATAAGAAAAGGGGATATAGGAATAAAGGGAATAGTAAGTAAAATTTATAAAATTTTGAATAAAGGAGGCAAAATACAAGAGATACTAAGACAAAAGTGGGAACAAGAACTTAATGTTACAATTACAGAAAAAAAGTGGCAGAAAATGTGGAGGAGAAGAATTATGAAAACTACATCAGTGAAGGTTAAAGAGCATAATTATAAGTTGATTTGGAGGTGGTATAGAACTCCAATGGGGTTGCATCAAATGTATGATAATCTGAGTGAAATTTGTTGGAGATGTAAAAAAGAAAAAGGTTCCTATGAGCACATGTGGTGGAGTTGTGACTGTGTAAAAGGATTCTGGGGGAATATAGAAAATGAGATTAAGAAAATACTGGATACGCAACTTGAATTGGAGTCGGAGACAATTCTGTTAATGGAAGTAGATAAATATAGAATTACTAATGATAATAAGGAATTGGTGTCTATTATGTTAACAGTGGCCAGACAGTGTCTAGCAAAAAACTGGAAGAGCAATGAAAATGTAAAAATGCAAGAATGGTATGAACGAATGTGGGATTTGGCCCTAAACGAGAAACTTACATGGGAATTAAAACTTAGAAAAGGTAAACAGCAAGGAAATAGCTTCTGGAGGATCTGGAAACCATTTATTGATTATACATTAGTGAAGAAAAAAGGCTTGGCCCCCGCCCCAGAACAAAATGCTTTTTGGAAAATATGACGATACAGATTGCCCCGGACATTGTATATAGCACATGGGTGATATTAATGATGTATAATGTAATAGTGTAAGAGAATATAATGTAGTAGGGAAAATAAGGTTGGATTTGGTATTGTTAGATTTGAAATTGCGGATGTTTTACGCGGCATCAGAAAATATGCGATCTTACCTTACATTAATTTTATGAGGTATTTTTTATAAAATATTGTTATTTTATTTGTTTCATTTAATGTTTCTATGTTTATGTATTAGTTTGTTGCTGTCTTTTTTCTTTGTATACCTAATAAAAATTTAATTATTAAAAAAAAAAAAAAAGGAGTATAAATAAAAACACATTTTTATTTTATTTTAATATATACTAAGCAAAGTATAGCATCAATATAGTATTTAATAAATCAACAGGTACTATTCCTGGTCCATTTTAAATTCTGAAATATGATTCTTGCCACAGGCTTCAATTCCATTACAATGTGCACCTAGACATGCTAAAAAGTTTGTGCAAATAGATGCAAAAGTTTCTCATAGCTGAGGTCCAAGAACACCTGGAGTGCAAAGGTTTGCCATCACAGCTACAGATCATTGGTTCCCAGGCCCCACAGGGGGACTTCAAATCCCAGAAGCCTAAGTCAGTACATTGGCTGATCAGTGTTTTGGGGAATTGACTTAGGCTTCTGGGAATTGAAGTCTAAAAACCAAAGGCTGGGAAACCTACTGCTAGAGATACAAAGGAAAAATGATTTTGCAACTGTGCATAAGATTTTATTAAAATTCTACCTCTATGCAATATACTGTAGTTTCACTCTTGGGTTCCCATTTGAATTTCTGAAGCACTACCAAAAAAAAAAAATCATCATGAAACAATCATATGTAGAAACCTGTTCTCACTCTTATGTTTAAAAAAAAGGATGCAGACATGGAGATCTGTAATATAAGGGGATGAATGGTGGGGGGAACTTCAAGGACTGGAAGCTGTAGCAAACTGCACGTACACAGAACAGTGCAGAAAAGCCATGAATATATGAGATTTCCTAATGAATCCATTCTGCTTCAGAAACAAGAACAAGTCATTCAGAGTTAAGTTACCTGGGGAGAATTCCGATGATGTGAGGACTTTAGAAACATTCTGATTATGAAAGCAAGGATGATGAAGTACTCAAAGCTTTGCCAGCTGCTCATATCTAAAGTCATGCTGCTGCCTTACTTCAGCTTGCCTGCTGTGGCCTGTTTGTGCAGCACTTTGAGGATGAAGGCATTCACATGTGCTTTCAACCTCATCTTCTCCTTGAAACCATTTTGGTAGAGATGTCCTGAGTGCCATCCAGTCCAGTTGTGCAGATTTCACAAGATAAGGTCTGACAATGTGGACTTGGAGGGGGGCTAACTGAGTCCCCTCTGAGAACTCACTATTTTAAACAAAAACCAAAGGTTTTTTCAAACTTCACAACCCAAGCTCATTAGTTTCCATTCAGTTCAGGACCACCCATACTTACTTTCAAACCGAGCTCAGAAATGTTACCTCCCCCCCCCCCCTTTTGGACTACAGCAGTTGGCTGGGAATTCTTGGAACAGTTACACAAAAAGAGCAGTACTTCTGGGCTCTACTCTATATTGTAGATCAGCAGTTCCCAATGTTGGGTTCCCAGATGTTCTTGGACTTCATCATTGGCAAACATCCAGATGGAGACTTGAGGTTGGGAACCACTGTTATAGATTAAAGAAAATGGGGTCTGAAGCTACATGTTACGTATTTAACACAAAATGCAGCTTAATCCTCTAAAATCTTCATGGGAGGTTCTTCATCAAGTATCCTCAATGTCCAGTGTGAAAATAAAGAGAGAATCAGCCTTCTCTGTTGTCATACTCTAATTGTGGCATACACTACTTACAGAAAGTGCAACTGGTGTTACCTTGGATACCTTGAAGTCATTATTCAGCAAAGAGTCCAGGCAATGTTAAACATCTCCACGACAACATTCCACACATGCAAATAGACCTGGAAAATCAAGTCCATCTTTGTGCTGTTTTTTAGCCATTTAAATATCATGTCACCTGCTAGCTAGGCAGACCATGATGTGTGCCCTCCACTATCACCTTGCCCAAGGTATCCAGTGAAGGACGCTTTGGTGAGTCTTAGACCCGGTCTAACATCATTGACAAGTGATGGACAACACTGCCTATTAGACCACTCAAGCCCCCGTGCCTTGACAAGGCTCTCACCTAGCGGGAGGCAACTGGTGGTAATGTTGAAATTCTTTTCACTGCTAGATCAAACCAATTGGTTTGCATAGGCATTTAAAATTGATTGAAGAAACCATTTGGTTCTTCTTTCCTTTCCAGATCAAACTTTGAACTGCCAAAATGAAGCCACTTTCTTGCCTTTGTCATTGGCCAAAACTAAATCCTCATTGTTGCATGTTTCTGGTAGTAATTGGCAGACCCACAAAAGAGGCAAATTCTGTGTCCCTCCACATTCACACAGTGTGTTGTTGTCTGCCAACAGCCACCCCTTGAGCATGTTGGTTTTACATTGAGACACTTCAACCCTCAGCCTGTTCAGGGTCCTCCAAGTGACAGAGGGCAGATCGAGTTCCTCAGCCATATCCTCCTTTAATGTTATTCCTTGTTCAGTGAGTTCCTTTCACCATCTTCTATGAATTTGTGAACATTAGATCTGATTTTACTCAGATTTTAAAGATTCCTCATTGTTTTCACACATTTCCTAATTTTTAATCATAGTGGAATCTTCAGCCATTATCAGTGTCATAAATATTATTTAATAAATGTTATCATTCCACTGCTGGGCAATCTCTCTCTCTCTCTCCCCCCCCCCCCCGGCCCAGGTAGGCTTTGGGGAAATGACAGCTAACAAATGGGTGAATACTGTATTTTTAAAACCAGTATCTAGAAATGTATTGCAATTGTACAAATCATTGTTGTAAATTGATGGGTTGCCATCCCTCACTTTTTGCGCGTCAAGGAATGTGAGCAGAAAATGGTTAATTAGCAACAATTCATTGATAGAATTTATGTAATTGCACTTATGACAATGTAAGTCCCCAATAGGATTCTGGCAAATGTATTAAAGTTTTAAAAATCTAATAATGTATTCTATTGTACTTTATTTAACTGTGTTTTAATATTAGACCTGTTTGTAGGTCAACCTGCACCTTTTTTTTTCATTTTGCTTTCAGCTGTCTTGAGTCCCAGTTTCAGGGGGGGAAAGGAAGTTGGAAATCAAATGGGTGAATAAATGATACTTTTACTGCTTGATGCAAAATTGTGCTAAATTTTCTGTCCACTGAACCACGGCAATTGCTGTTCAAAGTAGTTGCATTCCATTTCCAGCCTTGCCGTTATGGTCACCAGTACAAGCAACACTTCCTCCAACGAGTCTCTTTTGGCTACTTTGATAGCAATCCAGTTTTTAATCTCTCTGCCTGCTGCTCAGCTGTCATTAATCTGATACTTATAGCAAGACAGAGTCAACTACCAGTCCTTCTACACAGAAGTTCCATTTTGGAGGCCCCTTCCTTCCTTCATCATCCACAAAACAAAGATATTTGGGAGAAAATGAAAACCTATGTCTTGCAAGGGAAATAAGATATGCTGGGGGAGGCACACTGTTGTTAACAAGCATCTTATGAATGCCGTTGCTCAGGATTTTGTGTGGAGAGGCTTTTTACACAAAGCAATACATTAGGATGGAGTAAACACATCTGGAGGAAGAAAGAGGAAACAACTGCTTTTTCAGTGATTAGATGCAAAGCTATTTGCATACAGAAGAGGATATCTTATAGTTTCAGTTGCTGGCTGTATGGTCTACTCCATTACCATAGCAGGATGTCCGGCCAGAGAAAGTTAGGCGAGTGTTGGGTGGTGGTAAATAACCTGACTCCCTAAAGGAGCCAACGGCTACAAGCGGATGAGCCCCTTTAGGTGGGATAATGTTCCCCCTCAGTGGAGGAAATACCACTGGAAACCACCATATTGGGCCCAATGGAAAAATGAGCAGAGGAGGAGCAGTCATTTAGGAAGAAGAAGCCATGCCAGATGGACTGGCTGTGAAGGTGCACCTTGTTAATATCCTCAAGGCTGTGGTAGTCCATTGCAGTCCCAGTGTTAAATCCTGAATGTCTCATTTCATATGTGCTGCAGGAGATGGCTCCATGGTCATAGAATGTGGGTCACTTCACAGCAAGCTTCAGGGAAAAAAATGCATTCTTGGATATGAGTTGCAGCCAATCATAGTTTCAGTTCCCAATGGCAATATATTCTTTATCCAGCCTGGTGTTTTCCAGATGTTTTGGACTACAACTGATTGTTATCTCCAGCCTGTATGGCCAGGGTCCCTGCTGGTTATACAATGATGGGAGCTGAATTCTAGCTTGTCTGGAGGGAATTAGTTGCTCAATGCTCTTTTGTAGAAATGGAGTCCTTCTTCAGCTGAGATCTTGGAGTCGTAAACCTTGGGAAACACGGAGTTACAGACAACTCAGAGGAGTATTACCTCCAAGTGCCATATAGTTCATCTGAGCAGTAGAAAAAGGCTATTTTACATGACAGAAACACGGACAAATACTTTACTCACCGTGTTTTGTTTACACACAGCTCCATTTTATTTACATTAACTTGGAAGTATGTCTTTAAATACTTTACAAATAACTGACTTACACAATAGTGAACGTACAGTAGAGACTTACAGCGAACTTACAGTAGAGACTTTATATATTGGACTTCATAACAAGGATACTTAAAAACTCCTGACTTATAACTTCATATAGCCAACACTAATTAACTCAATTTTTAGTCTGATACTGTTTAAACTGTGATAATGTGCATGATAATACTTTGTTTTAAACTGTGATAACATGTATGATGAGAGGATACTGGCGTAGAAACCGGCAAACCAACGTCAGGAACTTTGCCAAGAGGACCCTATGGACTAAAACAAAAGGCAAAACAAATGGGGCAAGTTAGATGAAACAGGATGCTTAGCACATCAGATCAAAAGAAGGGGAGGGACAGGAAAGGGGGAGGAGAAATACAGTGTTGTAAAGAACAATACTGTATAGGGACATGGAATGTGAGATCTATGAACCAAGGAAAACTGGAAGTGGTAAAAAAGGAAATGGAAAGAATAAGCATTGACATCTTGGGAGTCAGTGAGTTAAAATGGACAGGGATGGGTGAATTCAGCTCTGGAAACCATCATATCTACTACTGTGGACAAGAAAACCTCAGAAAAAATGGAGTAGCCATAATTGTTAATAAAAGACTGAGAAAAGCAGTAATGGGATACAATCTCAAAAATGATAGGATGATGTCAGTCAGAATACAAGCCAAACTATTCAGTATCACTGTAATCCAAATATACGCACCAACCACTAGTGCAGATGAAGCCACAATTGACCAGTTCTATGAGGACCTAGAACACCTCATGGAACAGAAACCAAGAAATGATGTACACATTATCATAGGAGACTGGAATGCCAAAGTAGGAAATCAAAAAGTAAATGGAATAACAGGCAAGTTTGGTCTTGGAACACAAAATGAAGCAGGCCAAAGACTGATAGAGTTCTGCCAAGATAATGCACTGGTCATAACAAACACTCTCTTCCAGCAACACAAGAGGAGACTTTACACATGGACATCACCAGATGGCCAACATCGAAACCAGATTGATTACATACTCTGCAGCCAAATATGGAGAACCTCCATACAGTTAGCAAAAACAAGACCAGGGGCAGATTGTGGCTCAGATCACAACCTATTAATCACACAATTCAGGCTCAGACTAAAGAAAATAGGAAAAACAATTAGGCCAGACAGATATGACCCAGACAACATCCCTATGGAATACACAGTGGAGGTGTGGAACAGATTTAATGGCTTGGACCAGATAGACAGAGTGCCAGAAGAATTATGGACAGAGATGTGGGACATCATGCAGGAGGCAGCAAGGAAAACCATACCAAAAGAAAAGAAGCATAAGAAAGCTAAGTGGTTGTCCAATGAGGCTCTCAAAATAGCAGAGGACAGAAGGAACGCAACAGGCAAAGCAGAAAGGATTAAATACAATCACTTGAACACAGAATTTCAAAGAAAAGCAAGGAGAGATAAGGAAACCTACCTGAATGAAAAGTGCAAAGAAGTAGAGGAAAACAATATCAGGGGTAGGACTAGAGATCTTTTCAAAAAAAATGGTGAAATCAAGGGAACGTTTAAAGCAAAAATGACCATGATAAAGGACAAAGATGGCAAGGAGTTAGCTGATGCAGAAGAGATTAAGAAAAGGTGGAAAGAGTACACAGAGGAACTCTACAAAAAGGACCTCGACACCCCTGATAATTTCAATGATGAGGAAATTGAACTTGAGCCAGACATCCTAGAGAGTGAAGTCAGAAAGGCTCTAAAAAGCACTGCAAACCACAAAGCCAGTGGAGATGATGGTATCCAAGTTGAACTTTTCAAAGCCCTAAAAGATGATGGAATCAAATTATTGCATTCTATATGCCAACAGATTTGGAAAACACAACAATGGCCACAGGATTGGAAATGATCAGTATATGTTCCAATCCCCAAAAAGGGTAATGCCAAAGAATGTTCAAATTATCGAACAATTGCGCTCATCCCACATGCTAGCAAGGTGATGCTCAAGATAATACAGGATAGACTGCAGCAGCATGTGGAGAGAGAATTACCAGAATTACAGACAGGGTTCAGAAGAGACAGGGGGACTAGAGACCACATTGCCAACATAAGATGGATCATGGAAAAAACAAAGGAATATCAGAAAGAAGTCTACTTCTGTTTCATTGACTACACCAAGGCCTTTGACTGTGTGGACCACAACAAAATGTGGCAAATAATTAAAGAGATGGGAATACCAGAACACCTTATATGCCTCATGAGAAATCTGTACATGAATCAAGAAGCAACAGTTAGGACAGAATATGGAATAACGGAGTGGTTTGGAATAGGAAAAGGAGTAAGACAAGGCTGCATTTTGTCACCCTGCTTATTCAACTTATACACAGAGCACATAATGCACAATGCAGGGATGGAGGAATCACAATTTGGGATCAAAATTGCTGGGAGAAACAATTAATAATTTGAGATATGCAGATGATACGACCCTGATGGCAGAAAGTGAGGAGGACTTAAAGAAGCTCCTGATTAGGTTGAAAGAAGAAAGTGAAAAAGCTGGTTTGAGACTCAATGTAAAGAAAACCAAGATCATGGCAACAGGCCCTATCAGTCCCTGGAGAATAGATGGGGAAGAAGTAGAAGCAGTGACAGATTTTACTTTCCTAGGATCAAAGCTCACTGCAGATGGTGATTGCAGCCATGAAATAAAAAGGCGACTGATTCTTGGGAGGCAAGCAATGAGAAACCTGGGGAGCATAGTGAAAAGCAGAGACATCACATTGCAAACAAAAATTCATATAGTCAAAGCAATGGTATTACCAGTGTCAATGTATGGGTGTGAGAGCTGGACCATTAGGAAAGCTGAGCGCAGAAGAATAGATGCTTTTGAGATGTGGTGTTGGAGGAGAGTTTTGAGAGTTCCCTGGACAGCAAGGAGAACAAACAGGTCAAACTTAGAAGAAATCAAACCTGACTGCTCCTTAGAAGGTCAGATAGTAAAGATGAAGCTAAGGTACTTTGGACATTAAATGAGAAGAGAAGACTCACTTGAGAAAGCCTTGATGCTTGGAAAGGTTGAGGGCAAATGAAGCAGGGGGCGGCCAAAAATGAGATGGCTAGATGGTATTGTGGACACAATGGGCACAGAGCTGAGTGAGTTGAGGGGGATGGTGGAGGACAGGGGTGCCTGGCGGACAGTAGTCCATGGGGTCGCAAAGGGTCGGAATCGACTGTGCGACTGAACAACAAAATGTCTTCCTTCTTCAGTAGACCAAGTCCTGACTAAGTGTATAAAGGTAATTTGTTTAAGATTTCTTTCCCAGTTCATTCTATGGATTCATGTAATAGGTAAAAGTAAAGGTTGTCCTTGCTCGAAAGAGACTTGTATCTGACTCTAGGATTCAGTGCTCATTTCTGTTTATATCCAAAGAGCCAGCACTGTCTGTTTCTGCAGATGTTTCTGTGACATGTGGCAGGCATGACTAAACACTGGAGTACATGGAATGCTGTTTATCTTCCCACCGAAGTGGTCCCTATTTATCTACTTGCAATTTCTTGGTTTCAAACTGCTCTGTTGGCAGGAGCTGGGACAGAGACAGGGGCTCAAACAGTCATGTAGTAGCTGCGTCTTGAACTGCCGACTAGCTGTCCTTCCAGCTAACAAGGCGAGCTTCTTAACCAGTGAGCCACTGCAGCTGCTACTTATGTAATATGTCTACATTATTATAGCTCAGGGCATGGATAAATTAACTTTTCTCAGATGTAATATCAAGATAATTCACTCTGTGCTATGCAAAAAATGAACAACCAGTTTATGGAAGTGCTCCCATTGGGCTGCTGGGCAGAGGGACGGGGTGAACACTCTGCCAGTGGGAGTGAGGAAGTGCTCCCTTTGGGCTGCTGAGCATAGGGTGAGGTGAACTCTGTGTTGGGGTGATGGCACGTGTGCCCACAGAGAGAGCTCTGAGTGCCCCCTCTGGCACGTGTGCCATAGGTTCATCATCACCGGATACCGGATCTCATGTTGGGTGGCTTATCAGATGAGACAGCCACCCGTTGTTCTTACCTTCCTACCCTGGTTCTGTTTTTTAATAATTGCATAATTTTATAACTTGGAAATGTTTAATTTCTTTTAGCTTAACTTTTAATTATTGTATTAATTTATATTTTAACTGTGAATAGGCTATCGTATATTGATTTGTGGTTTTATATTGAGTTGTGGTTTAGCTATGTATTTTTAAATTGTGTATGTAAGCCGCCCAGAGTTGGGTTTTTTACCCGATCGGGCGGGATAATAAGTTGAAGGAAATAAATAAATAATAAATAAATAATCACTGTCCTAATGTGTGCTACTACAAGTCCCATAACCCTCAGACAGAATGGGCAGTGTTTGAGTACTGGGAGACCATGTTTGCAAAGAATCTTAAAACAAATGTATTAACATTTTGTTAAAAAACTTTAAAAATGTTCTTTTCTGCAGTCTGATTGTAGTTTGGCCAGGTTATCCTGCTATCATAATAGAGTAGTCCATATTGCCAGTGACTCAGTGCCAAGTGTCAGGTGGCGGTCAGCTTACCTGACAACCCTGAGGACTAATGGCTTGGGTGCTGAAGTCCACAGGGAAGGGTGATTGTCCCCAAGTGGATTAAATCCCACCTGAATCCACCTTGATGGAGGGCAGCAGTTTCATCAATCCTGGCCTGGGGTCAATGAAGACTTTGTGTGCCAAAAGGGCTCAAGACCAGGAAGTGACTTTGTGGAACTTGATCAGTGGTATGGGGGTCATGCTGCGATGCAGAAGGCAGATGAAAGGCCACTGCATTATATTCTCAGGTCAGCCTTCATGGCTGATTGCCATGAGGATCTCCAATATTTGGTTTCAATACAGCAAAAGAAGAAGACAATCTGATAAAAATCATTGAGATGGCAATAGAATGAAAGAAGAAAACAGCCAAGCAACTAACATACAGGTATAGATAAAACAAATCAGGTCAGAACACTAAAAAACACCCAGCTCTCAAGAGCTATATTCAGAACAATCATCTAAGCCATTGAACACTGTTCACTGCCGGTCTTCTCTCTAAAGACTCAATGCACATGTTTGCACTATGAATCTGGAATGGAAGAAGCATAATTCTTCTGGCTGAGGGAAAGATTGTTTCTGGTCCTCGTTAAATTTTACACACCCCTAGGCCTACTTTCAAAAGCCCTCATTTCATATATATTCACATTTCTGGCAAGTGCTTTCCTTGCAATCTGCTGAGCAGGGAGAAAGAAAGAAAGAAAGAAACCTGAGTACAAAAGTTTTGAAAAAGCCTCTGCCACGTCTTGAAATCTGAGGCCAAATTGAAAGGTCGCTAATTGTAACTTTTAAGTATTACATGGCTACTATGGGAGCTGGTTTATCTAGGAGCCTTTGCTATGGCACCACTATATATTTGTAGCCTATGGCCCAGGACCATGTCAGGAATGGGTTTTTGTCACCTAATTGTTAATTATGAAAGCAACCATTTCATAGTAAGTCTGGGGAGAAAGGAAGGTTTTCATCAGTGACTCAAGAGAGAATCCATGCAATTGTTGCTAGCATTTTTTCATCCCTACTCTCTTAATCTCTTTTTTTAATCTCTCTTTTACAGCTCCTCCAGTGTGTTAGCAGTTAAACGCTGAGCTGGAGACTGGAAGGTTGGTTTTCGATACCTGAGAGCTGCACTTGGGGACATGAAAGGAGGCTCATTCAGGTTTCCCCTAAAAATTCTTTCAACCCAAAGTAATCTCTAACATGAAATTATTATTGTCTCTCTTTTGTTCTTTCTGCCTCTCTCTAGCTCTCTCACACGATGTAGAGATAATGTTTAGACCATTAGGTTTCCAAAGCTTCTTGTAATCTTACTGAAAAGCATAATTTTAATATAACCTATCTTCCTCAATATCTTGGACAAGGGTTTCTCAACCTTGGGCCTCCAGGTGTTCTTGGACTACAGTTACCAGAATCCCAGGTCAGCTCACTTGCTCATCAGGGCTTCTGGGAATTGAAGTCCAAGAACATCTGATGGCTCAAGATTGAGTATGGCTACCATCACAGCCCAGCCTTCCTGACATCTTACAACCACTATGGTCCAATGCTGTGTAAAGGAAGGGGGTGAGGACCTCAGTCAGTTGAGGTGCTCCATTTCTCACATGTAATCATTCCAAATCCTCCAACTGTCAATCCATTTCATAACTTATGAAAGAAAACCCAGAGTTATCCTTTGTAGT
The DNA here is from genome assembly GCA_030440675.1 of Furcifer pardalis. NCBI lineage: Eukaryota > Metazoa > Chordata > Lepidosauria > Squamata > Chamaeleonidae > Furcifer > Furcifer pardalis. Next base: position 80,983,971 of record CP126892.1, read on the forward strand.
TAAAGCACACATTCAAGTCATAAGGCCAAACTGTAGACTACAGATATTCTATACATTAGATAGAAGGTGAAGTCTGCAGTTACGTTATTATGATCCAAAATATATATAAAAAAATCTGGAAATGTAAAAAAGAAGTTGGGACATATTTTCATTAATGGTGGAAGAGTAATAATGTGAAGAAAATATGGGAAATGTTTTTTTAAATCAGTCAAATATTATCTATAAAATTGGAGATGTGTCCTATAATAGCATTGATGGAACCTGGAAATAAGCAGATAAAATAGAATAAGAAGGATAAGATTATTATATTTTTGATAGCTTTGAGATTGGTTATTGCTAAAAAATGGACAGTAGATTGTGAATTTTAACTAGATGATTGTTGGAGTATAGCAATAAATGATTAACATGTGAATTAAACATGTGAATTAAAACTAAAAATGGGATTAGTAAAAAATTGACTTTAGAGAAATATGGGAAGAATTTATAGACTGTGTTTTAGAGAAAGGAGTAAGATCAGAGCAAGATATTTTATCTTTCTGGAATGAGAGAAAAAATATAAAACAAAGCAAAGCAACCATACTTACATACTGTCCCATAGCGCTTAGTGTGTAAATAAAGTTTATTTATTTATTTATTTTTTGGATTTCTATACCGCCCTACTTGGTGCGACCAACTCAGGGCGGTGTACAACATAATTAATATACAGTCGATCAATAGAGTTCACAATAAAGCAGAAACATACAATATAAAAAATGTAACAATATAATAACAAGATAACATTCCATCCAGCATTACAAATATAATTCAGTGTCATAAATACAAATATCAAATCACAAATACAAATATCGTCAACTTTCGCAAGTATAACGTACGCCCGCCAATAGCTGTTCTTAATCAGCTGTCATCTCGTCGCTACCGCCGCCCGTCTTTTATCGGCCTCCAGGCCGAGATGGAAAGAGGTCCCGGAGGGAGGGCGGGGGGGGACACCTCACAGGTCACAGCTGTGCCTGCTTGTCCATCCCCGGGCGAGATGGAAAGACCCAGGGAGAAGCGGGAGCGTCCTCTTGCTGCTGCCGCCGCCGCCCGTCTTTTATCGGCCTCCGGGCTGAGATGGAAAGAGGTCCCGGAGGGAGGGCAGGGGGGGACGCCTCACCGGTCACAGCTGTGCCTGCTTGTCCATCCCCGGGTGAGATGGAAAGACCCGGGGAGAAGCGGGAGCGTCCTCTTGCTGCCGCCGCCGCCGCCCGTCTTTTATCGGCCTCCGGGCTGAGATGGAAAGAGGTCCCGGAGGGAGGGCGGGGGGGACGCCTCACCGGTCACAGCTGTGCCTGCTTGTTCATCCCCGGGCGAGATGGAAAGACCCGGGGAGAAGCGGGAGCGTCCTCTTGCTGCCGCCGCCGCCGCCCGTCTTTTATCGGCCTCCGGGCTGAGATGGAAAGAGGTCCCGGAGGGAGGGCGGGGGGGACGCCTCACCGGTCACAGCTGTGCCTGCTTGTTCATCCCCGGGCGAGATGGAAAGACCCGGGGAGAAGCGGGAGCGTCCTCTTGCTGCCGCCGCCGCCGCCCGTCTTTTATCGGCCTCCGGGCTGAGATGGAAAGAGGTCCCGGAGCAGTGGCGTCGCGTGGGGGGGCGGGGGGGGGCAGATGCCCCGGGCAGCGGATTTCAGGGGGCGGCAAAATGTCCCCACCAGTTTGGCCTCCCTCTGCTTGGGGCCGGGTTTAGGAAGCAGGACTTCCCAGGCGGAGGGCGGCCGTTTTGCTGGCGAGCGCTGCTCGCCTCCGTCCACCTGGCTGGCCGTCGGGGGCGAGGAGGAGAAAAAGGGTTTTTTTTTAGGCGGACAATTCAAGGAGGGGGCCCGCCCGCCCGGCTAGCCGTCGGGGGCTCTCCTGGAGGGCAGCCCGCGTGCGCGTGCACGCTGCTCGCCTCCGCCCGCCCAGCCACCCACCCAGCTTGCCGTCAGACGGGGCGCTCGTCGGGGGTGGGTGGCGCCGTGGCGGGGAGCCCCTGGCGGCTGGCTGGGCAGGAGGAGGTGGGTAGCGTGCGCGCGCACGCGGGCCGCCCGCCAGGAGAGCCCCCGACGGCCAGCCGGGCGAGCGAGTTGCCGGAGGTGGAGGTGCGCTCGTTGGGGGTGGGTGACGGAGGGCCCCTGGAGGGCGAGCGGGCGGAGGTGTGTGGCGCGTGCACGCGCAAGCGCGCACGCGCCGCTATTCAGCAGGGGGGCGCCTTCTGCCTGGGTCCGGGGTGGTGGTGGCGGCAGCGGGGAGCTGGGGGGGCGGCGACGATTTTCTTCTTCGCCCCAGGCGGCTGAACACTGCGCGACGCCACTGTCCCGGAGGGAGGGCGGCGGGGGGGGAACGCCTCACCGGTCACAGCTGTGCCTGCTTGTCCATCCCCGGGCGAGATGGAAAGACCCGGGGAGAAGCGGGAGCATCCTCTTGCTGCTGCCGCCGCCGCCCGTCTTTTATCGGCCTCCGGGCCGAGATGGAAAGAGGTCCCGGAGGGAGGGCGGGGGGGGGACGCCTCACCGGTCACAGCTGTGCCTGCTTGTCCATCCCTGGGCAAGATGGAAAGACCCGGGGAGTAAAGGTAGGAAATAGTTAAATGAAAGTCTATAATGTCCAATTGCACTAGTAGTTTTATATAGGTTTGTTAAGATTTTTCAGAATGTGCATGTGCGTGTGTGTGTACTTGTATTTCTATAAAGTTTCCTTTGTTTATTTTGAAAAAAGAAAGCAAAGTCACATTAGTATTTCAGACTCATGTTTTGAGCAGATCTTCATGCCTCAGCAGTCGTAACTGCAAATGGACACTTTCTTTATCTCTTGACAGCTGGTCACAAAACAGAACAAGATAATCTGCAAACTGCAGGAAGAAAGAAGTCTCTTGCTGTGACAATAAAATATCCTTTAATACTTACAGAATTCCCATTTCTAAGAATGGGCTATAAGTAATGCAGTTTGACCCCAAGTTTCCCAGCCCCAGGAGCCAAGAAATAGGGTGAACTCAAGTGTCATTCTGGTTCAGACATATTCCATTGAACATTTCAGAAAGGCTAATGCATATAAGGAGTTTCTAATTCTTACTTCATGGACAAGTATGGAGCATATGAAAAGGCAGGTCTTTTCAGGACTATTGGAGGAGAGTTTTGAGAGTCCCCTGGACAGTGAGGAGAACAAATAGGTCAATCTTAGAAGAAATCAAACCTGACTGCTCTTTAGAAGGTCAAATTGTAAAGATGAAGCTAAAGTACTTTGGACATCAAATGAGAAGAGAAGATTCACGTAAGAAAGCCTTCATTATTGAATTGTTATATTGTATTTAATTGTATTTTGGGAGCCGCCCTGAGTTGGTTTTCACCAAGTAGGGTGGCATATAAATCGAAATAATAATAATAATTGATGCTGGGAAAGGTGGAGGGCAAAAGAAAAAGGGGGCGGCCAAAAATAAGATGGCTAGATGGTATTGTGGATGCAATGGGCACAGAGCTGAGCGAGTTGAGGAGGATGGTGGAGGACAGAAGTGCCTGGCAGACAGTGGTCCACGGGGTCGCAAAGGGTCGGAATCGACTGTGCGATTGAACAGCAACAACAAAAAAAGATGCATTGACTAGAGCCAGATAAAAATGGGCTAATATATGGAAGGTTGGCTTCATTTGAAGAAGAGGGTCATCATGCTATTGAGTCTCTGAATTAGAAATAAAATGAACCCATTTCACTAATTACCGCCCTCAGCATTTTGATAGTGAGTTTTCTACAGTAGTCTGGACTTCTTTGGATATTTACTGAATAATGTGTACAGTATTTGGTTATAGCTTTTTTGATAACCAAAGTTTTATTCCTGCCCAGTTGCTGTCAGCATTTGATGGTGTCTTAACAGCTGCTGTGGCACAGAAGCAAATACTGGATGATATTTGACACGTAGCAGTTAGTATCTGGCAGTATTTGATAGACAACGCAGAGTAACAGACACAATGTGACAGTAGGTGGCAGCTGTCACACAAAAGCAGTCTGTATTTCACACTTTATTTCAAAGAGAATGAGGGCTCTGTGTTTGGTAAACAATGGATGGAAAGGAGGGAACTTGGTCTTCATATGGGAGTCAGTGGTACAGGGGTCATGCTCCAGTGCAGAAGGCAGATGAAAGGCCATTGTTTTATGTTCTCAGCACAGTCTTCATGGCTGATCACCATGAGGATTGCCAATATTTGGATTCAGATATGGCAGAAGACGACGATGACAAGGGGAATGTGTGTATTGGCAGTAAAGGCCAGTTGTGCAGTTGCTTAGACTCAGGTAATAAAGATAACTGTTTCTCTTGGATGGCTAGCTGTTCCTGTGGTCAGTCACCTGCACATTGATTTCTAATTTGTCAAGTGTAACATCTGATGATTGATTGTATTGAAGCTGCCTGTTCAGTAAAAGAGGCCATGACTTTTCCTTCTCTCACACATATCAGTGGCAATAATCAGACCTCAAGAATAATTTTCTTATCTGTTGTATTGGGATTGCGGTGGCTCAGGGACTAAGAAGCTCACCTTGTTAGCTGGAAGGTTGGCAAGTCAGCAGTTCATGACGGGACCACTCTGAGCCCCCACCACTGCTGCCTGTCACCACCGCTGCCACCATCAAAGGTGGTAGTGGCAGGGGGGCACCAGCCTGGCCTACAAATAGTCTGAGGGGGCGTGAACTGGTCCCCATCTTTAAAAGGTTGAGGACTCCTGCTTTAGAGCCATATGGTTTTAGCCAGGCTCTTTTTACACCTGAGGAAACCCAACCCTCCACACTTCAGAAATGTTTTAAAAAGGAGCCCTGGTGGCGCGGTGGTTAAACTGCTGTCCTACAACCAAAAGGTTGTGAGTTTGATCCTGACCAGGGCTCAAGGTTGACTCAACCTTCCACTCGTCCAAGGTTGGTAAAATGAGTACCCAGCATGTTTGGGGCAAAATGGTAATTACTTTGTGAACTGCCCTGAGAGTGCACTGTGCTATGGAGTGGTACAGAAGTATGATTGCTTTGCTTTAAAAAGAAGTGTTCCTGGATTTTTTAAATACTCTAAAACTTAAAGTTGGTTGAAAAAATCCCTTGGTGTCCTTTAGGAGATGCAGGGTGCCCTTCTGCAAGATTTTGAGAACTGCCAGGACCCTGATTTGCTGTGTGCTTTACATTTTTTAAAATAATAGTAATAAAAATAAATATGCAAATACACAGATTAGTCCTTTGAGCTCTGCCCTTGAGAGATCGCCCCCAGGGGTGCTGGCATATCTGCAAAAATGGCTCTTAACTCAGCTGAGATTGCCCACCCTTGCTTTAATCCAGCCATTGTTGGAAGATGATCACTCTCTTTCTCTTTTGGAGAAAAAAAAATCCTTTTAAAAGACTTGATACACATTCTTGTACCCAGCAGTACATCTCTCATCTTACCTGCTGGATAGAAAGTAAAGCATAATATTCTTTCCTCCAGGCTGAAGTTTTTGATAAGGAGGGAAAAGCCGTGAAGCCTACAGAACTTTAGAGAGTCAGGGAATGAATCGTTTCAGCTGCTGATACTCAAAGCTAAATGTTTCCCTTTCCTCCATTTTCTTCCTTCTAAGACAAAAGTAATAATTAACAAATGTTGGGAGGGGGGGCTGGGAGAGAGGATAAAATGGGAGTTATTTTCATGCACAGAAGCATTATGCTGGGCCTGAAGCGAAAGGATAAGAATTCCATAATTGCATTTTTCTCTGGAGATGTGCCAAGAATTCTAAACCTTTGGCTGAATGTTTATTCATTTCAGAGAATAAACATTTCAGAATAAAGGAGAATTGTAAATATCTTTTAAAGTGTCACAAGTGAGGAAAGGAAGGAAATTGCAGCCAAACTAATTTTTTTTGCCCCTTTCATGAACTTATGTCCAGGGACCGCTACTGGGATGTATGGGTAGAACAATTATTTCTGGTCCAGAAGACACAAGCTCATGCCCAAAGCTATGAAGAACATGATGTGACTTTAAGTGGAGTTTAGTGGAATGCAGACTGCAAATCCATATAACCAGCAGCGTATCATACCATGAAGTGATCCTCCATTTTTGTATTGTCCCATTTGTTGTATGATTACTTGAATATGTATAATAGCAACACAAGACAACAAAGTCCATGGTACAGTGTAACTGTGATAGAAATCTACATGTGTGAAGGTATCCAAGGACCAGTGATGGGCTGCTCCTGGTTCGGACTGGTTCGCCTGAACTGGTAGCAGCCATCTGGAGGGGAGTGCCGGGGGGGTGGTAGTGACCCCCCCAGGTGACCGGTTTGGTCACCTCTCTGGCCGGCCTCTGGATGACAGTTATAGGCAGCCCAAAATGGCTGCCCTGAACTGTGCATGAGTCAAAACTCCATTTGACGCATGTGCACTGAAAAATAGAAGTGTGCATGCGTCAAATGGAGTTTTGATGATGTGCACTTCTGGGCAGTCATTTTGGGCTGCCCAGAAACAGCAAAGCGCCTGGAGGAGCGGCAGCGACGGCCTCTCCTCAGTGCACCGCCGGGCCGGGCCTGGCCGGGCAAGGCCAGGCCAGGTCAGGCTAGGCCACGCTGCCATGCTGCCACGCCGCCACACCACAGCGCTACCACACCACCACCACTGTGCCTGCCTGCCTGCTGCTCCCTGACCCCAAGGCAAGGTAAGTGATGGGTTTGTATTTAGGGTGGGTGGGTGGGTTGAGGTATGTGTGTTTTATGTAGTTTGTTTTAATGTGTATTTAATATATTTATGTATTATGTGTATATGTATTTATTTTAATTTATATGTATTTATATGTATTTATTTTAATGTGTATTTTTATTTAATTATTTTATTTTAAATTATTTTTAATTTTTTTTACTTTGGCTCTGCCCACAAGATCATGACGTCATGATGTTGGCTCTGCCCATGACGTCAGCTCCGCCCATGGTGGGGTAGTAAAATTTTTGACAGCCCACCACTGCCAAGGACTGTATGCTATTTATCATAGCGTGGCTCCAAAGACTAGCTGGGATTTTACAGGTGGTACAAAGAGTCTAGCCTAACTCTAAGACCCAAGCAAAGCGAAACAGTGGGACTATCATGGCTGTTGCCAAAAGTTGCTTCCATACCAGTAGGTTATATATATATAATGTTCTTTTAAGGGATCTCCTCTTATAACTGATGAGAAGAGCTAATCGCTTAAAACAAGGACAAAGGGCAAAAACATGCGACCAATGAATAATCTTTCAAGAGTTAGAAGTGAGCAGCTAGATACTTTTGAATTTGGACTGAACAGTCTTACACACAGTGAGTCCCCCTGTGGACTCCAAAGACAACAATTGAGGTGATGCAATGACAAGAGGATTTATTGTAACATAGGAGGGAGAAAATAGCACAGAATAAGGCAGTGCCCTTGGGATCACTCTCTTCACTTCCCATGGGACTTCCTTATATTCTGAGAGTCCATCATTTACCTTCACCAGTTCAGTGTCTAGTATGCACCCAACAAATTGGACTGGAACATCCATCCACTTGCTACCCACAGCAGGAAGGGTTTATATTTCCACACAAAGGCAATGGTGACAGTCCTGGGACCTGAGTGGATATTGCTTGCCTTCAAAGCCTCCTTCACTGCCAGGGAGCAGCTGTGTCTTCCTTCTCCAGGGCCCACCCTCCCTACTCTTGGGAAGATAGAAGAGGTGGTCTCCTCCTCCTCCATCTCACACACACGCATGCGCGCACACACACCACTTAAGGTAGTGATTATATTACTTTCCTTACCTCAAACTATCAGAAGTCACCCTTGCCGTGTTTTTATATTAGTGCTGTCAAGAAATCTGGCAGCGGCTGAGATTCTGCTTCAGCCCTCTGCCCTGGGAAATCACACTGAGATTGTGCTAAGACATTCCTTCTTTCATCACTTGATATATATTTTTTGCAACATGTACAAAAAAACACATTTGGTGTAAAGCTTCTTTTTCAGTGCAAACTAACTCTGTGAAGTTAAGCATGGAGACACAATCAGCAAGCACCACAGGACAGTTCTGACTGATCAAAAAGACAGAAACATACCATATCCATTGCTATTTTACTCTGCCTTCCTCCCCAGTAGTAAATAGGTGCCACTTTGCTGGGAAAGGTAACAGTATTCCGTGCATTCCAGCATCTAGTCATGCCTGCCACATGACCTCAGAAATGTCTGCACATGCAGACAGTGTTGGCTCTTTGGCTGCAAATGGAGATGAGCACACACACCCCAGAGCAGGGGTGGCCAACCTATGGCCTGTGGGCCAGCCCCAGTTCATGGCACCATTTCATGTAGTCCACTGCCACTCTCACCGCAACTGGAAGTGGAAGCAGTTTATGACAACCATAAAATGTGCCTGCATCTGCCATAAATGCTGCCGTAAATGCACCTGTGGCTGTTGTAAACGTGTTTATGACAGCCATAGATGCATTTTATGACAGTGTTTACAGCAGGAGGAACCACATGACCGGCCCACTCAGCTATCCAGAGGGTGTGGTCTGGCCCGCATTGTGAAAAGGTTGGGAACCCCTGCCCTAGGGTGAGACACAACCGGCTTTTGAACAAGGTAGTCCTTTATCTGTACTATTCATCACTCAAAATGTACTGCATGGGAAGTGGGTTTGTTTCACTGCATAATAAATAAAGCTGACCCTGATGTAGGGAGAGAATGAGAACCTGGACAAATCTGTCAGGTTGGCATTGGTTAAAGTAAAGCTAAGCATAAAGGCTTCTTGATAAGTGGGCTTAGTCAGCTCCCTCATACATCCCACTTGTCAAGGCACAAGGTAAAAGTTTGGCTGCTGCAGCATGGCACAACGTTCACTGCAACCCCTTCTTAGTGTCAGGGTTTGGCCAACTACTTCATTCAGCTTCCTTTGCCCACAGTTGCATGGAAACCATTTCAGAGTTCCCATGTGGTTTCTTCTTGTCCACCCTTGGCCATGAATGAAGAATGCTAATTGAATAGCCACACAACTTTTTCCGCTGCTTCTCAGGAAATGACGCAAAGAAACCAAAACAAACCCCCTTTCAAGTGAGCAAATGGAATTTTGCAAGCCTGACTTCCTGATTGTTTCTTTTGCTCCAGCCCCAGTATTGAAGTGCCTGCTATTTTTAAATACAATGCTCCCTTTTATAGCAAGCTGTGTAGTAAGTAAGGACCTTTTCCTGAGGATAGGCAGAAGGGTTGTGTGTGGAGCACACATTTTAGCAGCTGGATGTTAATGAGACTTCTTTAAACAAAAAAGAGCTAAGCGCTGCTAAATATTTCTCAATTCCCAAATGACTTCTGCAGTATTTACCCAACTTCAGAAAAGCACATTGTGGGTCAATTAATAAATATTCAGATTGCATAGTAACAGTGCCAAATAATTATTTTAATGTATATTTAAAAGAAACTGCAGTGGCTCAAGTAGTTAAGACACTGAACTTCAAGACTGGAAGGTCTGAGTTCGATACCCAAGTGCTACACAATGGAGTAAGCTCCTGTTTCTATCCCAGCTCCTGCCAACCTAGCAGTTTGAAAGCAAGAAATTGTAAGTAGATAAATAGGGACCACTTCGGTGGGAAGGTAAAAGGTGTTCTGTGCACTCTGCTGTCTAGCCATGCCTGCCACATATCTACAGAAATGTCTCCAGACACAGTCAGCCCTAGCTGGAAACAGAGATGAGCACTGAATCCTAGAGTCAGATACGACTGGCTTTCAACCAAGGGTGACCTTTACCTATATTCAAAGTAGGTCTTAGCTTTACAGCTGTAGAAGACCTGACTGCTTTCCTCCATTAGCACTGCAATCCATCTTACAAACTTTTCTTTTTCTAGCAGAGCAAGGTGGCTGTTTCATATTGTTTATAAAACATGATTTGTTAGTATAAAATCTTTTTTCCAAAACAGTTTCATGATACAAAGGAATCTGCAAAATACAAACATGCTGTTGTTGAACAAAATAAATACTTAATTTGGATTCATAAAAACAGAACAGGTAGGATACTGCATTTTTTTACCTTTTGAAAGTTTGATTGATGGATTCTTAAGGTGTCTAGAATGCTAGTCATTTTTTTAAAAATGGCAATGAAAATACATACACAAGACAAACTGAAAAGGACTGCTCCAATTCTAGTACAACCTACATACATTTGTAATGCCATTAAGGCTAAGTACTCTAATTTGGGTGACCTGTTTGTAACTGAAAAATGAAAATAAATATTTGCATATGCTAGTCTTTCGGCATATAATGTAAATGTAGATGTGGTGTGTTAATGTTTTTCGCCGAATGTGTGGTTACGTTAGCAGAATATCGCTTAGCTAATGTGACAGCGGAAGCTTGGCTTTCAAGACACACATACAGTCTCAGTGAACAATGATGCACTTTACTTCTGGGTGAGGGAAACACTCAGACAACAGACACAGTCTTGCCAATATACAGAACTATGTACAGGTAGCAGTCTGGCTTCAAGCCCCACAGTAGATTCAAGGCTTGGTATCCTGATAGCTCAAGTCCACTGAGCATACACAGAGTTCTGCCATAGCAGACACTGACTGCAGTTTGCCCAAGGCCTTAGTCAGTGTGCTTTCCTTAGCAGTTCAGAGTACCTGTTAGTTCTTTGCCTCAGCAGAACTTCCAGCAGCAATTCTTCATCCCTCATCTGTCAAATGTCCATCAGTCTCTTCCCAAGACTCCTCAGTCAATCCCCCTTGGATTAGCCCATCTCAGGTGGGCCATTGATATACAGCTATTTCTGCTGATTCACTCTCAAAGTGGCTACAGCTGTGCACAGTCCAGACTCATGTCCCAAGCGGTTACAGCTGTGTGTTCAGCTTCTGCTGGCCAATACCTCTATTACCAACAGCTGTGACTAGACCCTTACAGGTCTCTTTAAGGTACAATAGTTTAATAGGCAGGCATCTTTCTACAATACCCAAAATATGCCCTGACATGGTGGATGTTATTTAAATGGAAATGCCTCATATCCAGTGATGGGCTGCTGCCAGTTCGGACTGGTTTGCCCGAATCGGTAGTGGCCATCCAGAGGGAATTGCCGGGGTGGTGGTAAACCCCCGGGTGACCAGTTCAGTCGCCTCTCCGGCCGCCCTCCGGATGTATATTTCCGGGGAACCAAAATGGCTGCCTGGAACTGCGCATGTGTCAAACCTCCATTTGATGCATGCACACTAAAAATTAGAAGTGTGCATGCGTCAAATGCAGGTTTGATGCATGTGCAGTCCTCCAGGCGCATGCAGCACCTGGAGGAGCAGCAGTGGCAGCGGCTGCCTTTTCCCAGTGCACCATCGGGCCAGGCTGGGCCAGGCTGCGCTGCCGGGCTAGGCTGCGCTGTACTGCCGGGGCCAGCCCGGCTGGACTAGGCTGCACCACCAGGCTGCCGCGCCGCTGCACCACCATGCTGCTGGGCCTGCCTGTCTACCTGCCTGCTGCTCCCTGACCCCAGTGTAAGGTAAGTGATGGGTTTGTGTTAGGGGTGGGTGGGTGGGTTGAGGTGTGTGTATTTTATTTAATTTGTTTTTATGTGTATTTAGTGTATTTATATATTATGTGTATATGTATTTATTTTAATGTATATGTATTTATATGTATGCATTTATATGTATTTATATGTATTTAAATAATGTGTATTTTTAATTTTTAATTTTTTTTATTTTGGCTCTGCCCACAACATCATGACATCATGATGTTGGATCCGCCCACGACATTGGGTCCGCCCACGGTGGGGTAGTAAAAATTTTGACAGCCCACCACTGCTCATATCTCATATAAACAGTGGAAGGAATGAAAGGTAACATTCTTCACCTCTTTGTCCATGTGCCATCTGTTGATAGGCCAGTTCTTTTCAGTGGGGAGGGGAGGGATTTCATACCCTAGGCCAGGAGTTCTCAACCTTTTAAAGCCAGAGGCTTTAAAAGCTGTCTGTTCCCTCAGACAGCTTCAGGGGCTGGACAGCCATTTTGCCCTTCCTCCACCACATGGTAAGGTAGAGGTGGTGGTGGGCCACATGAAATGGGCCATAGGTTGAGAATCCCTGTCCCAGGCCTTAATCTCTTTGCTCCCGTTTAGTATTTTGCTCATAACCCTTTTCAGAATACTGTGATGTACAAGGAGCTGAAATATTCCTTTACCTATTTATTGTATTACTACCCTGAATTTCCTTCAGTAAACTCAAGGTAGTATACATGGATCTTTTCTTTTGCACTTATCTTTTATCCTCTCTATATCTCTATGGGATAGGTCAGGTGCAGAGAGGCAGTGATTCTGCAAAATGAGTTTAATAGCCAAGTGGTGGTTTAAATTCAAGATTCTTGAGTACCAGTCTAGCACTTTGGTTATGATACTCTACCAACTCTTCAGTGTTTAGGGTATTCAACTGCCTTCAGTTTTCACCTTTATTTTCCAGAGCTCTCAAACATTCCATGCTCTCCAGACCAATATATAGTTTAAAAACCAACAACAACAACATGTCTACAAATCTTGGCATTCTGTCAAGTCTGCTAATGTTCTTCCTTGTTTCTCCTGGCCCACTTTGATTCTGTTTCCACAACATGCACTACCATGGTGAACAGTGGTCAGGATTGTTTATTTACTGTAATAATTATTCCTTAGATCTAACAGATCAAAATAATTTAGATTTTATATAAACATGCAAAACAAAAGAATACACAACTTTACTAGGAGCTGCCTATTTCAGTGATGGAGAACCTTGGCACTCCAGCTGTTCTTGAATTTCAAATCCCAGGAGCCCTGATCAGCAGGAGTGCTGACTTGGGCTTCTGGTAATTGAAGTCCAAGAACACCTTGAGTGCCAATGTTTGCCATCATGGGACTATATACGTAGGTGTTACCTTAACAATTCTCAGGTCTTTGGTTAGGTCTTCTTGAATTGTTAATTTTATATCAGTCCTTGACTGTGAATCTAATGTTAGATTTCAAGAAGAAGAAGCCGCCGCCACCGCCTTGATTTTTCAGTCTGCCCCTGTGCTTCACCAATGCTGAGAAATAAGATAATAATAATCCGCGGTGTTATTTAACCATAGGTAGTTTTTACTTTTTCAAAAACAAGTTGTAAATTTCTCCACTGCCACCTTCCTCTTTTCTACTATCTGAACATCTGTCCATTTGAATTCTAAATGAGATCTCTGCCCATCTGCCTGAGTGCTAAATGTTTCTCCTAGGAATTCAGAGAGTTACTTCCATGGAAATCCTCCAACACAGATTTAATTCAATTATGCCATTCTGGCCTCTCTCCTGGTAGCACTGACAAGCCTAGAGGATTCCAAAGAGCAGGGAGATCAGAGGCAGCAAAAAACAAGCTCATTAGGTTTTAGTTTCAGTTGCCAGCAGATGCAAACTGGTCCAGCAGCCACTTATTAAAATTGGAGTTGCAATTAATGGGACAGCTTTCTGGTGTTTGATATATGGCAAGCACAGAACATTGCTGGCATAAGTCTAGCTGTGAAACAAGCAAAGGGATGAATATTACTGACTGAATATAATTTATCATATGTAGGAAGGGATTACAACCACCATTGACTCTGCTAAATCTCAGTTTAGAATTGGCATAGGTTACTGGTGAGTTCTAGTGTCAATTGGATGCACATACAAGAACAGCAAGGAACAGAGCTAAGGCTAACTTGACGATAGGTATCTTAATGCTAGAGTTAATATGGCTGCTGGTCACGTTGGCTGGTAGACTCTGGGAAATGTATTCCAAAACAGTGATTTATTCAAGCTTGATCGGTCTGATGCATATTCTATATTGTTGACAAGAAGCTACCACAAGGACAGAATGTGGTGAGAACAAAATGGTTTTCTTATAGGGTGCATTTTATCCCCCTATCTGTTATATCTGAATGCAAAACATATCTTACAGAAAGCTGGACTAAAATATACTTACATTAAAATATACTTAATTTAACCCACCTGGGTCTTCTAGGCACCCAGGCCTTGTCTCAGCTTCTGGCTTCACGTACCTTCACACCATGTCTTAGGATCTATACAAAATTATGGCTTAGGAGAATTACATTAATCTCATATCAGGTCTATTTAAAAAAGCAATGAAGGATGTGGATAGGCTACAGAGTTAATGAAGCATATTATTACTTTGTGAATTATAACAATTAGTCTAAAGTGCTGCAGGCAAAGAAATGTGGTTTGATGGTAAAGTCTATGTTTTGGATGCAGAAACGTCCTGATTTAATGGTTGATATCTCAAGATCAGGCTGGAGAATGAATGGACTTTCAGCTATTGTACAGCAAATCCCCATCATGTTTTGACTATATTGGCTAGGCAGATGAGATCAGCAGTCCAAGAAAAGCTGGACAGCCACATGTTCTCTATGGAGGCCTGACACATGGAAAATATAAAACCAGAAGGACCAATAGTCTGATTTTTTTGGTTTTGATTGACAATAAAGAAGAAAATGTCCATTTTCTTCTTTTATTGTCAATACATGCACGCGCATGCACGCGCACACACTTAACTGTAAGGAAGACTCAGAGCATGTTCAGACTCATTTCCAGATCAAGACCACTCCTTAATGGACAATCTGCACATGATCTGAGTCTTCATTACAGTTAAGATTGTGTGTATGAAAGTCAGATGAATGGCTTCCTAGTGTTTTGTACAGCAAATACTTGGATACAAATTGGCTCCTATGGTATTCACAGAACCCTGATTCTCATTTTATGGCTTAGATCAGACTCCATTTCATCCACTGGAAAGAAATAACTCCTGTTTTGTCTCCTGCCCTTCCATGTTTCAGTAACCAATCCACAAAAATAAAGGTATTTCTCGATTTATTATAATACGTGTCCAGATAATTAGAAGATAGTATTTCTAATTTGTTTTTCCAGATTCCATCTTCATGTTTAATGGATCTGTTAAGGGGTTGTAAATGCCCTAAAATGTATTTATTTTACTCAAATTTCTCCTGGGTTTCTGTTCTCTCTAGTTTAAATATCTGTTGTTGCTTTTGCGTTGGTTCTGTCACCATAATATCTGCATTCCCTCAGAGGATGCAATCCCAAGTATGTTTGTTCAGGATTAAATCAGACTGAATTCAGCGTGACTTTCTTTCCAGTAAGTGTGCTCGCAATATGAATTAATCATATCTGTTTGTGCCTGTTTTGAGGTAAGAAAGAGACGAGAAATAATTATTTCCTAAATTGATTTCATCAATTGTAAATGATCATTAAAAAACCTTCTTTATCTTTCTTCCTTCACTGCAAATCTTTATTGCCAGCAGTTAAAATAAATGATTACCCCATAAATACAACATTGACAGTCTCATCAACAGTTTTGCTTGTGTGGGCCTGTGGGTTTTTTTCTTTCTTTTAGAATAGTGCCTTTTATCATGGATTTATACTGCTGGTCTTGACTTATTGAGAAATTGCATTACAGATAGTGGAGGGAAAAGAGGAAAGGTTACTCTATAGTATACAATAGTTTGCTACCTTATGTCAAGCCAAGCCATTGGTCCACCTAGCTCAGGAATTCTCAGCCTTTTAAAGCCGCTGGGTCACACTTCCTCAGACAGATTCAGGGGCTAGATGGTCATTTTGCCCTTCCCCCACCACATGGCACGTCCGGGTGTGGTGGAGGTGGTGGTGGTGGGGACATGAAATGGCACTGTGGGCCACACCCACGGGCCACAGGTTGAGAATCACTGGCCTAGCTGATATTGTTTCTAACATCAGTTTCACTCAGCTCTGCTTGAAAGCATTCGGTTTAATACTGAGCATTCTCCTTTCCCCTTTGTAAACTGGCCACATGTTCTCTTTTACAGCAGATGGTCTGCTGTTTGAAGGCATCTTCTATTTAAAGGTGGCTCAAGTATTTAAGACACCGAACTTGATGACTAGACGGTCATCAAGCTCAGTAGGTCAGCAATTTGAGACCCGAGTTATGCATGACGGAATGAGTTCCTGTCGCTGTCCCAGTTCCTGCCAAACTAGCAGTTCGAAAGCAATAAAATTACAAGTAGATAAATAGGCAATAGTGGGCAGCAACAGTTTTGCACCACAAGGGGGAGTAGCAAAATTGGGTGGCCTTTGGGCAGTGGGTGGTGAAATTGGGTGGACTTTGGGTAGGGAGGAGCGAAATTGGGTGGCCACGCCCACCTCCCTGCCCTGCCCAGACTAACACAGCTACCATTTAAAAAGTTTTATTCTGTGCAAGCATATCAGAGAGTAAACAAAACAAAAAGACAAAAATGTTGTGGCACCTTAAAGACTAACTGCTGTACAGTAATGCCCCAGATAACGATTGCATCGGATAACGCTAGAATCGGATAACGATGCAAGTTTTTTGGAAAAAACTTGCATCGGATAACGATTCTTTTAGCGTTGTCTGATACAATGGTCTGCGGGTGTGGGGTGGTTTGGGTCTCTGCCACTGCAGTAGGGTCGGGGAAAAGCACCCGCCTTTCCCCAACCCTACTGCAGTCTCAAAGCCTCCTTGTCGCTTTCCCTTCCTGTATTTAAACTACAGGGAAGGGGGAAAGAGAGAGACGTGATTGGTTCTCTAGAGAACCAATCACATATCTCTCTTTCCCCCTCCCTGTAGTTTAAATACAGGGAGGGAAAGGGAGGGAGAGAAAGACGGAAGCAGTTCTTTTTTCCTCCCTGTATTTAAACTACAGGAAAAGAGAGGCTTGTTTTTTTTCTTCCCCTCCCTGAATTTAAAACACAACCCTCTCTCTCCCTGTAGTTTAAATACAGGGAGGAAAAAAGACACGATCGCACGATCATGTCTTTTTTCCTCCCTGTATTTAAACTACAGGAAGAGAGAGGGTTGTGTTTTAAATACAGGGAGGGGAAGAAAAAAACACAAGCCTCTCTCTTCCTGTAGTTTAAATTTAACCGCTGCGGGTGGGGAGTGGCTTTAAAGGCAGTGAGGAAAAGTTCTTTCCCTGCCTGCCTTTAAAGCGGTTTGTCCCTGAAGTCAGGGCTTTTTTTTTTAGCGTTGTTCGATGCATGCATCGGACAACGCTAAAAATTGGATAACGTCATGACTTGTGGAACCAAGTCATAACGTTATCCGGGGTATTACTGTATTTCAATGTGAGCTTTTGTGGCTCAAGTCCACTGGCTCTTTGGCTATAAACAGAGATGAGCACTGAACCCTAGAATTGGTAATGACTGCCTTTCGAACAAGGACAACCTTAACCTAATAACAAAAGATCCCTGATTGGTATTCAAATTTGACGTCAGGTTTTGTCCCTGCAAGTGGTTCAACGTCTCCCTTGCTCAAAAGCCAGTCATATCTGACTCTAGGATGCAGTGCTCATCTCCATTTACAGCCAAAGAGGCAGTGCTGCCCGTGTTTGCAGATGTATACATGGCAGGCATGATTAGATTGCCCATGACTTAGGCTCCACCCATGACATAGGCTCTATCCACATTGTGGTAGTGAAATATTTTGCTGCCCACCACTGTAAATAGGGAACACTTCAGTGGGAAGGTAAACAGTATTATGTGCACTCCAGTGTTTAGGCATGCCTGCCACATGTCCATGGAAATGTCTGCAGACATAGACAGCATAGCTCTTTAGCTATAAACAGAGATGAGCACTGAACCCTAGAATTGGATACAACAGGCTTTCTAGCAAGTGCACCCTTTACCTTTACCTGGTCCAAAATTATTTTAAAGATAAAAGGGCATGAAAAGAAAGAGAAGTAGGAGTCTTAAAGTCCAGAAGTTGTATAGAGGACCAAAAAGGTAGGCTTGTCACCGTGTCATAGCCTGTTCCACTACAGTGAGATGCACTATATCTCTATTTAAGTTACACCAGTTATTTCCAATTCTGTACCTATATATGTACAGTGTGTGCAAATGTGCTCTCTTTACTAGGTTGGGGAACATTACTCCTTTTGATGCACCAGGTTCAAGAAAGTGAGAAGCTTTATACCAGTAGCAAGTTGGCTCAAGCCAGTAATGGCTTCCTCCTCACACTTCTCCCAGATGAAGTAGATGGGATCCATAGTTCCTTCACCTCGAGCAGTCCATACAGTTACTTAAATGACTTATTCATGGATCACTGCACTGATGGTCAGGAGGGAGGTAATAGGACTCATCTGTCCATCTGCTTTCCAAACACAGTGGGACATTTTGCAGTGCTACTGAGGCCAAGGCAAAAATTGGGGTTGTCTCCTCCATACAGCTGATCACAATAGATATGAAGCTTTTGCAACTACTGAGGTGTACAAAGTCAGTCCTTGTATAGGTGAGCCTGAGAAGCAACCATTTTAGGGAAAGCTTTTCAAAATGCATGCCGTTGCCTGCATTTTAAAGCCGCTCTCCTGCCTTTGAAAGCCACCATTCTTCATGTTAATCTCAGTGTCCGCTTCTAAAATGTCCAGCCTGGAACATTCTGACAATAACCATATGTTTCCTCATTGCTAGGCACTTTTTAATTACAGTTTTCCTTGTTCAGTCATGAGACAAAGCTGTGACTAACAAGTGCAAATGGGAAACATTTAGCATCTCTGCAGGGTGGGATGAAATGCTTAGCCTGCAGTGAAAATAGTCGTATCTACTTGCCACTTTTCCTAGGGAAAAATAATAGCTCCGGGGATATTGGTGTTGCTATGGCACAGTGGGACAAAGCACAGCCTTGGCTAGACAAGCTGAGAAGAAATCAGCTGGGTGTGAAACGACGCTATCTGAGACTCAAAAAACACCATTGCCTTCATATGGCATTCTTACTTCAGTGTTGTTTATAGGCTAAAGTGCTTACAGTTTCTCCAGTGCATCTGATGTCACTGAAACAGCATTGCCCAGGCTGGCAGCACAAGAGACAAAAGGGGGTTCAGAACTCTTTTTTCCTCTGCCTTCCAGACTGGGATCACTCTATGTTGCATGTTTTGGCAACCCCATCCAGAGTCCTCAATTGATAAGTATGTCTTGGGCTACCAGATCTCAAGGCACCACCTGACATTTCAGGAAATTGCTGTGTTTATCCAAAGTCTTCAGGCAGGGAGACAACAATCAGGGTGAATAGTGGTCAAGGAAGAAAAGTTGATTTTTGTGTGCAAAGTGGCTTTAGATACTGGGTACCCGTCTCTACCATTTTCATTCATCAGAAGGCTTCTCTGTTTTTGTATTTATGTTGCCCTTGAGTTACAGAGGGACTGCTGTGGCTTAGTCATTAAGACTCTGAACTTGATGACTGGAAGGTCAGCAGGTCAGCAGTTTGAGACCCGAGTGCTGCCTGATGGAGTGAGCGTCTGTCTCTGTCCCAGCTCCTGCCAACCTAGCAGTTGGAAAGCAAGAAATTGCAAATAGATAAATAGGTACCACTTTGGTGGGAAGATAAACAGTGTTCCGTTCACTCTGGTATCTAGTTATGCCTGCCACATGTCCATTGAAACTAGGGGCAATGGCCACAAGGGTCCAAAGACCGTGCCGGATTGAGATGTGCCAACAATTTAATTAATTGTACCATATTTTCATGTATTTTGATTATTAAAATTCACTAGCAGCTGCTGCATTTCCCACCCTTGGCTTGTACTCGGGTCAATCTATTTTCCTGGGTTTTGAGGTCAAAACTGGGTACCTCGGCTTAAATTCGGGTCAGCTTATACTCAAGTATATATGGTATATGTCTCCCTGGAGGCATTGTTAATGTAAATCTAGCTCTGCAAAGAACACCACAGACCTACCTAGTCAGTTTAATACATATGCTTTACTCTCATCCATTCAGTAGTTGACTATTCACTCCAAATAAATCTCAATTAGCAATTCTTGAGTGTATCTCATGAATGAATGATTTCCAAAATGTGCTGTCCTCCCACAGCTCTGCTCAACTCTTGCAAATTCAAGCCTGTGGGTTCCTTTAAGGTCTCAATCCATCTTGCATTTCATCTTCTTTTTCTCCTGCTGCCTTCAACTTTTCCTAGCACTGCAGTCTTTTACAGAGAGACCTGCTTTCTCATGATGTTCTCAGAGTAGGACAACTTCACATCATTTTATCAGAACTAGAATGGATAAATTTATATCTGTGCTGACACCACAACATTTTGCACAGATATTTTCTTTCACAATCAAAAAGAATTCACACACTTTGTACAATTGCACAGAATTACAATTGCTCCTTCCTTCTTGGCTGGATTTTTCAAAACTGGAAGTCTTAGATTGTGAGTTTGTGTCTTTCTGGCCAATCAGCAAGTATGTGTATGCTTGTTGTCTTTGTATTTTGCTTCACAAAAGAAAAAGACACTAGTTTTGCACAAAGATATTTTGCACAAACTGGGGACACCTTAATGAATCATCAACCCATTTTATTTTTTGCATTGAAGACAAAAGAAAAGTCTCATAGTGGCCAGAGGGCTAGTGACAGAACAAATTAATTTTGTTATCACATCCCATCAGTCAGGATTATTCCTAAGAAAATGAGTGGAGGAATAAAACCCATTATATTCTAAATATTTATTTCATTGAGACAAGGAGAAAACATTTATTTTGATAAATACAAGGTAAAGGTCCCCCTTGCTTGAAAGCCAGTCATATCTGACTCTAGAGTTCAGTGCTCATCTCTGTTTATAGCCAAAGAGTCAGTGCTGTCTGCGTCTTCAGACATTTCCATGGACATGTGGCAGGCATGTCTCAACACCGGAATGCACGGAATGCTGTTTACCTTCCCACTGAAGTGGTCCCTATTTATCTACTTGCAATTTCTTGCTTTCAAATTGCTAGGTTGGGAGGAGCTGGGACAGAGACGAGAGCTTACTCCGTCATGCAGTACCCAGAAATTTCATTTCAAGTTTATACCCCGGCTTGCTCAGGCGAACCTGACTCTAGGCGGCTTACAAAGTATAAAAAATAACATAACAGTCACAAATTCCACATTACAGTATCATAATCACAATCATCACAGTATCAGAAAAAAAAATATACATGTCAATAACACAGTAACAACCAGAAACTATTAACATCACCATAAAATGTTACAAAAAAAATATCAAAGAAGTAAAAAAAAAAGGGATTCAGTCCCGGTGAGAGCCGACCTGAGCCCTGGAGTTGCTGCTCTCTCAAGGCCAGCCATCTGAGGGGGAGTCCAGCGAAAGCGGGTGGTGGTGAGATCTTTTATCGCTGCCAGGGACCAGCAGGTGTTGTTCCCTCAAGGCCGGCAAGGTAATGGCCAGGGGAAAAGTCTAGGGAAAAAGTCCAGCAGTGGCAACAAAGGCATTCAGCATTTTTATGGCCGGCCCCAGCCCCGCTGCTCAGCTGTTTGAAGTTCTCTCAGGGCCGGCCCGGCCAAGGGAAGCGTCTGACTAAGGTGGCGAGGGTGTCTGGCGTTCTTTCCCCTTCATCCTAGCTGGTTGGCCAAGCGTCCATATTGTGGTGGTGGTGGAGGATCCACACAGCTGTTCCCGCTCTCCCAAGTCCGAGGCCGGGTGCGAGAGGCATGGAGTCCAGTGGGGCGGCAGAGGTTCTTTTCAATGCCGCCAGCCCCGGCGCAGCTGGTCCCACTCTCCCCAGTCCGAGGTCGGGAGGGAGAGGTATGAATTGAACTTCAACCTTTCAGTCAGTGAGTTCAGTGTCTTAATCACTTGAGCCACCACAGTCCCTCAAATACAAGCATAAGGACAGTAAATTTCAGATTCTGGCAGATATTGAATCAAGTGGAGGAAGGCAGACAAATCCCTGTAGATTTTGATGACTTCTCAACCTTAAAAAACTTAAGATTTTATTTTGTTTCAAAAAAGGAAGAGATTAAAAATGAAAATTAGGATCCATGTAATAAAAAGAGCAATCAGTTGTGATACCTATTTATGCTTCCATCAGTGTTTCAACCTGCTGCAGCTATTCTTGGCTGCAGTCTGTGGCTATTTTGTCTTGTACATTGATTGCCCCTCTGACTTCAGTTGGTGCAGGATTAATAGGCTTATATTTCATGGGAATGTCTTCTTGGAGGTACACCTTAATGTGTTGAAGGGGTTTAAGTGTGTTAGTGAGGCTGAAATCAACACCTGGACTCCTAGAAGGATCACCCAAGGCAGAATTGTCACAGCTTAGACACAAGGTTTATTTACCCTCTTCAAGGCATCTGTGGTAGTTGAAGGTGACACTGTCAGAGGAGGCAATGACAATGACACACAAGATAACTTTTGTAGTACTGCACAAACGTACTTCACCCAAATGAAGACTGCATCCAAGAGATCAGAAGATGACTGAGATTGGGAACGGCAGCAATGAAAGAATTAGGGAAGTTCATTGAGTGTCAGCATGTATCAATAGAGACAAAGTTTATTGACAGTACTGTATTATATTCGTGGTCACAATGTATGAGTTCAAAAGGTAGAAAGCAAAGAAATCTGAGGGGCAGGAGAATGATTTGTTTGAAATGTGGTACTAGAGGTGAGCTTTGAGAATACCTTGGACTGCAAGAAAGATGGTCAAATGGGTCTTAAAGCAAATCAAGCCTGAATATTTCTGGAGGCAAAAATGATGAAACCGAGTCTTGTCCTACTTTGGGCACATTGCAGAAAGGCAGGACATTCCGTAAAAGACAAGAATGCCTGGAAATGTTGAAGGTAGCAGGAAAAAATGAAGGCCAAATATGAGATGGATGGACTCTCTAAAGGAAGAAGACACAGGCTTGAGTTGGCAAGAGCTGAAAAGGGCTGTTGAGGACAGGACAATTTGAGAATCACTCATTCATTCTTCTTCTTCTGCCGGATCTAAATCTGAATGTAGGTGATCATCATGGCAATCAGCCATGAAGACTGTCCTAAGAGTATAATACAGTGGCCTTTCACCTGCCTTTCGCATCACAGCGTGACACCCTTACCACTGATCCAGTTCTGCGAGTCACTTTATGATCCTGATCCCTTTTATCATGCAAAGTACTCCTCAGCCCCAGGTCAGTATTGATGAAGCTGCTGCCCTCCATCAAAATGGATTCAAGTGGGATTTAAGCCACTTGGAGACCATCACCCTTCCCTGTGGACTTCGGCACCCAAGGCCGTTAATCCTCAAGGCTGTCAGATTACTTAACCGCCTCCTGACACTTAGTGCTGAGCCATTGGCTGTATGGTCTACTCTATTACCATAGCAGGATAACCAGGCCAGACTAACTTATTCATAGGATCCCCATAAATTGGAAATGACTTGAAATCCTGTACTGTACTGTGTACAGTAATAACATTTCTTGGGAAAGTCTTGCAATACAGAGCAGTTCCAGCAGGGGTCAATATGTTTTCATTCTTCTAAGTCAGGAAGCTCAACCAGGGAGAAAAGTGGGGGAAATGTTGATCCTAATTGGAGCAGACGCAAGGCTCTTCTATAATCCTCCGACATCCTTTTCAAATAATAATTCTGAGGTGGGTGGGTGGGTAGGTGGGTTGGTGCCAGCGACGGCTCAGCTGACTTCTCTTGAATGTAGCCCCGGCATTGTCATTTAGTCTTATTTTTATTTTAAAAAGGTATACTGGCTTAATGCCAAGCTCCTCACAGTTTCCCCCTGGAGTTCTGTAAAGGGCACGGGTCTTAATTATTAATCTACTATGGATAAAATGAATGTTTACGTCCCCACTCCCTGCAAGCTTGATTCAACAATATATGCATATAGAGTCTGTTTGTGTATTCCTGGGTATCTTTATAAAGTCTTACAGCTCTGCAGAGCGAGAGAGATGGAGGAAATCGCAGATGAGCCTTTAAAATGTTCATGATTCTCATGATATTCGAATTGATCCCACCCATTTAGGAATAGCCACCTTTTCCCAGCCTGCCAAAGAAATATAGGAGGGTGAAAGACAGAGATATACACACAGGGCACCAACATCTCAGGAATTAATAATTCAGAGTTAAGGCTGGTGCTTTAGCTGGCCAAAAGAATATGCAGAGCTTTATGTGCGTAAACATTGGCGGTATCCATAAATATTACAGATTATTGGAGGTACCCAGAGGCTGAGATGCCACCTGAAGTAACAAAATCCAGCTTTCCAAAATGAATGGAGAAAGATGTATGTTTGGGTCCAGTATATACTCAGATGATAGATAGCAGACAGGTAGATAGATTTAAACAATGTACATACACACACACACACAAACACACTCACTTTTACTGAGCCACGGTACAAGTTCTCTACAATCCTTTTGTACAGGAAATAGACAAAGTATGAGGTTGCCATTGCCTGCTTTTCTGCTGGTCCTTCTCCTAGGTTTTTAACCAGAGACTTTGAGGGCGATCAGAGATTACAACTCGCTGTTTGTGTTGCTTTCTGTGTGCTTTGGTTTGCCCTATTTTCCGGGGGTCACGTGTGTTTTCAGCAATTCATCTCACCTTTTTTTTTTTTGTAAACTCTTCCACTCTCTTTTTGGGACACTGATAGGGCTGCACTTTTGATGCAATTGAGATTTTTCATAACCTTCACATTCTGTAATCCATGTGGTTGTTTAGTCTGCTCCCAAATAAAGCTGTGTGTGGTGCTGTCTGTGGTGACAACCCTGTGATGTGTGCAGTAGCTTGTGACATTAAAAGGGACAACAAAGAAACCACTTATTTTATTTATTTATTATTTATTAGTTCAAATTTTTATGGCCGCCCACTCTACTTTAGATTTCTCAAACTTTTTAAAAATACTTCCCTAACAGCTTAATGGTTAAGATGCTGAACTTGATGACGGGAAGGTGTGCAGGTCAGCAGTTCAAGACTCAAGTGCTGCATGACAGAGTGAGCTCCCGTCTCTGTCCCAGCTCCTGTCAACCTAGCAGTTTGAAAGCAAGACATTGCAAGTAGATAAATAGGTACCACTTTGGTGGGAAAGTAAATAGTGCTCTGTGCTCTCTGGTGTCTAGTCATGCTTGCTACATGTCCACGTAAACATCTGCAGACACAGACAGCGCTGGCTCTTTGACTATAAACAGAGATGAGCACTGAACCCTAGAGTCAGATACGACATAGCAAGGGTGACCATTACCTTTATCTAACAGCTGTGGCATGATTCTAGATGCTCTGGAGGTGCCTTTCACTACTTGTATAGTATCTGATTCAGCATTGACCTGTTGTTAGGAAAAATTATTGAAAAGGGGAAAGGAGTCACCTCATGCCATGGGCGACAAAAGAAAAGGAAAGGGGTGGATAAGAGGCATCAGTAATCAAAAAGGGGGAAGAATTAGTGCATTTGCCTGGATCCTTTTCATGGGAGAAGTAACACCTGTGTGCATGAAAGGGTTGCCCAAGTAGTGCGAGATAAAATAAATTGTGCTGAAGATAAGAGCCTTTTAAGAGTGAATGTGATTGCTCCAACTTCCCCCATCTTAGATGGATACTAAAATGCAAATGTTTTGTTCTTTTCCTGGAGAAAAGGAAAACATTTTCCTAATTATTTTCCAGTATGCCAGGCTGTTGTTTATTTCAGCCAGCATTGCCCACATAAAATGAAAAAGAGTTATGGCCTTGTCTAGTTAGTAGGAGTCTTATCAGTAGATTGTCTTTTAGCTAGGTATGAAAATTTGTACATAATAATAACAACTGTGTGCCAGCAAGTCAATTCTGGTTAACCATTTCCCTTCTTTGGGGGGCATCCTAGGACTGTGGAGCTTGCCCATGGCCACACCGGCTGGCTCTTGTGATACATCCAGTGGGGAACCTCTGGCTCTGCTGCCACATACCTAACTCACTGAGCTACCCAGCATAATTCCAGTTTGCTTCTCATAGTCCCCTTCAGGGCTATCCCTGGAACAAGTGACTTTGTTCTTTCCCTTAATAACTAATAATGGGCCACCAAGTCTATTCTAACTTATGGCAACCCTTTCCAGTAGTGAGTACTTGGAAATGGTTTACCATTTCCTCCTTTTGGAAGCACCCTGGGATTGCACAGCTTGCCCAAGCCTATATCTTCTTCTTCTTCAAGTTTGGACTATTGTAATGTGCTCTACATGGGGCTGCCCTTGATGACCATCTGGAGACTGTAGTTGGTCCAGAATATGGCGGCCTGGGCAGTGGTGGGGTGTAGTCATTTTGCCTGCACCTCACCACTGCTGCAGGAGCTGCACTGGCAGCCTATATGTCTCCGAGTGCAATTCAAGGTGCTGGTTGTCACCTTTAAAGCCCTTCATGGTAACAGACCAAGATACCTCAGGAACCGCATCATCCCTAGGACATCAACCAGTCCCACAAGAGCAAACTGAGAGGGCACCCTTCAGGTACCATCTGTTGGGGAGGCTCACCTCCAGCACAAGGAAAAGGGCCTTCTCTGTCATAGCCCCCACACTATGGACCCTCCTCCCAGTAGAACTACACCCCCAGGCCCAGTTGCTACCATTTAGGAAAGAACTGGAGATGTGGTTGGCAAAATGGGTCTGGAGGCTGGAATTGTCAACAAGCTCCCCTTTGTGGATCGTTTGAGGCTCCCCCTCCTGTAATAAATTTTTAATGTTAAGGTATGCAGATTTTATATTTGTTTTTAGATAATAAATGGCACAGCGGTGGGTAATGTTGCTATGTTTTAAGGGTTTTTTAATTGTTTTATATTGGTTTTAACTTGTGTACACCACCCAGAGACAATTGGATACGGCGGTATATAAATCTATTACATTAAATTAAAGTGCCATATCCAATTCTGAATATTGGCTATCATCATGATGATCAGTCACAAGGATTATCCTGGGAACAATATATTGTAGCGATCTTCCATTTGCCTTCTGTATCACAGCACAACACCCGTACCACTGATCCAGTTCCGTGAGTCACTTTCTGCTCCTGGGATCTTTTGGCACACAAGGATCTCAACAGTCCCAGGCCAGTGAAGCTTCAACCCTCCATCAAGATGGATTCAAGTGGGTTTTTATCCACTTGGGTCCATCAAACTTCCCTGTGGACTTTATCACCCAAGGCCCTGACAACCTCAGGGTTGTCAGTTTAGTTCATTGCTGCCTGACGATCTACATTGAGTTGCTGGCAGCATGGTCTACTCTTTTACCATAGCAGGATAACCTGGCCAGACTACATAGGCTGGACTTTTTCCTGGGATGCACACTGGGAAATCAATCTCCCAACTTCCAGATACCTAACTCATTGAATTGTTCAGCCTTTGATATTTGATGTATTTTTAATTGCATCATGTTGTCAGCAGCCTTAGAAAGCCAGGGTTGAAGAGCTGCTGATCCGGGCGGCAGGAACGCTGCCACGACCCCGGACCATGCTCATGGCCATGGTTGAATTGCTGACACTCTGGGTGGCAGGAGTGCCACCGTGACCCCAGGCCATGCCCCGGGCTATGGTCAGGGTTGTGCTATTTAGGTATCGGGACTTGGCCGTTAGGGTGGTGGCCAGACATTATTCCCTTGCCAGCCTAGCCCCTGGACTGTCTGTGGCCATTTTTGAACTGTTGTACTTGGACTATCAGTATTTTATTGTGAGTGTTTTTATTGTGATTTTATTGTGTATTGTGTACTGTTGTGAGCCGCCCAGAGTCACTTTTGTTGATTGGGTGGTATAATAATAATAATAATAATAATAATAATAATAATAATAATAATAATAATAATAATAATAATAATAATAATAATAATAATAATAATAATAATAATAATAATAATAATAATATGGAAGCTGGACCATTAGGTGACCCCACACCACCTGCCACTCTACTCCTGCCTGTTTCCTCATCAGACACAGAGAGTCAGAAGCTCTGATTTCTGTTTCCCAACTGTTGTAAGTATCTGCAAATGCTCTCCTGCGTTCTGATGTGTATCGTGTCTATCTATTTCTGCATGTTCTCTTTTGTCCCAGATCTGTCTGTCATTCCTTGCTTAGCCCACCTATACTCTTCCTTCTGCCCCACACAAGCTGCAATGGGCACCAGCTGCCATGGATCAATAGAGTGAATGAACGAATGTGTATCTAGAGAAAGAAACAAGAGAGAAAAAACATCCCTTAAGATTTTTTTAAATGATGAAAAAGAGAAGCAAAGGCTTGGACTGGTGCATATTGTTGAGGTTTTTCAACTCCAGTCTTCCTTAGGGGCCCAAACTCATCTACTATCTTGTTCTGATGTCAAAAGCTGTAACATTTTACTTGGAGGATGTTCTGATACAACATGCCTGATGGAGCGTTCTCCAAGTGAAATGTTACAGCTCTTGACATCAGGAGGAGATAGTGCCATAGTTCTTGACCGCGCCAAAGATTCAGAGGAAACACAAAAAGTAACCACATCCAGTCTATTTCTCTATCTAATCTGCATGCCAGAACATAGAAATGTTTTTTTTTCCTTTTCCTTTCTTAATTTCTTAGGAATGGGGTGGGGTGCTATAGCTGTTTCAGTCTTCTAGGTCAGGGGTAGCCAAATTATGGCCCATGGGCTGGATCCAACCTGTGGCACCAAACCATCTGGCCCTTTCCACCCTCACCACTACCCAGAAACAGACATGCCCCATGCATGCACAACTGCCCCCGTGCCCCTGCATGTGCAAACACTTCCATAAATGCACCCACGGCTGTCATAAATGCATTCATGACAGCCATGCACATGTTTTATGGCAGCGTTTGCACATGTGTAGGTGCATTTTACTTCCACTTCCAGGGGTAGGAACCATGTGACAAGCAAGATCAGCTGTTGGAGGGCATGGTCAGGCCCTTGGCACAAAAAGTTTGGTCACCCCGTTTTAGGTGGTACAGCCTGTGACTATGTGGGCTGAAGAATCAGGGGGTTGTGTTTTTTTATTTATATTATTTGTAGGCCACCTTTGTTCCCATAGGGGACCCAAACTGGCTCATGACAATGAAAATCATACAGTAATGATGGGTTAAAATACCATGGAATGCTGTGTATTTTAAAAAGAATAAAAATTGGTGTAAACTAAAACCAAATATAAAAAACACTTTAAAATATCTATATTTCATACCCAACATATATTTCATACTTCCTGCTAGGTGAGAGCCTTGTGGAGGTGCAGGGCTTGAGTGGTCTAACTAGTCAGCATTGCCCATCACTTGCCAATGATGTTAGGTCAGGACTAAGACTCACCAAAGCATCCTTCATTGGAGATGAGCAAGGTGAAAGCAGAGGGCATACAGCCAGCAGGTAACGGGATATCCAAATGGCTAAAAAATTGCATGCAGATGGATTTGATTTCTCAGGTCCATTTGCATGTGTAGAATGTCATTGTGGAGATCTCTCTCCTCACTGAATAATAACCCCAAGGTATCCAAGGTATATTTCATGCACAGAACATTCTTTAGACCTCCCACTTATTCTTTTAAAGCCTCCAGTAGTAAAGATGACTTTTGCAGTGATGATGAGAGGACAAGAGAAAGAAGGCCTATCTGGCTTCTCAGAACAGGGCATTCTACAGCCTGAGAGTGATAAAAAAGTCAAAATTTTTCAAAAAAACAACTCTGTATTAGTATGCTCTGATAGGAAGAGGCTCTTCAAGATCACAAGCTAGTTTCTTTCATTTCTCTCCCCTACCACAATCAATCATGCAAAGTGAAATTGACAAACAAATGTTGAGTTATGGTGGTCACCTCCAGTGCTAAATGAATGTTAGAACCTAGAAGACAGCCTTTCTCTATGTAGACCCGTTCCAAATGTATTTGACTACAAACCCCATCATTCATAACTGGTCAGGGGTTATGAGTGTTGCTTCATTATAGTGCTCCAAGTGTGTTGCAATATATTTTATTTCCACATCCCAGTCCATCCTTGAGATTTTGGTTCATCAGGTTTTGCACTATCAAAGCAGAACAAACTAAACCAATGTTTCCCAACCTTTGACTTTTGGACTTCAATTCTCCAAAGCACTGATCAGCAAATGTACTGACTTAGGCTTCTGGAAATTGAGTCCCTCTGTGAGGCACAGCCCCTACATTGGGAACCAATGATCTAAACCAACTAGATTGATGTCAACGTTTGTATGTAGAATTTTGGTTATGAAGCTTTTTATAAAAATTACATTAAAACAAGATATCCCTGGAAAGCAATGATGCAAATTAAAAAGGGGTGGAATTGTCAAAGATCATTTCCCAGCACCATTAAGCTCATTTCCTGCCTTCTCGTTCCAGTTTATGCACTCCAATTTCCATATTTTTGCTTCTGTGATTTACACACAATTTATATTTACTTGCCCAATCTGTGCACAGTGGTATCATTGCTGCAAACACAGGATAATATACTATTACTAAAGGTAAATATCTGCTCAAAAGCCAGTCATGTCCAACTCTAAGGTGCAGTGCTCATCTGCATTTACAACCAAAGAGCCAGCACTGTCTGCATTTGCACGTTTCCATGGTCATGTGGCAGGTATGACTAGACGTCGGATCACATGGAACATTGTTACCTTTCCCACTGAAGTGTTTCCTATTCATGTACAGTAAGACCCTGCATAGCGAAAAGCTCCATTCCATGGAATTCTTCGCTATGTGGTTTTTTCGCTATTCGGATCCAATGGGAGAGCCCCTGCATAATGAAAAAAAAAGTTCATTATACCGGGTTTCTGTTAACCGTGGTATACCCCGCTTAGTGGAAATCCCATACTGTATAATGAAAAAAATTGTTATGCAGGGTATCGCCTTTTCATAACGAATGCTTCGTTGTACGAATTTTCCATTAAACGGAGCATTCATTATGTGAGGTTCCACTGTCCAGTACTTGCAATTTCTTGCTGGTTCAGAATGACAGTGTTTAAACCTACATCATCTCCAATATTGTGTTGCTGGCCAATCTTTCTCACACTAGGTCAGGCAAAAGGAATTGCAGAATGAACTCACCAAAGGGTGCCTTCATTTTGGTAGTTTCACATCTGGCCAAGAAGAAGGAGGAGGAGAAGGAGGAGGAATAGGAGGAGGAGGAAGAGGAGGAGGAGGAAGAGGAGGTTTGTTTTCATCCTGATTTTCACCTATAAAGGACCCAAAGTAGCTTGCATTTTCCATCCCCTCTCTTCCCTTGAAGCAGGAATACTACTGAATATGTTTTCACAGTAAGACTATGACTTCATATAGGACAATGAGGCCTAGAATCATCTGGAATGTAGCCAACAAATCAGATTGTCCTGGTATTAGAAGCACAGATTCATTTTAGAAGCCAGATTAAAAAAAATAGGAAATAGCCCAAAATAAAGTGGATCAATGTAGAGGTTATCTGAATCTACCTGGGTTTGAGCACTCTAGATGAAGAAGGGTAAATCTAAGTGCCTTTCTCTATCAATGAATAGGAAGTGAGGGGCTGTGGTGGCTCACTGGTTAAGAAGCTCGCCTTGTTAGCTGGAAGGTTAGCAGTTCAAGAGCCTGGTACTGCATGACGGATTGAGTGCCTGTCTCTGTCCCAGCTCTTGGGGACATGAAAAGAGACTCATTCAGGCATCCCCTGAGCAGAGTTCCTCCAGCAAAAATCCTTTAAGCTCAGAATAATTTTTGACACTAAATTATTATTATTAAGTGGTTGTTATTATTTTGTGTTTTTGTTAAAAGTGGATTAAATTTGCAGATATTCCAGCTTCTTATGAGAAAAAAAAGAAAGAAAGAAAGAAAGAAAGAAAGAAAGAAAGAAAGAAAGAAAGAAGTATTTATATGGGTATGTTTGCAGTGCAAAAGAACAGAGTGTTTGTCTGGAAGAATTTTCATGTGAATGGATATATCTGTGTGAAAGTGCATAATTGACCACCATGGTAAGGTCATCCTTGCTCGAAAACCAGTCGTATCCAACTCTAGGGTTCAGTGTTTACAGCCAATGAGCCAGCGCTGTCTGCATCTGCAGATGTTTCAATGGACATGTGGCAGGCATGCCTTGACACTGGAGCGCATGGACCAGTATTTACCTTCCAAATGAAGTGGTCCCTATTTATCTGCTTGCAATTTCTTGCTTTCGAACTGCTAGGTTGGCAGGAGCAGGGACAGAGACAGGAGCTCATTCCATCATGCAGTACTCAGGTCTCGAACTGCTGACCTGCCAACCTTCCAAGCATCAAGTTCACCATCTTAACCACTTGAGCCACTGCAGTCCTGACTACCATGGAGCTCTGCACAATTCCTGAATTTTTTCTAACATCAATGCAGGCTTGGGATGGTGAAATGTTGCTCACTCTGGTTTTAAATAAACATATGCAGTATATCATCTGAATTAGTCCCACAGGTTCCAAAAGTAAAGCGGTGGCATATCTTCCTTTAACAACATTTAAAATTAAGTAAAAATAAAACTCTAGCTAGCTGCCATCGAATCAGCTCTGACTTATGGCAGGGCTGCCAGGCTTTTCGAATTATTGTATATTCCACAAATGGTTTATCAGTCCCTCCTTCAAGGACTGTGCATTTTGCCTAAGGCTGCACAGGTGGCAAGGGCATGTAACAACACCAGCTCCATGTGTGATCTCACTTGCCCTCTCTCCCAAGAGGGATTTGAACTTACTGGCCTTTGGCTCCAAAGCCAGGCACTTCCTGCATCTCCCACATTGGTTTAAAAGCACAGCACAATGAATGCATTTGATTGGGCAAGAGAGATAGAGAACACATAAGCTGATTATTTAAAAAATGAAGATGATCTTCACGTACTGAGCAATAATCAGAGAATAAACTTGGCCAGTGCTGATTGGTCTTTCCTAACAAAACAAAATGTTATTGAAACAATGAAAGAAATGGCTGATCTGTCAAGTTTCAGGCAATATTTCTCACATCCATGGATGTCAGGACAAATGTTCTCAGGGGCCCTGGGTATGCTTTCCTCTGCCTAAGCTAAAAGAATTAAACTAAAACAAAAATCAAACAATTCTTAAGGCATTTTGACACTAAAAGAAATTACAGTCAAACGACGCATAAAGAGTGCCTCGCTTAAAGAGTGCCTCGCTTAAAGAGCAGAATTTTCTTTGAATGTTTGCTTCACTTAACAAATAAAACCAACCAAAAACTCACTTAACAAATAAATCGGGGTTCGCAATCCCCCCCACAACTGGTCACTTACAATGGTGTTTCGCTTAAAGAGCAAACTTGCTTAAAGAGGAATCCTGTGGAACACATTATGCTCTTTAAGCGAGGCACAACTGTAGGTCATTTCTTGTGGTATACAGTGTGTGTGAATTTGCAAGTGTTGTTAACAAGGAACAGAAGGAGAAAACTGCAAGTACATTATCAGCAATCTAGGGTTTACATTTGTACTAAAGACTAATTAGATGCCTTGTTTTTATTACAACAGGCTTCTCTCCTCTGCTGCATTAGGGAAAACATTGAAAACCACTTTTACACTTGATTTTCTTGGTGAAATTAGTGAGACTTTTGTCGCAGTTTCCAGGATCAGGCTTAGGTGATGTAGTTATCCATGTAAAAATCTCCCAGATTAGTTTCATTTTGAAATGCTCTGCTATTCTATTATGTATAAAGGTAAAAGTAAAGGTCAAAAGCCAGTCTAGGTTCAGTGCTCATCTCTGCTTACAGCCAAAGAGCCAGTGCTGTCTACATCTGCAAACATTTTTGTGGACATGTGGCAGGCATGCCTTGACACCAGGAATGCACAGAACACTCTTTACCTTCCCACCTGAAGTGGTCCTTATTTATTTACTGAGACAGAGACATCATGCAGCACTCAGGTATCGAACTCTGACCTTCCAGTCTTCAAGTTCAGTGTCTTAACAGCTTGAGCCACTGCAGTCACTCTATGGTGTATATAACATGCAAACGCTCATAGTCTTTTCTTCTGTGACAATCCACTTACTCCCAAGTAGGACTCGGACTTCGTCCGACCTTCTGGCAATGGAACTACACTTGATCCTGCTTCCCTGGTCCAGTTCACACTCAGCAGTTCAGGCTTTTCTTGAAAATGTGTCCAGTCATCCCTGACTGAAATCCAGGTAGTGAGCAAAGGGTGCACATGAAACTAGTGTAGATTCGGTAATGTGAGCCAAGTAATCACTCTAAGTCTCTTCAAATATTTTAAAGGTATATTGAAATCAAAGCAGAGTACAGAATAAAATTCATCAAAAGCTTAGAAACAATGCAAAGAAATAAAGAAAGCTGGTTATTCAAGGGATAGCCCATGGCCCCCCTTCTTTCTCAAGCCTCTACATTTTTACCGGCCCATGGCCTGAAAAGTTTGAGCACCCCTGTCCAAGAGAGTGTCTGTCTTCGGCCCCCACCTTCTAGGTTACATCTCCTCCCACAGGGACCACCTTCCAGCCATTCCCCTAAGGGATTGCAACCAATTATATTACAGCATTACATGTCTATCACATGTTAGGTTTTGTTTTTTCCAAACCATGAGGGGCAGAAACATGAAAGTACAGGATCTGATTGAAGCATGAACTCTGGCTACACCTCCAACACAAAGCTACTAGTGCTTACTTAGTAGGGTAGAGCAAGAGTGGGCAACCTATAGTCCCAGGGATACATATGGCCTACAATTAAAGTTCAGGCACCTTTCACACAAGACAAGTTCTGACTTTTTCAAGAGTACTGTACAATACTGCATCTTTTTCCCAAGTAGCCCATTGTATAGAATGAAGGAGAGAGAAGGGGTGGGTTTCCCTCCTTTTCTCTTTGACCCCTGCCACTGCTGCATTCAACCAATCTTTCTTTCTTAATCCTTGCTTTTAAAGGGGCCTGGCTCTATTATTTGGCAAGATAACCTGTCTGCCTCAGGCCATAGATGCTGAGAGGCAGCAGCAGGATTCTGGAGGAAAAGCTCTCTTAAGCTAGCCTGCAGCTAGCCTGCTGCATTTAGGCAGAATGGAGGATGCTGTTCCACTATCAGTCTATTTGGCTTTTATACATGCAGTGGGAAGGGACACTACTTTCCTCTTGACCTCTGGAAGCAAAGTGCCTTGCACAGACCCTATAGAAACACACTCTGTCATTCATTCATTCATTCATTCATTCATTTAATTTCTATACCGCCCATCTGTGTGTTATCCCACTCTGGGCAGTGAATAAACAGAAAACTAATAACAACAATACCCACAACAAATCAAAACTCACCACTGACAAATACATCACAAACTAAACTAAAATAAAATAATTGGCATCTGAGGGCATCAGAACTGAACCTAACTGGCTAATTTATTGGTAAGGGAACAATGCCCTGAAAAGCCTCCTTGAAGAAGAGCATTTTAATTGTTTTTTAAAGGTAGCCAGTGATGGGGCCTGCCGCAGCTCCACTGGTATTGTATTCCATAGTGTTGGTGCCACCACTGAGAAGGCTCTATTTCTAGCTAAAGACTTTAAAGCCATCGTCAGTTTTTGGCACCTGGAGCTGTGCCAAATGTGATAACCGGGTGATGTAGGGAGTTGTTCTGAGGGAGAGACGCTCTGACAGATAGCAAGGTCCCAAACCGTATAGGGCTTTGTGTGATAACATTAACACCTTGTGTCTGACATGGTAGGCAACTGGTAATCAACGCAGACCTGCTAAGGCTGGGAAAATATGATAAAATTTCTTTAAGCCTGTCACCAGCCTGTCTGCTGCATTCTCGATCTGTTGTAATCTCCGTATCAGACACAAGGGCAGCCCCACGTAGAGAGCATTACAGTAGTCAATTCACAAGATTACCAATGAATGGGTCAGTGTTATGAGATACCATCTGTCCAAGTAGGAGTAGCTGTGCAATCTGCCAGAGTTGGAAAAAAGCAGCTTTGGACACCGCCGCTATTTGTTGTTCAAATGAGAGCAGTGAGTCCATAATGACCCCCAGATTGTGGACCTGGTCCATAGGGGCAAGAGTAGTTCCATCTAAGGTAGGGACCAGGCCTCCTAGTCAGGCAGATGGACTCTCAAACACCAAAACCTCCATCTTGTCAGGGTTCAGCTTCAGCCTGTTAGTGTTGGTCCATACCATTATTGAGTCCAGGCACTCATCAAGACGTTGGACCGTATTCACTGCAGACAATGAAAAGGAGAGATAGAGTTGGGTGTCATCCATATATTGGAGATACCAAACTCCAAATCTCCTAATGCCCTCTCCCAACGGCTTCCTGTAGATATTAAACAGCAATGGGGAGATGATCAATCCCTGTGGAACACACATTGGAGAGTCCATGGGGCAGAAACAAACTCCCCTAGTTTAACTCTCTGGGTTCACTCATCAAGGAAAGAGCAGAACCACTGTAATACAGTGCCCCGTATTCCCAGCCTCAATAAGTGTCCCAGGAGGATACCATGGTTGACGGTATCAAAAGTTGCTGAGAGGTCCAGGAGCACCAGGAGAGAAGAAGCTCCCCTGTCTGTTTCCTGGAGAAGGTCATCTTGCAGTGCGACCAATGTGGTCTTGGTGCCATGAAGAGGCCTAAAACCCAACTGGAATGGGCCCAAGCAGTTGGTTTCATCCAAGAACACCTGCAGCTGATCCGCCACTATCCACTCGATGTGACTGGACTGAATCCCTGAGGACTAATGACCTTGGGTGGCAAGGTCCACAGGGAAGGGTGGTAGTCTCCCAGTGGATTCAATCCCACTTGAATCCATCTTGGAGGGCAGCAGCCTCATCAATACTGGCCTAGGACTGGTGGGGACTTTGTATGCCAAAAGGAATCAGGACCAGAAAGTGACTTGCAGAACTGGATCAGTGCTATGAGTGTCATGCTGCAACACAGAAGGCAAATGGAAGGCCACTGCATTTATTGTTCCCAGGACAATCTTCATGCCTGATCACCATGATGATCACCAATCTTCAGAACTGGATATGGTTCTTGAAGAAGAGGAAGAAGAAGAAGAATGAGAAAGAATAGGCAGGCCACTTTGTACTGTGAGGCCATCTCCTTATATCTAAACCCATACTTTGCTTTCAAAAGCTATTTTCTCTGAACCCCAACTACTATAATTTCCTTTGTCGCAATGCCACTTGCTTTTAGCTAGCTACTTCACTGGCAACTTTCCCAATGCTCTGACTTTCCCAATGCTCTGTTTGTAAAATTAATAAATAGCAAAGGTCTCTCCCACTACCACCCCATGTATGTTCCTGTCTGTGCTGGTGTTCAGCACTTCAGAATCATCCTCATTCTTCACTGGAACAGTAGGGATGGAGTCAGCTTCAGAGATGTGCAAATTAAAATTAAGAAGATGACAAACTGTCCAGGATAGAGCAGGAGAGAAGCATCTGTCACCACGAGAAATACTTTGATGCAATAAAAGCATATGATACTCACATAACCACAATCCAACCCACTGCAATTTCCAGGAACAAATACCAAGCACCAAAGGTGAGGTAGGAAATGGAAGCAGGAGTCTTTTCCAAACCCCAGTCATACTGCTGTTTTAAAACTGGGATTCATGAGAGTGAGTGGTGGGCTTTGCTGCTACCCCCAGGAAGAGATGCCTAGATGTCTGATTTATACTTCCCAATTTTAGCACAGAGCTTTTTTCTTTTCTATTTTATTTGGGATGGCAGCTCCCAGAATATCTCCCCCAGAATGGCTAGGCTAACTTTGCTTCTACAAGCTTTGCAGCAGCCAGACTAGCTGCAAGGATTTGATGTTCTGTGTATGCTAAAATGCACATTTTTGTTGTATGGGCACATTCATGCATGGATGTGTAGTAAGATGCATGCAAAACTGTGTTTGCACATCTGTTTATCTGTGTCTCCCAGTATGTGCTGTAAAAGGTTGTCTCTTTCCTATCAGATACTGGACTCAGTCTTTATTTTTGACAAAATCTTTACAAAATCCAGAATTTAATCGATTCCAGAAGCTTTTCGTGTGTGTTTGTTCATGCATACATATGCATACCTATGCATACATACACCTATGAATGGATTCAGTTCACAAGTCAACACTGATATGACTCTCAAAGGCCAAAAAAGGTTGTGTACAGCTATTCTAAGATACTGTATCTCATTCTTCTGATCATGCAGTCAGTGAAGTAAGGTAGACCCGGAATAAGCATCTACAGGAGTTGAGGATCCAGGATTCTTCTGGTCCTAGGGCTGAGATTTACAAGGATCATATCAGCCCGTACAAGTAAAATCTAAGGGACTGCAGTGGCTCTAGTGGTTAAGATGGTGAACTTGATAATTGGAAGGTTGGCCAACTGCTGCACAATGGAATGAGCTCCCATCCTGCCAACCTAACAGTTTGAAAACAAGAAATTGCAAGTAGATAAATAGGTACCAGTTCGGTGGGAAGATAAACAGTGTTCCATGCACTCTGGTGTCAAGGCATGCCTGCCACATGTCCATGGAAACTGGCTTTTTGGTATAAACAAAGATGAGCACTGAACCCTATAATCAGATACAACTGGCTTTTGAGCAAGGGCGACCTTTACCTCACAAGTGAAATCAGATTTTTTTAATTGTCAAAATCATATGTTTGTGTATGCATGTGTTTGCAGTGTAGCTAACAGAACTGTACTGATGTATAAATCCACCATTGCTTAATATCGAAAGAACATGATCATGATGATAGTAATGGGAAAGCAAAGCAAAATAAGGCAAGAAAAGAATTTTTTTAATGCGGGGAGTTTAGTAGTGCTTAGCTCAAAGTACGGTAAGGTAAAGGTCGCCCTTGCTCGAAAGCCAGTCGTATCTGATTTTAGGCTTCAGTGCTCATTACCTGTTATTTCTTTCTTTTTTATAGTATGTGTTTTATAGTTTGAGTAAACCTT
Source organism: Furcifer pardalis (assembly GCA_030440675.1). NCBI lineage: Eukaryota > Metazoa > Chordata > Lepidosauria > Squamata > Chamaeleonidae > Furcifer > Furcifer pardalis. Next base: position 81,022,510 of record CP126892.1, read on the forward strand.
CATGAAATTCAGAATCCACCTGATTCTCTCAAATAATAATTTAAAAACAAAAACAAAAACCAAGTCACTATTTGGTCAAAATAACTATCAGTATTCTTGACAACATGCAACTTCTGTGGCATTTTTGTGGTCCCAACTATGATTCTCAGAGTTTTGCTTTTCATATGCTTTTGTATTGTTTTGCACATTAATGGAATGTACATTTTCATTTGCACTGGCTCTTCGGCTATGAAACAGAGATGAGCACTGAACCCTAGAGTCAGCTATGACTGGCTTTCAAGCAATGGTGACCTTTACCTTTACCTAAAGTATAATTTGAATCTAAAATAGTACCAGAAGAGAATCACAACCAATAAGATGCAAAACGTGATTATTTGGTAGAAATACTGTACCTGTATATACCTAGACATTTTGCTACAATTCTTTTTTCTTTCTTAATCCTGCAATTCTCCCCATCCACTGACATGTAGGCTCATAAAGGCCATGTGAAAAATTCACAGAGATCTGCTAAGGTGTTCTTTCTTGCAATCTCTCCCCATTTTGGATTTCTGTCTTCCTTTAATGAAAGCCTCCTGTGTCCACCTGCAACAATGTGAGCTAAACAGTTGCCATAGCAACACCAGAGGCTTTGTAAAGGCGGTACTCATGCAAACATAAACTACAAATACTTTTTTGTCACCCAAATAGTTGCCTGTTTCCTTCCATGTGGTGTATTCAGCATTTACATCTGTAACACACATGCAGATTCAGCCCTTCCAAATATACCTTGGAGGAAAACGGTGCATTTTTTCCCTGTATCCCATTCAGCATATCTGTTTCCATGTCAACAGCTCACCCTGATAAAGAATTGACATTCTCACTGCAGTCTGAGATATAGGGTACAGAGCAAGTATTTTAAAAAAACCCTCCATATTCCTCACAGTGCTGATCTCTTAAATTATGCTAAATTATTGGAATTTCCTCTCACACACAGACAAGCTTATAAGAAATTGCTCCTAGAATTGGCTGGATTTCAGAAGTATCAGATTTCTTTGCAAGATCTCTGGTGTGCAGAAACAAAAAATAAATTTTTTTTTGCATAGTTTTGCTGCTGCAGAAATCTCTCTTGTATTTTGCTTCTCTGCCTGCCAAAAAAATCCACTTTTGTGATGAAATCTGTAAGAAAGGATTTTCTGTATTATCCAAAGACACTGTAAATAAATGTACACTTTTCCCAGCACACATTTACCCACACTCAACACACAATGTACCTGCCAATTAATTTTTTTAAAATGCAAAGATGATCTGGTTTGTGTAAAATGCCACATTCAATAATGACAATTAATAGAGGCATGTGTTTTGTAGCATGTGAAATGGGAGGCTTCAGTGCACTTTGGAAAACAGTGATTAATTAATTGTCACTCACAGACTTCAGGTAAGGTATTACTATTTCAGTATAATTATGGCAAGTCAATAGGAGAGGGAGGTGTTTTGCCTGGATTCTCACAGAGCAGCAGTAAATGGGTTCTGCTTTCCCCTGAATTAATATGTATGAAGCATTTCCAATTTTATGCAGGCATTACAGAATTGAAGGTGTGGCTATGAAATAACAATGTGTCCCCATTCCTCTTTGTTGAACAAGATCATCTGAAAAGAGATCGCAACTCTATTCAATTGAATGCAGTTTAAGTTTTCCATCTGATTAGCAATCCAGTCCAAACTTGAAGAAATTACTTGTTTTTTGCTACAGTTCCCAGATTCTAAGAGCCGTAGTACAAAACAAAAACAACTGCATTTGCAGGCTATACTTTTTTTGGGGAGGAGGGTGTTGTTTCATACAAAAAAAGGTCACTTTCCCAAGGTCTGGATCAAATGAAGTGTACGTATCTTCTAATTGCAACCTTTGTGAGTCAAAAGAGAGAAGGCCTGGGTGGGACGGAAGAGTTGGTTCATGTTTCTGTATTCCCTCCATGTTCCCCCCCCCCTTCATTTTTGTAGAATAGCTACTGAATTGTCAGTATCTTTCAAGAAACCTGCCATTAGAAATGCAACATAGTCTGATAGTTAAACTCATTTCTTTTGGCTTCTTTCACTACCAATCCAGTAGTAAGTCATAACTAGAATAGGTCCAGTGAATCAGTGGGGATTTTGTGAGTCAAGTACTCTGTAAACCAGTTGAAATGATGTACTAGTCAGTTACTTCTAGCTGACACTTAAAGAGTCCCCACTGGCTGTGACTCTTTTCTTGCTGGTTGAACAAGACCTTCTACCTGCATAACAAGACAACAAGATTTTGCCATATTTTTGTAGACTACTACTAAAAGAATACTAAAAATAGATTAAAAAGCAGTTAGATCTATATTTACTCAACCCTTTCTGCAGTTAGCAGCTGCTTTACTAACCTGTTGTGACCCATACATACATGCATACATGTGCTCATGTCATCAACTTTAGTTGCAAATAATTCTAATTGATATCAGGAGAGGATTGTAACTATACAGAGAGATTCCACATTATTATTATTATTATTATTATTATTATTATTATTATTATTATTATTATTATTATTATTATTATTATTATTATTATTATTATTATTATTATTATTATTATTATTATTATTATTATTATTATTTCAAATTTATACCCTGCCCTGCTCAGGCGAACCTGACTCTAGGCAGCTTACAGATTACATACATAAAAAATAAATAACAGCATAACAGTCACAAATTCAACATTATCATAATAACAATCATCACAGTATCAGAAATATATATATATCAATAACACAGTAACAATCAAAAAGTATCAATATCACAATAAAGTGTACAAAAAAGTTAAACAAAAAAAAAAAAACAGCAACAAAAACAAAACCACATTTACCGAATCCTGCAATGATTATAAGCAAAAATTCTACCAAAAGTAACCGGGAAAAGTTTAAGAAAAATCCACAAAGAAAAATCCACAAAGTCCCGGTGATAGCCGTCCATAGTGGTGGCATCTTTTGAGCTGGCCCGGGAGGGGTGGGGCGCCGGCGGTGGAGTGGCCCTGGCGCCCATGATTACAGTGTCCTCTCCTCCCAGTTCAAAGTCCCAGTGTTGAGAGCGGAGGAGTCCTGTGGCCCGTCGTGGCAGCGTCTTTTGAGCCGCCCCAGGAGGGCTGGGGTGCTGGTGGTAGAGTGGCCCTGGCATCCTCTCCTCCTGGTTCGAAGTCTGGTGGTGTTATGCCTCCCGGCTACCCCGCAACAGCTGTAGCCCGTTGCCCCAATCTGTGCGCAGGTGAGAGAAGTCCGGTGGTGTTTGGGGTGGCGGGAGCGAGGTTTTATGCCTCCCGGCTGCCCCGCAACAGCTGTACCCCATTGCTCCAATCCACGCGCCAGGCAAGAGAAGTAACCTAACCACAAGAAGAGAGACCCCATTTGTCTGCTTACAAGTTATTTTAGAGCAGGACTAAGAAATTTGTGATTCAAGGACTGCATGTAACCTTAATCTGTGAGGACCTTGGCCCACTTTGCAACTCCTTCCACTTTTAAAGTCCACCTCTTTTATATTTGGCTATCCGGTGTAATTAATTAGTAAGTTTTTCAGCTGTAGTTGCTAATATAAATTGTGAAAAACTTTTAATCAGGGCTCAGAAAGTTGGAAAGGAACTGATTGCAGTACTATTCATTCTCAGCAGGCAGGCTGCCATTAGCTTTAGTATTACTTTGACCAGGCAACTGAGTTGTTGCACTACAGATTATTAATGTATTGTTACATCATCAATGCTACCATGCAAGAAAACCAGCTTGTTGTTACTTAACAGGTGAAAGATCCACCCACCCTTATTTTATGTACTGTACTTCATGACTTCAAACCATAATTGAAATAGTGCTTTGTCAGAGGATATGGAACAGTTCAAATTCATATCCAATGTTGTCGGGGCTGCTGCAAAATACTTTCTTCTTCTTCTTCTTCTTCTTCTTCTTCTTCTTCTTCTTCTTCTTCTTCTTCTTCTTCTTCTTCTTCTTCTTCTTCTTCTTCTTCTTCTTCTTCTTCTTCTTCTTCTTCTTCTTCTTCTTCTTCTTCTTCTTCTTCTTCTCCTCCTCCTCCTCCTCCTCCTCCTCCTCCTCCTCCTCCTCCTCCTCCTTCTCCTCCCCCTCCTCCTCTATTTGAGACAAAGTTCAAAATGGTGCCCCCACCTTATTCACTGTAATGAAGTCAGCTAGACTGGGTAGCTAACATAATAGTACAGTATTGGTATTGTAAAGCAATAGAAGGGGGTGCTTTGCATTTAAGAGTAAAGTAGATTCTGTTTTCTTATTCCCAGTGGTAGAGAAGGAATGTGACCTTTAAAGTAGGTGGTGAGTGGAAGATTGAAGTGAAGTCAAAACAAGCTGTAGGCTGTGAGAATGGAACTAAGTTTTGATGGGCATTGTATTCTATACTGTGATTGGTCAAAACCCTTCAGATGGAGGGATGAGTGGCAAAAAATATGTTTTGATATGAAAGAAAAAGCTGGAGAAGGAGGATAATTTACCATGTTTTGTATCATTAACATTAGATGGGAGGGTGTGAGTAAAGGCAGAAAAATGTAGCTAGGGCAGGCAAATAGCTAGGGAGGTTTTATTGTTTTAAATGTTGGAGTGGTATTCGTAACTATGTTCCTATGCTTTAATCTTTTGAAATTTAATAACTGTGCACTAAATAAAACAATGCTTTGAACCCAGAACCATGGTCTCTGGTACTTGTAGAGCTAAGCTGGTTGGAGGGATTCTGGTGTCTTAGAAATGCTACCCTAAGCTATTTTAAGTCATTTGGATTGCATGTCCTACCTGAAATGGCTGGTTTGCAAGCTCAAACAGTCAGAGGGTGATGGCCACCACAGTTACTCTAGTGCAAAACAGATCCTTAGGTACCCAGGAGCCATACAAAGGGGTGTGGGTTTCACCAAGGGGTGCAGGATGCTGAAGGCAGATAGAGTTATGTGGTAGGCAAGGGGTTTGAGACTCTGGCTTCACCATTACAGTTACTCTTCAGACGTCTTGCACTGCAACTCCAAGCATTTACTGCAGGGGTTCTCAACCTTTTCAAGCTGTGAGCCGGGTCATGCTCTCTCAGATGGCTGAATGGGCAGAACTGCCATTTTGTTTTGCCTGCATGATGGTGGTGTCCATTTTGGGGTGGCAGTTTTGTCTCAACAGCTTCAAAGTGGTGGGCACTTTGTTTCTCCCGACGACCCCAGGCCCCACCATGGCCAGGGGTTGTGCTGTTTGGTGCTGGGGACTTGGCCATTGGGTCAGGGGGGGAAGACATCACCCCCCTGGCCAGCCTAGGCCCTGGACTTATGGTGGCTGACTTTGAATTTTGGGCGTTTTGGACAATTCGTATTTTATTGTAAGTGATTTTATTGTGTATTGTTGGGAGCCACCTGGAGTCACGTTTGCCGAGTTGGGTGGCATATTAATGTAAAAAATTAAATTAAATTAAATTAAATTAAATTAAGGTTGAGAACCCCTGTTGTACAGCTTCAAAAACTAGAGTTGTCTTTGAAGGAAAAGCTTATCCTTACGTTTGCTGAATGGTTAATGCAGAAACAAAACTTCTACTCACGTTATTTTTGCACATTATTTTCCAGTTCATGCCGGAATACTTTGGAAAAATTGAGCAGAACCATTATCATAACTAAAACTATTGATAAAAACATCCACCATGATTTTTGCTAACTTTAAATGAAGGCATATAGATAGGATGGAGCAGACAGATTTCAGGGTTATGGGACTTCCTTTGTTTTTGAGAAGAACTCAAAAATTCACTGAATAGAACCTCCTAGAACAAAGGAGAGGCACACAAAGAAGGATATACATGCACTATAATCTGCTGGGTTTTTATACATCATCCTTTGATGTGACCTCAAAAAATAAAGTCAGGTGTCAAGTGGAATCACACATTTAAGACCCTCCAATCTGGAATGTAACACATCTGAAACTTAACACATGGAAAAGAAAGCATATATTTTACATTATCTGGGTTAGGCTTTTTTTAAATAGAAAGCCACAGGTTGTAAGATAAAAAGTTGTTTTCTTAATAATAATTTTGTGTCAGAAATTATTCTGGGTTGAAAGGATTTTTGCTGGAGAAACTCTGCTCAGGGGACACCTGAATGAAGCTCCTTTCATGTCCCCAAGATCTTTTCCCACCAAAGTGGTCCCTATTTATCTACTTGCAATTTCTTGCTTTTGAACTGCTAGATTGGTAGGATCTGGGACAGAGCCAGGCACTCATTCTGTCATGCAGTACCCAGGTCTCGAACTGCTGACTTGCTGGCCTTCCAGCTAACAAGGCAAGCTTCTTAACCACTGAGCCACCACAGCACATTTGTTTTCTTAATAAAGCAGGTATACAAACCAGTAATCTCCCACCTAGCTAAAAGAGGAGAAAAGGTGAGTTTGTTATGAACAGAAAACACTGTCTTGCAGGCTTTAATGGAATTATAATAGCTACTTCCTTGTATCTGGGGCTGATAATGTAGTGGAAATGCGGGGTTTTCCTAGCATTCACTGCTGAGTTATATTCACCATCTGACTAGCCCTTTGCCCAAGTTGGTCTCCCACCCTGCTGAGCAGAACAATGCTCCAAATGGAGGTGGAAATAGATGCTGAGGAACATGTATATGCTGCCTCAGACAGCACTTTATTCATTAACAAGGCTAATAAATATGCACACTGACAACAGAGAATTGTGGCTACTTTCATACAACTAACAGAAGACTGAGCTGCAGATTGCTGAAACAAAAAGAAACTATGGAAGCACACAAAAAAACCAAGAAGGGAGTTTGATTCCCGCCGCTTCCCCTCCCTTTGCGTTTCATTCAGCAGCAAGGATTTAATTGAAATATCTTTTAACTAGTCGGTTTGGCTACATATTTTCAAAGCTGGCCATGCCTTCTTTTGAGGCATGCTTCAGTCATGGCAGGGACATTTGGTTTACTGCTGGGCCTTCCAGCAGGAACCATGGATAAACAAACGTCAAGTTTACTGACAGAGTGTATCTTTGGAGGATGGCCTGAAGGAAGAGGGAGGTGAAATATCCATTAATTTCAAAGCAAAACTTACCATTCGACAATAGCTTTTAAGCCATTGTAGGTTTCCTATACATAAAGATGACTTTACTGTATGCTGTCCCATGTTTCAAGTGAAGGCAGGGCCATATAGGAGGAAAAGTGAAATACACTAGTATCTCGGATAACGTTATGACTTGGTTCCACAAGTCATGATGTTATCCAATTTTTAGCGTTGTCCGATGCATGCATCGAACAATGCTTAAAAAAAAAGACCTGACAGCGGGGTGTGTGTGTGTGTGTGTGGATTGGACCCAATCCACCACCCCCGCTCTGATCCCTTGCTTGGGCGCACGACCCCCATAGCGATTGGTCAAGGGTTTCCTTGGCTGAAATCACCCACCCCCCATGCAGGGTGTGTGTGTGATTTCGGCCAAGCTGAGCCAAGCCTGGGCGTGCAATCGCCTGCCCATGCTCAGCTTGTGTCAGCCGACAAGCCCCGTGTGCAAGCAGGGTTTGTCAGCCGTCACAAGCTGAGCAGGGTGTGTGTGATTGCCCGCCCGTGCTCAGCTTGTGTTGGCTGAAAAGCCTTGCATACATGCAGGGTTTGTCGGCCAACACAAGCCGAGCGGGTGGGGGCAATCACCCACCTGGGCAAGGCTTGTGTTGGCCGATAAGTCCTGCATGCATGCAGGACTTATCGGCCAACACAAACCTTGCCCAGGTGGGTGATAGCCCGCCCGTGCTCAGCTTGTGTTGGCTGACAAGCCCCGCGTGCACGCAGGGCTTGTCGGCCAACATAAGTCGAGCAGGGGGGGGGCAGTGCCTGCCCATGCTCAGCTTGTGTTGGCCAAAAAGCCCTGTGTGCACGCTGGGAACAGGCTGGATGAGCTCTGGAGGAAGCCTAGTGTAGCTCAGCTGGGCTACGCTAAGCTTCTTCCGAACCCCAGGCAGGCTATGTCTGAAGTTGTTAGGCTTTGAACACAGCCTGGACGGGGTTCGGAAGAAGCCTAGCGGAAGAAGGCTGCGCTAGGCTTCTTCCAAACCCCATTTAGGCTGTGTTCGAAGCCTAGCAGCACCCAGGCTAGCTAGCCTTGGAACTGCTAGACTTTGAACACAGCCCGGATGGGCTGTTGATGAAACTTAGAGGTGCTCGGACTAGGTAGCCCGGGCACCGCTAGGCTTTGTCCAGCGATCACTCCGGCTGAACTAGGGTTGGGGGAAAGGCAGGCACCCGTGTGCCTTTCTCCCAACCCTAGTTTAGTAGCAGCGATCCATTGCTGGGGGTGTGTGGATTGGGTAGATGTTCTACCCAATCCACCACCCCCAGACGAGTGCATTGGACAACGCTAAAAGAATCATTATCTGATGCAAGTTTTCCCCAAAAAACTTGCATCGTTATCCGAGTCTAGCATTATCCGATGCAATCGTTATCCGAGGTATTACTGTATGCAACAAAAACATAAGAGTAACCCTGATAGATTAACTAGTCCAACATCCTATTGTCAACAGTAGCCACCCCGAAGCCTTTGAGAAGGCCAGGAACAGTTGGAGTGGAGAGTGACAGTGACCATCTTCTGTTCATTTCCAGCATCCTGCTTTGAATGGCATCCTGCTTTGGAAAGCTAAGGGCTGCTCGTGGTATGACTAGACATCTTTCAAAGCCATCTAAAGTTGGTGGATGTTTCTATACCTTGTGCAGTTTGTGTGCAATTCCCAGAGACTACTGTTTAGAGCGTCAAGGCTTTCCTCTCGCTCTGCACTCAGTGTGCAAATATGGGCCCCCACAAAAATACCCTCCTTCCCTTTATTCCTTGGGAACTGGATTCAATTTTGTCTTCTTTGTTTGATATGACAGGTTGTAACTCAGTTTGTACCTTAGCTATGTGTTTTTAGTGGGAGGAGAAGAGAAGACAATGCCTTCTTGGATTTCCTAGACTGCCTTTTCCTGCTCTGCCCTATCGTGACCTTTCTTTCAGTCTTGGACTGATGCTGTTGGAATGACTGATCTCATTCCTTCTTTCTCTTCCAGGCTTTCAAGCCACTCTGTTGGACAAATGACATTTTGGAGTTGTCCTGACAGGCTGGGAGTTAATACAATACCTAGTCTTTCCACCACAGTTTGATAGATCTAGGGTTCCTGTTACCTTTCCTAACACATTGTTTTCCCCAGAGTAGATAGTACTTTCCTCATACTCAGTCTTGTATCTGAAGTTCAAACTAGATGATACAGTTTGCCCATCATTAGACAAAGAGTTTTCTGAAGTGATAAAAGATGTGATTTTATTAGTCACACTCTACATTTTGCAAATTAGCTTGCTCTTCTTTTGTGATTAGATATTAAGAGAAAAACATGGGCTTCATTTGCAAAACTTGTATATGTTGTGAACCGCCCTGAGTCGGTCCCACCGAGTAGGGCGGTATAGAAATTGAAATAATAATAATAATAATAATAATAATAATAATAATAATAATAATAATAATAATAATAATAATAATAATAATAATAATAATAATAATAATAATAAGAAGAAGAAGAAGAAGAAGAAGAAGAAGAAGAAGAAGAAGAAGAAGAAGAAGGAGGAGGAGGAGGAGGAGGAGGAGGAGGAGGAGGAGGAGGAGGAGGAGAAGGAGGAGGAGGAGGAGGAGGAGGAGGAGGAGGAGGAGGAGGAGGAGGAGGAGGAATGAAATGCCTCAAAGGAAAGCATTAGGACAGCAAGAAATATACACCCCTATTAACTTGTAATTTAACCATGAGTGTGTTTGTGTTCCAAAGAGACAACCTTATAATTTCAAGGGCTGTATCTACTTAACCAGGTTGCTGACTCTTAATGCATATATAATTCTACCTTTGGCTTGATTTTCTGCCATCATTCACAATTAGACTTTCCCCTTAAAATCAGAAAAAGGTTGGGTCTGTCTCCCATTGGATGGCTTCTCAACTTTTCACTCCTTCAGGCAGAGATAGAGAGAGAGAGAGAGAGAGAGAGATGACACTTTAATAGCAAAACTGGAGTCTAGGTGGATAGATGCTGACATCTTTCTTAATACGCATTTTGTTAGCTCTTGTTATCTAAAAGAATACATACATGTGGCTGAGTGGTAGGAGACATCACAGGCACATTGGAAACATTATAGGCACATTGTCTTTGTCAGCACAAAACTCATCGATGATGACTGCAACTCATATCCAAGAATGCAGTTTTTTCCCTGAAGCAGGAAAAATGTCATTGGTGTGAATTTGTTTAAGGTGGATCCCAGCTTGCCATGAAGTGACTCACACACTATGATCATGGAGCCATCTCCTGTTGCACACATGAATTGAGGCATGCAGGATTTAACATTGGGACTGCAATGGACTGTCGCAGCCTTGAGGATATGGACAAGGTGCACCTTCACAGCCAGTCCATCTGGCATGGGCTCTTCCGCCTCCATGACCATTGGGAATCAGAGTTCCTCCTCTACTCATTTTACTGTTGGGCTCAATATGATGGTTTCCAGTGGCATTTTCTAAAGGGGCTCATCTGTCTGTAGCTGTTGGCCCCTTTAGGGAGTCAGGTTAGTTAACTGCTGCCTGACACTGGGTGTTGAGTCACTGGCTGTACTCCATTGCTTTATCAGGATGTCCAGTCTACTCCATTGCTTTAGCAAGATGTCCAGCCAGACATATGACTACAAGCAAGAAAACAAAGCGATAACTGATCTGCCCGATACCTTCCTATTCAGACTTTTTCAGGTTTCATATCTGGCTTTCCACAACAGACTCTATGTTTCACACCATGGTGGGCAAGTGTGGCCCTTCAGATTTTGGAGAAAGGTTGCTGCTCATGTCATGTTCTCTCCAATATAGTAAAGGGCAAAGGATTAGCAGCACAGCTTTCCAGAAACAACCAGAAGGTTACTATTTCTTGATCTTTCCTTCTCTGGCAGAAGTTCCCAGGTCCATTTCTTGGCATCTCTAGGTATTGCTGGGAAAGACCCTTGTTTAAATTCCTTATAGAGCTGTAATTGGTTGGGGTAGATTGGGGTGGGATGTGAGTGCTCTCAGTGTACATATCCAATCCTGCCAGCTGTAAAATAAAACAATGGGAAATAACAAAGAATAACTGGAAAGGTTACTAGCAGACACTGAGTGAGGGTTAAGAAATAAATTTATCAGAGAGTAGGAAAGGCAGAAGCAGAGATCTGAAATGGAGAAATTATGTTGCTTTAAACACACACACAAAAAAATCTTAGCTTTTAGGACTATTAAAAATATGCCTTTTAAAGCTCATAATCCCAATCATGAAGATTAAATATTTCCTAACTTTAAAAATACATAAAGAAAAGGTAAGGCATGGATTAAGGCTCCAATAGATGAACTGAATAGCAGCCTTGATATCATTGGAAACCATTCCTTTTGTCTCGATTCATCTACTTAGCCAGATGTCCAAGAAGAACAAACTGCAGACGCAGACAGCACTGGCTCTTTGGCTATAAATGGAGATGAGCACCAAGTCCTACAGTCGGATATGACTGGCTTTCAAGCAAGGGCGACCTTTACTTAAATATTGTCCTCGCCCACAAACAATGAAAATATTTTATTTCTTAGCTGCTTTTCAAAACTTCAGCTTGGAAGCAACTTATTACAAACAATGGGTTACTTGTAGTTATTTTTTTCTGCAGTAACAAAGGTGCAATAAATTACACTGTAATCCAGAGACTGTTTGTGACTTTTATATCAGAGTGGATATGAACCCACTCAAGGTTTTAGTTTGCACTGTATAAGAGCTATCCAAAGTGCTGAACCTTGTCTCCAGAATAGACTCAGCATCTGCAATGACTCCAGTTGACTTCTGGGTAGAGCCTGGTGTGGATTCACAGTACCTTCAAATTGTGTCAGAGCTTAGCAAGGGGAACATTGTTCCTTTGGCAGTGCCAAAACTTTACCCTGGCAACACACCTGCACAGTGCCATTCTTTTGAGTTCTTTGTTCAGTGCTTTAGCACAGACTGGGAAACGAGTGAACCAGGGTTGGCCTGCAGTCTGACAAATTATAAATGAATTATTCTGTACGACCTTTCAATCCATGCACACTATGATATGCAGTCTACTTTTTTATGTTAGCTCATGACTAGTGATTTGTAATTGCATATACAGTACAATAAAACCTCACATAAAGAACACCTTGCTTAGAGATAACTCACTTAAAGAGCAGAATTTTCTCTGAATGGTGGCCTCGCTTAAGTAAAACCAACCAAAAAGTCACTTAACAGCTAAATCGGGGTTTGCAATCCCACCTTCCAGAGGTCACAATTGGTCACTTACAATGGTGTTTCGCTTAAATAGCAAACTCATTAAAGAGCAATCTTGTGGAACGCCGGACGCTCGCCTCGCTAGCTTGGCTGAGGGGAGCAGGAACACCTGGGCGACGGGCGAGACTTTAAAAAGCAGACTGCTGCCGCCATCGCCGGACGCCGGATGCTCCCCTCGCTAGCTTGGCTGAGGGGAGCAGGAACACCTGGGCGACGGGCGAGACTTTAAAAAGCAGACTGCTGCCGCCATCGCCGGACGCCGGACGCTGGACGCTCCCCTCGCTAGCTTGGGTATGGGGAGCAGGAACACCTGGGCGACGGGCGAGACTTTAAAAAAGCAGGCTGCTGCCGCCATCGCCGGACGCCGGACGCTCCCCTCACTAGCTTGGCTGAGGGGAGCAGGAACACCTGGGCGACGGGCGAGACTTTAAAAAGCAGACTGCTGCCGCCATCGCCGGACGCCGGACGCTGGACGCTCCCCTCGCTAGCTTGGGTATGGGGAGCAGGAACACCTGGGCGACGGGCGAGACTTTAAAAAGCAGACTGCTGCCGCCATTGCCGGACGCCGGATGCTCCCCTCGCTAGCTTGGCTGAGGGGAGCAGGAACACCTGGGCGACGGGCGAGACTTTAAAAAGCAGACTGCTGCCGCCATCGCCGGACGCCGGACGCTGGACGCTCCCCTCGCTAGCTTGGGTATGGGGAGCAGGAACACCTGGGCGACGGGCGAGACTTTAAAAAAGCAGGCTGCTGCCGCCATCGCCGGACGCCGGACGCTCCCCTCACTAGCTTGGCTGAGGGGAGCAGGAACACCTGGGCGATGGGCGAGACTTTAAAAAGCAGGCTGCTGCCGCCATCGCCGGACACCGGACGCTCCCCTCACTAGCTTGGCTGAGGGGAGCAGGAACACCTGGGTGACGGGCGAGACTTTAAAAAGCAGACTGCTGCAGCCATCGCCGGACGCCGGACGCTCCCCTTGCTAGCTTGGCTGAGGGGAGCAGGAACACCTGGGCGATGGGTGAGACTTTAAAAAGCAGACTGCTGCCACCATCGCCGGACGCCGGACGCTCCCCTTGCTAGCTTGGCTGAGGGGAGCAGGAACACCTGGGCGACGGGTGAGACTTTAAAAAGCAGACTGCTGCCACCATCGCTGGACGCCGGACGCTCCCCTCGCTAGCTTGGCTGAGGGGAGCAGGAACACCTGGGCGACGGGCAAGACTTTAAAAAGCAGACTGCTGCCGCCATCGCTGGACGCTCCCCTCACTAGCTTGGCTATGGGGAGCAGGAACACCTGGGTGACGGGTGAGACTTTAAAAAAGCAGGCTGCTGCCGCCATTGCCGGACGCCGGATGCTCCCCTCACTAGCTTGGCTGAGGGGAGCAGGAACACCTGGGCGACGGGCGAGACTTTAAAAAGCAGACTGCTGCTGCCATCGCCGGACGCCGGACGCTCCCCTTGCTAGCTTGGCTGAGGGGAGCAGGAACACCTGGGCGATGGGCGAGACTTTAAAAAGCAGACTGCTGCCGCCATCGCCGGACGCCGGATGCTCCCCTCGCTAGCTTGGCTGAGGGGAGCAGGAACATCTGGGCGACGGGCGAGACTTTAAAAAGCAGACTGCTGCCGCCATCGCTGGACGCTCCCCTCACTAGCTTGGCTATGGGGAGCAGGAACACCTGGGTGACGGGCGAGACTTTAAAAAAGCAGGCTGCTGCCGCCATCGCCGGACGCCGGATGCTCCCCTCACTAGCTTGGCTGAGGGGAGCAGGAACACCTGGGCGACGGGCGAGACTTTAAAAAGCAGACTGCTGCCGCCATCGCTGGACGCTCCCCTCACTAGCTTGGCTATGGGGAGCAGGAACACCTGGGTGACGGGTGAGACTTTAAAAAAGCAGGCTGCTGCCGCCATTGCCGGACGCCGGATGCTCCCCTCACTAGCTTGGCTGAGGGGAGCAGGAACACCTGGGCGACGGGCGAGACTTTAAAAAGCAGACTGCTGCCGCCATCGCTGGACGCTCCCCTCACTAGCTTGGCTATGGGGAGCAGGAACACCTGGGTGACGGGTGAGACTTTAAAAAAGCAGGCTGCTGCCGCCATTGCCGGACGCCGGATGCTCCCCTCACTAGCTTGGCTGAGGGGAGCAGGAACACCTGGGCGACGGGCGAGACTTTAAAAAGCAGACTGCTGCCGCCATCGCCGGACGCCGGACGCTCCCCTTGCTAGCTTGGCTGAGGGGAGCAGGAACACCTGGGCGATGGGCGAGACTTTAAAAAGCAGACTGCTGCCGCCATCGCCGGACGCCGGATGCTCCCCTCGCTAGCTTGGCTGAGGGGAGCAGGAACACCTGGGCGACGGGCGAGACTTTAAAAAGCAGACTGCTGCCGCCATCGCTGGACGCTCCCCTCACTAGCTTGGCTATGGGGAGCAGGAACACCTGGGTGACGGGCGAGACTTTAAAAAAGCAGGCTGCTGCCGCCATCGCCGGACGCCGGATGCTCCCCTCACTAGCTTGGCTGAGGGGAGCAGGAACACCTGGGCGACAGAAGAGACTTTAAAAAGCAGACTGCTGCCGCCATCGCCGGACGCCGGACGCTCCCCTTGCTAGCTTGGCTGAGGGGAGCAGGAACACCTGGGCGACGGGCGAGACTTTAAAAAGCAGACTGCTGCCACCATCGCTGGATGCTCCCCTCACTAGCTTGGCTATGGGGAGCAGGAACACCTGGGTGACGGGCGAGACTTTAAAAAAGCAGACTGCTGCCGCCATCGCCGGACGCTGGACGCTCCCCTCGCTAGCTTGGCTGAGGGGAGCAGGAACACCTGGGCGACGGGCGAGACTTTCTATCTCGCCCGGAAACAGACCAGCTGTGAGCGGTGAGGCGTTACTCCCGCCCTCCTCCCGGCCCGGCCTGGAGAGTGAGCTCAGCTGTTGCGCGGCACGGGCAGGCGGCTATAAGACCTGCCGCCACCCCCCAACGAACTTTTCTGCCGCCGCCGACTAAGGACGCCAGTCCCGCTACCACCATCACAGCTGAACCACGGCCAGCCACTCCTCCAGATAAATGTATATTTACTAATTGAAATATTTATAAGGGATGAGGACTTTCCCTATTGCTTTGTACTGTTTATCCATGATTGTTTTTTGTATTTCTTTGACTGTACTGTATTTATATTTATAATTATTTTTATGAAGGTCTTGTCGACCACATTGATTGTATTATACTTGTTATATTGTATGTATATTATGTTTTCTATTGTAACATTGTTAGCCGCTCTGGGTTGCTTCGGCAAGGAGAGCGGCATATAAATTTGAATTTAATAATAATAATAATGCTCTTTAAGCAAGGTACCACTGTATTTTTTCTTGTAGTCGATATTGCAGTTTAAAATATTTTAAGATAGTACCTGTAATTGCTTTTTTTTTAAAAAAAAGAAACTATTATTGACTCAAACAGAAATAAAATTTTAAAATCAGGTAATGTTCATGGATTGAAATGTGATGCAGTATCAATATATGTTACACATAATTTGTTAGACAAAAAAAAAAAAAGAACCAGTGATGATGTATGCAGCCTATGGGCCACACATTTCCATCTCTGTGCTGAAAAAATGGCACCAAGGAGTCTAGCATTGTCCTATAAATCCAGTGAGACTACACCTCCATGCATACTTGCCTGGGATATATTTGCCAGTCTTCTTCTTTCATATACTGATCAAACCCTGGACTGCCAAAATGAAGCCACTTTCATGGCTTTGTCATTGCCCAAACTTAAATTCTAATTAGTGCATGTTTCTGGCAGTAATTGGTAGACCAGTAAATGAGCCAGATTCTGTATCTCTCCACATCCACACTGCGTGTTGTTGTCTGCCAGCAGCCCCAACTAGAGCATGTTGGTCTTGCATTTAGAGACGCCAACCTTCAGCCTATTCAGGGTCCTCCAAGTGACGAGTGAACTCAGTGCAGCTTATTCCAGAATAAATGTAAATAGAATTGTGGTCTGCATAAGTAAATGAGGACTGGTTTGCATATTTTTGATTTGACTTTAAGGACTTCAGGGTCACCTGTCAAATATCAGAAGGGTTCTTCTGATGACAAAGAATTCTTTCTCTTGTTTATAGGAAAGGATTTCACTTGTGCTGTGTCTGTCAGCGGAGTTGTCTGTACCTCTCATTATTTTTAAAATACAATCGCAAATGAGCTTATGTGATTGAGTCTGCCTTTGTTGGGGCAAACAAGAGGTGGTTTAGTTTAAGACAAAAGAAACAGGATAGGGGCACTGTTACAGAGGAATAATTTTAAGATTAATACAGCAAGGGGTAAATACCAGTAGCGATTAATAAGGTTGCCAGTTTGCAAAAAGAATAAGGTTATAAACAGCAGCCACCTCTTGTTTGTGAAAAGCTGATCATCCATACCAACTTAATTTCTCTTCGTTGAAAGGATAAAAAGCTTAGTGGATAAGGGAAGTGAAGCAGACATAATATATCTCAATTTTATTAAAATCTGTAGACTGTCCCTTTGTACAGAGAAATGAGGAAAAGGGGCAAATGAGCTGTAATTTTCATAAAACGAGTAGGTAAAAGTTAGCACGTGGTTATATTCAAACTTAATCACACATAACGTAGATTCTACCCTGATGGCAGAAAGTGAGGAAGACGTAAAGACCCTCTTGGTTAGGGTGAAAGAGGAGAGTGCAAAAGCTGACCTGAAACTCAACATCAAAAAAACTTAGGATCATAGCATCTGGCCCCATCACTCCCTGGCAAATAGAAGGGGAGGAAATGGAAGTAGTGACAGACTTTACCTTCTTGGGATCTAAGATCACTGCAGATGGTGACTGCAGCCAAGAAATAAAAATACACTTACTTCTTGGGAGCCAAGCTATAAGAAACCTAGACAACATGATACAAAGAGGAGACATCACTCTGCCAACAAAATTCCGCATAGTTAAAGCAATGGTCTTCCCAGTAGTAATGTATAGCTGTGAGAGATGGACCATAAGGAAGATTGAGCACAGAAGAATAGATGCCTTTGAACTGTGGTGCTGCAGCTCTTGAGACTCCCCTGGATTGCGAGCAGACTAAATAAGTCCATCATGAAGGTAATCAAATCTGACTGCTCATTGGAAGGACAAATACTGAAGCTGAAGCTCAAGTACTTTGGCCACCAAATGAGAAGAGAGGATTCACTCGAGAAGGACTTGATGCTGGGAAAGATCGAAGGCTAAAGGAGAAGGGGATGGCAGTGGATGAGGGGGCTGGATGGCATTATTGATGCAGTGGGTGTTGATCTGGCCATGCTGTGGAGGATGGCAGAGGACAGAGGAGCCTGGCGTGCAGTGGTCCATGGGGTTGCAAACGGTCAGACTCAACTGTGTGACTGTACAACAAGAAACATAGAGTTGTCAATTAACTTTAATCTCATTGGCTTCAGCTTGTTTGTTTTACACGTCTCTGCTAAACAAAAAATGTCTTGTGGTACCTTAAAGATCATATGATTTAATTGTGGAATAATAAAACAATAAAATGGTAAGAGAAATACAGTGGTATTTTCTTTTTCTTTTTGCAAATACTTGCAAGGTGCAATATCAGAACAGATCATGAAAGGGAACCAGAATGTATTTCCCAGTACTGTATTGTCAGCAGCAATAATGAAATAAGTAATAATAACCTAACATGATGCAGTAAATTGGGATCAGAGCAATGATACCAAGAAGTAATGAATAAAGGTTTCCTTTCTGAAAATAATAATAATAATTAGGAAAATATTCAAATACATAAGGTAAAAAAATAGTTTTTCTGATTACAAATGGAGGAACTGCATTGGCTATGCTATTATCTGTTTTCATTAGGTTAAAGGTAAAGGTTTCCCTTGCTCAAAAGCCAGTTGTATCCAACTCTAGGGTTCAATGCTCATCTCTGTTTCAAAGCCGGAGAGCCAGCGCTGTCTGCTTCTGCAGACATTCCCGTGGTCATGTGGCAGGCATGACTAGACACCGGAGTGCACGGAACGCTGTTACCTATTTTTTGTATCGTACAATTTCCCTAAGAGATCAAACACATATAATGATAATCATTTATTTGATTTCAGTGTACATGTATGGAATACAGCTGTTCCAGAATCACTTTGTTTGCTGGTTTTGTATTCAACTGCAATGTAAATCAGAATCTTATATGGACTCATTTCAGATTTGCTAAATCCCCGATGTATGAAGATTATACATTCCTCAGAACAGAATTTTTGGAATGCAATGCAGATCTATTTGAGAGCAAGGAACCCCTGGAACAATGCATGCACATGCAGGCAGATGCATGTGTCCACACAATCACAAGGTTGTTTTTCATATTGATCAACAATGCAGTTGGTGGCAGCAGCAGCAGCTGCTACTAGTCTCCAAGTAGTATCAACAGTATACCCAAAAGACTGATGAATCCCAGCTGCCTCAGCGTAACGATGGTGCTCTCTTTGTTGTCATATGCTAGCAAGTCACTTCTACCATATAGTAGCTCTATGAATGAATGGCCTTCAAACAGGCTGTCATTATCAGCTTTGCTCAGGTCTTCCAAATTAAATCCCATAAAAACAGTTACTCATCAAAACATTGTGATTTATTTCACTTTCTCGTCTCTTTAATTTGAAAGTATAACAAAGACTACTGGGCTGTTTTAAAACTGCTGATAGGTTTAGACTAGGTAATGGTAAAGGTCGCCCTTGCTTGAAAGCCAGTCATGTCCAACTCTAGGTTTTGGTGCTCACCTCAATTTACAGCCAAAGAGCAGTGCTGTCTGCATCTGCAGATGTTTCCATGGTCATGTGGCAGGCATAACTAGACACAGACAGAATGCTGTTACCTTCCCACTGAAGCAGTACCTATTTATATACTTGCAATTACTGTACCTCTGATAACGCTAAAACTTGGCTCCACAAGTCTTGGTGTTATCCGATTTTTAGTGTTATCCGATGCATGTTAAAATCCTATGGGATGTATTGGATAACGTTAAAGCTCCATAGAGACACACTGTAACCGCACTGGCTTTAGCGGTTGTTATCCAATCCATCCCATAGGACCTTAACATTATTCGATCCAATTCTCCTCCCCAGATTGCTTAACGTTATGCGATTTTAGCGTTATCTGAGGTAAACGTTATCTGAGGTATTACTGTACTTGCTTTCGAACTGCTAGGTTGGCAGGAGCTGGGACAGATGACAAGAGCTCACTCTCTCCTGCAAGCACTTGGGTCTCAAACTGCTGACCTGCTGAACTTCCAATAATCAAGTGCAGTGTCTTAACCACTAAACCATTGCAGTCCCAAGGTTAAGCCAAGAGGTAGTCAAATTTGGCTGTTTTGATTTCTGGAATTTCAAGCTTTCTGAAACACAAAGTTTTTAAATTTTTCTATTTTGCATTATCTCGTCTACTTGTAAATTCTAAAAACAAGTTCACAAACATTGGATGAGAAACACAATCCCTCACAAAATATATATTAGGACAAAATGCACACAAAAATATATAGATCCATGTATGCATTTCTACCCATGAATATGCTTGTGGATACTTTATTTATTTTATGTAGATACAAAACAAAACATAAAAACAAAGAAACAAAATAAAATCCCAACAAAAACCCCATATAAAAATCTTAACAAAATTATCTACAAATACAATACAGGTACTATGTGCACCTGCCAAAGTGTACACTTTTTAAGTTGACAACAGCTTCACAAAATTCAGAGAAGGGCAAAGCTTGAAGGGTAATTGCATTCCAGTTTGAATAATAGTTCAGGAAGTATGAATTCATGTTCAAGGTGAGTTGAAAAATGTATCTCCCATTCCTGGTTCAAGCTTGCACCAACGGATGGGAAGAGGAGACTGAGATAATGGGGGAAAGACAGATGAAAATGAGGAACATTGGTAGGAGAAAAATATTTCTTGCTTTCTTTGAAGACAAATGGTAGAAAGCAGAAGAAATAATCTGGAGGAATGAAGTTTGAAAGGGAAAATTAATTTGGACAATCAGATTTGTGCAAAGGATCATTAGACAGGAAGCAGATTTAGTAAGGGGGATTTCTTTTTGGAATGCTGAATAATTAAATGTGACATAAAATATGGATGAATTTTTGACAACAGCTTTTCAGTGGTTCAGAAAGAAAGGGACTGCAGTGGCTCAAGTAGTTAAGATGCTGAACTTGATGACTGGAAGGTTGAGACCTGAGTACTGCATGACAGAATAAGAACAGAGCTCAGGAAAGTTAGATGTACAGACTACAGTTCCCATAACCCTGCAGCCTCTGCCCATGTGTGAAAAGGTAGCTTTGAAATGCTTTTCACTTAAGAACACATGACCTTCCTATATTACACCCAATCTAGCATTCACCTTTCAACAGTGGTCAGCCAGATGACCAAAAAAACCTTCATTGCCTCTGTCCATGCATGTCGAATTCATGCTTGACAATTGCTGAAAGACTCCCTCATCTATAATTTTGTCCAATTCCTTTTCCAGTCATGTAAGCGAGGGGCCATCATCACCATTCTTCGCTGCAGCGCATGCCATCAATCAAGTCTGCACAGTGCAGAGAGGTACAAACACAGAGAGCTGCCGAAAGAGGCTGCCTTAATTTGTTGAAAGGTCTTTTCTCCTCATTGTTGTTGGGTTGTGTGTGTGTGTGGTTTTATTTTTTGCAGGTACAAAAGAAATGAAGGAGTGAAGAAATGAAGAGGTTTCTAAAAAATTATTAGTAGCCTAGCATGGGCTTCTGCTGTGCTCCTGTGCTCGCTGTGTGTAAAGTATGCTCTCTCATCAGTTAAATGTCTGAAATTAACTTTCTGAGCTAAATCCTCCCTGTTTTAAGGCTCTGCCACTATAAAGCTTCCCTAAAGCTGGCTTAACCAGCTGTGGAAGGATCATCTCTATGCCAAGGAGATGATGCAACTCTATCTTCCCGCTCCCAGCATATAAGAAATAGCTGAACAGAGGAAAATGCACTGACTTTAACCTCGTCAGACTGGATTTGCATAAAACTGATGCAAAACTAAACATTCTATGTGTTTCCATGTTTGTTATGTACACAGCAGAACTTCTAAACTTATTTTTGGTCTAAAATTCCCAGGCTCATGTTGCCTGGGAAATTATAGGATCAACCTAGCAGTTCGAAAGCAAGAAATTACAAGCAGATAAAGAGGTACCACTTTGGTGGGAATGTAAACAGCATTCCATGCACTCAGTTGTTGAGGTATGCCTGCAACATGTCCATGGAAATGTCTGCAAGCAGAGACAGTTCTGGCTCTTTAGCTATAAACAGAGATGAGTACCGAACCCTAGAGTCGGATATGACTGGGTGTCGATCAAGGGCAACCTTTACCTTCACCTTAGTGCAAAAATGCAACACTTCCAAAGATTAGGCAGGGATTCTTTTTATGTCAGCACAAGTGTGGATAACATCCTTCTATTTGAATTTTTTGAAATGGTAGCCGTGTTAGTCTGTGTTTCAAGCATATCAGAGAGTAAACAAAACAAAAAGATAAAAAACGTTGTGGCACTTTAAAGTCTAACTGCTGTATTTTAATGTTAGCTTTCGTGGATCAAGTCTACTTTGTCAGACATAAGAGTGAGTCTTCATGGCATCAATTTATACACATCAGGTACAAACCAATGTGGTTTTTTACAACTGGTAATAGCAGAAGAGCCTTCTGTTTATGAGCAAGCATCAATGCCAAAAACAGACAAGAGCTATGCTAGTCCTCCATGTTGGTTTTGGAAGAGGGAGATTGTATGGTGAATGTCTTCTGGATCAACCTGTATCAGGTCCATGGTATTGTCTGTTCTGTCTGATTTCCACAGCATCCTGTGATTTACAACAGAAAAAGACAAAAATTGTTTTTATTTTTGTATGCAATGTTCTCTAGCATCTTGATGTCATAGTGACTGAAATATGACACTCTATCAACCAACAGATGAGACCTGCCTTCTTACATTATGCATTTTAGTTTCTTTTGGGTATTTTCTGGTGGAATCTTACAGTCAACAGTGTGCCACTGGTAGGTCAAAGATGGCATCATTATTTATATCTTTGTTTAATAAAGTGCTTATGTCATGATATTGATAGTTATACAGAATGGAAAGGGTGAGTGGGCATAGAGTAGGGCATTTATACAGCATTTTGACCTTTTTACAATGATTGAACTGTGCCTTATTTCATTTTGGGAGCAATAAAATTAAATACATTATTGAATGGGCCATAGCATTTTATTTGTTTTAGTTAGCTTTTGATCTAAAAATCAAAGGCTTACTGCAACAAAGGATATGTTTGAACAGTAAAAGGTGTCCTTGATGCATGTTCAGACATCCAATATCAGAGGAGAAATGACATAAATTACAATAAATGTTATCATACAACAGAAGTTGATTTACAACAAATAGGAAATGAGTTTGCTATAGACTGGATAAACATATTTCTCCCCCTCCCCCAGCAAGCAATGATGGTGCTTTGCATAAAACAAACTTCAAATTATAAGTAATCACAGGAGAGATGACAAATGTATGCCATGCTGCACTGTGAAAATACTAATCAAAGCAACCCATCAATTGTTAAAATTAATTATTTAGGTATGCAAAACTTCCATTAAACATTTGGATAATTGCATAATTACATCCAGGTTAACATAATCAAAAATAGCAATTGCATTTTTTTTAAAAAAAATTCCTTTGCTGTTGCTGCTCTTTTGTACTAATCCACACTCTTATTCCATGTTCTTGTGGGCTAAATGTAGATGGAAGTCTAAATAGAGACCATTTTTGCCAGAATGGTTCCTCAGCAATTCAGTAGCTAGGAAGCACTTGAAGTGAGTGGTCCCCTTTAGAAGAAATTGGGCTTATGGTCAGTACCATTGGTTGCTTATGAGAGATGTGGGAAGATGTACAATATGATGCATATGTGTTAGGGAACGTAAGTTTTTGCTGCTTTCCCTATCTGGTTGCAAGGCATATTGTGTCTGCGATGCGTTTAAGACTTTACTGCTGGGGCAGTCAGGTGCTGGGAATTTTCCTTGATGTGCTCCAAGGGCCAGTGTATTTAGGACAGAGCAGGATTGCAAACCTTCAGCTACAATGCTCAACTTGCCTGAGCTTTAATGCTCACCTTCCTCTGCCAACAGTCTGGATGAAGAGTCCTGTATCTTCCGGAACCTGCTACAAGGACTGAACCTTTGCCACTGTTCCTACTGATGGTTTTTGCTGGATATACCATCTGTGCTTACTAGACAAAGGAGAACCAATTGGGGTAAGGCTCCGCTGGGAGAACAGAAGCTGTAGAACTCTTTGGCTTTGTTTGTGGCCTCAGCTTGCCTTTGGCCTGCTGAACTGAACTGTTGTTGAACTGTATGGACTGGTATATAGCACAAATGTACTGTCTCAGTGAGGTCAACTGAGCAGCCCGAGATAATATATCTGTTTTGTGTTACAGTTGTTGCACTGTATATACTTGCACCCTTCCACTTTCTGAGTAAACCTACTTTGAGTTTTCTTCTGCACCAAACTCTGGTTTGCCTGTTCTTCTCACAAGAGACCACTTGGCCAGGTGTGAACCTCTTGCTGGCCATTGCACCACTCTGCTGACCAATTACATCAAGAATATGACAATACAGTTCTAGGAAGTGTGCTTTACTAATTGTTATTATGTGCCAATCAAACTGTTTCTACCTCAAGGCAACCCTATGAATAAGAGATCTTCAAAATGTCTTGTCCTCAACAACCTTTCTCAGCTCTTGGAAACTCAAGCTGGTAGATCCTTTACAGTAGAGGTTCCCAACCTATGGACCACAACTCCTTTCCATCTGGCCCGTTGCTGTCTGCTGCACCCGGAAGTGGAAGCGGGTATGTTTACATCAGCCATAAAATGTGCCCATGCATGTGCAAACACACATGCAGCTGTTATAAATGTGAAAATGGGTGCATTTATGACAGCCTTAAATGCAACTGCTTCCATTTCTGGGGGATGTGGTCTGGCCCGCTCAGCTGTCCGGGGGCATGGTCAGGCCTGTGACATAAGAAGGTTGGCCACCCCTGCTTTAGAACATTGTGTCCCCAACGTTTGGTTTTTGGACTTCAATTCCCAGTTGCCTAAGTCAGTACATTGGCTGATTAGTGCTTTGGGAAATTGACTTAGGCTTCTACTTTAGAAAGTCTATCCATCTCACATCTGGTCATTCTTCTTGCCCCTTCAACCTTTCCTGGCATTATAGAGCCCTACCTTCTCATGACGTGCTAAAATACAATAAACTCAGTTTCATCATTTCTGCCTTCAGAGACAGCTCAGGCTTGATTTAGAACCTACTTGTTCATCGGAGGAGGGCGGGGTACAAATTAAATAAATAAATAAATAAATAAATAATCTTTCTGGAAAAGCAGGGTATCCTCTCAACTCTTCAAATGAATCAAATTTCCCACATCAGCTTTCTTTCCTGCCCAGCTTTCATCCCCATACATGGTAAATGGGAATATAAGAGTGTGGATTATCTTGTTCTTGGTCTCCAGTGAAATAAAGCTGTATGTGATGTAGGATAAAGGATGGTGAATCTGTCAACTACATTCCAATCACTTTCTTATTTTTCATTGTTAACTTTGATCCATCCTGATTCTCCACATTTTAAAAATTCATATGCAGTTTCATGCCATCTTCTATTGTAGGCATTAATATTTGAATCAGTGCGTGCATTTCTTCCTTACTTAACAGTTTTTTTGGCAAATAATTCCCTCCTAATAAAATGCATGTTTGCATGAAATATTTAGTAAGATAAGCATTTTGTCTCCTCTTTCCCCAGAGTACCATACTTTAGCACCAGATTGGAGAACTGTATTAACAAAATCCAAGAAAATGTGAATTTTGGCAAGTAAGGGAATTTTGTATCACTTGTTGAATTAGGACATGTGAACCATGAAGACTGAATGAAAAGTTAAACATGGCTTTAAAAAAATACATTTTGGGAGCTGTCCCAATGTTATTTGTAAGGTTTAAATATGCCCTATATCAAAATATGCCCTATCCTCCTTCAGCAAGCATTTTGGGCTGTTAAATAGTAACATTTTAATCAAATATTTTGGTTCTTGTCTGCTGTTGAGAGAGTGAGATCCAACTAGTGATACCAGTGCAAATTCAGTAGTCTTGCTTATTATTTTCAAATGCTCTAGACGAGCCTGCAATATTCTCTGTAATTTCATGGTCCACTAAAGAAATGTGGCAGTTTTATTGGGCCTCCCAGAAGGAAAAAATTGATTTCATGTGGATTCAGGTGAAAAGAAAAACTTGATCAGAATTCTAGAATTGGTCGGATTTCCTAAAATCCGCGAAATTTATCATTACATCTATGACAGTCATGGAAAATGCATGGGTTTCTTTCTTCTTTTTCAGCAAGATATTCCTTGCTGCTATTCATTTGGCTTGCCACATGTTAAGCTGTTTTAGTGTTCACACACACACCATATATATGCTGCTATTCTTTGGAATCATCTCAACTCTTTCGCTTTTCCAGTGTTTTCTGACTTGCTCGGCATGGGGGTATTTATTTGTTGCGGTGAGTCCGTTGACCTGACAGGGAGAGTTTCAAATCATTTTCTGTGCATTCCATATTTCATTATAAAAATGGCAGGCTTTCCTGTGTTGAAATGGAAGTGGTAACTAAGGAAAGCAGGCAAATAAATGAGAAGGTGCATAGCTGAATCAAACTATATTCCAAGTGTCATATGGCATGCACGGTTTAAGTCTCAAATTCAGTCTGCCGTCTCCACACGCTGTGAGCAGAATATACCACACAACGTCCAAATCTCCACAAATTTCTATTTCACTGGCACAGGAGGCTCATATTTCTTTCTTAATTCCTTCCCAAGCAAATTGCCCAGAAAAGCGGCTTTTATGGTTTCTACATTGCCAATTTGCCCTTCCCTTTACTTGCCTGTTCAGATGTGATCCTCTTTAAAGGAAGGATGGGAGAAAAGCAAAGAGAATGGAAGAAGAGCAAAAAATGGAGAACAGATAAAAAGATTTAGATCTGAAGTCCTTTAGCACTGATCATAAATGAATTAGGGTGTGAGGAATATGTATAAACAACTAAGAGTAACAACTCACAGGAATCAGCTTTGCATATTAATTCTTCAGTTCTGAATATTGGCCATCATCATGGCAATCAGCCATGAAGATTGTCCTGGGAACATTATGATACAGTGGATTTCCATTTGCCTTCCACATCACAGCCTTACACCTGTAACACTGATCCAGTTCTGAGAGTCTTTCTTGTTCTGAGCCCTTTTGGCACACAAAGTCCTCATCAGCCCCAGGCCAGTATTGATGAAGCTGCTGCTCTCCATCAAGATGAAATCAAGTGGGATTTAATCCACTTGGTGACCATCACACTTCCCTGTGGACTTCGGCACTCAAGGCCGTTAGTCCTCAGGGTTGTCAGATTAGTTAACTGCCACCTGACAAAAGAGCTCTGCCTCCCACCACCATTCATTTCTGTTGCTTTCTTGTATGTGGAAGCTGATGAGACAAAAGACTCTATGTGTTTGGGGTGATGAGTCTATAGAGACTCTCCATGTGAAATCGGAGGTCTGAATTTCTACAGATCTCATTTATACGGCTTGCCTGTTCCAACTCATCCCCCACTACATATAGGTTGGAAGGGATGTTTTTCCTCTTTGTTTTCCTGTTAGCATATAAACTAACACCTGAGTTTGGCTGTTGATCGAAATCCTTTTGGCTACTTATATTGGCGCAAGGGTGGTGGCATTAAATGGAACAGTAAATTGCCAGTAATAAATGAGTCATCACTTTTATTCCTCATGGTGTGTCAGTCATGTGATTCAGCATGAAACAAAGAATATAAGCAAAGACTTGATGACTGGTGGAAATTTGCTTCTGTGATTTATGCCATTCCACAAAGGACACTGTAAATAACAGTGGGATTCTCACCCATCTGAGTGTGTGAATTGATTCACACATGTTTGCGTAGAACTTGATCTTTTTTTAAAAAATTCATTTATCTACTTCTATGCTGCCTTCCTCTCCATATAGGGAATTAATGCAGGTCACACAAAAATTCAGAAACAGATGCAATTAAAATGACGATGAAACTCCTGGTGTCCTGAACTGCAGACTTTTTACATTGCAAATGTAAGTTGGGCATCCTGGCAAAATGGAATGTTTTATTTGCATTGTTTGCTTATATCACATATTTCTCCCTACTGAAGGTAGGGTTCAAAATGTTTAAAAGATAAGTGCAACTCAAAAATGGAATGAGATGGGCTATTTAAATCAAGTAAACATATCAGCTTTCTAAATATTTTCAGTGAAATAGAGTGGCTTGGTACAAAGGCAAGGTCAGGAGTTCAATTCTCTACTCTGTCTCCAAGAAGGTTCTCAATTTACAGCTTGTGGTCTGGATCCAGCCTGCAGCACCAAATAATTGGGCCCCTGACCTCGCTCTAACCACCCCTGCAACTCCCACCACCAGAATTGGCTATGGGACTCATTTGGGGCTGTTGTAAACATGTTTATGACAGCCGTAAATGAGTCCATGGACACCATAAATACATTTATGACAGCCACTCACACGTTTTATAGCAGCATTTATGGAGGGGGGAACCACCAGTCCAGGTCACTCAGCTGTCTGAGGGGGTGTGGTGCAGCCCATGGCTGAAAAACATTGAGAACCCCTGAACTACACAAACCAGAGATCCCAGGAAAAGGGATTGTTAAGGCACTGGAAAGAGTTGCCATAAGTCATTAATCAACTTGATATCACTTACCTATGTTCAACTAATTGTATTAAACATACCATATTAAGATCAATGAGTAAAAATGATTTAAAAGCACAGTTTTAGAAAGGTAGAGAGACATTTTCTCTATTTGTCATTTGATCCAAATTTAACTAATTTGAGTTTACTTTTCTAATCCACTGTCAGAGTCCAGAATTAAGCAGCTAACAACGTAACG
The DNA here is from genome assembly GCA_030440675.1 of Furcifer pardalis. NCBI lineage: Eukaryota > Metazoa > Chordata > Lepidosauria > Squamata > Chamaeleonidae > Furcifer > Furcifer pardalis. The sequence continues at coordinate 81,050,798 of CP126892.1, forward strand.
CATGCACGAGGACCCAGGGCAACCAGGTAACAGACCAAAAATAATTGTATCTCAGTCCACAGTCCAAGTCCAACATCAAACTGACATAGACAGGAATTCAGGGTTAATCCAGACAGCAGAAGTGTAGTCCAAATGAGCCAGAAGGCAGTTGATTGAGAAAGCAAATAAGGTAGTCTACCTTCAGGGGCTGGAGCAGAGCAAGGACAGGGTTCATGAAACAAGGATCCAGGCAAGACACAACAACACCCCATGGGAATCAGGAGCAAAGCAGGAAGCCTTCAAAAGCAGGAACAAGGCAACAGATCTTCTAAGACAGGAACTAAGGCAGGAAGAAGGTTTGAAAGCCAAGCAACAGCCAGTCCAATAACCTTCATTGGTTAGGCAACCTCTGGGAGGAAAAACCAGTTCTTACACAGCTAAGCCACCCAGGGTCTCCAGGCTGAACTTATGATGGTCCAGAGCCTTCCCCAGGGCACTTGGGTGGGGCCTAGCAGCTGCAGACAGGTAAGGGTCGAACCATACAAGCACTACAGCTTCCCTACATGCTACTCCTGGTGAGCTTATCCTGCAAATATTAGAACTGCTTCAGATCCTGACATTCACAGACAAATATAGTTACAGTATCCTTCAATAAGCACATTTTCCTAATTTTTGCTGTGCAATGTGCCATGTAAAAATGCATACCAAAATCTATATATTAGAAGAAAGTGTGGTCAAAATGCATATATTCATGAAAATAACACAGATATAATGTTACTGGTGGAAATTGCTTAGGTAAAAGTAAGGGTCTCCCTTGCTCAAAAGTCAATTGTGTCTAACTCTAGGGTTCACTGCTCATCTCTATTTACAACCAAAGACCCAATGCTGTGGTCATGTAGCAGACATGTCTAGATACCAGATCAAACTGAATGCTGTTACCTTTCCTGCTGAAGCAGTACCTATTTATCTACTTGCAATTTTTTGCTTTTGAACTGCTAGGTTGGCAGGAGCTGGTATAGACAATGGGAGCTCACTCTGATATGCAGTACTCAGGTCTTGAAGTGCTGATGTGCTGAACTTCTGGTCATCAAGCTCAGCATCTTAACTACTTAGCCACTGCAGCCCTGGAAGTTGCTTACAAAATGTTTATATTTCAGAAGTTGTAGTAATTCTATTCACCCTTGCCTTTCTTTCAGTGAGCTGAGAGAAGGGTCCATGGCACTCTGCCCCTCACAACACATTTTCTCTGCACAGCAAACCTGTCAATCAGATGAAATTGAGAGAGTTGCCCAAAAATGTCCAGTGAATTTCATGGCTCAGCAGGGACCTGAACAGTTTTCTCATATCCAGTACTCCGAGTCACAACCTTGCAGTGTCTCTCACTGTAGTATGTTTGTACTTATTCAAAAAGCATACATGAAGAGAAAAGCACATGAAAAATGTAGAGCTTTGAAATATTTATGCAGATTTTTTTTAAAAAAGTAACATACAGCTGAGAAAATGGGATGCTGACCGGCTGTATTGTGGTGCTACTTTCTTATTAACCACAAAGTGATATCTGTACAAAGGTAACAAAGGTGAAAGGATTGATATGAAATTATTTTATTAGGAAACTACTATTTTATACACCTCCTCTTCGACTCCTGGCTAGGGTAATACAACCCAGTCAACCACATCTGGTAAGATTCCATTTTTCTGTTCATGAATATTTACTGGGTTTCAGGTTTTCTCAATACCATACCGTGTAACTTCAGGGACACCTGCTGAGTTCCATCTTTAAAAACAATGTGGAAGGCTTTCTTTTTCTGTGTGTGGGGAAGAGAATCTGGCTTTACACATTTCAGCTGCCTCAGAAAGTGCTTCTGAAAACAAACAGTCTTTATGCACTGGGACAGCATTCTTGCACAACCGTATGTGTGTCCCCCTCCCCACCCCACCAAGAAAGATGAAATGAACAAAGCTACCAAGTCTGAACATTCTCTTCTCAGAATGGTAAAAAGTTTTGTGCTGGGCACACACTGTGCATATTTGTATTGGTGTGTGCGTGTATGCGAAGGAAGACACACACATACATATGTATAGAGCTTTCCAAGTCAGAATGTTCTTTTTACCCTTGAAGTTGCCAGGGTAACCAAGAAAGAGCAAGAGAAAGCAAGTTGTTTGCAATGTGATGTAATCCACTATTTTCTGAACACAATTTGAACAGGAACTATAATGAGAGTAGGAAGTTTCCACCACGAGCATTAACTTTATTGTAATCAGATGAGATACTTCTATTTGAAACTACCTAATCTTCAAAGGGATTCAATCATTTCAGATGTGGCCTTCAAAGGGCAGTTCCTTTTAAATTAATCTCAGCCTTGCTAAAATTAAGACATGCTACAGGCCATTGGCATTGATGGTATTTGTCTCACAAGGGTTATACTGATGGAAGAGCTTCAGCTAGAGGGGTAGGAAGGGACATGCATACAATTAATGGCTGAAATCTTATTACTGTAATTCATGTGGCACAAGGTTGATGATGTCAACAACAGCAGGAGTAGCAGGTATTTTTTAAATTAAAGATACTGTACCCAGCTTTTGAAACTATCAACCATGGTATCATTCTAGGCCATCTTTTTGGGAAGAACTTTGGATATATTGCTTCACGGTCATGTCAATCTTTCCTGGAAGGCAGAACTCAAAAGGTAGTGCTCGAGAGTCCTCTTCAATGCCCTGGCCACTAGCTTGTGGGGCTCTACAGATTTCAATACTGCCTCTCATACTGTTTCACCACTGCATGAAATGTCTACTTTTTTCCAGGGTGGAAGAGGTTGCACAAACATCCTGGGTGGGCTATGTGCAGTTTGCCCACCAAGAAGAGGAAGGTGTCAGTGCTACCTAAAAATCGCTTGCCCTTGCCCCCTACAGGAAAAGCTGGGAGAGTTGAGGCAGCTTCACACACACACACACACACACACACACACACACACACACACACACACACACACACACACACACACACACACACACACACACACACACTTTAAGCAACAGAGGACCCACTGCTGATCAAAGACCTATATATATGCCTTGCTCCCCAAATGCAGGACCTATTATACTTTTCTGCTAATCTTTAACCTCTATCTAATTATCTATTGCTACAATATAGTTTATATAATAAAACAAAAGACCAGCAGTGCGGTTTTCTTTCATAGGTAAATAATTCAACTTTTAGTTACAATGGTTGTTAGCACACCAAATTCAAGATACAATGACAATCTTTAAGGTAAATAGTGACAATACAAAAAAAATTACAGATTATTTATTTATTCATTTATTTCTTTAAGCAAACTTTTATGCTGCCCTCCTCAAAAAGACCCAGGGCGGCTAACAGAACTCTCAACACCTAAAACACAATAAAAACAATATAAAATCAAGATTAAAAGATTATTTTTTAAAAAAAAATAGCTAAAACAAGACAAACAGAGAGGGGGGGTCAAATGAGCCAACAGACTGGTGCAACTGTCTGGTCCATACCCCACACATGCTCTGCCAGCCAGGTCTTGGCCCCCTTCTTAAAGGGCAGCAGCTCCATCTGGAGACGCAGCTCACTTGGCAAGAGATTCCATAGGGCTGGAGCAGACACAGAAAAGACCCTCCTCCTTGTGCTAGAGAGGTGCACCTCTCTAGTTGATGGTACAACCAGAGCGCCTCTCTGGTCTGCTCTGGTGGGACAGTGAGATTGAGAGGAGGAGATGGGGGGAATTAGGTGTATAGTAGCCAATGGCAGGCTGGAATAGTTGAGTGTGCTCCAATGATCAGGCTTGGCTTGAAGACTGGAGCCAATCAGCATTGATGGAATCCAAGTAAGTGAGTTGTGAGACTTGCTTGAGGATGTACCTTGCATTACTCTCCATCCTAGCTTCCAGGCAAAACTAATTGTCATTGTGTACATGTGTTAATTACAGATTCCAGGGACAAAAGACAAGATAGGAAAAACTCAGAGAATAATCCTTAGGCAATTCCTTCCCGGTGTGACCCTTGTTATTGTCTCAGGAAGTCTGGCTTTAGGTGAGGGGTCGGTTTAATTGTTGTTAATTGTTTTCTGGGTGGGAGGGCAGCAATGTCCTGGAGTGTCCAGATGGCCTTTGTTGAAGGAAAAAACTTTTAGACTTTTTCTGCTTTAGAAATACAAACAGAACATGTTAATAATCACGTAAGGAAGAACCAGTGCATATATATATAGAAAAGGGAAGTTTAAAAGCCCCATTCATGATTTGCAGGATGACAGGAATTTTAGTAAAGTTACCCCACCCACCTATGTTAATATGTTAATTGCTAATCTATCACTGACTCCTAAAACAATAGCGCTTAAGCCTCAAGGTAAACAGGATTCCAGGACAGTCTGGCTATATTGATGAATAGGGCTTCCTGTTTGCCCATATGGTCTGAGAGGAAATCAAGAACTTCTGTTTTGAATTGAACAGTTTAAAGTACATTCAAACATCTGTATTAATTTATTTGACGTCCTAGATATAACTGCTGATCAAATAGAGTGAAAGGGTTAAGTCTGTTGTGTCTATTAAAAATCAACCCTTGCAGTGATCTTACCCGCAAGTAATCATGGTATAGTGTGGTGTTTGTGAACATGAAAGACTAACCTTGAAGTGGATGGCAAATTAAAATAATCAGAGAAGCATATTTCATTGAAAATAAAAGTATATGTAATAATGACAATGTTAATTTCAAAATTGGGGTTACATCAGCCTGCTGTCATTAATGCTAAAATGAAAGCAGGAACATTTCACAGAGAGGGACAACTGCTGTAGCCAACCATCACATCAGAGAGATCTTTGAATTTTAGTCATTTGAGTCAACAGATTTAGGAAGGTAGGCATGAACCTGCCATGAAAAAAAAAAAGATGTGTGCTCAGACCATGACATTTGTGCTAATATAGATGTTTCACAGTTGAAATAGCTACAGTGACCTCTAAATTTTGGTGAGGCAGGAGGGGGAAAGGAGAAATGGAACAGGTTCCATAGAACTCCACCCTCCCTGATTCCTTTCTTACTTTTGAAATGAAATACAATCAAACCTTGCATAAAGAGTAACTCGCTTAAAGAGCAGAATTTTCTCTGAATGTTCGCTTCGCTTAACAAATAAAACCAACCAAAAACTTGCTTAACAAATAAATCGGGGTTCGCAATCCCCCCCCCCATTGGTCATTTACAATGGTGTTTCGCTTAAAGAGCAAACTCGCATAAAGAGCAATCCTGTGGAACACATTATGCTCTTTAAGTGAGGTACCACTGTACATGTACAGTAATACCTCAGATAACATTAGTATCAAATAACACTAAAATCTCATAACATTAAGCAATCTGGGGGGAAGAATTGCATCGGATAACATTAAGATCCTATGGGATGCATCGGATAACAACCGCTAAAGCCTGTGTGGTTACAATGTATCTCTATGGATCCCATAGGATTTTAACATGCATCGGATAACACTAAAAATCATATAACACCAAGACTTGTGGAACCAGGTTTTAGTGTTATCTGAGGTTTTACTGTACTTGAGATTGTAGTTGTGATGGATGAAGGGCTTGGAGAAGCAGTTTCTTGAGGTGCTGATTTTGAGAGAGAAAAATGGTGGCAGTGACGGTTTTAGATATGTCTCCTCAACCTTCTTCTATATTCACTTGATGATTCATTACAAAAAGGTTGAGGGTAAGATTAATGCAGAATTTTGCAGAATATGTCTCCTCCCATCTTTATTATTATTTTAAAAAAATTGCCATCACAGGTCTCTCATGATTCCACAGGTTGTCAGGAATCCATTAATGTAAGCAAAGGAAAATCCATGCGTACAAATATAAACAAACACAGCACCATCTCAAAGCATCATTTGTATTTCACACTGTCGCTGCTACAGACTAATTAGTGGAGGAATTAAAACTCACACTTGTCATCTTCAGCAAAATCACGCTGAAACATTTTTGAAGGGGGTTGCACAGTGTTAAGATAACATGAAAATATTTATATTGCAAATAAGGCTCACCTTCAAACCATTTAAATATTTTCTTGCTAAGGAACCCGCTTAGACCTGCTGATCACTTTTGCAGCTGTGCTAGACTCAGACGGAAGTTAAATATACAGCATGGTTGAATGATTTTACACAATGACATCCTGGCCTCACAAGAAAATGGTATGGAAATACTAAGGAATTTCCTGAGAGCCAATTTTCCGATTAAGGAAATTCTTGACTGGTTTCATAACTAGAGCTTTTCTGACAGTGACCTCCTCCTCCTCCTCCTCCTCCTCCTCCTCCTCCTCCTCCTCCTCCTCCTTCTTCTTCTTCTTCTTCTTCCTCTTCCTCTTCCTCTTCCTCTTCCTCCTCCTCCTCCTCCTCCTCCTCCTCCTCTTTCTCCTCCTCCTCCTTTCACCTGACCTAGTGTGAGAAAGATTAGCCCGCAACAGGTGGCCATTATGGTTGGCTAGGTTGACAGGAGCTGGAACAGATGATGGAAACTCATGCCATCGCGTAGCACTCAGGTCTCAAATTACTGATCTGCTGACCTTCCAGTCATAATGCTCAGCATCTTAACAATTGAACCTACCCAAAGGGGTCACAGTGAACAAAGTGTCCACTTGAAATCAGCTATTGGTGTGAAAAAATCCCTGATCGTTTGGTAAAACCACACTGACATAAAATTTCTCTTTCTCTTGTCACAATAAACTGCTGACAATTCCAAGAATGGTGAGACTAAAATATATGTGAGGAGCAGTTACTGCAATATTGTGGCTACAGTGAAAGACATTCAGAGAAATGCTAGAAATCTAAACTGAGTTTTATTTTGATACTCTGCCTACTCCAGATGCTAAATACTGCCACCTGAATATGGAATCTATGTGTATTTTGTAATATTTGCAGCGTGCTGTACTTTTCTGAAATAAAGTGAAAAAGACTAGCAGTAAGCAAAGGGCGACTAATACAGCAGTGTCATAGTATACGTAAAGAAGCGTTGTTCCAGAATACAGGATAAATCCTCTATGCTTCTCAGTAATAGATGTGCCATTGCATATTTTTGTCTTCAGTGGGGGAGAAACTCAATAAGACAAGCAAGCTTGAGCTCCTTCAGAGTGGTGATACTCTGAATTTTTCCAACTTGGAGATGAGATCCTTAACAATAAGAATACGTACTTATGAGCTGTCAGGCTGAGTTACTTTGAGTTATGGGTGGCCCATTAAGAGATTTCTAGGTTTATTTATTTACTTTATGTATTTGTTTCATTTAAGGGACTGCAGTGGCCTAGTGGTCAAGATGCTGAATTTGATGACTCCCATCTCTGTCCCAGTTCCTGCCAACCTAGCAGTTTGAAAGCAAGAAATTCCAAGTAGATAAATAGGTACTACTTTGGTGGGAAGGTAAACAGCATTCCATGCACTCCGGTGTCTAGTCATGCCTGCCACATGTTCACAGAAATGTCTGCAGACATGCTGGCTCTTTGGCTATAAACAGAGATTAGCACTGAATCCTAGAGTTAGATATGACTGGCTTTTGAGCAAAGGAGACCTTTATCTTTACCCATTTGTTACTGAATATACCACCCTCTTAACTTAAGCCACTCAGGGTGGTGTGCATACATATTCAAACATCGTAAAAATACAACAATAAAATATTTAAAATAGAGATATACAATTGAATCACAACTGTTCAGAAGTGGTACCAGTTCCTTCATCTCCTCACACGCTGGGTCTGTGTATTTTATCAAAGGCAGCACAGGATGGCTTTAATCTTGGGAAGGCACACTGGGAGAATCAAACTCCAACCCCCCACTGCAATTTTCTGAGCTAATAAGCCAGCTCATAAGATGTCTAGCTATTGTCTTTGTTATAGAGCGCCTCACTTTTTCAAGCTGAGGGCCAGGTCACACTCCCTCAGATAGCTTTGGAAGCCAGATGGCCATTTTGCCTTGCCTGCCACACATGACACTTGTAGGTGTGGTGGAAGTGGTGAGAGGGCCACATGAAATGGTGTAATGGGCCACATCTGACCCCTGGGCTATAGGTTGAGAGCCTCTGTCATAGAGGCACTCAAGGATTTTGTTCAGCTTCCATTTCTGATTTTACTTTGCCTGAACTAATAGATGCCTTAAAATGCACAAGTATGCTTTGGTTTTCAAGTTTTTCTGAACTTCACAAAAGTCTTCTTGGCTCAAACAGAGTGATCAAATGCAGATCCTGGTACATATTTTAGATTAGAATACATGCTGAAATGTGGATGGTAGGAGAAACATGTAGGATAACTGTAATTCAGGTAAAACACACAAAAAGGCATGTTTTAGAGTTCAAATGCATAAGAAAATGCAAATGTTCTTGTGTAGCTTTGGAAACTGATGCGGAAAGAGACTTATGAAAACAAACATGCACAACTGGCATGAGTGAGAAATAGAGAAATCCACCTCCAATTATTTCTTAGTCAGCATATGTCCAGAGAACATGCTGAAAAACAACCCTGACGATTGCTTTGTTTTTGGGTGAAAGTGGCTAATGTTGAAAAAAGTCAGGTTGTAAGATTTTTTTCTAGGTGTTTCTTTGTGAATGGTAATAAGCACAAGAGGATATCTTGAATTTTTTGGAATAGTAGCCATGTTAGTCTGTGGTTCAGGCATATTAGAAAACAAAAGGATATTTTGTAGATCATCTTGACTGATGGCACAGATGTCATCAACAATTGGGCTGTTCTTTGCTATGTAAATTTTGGCGCCCTTTTTCTTCCTAGCAACGCAACAATATCAAGCCGTTTCCTATCACTAAATTGAAAAGAAAATCAATGTATGCATTCTTATGATTTCTACTAAAATATCTAAAGGACAAACCACATACATAAAGCTTGAGAGGTTTGAGCAACCATGTAAAATGTAGCTTGCTGTTAAGTTACTCTTTAAATTTTCTGACACTTAGGCCAAAATAACTTGTTCTTCTAGTACTCTCCCCACCCCCAGTGAGTGAGTGAGTGAGTGAGTGAGTGAGAGAGAGAGAGAGAGAGAGAGAGAGAGAGAGAGAGAGAGAGAGAGAGAGAGAGAGAGAGAGAGAGAGAGAGAAGCACTGAGATTAGGAAACCAATAATTTTGTCTATTTTAATGTTGATACCACTTATTTTTCTTAATATTGCTGGTAGTCAACCAATGAAGTTTACTGAGCCCACTACCAATTTTGAATATAATAAGACTTAAGTACTACCACCAGCATTTAATTATTGACAAGAAAAGGAAAATTTACTTTTTAAAAAGTATTTATTTATTTATTTCAATTTCATTTCCACTCTAGTTGTCTGGCTGGACATCCCACTACATTAATGGAGTAGACCGTACCACCAGTGACTCAACACTGAGTGTTGGGTGGCGGTAAATAACCTGACTCCCTAAAGGGGCCAATGGCTACAGGTGGATGAGCTCCTTTAGGTTGGCTGATGGTCCCCTCAGTAGAGGAAATGCCACTGGAAACCATCATATTGGGCCCAATGGCAAAAGGAGCAGAGGAGAAACTCTGATTCACAATGGTCATGGAGGTGGAAGAGGCCATGCCAGATGAACTGGCTGTGAAGGTGCACCTTATACATATCCTCAAGGCTGCAGCAGGTCATTGCAGTCCTGATGTTAAATCCTGCATGTCTCATTTCATAGCAGGAGATGGCTCTGAAATTACAGTGTGTGGGTCACTTCATGGCAAGCTGGGATCCACCTTAAATAAATTCGTGCCAGTGGCATTCTTCCTGTTTGCCTCAGAGGACAAAGGCAGCCCAGAACCAGCTGGCCTCCAAGACCAGGCCTCCCGGCACCCTGGGGCAGGAAAAAAAATGTATACTTGGATTGAGTTCAGTCTGCTGCTACCACCACTACCGATTTCCACTCTGAATTTCTCCTTCTAGCTAGTATTACAGCCCTAAACCATCTAGCCTCCTACCAATTGTCAAATTATATCTATAGTTACACTGCAAAAGAATTAAAAACTAAAATTAAATGCAACAATTATAGCTTCCTTATTTTTTTGGGGGGGGGGGAATTAATTCAGTATGCGAAGGGGAAAGTCTCACCAATCCCAGCCTCTGGCCAGCCTGGCTGTGAATTATAGGAACTTTATGCCAAGCATCAGATGAACTCTAGTTGGGAAATGGTTCATGGGATGTTAGTCAGAAATTTTTCATACCTGGTAGAGGGCACCACTTGAAGATTGCAATAATCTTGTTGGAAAGGATAAAAAGCCAATAAAAAGCAACACCTCAAGCCTGAGTCCAAAGAATAATAATAAGTAGGTAGGCATGTTTCCTTGCCACCCAGCCCCCCCCCAAAAGAAGGACAAAGACAACGATGTGGAATAAAAATTGGCCACTTTATTTTGTGACAACAGTAACAAACCCTAACGCAGGGGCCAGCAAAGCATGGGGGAATATCTCCGGGGGGAGATTTGGACCAAACAACAACTATACCCCCACCAATTACAAAACTCACCCCAACCCCCATCTCAAAATAGAAAAAAACCCTCACTCCCCCGTGCTTTCCGCCCAAACCCGTACAAAATTATTGCCCCTTTTACCCCTACTCATCGACATGAGGTAGGCAAAAACAGCCCCCAGCACGAGCCAATCAGCTGGGACCCAAAATTCCTGCTTGGGCCAAAATATTACGACCACATATGCCACTTCAATTTTCAAGGTGGGTGGACGGGTGACCAATTCCCAACCCACAAAGATTATTCCAGAAGCTAGTACCAACTTTCGGCAGAAGACACGCCCCCCAAAAAACTATGCTTGCCCAATCCCTGCTGTCCATGCCGTCATCTCCCTCCCCCTCCTACCCAGGGTGGGGTGGGGTGGCAAAGACCCTTCTCTTGCAGCAAAAACTACGTCGAAGGTACCCTTCTGTGACTGGTGGTCCATGGCCCTGGGGTATAATTTCTGAATAGGCTACATTTACTTTTCTTGACCTTGTCAGCATGGCCTGACAGGGAACTCTCCAGGGTCCTGTTTTTGTGCTGTATATGGTTTGCTTTAATTTCTCCCTCTTTTTTTTTAATGGGACTTTGCCTTTGTTGAGTTTTAAACTCCAACTAAGCAAGGTCACATCCTTAGAGTCTACTGCTGACCACTCCACTGTGAAGGATTCATCTTTTTAAACTGTACGTAAAAGTAAACGCATAAAAGTCATACTAAGGGAATACCCTGTAAAGATTTCTTAGGGCCTTCTATTTGCTTTTCCTTCTTATTTTACAGAGCATAATTCCCTGCTTCTGTGTCTAATCCAACCCAATTTTGGGGGGCCTATTTTACATTCCAAAATTGTGCCTTAACAGGATTATTTTCCTATCCTTCTGTGAAGAGCATTTTGTGATTCCCAGGAGGCATCATGGCCCTTGAAGAGCCCATATTCATTTCACTTCTTTTAACCCATCAAAGACAACCATACCCTTTTCCTGCTCTGAAATGCCAGATCAATTCCATGTTTCCCTCTGGTGATTAGACAAGAAGGGTGACAAAATGGAAAGGGTTTATAATTAGGATGTGATTCGCTCTCCATTGAGCTGCATAAATAGGATTCCACACTGTGATGACATAGGATCTCCTTATTTTTAGATGCCCAGCAATGAGTTGTACACATGATGTTAATTCTTAGTCTGTGATGACCCACCCAAGCAGGCACAGTCATGCACAATGGTGCTACAGAGAGGAGTCTGTTTGAGGAGAGTCCAGATATCAAAGTTCAAAAGGCAAGCTGAGCAATCCTCTAATCCAAAGGATGTCCAGGGGCATTGTCAAGGTTAGCAGAGAAGTCAGGGTCATGGCAGGCATGGCAGGGTCTAGGCAGGCAGTCTGGAGTCTTTGCACAAGAGTTGTACTGACCCTGGCAGGCTGCAACAAACTTGCTCATAAGCCTCCCAGCTAATCGGTATCAGCTGGGAGCCTTCTTTGGTACTTCGCTCTAACCTGCTTGGGCCTCAGGTATAGCTCTTTTCTGGACATCTCCCTGACTGAGGGCTGATCACTGTCAGAGCCAGAGCCCTCTTTTGACAGGTCAGCTGCTGGGGGAAATGGACTTAGGCCAGGTGCGGGCTGAGATCCCTGGCCTAGGACATCCTCAGGCTCGAATGAAGAAAGAACTGGGCTGGGTATAGGGAGTAAACAACATAGTCTAGCCTTCTTGTATCTTGGTTCCAGAATTCTGGTTGTGACAAACCTCAACTTTATGAACTATAATGTTTATTTCAGCTCTCCTTAACTTAGGACCACCTGCAGAGGAAGTATATTCTGTCAGTCATGAATCCAGCTAGTTCTCCTTAGTGATCGCAACAGCAGCAGCAGCAATTACATGTTGCCTAGTTGAGTTCAACTTATCATGATCCTGTCCAGGATTTTCTAGGTATAGAGTTCTGAGAAGCATTCCCTTTTTCTAGGGGTTTTCTGGGACTGGGCAGTTTGTCCAAAACTATAGAGACTGGCTCTTCTGAGAGGCTCACTAGGGAATCAAACTCTTGACAGCCAGATACCCAACTCACTGAGATAGCTAGCCTGCTCTTCAGTTGTGCACATCATCACCAGCCTTGCTTTATTTGCTTTTGTCTGTGAATATGTGCCCGAAAAGGATGTGAAATATTGTCCCCTGATTGCAGCTTACATAGGAGTCCTTCTCTTGTGGCTTTTTGGCAAATAGATGCTCTGCATTGCTGGCCTTGTTGGAAAGTTATGGTGGATGCTTTCCTACCAAGAAGACTGTGCAAGGAGAAAAGTGATCCCAAATGCCTTGCTCTGAGGGGATCCTTCTTCAGAACAAGGCATCGGTGGACTGGGCTGGTTGGTTAAATTGTCTGTGACACAAATGATCTCCATGAACACCTCATATACAATGCCTTATTCTGAGAAAGGATCCCTCAAAGCAAGACATATGGGGTGCAGAAGTGGAGGAATCTGTGCGAGCCCACCCCAGTGGGGGATGTGCTTAATGGCACAACACTGATGGAAGGAGGCAAAGTTCAGCAAAAGGAGAGTCCGGAGAAGCATAGTCAAGAGAAGCCAGGGTTCACGGTCCAAGAGAGACTTACAAGTCAAAAGAGTGTCCAAAGGCAAGGTCAAGTCCAGAAATGAAGTCCAAGGTCTGGCAGGAACTTCTGTCAGAGTTTCAGGTAAAGGAACGACAAGGATCCAGTAGAGGGTGGCCCAACACAAACATTGAACTGACAATTCGAACTGCCTTGGCAATACTTAAGAAGACAGTAAACACTTAAGGCTAAGAGGTCACAGCTGGTAATTTCCCTTGAAGTTGACCCCACACTGATTTCCAATGCAGCTGTAACTCTTTACGCAGGTGTTCCTTGCAGCACTATGAGGTCGAAGGTTCAGACTCAGAACTGTCAGATTGAAAGTCCACAATTGCCGGGTTGGGAGCTGTCATTTCTGACAGCTTGAAGTCAGAAGCAGGCTGATCAAGGTTTGGGCCAGGCAGAACGAAATCCAGAGCAGACTCTTCATCAAACTGTCTGAGTCTGAGAAAGGGGCCATGACAGAATCTAGCTGAGGAAGAAAAAAATGTAGTGAGAGGTAAGGGGCCAACAAGTGACAGCAGAAGATGATATGTGTTTTTCGACTTGGAATGGCTACTGAGGGTGGTCATGTCTGTTCTTTTGACATTCTTTCCTGCTTTGCTCCCTCTCGTATGATCTACCTACCAAAGCCTGGAAAGCTATGGTCCTTCAGATGTGATTGGTCTGCAAATTCAGTCAGCATGGCCAATGGTCCAACAAAAACAGATCCCCACCTAAAATTTCTGGATGACTTATGCATCCTGCATTAACTTACTTTAGTTATAATGTTGTGACTCCATTTTGTACTGTGATTGTCATTTTTGTTGACTGTAAGCCACCCTGAGTTACCATGGCAAGTGGGCAGCTATATAAGTCTAAATAATAAAATAAATAAATAAATAAGTACTTGATCCCTTCATTATTATTATTATTTTTTCAGAGCTGTTATATTTTTAAAAAATATTTCTTGATTTTTCTAGCCTGTGTTTTGTCTGCATTTTTGCCTAGGATTATGTGCTCTGAAGTCAGGCTTAAAATGCAAATGTGAACATTAAGCTGATAATGAGTTTAACATTTGGAATTTTAATTGCTTTAGTAGACACAACATCGAAATTAACATAATAGCAGGTCAGAAGTACTAAAATGAATTGAAAAGCTTTATTAGAAAACTTCAGCCAATGCCCCTAGATCATTTTTTTCTGTACTGGGAAGTTTTAGAATCATGAAAACACCTGGTTACATGTGGATCACAGTATTTTTAAGGGGGAAAACACCCCCAGAACTGATAACTAAAATCATTATCACCTGGATCTCAATGACATTTAAAGTCAAAATGAAAAAAGAGAAGCAAATAGGAGAGACAAGCCTACATCCCAACTTCTGAGGACCTGAAGAAACTACTTACAGGGGATTGGATGACACTCAGCATTGAAACCTTAAATCAGCTGTTCCCAACCTTTTCAAGCCAGGGGGCAGGTCATGCTCGCTTTGAGGTCCAGACGGCCATGTTGCCCTGCCTGCATGATGGGGTGGCCATTTTGTCCCAACAGCTTCAAGGGGGTGGCCATTTGTTCTTGAATGCCCTTGGAGGGGCATGTGGGAGGCCACATGAAATGGCACCACAGGCCAGATCTGGGCCACATGCCTTAGTTTGGGAGCCCCTGCCTTAAACTTTTCACAGCTTTCTGCTGAAGCTTCCTTATATCACTTAATCTTGTATACCACAGCCTTGATTCAGGGGCCCTCCACAAGATGGATGGAGACTGAAAACAGCAGTTCTTGTTGTTTGGGGAAAAGAAGTGTGTACGATCAAGTCTGCTTTTTGAGCTGACATTGTTATTCTCCAGATATTCATTCGTGTGCAGTTCTCATGGTTCTTTGAAAGAAGCCATGGATGTCTAGATTCTTTGACAGCATTTTAAATATGCAGTGTATAGATGAGATTGCCTGGTCTGGGATTACTTGCTTGCATTTTGGGGCAACTATTGAAATCCCATGAGTACCAAAGATAGGGCTTATTCACTTAACTTGTGTCTCAGATATTGTTTTTAGCAGGGGTCAGTAGTGAGTTACCTGCCGTTTTACCTTTCCCACAATATCCTGTAGGATTACCGTATATGGCACATCATGGGGAAGTTAAAATGCTAGTCATCTCCCAGACACTTTCAGCTTCTATCTCCATGTCCATTTTGCAGAATGGAAACTGTCTGACATCAAGAGCAGTGATTTCAGCTCTTTTTGTAGTTGTCTAACATGATTTCTGCACTAGTAGAGAGCCTTACAAGATTAGAGCCCTGGTGGTACAGTGGTTAAAGTGCTGTACTGGAGCCAGAACGTTGTGAGTTTGATCCTGACAAGGAAACAAGGTTTCACTCACCCTTCCATCCTTCTGAGTAAAATAAGTACCCAGCATGTTGGGGCAAAATGCTAGTTAACTTGTGAACTGCCCAGACAGTATACTAAGTGCTATGGGGCAGTATATATGTAAAATTACTATTGCTCTTGTTGTCAAGAAGCCCCCAGGAGAGCAGGTGTGGAATAGCTAGTAGGAGCCCAATTCTGACATAATTTTCCTCCTTTCACTTTCACACTGGGATACTGGGAAGCAGATTTATTTCTTTATTTCATTTCTGTATTGTATTTAAATCCCACCTGATTGACCAATAGGCCACTCAGAGTGACAGATGAACATAATTTAAAATAGAAAAAAAATACAATAATAGAATCAGGTTAAAATAAACTGTATAAACTGCAGCAAATTAAAATAGGTAAAGGTCACCCTTGTTTGAAAGCCAGTTGTATCTGACTCTAGGGTTCAGTGCTCATCTCTGTTTATAGCCAAAGAGCCAGCACTGTCTGCATTTGCAGATGTTTCCATGGACATGTGGCAGGCATAACTAGACACCAGAATGCACAGAATGCTGTTTACCTTCCCACCTAAATGGTACATATTTATCTACTTGCAATTTCTTGCTTTCGAACTGCTAGGTGGCAGTAGCTGGGACAGAGACAAGAGCACATTCCCTCATGCAATACTCGGGTCTTGAACTGCTAACCTACCAACCTTCCAGTCATCAAATTCAGTGTCTTAACCAATAAGCCACTGCAGGCCCTACACAACTATAAAATATAAGGAATAAAATGGACCAAATACAAAGCTATCAGATTAACTATTATAAGTGTAAGGGAGTGGCAAACTGTTATAAAATGCTGCAGCCTTAATTGATTTGTGTAAATTCTGGTGGGAGGGAGCCAGGCAAAAATGATATGGCAGGGGATTCCAGATATTGACAGAGATGGAAAGCAAACATTGCTGTTATCCCAACTCCGCATATGAATGAAGCAATCTCCTGTATTTGGATAATCAAAAGTTCTCCTTTAGTGGATACATCCATCCTTAATGTTCTCCGATGAAACTTAATCAACCTCTGAAACACTGAAAGTGTTGGATCTTATAAAAGCTTTATTAAAAAATGCTTTGTACTTGTGGATTTAATTTTAAAAATGTGTTTACAAGACATTCAACGATGTGTGAAATTATGCAATTATTTCTTAACTACACTTCATTAATTAATACTTTAATTAAAGTGTAATTTGATTATTATTTTTGGTACAATACATATTAGGAAACACAAACCCCAAATTCACAATGGAACAGACACTGGTACTCAGACGAACAGGCAAAGTGAAAGTCTAAGATGCATCAGTGCAGAAGAAACCTGTATCCATTTCTACAATCTCTGCTGTTATCCCAACTCCGCGTATGAATGGATACAGGTTTGTGCTGCTGTATCTTTTTGTCTCCTGAAATGAGATACTGAGGCACATTTTTACAACCAGCAGATCAAATAGAAAATCAGCTCATGGGCTACATTAGATCACAGGTTTGTGTTGAATGTTTCCTTCATTCCCAGGCCAATATCCTAAGATCAAATGTCAGGGAGAAGGATTCTAAACATAGTTTTGTCTCTCTAAAACACTACTCTTTTCATATGTAAGAGAAGATGATTATTGTGATAGAGCATTTGCTCATTTGCAGTCTGAAATAGTTTACCCAAACACAGGTAAGTCATATGGGAATGTAGAAAGCTGCCTTCTCCTGAGGCCAGTTTTGTGAACTCTGATTAGAAGTGGTTCGTTAAAGTTCCAGGTGGGAGTTTTTCCACTCCTGTCCTAGTTGGTTGAGGACAATAATAATTGTGTGCCAACAAGTGGATTGTGACACACAGAAAGAGCCTCCTTGAAGACTGTGATATTTTTGAACCACAATAGGGCAGCCACCACCCTGTGTCGGCTAATCTTTCTCACACTAGGTCAGGTGAAAGGAACTCACCAAAAGATGGTTTCATTTTGGCAGCTGCATGTCTGGCCTAGACACGGAAGGAGAATCAAGTCAATTCAAACCTATGGCAACCCTTACCAGGGTTTTCTAGGTAGAGAATACACAGAAGTGGTTTACTATTCCCTTCTTCTGGGGATGTCCTGGTACTGCGTAGCTTGCTCATGACTGCATCTATATAAATGTGTTCTCTGTTTGAAGGACTACCCATTCTAGCTGCTATTCAAAAATGAAGAGCTGCAAGAGGGAAAATCAAGAGGGGGCCTTGATGTTGCCTATGGATGCTTAACATTTTGACAGGATATAGAGCCAAGTGGATTATAGCTATATCGGCCATAGCCTTCCCTGCTATGAAGAGAAGTGTCACTAGTACACACACATATTATGCAGATTTGTGGGAATACTGTTTTGTTGTTATGTACAACCAGTGGTGTGCTGTCAAATTTTTTTGCTACTCCACCGTGACATCATTATGTCGTGGGTGGAGCCGATGTCATGGGTGGAGCCGATGTCATGACGTCATGACGTTGTAGGTGGAGCCAAAAAATAAAAATGGAATAAAATAAAATGGCTGCCCAGAACTGCACATGCGTCAAACCACCATTTGATGCATGCACAGTTCTATTTTTAGTGTGCATGCGTCAAACCTATATTTGACACATGCACACTAAAAAATAGAACTGTGCATGCGTCAAATGGAGTTTTTATGCATGCGCAGTTCCGGGCAGCCATTTTGGCTGCCTGGAAATATACTTCCGGAAGGGGCCCAGAGAGGTGACCGAACCAATCGCCCGGGGCTTTACCACTCACCTGGAAACCCCTTCCTGATGGGTGCTACCAGTTCGGGTGAACCATTCCGAACCGGTAACAACCCATCACTGTGTACAACATGGCACAGCAGTGATCCTGCCGTCCGACAGCTATGGTGGTGGAGGTGTGTTCCTCTGGCAGGTTCAACCATGCCACAAAGGTGTTGGCTAGCAGTTCAGAACATTTCTCCATTCTGGAACCTCAGGTCAGCTAAGTGAGGTTGGATACTCAGGCAACGCACCTGGCCAGTGCATTGCTCTAACGGAGCCAACTTTGACATGAGCCCAGCCAACTGTGTTGTCATATTTAAAATGGCTAACAGACCATCAAAAAATGGACCTTAGTCCCCCGTGTGCCAACAGACCCTGCTATGGTAGTGGTAGGACTGCCTGATGGTGAGAGCCTGCTAAAATCTCATGTGAGACAATTATTATTATAATTATTATATTTAGATTTATATGCCGCCCAATTGACAGTGCGACTCAGGGCGGCTCACAACCATAACATAATACATTATTACATCAATACAATATATATATAAAACATGTCAAAAGCAATACATAATTTGAAAGCAATATACATTCCAAACCAATACGGGGGGGGGGGGGGAAGGATACATGAAAGAAACTCAGGCTTATCCACTTCCCTCTGGCAGCAGTGTCGACAACGTTCTTGTGGCTGCCCTGCACAGCTGTTCCTCCTTCCCTCCAGGCCTTGATCTGCCACATCAAAATTGACATGTGAAGTACGGATCAACTAGGAAACCAAGTAAGTAAGTACATGATCACCATCATACAGAAGCTCTGCTAGCAGGAGGCAAATGACCATGAGATCCCAGTTATAACCCACAGACCCTGAAAGTATATAGCCAACAGCTCTATTATGGGGCACTGCAGTGCTGGAATGTGGGCAGACTTAGATTCACTGAATTGAGAGTCCAGGGGTTTTGGTTGGACTGTACTAATCTTTTTCTTCTTCAAATGCTGTATCCAATTTTGACAGTTGGCTATCATCATGGCAATCAGCCATGAAGATTGTCCTAGGAACAGTATAATTCAGTGACCTTTGATTTGCCTTCTGTATCACAGCATGACACCCCTGCCACTGATCCAGTTCCATGAGTCACTTTCTGGTCATGAGCCCTTTTGGCACACAAAGTCTTCATCAGCTCCAGACTAGTATTGATGAAGTTGATGCCTATCAGAAACCCCTGGGGGAGAGGAGACAACTCTCTGTCTCTGCACTGCACAGGTCACAGGCAGGGAGGAGGAAGATAACAGTTCCTTTTGGGAACTGCCTTTATGAAATGTCTTTGTAGTGTGGGACACACAGGCAAGTTATTGTTCCCAGATTTGTCTCAGAGATGAGTGCGAAACTCCCACCTTGGTCTCCTAGCAACTCTATCTCAATCCCATAAAATTAAGCCTCTTTAAATATGCCCTCCTTTCCAGACCCCTCTCACCCATCCTTGGCTATCCAGGAATCTTATCTTGGCTGGCAAAATAGTCCCCAACAATCCTCTCTTCACTAAAGATGAGGCGTTGGTATTGTTTTAAAAGTTTATTACAGATGTGATGCAATATTCCATTTTCAGCATAATAGCAATATACAGTAAAAGCAATAGACCTAACTGATACACTTTTCCCTGGCTACACTATCATAGTCCAATGCAGACTCCCTAAACTATCCTAATTTAGAAGTCTAAAGAAAATAACAAAGTCTTAACTTTGTTAAAGTACTGCATCTCTCAGTTCTCAGAGACTAACAGTTTGCTTTTGTTGGTTTTCAGCAAGCCTCTTAAAATATGGGCACACTGCCCCCATCTCCATCTCTAAGTTTCCATATGGTCTCCTTATCAGATGTGCAAAGAGATAAGCTCTTTGCTGATCTTGAAGACCCAAACCTCTAAATCTTAGGGTTTTTATACAATATTTGGGCACTCCACTACCCCTTGGAATGTGAGTTATGCGAGAATGATGTAGCCTCACAGGTGTTTTTCCATAAGCAATGATGCAATGTTTTCCACCCCAGATGTGCCTCAATCTGGAGGACCCATAATTCTGTTTGGCTGTACCTTTACCTTTCCCATTAGTCTGGGTTAAGAGTCATGGCAAAGGTTTGTGGTCTGGGTGAAGTATTCACTTCCTGGACTTCCCCCCTCCCAACTCCAGCTGGGGTTAATGATGGACAATTTCCAGAATGAACTTGGATTACCTTTCCATTCACTCTATTCAGGTGCAAAGTAGACAGCAGGAGTGCTGACTTGGGCTTCTGGTAGTTGAAGTCCAAGAACACCTGGAGTGTCAAGGTTCATCACCACAGCCATAGCAGGATAACCTGACCAGATTTTCTGTAGTAATGTCAGTTGTAATAATTATTTTATCTCTCATTGAAGTTAATGGTTAAGAGAAGGGCCGAGATATACTAAAACAAAAAATGTCAGCTAATTCTGGCAGAGCTTTGGGTGCCATGGTAGCTTCACAGAGAGTAATCTCCTTCAGGCCAGTTTAGGGCTATTCTTTTGCTTTCTCCTAAATGAAGGGGCAATTTTCTTAATTCAGTTTTCTGTATGAAATGAAACTGAAGCCCAAACTAGAAGTGGCTGATCCTTAGGTTTGAGGAGTAACTTCTGAAGTAAATATGAGTCTTACTATATATATACATCATCTAAAATACAAGTGAGCAAATGTTTTCCATTTAATTATACAGAAAGATAATAATTGAAATATGTCTTTTAGCAATTACTGGATTTGAAAGCAAATGCTGAATTGTTTCATCAGTCTCCCTCCTTGTCATTATATTATTACAGTTGTTGTTGCCATACATTATCACTATGGTTAAGAAAAAGAAATAAAGCACATTTTATGGTGCAAAGCATATGAAAGTCAACATCCATTCTCATGCTAAATCCTTATTTCTTCACTTCTCCTCCAGTGCAAGTGCTGCTTTATCTTTTACTCTCTTGATTGTTCCCATTCCCCACCTTCTGAATCCTGTATACAATATTGATTTAGGAGGCTTCAAATCCACAGAGAAAACACAGCTCATCCCAGCGATTTTGCTTTTGTATGTGACGCAGGATGAAAGGGATTATATGTGCCTAGTACAGGAAGAACAATCAGCATTCTGACTAGCACAAGAGAATGGGGTGGGGTGGGGTGGGGGAATGCAGGAAAAACAGATTACAGCACACGGAAGAGAACTCTGGGCTTCTCTCTCTAGTAGGCAGCCAAAGAAGTTCATAAATTGCCATGCTTTAGAGCATCATGCTCTGTAATGAAGGAATTTGAGATTAAAACACCTTGAAATTTCCAGTCATTCAAAATGCGTGGAGCACTCTCTTTCCTTCTGTATGGACAGCTCTTTATTTGTTTCTATATTTGGCACTGACTCATCCATGCCATGGCTAAGCTGTGCATGCACGAGATGTCAGGTGCACAGGAGTTTACATCATCTGCCATGCTGATGCATGAAATTTTTAAACCTGACCTTGACAGCTATGCAGGCAGGGAAAGCAAAGGTTAAGTCTCAAAATTTCAGAGAGAAATTACAAGTGCAGCATAGTGGAGGCCAAAGAAAAGTTGCAAGAATCACTGCAGAAATGTTGTCAAAAAGATGCTTACGCATCAAGTGACTGGAAAGAACAATGGCATTGTCAGTTTGGTGCAACTAATAATAAATAACTTCATGTCAGAAATTATTCTGGGTTGAAAGGATTTTTGCGGAATAAATTTTGCTCAAGGAATGCCCAAATGAGGCTCCTTTCATGTTTCCAAGAGCTGGAACAGAGATGGGTGCTCAATCTGTCATGCAGTACCTGGGACTCGAACTGCTGGCTTGCTAGCTTTCCAGCTAACAAGGTGAGCTTCTTAACCACTAAAGCAGTTAACATGCGGTATTCTGTACATTGTTGGATTGCAACTCCCATCAATTCTAGCTAAAATAGTCAATTTTCAGGATTATGGGAGGTGTAGTAAATGTATAGTCCCTTAGTGACTATACATTAAGAGCAACTATTTGTACAAATCAGTTCAATGAATCCCGCTGAAGCAGGTTTTTTTTTTTTTACAGTGACGGCCAACCTTCACATTCTAAGTATTCTTGGACTTCAATTACTAAAAGCCCAAGTCAGCACTCCTGCTGATCAGGCCTTCTGGGAATTGAAGTCCAAGAACACCTGGAGTACCAAGGTTGGCAATCACTGCAATATAGTATATATAGGGTTGTAGCAGGCAGGAAGATAGAAACAACAGGGATTCCTTACTTTCATGTGTAAAATCCCTTAAAGCAATGTCATCATCAGTTACAACACAAATCATTACAGAACAATGTTCATCACACAGGACTAGGGACACAAATAGATTTTTACTTTAGAATGAATTTCTCTCTCTCTCTCTCATCTCTTTCCCACTCACACTATCACAGAAGATATAAGACTTTTAACCATTTGTGAATAGTTTTCAGGTAATTTGTCCACTATGGAAATACAGTATTTGGTATCTGTGATAAGAAGTTGTTAGCATGATCTATTGAGTCTCATCCATCACTGATCTTTTAAGCAATAAAATAAGCAAATGCTATATAGTTATCTTGAGTTAGAACAATCTACATAATCTTGGTACAAAATAGTACTTTCAGCTGAACCACAACCCTTTTGTCCAATTTTGAGGTAGCAGCTTTGCCAGCTTCCCTAATTTCTGAGATATTACATTATCTAATAATTCTGCCAACTTTGTGCAGGTCTACAATTTCTTCTTCTTCTGCAATTGGTTGGAAGATGTTGTTGTTGTTGTTGTTGTTGTTGTTGTTCCGTTGCATAGTCAAGTCTGACCCTTTGCGACCTCATGGACCAGCACATGTCAACAAGATAGAGTGATGCAAAATGTACATTCAGCTAGACTGCCATCTTATGGGAATATTTAGCCTTTGGATGTCCTTTGTTTAGCAGAAGTTTGGACATGAAGGTCTACAGTATCTCAATTTTCACTTTTATGAGTCTGAGTATCCAGGCAAATTGGAAGAGAGAGCTCAAGTGACAAAGTGAAAAACATCAACAGAAAGCAGCATTATCATCTATTCAAACAGGCTCTCTAGATTTGAAGATAAAATAATTCTGCAGAAACTGTTGTCCTGAATTTCTCTTGGACTATATAAGTAGGAGAAAGAACAGATTTATGTTCATAATGGATTAGATAATGGAAAACAGATTGGACAAAAACTGACAGGTTGAGATTGAATCCAGATAAAATGGAGACTCTGTTGTTGAGAGGTACATCTGACCGGTCAGGTGTTATCTGGCTGGATCTGGATGGGGTTACACTTCCCTTGAAAGATTAGGTTCAAGATCTTGGTGTTATCTTGGACCAGACTCTCTCTCTATGAAGAAGCAAATATCTGTTGTAGCCAGGGCTGCCTTTTCCCACCTATGGCAGATAGCCCAGCTCTGTCCATTCCTTGACATGAAGTATCTTTTGAAGACAGTTCAAAATCTGCAACAGTTCCAGAACTCAGCTTCTTGGTTAGTGATGGGTATCTAATGCTCTGATTTAATTTATCCTACGCTGGCTTGCCTGCACTGGCTACCTGTAGGCTTTTGGACCTGATTCAAGGTACTAACTTATATTGCCCTAAATGGTTTAGAACTTTAGTACCTGGTAGAGCATCTCACTTGGATAAAGTGGACCCAGACAACTACATCCTCTCAAGCCTTCAGACTGCAACTACCTACCCTGAGGGCAGCCAGGAAGTAATCTACCAGGAATAGGGCCTTCTCAGGGGTGGCACCATTACTATGGAATATTCTTCCACCCAGCGTTTCTAGCTGTGTGATGAGGAACTCTGGGGAGTTTGTGGTCCTTCACTCTCTATAGCCCCTTACTCAGAATTCCAGATGGCAAATTATCCTGTTGCCTGGGATGGTGTGTGCTGAGGAACCAGAGGCAACTGAGGGAGAGGGGGTGTTCCCAAAAATGGTGTGCATGATTGTGCTGACAAAGGAAATGATTGGAGGTGTGTTGAAAGAAAACCTTTGGAGGAGAAGTAAAGGGAGGAGGAGCCAAAAGACGTAGAGGAGATAAGGGAGTCCTTAGTGGACTTGATGGGAGAAGACAGAGAAGGATTGGATGAAGCCATGGGAGAGACACCACTGGAGGAAAAGAGTGAGCTGTGTCCAGGGATGAGCCAACTGGCTCCAAATGATCCTTAGTGGATGCATGCCTTTAAAGAAGACCCATGGATCAAGGGAGCTGGTATGTCTGAGTGTACCTCTAGGAGAGGCCAAATGCCAGGTGAAGGAATGAAATCCTGAGAGGGCACTGTAAGTGACAGCTACTGCCATGCAGCTTCTTGCATCTCTCTTTGAAGGAATTTATGCTTTTGTGTGAATTTGTGTGCCTGGGATGCTTTAGAAAACACATTGTCTGAATCCTTTTAAAAACAGTTACCATTCATTTAGTATTTTGAAAAGGCATTTTCTAGCAAAAAGTACCACAAGGAATGAGTTTGGAATTTATAAATATATCACCAGGAGAAGAAGTATGGGATTATTAATAAATAAGGAGGGGAATGAAATGAATAATGATTAAAGTCACAGAAAGACTGAATTTCTTTCTACATCTGTCTTTAAGAAGAATAATGAAAGAAGGGAGTAATAAAAAGACAGCTGGAAATGGGTTAGTTGAGAGGAGGGAGGACAACATAGGAGAGAAAGAGAGAGCTCTTCTCTTTCAGTTCTGGTGCTGTCCACCAAGGTACCAAGACAAAGAGCCTCTGCTTCTCCAGTGGGCATCTGTTGAAGACGGCCTTCCTGGTGAAAGGGGTCCAGATTATACCTTCTGGAGTAAGGGAGGATCTAGTCAGACCAAAATCCTGGAATAACAAAGGAGCAAGGTTAAATAAATATGGCTGTTGGTTGTGTCAAGCAGCTGTTTTCCAGGATCACCACCACCACCACCACTACCATTGAACTGTGAACCTATGAATCATCAAGTCCATAGGTTCCGGTCAAGGAGGCAATCAGACTCCCCTTCCTAGAGCACTGAGGTATCCAGCAGTTCTCTTTGAGAACTTTAAAATTTGATAACTATAAAGTTGTTTTTTTTTTATGTCAAAAGATAGCTGGGAATATTGAAGTCCTCTCCCTTAGTGGAAGGTGAAAGCTAAATGTGAGTGTAAAACACAGATAATTATATAATCTGTGCAATGGCCCACTTTAAAATAGCCTAGTGAGGACTAGGGTTTGACAAAAGGCAATTCTGTTTTTAAACATGTTCTTTATTTGAACAAACACATAGTCCATATCCAGTGATGGGATGTAACAGGTTCCCACCAGTTCGCCAGAACCGCTAGGAACTTTTCCCAGTGTCCCGGATAAATGGTAGCAGCTTTCGGGAGAACCACCTTCGGGGCTTACCTTTTCACTGGTTCCCCCACAGTGCTTGGCGCGTATACACGGCCTCCTTGCTGTCCTCCTAAGCGGGGAGGAGAAAGAGAAGCTGCTAGCCTGAAGCTCCCTATAGCCTACTCCCCAGGATAAGTGACTCACCTTTGGATGTGGTGTGTCTGTGTGTATTTAATGTGTATTTAATACCTTTACCTATATTGACGTACAGTACTACCACAGTTCCTAATAAGGCCTGGCAGCTGGCAGGCCTGGCGGCCTGGCTTGGGGTTTTTAAGCAAAGTCTTGGAGTTCCCTCATCAATAAGCTACACCTCTGCTGTTCCAATTGCTGTTCCAATTGGAGAACCCTTAAGTAGGTACAGCTGTTTTACATTTACATTAAGGCATATTATCCTAGAGAACTGGTAAGATGACCATATTCATCTTGCAACATGGTGCTGCCCAAGCACTTATACTAACAGGTAAGTGACGGGTTTGTGTTTGGGGTGGGCGGGTGGGTTGATTTATGTTTGATTTATGTTTGATTTATTTATTTTATTTTATTTTATTTATTTACAAGTTTGTGTTGTGGGTGGGTTTGAGTGTGTGTGTGTGTGTGTGTGTGTGTGTGTGTGTGTGTGTGTGTGTGTGTGTGTGCTTATTTTTATTTTATTATTATTTTTTCTTTGGCCCTGTCCACGATGTCATGATGTTAGCTCCGCCAACACTGTGATGATGTCACGGTGGGGTAGTAAATTTTTTGACATCCCACTACTGTCCATATCGGAGTAACAGATAAAGAACTTTAAGGAGGAAGGTAAATCAGAATTCTTGGGAGTTGCTTATTTACGGTTGACACCTGGAAAAGAAACTCAGCAACAACATGGTTCTCACTGGCTACAATTACCTCCACCTTCATGAGATTTCTTGCTTGTGATACTAAGACAGACAAACATGACTTGCTCTTTGAGAATTATCCTAGTGTTTGCAGGTTTAAGATATGTCAGGGTCATAGTTTAGCAGCACAGCATATCCTTTTCATATACTAAATCTCAAAGTCAATCCCTTGCAGGTTAAATGTGACTTTGTTTCAAGGGTCAGGTAATGCAAAACATTTGTACTTCAGACTTTGTAGAAGAGTTACTACTCATAGTTGACCAAATGGCAGAAAAATTTGTGGTCCTCTATACATTTCAAATTACTACTCCAGTCCATAGAACTTTACCACAGGCCACATTGGTTAGAGTTGATGGGAGTTGTATAGTAAAATATCTGGAGGGCAAAAAGATTTTTGCAATTTTCTCACAGTATACTATGCGACTATGTACAGTTGTACCTCGCTTAAAGAGCATAATGCGTTCCACACAGGATTGCTCTTTAAGCGAGTTTGCTCTTTAAGTGAAACAACATTGAAAGTGACCAATTGTGTGTGTGGGGTTTGCGACCCCTAATTTATTTGTTAAGCGAGTTTTTGGTTGGTTTTATTTGTTAAGCGAAGCGAACATTCAGAGAAAATTCTGCTCTTTAAGCGAGTTACTCTTTAAGTGAGGCCCTCTTTATGCGAGGTTTTACTGTATAGTCAAGTTAAATTGACATTTTGATCCTTATATGGCTGAGCAGAGATTCAAACCCTAGCCTATTGAGTCCATAACTCTATCTACTATACTACACTGGGAATCCACAGACTATACTGAGTTAGATAGAGAAATATAGTGAATACTGTATACTTCAGCTTCCTATAGGTATCAGACAAAAACATTCTTGAGGATTTAAGTCACCCAGTCAGAGCCTATGTAGTTCAGAGCTTTACATAGAAGAGACATCTAACAGATGGCATTCAGGGACAGAAAGAATCACACAGCAGATACAAACCAAATCCCCTTTCGTTTGTATACCACTTCAAACATCTGCACCTACAGATCATGTCAACAATCTTCCCCACACTTGATCTTCAGACTAGTTAGATTCAATGTCTATAATAAGGGCCCTATTTTTGCAACCTATGCACTAGATCACATTCTTTTCATGGCACACATATGTTCTTGTGAAATTTGTTTATAAATCAGAAAAGTAAAAGGCACAAGGACAACAGCAGTAGAGAAAGCATGAGAGAATAGCCCAAGTCTCAGACTTAATTCCCTTCTCACGGTGACTAGGCCACTGTACAATAAAAATCAATCTAGAAAATGTATCTTTATTTACAGTTGCCATTTGCAGTTATAGTCAGTAGAAAAATAAGGGAAATGGAGTCTACATCATGTGAAGGCCTCCTTCCATGCCTGCCACATGCAGCTTAGTATCAACAAGAAAAAAGAACGATGGAGAAAACAAGCAAACAAACAGGAAGAGGGGAGAGGCAAGCCAGAGGTGGTGAAAATAACTTCATCAACAAGCTCACAGCAGAGGACACACCAATTTAGTTTGTAAAATCCTCCTTTGACTTATACCCAGTGTTAGTACATGCAAGACTGTTGCCATGCCAACAGGTGTAGCTAACTCCTGGGCAGTTATATTGCTGTCTGTTAGTGATGTCAAAGACACCATCCAACATACAGCCATATCCACGCTGTGCTTTAAATTGCTGTAGATCCTTTAGTGCAGAGGTGCCCAAATGTTTTGGGCCATGGGCCGGTCATGTGGTTCCTCCCACTGGAAGCGAAAGTAAAACACGCTTTGCAATCTGTTTTGCAACAGGATGAGATAGATTTTTAGGCTGCCATTTTCTCTACTTATACCAGGGGTGCCCAAACTATGGCCATATGGGCATGTTTTACTTCCGCTTCCAGGAGTGGCAAGGGTGGTGTGGGCTAGATGAATTGGTGTTGGGGGCCCAGATCTGGCCACTGGGTCATATTTTGGGCACCCATGGTTTAGTGGGAAGAAATGATGGTGCTAATATATCTCAGTTTGGGAAACTACCAGTAAGGGATTTTTTGGGGGGAGAACAATATGAAAAATAAATGGTAGTCAGCCCAGAACTATGTGCTCTTCCTAGATAGACTGGCCCCGGTAACAACATGTGGGCAGTCTGAAATCACTACTAGCAGGACCTAAACAGCACATGGATAGCATTTAAAAGCAGCATCAAGAGACCAAGCAGAGTTCATCAAGCAGAGTCCTACTAGAGTTAATTGAGGAGGTTCAGAGCCTAAGTCCTATAACAATCTGAAATCAAGCCAATCCAGTTATAGCTACAAGCAGACAGAGAAATTCCAAGAAGCAAAGTCCAACCACTCCAAGGTGAGACAAAGCAGGGGAGTGAAAGGAAGGGTCAAGTCATAAGTTGGCAACATCTCACACTCTAAATATATTGTCTCAAATACACCCTGGCTGAGACATATATTTCTGAACTGCTGAAGCACTTGTCAGAGCTCAGTTGCAGCCATAAGGATAGATGGTTTCCCTAAGAGAAAAAGTTCAGCTGTAGGATTTGGTCATTTGATCTTTCTGATAAGATGTTTTCCTCAAGGAGAAGCCAATTTTTGGGGAAGCTTCTTTTTTTGAGGAACCTTTCCTTGAACTGATCACTTCAACCAGAGATGCTGTATCTTCAATATGCAGTGTCTAAAGATTCTAGGTATGTAGGCCCATCAGCTCATCACCACCTTAGGATGTGGACATTCCCACTCATCTCATCAGAGAGTGAGAGTCCTCTAGTGGAGCCATGACAACTTGGGGCAAAGGATAAAATGGTGCTTCTTTAGCCCTCACCCCATTGTACAAAAGCCAAGGGTACTAGCAGCCAAACTTTCTGCAACAATGATGACAGACTTTTCTCTCCTGTTTCTGGAGGAGATTTGGGAGTGCAGAACAAATTACATGGTCCATATAGTTCTGATTTTTCCCTCCATCCTCAACATATATGCCTGAAATACTACTCTTGCTCTGCATAATCGTAGGGATGGGTCTTACAACTAGATTTGTTGCTAAAGTAAATGTCTCCAAATCCCCTGGAATGAATAAAACCCAACAGCAGATTCAGGATATATTTGATGATGCAGAACAAATCTGTCACACTAACGCATCATACTTACTGCTGTGCTAATCATTATATATAAATATCCTTCAGAGTAGTGAATGTGCCAGATAAAGAACAGAAAAGTAGATTTGAGTGTGATCCTCAAAGAAGAATATTGCTCTGGGCAATTAACGCTTGGGCAATCTGACTTAAATTTCAACTGTAATATACAATCAACAAGAATGGGGGGAAATCCATATCAAGAGATTTCTAGTTTTTGGTGTGGGTAGGATTGCTGTGGTTTGGATCAGCTCCAGCTAACGTGATAATTGAAACTGATCCAAAGCAAGCCTACAAGTTTAGATATGTCAATGTTTAAAACATTGTTAATAAACAAGCCACTTCAGGATATTGGCAACCATAATGGCCAACATTCGACCGGTATCCAACCTACCCTTTTTGGGTAAAGTATTGGAAAAGGCAGTGGCATGGCAGTTACAGGAGTTCCTGGATGAAGCAGATTATCTGGATCCTTTTCAGTCAGGATTCAGGCCCGGATATGGGATGGAAACTGCATTGGTCACGCTGGTGGATGATCTCTGGAGGGAGCGGGATGGCGGACATCCAACTGTCCTGGCTCTTCTGGACCTCTCAGGGGCTCCAAGGATTGGGGATCCAAGGCACAGTGTTGGCTTGGTTTTCCTCATTTCTGAGGGACCGAACCCAGTCGGTGTGGTTAGAGGGTGAGATGTCCAGTCCTAGGCGGCTCCAATACGGGGTGTCTCAGGACTCGGTGCTCTCACCTCTCCTATTTAATATCTACATGAAACCACTGGGTGAAATCATCCATTCTCATGGGGTAAGGTATCATCAATATGCAGATGATACCCAACTGTATATCTCAGCCCGTGGGGACCCTAGCGATGCAGTGGAAGTCCTTTCCAGGTGCCTGGAGGCTGTCAAGGTCTCAATGGGGGACAACGGGCTACAACTGAATCCTGGCAAGACTGAGTGGCTGTGGGTTGGGGGTCCTGTGTTATTTCGGGAACTACCACCATTGGTTCTGGACGGGGCAGTCCTGCCCCAACAGACCTGGTACGTAACTTGGGGGTCCTCCTGGACTCGCGACTACTGCTCAAAGAGCAGGTGGCAGTCGTGGCCAGGAGGGCCTTTGCACAACTTCGTGTGATTCACCAGTTACGGCCGTTCCTAGACCAGGACTCCTTGCTCATGGTTACACATGCCTTGGTCACCTCCAGACTAGATTATTGTAATGCGCTCTACATGGGGCTGCCCTTGGTGACCATTCGGAGGCTTCAGCTGATCCAGAATGCAGCTGCACGAGTAGTGTTGGGATGCGGACGTTATGCCCGTGCCTCACTGCTGCTGAGAGAGCTGCACTGGCTCCCAATTTGCCTCTGGGTGCAATTCAAGGTGCTGGTTATTATCTTTAAAGCCCTTTATGGTAGTGGTTCAGGTTACTTGAGAGGCCGCATCGTCGCAAGGACATCTACCCGGCCCACCAGAGTGGACTGGAGAGGCTCTCTGGTTGTGCCATCAGCCAGAGAGGCACATCTCTCTGGCACTAGAAGGAGGGCCTTCTCGGTGTCCACTCCAGCCCTGTGGAACCTCCTCCCGACAGAGCTGCGCCTGCAGACAGAGTTGCTGTCCTTCAGGAAAGGAGTGAAAACCTGGCTGGCAGGTTTGGCCTGGGGAGTGGATGGTTCAATTTCCCCAGCCAGTTGAATGGTTTGACCCCCAGTATGTCCAAGTTATAATACCTAGCTTTTAATTAAGTTTTTAAGCTTTTTTAAAGTTTTTAATTTTTTAAGTGTTTTTATAATTGTTGGAAATCGCTCTGGGTCCCTTCGGGGAGGAGGGCGATAAACAAATATAAATAAATAAATAAATAGATAAATAAATAACTTTCAAAGCTCAGCAGAGAGCAGGGGAAGTGATTTTTTTTACTGTTTACATGCTATGGTTGATGCACTGTGACAGTTATTAAAAATATACAGTAAAAAACTGAAAACCACACAACTTTTTCCTGACATCTGCTGAGCAAAGGAAGTGACTAATTTCATCATCATCATCATTTTCAATTCATATCCCGCCCTACCTGGTAAAACCGACTCAGGGCAGCTCACAACATACAATCGAATACAATGTTACAATTCAATAGAACAGCATAATGTCACAGTATAATCAGATATCATACATCAATAATTCAAAACAATAAAATATCATAAAATACAATACAATAAAGTAAAGCCCCAATATATGTCATAAGGTTACAAAAATATTATGAAAAACATAGGAACATTTCACAAAATATTACAAAGGGGGGAAAAGGGGGGAGTTACAAAAAGGCTGGGTAAGCACAGGCAAGAGAGTCCTGAAATAGTTGGTTTATCAAGCCACTTTAAAATAGTGGAATTAGTCATTTCCTTTTGAGTGGTCAGGCTAGATTGGCTCATGCTAATCAAACTTAACGACAGTCAAACCTCGAGATACAAATTTAATTTGTTCCACAAGGTTGTTCGTATCTTGGAAAATTCGTATCTTGAAAATACATTGCATTACCAGAAGTGGCCACTAGAGGTCACCATAAACTTTTTTGTATCTCAAAAAAATCCTATTAAAAATTCGCATCTCAAAATTTTCCCTCTGATATTTTCATTCATATTGCGAGTTTTTTGTAAGTCGAACTGTTCGTATGTTGAGGTTCCACTATATTTCCAAAACCATCTATAGTCAGTCACTCCCTGGTGTTATTATAGCCACACTCTTACTATGATACAATAAATTGCAATTAGAATAGGCCTATTTAAGTCACTGGAATTTACAGAGATGTTGACTCACTGGTTCAACCAGTCAACTCTAGTGTAATTTTTTTATGCTAAGCAACATGATTTTGGCCATTAAAGACAAATATTTTTAAAAACTGGAAAACCAGTTGAAGAGATGATTCTCATCTTGACATGCCTTTGGTCTGATACTGACCCTTGTTTTGATCTATGGACATTTTGAAGTTTATGGATCCTATGATATCTAAGGGAACAGTCTCGAGATATAGAATGCTGCATAAGCTGCACCTAAATAGGTTTGATTCACGTTGGTGCTTCAATATGAAAGTACTTTGGAACCCTATGTAAGCCACACTAGACTACAGCCTGGGGTAAAAAGCAGAATTAAATCAATACTAATAAATAGAGGTGTTACTGTTTTTAGAGATGCATGTTGCATATGTCTTCTTATTATGCTTTTCTTTCCCAAGCAGAGCTGGAACAGAATAGCAAAGAAATCTTGCCTCTATTCAGTGTTCAGACTCCAAGTTTGATTACTTGTGCAGTGGAAAATGTGCAGTCAACGCATACCCCTTTCTTGCATTCCTTAAATTCACAGACAGAGAGTGTGAGCAGACTCATATGTGAAATGCACATAGAGATGGAGAAAGTTAATTTTGGAGACTCCTGTTCTTAGAATCTCATGCCTTGTGGCTGAGAGAGTCTGGAAGTTATACAGCAAGATAGTATCACAAAGTGGGATAGTGAGGGAAGGACTGAGTTGTGGTAAATCAGGAGCATCCCTGAATTCTCAGCTGAGTTCACTATAATAAGTAAGTCAATTATGTATCAGATATAATGTTGTCTTTGAGTGTTATACAAATATCTTCTCAGATCTTTAGCAGGAGTTTGACCTGGGCCACTCACACAATGCTAGGCCTGAAGGGTAAACTCATTAGCAAATATGTAATGGTTGTCTTGCATTGGTTTGCAATTCAACAGGGTGAACCTTCACTAATCTGAATAACAGTTATTTTCAGTTGTAAAAAAAACCTTCACATACCTACTCGTTATGCTAACCATTCTGAACCTCTGTACCTGATGTATATAAATTTATGCCCTAAAGTCTCACTCGTATGCATGATGAATTGGACCTGATCCATGAAAGCTAACATTAAAATACAGCAGTTAGTCTTTAAAGTGTCACAATGGGTTTTTTCTTTTGTTTATTCTCTGATATGCTTGAAACACAGACTAGCACGGCTACTATTCCAAGAAATATAAATATTTAGCACCTGTTTTTTCAACAGAGGATGAGAACAAGACTAGGTAAGAACTGCAGCAATCTATCTCTTGCCCTTATGGTCCCTTTCTTCATTTAGTTGTTGCCTCTAAAGTTGTACACAGCTTCTACTATGCCTTGTATTTCTTTTGTAATAATCCCCAACGTTCGTATTTGCTTCCTGAATCGCAATACTTTAGAGGTAAGTTTGACAACTGACCAATTATGAATATAGGCCTTAAGCAGTGGTGGGTTGTCAAAATCTTTGCTACCCCATCGTGATGTCATCGATGTTGTGGGGGGAGCAATAAAATAAAATAAAATAAAATAAAAATGTCTGTGCATGTGTCAAACCTCCGTTTGACACATGCACAGTTCTTCTTTTTAGTGCGCATGCGTCAAACCTCTATTTGACCCATGCACACTAAAAAATAGAACTGTGCATGCGTCAAATGAAGGTTTGATGCTTGTGCAGTTCTGGGCAGCCATTTTGGCTGCCTGGAAAAACATTTTTGGAGGGGGCCAGAGAGGCGACCGAATCAGTCGCCCTGTTTTGCCGCCACCCTCCCCCCCGGCAACCCCTCCTGATGGGGCACTAATGGTTCAGGCGAACTGGTCCGAACTGGTAACATCCCATCACTGGCCTTAAGTCATTTGCATTGCACTCATTTTATTCAGTTTGTGTATACTGTCAAGTTTTCAGGTAATCCAGAGCCTAAGCGCTATGGCACATGAGAAAATAAAGTCTGCTGACATCTCTTTCATTAATGTACATGTTTCCAAGCAGAGTCTGATTCCTCCCTTCCCCCACTTGCCCTTCTCTTTTGCCTTGTGCACAGAGCAGGTGCCATATAAATTCTCTTAGTAAGCACAGGTGTGGGATATATATAACAATAAGACAGAGATAACATACATGTGCATCTAGAGGGGTTTTGTCTGGATGCCTAATCTAGATTTTAATTTCATTATTTTAATTGTACATAGAAAAATTTGGAGAACCTGGAACTCCAATGGCAATGTAGCAGCTGAGTGGATGTTTTGTTCCAAGGAGTAATTTTGAAGGAATCTGCTCAAAATTGTTATGTGTCTTTTCAGGGATGGTGGAGGAAATAATCTTCCTCTGTGGTCCAAAAAGAATACATTTGCTTACATTTGATGTTTATCTTTCAGACTTTATATTTCTCTCTCAAAAAGCTAGATCTTTTCTATATTCCTTCTTTGCCTTTACAATCTGGTTGGACAGGGCCCAGAAATGATTCTTGGAAAAGTTTAGAATATTGCCTAGGCCAGGGGTTCACAACCTACAGCCCGCTGGCCCACTGCCCTTGCTCCCACCAATGCTGCTGCCACCAGAAATGGCAGAAGTGGTGAAAACAGCCAAAATGTGCTGTAAATGCACCCATAGCTGTCATAAATGCAACAGCCACAGACACATTTTATGGCAGCGTTTATGGTGGGGGAAACCATGTGTCTCACCCGCTCAGCTGTCTGAGGGGGTGTGGGCCTTTCCACAGGGGGGAAACATTGAGAACCACGGCCTAGGCCATGGCTATATCAAACAGTAGTGTCCAGCTGCCTCTAGAAAATGGAATAAAAGATAACAGATTGTTAAATGTAAATCAGCTTGAGTGGTTCTTGACGTTTTACCTTCTTATACTGCTGCTGTTGATTGATATTTAGGTGGACTCAGGATTGTTAATTAATCTGGACTTTATGATACTTATGCTACCTCCCATGAAATAAATATCCTAAACTGCATTCATTTCAACAGATCTACTCTAAATATAACTAAGTCTAGATTCAACACAATGGCTGAAAACCTGTTTGAGAAGGAAAACCAGTGTCAAATCAAATCCTTATTACGGTCCAAGATGAGCATAGTATAACAAAAGATAGAAGTTAAGCTGACTTTGAGCAGATATGCTCCCCTTAAAAAAAATATTAAGTACCCTAATCTTAATGTCTATCTTTTGCTATACTTCACTAGTCTTGGGCCATAATAAAACATTGATTTGATAAAACTAGTGGACAATTTAAAATATCATCATTAAGGGCTAACTTTTGAAACTTAAACTTCCTACTTCACCTCTACAATTCCTGCATAATTCTGTCATTAATGTGAAAGCTGTGGTACAGGAGGAGAAAATCTTTAATCACCAAAAATCTTTGCTGCTGGATTGATATTAACTGTGGCAGTAATTTGGGCAATTAAAGCCCTGCTTCTCCTGTCCTGCAGTTCCCACAGATTTCATGTGATGAAAGAGATTACACAGGAGCTGCAGGACACAGGTAGGAAGTGTTTAATTTCCCAGAATCAGGAATTTCAGTCTCTTGTGCCCCCCCCCTTTCCATTTGACATCCACATCACCACTGTCCTTTGTTTCATGCCTAATACGAAGTGTTGATTTTAGCACTGGTATCATTTTGGAATGAGATACCCACTCTTCGTGGAGCATAAGTTGCCTCCAAAGCCTAGCCTTAAAACCCTAAGAGTTTCTGACCAATCTACCCACGACAGTGTAGGTGAACCAATGTCACGCATGCCAGAGGTGGCATCCACAGCCTTTTCTGTCAGCATTTGTGCCATCCTGTGCCACCAGTGCTGCTTCCCCATCCATCCCTCTCCCTCCACCAATGGGGAGGTGAGAGCGGAGGCTGAAATTCCACCTGGGAGGCAGCGGCTGGGACAAGGTGAAGCGAAAAGACACCTCCAGCCACCCCTCCTACGAGCCAGAGGAGGCAGTGCCAGTGCACCCATGGGGAGCATGCAGACCTGTGGGGGAAGGATGCAGACCTGAGGATGGGGGTGGAGAGGTTGTGGAGACCCATAGGGGCAGGGGGTGCACACATCCATGTGACATCACTGGAGGCATGTGGGCAATATCACATGGGTGTGTGGGCACGCACACTGCCTCCCCATGAGCTGCCTCCTCTTCCTGGTGCACTCAGTCTCTAAAAGGTTCGCCATCACTGGACTAGGAGAATGTCTTTTTCATTAATTGAATCAGTTCATCCAGAAGCATCTTCTGTCACATCCTAAGAAAGTCTTTCTCTGAAGACCATTATTATCTTTTTATTTTTTGGATAAACCACCTCAGTGGCTCAGTGGTTAAGAAGCTCGCCTTGTTAGCTGAAAGTTTGGCAAGTCGGCAGTTCAAGACCTGAATCCTCCATGATGGAATGAACACCTGTCTCTGTCCCAGCTCCTGCCAACCTAGCAGTTCAAAAGCAACAAATTGCAAGTAGATATATAGGGACCACTATGGTGGGGACAGATTTGGGAACATGAAAAGAGCCTCATTCGGGCATCCCCTGAATGGAGTTCCTCCAGTAAAAATCCTTCCTACCCAGAAAGCACTTTTGTGTGCTTCTGACATGATAAAAAATATTCTGGAAAGGACATTTAAAAAGATAAAATATAAGTACAGTATCATGTAGGTGAATGTACAATACTGTATGTACATTGCTGAGACAATCAACACAATCTTTATAGAAGTAGTAACCAGAGTATGAAAGTTTATGAACTTGTCTATTTTAGAATACACTGTGAAGACATGATTTTTCTGGAAAGCATTTGGGGATTTATGTATTTATATTTAATGCTACCTTGGCCACTACTTACAAGTGATTTTGTGTTGTTACATTGTTGTGTTGTTGTTGTTTTTTTTAAAAGAAAAAGGGTTTTAGCATATTGTTTTCTGTTTCACATTCGTATGATGAATTTTAATGTGTTTTATTGATTATTGGTGTAAGTATCTTGGTATATTCTAAGCTGCCCTCGGGCATTTTTTGAGGGATGTTGTGGGTAACAATACTAAAATAATATAATAAAAGTATGTCAACCTACTTTTCAGTTAACCCACTTTAAGTAAATGGATTCCATTCTCATGCTCACTGTTAGATGTCTGGGGAAAACATGAAAATATGACTTTCTGATGGGAAGATGAGAGGAAATGGAGGT
Source organism: Furcifer pardalis (assembly GCA_030440675.1). Classification (NCBI taxonomy): domain Eukaryota; kingdom Metazoa; phylum Chordata; class Lepidosauria; order Squamata; family Chamaeleonidae; genus Furcifer; species Furcifer pardalis. The sequence continues at coordinate 81,088,354 of CP126892.1, forward strand.
CTGTTGGAAGGTGTCATTATCTGTCCAAATCTTCCATCCCTTCAGCATCATGAACATTGCTATTAATCAGGTCTGGTTTATACTATATTGTGGCTAAGACCTGATTTAAAGTGTTGGAACCAAATATAAGAAAAGCCCTGCTCAACAAAGTGCACATTGAGAACCCACTTCTTTCTGTTCATATAATACTTATTTCCTGGGCGAGAGTCCTTTGTTTACCCTAATTTTCTTATTCTCCCTCCCTCCCAATACTTGGGCCTGCACAAATATTTCCACACTTTTTAACTATTTTGGATACAGATCAAAGGGGATTTGCTACAAATTGGCTTGAAGTGAATTGGTTGCAATATGTAAGACAAATAATTCAGATCAAACTGAAGCAGATGTTATTCACATGCTCCTAATCACAAACATATTTTTTTTAAAAAAATGGATCCCAGTAACCAGGACATTTATAAAGATTTAGGCATGAATAGTCTCCATAGTGCTGGCTTCATTTGTCACTGAGTATCCATTCTTATTCCTTAATGGCCCTGCAGATTCCATCAAGCTGGGTGTTTTTAATGCTTTGAAGAAATCTCTCATTTGGTTTTCTTCATTTCCGTTCCAATTTTTTTTTAACAGAAAGGCATTTCCTACTTCAATGTTTCCTGACAATCTTCTTAAGTGCCTAATTTTGAGTAGAATGTCATCATTAGTCCTGCTAAATAGAATAATGCAATAAAATGAGTTGAAAAACCATATCCTGGAAAATTTTCATTGTAGCTGGAATGAAGCTATGGGAGATTAGAGCATCAGCATCAGGAAAGGTTATATTATTAACCTGGAGGATTTTGTATTTTCAGAGATGCAGAACCAGCCACATACGGTATACAACATGGCAATTGTCTGAACATGTATCCCCTGACAGAAGGAAGTGCTGAGGTGCTCATTGCTTTTCAGCTTCTATAATGGTAATCAAAGCACAGAAAACCAACAAGAAAACATCATGAGAGACAATCGGGGATTATATTTATGCTACTACATCTCCCACAATGCCATCTGTCCCTATATCATACACCGGATTTAAATCATACACCGGATTTAATCTTTTTGTCAGAGCTGTGGCAGAGTGATCTGAAACTACAGAATCTAGACATTACACCTGTGCCATGGTCGGATCACTATCTGGTAACTCTAGACTTCCTGGGGGTGGACCTTCACCGCAGGGAGGCAGGGCCAGTTACATGGGCCTGCCCCCGGCAACTAATGGATCCGGAGGGATTCCAGAGGGAACTGGGGTGTTTTCCTCTTGACCTGCAATGCGATTCGTCAGAGGCCCTTGTCAATCTTTGGAACGAGAGAGTGACGGCAGCCTTGGACGCGATCGCTCCACTACGGCCTCTCCGCGCCCGTGGATATCGACCTGCCCCTTGGTTTACTGAAGAGCTGAGGGAGTTTAAACGGGCAAAGAGACGCCGAAGCGCCGCTGGGTGAAGACCCGGAGTGAGTCTGATCAAGCACTGTTAGAACGACCATTAAAGACTACCTAGTGGCGATAAGGGCGGTGAAATGTCAATATTTCACCGCCCTTATTGCCTCTGCGGATAATCGCCCAGCTGCCTTGTTCCGGTTGACCAGGTCCCTCCTTGGTAGAGGGGGGTCGGGTCCTGGTTGGCAGGGATCAGCTGAGGCTTTTGCAGATTATCTAGCGGGGAAAGTTGCTCAGATTCGCTCGAAGTTTAATCCTGGCGTGGAATATACGGAGCTGGGGTTGACCAGAGCACAGTCTGGCCATGTTATCTGGGATCGGTTCGATCCAGTTGGCCCTGAGGAAGTGGACAGGTTTCTTGGATCTGCTCGTGCCACGGCCTGTGAACTGGATCCATGCCCTGCCTGGCTAGTTAAAGAATCTAAGGCTGTGGTGGGCGGTTGGGTCGAGATGATTATAAATTCATCGTTGAAGGAGGGGTCTTTTCCAGCACCACTAAAATATGCTCTGGTGCGGCCCCTCCTGAAAAAACCATCTCTCGACCCTACGGTTCTTGCTAACTACCGACCAGTTTCAAACCTACCCTTTCTGGGTAAGGTTTTGGAAAAGGCTGTGGCGCAGCAGTTACAGGAAGTTCTGGATGAAGCGGATTATCTGCACCCTTTTCAGTCAGGATTCAGGCCCGGATATGGTACAGAAACTTCACTTGTCGCATTGGTGGATGATCTCTGGAGAGAGCAGGATGGAGGTTATCCATCCATTCTGGCCCTTCTTGATCTTTCAGCGGCGTTTGACACTGTGGACCATGACATTCTCCTGGGAAGGCTCCAAGGATTGGGGATCCAGGGCACGGTGTTGGCCTGGTTTTCCTCTTTTCTGAGGGCCAGGACCCAGTCAGTATGGTTGGAGAATGAGAGGTCCAGCCCTAGGCTCCTCCAATACGGGGTGCCTCAGGGCTCGGTGCTCTCTCCTCTCCTATTTAACATCTATATGAAGCCACTGGGTGAGATCATCCGCTCCCACGGGGTAAGATACCATCAATACACAGATGATATCCAGCTGTACATCTTGGCCCGTGGGGACCCAAGTGGTGCAGTGGAAGTCCTTTCCAGGTGCCTGGAGGCTGTCAGGGTCTGGATGGGGGAAAACGGGCTACAACTGAATCCCGGCAAGACTGAGTGGCTGTGGGTAAGGGGTCCTGCGCTATCTCGGGAGTTGCCATCTTTGGTTCTGGATGGGGCAGTTCTGCCCCAAACAGACCCGGTGTGTAATCTGGGGGTCCTCCTGGACTCATGACTACTGTTCAAGGAACAGGTGGCAGTCGTGGCCAGGAGGGCTTTTGCACAACTTCGTGTAATATACCAGTTACGCCCACTCCTGGACCGGGACGCCTTGCTTAAGGTCACACATGCGCTGGTCACCTCCAGACTAGATTACTGTAATGCGCTCTACATGGGGCTGCCCTTGGTGACCATTCGGAGACTACAACTGGTCCAGAATGCGGCTGCTCGGGTGGTGATGGGGTGCGGGCGTTATGCTTGGGCCTCACCACTGCTTCGGCAGCTGCACTGGCTGCCAGTATGTCTCCGGGTGCAATTCAAGGTGCTGGTTATTACCTTTAAAGCCCTATATGGTAGTGGGCCAGGATACCTTAGAGACCGCATCACCCCAAGAACTTCTGCCCGTCCCACCAGGGCGGATCGGAGAGGCTCACTTAGGATTCCATCGGCTAAAGCGCACCTCTCTAGCACCAGAAGGAGGGCCTTCTCTACGGCCGCCCCGGCCCTGTGGAACCTCCTGCCAATCGAACCTCTTGCCAATCGAACTACTTGCTCAACCTCTTTCAAACAGAAAGTGCTACAATCATTGCATGTGGGGCTGGATCTGAATATGGTCTTGTCTTTTATTTCAGTTTGGTCACTTCTGTAAAAAGTTTTACCCATCTGTTCCCCATATGGTCTGCCTGCCTCTATCTCTCTTTGACAGAAAGATACAAGGTAGTGAATGGTAACAACATTAGAACAAAAAGACAGTAGAAGCTGCAGTTGACAAGGCAGTCATCAGCACTTGTGCTTCTCCTATCACTTCAAGCTTTTGCTCTTGTTTGCTGGCCTCAGATTCAGGATCCCAGGCATAGTTTTCCAGATGCTGCTACAGATGCTGCGCCCAGCAGCGCTCCCATTGGGCTGCTGGGCAGAGGGGTGGGTGATGTGAGAAATGTCCTCAGGCATGCATGGAAGGGGAGCAGCCTGGCCTCCCACCCCTCTGGCTTTCTAGTAACAAACTCTGGCAAACTCTGTGCTGGAGCAATGGTGTGCATGTCCACACAGAGAGTTCTGGCACGTGTGCCCCCTCTGGCATGTGTGCCATAGGTTCACTACCACTGATCTAGTACTTTCTGTGTCTGCAGACATTTCCATGGCATGACTAGACACTGGAATGCAGACAACCTACTTTCCTTCCCACTGAAGTGGCACCTAATTACTTACCTGCAAGTTTTTGCTTTCAGACTGCTAGTTTGGTAGGAGCTGAAACAGAGATGAGAGCTCACTTCGTCATGCAGCACTCAGATCTCGAATTACTCACTTGCTGACCTTCCAGTCATCAAGTTCAGCACCTTAACCACTAAGCCAGTGCAGTCCCTGTGGATTAGCCAATAACTTTTAGCAAATAAAGGCTGATATCTTGAGAACATATGCAAAGATTTAATGATGATTTTCATGCCTCTCTGGGCTAAATAGCCATCCTGCCCTCAAATATAATCTCTTTCTCCTTCCTTCTCCTCCTCTACAGGCTTGTTCTTAAACTCTTGACATCCCAATTCACACTGACGTATTGATGTTTGTAGACCATGAGTGCTCAACCTTTTTAAGCCGGGGGCCAATTCACACTCCCTCAGGCAGCTACGGGGGTCAGGTGGACATTTTGTCCTTCCTCCACCACACGACACTTTCTGGTGTAGTAAAGGTGGTGGTGGTGCGGCACATGAAATGTGCCATGGGATGCGTCCAGCCCATGGGCCACAGGTTGAGAAACCCTGTTGTAGAAGTTTGCAAAATAACCAATCAGCGAAGGTATGTTTGTTTCATTTATGACCTTTTTTTTTCAAAGAGTTCAAAGTGGTGAACATCAATCCCCTCTTTCACAACTGCTTTTTCTCAATAAGTCTGCAATTGGGGTCAGCCAGGGAGATTGCAACTGGTCCAAAGTGACCCAGAGAGTTTCAGGGCTGAGTGGGGACTTGAACCCAGGTGTCCTTCTAACGATAGCACCACATGTTCTTGGGAACCCTGACATCCAGAAGGTTTAAAATCAAACAGATTTATTCCTGTGCACACTTTTCTCAGGCCATTGATGATTTTTTTTTTTTTTTAGTATGAGGGAAGAGAGCGAGAGAGCGAGAAATACAGGCAAACCTTGGTAATAATATATTAGTCAATTGCCTATGGAGGGCTGCCCCTTAATCATTTTCAAGTCACAGCAAAAGGTACTTACATGCTGCATGGACAATTGTTTAAACAGCACAATTTGATGCAATTCACTATGATTGGCAGTCTCTGCACACATAAAATCCCTACCTTAAAAGAGAAGGACAGTGTTGAGTCAAAAGCCTCATATTTTGCATACAAGTTTATATCAGGCTGTGGTCAGAAAATAAATATGAATTCCCCGGTTACATTCCACATGAAAATAAAGGTTAGCAAAGGTCACCCTTGCTTGAAAGCCAGTCATATTCAACTCTAGGGTTCAGAGCTCATCTCTGTTTATAGCCGAAGAGCCAGCACTGTCTGTGTTTGTGAACATTTCTGTGGACATTTGGCAGGCATGCCTAGACACCGAAGAGCATGGAACACTGTTTACCTTCCCACCAAAGTAGTACCTATTTATCTACTTGTAATTTCTTGCTTTCGAACTGCTAGCTTGGCAGGAGTTGGGACAGAGATAGGTACTCATTCCAGGACTCAGATTTTGAACTGCTGACCTTCCGCCTCCCAGTCAGAATCTTAACCACTTGACCCACTATGCATTTGCTAATTACTGTTTTACTGTAAAATGCTGTTTTACTCTGATGAGATAGTTAGCTGATTCTTTAAACATCACAAAACATACACAGGGATAATATATCCATATACAATAGAGAAAGAGAATCCATACTTGAAGGGTTCATTAATTTCATCAGTAAGTATATAATTTGCCAGAGATAAATGAAATATAGATACAGTAATTTAATAATAGACATAGGTCAAAATGTTGTTTTTAGTTTACCCAAGATTTTCATTTTTTTTCATACTCAGGATAGAAAGATATAATTTTTTAAAAGAATTCAAATGTGCGAGAAAGTGAAATCGATAGACTAATTCATTCAAATAGAACACTTTGAATGCTTGATTCTTGAAAGTTAGATTCTACCCAACTACATTCAGGCACACTTGATGATACTGAATAAGGATCCTTCAATGTATACAAAAGATTTTCCCCCAAAATGTGGGTCTTTTCCATTCATGAAGGAAATCACAAAGAGAGAGTAAGGATAGAAGAAACTGGCTGACCATTTTTAGTATGGATAAAACCACTTAGGGATTAGGTATGAAAGCTTGGTGTCCTTCTTAACCCAGTTTTGAGGTGGGTGTCACAAAAAAGCAGGATTGCTTTTTATCAGCTACAGCAGATTTCCAAGATCTGGATAAGACCTGACCACCTTGGTTCATGTATTGATTATCTCTAAAATTGATTAATGAAATGCTTTCTATGTGGGGTTATCTTTGAAACTGGTATGAAGACTTCAATGGGTCTAAAATATGGCTGCCAGACTAATTACTAGAACTCATTGATATGGTCATATATTCCTAATTCTGGCAGACCTACACTCATTGCCAAAGTCACTATTTGGGACCTTGTTACCTGAAAGAGTGGCTCTTCTAGTGTGACTCAGGCTACTGGTCCTCGGTCCTAATTGGACTGTGGGGGTTGTTATATGGTTTTAAGGTATTTGTTTATTTAACATCTTATTTAACACACTTGCCCTTTTATTCCTCTTACTCCTTTACTTAAACGAATGAGATGTTGTTTTAAATGGTTTTTTTTTTAATTTTAAAAAATGAGTTTTTAACTATGTATTCTATATTGGTTGTAATCTGCCCTGAGTTGTCTGTGCAAGTAGGGTGGAATATAAATTTAATAAAATAAAATTAAAAAATAAATAAATTTGTTTTGGAGTGGGAGTGTATCCCAGATGGGCAGGTTATAAGTCTAAATAATAAATTCTATAGAAATGCTTCCCATTCTCTTAGATCTTAAGAAACTGCTGCCACACAAGAGAGACAAGAAGAGGCAACATTTGGAGAAGGCCTTCTTAGTGGTGGCACATTCTGTTTGGAGTGATCTACCCATTGAGATTAATTTGGCGTCCTTATGCCAGGTTTTCATAAGATTGTTAAAAACACATTTATATAAATAGGCATTTGCTGACTTTCTTCCCTAAATGAAAGAGTGTGTATCTGTTGGAGCAGCTCTCCCTCAGAACAACTCCCCACATCACCCATTCATCATAGTCAGCACAGCTCCAAGTGCCACCCCCAAGGATGGCTCGAAAGTCTGTAACTAGAAATAGAGCCTTCTCGGTGGTGGCACCAACACTGTGGAACACTCTACCAGTGGAGCTGCGCCAGGACCCATCATTGGCTATCTTTAAAAAGCAATTAAAAAACTCTCTTGTTCAAGGAGGCTTTTCAGGGTGTTGTCCCTTTAATGATAAATTAGTGAGCCAGGTTGAGTCCCTATGCCCTCAGATGCCAGTTATTTTAGTTTAATTTAGTTTAGTTTAGGTTAGGTTAGGTTAGGTTAGGTTGTGACATATTTGTTGTTTGTTTGTTTTGATTTGCTGTGTGTTCTGTTGTTATTTATTATCTGTTTGTACACCACCCAGAGTGGGATACTACTCAAATGGGTGGTATTGACATGCAATAAATAAAATAAAATAAAGTATCTTACAGTTTGGTTGTTTTCCTAAATCTGTAGGGTTTGTGCTTACAGGCCATGTTTAAATTGCCATTAGTATAGTGAAAATGTCTCACCATCTAGGTTTTAAGTATATGTAATTTTGTATTGTATTTGCTTTGTTTTTATTGCTGATTATGGTTCTTTATAAATGCATTTTGTAATCTACCGAGAATACTGTCCGTCACTAAATCTGGCAATATACAAATACAATGGGAGGGTGCGAGGGTGCTGTGCTTGCCTAATTTTGATCCAAATTATTCAAACAGCAAGAATTCTATGTCTGTATGAAGAAACACACATCTGTGGTCCTTGCCCTGATTTGATGCACAAATCTTAAGAAGGCTCCCATAACCTAGTGCCCTCCAGTTATGTTGCACTATAGTTCCCATAATCCACAAGAGACATCTGCAGGGCACCAGGTGGGAGGAAAACTGAACTAAAAGAAGTTGTGAGCTGCTAGTCTTCTTGTTTCCCCTTTATTGTCGTTTCCCTGAGGAAGATGAACTGTTGGTTTGCTGCTTCAAAAGCCAAAGATCCCCAAATCTTACAAGATGTGGGGGAGGGGCACAGATGACTTCAAAGCTAGCAGTCTGTCAGAGAATGTGGAGCAGGAAGATGGAGAAATAGCTCTGGGGCCATGCAAAATAAGCCTTTCTTGTGCTCTTCATAACAGTTTCTTCGCAGGCTCTTGATTGAAGAAAAGATTTGAAAAATGTGCCTGCCCTGGGAATTCCTGGGGAAAGACACGAATTACATTTTGACTCTTACCCTGGAAAACTGTCAGTTGGATAAAATGTATTATGCTGTGAACCTTCTCATCTATTTGTGAGTCAAAAATATTTTGGGTGAAAACTGCATTTTACCCATCTCACTCCAATATCATATATATTGGATGTAGCTACACATGGACTGTCATTCTGTATAACCAAAATATACTATGCCAGAAAGAAAATAAAGTCATGTAGAACAGGGATTTCCAACCTTTTCAAGCCAGGGGCCAGGTCAAGCTCTCTCAGTCAGCTTCGAGGGCCGGACAGCCATTTTGCACTACCTGCACGATGGGGTGTTTGGGTTTTTTGACCATTTTGTCCCAACAGCTTTAAAGTGGTGGCCATTTTATTTCTCAAATTTATTTATTTATTTATTTGATTTATATAACTGCCCTTTTCGCCTAAGTGACCCAAGGCAGTTCACAACATCAGTTATAACCCATACCCAATACTAATTAAAACCAAATACTATAAAACTATCTAAAAACATCCATAAAACCTCCCCAATCCCTTTGAAAAAGAAGGACACCCAGGTAGGAGTAAATAATAACCCCACATCTGCTGGCATAGCCATGTTTTTAAGGCCTCCCTGAAAGGGAGAAACTCTGCCTGGAGGCACAATTCATCCCTTAGATGGATGGGGGCCTACATCAAATGGTGCCACAGGCCAGATCCAACCCACATACCTTAGGGTGGGAATCCTGATGTAGAATAAAGTTGTGCACAGATCCCTTCAATCCATTCCAGGTGCTGATCAGCCACCCTGAGCTGGATTTTTTTAAAAAATTAATTGAGGAAAAAATAAAACAATACAAAAAAAGACCCATAAACAAAAATAAATACATGCACTTGACTGAACTTGACCTGAAATTGCAATGGATTCTTATGCCCCACCCTAGCACAGAGTCGTTTTAATAGCTTGGTGTCAAATGGAGGAATTGTCACACCAAAAAGGCGACATATAGCTTTTCTCGTTAGGGAATTTGAATTGCCTCATCCTTTCCCCCACCCCTTCACTTTAAGCTGTTCCTATTCTCTGTTCAGTGCAAGAACAGGTCTGGGAGCATATCATTAGATGAAAAAGAATGGACCAAAATGTGTTAGCATAATATGTTATTCACTTTTTTCCTTTGCTGTTCTTCTTCTTTCATGTCTAAGCCAGATGTGAAGCTGCCAAAATGAAGGCACCTATAGTGAGTTCATTCTGCAGTTCCTTTCACCTGGAAATAGTTTATTAGTCCATTCATTAAGCCACAAAACATGTAACTAGTTATTTAGTTGTGTAATTGGGGGGTATAGCAAATTTACGTTTCAAAAATAATATAATGGGTAGGTATAAAATGACTTCATTGACGTAACAAGCAACATTTCCCTAGTTATTTTCAAATACAGGTAGTTAATATTATTTTCCATTCAGTGCAATTATTAACAGTAGAACAAATCATTTAAAAATAACTTTCTAAGTGCTTCATTACAGAAATTTCCCATGGAATTGTTATATTAGAACACGTCCAGCCCTCAGTGGAATTCTTGGGAGAGGGGCTCACTCTTGACTCCAGCATCCATATGTCAGCATTTCTTTTTGAACTCCCATCAAGGAGTTTTTGTGGCAATCCTGTATATGTACCGTATATACTCGAGTATAAGCTGAGGTTTTTAGCCCCAAAAAGGGGACACAGCTTATACTTGGGTCAATGACTACAAGGGTCCCAAACCTGTGTCGGATTGAGACATGCAAACAATTCAATCAATTTTTCCATATGTCCATGTATTTTGATTATTGAAACTCACTAGCAGCTGCTACATTTCCCACCCTCAGTTTATACTCAGCTCAATCTATTTTCCTGGGTTTTCAGGTCAAATTTAGGTACCTCAGTTTATATTCGGGTTGGCTTATACTCGAGTATATACGGGAGTTCACAGTGCCTCTGGATGCTGGGAATAGTGTATATCAGGCTTCCTCAATTTTGGCCCTCCAGCTGTTCTTGGACTTTAATTCCCAGAAGCCCAAGTCAGCACTCCTGCTGATCAGGGCTTCTGGGAATTGAAGTTCAAGAACAGCTGGAAGGCCAAGGTTGAGGATGTCTGGTGTATATTTAATGTAATTTAGTTTAATTCTCACACTTGTATGTCGCCCAATCAGGATACCCAAATCAGGGTGGCTCACACAATAATTATACAGTAAAAACAATAATACAATATAGACAATAATTATACCATTTTTAACTTACAAAAGCACATAATATACAATGATATGATGATACAATACTACAACGGCCTCTCCACTCTGGCAGCAGGGAAAACACTTATTTAAAGTCCCCAACATTCAACCAGCGCATCCACAAGACAGAGTGGCCGCAGCATCTGGAGCAGCTGCCTCTCATCCACCCAGCATTGGTGTGGCCGGGTAGGGGCAAGGAGTCCTCTGGGGCTTGTGGCCACAGCGTCTCTTTTATCCTCCTGGTACAGGTGAGGCAAAGAGGGTTTGGATGCGGAGCGCTTGCAACCATAAAAGAGTGCTTCTGGTGTTAACCTCCAGGATATTGGACTTAAACACATCCTCTGCTTCTCTGCAGAGAGGTAGGGAAAGTGTTTTCCCCTAGCTGATTGTTGTAATGCTGCATTGGTTAGGAGGGTGAAAAATGTTTTTCTTCATTTTCATTGTAGCACTAATTGAGAAACTGCTCACTCCCCAGTTTCGATCACTGCTACAAGAAAAATAAAGAAAACAATTTTTTTACCCTCTAAACTGATGCAGTGCTACTATGATCTATTGAGAGCAATAATTACACTTTCTCTCCCTCTCTGCAGAGGGGCAGGGGAAGTGTTTTATTTGGCCATAAGATGAAGTGGCTCATCCACTTCATCATACAGCCAAAGGTCACATGTTTTTTGGATAAGGGGAGTGGACAAAACATGATTTAGTTTCTCCCACTTCCTCAAACAAGATGAAAATTGGTGATCCCAGATTGGCCCACGAGTGATCTTAATCTGTTGCAGTAAAACAAAGTAACAGTTCTGTTGGTTTGTGCTCAACTCTTTACTTCAACAACTGTGCTGCTGCTTACCAGCATTTGTTGCTGTTGTTCGACTTGTATGCCGCCCCACTCGCCAAGCGACTCTGGGCGGCTAACAAAGATACAAAGTATACACTGACAGAAAAAAACCAATATATTACAGTTACAAGATTACAAGATATTGCATCACAAAAACATTTCAAAGGCAATTCAAAACATCCCTAATCACGATAACAATATCAAATCATTAAAAAAACTTCAAAAATACTTCATAAATAATACACAAACACCTCCCAAACTCAACCCCACCCACTACGTCCATATCTCTCGAGGCAGTGCTGGAGCCGGCCTGGCCACGGAGGCTCTTTTGAACCTAGCCGGTGTTGGAGGCTGGGTCCGAGGCAGCAAGTCCTGCCTCCCGCCAAGGCGCAGAGGCTCTTTTGAACCCAGCCAGTGTTGGGGGCTGGGTCCGAGGCAGCACGTCCTGCCTCCCGCCAGGTGCGGAGGCTCTTTTGAACCCAGTTGGTGTTGGGGTCTGAGTCCGAGGCAGCAAGTCCTGTCTCCCACCAAGGCACAGAGGCTCTTTTGAACCCAGCCAGTTCTTTAAGGTAAGGGACAGCATTTTTGCTTATGCATGCTTTTCTTTCAATGCTGCTGTTGTTTTTGGGTGGTTTGATTGATTTTTGGAGGGTGGAGGGGACTGTTTTGATTTTTGGAGGGTAGGGTGGGGACTTTTTCTTTATCCGAATGGGGATGCCTCAACTTATGAACAAATTCAAGTTATGAACAAGGCCATGGAACTAATTTTATTTGTAACTTGAGGTTTTACTGTACTTTGGCCACCAGATGAGGACTCACTGGAGAAGGCCCTGATGCTAGGAAAGATCAAAGGCAAAAGGGAAAGGGGGCAGTAGAGGATGAGATGGCTAGACAGTATCATTGACACAGAGGGTGTAGATAGGCAGACTACAGAGGATGACAGTTGACAGAGGAGCCTGGGGTGCTGGAGTCGCAAAGGGTCAGACTCGACTGTGCGACTGAACAACAACAAAAATGAGGAAAATATCATTTGCCCCCTGAGGCAACTATCACCCTCTACTTCGTGGCAGGATTAGCTAGGCTTGTTTGAAACCAAGGCCAATTGGCAAAAGTTAGGAGAAGAGGCCAACAGGAATGTCAAGAAAGAGGTCTGTTCCTACTAAATTGTTTAGGTATATGCCCAGGGAAAAAAGCCTTCTAATTAACCTTAATCACTATGAATTCATCACCATCTTATAATTTCTTTTTTTTAGCAAACACTGTTGGTGTGTTGGAAGCTGAGAAAGGAACAAGAAACATACACTTTCCACACAGAGTCTTTGTTGTTTTTGCTGTTATTGTTGGAAAAATAAATATATTGTTCAATTCTCAGTGAAGAGGAAGGAGGAGGGCACAATTTTGTGAACCGCAGTGTTAAAACCATCCTGCACAGGCAGAAAAAGAAGAATCCCTGCAGTCAAGCAGCAAATAAAGCAACTGCAAAATATAAATGCTTTAAACATGCCAGCACAATGGAGCTAGGGAAGCAGAGACTGGAAATTTATATCCTCGTTACTGTTAATTACAGTCAAATTCTTTACTGAACACTATTCCCAGCGAACACATAAAATGTCTGTGCACATTATCCACTTAAAAAGAAGTCACCCTTAGTGCACATGTGATTCAAGGAGACTGGCTGTATAGGAGACCATGTCAAGGCACAGAAAAGTATTCTCCTTTCCTTCCTAGCTGTAAATGCACCTGCCTACCTTTTTAACCAAAATACTGTAGCTGAAAACCCCTATGGGTATTCTTCCAAAATGTAAATGCACTGGCTGGAAGACCTCAGAATAAAATCCTTGCTTTTTTCTGCTTGTTAGATTAACACTATCCTCTCCTTAAGAAACAGAAAGAAAAGATAACCAGGTTCCCTTATTGTTCTAATGGGGCTGTTTTAACCCCACCTCCCTTAACAAGGAATTGTGTTTTAACAAAAGATATTTCATGTGGAACAGATCTTTTCACTTATCTATAATAAATATTCACTACTAGGAAAGCAGGTGAAGATTTGCACATCTAACAAGAAGTAGGAAATATGTTTATTCAAAGGACAATTGAGACTGTTGCAGTGTGATTTTTTAAAAAAGATACTGTCATTTCTGACATCAGTTTTGTGTCCAGATAAAACTCCATGCCCTGGGTTGTTCTCCAAGAAAATTCATACCAAATAATACAGGTTAGTCTGTAAGGTGCTGCTACACATCTAATATCAGAACGGCAATACAGTACAGTATTGAAAAATAGAGAAGGGAAACACTTCAGTGCTCTAGGATACTACATCAATAGCCTCAGCATTACCTTGATTAAGGTAGCGCTCATTGTTTATCACACTTCCTATCATGTAGCTGCTTTCATTCCCCTTCACAGTCTGTCAACACAGTCAACAATGGCTCACATCCTATTTGTGTAAGATCTGCAGTGTAAAGCTGATGTCATCTGCTGGGACAATTGTTTTGGAAATTAAACTTTACTCTCTCCCTTTCTTACATTACATTGAATTTCCTTGCTGCTGGGGTGACTTGAGCAGCTTTGGAGATTTTCAGTAATTAAAGACTTCCTTCTCCATCCCTTGCGCCCACACAGATTTGCAGAAATGGAAGAGGATACTTGAGACCTGGAGCCTCAGGACAGGAGGAGGAAAAGTTTAATTTCTGAAACAATTGCCTGAGCTGATGACATCAACAATCTTACCGTATGGAATTTATACAGACAGGATTTCAGCCAGTGACTGTGTCAGGTGGAATGCCTTGTAGACAATGAAACCTTCAAATAAAACTTGTTTATCTTTAAAATATTATAAGACTGTTGTTGTTGTTTTGTTTTATTTTGTTTTGTAACAGACCAGCACAGATGTCCTCGTGGAAACTGGGTTTTTCTTTTTTTCTGATGGCATGGTCTGTATGCTGTGTTAATACTAAATGATGGGGGTTATGGTAAAATAAGACTGAGAAAACCTGAGTTCAATCCCCACAAGGCCACAAACAACTCAATGAGTAATGCATTCCAATTACAATTTTAAAACTACATAAAGTAGTTAGACACAATTATATCCATAATTTAAAAGTAACAATTTATTAATCCATTGTTCAAAAATATATTTATTTACTTTGAAATCAGAATGTTACAACTTTACATTGTCACTTTAACTTCACAACAGAGCACAAAGGAGCAACACAAGCCAGCTCCAAAAAATGTGATGTCCTTTCTCCATTACTTAGTGTGACTACACCCTCAATAAATAATAATATAAAAGCAATTAAACAGATTAGAGTTTATGTTTAATTTATTTCTTTATTATTTTATTTATCCAATTTTCCCACTAAAATAGCATGCAAGGCAGACATTTGACATTTATTACAAAATAAGTTAACCTTGTAAAAACAAACCATAAATCTTTTATCCTCATTACTCTAATCAAAATCACTAAAGTCATAACATCAGAGCAGTCTAAGGCCAGTCAAATGAATTTCTGCAAGAATTATCTTATCAAGAGGTTTTTTTCCCCTAAAGATCTTAATATCCTGACAGATTCCTAGAATTAAAAGACAAATGCTTTGTTAAGTTTAAAAAGGCAGTTATCCCTTTGTTACTGGAAAAGGGAACTAATTTCAAACAACAAGTTATAGTATATGTAACCAGTTATCGCTGAGTCCTGATGTTGTAGCATTCTTGGAAACATCAGCCAGTATACTACTGTAAATATGAGCAGCATGGTGTACAATTCTTCTTCTGTGTCTAGGCCAGATGTGAAACTGGCAAAATGAAGGCACCTTTTGGTGAGTTCATTCTGCAGTTTCTTTTGCCTGACCCAGTGTGAGAATTAGCTGGCAACACAAATTGCCAATGCCAGGATACACCTGTTTGTGGTTGAAAAATACCACAATCTTTCAGGAGGTTCTTAGCATTCCAACATCCTCAAAAAAATGTTGCATCGCAGCCCACACTATCCTCAAACCAACCTAATGGCCATGTATGACCTTGTAGTACAAGACATCCAGAGGGTACTAGCTTGGCAAAGGCTGCTACATCCTTTCATACCTTATGTTTCACAAAATTTTATTAAAGTGGGTAAAGTGGACTTGATGGGTTTTTTCCAATGGTGATCATGCAGACTACTTCATGTTGTTGCTCCTAAGCAGGCAATACCAATTCCCTAATCCTTGTTGGATTG
The DNA here is from genome assembly GCA_030440675.1 of Furcifer pardalis. NCBI lineage: Eukaryota > Metazoa > Chordata > Lepidosauria > Squamata > Chamaeleonidae > Furcifer > Furcifer pardalis. The sequence continues at coordinate 81,103,861 of CP126892.1, forward strand.
TGTTCCAACAATCTTTTCTTTATAGTTACAAACTTTAAAACTCAGCAATGAGGTAAAAGCTACAATGGAAAGTTTTAAAAGCTAGAGTGAAGACCACTTAATGATTTGTGCATCATTTCAGGGGTATAGAGAAGGAAAAATCCAGTCAAACTGAATTAAAAAAAATGTCTTAATACACACTTCTGAAATTAGGTTGTGTTGTACTGTATCCCAATGAATGGAACTGCCAAATATTTTATGCTAGCCTGAAAGATTTGCTTCCTTTTTATTCTGTTTCCTTTGTCACTTCCTACTATGACCAGAAAGATTTGCCATAATTACAGTAACCTTGCATTGAACCCACCCTTTCATCATAATGTTCTTGGGTGATTTAAATTCCCACTGCATTATTTCCAAGGGGCATAATGAAAATACAAAATAATATTATAGTCTCTTAAAGACTGACAGGTTTCCTTTGGCACAAGGTGTTTCGGATGGAAGCCTTCTTTTACTAGGTCTGTGAAACATTGTCACAGTCTAGCAGGTTAATCTGTCCCTGCTTGATAGGTAAAGGAGTAAACTAGGTGAGGTTGGAATCAGTGAGCTAGGAAGAAATACAAATAAAATGAAGTGCAAACATCAATTAGAATTTATCATTAGGGAGTAGAGGCTGGAAGATATCACCAACATACTACAGAAGAACTGATGAAAAGGCTTTACTAGGGTTTGTTTCCTCTCACCCTACCAATTACAATCTCACACTCACAGAAAGTTCAATTCTCCCTCATATGACTTAGAGTGTATCTATATTATGCAGTTATAGCAGTTTGATTCTAGTTCATCTGCTGTGGCTCCATCTTATCTAATCCTGTAGTTTGGTGAAGGGCTCAGAATTCTCTTATATAAATTAAGGCAATACAATGCAGTTCTCTAGCAGAGAATTCTAAACACTTAAACAAACTACAGACCACAGCATTCTATCGGATGGAGCAACAGCAGTAAAAGTGGAATGAAACAGCTTTAATTGAGTAGTATCTCTACACCTTTGAATAGGTAATAACAATTTGAAGACATAAAAAGTATTCATTCATTTTTTTAAACTGGCAACGCAAACCAGCCCTTTTTGCTTCCAAAGCAGATTTTTTTTTCTCTGTGACTAGGGCTTCTAATTTTTTCAAGCTGGACCAATTTGAACAGAGCCGCCGCCCCCGCCCCCTTTGTGATCAGTTGCTTCATTATTCAAAAGGAGGGGGGAGTGATTGTGGCTGGTATTCTGGTGTCATACTAAGCTGGGGATGATGTTTTGGATAGTAGGAACACGCATCTCTATGTTCTTTCTTCCTAATCACAGAGAGGTATTTTAAAAAGAAAAAAATTATTGTGTTTATCATTAGATCACCTGCTTGCTGCATTGATAAATTAGTTTACCACTAGATAACTTCTGCAGGGACAAAAAAGAGATTAAAATGATAGAAATTAATAGAAGCAACTCTGACAAAGTAAACCAGACTCCTATGTTTCTGCAGCATGTTTTTATATTTTTTGTGGTGAATTTTGGAAAACAGTCCCTTTCCCCTAATGCTATGCAAAATAATAATAGCATAAATTGCTGTGGTGAATTGTAACTAATTAACAAGTTGATGTTTGTATTCCTTGTTGTGCACAGGTCATAAATTGTTACATGACAAAGGATACAACCAGTAACCCACTAACTAGTAGCAAAGTTACTACTAGTAACTAACCAGTAGCATTCTAGCTATTAACTTTACAATTTTAAATCTCATTTTCCTTCTTTTTTCCCTTTTCCTGTTTCTTTAAGTAGGACACACATTATCTTCTGTTTGCTTTCAACTAAATAAATAATGTTTGAGGGGAGGGTTTCCTTTCTCATAATTGCAAAATCCTTTTGTTTTTACGTGGACTGTCTTTACACTCTGCTGTATATTAACTACATTTTGAGCTTTTTATCTCTTTGTCTCTTTGAACAGCAAAAGTTAGCAATGAATTCTGTTGGCTTGGTGATAACTACTAAAGTATGCGAGGAACCTCAATCCACAGAATGCCTAATATACAGCGATGGTCTGATGAAGTGACACTGTTTCCTAGGTGATACTATAATCAGGAAGAAGATGACTCTGATAGAAAACTGCTTGAAAAAATCTACAGGAACTTTTCTCATCAATATCAATATCTACCAAAAAAAATCAGATTTATTTCTAAGGCATCCTTGGATCTGTAAACACATTCCAGAATAACATCACGTGGTGAATGCCACTTTGATGCCATCAAATCTATTATAAGCCAAATAAAATACTCTGTGACTTTGGGCCGGTTACTATTTCTCCTGCCTCCACTTAGGATTGTTGTATAGATGAAGCAAAATAACTACCAGGTTCTGATTAGTACTGCCTTAGACATATAATTTTACCTCTTTTGTTGTTCAGTCGCACAGTTGAGTCTGACCCTCTGCGACCCCATAGACCATTGTCCGCCAGGCACTTCTGTCCTCCACCATCCTCCTCAACTCACTCAGTTCTGTGCCCATTGCATCCACAATACCATCTAGCCATCTCATTTTTGGCTGCCCCCTTCTTCTTTTGCCCTCCACCTTTCCCAGAATTAAGGCTTTCTCAAGTGAATCCTCTCTTCTCATTTGATGTCCAAAGTACTTTAGCTTCATCTTTACTATTTGCCCTTCTAAGGAGCAGTCAGGGTTGATTTCTTCTAAGATTGACCTATTTGTTCTCCTCGCTGTCCAGGGGATTCTCAAAACTCTCCTCCAACACCACATCTCAAAGGCATCTATTCTTCTGCGCTCAGCTTTCCTAATGGTCCAGCTCTCACAACCATACACCCTTTCTGAATTTAAAAAAGAGCAACTATCTAGTGTTGTTCTTACATTCTGTCATGTTTCTTCCAACATATAATGACCTCAAAAGTGTCCTGCCCTCAAAAGTCTTGCTTAGAGCTTGCAAGATAAATAGCAAGACTTCCTTTATTGATTTAATTTCTGACCCTAAACCAAATGCTCTAAGGTTATTTAAATCTGCTCTCTCCTCTACTTTTTGAATTCTAGGCACTTCTTGAATTCTACCTACTTTTAAAATTCTTCTCTTTCATCACCTATAGTTGCACCATTGACTTGAATGGTGGCTACATTGATATTATTTCCATTAAACCAGAGTGGCACTATTTAGACTTCATATTATAACCCCTTGCAGCTTGTGTGAAAATGTCCCATTCTGGCTTGCTTTAGTTCAAGTATTCTTCTTTTTCAGGTGCCATATCCATTCCAGATATTGGCTATCATCATGGGGATAGTCTTCCTGTTCTTAACTCCTCGGAACAGTTCTCCCGAGGACATGACACACCAGTCTCTCAGGTTCTTCAGCCATGAAGTCCATCTATGTCCAGGGCAGTGATGGGCTGACAAAATTTTTACTACCACACTGTGGGTGGAGCTGATGTCATGGACAGAGCCAACATCATGACTTCATGGGTGGAGCCAACGTCATGACTTCATGGGTGGAGCCAACGATGTGGGCAGACCCAAACTTTTTTTAAGACCCATAAAAATACAGTACAGGCAGGCTGGAGGTGCCTGACAGACCCAGCCAGCCAGAACTTAAAGCAGGGAGCCCAAGCAGGCAACACTGGAACTACATAACATCTCACTATTCATATCTTCGTAGTCCAAGTATTACAGTGTTTAAATATTTAATATTTTTTATCATTTTGAATTTACCTTGATTGTAGGAATGCCATCACCCTCCATCTTTTAAATAGTACCAAAAACAAACATGTATATAAGATAAAGTAAAATTACTGGAAACTTTCTTAATTTAAAGCAAGAATATTTCACCAAGACATGTTAGTACAGAATATCACAACCACATCCATTTTTGTAATAAATACACCTTTTCTCCTTCCAATAATATTCATTTTATAAATCCTCTCCCCAATCACATATTGTTTAAATTACTTTTTAAAAAATGTGAACATCTGTTGTACCTCTCCCTGAATGGTAGAGCAGGCTGGTTAGCAGCCACTACACAAGGAGTAGGAACAAGAGGTGGAGTCTTACAACAGTCAGATGGAAAAGGCAGAAGTGTTAGTCAAGAAGAGCCAAGTTTGGAAGCTGGTCATTGGAGAACTGAGACAAAGGGATGATCCAGAAGCATGGTTGAGTTTCCGGGCAGACGGTCCAGGGTCAGCAAACAGACAAGAAGTACAAGTCAGAGTGGCGCACAGTTGGGACACACAAAGATTGTTCTGACAAGGCATGTGTGTCTCCTTAAGAGGAGTCAGGCTCATGGCTCACAGCTGGGAGTGGTCTTTGCAGAAGAGCCCTCACCTCCCTTCTTCGCACCTGTAGCTCATTTTGCAGCTGCACCCTGCATCATTTTGATTTGCTTGGTTCTGCCTCATCTTCACTGACACTTGGTGCCTTAGCATTTGCTGGTTGTGGTCCTGTCATTTCTTGATCATCTCGATCAACTTGATCAAGAGGAAGCAGTTCCATGGTGACAGTGGGCTGAGATTCTGGCAGAAAGTCTTCTTCATCGGCCTCGGCCTCCAGGGCCATAACAACATCATTAATATTTTATAGCAAAACAGATTATAAACATTAACAAGGAGTCATGAGGAAGACATTTGTACTAAAATAACATTCTTTTAAAAAATAGAAGCAGAAAGTATTGTGCCACCTTTAACAAGCTTATTTTAGTGTGAGTTTTTAAAACAAATGCCTTAAACTTCTCAGATAAGGCCTTAAACTAAATTTCCTTTAGAAATCCAAATGAATTATCACTAATATAGAAAAATACTTAGGTTTCTTTTCCAGGGCCTTGAGGGGAAAATATTTCCATAGGATAAATAGCATTAAAATATCAAGATGTATCATTTATTTTACACAAATACTAGAATTATAGATGACAGGCGCTGTCTTCAATTAGTTGAGATAACAATGACACATATTTTTTCATAAATAACCATGTAATGGCTGTGATCTGCAGCAGTCATTAAAAATATCAATATACATTCAGGAAGCAACACCATTCTCATTTTCTTTTGATGATTCCTCCCTTATTATGACTTTTTTGTTTTGATTAAGACAGATGCTGCCAAATTTTCTTTGTCTTTTTTTAAGTGCAGGGAGGACTTTTTTCTTTAAAAATGCACACTGAATTATTAGCTGAATCCATCCATTAGCAATGTGCTGATCACAACTTGCAGTTTCTGAATTTATTCCTAACAACCAAGCTTAACAAGAACATGTATAATAAAATCTGTTTTGTACCATCATGGACTTCATCCTTCCTTCCTTCCTTTTTATTATTGGATACAAATCTACCATTTGAGTTACAGTCGAGGACTGGAATAAAATTAACAGTTCAAGCCCTAACCAAGGACTTAAGGACTGTTAAGGTAATGTCTGAATATATATGCAGTTCTTAGTAGAGTTGATTTTTGGAGAGTTAGGATGTTCAAGTCCAATAAGGCCAAAAATTCCGGAGCAAATTAATTTTTGGAAAGTATAAATTGATATAACCCCCCTGGACATTGTATATAGCATGGAGGTGAAAGAAGCAATGAAGATTATATGTAGAAGAGGTAATAGTTGTGTCAGAAGTATTGGCTGAAGAGTGTTGTTATAAAAGCTGTATAATATATTATTGTTCTCTTTTCTATATATTAAGTGTATACTCTTGTGGAATCTTTTGTATTGTATGTTTTCTTTTTCTTTCTTTCTGTTTTTTATTGGAAAATTTATAAATAAAATATTTTTAAAAAATTCCAAATATCAAGTGAGTCTTTTTGGTATTGCTCCAAGGGTTCCGATCACTATGCGTAACACAGCAGAATTCTTCCTCCTTAGACGCTTGACTTCAATTTGCAAATCACAATATTTTGTGAATTTCTCCAGTTGTTTGTGTTCAATTCATGCCTCTCCTAGTATAGCAATGTCACCAAACCAGACCTTCTTTTCCACAACAGTTATATCAGGTGTGTTGTAAGGCAGAGGTCTATCTGTTTGAATTTCACAGGATCTTGACTCTATCATTTTCTAAAGCTTTCTCTACTTGGTGTTCCCAATGATTTTTACTGCATTCAAATCCAAACTTCTGACAAAGTTTCCAATGGATAATTTTTGCAGACCCTGTTATGGCGTTGCAATTATGCAGCCAGGGAGTGTGGCTGACTGGCAATAGCTCCCTTCCAGAGGGTCCCCCAAACCCTGTTGCATTGTTGCGTTGTTGTTGTTGTTGTTGTTGTTGTTGTTGTTGTTGTTGTTGTTGTTGTTGTTGTTGTTGTTGTTGTTGTTGTTGTTGTTGTTGTTGTTGTTGTTGTTGTTGTTTTGTTGTTTTTGTTGTTGTTGTTGTTGAATGGATAAGAAGAATGCAGGTACAACCCCCTTTATGTTAAACATTGTATAGCGAAAGGAAAAATCCAGGTTGAAAACAATGGAAAAATTGTGATGGCTAACGGTGAATGAGTTGATGGTGTTTCTATAGTAATACCCCGGATAACGTTTGCATCGGATAACGCTAAAACCGCATAACGACAAATTTGGGGGTAAGATTTGCACCGGATAACGTTCTTTTTAGCGTTATCCGATACAGTCGTTCTTAGCAGCAGGGTGGCTGGAAAGCTGAACGGGGTTCTCCGTTCTGCTTCCCAGCCACCCTGCAGCTATGGAGGCAGGGGTGGGGTGGCTGGAAAGCTGACGGGGGAATCCCCCGTCGGCTTCTCCAGCCACCCCACAGCTGCGGAGGCAAGGGCGGGTGGCTGGGGAAGCCGACAGGGAGTCCCTGTCAGCTTCCCCAGCCACCCTGCAGCTGTAGATCAGGTCCTCTGATCTTTCTGGAGCAGGCAGGGGACCCAATCTACAGCTGTTACTGGGCTTCCCCGACGTCCCCAGCCAGTGGAGCAAGCCAAAACGTCAGAGTTCGAACCCTGATGTTTTGGCTTGCTGCACTTGCTGAGGACATCGGGGAAGCCCAGAAACAGCTTGGATCGGGTTCTCCCACCTTCCTGGACCCGGCAGGGGGGTCAGGGACCCCAAAATTGGTAAAAAATGGACTTTTTTACCAATTTTGGGGTCCCTGACCCCCTGCTTGGTCCAGGGAAGTAGGAAGACCCGATCCAAGCTGTTTCTGGGCTTCCCCGACGTCCTCAGCAAGTGCAGCAAGCCAAAACGTCAGGATTCAAATCCCGACGTTCTGGCTTGCTGCAGCCTCCAGGGAAACAGGGCTTTTTTTAACGTTGTGTGATCAATGTATCGTACAATGTTAAAAACCGGATAACGACGAGACTTGTGGAACCAAGTCTCATCGATATCCAGGGTACTAGTGTACAGTCAAACCTTGCATAAAGAGTGCCTCACTTAAATAGTAACTCGCTTAAAGAGCAGAAGTTTCTCTGAATGTTTGCTTCGCTTAAGAAATAAAACCAATCAAACTCTCACTTAACTAATAAATCGGGGTTCACAATTCCCCCCACAATTGGTCATTTCCAATGGTGTTTTGCTTAAAGAGCAAACTCGCTTAAAGAGCAATCCTGTGGAACACATCATGCTCTTTAAGCGAGGTACAACTGTACAGTCAAACCTCGCATAAAGAGTGCCTCACTTAAAGAGTAACTCGCTTAAAGAGCAGAAGTTTCTCTGAATGTTTGCATCGATTAAGAAATAAAACCAACCACAAACTCACTTAACAAATAAATCTGGGTTCGCAATCCCCACCACCACCAGAAGTCACAATTGGTCACTTACAATGGTATTTTACTTAAAGAGCAAACTCGCTGAAAGAGCAATCCTGTGAAACACATTATGCTCTTTAAGTAAGGTACAACTGTACAGTATTCAGCTTAGAGCCTTCTTGGGATGAAGCTGCATTGTGTTGTAGTGCAAGGCTGCTGTGGAAACTGCATAAAACACATGTTTTATGCTTCTGCTGAATTTCTAGAACAAACAGTGCCATTAATAAGTGTTGATGGCTCCAAACTGAGACCACCAAAGGATTGGTTTGAAAATCACTGCCTTCAGGTGTTTTTCAGCAGTAGAATAATGGTTGCCAATAAAACAGTATTGTCATTAATAAGCATTTTCAAGGAAATCAACCCTTAGGTCACAGCAGGGCTAAAACACTTAGTTGCCGGGTCGAAAAGTTGCTCATTTTCATTTGGAAGTCACTCACTCTTTTCACATATGACAGTTAGCAATTTGGAAATGTGAAATGAGAAAATAATATTTGCCTGAGAATTAAATGTTGTTTATTTCTAAATTCTGGATTTTTATTATTATTTATTACTATACTATTATTTATTATATTTATATAGTGTCTACCTAGGGGAAAGTGCTCCTCTGGACAGTTTACTAACAGAAATAAAATTAAAATATATAGAGTAAAATATCATAGTAATAATAATTTTGTGTCAGAAATTACTCTGGATTGAAAGGATTTTTGCTGGAGAAACTCCACTCAGGGAACGCTCAAACGAGGCTCCTTTAATCTCCCCAAGTACAGCCCTCAGATATCGAAACCTGACCTTCTGGTCTCCAAGCTCAGAGCCTTAACCACTAAGCATATTGACATGAAACCAGAGACAGAACAAGCCACAATAAAGGGCTACAATAACATCTGTGAACTGGTTCAGCTCTGATATATCCATTAAGCACATTCCAATTCATATGGAGTTCTTACCCTTTTTAAGCTTGGGATTGGGTCACACTCCCTCAGACAGTTTCAGGGGGTGGACAGTCATTTTGCCCTTCCTCCACCACATGGCACTTCCTGGTGTGGCAGTGGGGACCACATGAAATGGTGTTGTGGGCCGCATACAGCCCATGGGTCACAGGTTGAGAATCCCTGGTTTATACCATTTGCCTAGCTTACATTTTCACCCACAGGAGTCTGAAAACAAATCAGTTCAGACCACTTCCAAAACAACTCAAAAGAGGTTGGTCCCATTCTATGTGACAAGTATTTCAGTGCAGTGGATTCAGTGGGGTAAATGCACATCTTCCTGGCAGTCACATTGGGTTACATTCAATATTTCTAGTATTACTGCTCCAAGAAAGCTTATTTGATCAATTGTATGAGCAACATTCATTAATTGACTATGTAATGAATTTATGTGCAAACACAATAACACTTCTGAAGCATTCTGTCTTGGTGGACAGAAATGTGATAAACTCTTATTTAAAATTAATAAAAGTAGAGGGCATGTTTTTGTCTGGCAAACCATGGTTTCAACAAAGCAATTCATCTTGTGTGGTGTAGCAATGTTTCTTCTAAGATGGTGCTTGTCACTGGCAATTTCTATAAGCACTCATTTTAAAATGGCATTTTTTTAAAAAAATCTATTAATTAATAGGTAAAGGTTGCCCTTGATTGAAAGCCAGTTGTATCCTACTCTAGGGTTCAGTGATCATCTCTGTTTATAGCCGAAGAGCCAGCACTATCTGCATTTGCAGACATTTCTGTGGACATGTGGCAGGCATGACTAGACACTGGAGTGCACAGAATGTTGTTTTACTTTCCCTCCAAAGTGGTACCTATTTATCTACTTGCAATTTCTTACTTTTGAACTGCTAGGTTGGCAGCAGCTAGTACAAAGATGGAAGTTGTGTTCTATTGTGCAGTACTTAGGTCTCGAACTGCTCACCTGCTGACCTTCCACGCATCAAGTTCAGCATCTTAACCACTAAGCCACTGCAGTCCTACCATTAATTAATAGGGGGTACCTAATTTAACACATTTAAAACTTAACAAGTTTTAAAGTGACAAATCTAAGCAGCTTGTCAGTGCAATATTCTATCCTCAAAACAAAATCATATGTCTCCAGAAACCTCCAGTGTGCATTTTTGCAGAGGTCAAAGTCAGTTTATCACAATTATCATTTTGAATGATAATTTTAATGTGGAAACAGCAAGGAAAAAACATAGCAATGAAAACAGAAGTACTGTACAGTATTCATAACCTATAAGATATGCAAATGCAGCTGACTCTTTCTCACACTGTCATTTAGTGATATGCAAGACTTCTAAGAGTTCAGCTTATTTATTTATTTATTTCTTACAAGAAGGAATTGGATTCAACTCCCTTTCAACTGTGTATGGTAATGTTTGGGAAGGAAGAGTGGGGACGTGTCTGTTAAACCCACAACTCTGAGACTCTTGCTAGTTATGTTGTATAGCCAAATACTCATTCCCGCTGGACTAAATGCATTACATTAACTGAAAAGTGCATGAATCAACATTACAGTCATACCTCACTTAAAGACCATAATGCGTTCCACAGGATTATTATTATTATTATTATTATTTATTGAATTTATTACCCCGCCCCACTCGGGAGAACCCGACTCTGGGCGGCTTACATCATCATAAAACAGAGGTAAAAGATAAAAACATATAAAATCATGAAGTTTAAAAGATTATCTAAAATTATTTGAAGTAAAAACAGTGCAAACTACACGCCAGTATCCCCCTGGTCCAGATCCAAAGTGGCACTCCCTAAGTAAGCCACTTAGTATGGGAACCCGTGTTCCCTGGTCCCCAAATATGTCCTGCCAGCCAGGTTTTCAAGCCCTTCCGGAAGGGCAAGAGCTCTGTCTGCAGGCGCAGTTCGATGGGCAGGAGGTTCCAGAGGGTTGGGGCGGACACGGAGAAGGCCCTCCTCCTAGTGCTAGAGAGGCGTGCCTCTCTAGCTGATGGAACAACGAGGAAGCCTCTCCGATCCGCCCTGGTGGGCCGGACAGATGTTCTTGTGGTGACGCGGTCTCTTAGGTATCCTGGCCCACTACCATATAGGGCTTTAAAGGTAATAACCAGCACCTTGAATTGCACCCGGAGACATACTGGCAACCAGTGCAGCTCCCGGAGTAGCGGCGAAGCACGAGTATAACGCTCTTTAAGTGAGATTGCTCTTTAAGTGAGTTTGCTCTTTAAGCGAAACACCATTGTAAATGACCATTTTGGAGGGGGGGATTGCGAACCCCGATTTATTTGTTAAGCTAGTTTTTGGTTGGTTTTATTTGTTAAGCGAAGCAAACTCGCTTAAAGAGCAATCCTGTGGAACACATTATGCTCTTTAAGAGAGGTACAACTGTATTGCATTATGTTATATTTATATTATATTGTTGTACAGTAATACCCCAGATAATGATTGCACCGGATAATGCTAAAACCACATAACGACGAGAAATTTGGGGAGAAGATGTGCACCGGAGAACGTTCATTTTAGCGTTATCTGATGCAGTCGGGGGGTGGTTGGGGGGAATCCCCCCCGCTAGCATTAAAAGAGGACCCGATCCAAGCTGTTTCTGGGCTTCCCCGACGTGGAGCAAGCCAGTGGAGCAAGCCAAAACGTCAGGGTTCGAACCCTGACGTTTTGGCTTGTTGCAATGGCCGGGGACGTCAGGGAAGCCTAGAAACAGCTTGGATCGGCTCCTGTGATCTCCCTGGAGCCAGCAGGGAGATCAAAGAGCCCAAAAAAGGTTTTAAAAAGTCTGTTTTTTTACCCATTTCGGGCTGTTTGACCGCCCCCCCCCCCCTTGCTGGCTCCAGGGAGATCACAGGAGCTGTTCCAAGCTATTTCCAAAGTTATCCCACTCTGTTGGAGGCTCTAACAAGCCAAAACGTCAGGATTTGAATCCTGATGTTTTGACTCATTGCAGCCTCCAGGAAGGAGGGGGAACTTCAAAAATAGCACGCATCGGGTCTCCCAAACTCCCCCCCAAACCCCCCAAACCAAATGCTAATTTAAAAGCAAGAAAATCCTGATTTTCTTGCTTTTAAAGCTGTGAATAAAGAAGGGGTGAGGGGAATCCCGAACGCACGTGCTGGGGATTCCCCTCACCCCTTCTTCATTCACAGCAGTAACTCTGTGAATGAAGAAGGGGTGAGGGAAATCCCGAGCGTGTGCGCTCAGAATTCCCCTTACCCCTTCTTCTTTCATAGCGATTCAGAGAGCGCTGCACTTGGGGAGGGGGGAAAATACACCCCACACCCCACAAGCACAGCGTTCCATCACTGTGCATGGGGGTGGGTGGGTATGCTTCCCCCACCAAGCACAGCAATGACTTCAGGGACAAATCCTTGGTTTGTCCCTGAAGTCAAGCTGACCCTAGGCTAGCAGTCAGGGGATTTTTTTTAGCGTTGTTCGATGTATGCATCGGACAACGCTAAAAACCGGATTACATTGCTGTAAAGCAAGTGGGGCGGCATATAATAATAATAATAATAATAATAATAATAATAATAATAATAATAATAATAATAATAATAATAATAATAATAATAATAATAATAATAATAATAATAAGACTTGTGGAACCAAGTCATAACGTTATCCGGGGTACCGGTGTATTTACATTTGATATTGTAATATATGTTGCCTATGTTATGTTAGCCGCTCTGAGTTGCTTCGGTGAGTAGAGCGGCATACAGATACAGATACAGATACAGATACAGATACAGATACAGATGCAGATGCAGATGCAGATGCAGATACAGATACAGTAATACCCTGGATAACACGAGTACCGTATAGCGTGAAAACCGCATAACGTTACAAGATTTTCGGAAAAATCTTGTATCGAATAACGCGATTTTTAACGTTATCCGATACAGTCGTTCTTAGCAGCAGGGTGGCTGGAAAGCTGAACAGGGTTCTCCGTTCATCTTCCCAGACACCCTGCAGCTACGGAGGCAGGGGTGGGGAGGCTGGAAAGCTGATGGGGGGCTCCCCCGTCGGCTTTCCCAGCCACCCCACAGCTGCGGAGGCAAGGGCGGGTGGCTAGGGAAGCCGACAGGGAGTCCCCTTCAGCTTCCCCAGCCACCCTGCAGCTGTAGATCGGGTCCTCTGATCTCTCTGGAGCAGGCAGGGGACACGATCCAAGCTGTTTCTGGGCTTCCCCAACGTCCTCAGCCAGTGCAGCAAGCCAGAATGTCGGGATTCGAACCCTGACATTCTGGCTTGCTGCACTGGCTGAGGACGTTGGGGAAGCCCAGAACCAGCGTGGATTGGGTCTCCACACCTCCCTAGACCCGGCGGGGGGGGGGGGGTCAGAGACCCCAAAATTGGTAAAAAATGGACTTTTTTTTTTTTACCAATGTTGGGGTCTCTGACCCCCCTGCTTGGTCCAGGGAGGTGGGGAGACCCGATCCAAACTGTTTCCAAAGTTCCCCCACCTCCCTGGAGGCTGCAGCAAGCCAAAATGTCAGGATTCAAATCCCGATGTTCTGGCTTGCTGCAGCCTCCAGGGAAACAGGGCTTTTTTTTTAACATTGTGTGATCAATGTATCGCACATTGTTAAAAACCGGATAATGACGGGACTTGGGGAACCAAGTCATAACATTATCTGGGGTACTAACGTAGCTACAAAGGGATAGCCATTTTGTTGCTTCGGTGAGTAAAGCGGCATACAAATACAAATACAAATAGCTACAAAGGGATAGCCATTTTGTTGCTTCGGTGAGTAGAGTGGCATACAAATACAAATACAAATACAGATACAAATAGCTACAAAGGGATAGCCATTTTGTTTCTCAAATGTCCTTGTAGGGTGGGGGGGGGGCACATGAAATGGCACTGCAGGCTGGATCCAGCCCACAGGTCTCAGGTTGGGAACCCCCGTCCTAAACAAAAGAATAAACTGCTCAACTTAATTAAACAGGAAGTATTTTATGTAAGTAAAAGTACCTGAATCTGCCTGCTCAAAAGTCTTTAGCAATTACAGTATCTTTTCCCACCCTCCATTCTAAATTGTCATCCAAGTTGTTTGCATAGATCACCCTGAATGACAAAAAAGGTACCTTTGGGTGAAGATAATTAAACAGGAGATTAACTGTCAATAGAAATTGGAAGTGTGTCTGTGCAAAATAGATTTGTGGTTATCTCTCTGCTGGTAGAAAATAACTTCTATTAAGACATCCATCTTTTACTTGGACACCAGATCTTCAAAATTAGATGGATTTTTTTAAAAAATAAAAAATTGTTGCAATAGTCAAAAACTCTTAATTTTCAACAAACTTGGAAACTGAAAACATTCATATGCCTTGCAATCCTCAATCCTAAACATTGTGGCTTAAAAATCATGTTGCTTCACCATGTAAAGAGGTAGTGATATTTGGAATGAAACCACCACATCTGTATCAGTTGTTAACATATCTCCCACCATTTCCCACCATTTCCCATCTCCCACCATTTCTAACTGCAGAGGGAGGAGGTGGGCATAAAAGCCTTTCTGTGTGTATTTGAAATCTGTTCTATTCATAAAAGAAAAATGAGACTCCAAATCTATTGCCTAGATTCTTCTTCTGAATCTGAATACTGGCAATCATCATGTCAATCAGCCATGAAGACTGTCCTGAGAATATAATGCAGTGGCCTTTCATCTGCCTTCCGCATCGCTTCAGGATCCCCATACCATTGAAGCAGTTCCGCAAGATATTTTCTGGTCCTGAGTCCTTTTGGCACACAAAGTCCTCTTCAGCCTCAGGCCGGTATGGATGAAGCTGCTGCAGAGGCGTAGGGTGGGTTTAGGCACTCAGGGCCCTAGGCCAAACTTGCCGGGGGGGCAGACTCCCCCCCCCCCAGGTAGGAAAGTCCTACCTTCGGGAGGGTTTGCCGGGCTAGGAGGCAGGGTGGCCGCACACCTGGGACCCTGACAACACAGGCGAGGCCCAGGGTCTGGTGTGGTGCGGCACAGGCCCAGGAGGGAGCCCACCATCGGGGTCCCAGGTGCGCAGCCACCCCTCCTCCAAGCCTGGTGGAGGCAGCTCATCCACCTTTGGCAGCAGCAGTACCCGGAAAGCGAGGCCGGCAGTCGCCATGGCCCAGAACGCACAGCTGGAGGACCTTCCCCCCACAAGGCCTAGCCAGCACTGCTCCAGCCGAGGGGCCACAAAGACCACTGACCTTGCCCCTCTGGGTGCTGGCAGCAGCAGCGATGCCCAGGAAGATGGGAAGTGAGGCCAGCGGTCATTGTGGCCTAGCGGCAGCAGCACTGCTAGCCAGGTGTTGCAGGGGGGCATCCTTGGCCTGGCCAGCACTGGGCTGTGGTGACCACCAGCCTTGCTTCCCGCCTTCTGGGCACTGCTGCCACTGAAGGCGGACAAGCTGCCACCACTGGGCTCGGAGGCGGGCAGCCACGTGCCTAGGACCCCAACGGTGGGCTCCTCACTGGGGCCATGCCACCCCAGCCCGGCAGGCCATGCAGAGGGGGCGCCTGGGGAGGAGGGGGATGGAGAAGGGGGAGGGGCACCCCTGGTCTACACTGGGCTATCGTGCCTGCACACTCCAGCCCAGCAGAGACAGAGGGACCCGGCGCCTGCACCGGCTGCCAGGAAGTCCAGGGCAGTGGCATCACCACCCACTGCAAATTGCCACTCAGGGTGGGCTGCCCCCCTTGCCCCCTTGCCACGCTTCTGAGCTGCTGCCCTCCATCAAGATGTATTCAAGTGGGATTTAATCCACTTGGGGACCATCATCCTTCCTGTGGACTTTGGCACCCAAGTCTGTTAGTCCTCAGGGTTGTCAGGTTAGTTAACTGCCACCTGACACTTAGCATTGGGATGCTGGTAATACAGTGTACTTTATTACCATAGCAGGCTAACCTGGCCAGACTTAAATTGCTTAGATATCAAAAGCTAATTAAATTGGCCGGGGGGGGGGGGAGAAGAAGCCAGGGCAGGTTGAGGACTTCTCTGACTCTCCCCCTGAGCCCCCACCAACACATTGTATTGTAATGCAATGTATTGTTTGTAAGCCGCCCTGAGTCGCTACGGCGAGTGGGTGGCAATTTTAATTTGAACTAATAAATAAATAATAAATAATAAGACACCTGAGCCAAGGCCACCACCAAGCATATTTTTAGTATGGGAGGAGTACACATGCTTCTCAAAGAGCTCCACAGTTTCTGAAGGCAGGTTGCCAATGCCAGCTGTTTAACTGGCACATACTATTGGAGAGACAGAGGAATGCAAGGCTCCAAGCCAGAATCTTGTCCCTTTAGAGTTCATGGCTGAAGGAGACTTAGGAGTCCTTCAAGGAAGGGGGGGGGGGTTATCTGGCACACATTTAGTATGAACTGGGTTGTGTGAGTTCTATCCAAGTGGATCTGCAGCCAAATATTTACAGATCAGGACTTTGTAATTGGCCTGAAGTTATTTGTTCTCAGGTTTCTGCGGGGAATTTTATATTTCCAGAATCAAGGGAGAAGACTACAAATGGGAAAAACAAAGGGCTGCAGAAATGCAGGGTGCTATAAGATCAGTGATGATGAACTTTTTAGAGACTGAGTGCCAGAAAATAAGGAAGCACTCTCGTTGGGCTGCTGGGCAGAGATGCGAGTTTAGCTGCTTAAATGGAAAGAAGTAAGACAATGCTGGAATGGGACTCCTTCAGTAAATGGTCACTTGTTATAGAAAACGGATTCCCAGGGAAGAGAGTTGTCTTTCATCCATTTCTTTTTGAAGGAGAGGATGGAGGTCATAGAGCAGGGGTGGCCAAACTATGGTCTGTGGGCCAGATCCTGCCCTTGGCACCAAATCATCCAACCTGCTCTGCCTGCACCGCTCTTGGAAACAGAAGTAAAATGCACTTTCATGGGTCAAGTCCACTTTGTCAGACATAAGAGTGAGACTTCATGGTATCAATTGATACACATATGTACCTCTGTACCTAATGTGTATAAATTGATGCCATGAAATCTCCTTCTTTTAGTACAGTAACTGGCACCAAGTTTTGTTTTGTTTCTGTTTAATATCTGTTTAATGCCCATCCTGACTCATTTGGACATGTTTTTTCTGATTTCAGCTGTAATCCTCAGTATAAACTGATCTAATCTGCAGTATCTGCAATGAAAAGCAAATATCCTTCAGGTTTTTGTACTTCCCTGAATTTGTGATGCGGTTCTCAATTAACAGAAGTGCATAGTAAGGAACATTATGCACAATGATGCATACATTATTGAAAATAGCAAATGAAAAGGCACATATTGGGAAGGCCATTTGAAAAATGTATACATTAGAGATGTATACATACAAAAGGGTGTATGAATGTTCATATAATAAAAACAAATGGAAATGATACAGAAATGGGACATAATGAACTTGTTCTTGGAAAAAAAATGCCACTTTTCTAAAAGGTGAAAGAGAAAAGTTTGTTCACCATTCTTGTTACCTGTTGCTATCTTGAACAACAGAGCATTATGTAGAATCTTGAATTAAAGCTTCAAAGAAAGTAGAAACAACACTTTTGCCTCATGTTGATGCTATTGATTGTTAAAGAAACTTACAAACAGCTGCAAAAGTAATATTAATTCAAATCAATGCACATTTAAAAATAATCCATCAAATGAATTTTTGATTTTACATTGTTCTGCCATCTATTGTTTATACAGAATCCATACACTAGACCAGCTGCCAAGAAAAACTCTTTGGTGAAAGTCCTTCTAAGCACACTTATGATAAAATAAATCCAACAGGAAATGAATACTTATTTGGACAAAGAGTGTTTATGACAAAGATAATAGACCAGTGTCCTGCGAATAGGTTATATTTTGGGATACAGTTAAAATATTAGACTAAGAACCTTAACATATTAGTATTTTACTCATTTTATGGTTAATCACCCCTTTCTGAGAAACAACTTAAAGTAAAGAGTCATCCTCCCTCTGTGGGGTACACAGAACAAGCCTCCTTGAAGATTGTGATATTTTCCTGAACCACAGTCAGGTGCACTCTGGTAATGGCACCTTGTGTTGCTGGTTAATCTTTCTCACATTAGGTCAGGTGAAAAGAACTGCAGAATGAACTCACCAAAAGGTGCCTTCATTTTTAGCAGTTTCACGTCTGGCCTAGATGCGGAAGAAGAAAACTCACCCCTCTGTTTCAATTCTCTTAACAGTTGTGAAGTGGGCTAAGATTTTCCCAAGATCACTCAGTTTAATGGAGTTGAGATATGAATCTGACTGTTCCCAGCCTGAGTCTGAAATACTACCCCAGGGATATGGAACCAGAATGGAAGTGGGGGAGATGCTCAACCTATAGCCATCCATTGTCTGGGGAACATCAGAAAGCATGGCCCTCTAGCAGTTAATCTAGATACAAAACTACTTTAGGCTTTGAAATACAGTAAAACCTCACATAAAGAGTACCTTGCTTAAAGAGTAAATCATTTAAAGAGCAGAATTTTCTCTGAATGGTTGCCTCACTTAACAAATAAAACCAACCAAAAACTTGTTTAACAACTAAATCGGGGTTAGGAATCTCTCCCCCCCCCCCCGTCACAATTGGTCACTTACAATGGTGTTTCACTTTAAGAGCAAACTCGCTTAAAGAGCAATCCTGTTGAATGCATTATGCTCTTTAAGTGAGGTACAACTGTAATTTATTTTACTATGTAGAGCACCTGAGGAAATGAAGTCTTTCCAGGAGTAAAATATGTGTCCAAAGAAGGAGGAAATGGGAAGATTTAGTTGTTCCCTCCATGGTGACTTGTTTTAGGGGAGCATGTAGCCCTTTCCCTCTTTATCATTGCTTTCTTCACATGGAAATGTGTAGGTTTGTAGTGGAAATGTCCCTGCTCACTTGCAGGCTGTACTCACTGCAGACCTGTCATGTATTGGAAGTGATGAGAGATAGAGGAGAGTGGCTTTCTCCTTGAAGCATGCTGAGTATGTCAATTTAAGGAACAGTGTCACTCCAGACAAGATAGAAGTAGAAGATAGGAAAGTTGTGGTGAGAATGCAGTGTAAGAAGCAAAAGTGTGCCAAGGACATTAGTTTATAGAGACAAATTGTTGGTCCATCCAGCTCAGTAGTGTTGACACAGACTAGCAGCTGCTTGCCAAATTTCAGGAAGGTATCTTTTTAGCCCTAGAAGAATTTTTCTAGAGGCAGAAGAGAAAGTTGCACAGGGCTTAGATAACTGGCCAAGCATTACAACACAGCACATATACATCGTGCTGTGTACATTAATGTACATCCCTCTGTGTACATTAAAATAAAATAATACATTTAGGATTCCAGGGAAGTGCATCCCCTTTGCCCTCTTCCTGAAGATTTGCTTGACTATACTGGGGACGAAACCAAGGACCTTATGCATGCAAAGGAAGAACATAACTGGAACATCTTGCTGTTGAATGTATGAGAAACTATGGGGGTGCTATTCCAGAATAAGGGGAAAGAACGGTGCTAGATTTAGGAAAACAGCTGTAAGAAAAATATATGGTAGAGTGAAAGAGAGAACACTGGGTGAATCCTATCAAAAAACCTTGGTGGATGTTAGACTTGCTGTGGGAAGAGGGAAGATATTGTAGGGGGGGGGGGAAGAGAATGGTGTTAAGAATTAGTATTTGAGATCAATTAAAGAAAATAAAGTAGGAGATGAAGATGTTGAGAGGAAATAAAAATCTATCTAGTAAGGTAGGGTTCTGGGTTAGTATTTGACAAAGTAATATCCATAGTAACTTGACTGACATTTTTGTGTGGCTTGTTACTTTAAAATAAGAACCTCACGCATTCCTTTAAATCTTTAGAGCAGGAGTTCCCAACCTAAGGCTTGTGGGTCCAATCCAGCCCACAGTGCCATTCTATGTGCCCCCTCCAAAGGCATTTGAGAAACAAAATGGCCACCTCCTTTGAAGCTGTTGGAACAAAATGGCTACCTCATCATGCAGACAGGGCAAAATGGCCATCTGGCCCTTGAAGCTGACTAAGAGAGCATGACCCGGCACCTGACTTGAAAAGGTTGGGAACCCCTGCTTTAGAGGACGGAACAAGTGATTCATTAAATTCACCTATGAGAGAAAACAAGACTGGATCACTCATCCAGGTACAGGGCTTTCAGTGCTTTGCTCCAATACGTCTGATTTATATTTCGGGTATCCAACCATGTTTGTGATGCTGTTACAGTTGTTATTCCCTTTCACTATTTGTTATCTTAACAAATATGTGGCAGGCAAGTTACTACACAATCCACAGAAGGAATAAATGTAACAACAATCTAATTTGGACTCTACAGATCGATGGATTTCTTGTTTTAGAACTTATCAATCACAAATTTTCTCATAAACTTGATGAAAGGAACTTGAGCTCTTTTTTAAAAAATATATTTGAGGAAATGATTATGACTGTAGGAGAGCAAAAGAAATGGATTTAAGAGAATTTGGAAGCAAATTGAATCTTCAGGAAAAAGAAATAATGAGATTACAGTTAAATGTAGAAAGAAAAATGTGAGAAGCCTTGAGAGTTGCAAGAAAGGAAATGTTCCCACAGTCTGATTAACAGAGTATGAATATCAGATGCAGAAGTACAGTTACAGCCTCTAGTGATCATTTTATTAGCTATTGGTAAATAATCGGTCTGTTGCCTGGATAGCTCAGTAAGTTAGGTATATGGTGGTTGAGTGTTCAGCTCCTGACAGAATATCCTAGAAGAGCCAGCCTGTGTTGTGGGGAAAGCTGCACACTGGACAAGGAACATTACTGGAAGATATACCTGAAGGTCTTAACCTCCCCTACATCACTTGGGAGGATCCTGAATAGGCTGAGGGTCAGAGTCTCTAAGTGCAAGTCCAACATGCTCAAGTGGGGGCTGCTGGCAGACAACAACACATGGTATGAATGTGGAGAGGTACAGAATCCAGCTAATTTACTGGTCTTCTGATTGCTGCCAGAAACATGCACCATTGAGGACTTGGGTTTGGGCAATGACAAAGTGAAGAATGTGGCTTCGTTTTGGCAGTCTAGGGTTTGATCAGGACACAAAAGAAGCTGCACAGTCTGTGTGACCTCAGGAAATGGGAATAGTAAACTGTTTCTTAGTACTATCTAGCCGAGGAAACTCTGATAAGGCTTGCCATAAGTCGGGGGGGGGGGGGAAGAATTTTAAGGAGGCAATTTGAGAATGAGTTATTAACAGTTAATGGCATTTGAGGCTTCCTCCACATGAATAGGAGTTCACTTTTTAATTAAGAATTCTATGTCACAGGGAGGGGGCCATCAAGATTTTAGAGATGCTTAGGTGGGGCATGGCCCAAAAAAAAAGATTGGGAACCACTGGACTAGACAGTACACACATATCATTATTATGAAGTATTCTGTAGGCATTGCACAACTGCGGTGGATTAGTGGTTGAGGCACTGAACTCAACGGCTGGGAGGTGAGAAGTTTGAGACCAGAGTACTGCACGATGGAGTGAAGGCCCGGTGTCTGCCCTAGCTCCTGCCAACCTAGCAGTTCAAAAGCAAGATATTGCAAGTAGATAAATAGGTACCACTTTGGTGGGAAGGTAACTGTTCTGTGCACTCCATAATCTAGTCATGCCTGCTACATTAACATGCAGACATCTACAGAAGCAGACAACACTGGTTCTTTGGTTATAAACAGAGATGAGCATTGCACCCGAGTCTAATATGACTGGCTTTCAAGCAAGGGCGATCTTTACTAGGCATTGCTCACTTAAAAGGTTTTGATTTGTCAACTTGACATCATTCTGAACTTGTCCATATTGAGAGGGATTTTCCTCTATACAATGCTGAAATGAAATACATGCATAGCATCTGTAATTGTATTCACACATTTTTTTTATTTAACCCACATAAAGTACTTTTTCTACAAAGTAATCTAGTACTAAATATTCATCCTTGAATGGGACTTTTTTTTTTACCTCCCTAACCCCCCTTTCTAAAAGTTGGTTGCCCTCAAAGCAAAGCAAAGGAGCACACTGGAACATCCAAACTCTTTTCAGAAAAGTTCTTATTTACTGGAGCAAAGTATGATCCTTAGAGATCCCCAGGGTTCTCTAAGAAAAATTCACGAGAGCAAGTTGTGGCCACGGGCCACCTTGTGCAAGTTCTTCTGGCAGTAGCTCAGCAAATGATTTCATGAGTGAAGTTGCAGTAACTGAAAATCTCTCCATTGGTGGATGGTGATAACAACAAATCTGTTGTTGTACCCAGTGATTGGAGCAATATCTAAAGCAGAGGTGCCTAAACAATGGCCCACAGGCCGGATCTGGCCCTGGAAGCCATTTCATCCAACCCTCGCTGCCCCCAGAAGCAAAGTAAAATGTGCATGTGTGGGTGCATTATGCATGTGCAGAATGTTGCCATAAATTACCTGTGGCTATCATAAACACATGTACAACAGCCGTGGGTCATTTACGGCAGAATTCTGCGTATGTCCGGTTGTGTAATGCACCTGCACATGCACGTTTTACTTCTGCTTCCAGTGGGAGGAACCACATGCCCTACCCGATCAGCTGTCTGTGGGAATGGTCAGGCCCATGGCCCAAAAAGTTGGGCACCCACCCTAAAGTATTCCATCGATATTTGGAAATCTTGGATTAACTGGACTTGAACATCCTAACTACAAAAAACAACTAGAAACTGCCTCTATACCTAGACATTACTTTAACAGTTCTTAGGTCCCGAACTGTTAATTTTATGCCAGTCTTCGACTGTGAATCTAATGGTAGATTTTTATTTTATAATAACTACAATCATTTCTTCTCAGATGTAGGCACTGCTTGGCGTGTTAAATAAACCAAAACACTCCGTGAGGTGCCACTTCGTTAGCAGGGAGGCGACCGCAAATGTATTTTTGGCGGAAAGCGCCCTAGGGAGCAGAGCCGCCGGGTCTTTGCTCTCTTGTTAACTTCTGGATTTAGGATTGTGGAGAGCCTTTCAGCGCGTCAGGAGACCTCCCAAAGCGACGGCGGCTTCCCCCTCACCCGCTCGCTCTCCTCCTCCTCCTCCTCCGGAAAAGCCTCTCCAAAGCCCACTGCTTTCAGCTGCCTTTCCCGCCTACAAATTGTTACGTTCAGGGAGGGAGGGGTGTGAGTGTGTGTGTCTATATGCGTGTGGTGGCGGAGGGGGACTCATGAAAAGCATCCTTCTCTAACAAGCGAGGACCTTCCCACTTCGTTCTGCGGCTGTGCTGGCGGGCGGGAAAGAGGAGGGTGAGGGTTGGGAGCGGGTGTGTGTGCGTGTGCGTGTCTCTCTCGCCTCTTCCGTCCAAGCCGCCGTCCCTCAGCCAAGCAGCCAGCGACACAAGCCCTCCCCTCCCGCCCTCCTTCCCCTCCCCTCGCCCCGGCCTCCCTTGCGCTCTCCGCACGCACGCACTGAGGCAAGTTAATGGGGAATAAAGAGGCGGGAGTCCGCGCCAAAGTGCCTGCTCCTTACAAATGAGCCTCCAGGCAGCTTTGCGTCGCGCCCTCAGACACCCTCCCCCCATTCTCGCCTTATCCACACGACCCCCACCTTCGCCCCCTCAGCCGGAGGAGGGGCGGCCCAAGGTGGCCAACTCGCTCCGTCGAGCGCGCCCTGAGGCGAAAGAGGAGGAGGAGGACAACGACGGCGGGGGGAGGGGGTGGGAGAAAGAGGGGGGAGGGGATTGTGAGGGGAAATTGAAGCAGCGGCCCGTGCGCGCCTCTTGTTCCCGGTGTAATTTGCAGGCAATCCTCAGGAGGTGTCCAAAGCCGCCTCGTCTTCCTCACCTCCTCGGCGCGGCGCGCAGCCTTCTGTCTCCTCGCCCGCCCGCCCCCCACCCCGCTCCCCCACCCCCACCCCTCTAGCCTCTTCGCTTTCCTCCCCTCCCCCAGCTACCACACACGCGCAGATACACACAAGCACACACAAACAGAGAAGGAGAAGGAGGGAGAGAAAGAGACTCCCCTGCTTCCCTCCCGCCCGCCCTGCCTGCCCGCCCGCCCGCCTCACACACAGCGACGGGCGCGACGGACGGAGCGCAACGCGCAGGGAGAGGGAGGCGAGACCACCGAGCACCCCAGCCCAAGCGTTCTCACACATTCACACGTGCACACACACAAACACACACACACACATTCCCCTCCTCCCCTCCCTCCTTCCCCTCCACCTCCTGCTTTCTCTGCAACCAGGGGGGGAAAACCCACTTACAGGTATTTGCTTAGTGGATCGTCGTCTTTATCTCCCCCCCCCCACAACAACAACATCGCCCTTTATAGTTTGTTTACAAGTATCAAAGTTGTAATTGAGAGGCTGCCAAAGATACATCGGGATGTCTCCCTCCTCCCCCTTTTATTTTATTTTTCACTCCTTGTTTTTGTTTTAAATCCCCTTCTTCTTTGTGTCAGGGAAAGCTGTGCAACTAATTAAAGACAGGCAGGCGGGTTCAGCGTCTGCCAAAGCAAGCCCCCGGTCCTCAAACGCAGAGACTGGTAAGTGGTCGTTTTTTGAATTTTTTCCTTCCTTCTTTTCTTTCTTCTCTCTCCCATCTCGCCTTCTGCTTCCTCTCTCTCTCTTTCCGCCTCTTGGACCGCCGGGGTTGTTAAAGTCGATGAATGCTAGGCTTGGGCAATAAAAGGCGCTGCTGTATTAATTTATTAATTAATCTGCACCAGCCCCTCCTCCTGAATGTTAAATATGACCTTTGATCTCTGTGTCTCTAGGAGAACAGAAATGTAATACTGAACACGTACAATCACATTGGTTTAAGCAGCAAGCGAATCGTCGGTTTTTAGAGGTGCTTTTTATTTTTTTAAAAAAGAAGGGTTATAGTTTTAAGGATTTTAAGGGGTGGGTGGGATCAATAGTTGAGTCTTAATCACCTCTTTCCCGCTCTGGAGATGCATCGATTAAACGATAATGACTTGGTAGGAGGGCACAATAATTTTCTCGTTTCTGGTAGCAATAAACCTTGCAAGGGGATTTGAAAGATGGGTTGGGGGGAGGCTGGAATGATAGCAAAGAGAGCTTTTGTGGAGGAAAGACACTTTAACGCTCTGAAAATGGGGCATGAATGTCAGTTCTATTTTTTAGAGACTGCATTTATTTTATTTTATTTTAGAGAAAGACTTAAGATATTAACACTTCTTTCTATTGTGAGTGGATTGCCTTCACAAAATGAAGAAAATTACTTGGGTTAAGCAAATGCTGAAAAAAGACAAGAAAATATATTTTTATATTTTTAAAAGAATAATTTCATTTTATAATTGGAAAATTTCAGTGGTGAATTGTGCATGTGAGAGAGGAAAGAATAGAATATCTTCTTGTTTCCAACGACTCTCTATCCAGAGCAATTGGTTTCATTAATTTTTCCCCTGATGTGAAATTGCAGAGGTGGCTCCAGTCTGATTAAGGTCTTTCAATGATTGAAGGACGCAGATTGGCTCCTTCTCCAGGCAAGATATCTTAGATTTGCTCTCCCTTCACATGGATTAGTTTACCTGAATTTTGCATTTCTTGTTTCATGTTTATTTATTCATTTGCAGCTGTAGATTGGGTTAGAAATGGTTCATTAGTCAAATTATGACAGCAATTAGCCTAATTGATAACTGAGGTTTTTTTTAAAACTGCAGAAATGGCATGTAAAGCTGTACCTGGCCCTTTTCTTAGTATGTCTGGAGACCCAAAGGTTCTAATTTAAAGTAGAGACAGCTTGTAAATATTTTTTTTTTGGGGGGGGAGACAATATTGTAGACTAGAACAAGAGCAGTAACTGCACCTTGTGTACCATTTGCTTTATGTTTTAATTTACATACTGAAGAATGCTATACCTGTCCTTTGTTACTAAACTAAAAGTGCCTTCCCACCATGTTGTTATAAGAATGGCCTGAGAAATGAAAATTACCAAAACCCACACCTCCTTCCCAAGGTTAGAACTCTGTATTATATGAAGTTGGTTGAACAGGTGACATTAGCCCTTGCAAAGTCTTAGAATAGCCTCTGATCCAATACAGGTGTGGGCATATAGACATCTACAACTCTGTCAGTGCTGACAGCCTCCTTGGTTTGGATATTAAGCAGCAGGTTAGGAGAGTAAAGGATTTGCATTCCTCATGCAGTGGTGGGGTCTTAGGTCGAAACCTGTTGAACTTGCCTGTCATCTATTCTCCATAGAATCACCTTTCCTCGTTTACTAAGAGAGAGGTGTGAGATGGAAACACAGGATAATGTTCCTTTTCCCAAAAGACTTCGCCTCCTCGGGACCCCGTAACAGAGCTGATAGCTGCGCTGAGTGCCAACCCGTTGACCCGAAGCCCTTCGGGCAGCGGCTGAGCCAAAAGGGCTAGGCGTCCCTTTGATAGGCATGCCGACTGAGAAGGCTCTTGGCTGGCATCGCAGCTGATGCTACTTTCCCCGCGCTGGCAAGACTTCTCCGCTAGCCCCGGTTACCCCCCTCTCTCTCAGCAGCTTATTTGCTAATTTCCTCCCCCCCCCCCCAATCCCCGCCCGCCTCCTGCCTCGCAGCCTGCCTTCCCCTTTTCATCACCGCCTTCCCCTGGCAACCCGGCGTGTTCACACATTTCCTAATGTTCCGATGCCCTCTGGTTAAAGGATTTAGAGCCCTGTTCCCACCCAATCATTTGCATGCGTTTAACACTCCGATTGCCCCCCGTCTCCCTTGGCATTTGTCAGCCTCATTCTAACCCCCTCCCCCCTCCGTTCCTCTCTCGTCATTCCCAGCTATTAAAGCATTTACTGAGGGGGTGGGGAGGAGGTGAAGGGGGGGAGGGTAGCCCGGGCAAAGGAGGAGGCGAAATCAGTGGCTGCGGTGGTCGGTTCATGTCTTTATTGATTGTTATGCAAAAGAACGGAAAAGGGGGGGGGGGATAGAATACGGACGTGTTTCTCCTCCATCCACGTCCAGCATCTACTCGTTATATAGATATGTAGATATCCACCTATCTCTATAGAAGCAAAACACAAACTCCGCGCCTCCCTTTTAATTCATCCGTCCGTTCATTCATCCATCCATTATGGTGGTGGCGGTGATTGTTTCCTCTCCTGCGTGCAGACGGTTTCCGACGTGACTTTCTTTCTTCCAGTGGTGCCCGTTCCCCGCGGAGAGGACGATGCAGCGGAGGCGGCTGCTGCCTGAGACTTCGCCCTCGGGAGAGATGAACCCCCAAGAGGATTAAAGGGCAAGGCTTTCCCCCTTTCCCTCCCCTCGACCTCCCCTCCGGCCCCCCAGGCCCCGCCCCGGCTCCCCCGACGGCGGCCCCCGTGGCCCTCCTCCCCGCCCTGCCCTTCCCCCACCTGGCCCTCCCCGGGCCCCCTTTCCTCCCCTCCTCCTCCTGCTCCTCGTCCTCCCCCTTCGCCCCCACCCTGTTGCCCCAGGCGCACCCCCACCCCCCGCACCCGCTGGGCACCATGAACACCAACGTGTGCGTGGAGACGGGGCCCAGCCCGGAGGCGCCGGGCGGCCTGCCCAAGGAGAACCACCTGCCCGACGGCGCCCTCAACTCCCTGGTGGATTACAACTCGGAGATGGAGCGCTACCGCTCCTTCGCCACTTTCTACAAGGCCAACGGCGGCGCCTTCCCGCAGGCGGCCAAGATCGCCCGCATCACCACCCCCATCTTCCCCAGCGCCGCCGCGGCCGCCGCCGCCCGCATCGGCATGTCCCCCTGGAACTGCGACACGGCCACCGCGGCCGCCGCCACCGCCATGCTCTGGGGCAGCGGCGCCGGGGGCGGAGGGGCCGGCGTCGGGGGCCCCAACCCGGCTGCCGCCGCGGCCGGTGGCGTGGCCCGCAAAACCGCCGTTTCCGCCGCCGCCGCCTCGTCGGTTTCCGCGTCGTCTCCGGCTAACTCGCTGCACGGCGGCGGCGGCGGCCCGGGCAGGAGCAACGTGGGCGTCGGGGCCAGCCTGCACCACCGGAGCGAGTCGCAGCGCCTGGGCAAGGGCGGCTGCGCGCCCGCCGAGCAGCAGCAGCAGCAGCAGCAGCAGCCCTCGCTGCAAATGGCCAACAGCAACTTCCTCTCCCAGTTGGGGCCGGAGCACTGCCGCCCTTTGCCCGGGGAATGCATGAACAAGCTCAAGTGCGGCGCCGCCGAAGCGGAGCTGATGAACCTCCCCGAGCGCGTGGGGACTTTCTCCGCCATCCCGGCTTTAGGGGGCATCTCGTTACCGCCGGGGGTCATCGTCATGACGGCCCTGCACTCGCCCGCCGCCGCCTCGGCCGCCGTCACAGACAGTGCGTTTCAAATTGCCAACCTGGCAGACTGCCCGCAGAGCCATTCGGCCGCTGCCTCCGCCGCCGCCTCCGCCTCCTCTTCCCTGGGAGCCGCCGGAGGAGGAGGAGGGGGAGGAGGAGGGGCCGGAGCAGGAGGGGGAGGCTCGGGCGGCGCCGGAGCAGGAGGCGGCGGAGGGGCCGGCAACCCCGCCAAGAAGAAGAGGAAACGGTGCGGGGTCTGCGTGCCTTGCAAGCGGCTCATCAACTGCGGCGTCTGCAGCAGCTGCAGGAACCGCAAAACGGGACACCAGATCTGCAAATTTAGGAAATGTGAAGAGCTAAAGAAAAAACCTGGCACTTCGCTAGAGGTCAGAGGAGATGATTTCTTTCTTCCCAGCCTCCCGCCGTCCCTCGTGAACCCCCTGCCCCCACCACTACAGTGCTTCTTGTCTAGTTTCAAGATGCAGCATCCCTTCTCTGAAGCCTCCTTCAGGTTGTGAGGGTCTGGTTCTTGGTTGGTTTTTTCCCTTTGTTTTTTCTTCTAGTCTTTATTTTTTTTAAAAAAATTTTTTACTGCATAGGGGACTGCAGTGGCTTAGTGGTTAAAGACACTGCACTTGACGACTGGAAGGTCGGCAGGTCAGCAGTTCGAGAGTACTGAGTGAAGGAGTGAGCGCCTGTCATCTGTCTCAACTCCTGCCAAGCTAGCAGTTCGGAAGCAAGATACTGCAAATAGATAACTAGGTACTGCTTCAGCGGGAAAGGTAACAGCTATCCATGCAGTCTGGTGTCTAGTCATGCCTGCCACATGACCATGGAAACATCTGCACACTCAGACAGCACTGGCTCTTTGGCTGTTACTGCAGACAGCACTGCCCCTAGAATCAGACACGACTGGCTTTTGAGACCTTTATGTTACTGCACACACAGCTACTGGGCAGGGGTCTTGGAACTACCCTGAACTCCATTTTAAAGGGGAGGAGGGTGGCAGGGCCCCTGGAATAAAAGGAAACAACAGCATCAAGCCAGGGGATTTTGGAGTTTCTTCATTTTAGTAGGGTTGGTTTTTTCTTTTAAATTACCTCTTGGAGGCAAATGTTCATTCATTCATCTTGCTGTTTGGGAAGAAAAGTTTGCCCTTTATATATGTAAACATTGAGACCTGAAGGTAGCTGAGCAGGTGGGTGGGAATAGGAGCACATCTTACACAAGTTGAATTTATCACACTATAAATTAGCCTGAACAAAATCTGTCTATTTTTTTTCTGTTACAAAACCAGTTCTGACTGGTAACATGTACACATTAAAAAAAAAAAACCCTATGTGAAACTAGTGGTCATAGGCGAATCTTCTGGAAACTTGAAATATTTTAAACTGCACACGGAACCTTTGTTTTCATTTCCAAATTCATTATGGTCATTAGAAGGATCCATTCCTTGCTGTCCCACTTCTTTAGTTTACTGTGTGGATTCTGCTTTGTTTGGAAGTTAGCTCAATAAATTTAGGCCCCTTACCATTTTTATAACTCATAAGTTCAGAAAAAAGAAATGATAGCTAGCTCATTTTTAGGGTGACTGTTTAGGTGGAAATATGATGTGAGAAAACAGTTGGTGATAAGGGATAATCTTGCTGGTGAAATATGCCAAGAAGAATTTACTTTTTAGCAATGCATCCTTACCAAAAATAGCCCTTTGTGGTATGTTTTTACAGTTGGGTAAAATACATCTACGGCTGAAGATATTATGTGTGACTGAAATGTACATAAATTTATTTTTTAAAATGTGTCCTCAGAATTGGAAATGTATTGCATATCTATCTCAGAGCTGTAAAGGCAGGTTTTCAAGTCTGATAGACATACATATGACAAACAAGAGAGGGGATACTGTGGAAATTTCAGTTCATGTATTTAGTTTAGCAGACAACAAAAGATACAAATGTGTAAATGACTAATAGTATTATTTTTAGATGAAGGGAAACAAGAGAAAAGACTTGCAATCATATTTAAACTACTCATATTAAAGTTATAGTCTTGCTGGGTAGATGAACATATCAGATGAGACACTGTTTGGTGGAGAAAAACTCATTTGGTACAAAAAATTACTTCACTGTCTGAGAGATGTAAAATGACCAAAACTAGCAAGACAGTAAGAATTATGACCGTGGCAGACAAAAGAGTTTTATTTTATAAATGGATACATTTTACTGCTATTAATGTTACCATTAATTTAAGATCTTTGTTACAAACAAACAAACTTGGGTGATATTAATTTACTTTTGCCCTAGCCAGATTGAACTATCTTTTGGAAAGTTTAATAACCCATTCTTACACTTTCTCCCATAGCAGTTTATTGTGCATATATAGTAACTGAATATCACATCAATGCAAAAGTTTCTATGAATTATATTTGAGATGGTAGAAATCAGTTGTATATAGATTTGCCTGTTATTTTTTTGATTGCAGATGCACTCCTGTTTATTTCATAGAACATTTCAAAGAATGTATATTGTGATTTTTACAATAAACAGTAAATTCTGGATTTGAACACTGAACAATAACTAACAAAGATTTTTCTTCATTAAGTGTAATCTCTTGTGCTTTTTTTGATACTCTTTCTTAGATACTATGGCCCCAATCTGGCTAGTTATTTATGACTAAAGTATGGCTGTAGTCTTGAAAACATTCTCATGGAAGTGAACCTCACTCAGGACAGTGGAATATAGCTCAAAGTAAACATGGTTAGGATCATATTCATTGGGGCTTACTCCCAACTCAGTGTGCATAGGGTTGAAACCTTCACAAATAACTAGGTGTCAGAAGGTTCATTTTTCCAGGCCTCACATGCTGGGGATGGAAAAGAAAATATTTAAGAGTTCCTGCAGGCAATAGAATGTTGCATGCAAATGTCCTAGATTTGGGGAAAACTAAATGGGAAGCATAAACTGGGAGACTTAAGCAGGGGTGGAATGATGGATTGAACATTCTGCACTGCCTTCCTGTTCTTCTCTGTAAACATCTGCTCCATTCCTAGAGAAGCAGCATAAAAGCCTTTTGTTTTTCTCAAAACATCTTCCCCCCCCCCACTATGGTTCACAGCCCTTATTTTCCTCAGGTTTGTCAACTGTAAAAAAGTAATCCATTCTGTAAACTTCTCCTAAAGTTTATAACTATATCCCAATTAATATCCTGTGGAAATTAAATTTGTTTAGGACAAGTGTGTTCAAAACTTTAGGTGCAATTTTTGATTGTAGAGTAACATCAGGAAATGTAGTGAGTGTAATGAAAACAGGCCAGAGCGCAAAGCTAAATTATGAATGGAGAGTTGGCAAAAATTTCAGAATTCCAATATCTATGAAAAAAAGTGTTAAGTATTTGTTACATTGTATGCGGCCCATTAGCAAAGTACTCTGGGTGATGAAAAAAAAAACATAAGAAACCATACAAAAGTAAACTCCACATTGATGGCAATAGGTAACAGCTAATTATGTAAGAAAAATATATCACCAAATATCAAATAAAATTACAACTGCAAGTAAAAAAAAATCAGCTTCATGTGAAGGCTATTATATCATGATGGTCAGAATCCAGTGATATATGTCTCCACTGATTCTGCTAGAATCAATGGGTCCTCCACCCCAAGGGTATCCTAGAGCATTGCCTGGAAAGCTATATCATTTTTTTTTTTAAAAAGGGTTGTTTTTGTAGGGATATTACCATGGAGGGCTGAAGTACAATGGGATGGAGAAAGAAGTTCCTATTCCATTGACTTTGTTCACCAAAATACACTATTACCTCTTGGCCCCCATATTATAGTTGGTTTAAAGTGTGTACGGTAGAATGCATAGAATGCATAGAATAACTGAGTAGGAAGAGGCCCTTTAGGACATTGACTCCAACCCCTAATTCTTTTAGGACCACTTTCCTTTGCTTCTTACCAATTTGTTTCCTCTTTCTTATTTACATATGCACACATACAGTTCTTTACAGCCATTCATAGATAGGCAATGCTGCTTTTTTCTTTTTTGGACTTCAGCCTCCAGTGTGACTATGGGATTTTTAAGAACTATAATCCCCAAACTGCAACATTTACCATCTACCATTATAACCGTGAAAAATAAAGTTAGATTAACTTTTACTGTAACCAGTCACAAAAAAATATGGTGGGATGTGGCTAACATGCTTACAGGCACAATGTGTGGTAGTCAGGAAGAAGATCAACATTGGATTCTTCTTCATTTCTCTCCTATCTTCTTTTTGTTTTAATTGAATAATAAAGAATGACAACATGACTGCCTAAAGTACATGTGGAGCAACAGGATTGTGGTTGTAAGGCAACCAGCTAGAAGCACGGCAGAGAATAACAGGGCCTACGTGACTGAACTGAAGTGGTTGCAGATCACAGATTCCCTGCTGAACTGGCTTCTCATTTCCTATGGGTTTGCTTCGAGTTACATAAAAAATTAATTTCTTGGTAGTTGTAGTTTGACAAAGGAATTTTCCCAAGTGCTAAACTACAACTACCAAAATACTATCTGGGGTAGACTGGGATCTGCAAACTACAAAAGAGCCTTCCCAAGCTCTGATATCACCTTGCCTCCAAGTTGCACATTTCCTTTCATCAAAAGGTGCCTTCATTTTGATAGTTTCACGTCTGGCCTAGACACGGAAGAAGAAACATGCTCAGCTCAAATTTTTATGTGTAGGAACAGCAAGTCTTTGGAAGGGGAACAAACCTCTCCTCCAATCTTTATCTTTGGGGTGGAGGAAAGAATCTATTCAGGTTTATAGCCAGAAATGTTTTATACTGGCCATCCTTTTAGTGGAAGGGCAAAAGATATAATCTTTCTTTCTGCTCATAAAAATTAACTCTGTTCATTGCTCATAGGCAACATGTACAGTATTACCAGCTACAAGTAAATAGAAAATTGGCTGCCTACAAACGGATTATTTTATACCTGACCTTTATACTTCTGAGAGAAACCCTGCCTCCCAACATTTAAAAAAGAGAAAGAAAGAAGAAAGTAAGAAAAAAGAATCTGGAATTGTTTTTCTTAAATGTATCTCACCCAAAAAAGCACTTTAGTAAATGACTTTTTTTAAAAAGAAAGTAACACATAACAATATGAACATTCAGTGTGGAAAATTAATAATAGCAAATACATAAAATAAGATGGATGTCATCTACAGGCCTGTGAATTTCACCCATCCACATTTAGATTTACAGTATGTTTAAAAAGACATAATCATCATTTATCCAGAGAGACTGCTTATTTGCCTCCCATTAGTGTATATTAATATAATTCCTACTGTAAATTATAGACTAAAGGGCAGGGCTAACATTGCATCTCTTATGCATTGACAAATCAAAGGGGCTGATTCTGTTTCATTTTGTTTGTCATTTTGTCATGTGACACTGACTCCAGGGACAATACGCTCTCATTTAACACTTTGTGGTGGTTGTTTTTGTTTGTTGTTGTTTTGCTTCCGAAAACCGCATTCCACAGAATAGACTCAGGCAATGAGGGCTTGAACCACAATATTTCAAAACTGATTTCTTGAACAATATGTTTTGCACATTACCTTTTTAATGTCTCCATTTCAAACGTTTCTTCTCCCTTCCCAGTGTTTCTCTTTCCTATGTTCATATTAGACATGACTGTGGTTATTAAACTTTCCAATAGGGCAGCAATCTATTTCAAGAAGAACTATTTAAGGGCGCTAATCACATCCAGAAATGAAGTCTGTGACACTGGAAGAGAAGTCCACAACCTGGGACTTAAACCTGATCTGCCAGTGGTTCCAACATGTCCTGCAAAAGATCTGGCGATGGCCTCTCCATGCACAAACCTTCCATGCTATATTTACAGAAAAATATGTTTCTTTGAGAATTTATGACACGGGTTCCCAACCTTTTTATACTGCAGGCCTTACCATGCCCCTCCATCAGCTGATTGGGTCAGACCATACCCCCAGAAGTGGAAGTAAATGCACCTGTTTCTGCATTTACAACTGCCACATGCACATTCGTGGCTGTCGTAACTGCATTTAAGCATGTGTTGGCATGTTTTAAGGCTGTCATAAACATACCTGCTTCCACTTCCAGGTGCGGTGGCAGGCCACATGAAATGGACCCGGCCCACAGGCCATGGGTTGGGAACCCCGATTTATGATATTTTTAAAAAGGAGATCGTGGTGTAAAATGCTTTTAAACCAAATGAGTGAGAAACACCTTTTGCTCTTACTGGTGGAAGCAGTAGCAGGCTTTTAGTCTTAAAATGCAGCATGGTATACCATAGCCACATGGGAAAATGAGGTCGTGGGGCTGGCCGTTTGCTGTTTGCTCTGTGTTTTTCTGGAGGAGAGGGAATGTTGTTAAAGTAGCACCACAGAGCTCTGTGGATAGGGATCAATTAGGAAGCGCCTCAGAGGATATATTCCACCCCCATCCTTTCTGGAGCTGCTGCAGTTTGCATTCTGTGATGGCAATCAGTTGTGTAGAAGGAGATCATGGGAACCTGAAATGGAACAGGCAGCTAACATGATTAGGGTAACTTACTGGAAAGTCAGCAGGAAAGATGCTCTGCTTTTTTGGCTCCTACAGCTATGCCAGAGGGAGAAAAATATCCAACCTACATACACTCAATATTTGGTTGATGCTCTGTTTTGAACTAGGGGACTGTGGTGGCTTAGTGGTTAAGAGACTAAACTTGACTGGAAGGTTAGCAGGTCAGCAGTTCGAGACCTGAGTGCTGCACAATGGAATGAGCTCCTATCTCTGTCCCAAGCTTCTGCCATCCTAGCAGTTTGAGAGCAAGACATTGTAAGTAGATAAATAGGTACCACTTTGGTGGGAAAGTAAACAGCATTCTGTGCACTCCAGTTTCTAGACATGCCTGCCACGTGCCCATGGAAACATCTGAAGATGCAGACAACACTGGCTCTTTTGCTATAAACAGAGATGAGCACAGAACCCTAGAGTTGGATATAACTGGCTTTTGAGCAAGGGAGACCTTTACCTTACCTTTACCTGTCTTGAACTGCCTCCACTGGGGCCATGATATGGTCAGGTCTCTAAGCTATATTATCTATAAAGTCATGGTAAGAGTCGTATTCCAGTCCCTCTAGTCCTTTCTTTGCTGAGACTCCAATAAAGTCAAAACACCGTTGTATTATTAATGTACTAACATCCCTACTTTGCCAGAATGGAGTCTAGATCAGGAGTTCTCAACCTTTTAAAGCTGGGGACCAGGTCGCCCTCCCTCAGACAGCGTCAGGGGCCAGATGGCCATTTTGCCCTTCCTCCACCCAATGGCACTTCCTGGTGTGGTGGAGGCAGTGGGGGGCCACATGAAATGGTGCTGTGAGCCGCACCTGACCCACAGGCCGCAGGTTGAGAATCCCAGGGCTATTCATTGGAGTGAGAAAAAGCTGGTGTAAAATAAGCTTAATTTCACTGTTCTGAAATTAGTTGAGCTCTTGTTTGTCACTCCCCCCTGCCAATGTTGAGCTGTAGCAGCCACATATTTCACTGTGAGTAGAAGCAGGGCTTTGTTTCTTAACCCATGGATGTTATCTTTTTGCACTCTGCATTAGTATGTACTATTTGCTAATATGTAAATCCTGAATTAATAAGCAGATTGAAGTCCTCTGAGATCTTACTAAAATAGCATGCATCTTCCTACTTCAAGGCACATTTTCTGAAGTAAAGAAGCAATACCCATGGTAGTTAATGTGAATTTTTCAATCCCTTGGTCTTCTCTTTATGGAGCAGTTAAGCAGGCTCTGCTACCTACCTAGAATCACTGGGTCTGTTTACTTAATTTTTTTAATGGAACCATTGGCTTTTTAATCAATGATCTTAGATATTTTTCAATGGTGGAAATGACTGGCATTTTTAATATTGCCATGAGAACTGTTCTACATCAGCCAATGTCAGGCTGATGGATTAAGATATGGGATATGATCTCATAACTCTGTTGGCATAATTTTTAATTGTGAATAGTTGTAAATTAAGAAGTCAGTGCAGCCATTTGGAGTCACATGACTGATATGCAACAACAAATGTTTATAACAACTTTTGAAATTACAGCAGTTAGCGGTTGAGATTTATAGCTGTGAAGATATGCCAGTGGATATAAACTTACAGGGTTCTGGTCATAGTTTCTTCACTGATCAGCTGTTGTAAAAACTCATTAACCTTTAAAATCCAAGACCTGATATGCCTCTTTAAACCAGCAGAATCAGATAATAGTTACCCAGTTTTCTTTGGTTACACCAGTTTCTATATTATTTATGTGTTTATGTAAGCAACAACTCAGTGCCACCAGGGACTGTGGTGGCTTAGTGGCTAAGACGCTGAACTTGATGACTGGAAAGTCGGCAAGTCAGCAATTTGAGACCCAAATGCTGCATGATGGAATGAGCTCCCATCTGTTCCAGCTCCTGTCATTCTAGCAGTTTGAAAGCAAGAAATTGCAGGTAGGTATATAGATACTACTTCAGTGGGAAGGTTTGGGCAATGACAAAGTGAAGAAAGTGGTTTCATTTTGGCAGTCTAGGGTTTGATCAGGACACAAAAGAAGAAGTAGAAGAAGTGGGAAGGTAACATTGTTCTGTGCTCTACAGTGTCTAGTCATGCCTGCTACAAGACCACAGAAATGTCTGCCGATTCAGACAGCACTGGTTATTTGGCTGTAAATGGAGATGAACAGTGTACCCTAGAGTGTGACTGGCTTTTGAGCAAGGGTGACCTTTAACTTTACCTTACTCACAAAATGTTTTACATATCACCACAAAATGGTAAAATACTATAAACTAAAATAGAAGGCAGTTTAAAATAAAACAGTATTAGAACTACTGTATTATATTCTCAAAATTTTTATCTTTAAAGGTAAAAGTAAAGGTCTTCAGTAGTGGACAGCAAAAAAAATTGCTACCACACTGTGGGTGGAGCCTATGTCATGGGTGGAGCCTACATCATGGGTGAGCACTCCCCCCCCCGCCCTGAGGCCACCCAATTTTGCTACCCCCTCCCGTGTATGTGTGCAAACCTGTTGCTGCCCACCACTGAAGGTCTCCCTTGCTCGAAAGCCAGTCATATCCAAATATAGGGTTCAGTACTCATCTCTGTTTCAAAGCCAAAGAGCCAGCGCTGTCTGCTTTTGCAGATGTTTACATAGGCTAAAATTGTATTATAAAATACTTTTTCAGCTGTTTCAGATTACTCAATCTGATCAGCTGCTTCAGATCACTCAGGCCTGCTGTGAACCTTAAATCATCTGAAAGGAAATTCCACAATGAGGGAGACTCCATGCAAAAGACCTTCTCTCTCTCTGCTTTACAGATAGATGGATCACTGGTAGGTTTGCAACCATAAGCACATTTATATGAATGAAGTGAATCCTTCTGGTAACTTGGAGCCAAATTGCTTCGGCATGGTTAACCACAGGTCTTTGAACTGGGCATCTGTGACTCATTATCTAGGCAAGGGGTGAGTTTCTCCAGAGCTCATGGGATGCTTCTGGGGTTTAGATATGCACTGGTCCCCATTTCATGTTCGAAATATTTCAAGGCATTTTGAAAGACATGAAGCATCTATGATACATGTGTCACTTTTAAATAGGACTGTTCATAGTTCTCCTGTTTCAGGCTGGATGTCAG
This sequence comes from Furcifer pardalis, assembly GCA_030440675.1. NCBI lineage: Eukaryota > Metazoa > Chordata > Lepidosauria > Squamata > Chamaeleonidae > Furcifer > Furcifer pardalis. The sequence goes on from CP126892.1 coordinate 81,141,451, forward strand.
TTTGTGATTTGGGCTGTATCTGATATCATTTGTGCCCTAAATCTGAATTATTGTGCCTCCGACCCTTTCATGAAAGGTGCTCACAAATGTCTCCAAAATTAGTGGCTTATCTTTTAAATAGTTTAGTGCTCCATCTCCTCCAGCAATATTTAGGACTAAAAATCCACTCTTCAACACTGGAAGTGGACTTCTGGTTTCAATATCTTCATTTGCTCACATTTTGGTGGTCTGTATACCATTGGGGCCTGGGAGAAGAAAAATTGACCCCCAAACCCACCAGAGTGGCCCCACTTGAGTACAGAGGGTTGTTTTTAAATTGTTTTTAGAGTTCTTAACTGTGTTTTGTATGTTTGTCGATTGGTTGTAATCCACCCTGAATCGCTTATGTGAGTAGGGTGGAATATAAATTTAAATAAATAAATAAATAGCTGTAAGTATCCATGTAAACATGTGCATATGCAGAAAAAGTCACAATCTCATGACTGAAACAGCACAGTTTTCTTCTGTTGCTTAACTTCAGTTGCTACTAATGGAGTTCCCAGAAGTTTGAGCCCATAAAAATGTTCCCCTCTTTTTCTCCAGTTTAGGTTTAAAGTGAAAATAAGGAATGAACAGCTATTAGTTCGAACCTGAAGGGATTTTTATTTGTATGAAATGGGGGGAAAGCTAATTAGTCCAGGATATAAATCTGGAGAAGTTTACTAGTCCATACCAATTTTTAGATGTTTGTCTCTCAGCACATCTCTATTAATCATTAATAGTATTTCTCCTAATTTATGCAATGAATAAATTTTGAATTGAATCCATGCAAAAACTAAATGAACCTTCTTTTCAATATTCAGCCATTATATGTCCCTTGTCCCTTTCAATAAAAAGACATAGATATAACTCAGTTGTTCTGCCTCTTTATCATTGGTTTGAAAGCAGCCTAAATGAGATGGCTTAATTTCATTGAGAATTGTCAGCTACAAACAGTCTGTTGCCTTGATCAAGAATGACCGACCAGCCTGAAATAGTAAAGTATAATGTTGGTGCATCATTTGGCCAGGTTATCCTGCTATGGTAATAGAGTAGACCAGTGATGTCTAATCTTTGCACTCCAGGTGTTCTTGGAGTTCAATTACCAGAAGTCGAAGTCAGCACTCCTTCTGATCAGGGCTTCTGGGAACTGAAGTCCAAGAACACGTGGAGTGCCAAGGTTTACCATCACTGGAGTACACCATACTGCCAGCAACTCAACACTGAGTGTCAGGTGGTGGTTAACTAACCTTACCACCCTGAGGACTAACAGCCTTGGGTGCCAAAGTCTATGGGGAAGAGTGATGGTTCTGAAGTGGATTAAGTCCCACTTGAATCCATCTTGATGGAGGGCAACACCATCAATATTGGCCTGAGGCTGAAGAGGACTTTGCATGCCAAAAGTGCTGAAGACCAGAAAATGACTCGCCGAGCTGGATCAGTGGTATGGATGACATGCTGGAAGGCCACTGTATTGTATTCTCAGGACAGTCCTCATGGCTGATCGCCATGAGGATTACCAATATTCAGATACAGCATCAGAAGAAGACATGTTGATGCAACTAAGCTAACAGCTGTCAGAGGGGCCATGACAAACCTACTGGTAAAAGATCACTGTGACATCAAAGCAGGTGAGCCAATAATGAAAAGGAATGAGGATCAAAGCAAAGTGAGAGAAAGCAAAAGCAGAGTGTGAGGGAAAATTAAGAGTATGTACAGTCAAACAGTATAAGATCAGAAAATGGAGAGCATGTCCATCAACAACGCAACATTTCCATAGCTTGAAAAATTACCTTTTAAATTAAAAAAAGCAAGTTATTGCCAACTAAATTAACTTAAGTGGTCTTTCATGCATAATTGTATTTTTCCCCCACTATGGATATGGAAGGGACCAATTGAATGAGACAGTGGCATAAGAATGAACTAGAAAATGTTACTGCTTTATAAAGAAGTAACAATCCTCAAATGTATGAAATGTAACTTCACTGCCATCTTTTTATAGAAATAATGTAACAAATAAGTTCTCTATGGTTTGTTACTTATAGTGTATCATGTCAGCTACGATCCAGTCTAAAACAGCAGTAGCACTAAACATTTAAAAATAATTGCTAAATAAATAAAAAAATTGAATAATTTAATATTTATTGAACATTGCAGCAGAGTGTGTAAGATATCAAAACTAAGACTCAGAAGTCTTGTGTTCAAATCCTCATTCAGCCATGAACACTTGAGGTTTGTGTGGAAACAGTAAAGCACTTATTGAACATTTCACATACTGTACCTTGAAAACTCTGTTAAGGTCACCATAATTTGGAAATGAATGTATGGTGCTTATATTTTCTTATAAAGGTCTCCCTTGCTTGAAAACAATTTGTGTCTGACCCTAGGGGGCGATGCGGCTCTCCACTTACAGCCAGAAAGCCAGTGCTGCCTGCCTCTGCAGGTCATGTGGAAAGCATGACTAGATGCTGGAGTGTACAGAACACTGTTACTTTTCCTTTCAAAGCAGTACCTACTTCTCTACTTGCAATTTATCCGTTCCCACGGGGTGAGGTATCATCAGTATCTCAACAATACATTTCAGCTTGTGGTGATCCCAGCGATGCACCCAGAGTCCTTTCCAGGTGCCTGGAGGTTGTTGGGGCCTGGATGTGGGACAGTGGGCTACAACTGAATCCTAGCAAGACTGAGTGGCTATGGGTTATGGGCCCCACATTATCTTGGGAGCTACCATCTTTGGTTCTGGATGGGGCTACTTTGCCCCAAACAGACCCGGTGCATAATCTAGGGGTCCTCCTGGACTCACATCTACTGCTTGAAGAGCAGGTGGCAGTTGTGGCCAGAAGGGCTTTCGCACAACTTCGTGTCGTACGCCAGTTACAGCCGCTCCTAGATTGGAACTCCTTGCTTATGGACATGCACATTCTAGTCACCTCCAGACTTGACTACTGCAATGCACTCTACATGGGGCTGCCCTTGATGACCATTCAGAGGCTGCAACTGGTCCAGAATGTGGCTGCTTTGGTGGTGATGGGGTGTGGGCGGTATGCCCGTGCCTCGCCACTGCTTTGGGAGCTGCGCTGGTTGCTGGTATGCCTCCAGGTGCAATTCAAGGTGCTGGTCATTACCTTTAAAGCCCTACATGGTAGTGGGCCAGGATACTTAAGAGACCGCATCACCCCAAGAACATCTATCTGTCCCACCAGAGTGGACCAGAAAGGCTCTCTAATTATTCTGTCTGCTAGAGAGGCACATTTCTCTAGCACTAGAAGGATTGCCTTCTCAGTGTCTGCTCCATCCCTATGGAACCTCTTGCCAACTGAGTTGTATCTCCAGATGGAGTTGCTACCCTTCAAGAAAGGTTTAAAAACCTGGCTGGCAGAGCAGGTGTGGGGCACCAGTAGTGCTTTGGCCCCAGCCTGCTGCTTGATTTAAGAATGCTCTCTCCCTCTTTTTAAACTGGCGGGAGGGTAGGGAATGTTTTGTGGTAGTTTTTAATGGGGTTTTATTTGTGATTTTTAAAAATGTGATGGTTTTTGATATCTGTACGCTGCCCAGAGCCTTTGGAATTGGATGTCAATACAAATCCTAAAAATAAATAAATAAATAAATAAATAAATATCTTGCTTCCAAACTGCTAAGTTGGCAGGAGATGGGACAGATGATGGGTGCTTACTCCATCATGCAGCACTTGGGTCTCGAACTGCTGACCTGAAGACCTTCTGATCCTCAAGCTCAGCATCTTAACCATTAAGCACTCTTCTTATAGTTCTTGTCTAACAGTGTCACATGTCAGTCACAGTGTACAAATGTAAATTGTTCAAATTTAGAAGCCACAAGTATAATGCCATAAACCTGAGTGAGGAACCTGTTGTTTGGCCAAAGTTGTGATCCTTCAGCAACCAGCAGTGCTAAGAAGTACAGTTTGTAATCAAACACAGGTGAAGTTAAGGGACATAGCTTCTCCATCTGTGCTGTAAGCAAATGCAACTTGTTTTAAACCAGTTCTCTTGACTAAGTTGACAACTTTACAGATTTTCATGTACATTTAACTTGAGCTTAAAATAACATCTTTTCTACCTGTGATGAAACACATTGTGCTTTTCAAAGTGATTTTTGTTCTAGTGCACGATTTAAGAAAATTGTGTGCCTAGTTAAAATTGATCTGAAGGGAAGGGAACCTTCTGTTAATCATGAGATGCCTATGGCTTAGTGGTTAAGATGCTGAATGTTATGAATGGAAGGTCAGCAGGTCAGCAGTTTGAGAACTGAGTGCTGCAAAATGAACAGCTTTCTCTGTCCCAGCTCCGGCCTACCTAGCAGTTCAAAAGCAATAAGTTACAAGTAGATAAATAGGTACCACTTCAGCAGGAAAGGTAACAACATTCCAGGCAATCTGGAATCTAGTCATACCTACCACATGACCACAGAAATGTCTGCAGAGACAGTGTTGTCTCTGGAGCACTGAAGGGAAATATCTAACTGCTTCTGAGTACTCTATACCTAGGGATCCATGGAATGGGTTGCCATGGGTCAGAATCAACTTAACGAAACATAATTAATTAAGATTAAAATGTGAATGATTGAGCAATGTCCAGTGTTTGAGCAATGTCCAGTCATAGAATCAATGGATGTTTTGCTTAAAGAGGCAATGAATGAAATCCTGGTCATGTTATACCTGAGAAAACGGTCCTATTCCTGTGGTGTATATTTCTCTCTCTCTCTGATTTCTTAACTCATTTTTGCCTTATTAATTCATTCATTCAATTTCTACTCTGCCTTTCTCTTATAAAAAGAGTTCAATATGGTTTACAATTAGATAGAACAAATACAATTAAAAAGAACATGAATAAAAACATGAAACATTAAAAGACAATTAAAAACAAGCCAATAGGAAAAGAGCACCTGTTAAGTTCAAAGCACTTTCCACAGCAGGTGAGGCCAGTTGCCTTCCTGGTTCAAACAAAAGGCCTTTGCATACTGAGAGGTAGAGAAAAATAAGAGTCCACATAGATTCATTAATGTCTGCTTTGAAACCTCATGGAAAATGTTTTCTCCTCTTGGGAAATGGACAGACATCTGATTAATTTATTTCAGGGCTGCAAAATCTCTAGCAAGGCACATGATAGGCATACCAGTTTCATTGTCTGAATAAGAGCTGGTTTGGTCTGCTGGTTTCCATCTATCTGTTCATCCCCAGATTGTGTATCAGCTCCATGGCTGCTTGTGTGATGTTTCACAGCAGTAAACCTAGAAGTGAAATGATAGATAGGCAGAAGACCCAAAAGTTTCCCCAAAATGGGAAACATCTATGGTTTTTAAATTACCATCCCCAGAATTCCACAGCTCCCCCCGGTGGCTTAATGGTTAAGATGCTGAGTTTGGAGACTGTAAGGTCAGGGTTTGATACCTGCGGGCTGCATGAGGATCTTGTGGACATGAAAGGAGCCTCATTCAGGCACCCCCTGAGTGGAGTTTCTCCAGCAAAAATCCTTTCAATCCAGAGTAATCTCTGACACGAAATTATTATTATTCCACGGCCAATGTTATTTCCCATCTCTGCAGCTATTGCCTCACAAACTTCCCAGTTGTGCTGTTCTATTATTGCCCTGGTGGCACAGTAATTAAACTGCTATACTGCAACCAAAAGGTTGTGAGTTTGATCATGACCAGGGCTCAGGGTTGACTCAGCCTTCTATCCTTCTGATGTCAGTAAATGAGTACCCAGCATGTTGGGGGGGGAAAGGCTAATTAACTTGTCAATTGCCCAGAGAGTGCACTAAACTCTATGGGGGAGTATACAAATGTGATTGCTTTGCATTGCTTGTTATAAATTATGTCACAATATCTAACAGTGGAACCAAATAATCAGGTTAATTGTGTGGATACACTTAAGATGCACATTTAAAAATAAATAAATAGATATCATAAAAAAGGCAACCTGGAATAATAAACGTTTGTTAGGACTGTAGTAGGGGTCCTATTCTACAATCCCTCACAATCCCTTCTCCAAATGGTCCCAAGTCTTCTGAGATTTCCCCTGTAGCTGTTGTTTGTATAAGGACAAACCAATGCATATAGTATTGTAATTGTGTATACACAATATTATATAGTTTGGCCATAAGATATCATGACGATTTTTATAATAAGCAACAATACAATTCAAGCAGGTGAAAGGTCAGGAGAGACTGCTGTTTTTGCTCATTCTAGATTTTTGAATATGTTATGTAAACAATGCTGTCTAAATCTGTTCAACATTTTCAAACATAATTTTGAAATATTTCTGTGAATCAATCTTGGCATGTTAATGGGGAGGGGATAGAGCAGTGATGGTGAACCTTGGCACTTCAGGTGTTCTTGAACTTCAATTCCCTGAAGCCATGATCAGGAGGAGTGTTGACTTAGGCTTCTGGTAATTGAAGTCCAAAAATAGCCGAAGTGCCAAGGTTGGCCATCACTGGGATAGAGGCCCTGTTTTCTCCACTTCTGACCATTCTCCACAGAGTGGTAAAGTCTGACGGGGAAATGTCAGCAGAAATTTTCAGATGAACCTGGCTACAGTCCTCCCAATTACCAGGAACTCGGAATATACAGGCTTCTAGATTGCAGGACAGTTTGCATGGGTGTGCAACACCTCTTCAAAACTTTCCAGCAGTGTGATGGAGGAGCCACTCCACAAAAATGGTGTAATGCAGGGTTTCTCAACTTTGAGTCTCCAGGTGTTCTAGGACAGTGATGGTGAACCTTGGCACTGCAGCTGTTTTTGAACTTCAATTCCCAGAAGCCCTGGTCAGCAGGTGTATTACCTGGGTTTCTGGTAATTGAAGTCCAAGAACAGCTGGAGTGCCAAGGTTAGCCACCAGGATTCTAAGACTTCAATTACAGAAGCCCAAGTCAGCATACTTGCTGTTCAGGGCTTCTGAAATTGAAATCCATAAACATCTGAGAGCCCAAGGTTGAAAAACCCTGGTATAATGAACTAGGACTTAGGTGACCCAGATTGTAGTTCCCATCAACTATCAAACTGTCTGGAGACTTTGGGATTGCTAGAAATGCCACAGCAAGAACCCTGCATTTCCCTTGAGACCTGATGGGTTAAAGGAGGAAGCAAAGAAGAAAAAGAAGAAGAAAGATATGGACTTGTCTAAATATCTGGAATTGTTAATATACAGGGTCACGTATTGATCCTATCTTTGAAGAGTCAAGCTTTAAATTGCCACAAGAGCTATTAATTTCTGGTAAAAGATGCTAAGGTCACTGAACCAATTTGTGTTAGACAGGATTCATAGGAAAGTCTTGGAAATAAATACTCACCAGTACTGTTTAATTAATCTTAAACTTGACAATGGATCTTGAAATTCAGAATCTAAGGTGTCTTTGCATTGCTTCTGTGTGGACAGCTGCCTTGCCAAAAGTGACATGGCCCACTTTGTGACATCAGAACAGGAGAGCTGGTGAGGTTTTCATTAAGCCCTTTGATGTCACAGAGAGCCTGGCAAGCCCAGGGCCAAACAACTGATTCACTTTGGGAGGATAACAGAATGTTGTGTGTTTTCATGTCAGAGATTACTCTGGGTTGAAAGGATTTTTAGGGGACCCGAACAAGGCTCCTTTCATGTCCCCAAGTGCAGCTCTCCGGTATTGAACCCCATCCTTCCAGTCTCCAGCTCAGCGCCAAAACCAGTGGTGGCGAACCTATGGCACGCATGCCAGAGGTGGCACTCAGAGGCCTCTCTGTGGGCACCTGTGCAGTCACCCCAGCACAGAGTTCACCCTGACTCTCTGCCCAGCAGCCCAATGGGAGCACTTCCTCCCACCCCCCAGCACAGAGTTAACCGCACCCCTCTGTCCAGCAGCCAAATGGGAGTGTTTCTTTACTCCCTTGTTGCTGTGTTGGCATTTTGTGATAAATAAGTTGGTTTTTTGGTTGCAGTTTGGGCACTCAGTCTCTAAAAGGTTCGCCACCACTGGCCTAAAGCACTAATCCTCCTGGGGAGTTGACCCGGTGAGATCACACCAGATCATTCAGTAGCATAAAATGGAGGACTGAAATAGAAGAGGAAATAAAGCAACCACAAGTGACAAAGTGTGCTGATCCCTCATATTGTCTGACCCTTTGCCAGTAGAGAAAAATATTATGAGACATTACTTACCAGAACATCACTGTTTCAGAAAGAGCATTCAAAAAGGACATTTTAGCTCAGAGCTTAGAAGTCTATCATTCCCAGAACCTTCTAGCCATTAGCCACACTGGCTTGGAGGTTCAGGGAATTGTGGTCTTTAAAAAGAGAACTGTCCCTGGCTCTGTTTGAGGTACAGAGGGATTGTGGTGGCTTAGGGTTAAGGCGCTGAACTTGACGACTGAAAGGATGGCAGGTCAGCAGTTCGAGACCTGAGTGCTGAGTGATGGAAGGAGCAACCATCTCTGTCCCAGTTCCTGCCAACCTAGCAGTTCGAAAGCAAGAAATTGCAAGTAGATAAATAGGGACCACTTTGGTGGGAAGGTAAACAGTGTTCTGTGCACTCCAGTGTTCAGGCATGCCTGCCACATGACCACATAAACCTCTGTAGCACTGGCTCTTTGGCTATAAAAGGAGATGAGCACTGCACCCTAGAGTTGGACACAGCTGACTTTCAAGTTAGGGAGACCTTTATTTTTACCCTATACCTAATGAGTGTGTTTTCCTGAAGTACCAAAGACTGTGCTTGAATGTACAGTACTGTATGTATGAAAACTCACATTTGAATCAGGCTCCCTCCTCCCCACATTGCTGTTATCATGTTGCCTCTCATGCAAACACCTGTCTTCAAATTGAATTATTCTGCAGGGTAATCTAACCCCCCCCCCCCCATCAGCATCATATGTTTTCTCTTGTTTATTGAGTTATGTTGTTCCATACTTCAGATGCGACAGCCATTTAATAATCTTGAAGCTTCAGCTCTGCAGGGGCTAAAAAGATCCCAGCAGGCTTGTTAACTTCTGCTCTGAAACATTATGGGAAATATTTTCTCCTCCTAGGAATCCATGGGCTTCCGATTAATTTATTTTAAGGCTATAAAAATCCATAGACAGGTATGTGGGAAGCATATTGAATTCCCCTCTCCTCTCCACATTTTCTAAGTGTCATTTTTTCCTTTTCAGATTTAGAGACTTCTTTTCATGTTGTGTAAAGATTCTTGACAAATAAATTATTTCATAACTCTACAATTTATTTCTCTCTTTGTGAAATATGCAACCGTACACCTCACTAATGTCTGAGGCATTTTTCTTCATCATCCCAGGGGAAGACCTAGCAACTCCAGTTGCCCAGTTGTGCTCCTACCAGAATGATAAATGCCTAGTCGCAATGTTTCACACAGTGAAATTTCAAAAATAGAATTCTGTAATGCTGTCGATGTAGGGCAGCATTTAAAAATAGTATGGAAAATTAAGCAGATCCAAAATATATTGTGCGGACTAATTTCTGGGACTAGTGAATTTGATCATACTGTATATCCCTTGACTTGGCATGGTTTGACTGGCTCCCTGCCAGTTCCCATGCTCAATTTAAGGTGCTGGTTATGAATTAGCAATAGCAGTTACATTTATATACATCCCCATAGTGCTTAGTGCACTCTAAGTAGTGGAAGTTTCACAAGGTAATTAGCATTTTGCCTCCAGTATGCTGGGTACTCATTTTACTGACCTCAGAAGAATGGAAGGGTGAGTCAACCTTGATCTCAGTCAGGATCAAACTTACATCAGCTGTTTTGGCTTAAATACAGACTTATAAAACCCTTAATGGTTTAGGATAAGGATTCTCAACCTTCAGCCCATGGGTCGGATGTGGTCCGCAGCACCATTTCATGTGCCCACACTGCCTCCACCACACCCGGAAGTCCCATGTGGTGGAGGAAGGGCAAAATAGCCATCCAGTCCACGAAGCTGTCCAAGGGAGCATGTTCCAGCCTCTGGCTTTAAAAGGTTGAGAACTCTTGGTTTAGGACCTTGATATGTGTCAGAATATCTTTCTCAGTAATCAGCTAGCAATTTCACCCTCTCCTCTCCTCTCCATCCATGTTGCTAAAAATAGGTATACTGAAGGAGGCCAAAAAAGTGATGACAAGGAGTTGAGTCTTTTCATTGGTGGCTCTCAGTCTGTGGAGTAAGTTAGCACCTGAGATACACCAGGCTCCTTCCCTCCTTATGTTCAGGAAATGGTGACAAGCAGAATGCTTCAAAGTTGCATTCAACAATTGATTCTCCCAGGTGCTGTTAATTTTAAAATATTTATTTCTCTTTTGTATACATTTAGACCTATACTTGTGGACTGCCATATTGATGTTTATTATGTGTGTTGTTGTGGAGTTTTATGTTTTAACCAGTAAACTGCTAAGAGTAATGCTTGCACCAATGGTGTGTGTGTGTGTGTGTGTGTTTTAAACATCTTTTTTTTTAAATGTAGCATCTTCTGTAGTAGTAAATCTTTTTTCTATGGAATGAATGGTTAAGGAAAAGAGAATAAACATGCTAATTTTAAATCAGAGTAGGCAATAGTGGCTCTCTAGATTACTTTCCATAATTTGTAGCCAGTGCAGCTAATGGTGAGAGATTGTTGAAGCTGTAGTCAAAACATCTAGAGGGGACACAGTAGACCACTCTGTTTTAAATTACTTTGAACACAGAAGAGTGTTACAGGTGAACTGGAGAGATATCCAAAACCTGGAAAATGTTGAGAAAGAAATGCAAGTATAATAGAAGCAACTTTTTGGTGAAAATGAATCCAAAGAGAGATTTAGGTGGAATATTCATGTCTCTTTCTCAGAGACAGAATTCTGGGTTGGTATTTGGAACCTGTTAAAAGTAACAAATTATAAGTAATATTGTGGACAAGACAGTTGATATATTATATTGGAGAATTAAAATTCCCTGCAAGAGACATACAGCTTCTTAATATAAAAACCAATTCTACATGTAGAATAAATTGTAAAATTGATTTAAGTATATTCTAAGCTGTTCACTTTGTCTTCTTCCTCTCAGTATTATCATCAACTGAAATCTTCTGTGCCAAAAACATGCCTCTTAACATGTATCTTAATATGATTTCCCCATACAGTATTTGATATACAGTACTTAAAAGTATATCTTACTTGATTTCCTTATGCTTGATTAATATATACGTGTTGATTGGCAACTACATCTGTGAATTGACTCCGCTGCCAAAATAAAATCTAAAACTCTAAAATGTCTAAAACTTTACAATATAAAGCTCCTCCCATGGAACTTGTATCTGTGATGGCCTATTTTGCAAATGGAGTTGATTGCTAAACGCTCTGACATCATGAAGTGAGTCTTCTTCTTCTTCCTTGTCTAGGCCAGATATGAAACTGCCAAAATGAAGGCACCTTTTGGTGAGTTCATTCTGCAGTTCCTTTCACCTGACCTAGAGTGAGAAGGATTAGCCAGCAACACAAGGTTGCCGTTACCAGGGTACGCCCCATTGTGGTTCAGAAACACCACAGTCTTCAAGGAGGCTCTTTCTGTGTACCCCATCATGAAGTGATGGCCATACGTGTGTGAGCAGAATGGAATATTGTTTGTCAGGAATTATAGTAGGGGCTTTTGCTTTTAATGAGTAATGTATTTTCTTTGAATTCTTAATTCCCTGGGCAGAGCTAGAGAAGCATGGGAAACAACCTTCAAATCAGATGCTGCATAGTTTACTTTTAATATAGGCATAACAGGCTGAAAATAGTGAGAGGGGAACTAAGATGATGGATATGGTATGATGTGCTTTAATTGGTTAAAACCCTGGAAGAGGAGGGATGAAGGATATTGGAATGGGTGGGGGGACACGCCATTATTTTGCCATGCCTTAGGAATGCTTGCCATGATCCGTGCTTGTGAGTAAACAATACCAACACCAATTTCAGCACTATGTTTTCAGCCAGTCAGGGCATGTCCTGAGACAGTATGGTGTAAATTAACAACATTTTCTTGCATACGTTTAATTCAGTGGTTCCTAACCTATGGCCCATGGGCTGGCCCTGGCCTGTGGCACCATTTCATGTGGTTCACTCCCACACCCAGAAGTGGAAGTGAGTGTTTTTACAACAGCCATAAAATGTGCATGCCTAAATGTGATTAGGTCAGCCATAATGTGCCCAAGGCTGTCGTAAACACGGAGGTGGGTGCATTTATTTCTGCTTCTGGAGGTGTGGTCCAGCCCGCTCAGCTGTCTGGGGGGCGTGGCAGGCCCACGGCGTAAAAATATTGGGAACCTCTGATTTAATTAATACATTTATATCCTGTCTGTCTAGATTCATGAGTTCCTACTCAAAGCAGTTAAATTGTGGTGGCAGGTTTCAACCTTATGCAATTAACTATAATGAGCTAACCTGACATCATTAACTCTGAAGTAAAAAAATTCCAGTATGAGCCTTGCTGATGGGCCTTTGTGCAGAATTTAGAAGTACTGTATTGCTTTTTCATGTTACAATACTTAATATTTTCCAATCACCATGTGTATTCTGGGATTTGTAGTCCAAGGAAAGTAATTTTTCAAGTTTTGGTTTGGAAATTGAATGAGAGCTGGTAATTGATTTTTAGAGCTTGCTTCCTTTTTATGTTGTGTACTCTTTATATTTTACTGTTGCACTCTTGTTTAATGACTCACTTTAATATTTTATTGCACTTTGGGGAGAGAAATTCTATCAACATAACGATTTTAAAAATAAGCAAATTAAAAGGTGAATAATGTATTGGGAGGCTATCAGTGATGGCATCAGTAAAGATTTTAGCCAAAAGCTATTTCAAGAATTCTGGAGTAAGTGCAGGAAAAGTGAGAAATAATCAAAGGTAAAGGTAAAGGTTGTCTTTGCTCAAAAGCCAGTTGTATCAAACTCTAGGGTTCAGTGCTCATCTCTGTTTGTAGCCCAAAAACCTCGCACTGTCTACATTTACAGACATTTCTGTGGACATGTGGCTGGCATGCCTAGACACTGGAGTGCACAGAGTGCTATTTATCTTTCTACCAAAGTGGTGCCTATTTATCTTCTTGCAATTTCTTGCTTTCGAATTGCTAGGTTGGCAGAAGCTGGGACAGAGATGGGAGCTCACTCCATCATGCAGTACTCGGGTATCAAACTCTGACCTTCCAGTTTTCAAGTTCAGCATCTTAACCACTTGAGCCACCACAGTCCCATGAGATAATCAAAACCCAGAGGCAAAATGCTAGGAGCAGAATTATATTGCCAGAGATCATGCTCTTTGGAACAAAATTGAGCTTGAGTACAGAGGATAATTGTGGAATCAGAAACATGAGCCTGCAGGATTTATCCAGGAAATAGACCTGCCATAGATGGATTTCCGTATTAGGGTGTTATGGCATTGCCAGAAGCTGCAGCAAATGGGAAAACTAGTAGCCTAAGAACAACACAGCAAAATACAGGCGGCAAATAGAATGGTGCTGAGCTAGCCATGCTTTGGGTCTTAGAAAAGGTAGGATAATTGATGGCATTGGAAGACAAACTGAGAACAAGTGAAAGAAAAAGAGAGATCATTTGCTTAGAGGCCAGGAAAGATGCTTGTAGCTATTAATGACTATTCACCACCTGGAGAAGGTCATGTTAGAGGCACGGAAGATAAAAAGCCTGTCTAAAGGAGGTTGGATGCATCCAACCAAGGAAATATCTTTTTTTTAAAACCTAGGGAATCACTCTTTGTTAACTCATAAAGCTAGAAGGGGCATGTATGCCCATGGCAATCATCTGGCCAACGGTTATATCTGTTCAATGTGCCTTACCAGTGCAGCTCATACAATTTGTTTTATAATGAGAGTGAAGGGAGTATTAAGAACAAATGAGTGCTAAGTTTGATGCATCATGCTAGCACTGGAGAAGTATAAGGCAAGCTCTATAGTGTTGTGCCCCTCTCTGCATGCCAGAGCGGTCTGGCTAGCAGCCACTGCACAAGGAGTAGGGGCAAGGGGCAGAGTCTTACTACAGCCTGAAGGCAGAAGTGTTGGTCAGGAAGAGCCAAGTTCGGAAGCTGGTCATTTGGAGAACAGAGACAAAAGGTTGATCTAGAAGAAAAGTTGTGTCTCCAGGCAGAGAGTCCAGGGTTGGCAAACAGGCAAGAGGTACAGGTTTGAGTGGCACAGACACATAGAGATTGTTCTGACAAGGCTTCTGCTGACATGGGTGTCTCTTTAAGAGGGTTCAGGCTCAGGGCTCATATCTGGGGGTGGTCTTTGCAAATGAGTCCTTGCCTCTCTTCTTCACACCTGTAGCTCATTATGCAGCTGCCACCTGCTTCTTTCTGATGTGCTTGGCTCTGCCTCCTCTTCACTGACACTAGGTGCCTCAGCAGCTGCTGGCTGAGCTCCTGTCAGTTCTTGATCAACTTGATCAAGAGAAGGCAATTCTATGCTATCAATGGGCTGAGGTGCTGGGCAGAAAGTCTTCCTCACCTGACTCGGGTTCCAGGGTCACAACATATAGACTCTTTTTGTTTCAGTTTGGAATGGTTGGTGGGATGAGATGGCCCTAAGCTTCCTTCCACAGAAAACTACTGAAATAATCATTTTTCTTTAGGTAATTTTATTTTGACTGGTTTTCATGAGTGTGAGTGTAATCTGTGGTCACTTTTGGGGATGCATTTTGCCTACCTGAGTATGCCTCAACCAAGAAATATTAGCCAGGATCCAAAATCCTGCTTAGGCTCATGCTAGGAATTTGAGCTTTCACACATCTTGGAGAACTGGGTTGGTAAGGGGTAGGGGGAGTTCTGTTCTGTAGCTTGTCTTCCTTCATTTCTTAACTTTGAATGCATGACATTAATTCACTGGGCTCTTAGGCAAGTCAGGCCATCACCTTTTACTACTTTTGTGTACAGACTGTCTCTAGTGCCATTAATTCTGATAAGTCTTTGCCAGCTGCTGAAAACTAGTTGTTATTATGAAGTTTGGTTAGGATTACCTGAAAGTGCTGTTTCATATGTATTATGCAGCTATCAAAATATTTATTTGCTGATGAGTAGCACTCTTGGGTGAACTGCAAATTGGGTTTCTTTATCTCTACCTTTGATAAATGAAGAAATTAACAAGAGAAACCTCACATGCAAACTGAAACTATTTCCATAGTTTCTCTGAAGAACATGCACAGGTGTCTGAATTGCCATGTGAATGTGGTTTAAGGTGGAATTAGGGCAAAAATACATATAAGGTAAACTCTTGTTCATCCTAGCTTAAAGCAAATATTCTTCTTCTTTAAGTGCCATACCTGATTCTGAATATTCTCTATCCTCATGGCAATCAGCCACAAAGATTGTCCTGGGAGCAATAGAATGCAGTGGCCTTCCATTTGCCTTCCGCATTGCAGTGTGACACCCATACCACTGATTCAGTTCTACAAATCCCTTTCTGGACAAGTGAGCTTTTGGCACACAAAATCCTCATCAGCTCCAGGCCAATATTGATGAAGCTGCCTGCTTTCCATCAAGATGGATTCAAGTGGGATTTAATCCATTTGGGGACCATCACCCTTCCCTGTGGACTTCACCACTCAAGGCCATTAGTCCTCAGGATTGTCAGGTTAATTAACTGCTGCCTGATGAGCAGTGTTGAGTTGCTGCCAGTATGATCTACTCTATTACCATAGAAGGATAATCTGGCCAGACTTAATTTGAGCCACGCTAACATAAATGTGCAAAATGCTAGGTTGGCAGCAAATTATTGCTCTATGCAGTTGTGTAATCGGTTGGTCATCCCTGGCACAACCAAGTGTGTAATGCACTGGTGGAAGTATTTTGGGCATGTATGACATTTCTACCTCCGTGCTGGTGCAGCTACTGCAGGCTCAAACTCAAACTGAATGTCTATAATTGTCCAACAGAATTTTGGCTACTAGTACATTAACTTGGATGTTTTCGCTAGAGTTGTGGGAGAATGACATATTCTGACTCTAATAAGGAGCCAGAATCACAAATAAGGAAGCAGACATTTGACATCGCAGAGGCCCAGGGGGAGGTCAGTGAAACATCATGCCACATCCCCCCCACCGGGGCAAGAGCAGGAAGGAGGTGGTGACCAAGATCCCAAATACCATTTGACATTGCAGAGGCCCAGGGGGAGCTATGTTTGAACCATGGTTTAAGAGTAATTATATGATTCTCACAACTTTTCAAGATACTCCGGGAACCCACCAACAGCCAGAGGGGGGAGAGAAATCTATTATTGATTTAGAAAAATGTAATTTTGTGTGTGTTGTGTTGTTTTGCCGATTGTAAGCCGCCCTGAGTCGCCATGGTGAGTGGGCGGTGATATAAATCTAAATAAATAAATAAATAAACCTAGAGAACTGAGGGTACCTGCAATTGAGTCTCCTTGAATCTGGTGCCTTACAGGCATGTTGGACTACAACCTCTATGAGTCTGAGGCTACATGGAGTTGTAGGTCTAAGACCTGGACCTGCCTTGTTAGGAAGGCTGCTGTCAATGTTGTGTATGGTTATGAAGAGTGGGGAACAACTAATTCCTGAACAGGATGTCAAAGATGGACATTCATTACCATCACCGTCATGACTATCATCACCACCACCACCACCACCACCACCACCACCATCATAATCCATCTCGCCTCGCTTCTAGTCATGAATTGCTATGAAAATGCTGATTCATATTATTATTATTATTTAATGTATAATGAGCAAGCTGCTGTGTGATAGATCTCACTTGACAATTGGATCACTTTCATATTCAGCATTACAAGGGATACAACCAAATGGAATTAAAAATATGGTATTTGGAAAGGTATCAGAACATTTTGACAGCTAGTAAACAGTGGAGGAAAATAAATGTAGCTTTTGTAGGGCTCTAACGTTTTTAAAGACCCTAGTGTCTGGTGATGTATTTTTTTTTGTCGGGAAATGCCTTCTGTTCAGTGAAAAACCAGAATGGGAAATAAAAACAATACTGAACTCCCTGCCCAATTCAGTGCAATCATCATGGTTTTTCTTTGGTTCTGGTTTTAGAGAGATAAAGAAGATCTGTAGCATGAAGCTGCTGAAATGGCATCTGGAAATCTATTGAAAACATTTGCCAGGATTAATTTGCCATTAACTTTTTCATGTCCACTGAACTCTACTTCTTTTACCAGTGGATGAGAGGAATGATAGATTGCTTGTGCTTATTATCCCTTAATAAAAGATGAGATGGTTTGGGAAAGAGGCCCAATAACCTACTTTTTCCACAACAAGGAGGAAAGCTATAGTCCAGATTCAAACTGAATAGGAAATTGTCTATTTCCTCAAGGAATGTAATCTTTTATTTGCTTAGTCTTCCCATAGTAAATGGGACAAGTATTTCCTTCTTGAACTTGTATAGATGGATTTTAAAATTCCTTTTATTTCTGTCACTCTTGGAGATGTTCTTTGCATTTTCAAAACTGGTTTTGCACATTGCTGTAAAATGTGAGATGTGACTTTTGCTTTGTTGTCTGAACTAGTAAAAATAATAATAGGATGGTTTGTTTGTACCTTTTTGACCCATTAGCTTGTCATGTTGTGCTTAGTGTATATATATGTATGTGCCTATGTACATACAGTACTGTACTGTATGTGCATGTGGCTTCCCACAGAGAAAAAGGACAGTAGTTTTGTGCAAGCACACTTCATGAAAATTGCAAAAACCATGGCCCTTTGGTCATCATGCCTTAGTCTCACAAAGGATCCAAGGTCTGTCACAGGGGTTGAAGATTTCTTAGTAACTTATTTTCCCATGGGGGAACAACCCTGTCTCAAACAAAATTTCTTCAGTGGTGAGATTGCCCCCCCCCCCCATCCCAATCTTTCTTCCCTCTCCTTCAGTTCTACAGCAGAAGTACAGAGACCCACAGAAGAGAATACAGTACTTATAAGTCTCCAAGAGTCTACCGCATTAACTGGCTTTCAAACTCTCAGTAACTCACTCAGACATTTGTAGGAAAAATGATAAAAATCTTTCTAATTCTTTGAAATTACAGAAGTGTACATACTGCTTTCTTTACAGTATGCATGCTGGCAACCAACAGCAACAAAACAACTGACGTTGCCTGACAAAAAGAGGAAAAGAACACAGTTTAGAGCAGGGGCTCCCAACCTTTTCAAGCCGGGTGCCAGGTCACACTCTCAGTCAACTTTGAGGCCTGGACATCCATTTTGCCCTACCTGCACTGTGGGAGTGGCCATTTTGTCCCAATAGCTTCAAAGAGTTAGCCATTTTTTCCTGAAATCCCTTGGAGGTGGGAGGGGGTTCATGAAATGGTGCTATGGGCCAGATCTGGCCTATGGACCTTAGGTTGGGAACCCCTGGTTTAGAGATATGCTGGTCTCTTTTTGAATTCAGAGGCGAGAAAGAACAATTGGTTAATGCTGGATAGACAGTCACCCAAGCCTATGAAAAAGTCCCATCATTCACTCCAACTATAGGCAGCATATGAAGTTGTAAATAAATAAATAAAAATAAACAACCTCCAACAGAGTATGAGTTTAGAAGCATTCCTTCTAAACAATCCAAAGTTCCCTGCTATATCTGAACTCAGAGTTGTGTTTTGTTAAAATTTGCAGTCAAGGTTAGGATCCTGGGGACTACATTTGGTTTCATGTTTATATGCAGGGACATCACTTGATTTATCATTGCTTGGTTGTAGAAGAATTAGCGATTCACACCTATATGTAGAGGCTTAGGGGGAAAAACCCCTATGTACAGTCAAACTTTGCATAATGAGCGTTTCACTTAGCGAAAAACTCGCATAACGAGCAAGTTTTTTGCTAAGCGGTCTTACTCGCATAACGATTTTTTCACTATGCGAGCCGGACTTTTCCCTATGGAAAAACTCGTATAATAAGCGTTTCTATGGGGGAAACTCGCATAGTGAAAATTTTTTGTTATGCGAGTTTCCCCCCTTGAAACGCTCGTTATGCGAGTTTTTCCATAGGGAAAGTCTGACTCACATAGCGAAAAACTCGCATAGCGAGCAGCCTTGCAGAATGAATTAAATTCGTTATGCGAGGTATGACTGTATCTGAAAGGATGTAAAGACTTAGGGAAACTGTCTATGGTACCTACTTGGTGTGGCTCATATAATGTGTGGTAGCATCCTGTGATGGTAGGTGAGGAAACCATATGCATTCAACTGGCCATGTTCTTCCATTCATTTGATCTTGGTGGGATTTAGCTGAGATCCACATGGGCTGTCCTTAGCCAGTGTAAAAAAATTACAATAAAATACATTCAGAAACTTTCACCATTTTCCTAAGCAGGGGTGTAGCAAATGTTCTCTTTGATTCCCAATTTTGCTTTCTCCACCATTAGTATTTCTCTCTGTACCCTTAATGTGTTTTCACCCAGCCCCACTAGCTATTTCTATTATCTAATGTGAAACTGAATCACTTTTGTCCTGTTCAAAATGTCTTTCTCCTTTCTGTAGTGATCTTAAACAATCAAGAATCATGAAAAACAGGTGATAAGAAATAATATTGCAATACCAAGCTGACAATCAAATTTGGCAAATGCATTTACAGCCCTACCACTACTTTCTGGATTGCTCATATGCATGATTCTAGCCAATTGTGGGCTCAGAATTTTTTACTACCACACTGTGGGCATGGTATGGTGGACATGGCCAGGGAGAAAGCCCTGCATTGCACCCAAATTAGGACTGCAGTACTTTATTTCAAAACTGGGATGGACAGGGCCAGCCAGAATTTTTGCTACTGGTTCTGGCGAACTGGTGTGAACCTGCTGATGCCCACCACTGATTCTAGGCAATTAAAGATCATATAATGGTCAAAATTCTGTTGCTTAGTAAATTGCACTAGAGGTAGGCCCATTGAATCCATGGGGATTTATTGAATCACCTCCATATGTTCCATTGATTGAAATGGGCCTAGGGACTAATCATGACTTACTATGCTAAAGTAAGTCACAGTTAGAGTAGGCCTACAATAAATCAATGGAATCTACAGAGACGCTGATTTGCCACTTCTCAATTGATTCAGTGCCACTATTTTAGTTTGATTTATTCTGCTGTACAATAAGAGTTTGGCCAATGAATGGGATGTTAGAGAAACAGTTTGATACAGTTATGTTTTGATAATACTGAAAGCAGAGAACACCAGTGAAATTGAGGCCAGTGCTACCTCAATATATAAGACATGTAATGTTTTTCAAGACATTTAACTGAAAGAATTTGCTTCTGTAGATACAGTTGAAAATGTTTTATAGGTTCTTTTTCAGCGTAGCCCCATTTTAAAAATTCATTTGCTTCAAAGAAAGTTTTCCTATGTTTAGGGAGCAGAGTGGAAGAATGCATCTCATTTTTCAACTTGCTGCTACTGGGCAAAATACTGTTCAGGCTGACACTCTAAAAGTAAAATCCATTTTGATTTTTATGTACAAGTGAAAATTGCACTTTGTTCTCTGTGTGAAGCTGGGTGCAGCTGAAATGTGAAGGAGTTTTCATATCTGTTTTCTGACAAATAAAGCACAGAGAATAAAGAAATGTAGGCTGCCAAAGTGCAGATTCATGTCTCTTCACTTTAAGCAACATTCACTTAAAAAAAACAAAAGAGTGGTGCGTTTCATTAAGGAAGATGGAATGTAGCTGAGTTTGCCACTTTTAAGAGTGTTTAACGGCAATAAGAACTTCATTCGTACATAGTCTGGGTGGCTTATAACAAGATTACAATCAAAGTATAACAGACAAACATGATAAATATCAAAATAACATGTACAGTTGTACCTCGCTTAAAGAGCATAATGCGTTCCACAGGATTGCTCTTTAAGTGAGTTTGCTCTTTAAGCAAAACACCATTGTAAGTGACCAATTGTAAGTGACCAATTGTGGGGGAGATTGCAAGCCCCGATTTATTTGTTAAGCGAGTTTTTGGTTGGTTTTCTTTGTTAAGCAAAGCGAACATTCAGAGAAAATTCTGCTCTTTAAGCGAGTTACTCTTTAAGCGAGGTGCTCTTTATGCAAGGTTTGACTGTACTTCAAAGAAAACAACAACAACACACAGTAAAATATTATCACATTTCTCCTATTGTGTGATGCACCTAATAGCTCTCACTACAATCTGTCAAAAAAAAAAAACACTATCCCTTTTTAGTGAGTTGATCTCTCCCCATTTTTTAAAAAAGTAGAGATTGATTTCTAACTTGCTTTTGGTGTGAGGTGGAGAGAATATAGCAAGTTTGATGCTTACAGTCCAGTCTAAGGAGAAGTACAGCAAGTACTTTGCATGACACATGTCCTGGGCTCAATTCAGTTAAGACAAGAAAAATTCCTGTCTGGACCTCTGAAGAACTGATGGCAGTTGATGTAACTTGAAACTAGATGGAATAGCTATTATAAAATAGTGTCCCATATTTATTTCAGCATAAACATATATTGTTGCGGTTGTTTGCACTTTTACTCTGTTTGTGTGTATTTTAAGGCAACAAGTACAGACCCACACATGATTCATATGTATCCATGTCACATCTGATGAAGTGCATGTGTATTTTTTTCACCAGCATCAATATCTGTGTTTTCAGCAAAATAAGAATTGGGAAGCAGTGACAGACATATCTGCCTTTGTCCATTGAAATGGCTATAGTGATATACTATGATCAATTTTTTTGAAACAGCTGTTCTGATACTTTTATGTCAGGTGGAATCAAGATACAGAATTTTGTAGGTATGTGTCTATGTGATTTGTCTTCTGGTTCGATTCTGTGCTGGTTCTATTTCTATTTTGGTTCTAACTGCAAATGTTTCTCCTTACCAATGTCTTTGAGATATGTGTAGCTTGTGGACTGAGCCCTGATTGTCTCTTCTGGTTCATTCATCTTTATTTCACTTGGTTTTGTCTGTATTTGTTGTTTTCCTTCAGATGCCATTATTGTCTGATGAAATGTCACAGAGGATAAGGCTATCAGTTGCTATTAGTCATGATGGATGGCTCTATGTTACCCTATGGAGACAGTTTACATGGAAGAATGGGCAGAAGGGTGCTATTACATCCATGTACTGGTGAGCCACTGTGAACAGAATTCTGGACTAGATAGGACTTTGCTTTAATCCAACATGAATTTTCTAATTAGTCTTCTTCCTGTCTTAAACAACTTTCACACTATTTTATAGATGCTAAAATTGTCTAGATATGATGCAAAAATTGTGAGGGTCTCATTAAGCCTAGCTGGAGAGAAGATGGGCGATCATACCGGGAAGGAAGTTGGCTTTGCGATGGCACAAAGACTAGGTAATCATTGACTGAATACATCTTTTACCAGAAACAAAAAACAACCCAAACAGACAAACAAAGACACAAACAAATTTCCCTATGTCCAGCCTAGTGAGAAGGCTGTATATGTGTCACGTTGCAGTGGGAATACAGTACAGTATATCCACATAAGTTTAACCGCTAGAGTTGCAGACATCTGCTTTCATCCTTGTTGTGATAAATGGAAGAGAGTTCACTTGTATTATTTATTTATTTTATTTATTTATTGTTCACATTTATTATCCCGCCCCAATCGGGTATACCGTTTCTTCACATGTTAGCACAGGGGTGTCCAAACATTTTGGGCTGTAGGCAGGTCATGTGGTTCAGCAGCTGGTCACATGGTTCCTCCCACTGGAAGCTAAAGTAAAACACGCCTTGCAATCTGTTTTGCAACAGGATGAGATAGATTTTAGGCTGCCATTTCCTCTGCTCAAACCAGAGGTGCCCAAACTACAGCCCGCAGGGCTGGGTGAATTGGCATCAGGGGCTGGATCCAGCCTGCTGGCTGTAGTTTGGGCACCCCTGTGTTAGCAGAAGGAGTTGAATTCATAAGCATCCATTTGAATAATTTTTACTGCATAGAAATCCCATTGAAATCAACTGGTCTTAAATTAGTCTCACAACAGCTTTGGCCATTATTCTCTTTCTTTGTACTTGGGAACACTGCATGTATTGTCCATTTTCATAAGTACCCTATTTGATCACCAAGGGCTGCAGAGAAACAGACGATTGACTGTAGTTATCATGCATTGCTTGTTGGGATGCTTCTCTGATGAACTGACTGGCCATTTTGGTAGGTAGTGGGTTATATTAATCCTATTTGGTTTGATCAACCAAGGTGATCTGACAGTTGCTCATGTTTTACTCATTTGCTAAGACTATGTAATAATGTATAAGAGAAACGTGAACATAAAGGACCTCAGCTGTCATGGTCGATGTGGTCATCATGGTCATCGTCTGCTACTTGTATCCAAGTTCTGTATGCACTTTCTCCCATCCCTGGAAATCATTTTCACAGGGAAAATGCCACTGGTGTGAATTTGTTTAAGGTGGATTCCAGCTTGCCATGAAGTGACCCACACACTGTCACCACAGAGCCATCTCCTGTGGCACATATGAAATGAGACATGCAGGATTTAACATTGAGACTGCAATGGACTGCCACAGCCTTGAGGATATTGACAAGGTGTGCCTTCACAGCTAGTCCATCTGGCATGGCCTCTTCTGCCTCCATGACCTTTGGGAATCAGAATAGTGAAGTGTTTCCTCCTATGCTCATTTTGCTGTTGAGCCCAATATGATGGTTTCCAGTGGCATTTCCTCCACTGAGGAGGCCATCATGCCACCTTAAAGGGGCTCATCCACCTGTAGCTGTTGACCCCTGTAGGGAGTCTGGTTATTTAACACTCCCTAACACTCGGCATTGAGTCGCTGGCTGTATGGTCTACTTCATTACCATAGCGGGATGTCTGACCAGATACCTACCTCAGCTGTAATCAGTGATCGGATGCAACAGGTTCACACCATTTTGCCTGTAACTTTTCCCAGTGTCCCGGAGAACTGGTAGCAGCTTTTGCGGGGAACCACCTTCGGGGTTTACCTTTTCACTGGTTCCCCCACTGCGCATGCATGCCAAGCACTTGGTGTGCATGCATGCCTACAGTACTTGACGCATATGCACGGCCTCCTTGCTGTCCTCCCAAGCGAGGAGGAGGAAGAGAAGCTGCTAGTCTGAAACTCCCTATAGCCTGCTCCCCAGGGTAAGGGACTCACCTTTGGATGTCTGTGTGTATTTTAACATGTATTTAATACCTTTACCTATATTGACGTACTACCACAGTTCCTAAAAAGGCCTGGCAGCTGGCAAGCCTGGCGGCCTGGCTTGTTTTTTTTTTTTTTTAGCAAAGTCTTGGAGTTACTTCATCAATAAGCTACACCTGTGCTGTTGCAATTGGAGAACCCTTAAGGAGGTACAGCTGTTTTACATTTACATTAAGGCATAGAACTTATTTGAGAACAAACTTGATATGGTGTCTAAGATATAATAGTTTTAGAGAGGGACCATGGCACTATGAAATGGGGGAATATAAAAAAATCTCTGATGCTTGATTAATACTTCTGAATAGCCACTCCCAAAGCTTGTATTCTATTTGCAGGGAAAAGTTTCAGGTTTCTAGGGATACTTACAAGCTTTTCTTGCAGGACAGTGATGGGTTTTTAATAAGGAAAACAGTGCAGGGGAGGAGGGCGATAAATAAATAAATAAATAAATAAATAAATAAATAAAATAGTGCAGAACAGGGATCCCAAACCTTTTTTACACAACGGACCAGTTTCATGCTAAACAATTTTTCCATGGACTGGTATTGCACTGTTCACAGGTGTGTGTGTGTGTGTGTGTGTGTGTGTGTGTGTGTGTGTGTGTGTGTGTGTGAGAGAGAGAGAGAGAGAAGCCCGTACTCTCCCTCCATTCACTGGGCAGACCTGGCAGAGCACATTGAAGGCAGAAGGCTGCCATCGGGGCCCCAGTGTCACCTACCCCCATGGTCCAGTTAAAGACATCGTTGGAGTCTAACATGACCACCAATCTTTTTCTCCAGTTAGGCTCAGGGAAAACAAGCAAAGACTGAGTGTTCATTTACCATTTCAATGTAGTTTGTAATGTAGGGAAAGTGTGTCCTTTATCAATGCACTGAAAAATACTGGTACATTATACATACAGCGGTTGGACTAATTTAGGCAAAATTCTATTTTCAATCCTGGAATACACTATAAAACATACAGTTTCAAAGGATTGCTCTTTAATTCATATTTCTGAGTAGTATATGACATGATGGGTCCACCATATCTCAGATTGCCACAGCTACACACACTATTGTGTTGATTCTGTGGAATATTCATTATAGTTTTGCAATGTACAGTACTTACATAATATTGAATTGAGAATCGATAGTTAAGCACAACACCAGTACTGTAGTTCTTGTTATGTAGTTCTTGTTGTGTGTAGGAAAGGTTCAGGTATGATTTTAAGGCCTCTTTCTGCACAGAGGTAATTTGGATGGAAGAAAAGAATTAGTTAAGTCTGGCTCTGTTGGGGAGAGAATAAATTCTGATATATTATCAAGACTAAATTCGTTTTGAAGGTACAGTACTTGGTTTGGATTTAATGAAATGAGAATATTTAAATTTCTTCCCCTCTCCACCTCATTACTCCTCCTATTCTAGAGGACATCAGACCCTGTTAGAACAAATTTCCAAAATTTTAGCAAACAGGACTTTTATTTACTTTTGTGGTCCTCCTTCATCAATCCCCTGCTCAAAAATTAAAAACTTATATTTTGTCTGTAATGGCCTAAAAAGACTGATGACAGCCTAATGTCCTAACTACATTGCATGCCTCATAGGCATTTTGTGCCATGAAGAAGTTGTATTTAGTGTGGCAAATGCTGCCCTGTTTGATCTCCAGAGAGCTAGTTGGATGTTTGCCAAAGGTCGCAGCCAATTTAAGTCATCTGTTACACTCATCAGTGTTGATGGGCCTGATGCTGCAAGATAACCTTGAATTTTTCTTGCATTTGTCTGGTGTAATTCACAGGGACAATGCAGAAGAATTTGTAAGGGAATCATATTTCAACACTGTATATAGTGGTAAGATGAAGGACAAAATTGCCCAGGTGCCCACATCTGTTTACACAATTTCAAAAAGCTATTTACACTGAAGACCTAGGTCTCCGGTCTCAAAATTATCTGTCCAGTAAACTCTCACATCAAAAGTGCAGGTGTATTATTGTTTCTTCCCCTTTCCTTAGCCTTGATTGGAATTTGCAGGACAGCCCAATTGCATCACCTATACTTAGAGAAGTAAGTAAGTAAGTAAGTAAGTAAGTAAGTAAGTAAGTAAGTAAGTAAGTACAGTCATGTTATGTTATGTTATGTTATGTTATGTTATGTTATGTTATGTTATGTTATGTTATGTTATGTTATGTTATGTTATGTTATGTTATGTTATGTTATGTTATTACTCCACCCACCTCCCCTGTTTTGTGCAGTTCTACAAATTAGTTTACAATTTTATATTATATTATATTATATTATATTATATTATATTATATTATATTATATTATATTATATTATATCATATTATATTATATTATATTATGTCAACTTTCTCTCCCTTGGGGACCTAAGGTTGCTCACAACATAAACTATAAAACAACCAAGAATTTTTAAAAAAATCAATATAAATACAGTACCTTATAAAAACAATTAAACTATATTAAGATTAAAACCAAGATGAATTTTTAATTTTTTTAAAAAAAAATATTAAAAATCAATACCACTAATTTGGGAAACTAGTTGAGAAGTGATTAGTCTTCACTGGCCTCATGGAGATTTTCTGACAACCACTCTGTTCATAAGTAAGTAAGTACAGTTATGTTATGTTATGTTATGTTATGTTATGTTATGTTATGTTATGTTATGTTATGTTATGTCATATTTCTAACACAATAAAAAGTGACAGATCTGAGGATCTATCCTGCTAAGGTAATAGAGTAGACCAGTGATTATTAACCTGTGGCCCACAGACCAGATGCGGCCCATGGCACTATTTCATGTGGCCCTCCCACCACCTCCACCACACCAGGAAGTGACATGTGGTGGAGGAAGGGCAAAATGGCCATCTGGCCCCCAAAGTTGTCTGAGGGAGTGTGACCTTAAAGCTTAAAAAGGTTGAGAACTCATGGAGTAGACCATATTGCCATGACTCAAGGCTGAGTGTCATGCAGTGGTTAACTAACCTGACAATCCTGAAGACTAATGGCCTTGGGTGCCGAAGTCCACAGGGAAGAGTGATGGTCCCCAAGTGGATTAAATCCCACTTCAATCCATCTTGATGGAGGGCAGCAGCTTCATCAATCCTGGTCTGGGGCTGATGAGGACTTTGCATGCCAAAAGGGCTCAGGATGAGAAAGTGACCCACGGTACTGAATCAGTGGTATGGGTGTCATGCTGCAACGCGGAAGGCAGATGAAAGGCCACTGCATTATAGTCTCAGGACAGTCTTCATGGCTGATTGCCATGATGATCACCTATATTTGGATTTGGCTATGGTAAAAGAAGAAGTGAGGAAATGGCATTCTTCTGGAATGGCTTACATGGTCTTGTGGTGAGACCTTACTCTCTGCAAGGTAAGGCATGCCAGCAGAAAGCTAAATGAAGTTCTAGATGTGTTCTGCAAAGGTGAACAGCTGGACTCATCAAAAGTAGATTTTACACACTTTGTTTTAAGATTTAGTGACATCTCTAGTTTTATTTCTGGATCAGTGATTTGTGGATTGAAGCCTTAGTTTAATTATTCTACTTGTTTGAATTGTTTGGGATAGTCAAAAAGTAACTTGTATGCAAACCATGCTTAGATCATGAATCTGTTTTACTGGGTGAACAAGAGTTAGGAAGCTGTGGATCATTATGGCTTCATACTGCAGGTACACCCAGTGATTCAAGTCTGTTTGTGTGTATATGTGGATAATTTATACATGTGTTGATCCGCCCATTTTTTTTTATCAAAATCGGTGGCATTAAGCTTGGAGACTGGAAAGACTGGTTCGATTCCCGAGAGCTGAACGATGGGTGACTTGAAAGGAGCCTCATTCAGGCATCCCCTGAAAAAATACTTTCAACTCAAAGTAATCTCTGACATGACATGAAAACAAATGATTAAAAGGACACACTTTTGAATCCTCTAGATTTCAATTCCCAGAAGCCTAAGTCAGTTCTTTGTCTGATCAGTGCTTTAGGGAATTCATTTAGGCTTCTGGGAATTGAAGCCCAAAAACCAAAGGTTAGGAAACATTGATCTAGAAGAAGGGAGCAGTAAACCACTTTTGTGTAGCTCTACCAAGAAAACCTTTGAAAGGGTTTCCATAAATCAGAACTGGCTTGCTAGTACACAGTTTATATTACCTTAATATTGTGTGATCCAGTGATGGGCAGCAGCTGGTTTGCACCAGCTCGCCAGAACCGGTAGTAGCTTTTCCAGTGTCCCGGGGAACCAGTAGTGGCTTTTGGGGGAAACCACCTTGGAGGCTTACCTTTTTGTCGGTTCCCCCACTGCGCATGCATGCCAAGTGCTTGGTGCGCATGCACACCTACAGTGCTTGGCATGCCTACAGCGCTTGGTGTGCATGCACACCTACAGCACTTGGTGTGCCTATAGCACTTGGTGCACATTTGCGCCTATTGCACTTGGCACCCCTACAGCGCTTGGTGTGCATGTGCACCTATAGCACTCTGCCTGCTGAGCCAAGCAGCCATTTGCTGCTTTGAGTGTGGCAGCGCAGAGTGTCAGGCAGCCACACAGAGCTACAGAGGAACCGGTGGCTGCTGCTGAGGCCCTCGGCAGCCTCCTTGCAGTCCTCCCAAGTGGGGAGGAGGAAGAGGAGCTGCTAGCCTGAAGCTCCCTACAGCCTGCTCCCCAGGGTAAGTGACTTGCCTTTGGGTGTGGGGTGGGTGGGTGTATTTTAATGTGTATTTAATGAGTATTTATTTTTAATGTGTATTTTATGTGTTTTTATGTGTATTTTTATGTGTATTTTTATGTATTTTTATGTCTATTTAATTTGTATTTTTATGTGTACTTATTTTCATGTTTTTTTTTTACTTTGGCTCCGCTCATGATGTTGGCTCAGCCCATGACATCATGATGTTGGCTCTGCCCATGACATTGGGTCCACCCACAGTATGGTAGTAAAAATTTTGGCTGCCTACCACTGGTGTGATCACCCTAGAGTGGTGGCAAATTCTGTCTAGAGAGGCTTTTGTGGTGTTTGCCACAGTAAAAGAAAAGGGAAAGACAGCCATTTGATCCATGAGGGAAACATACTTTTATGTTCTTCCGATATGGCAGGAAATAGTCCTCTGCTTTCATAATCCACAAAGAATTTTGTGTGTAAATATTTGGTCGAAAGGAAGACGTGTGTGAAGAAGCAAGGACCTCTCACTTTATTTGATGTAGATTTATTGAAAAGGAACCTGTGAAGTGCAACATAGTGTTATCTTTTCCTTTCTTTTTTGGGGGTAAAACAAAATAGTAAAAATTTCACCACAATGCAGTTTTTATTTTGAGGGATCTGGACGCTCTTATAATCTATTTGAAATACAGAACTTTTTACCCTGGTGCCATAGATAATTACTTCTTAAAAGGAAATTAGTTGTTGCCACAGGCTCAGATAGCAGTTCGCTTCTTTTAGCAGCTCCCATTTCAGCAGTGGAAAACAAGCACTTGAAGACTGTTTTACAGCAGAAGTTTTGTGTGGTTTAAGCATGTGTGCTGAGAATAACAATTATGCTGGCAGATCATATTGGCTGATATAGGAGAGAGTGATACTTTGTGTGTCCTTGAGGGTTATTTTAGAATAACCTTGAACCTTAAGCAGAGCTGTATATGATGCAAACAAACAAGCAAACAACAGAATTGTTTTGGGAACAGTCTTGAACAGTGGATTATGTAGTTCTAGATCTGAGGGTTGTTTCAGGTAGAGTATTTCTTCTTATTAATGTACTTGATACTGCACTGATGTTATGGGTACTTTTCCCACAACCCATAAGATATTTCCTATTATCTCTCTTAGTATAGTGACAATTTCAGGAACATTCGGTGTTTTTTTGTCCCTCTTGAAGGCATAATTAATGACTGCTCTGTTTGGGCAGGCATGGAGTATAATGCTGCTGTGATCACAACATATACAACAAAAGCTATCTCTGACCCCATTTCTGTATCTCTCTCATACAAGCATAAGCTCCAAAAAAGAGGCTCCAGTGAGAAAGTGGATTTCTTATGTTTAAAAAAAAATAGTTCCCAGGATTTCCTGAAAAGAAGAAGTTTTCAGAGAAAACTGCAATTGGGTGATAAAACACTGCAAAGCCTCAGACACCTTTGTGATCCTCAGGGCCAAAGAGCTATAGAGTTTTTGACCCATCTGGAAAAGGTGTTAAGAGTCTGGCCAGGTTATCCTGCTATGGTAATAGAGTAGACCATACTGTCAGTGACTCAATGCCAATTTGTCAAGCGGCAGTTAACTAACCTGACAACTCTGAGGACTAATAGCTTTGGGTGTCAAAGTCAACAGGGAAGGGTTATGGTCCCCAAGTGGATTAAACCCCACTTGCATCCATCTTGATGGAGGGCAGCAGCTTCATCAATACTGGCCAGGGGCTGAGGAGGACTTTGTGTACCAAAAGGGCTCAGGACCAGGAAGTGACTCAAGGAACTGGATCAGTGGTAAGGGAGTCAAGCTGCGATGCAGAGGGCAGATGAAAGGCCACTGCATTATATTCTCAGGACAGTCTTCATGGCTGATTGCCATGAGGATTGCCCATATTTGGATTCGGATATGGCAGAAGAAAAAGAAGGAGGAAGAAGTGTTATGATTTGTTCTTCATCAGTCCAAAAACAAGTACTGTACAGTAAAACTTCACATAAAGAGTGCCTCACTTAGAGACTAACTCGCTTAAAGAGCAAAATTTTCTCTGAACGGTCGCCTCGCTTAACAACTAAAACCAACTAAAAACTTGCTTAAATACTAATTTGGGGTTCACAATCCCTCCCACCCAAAGTCACAATTGGTCACTTACAATAGTGTTTCACTTAAAGAGCAAAGTCGCTTAAAGAGCAATCCCATGGAACACATTGTGCTTTTTAAGCGAGGTACCACTGTACTTCTAGAGTAGGATCGCTGGTCCCATCCAAATATATTGTTAGTTTTGGTCTTTATAAACAAGAGCTATTTAAAAAAGTAATGCACATTCCCACAAATAGCATTTTATTGTCCTCCTTATAACTGGTCAATGTTGAAACCAAATGCAGGTTCTCAGATTTTTAAGGGTCGATAGAAATGATGGATATAATATTGTCTTTTCCTTATCATTATTGCAGTAAATACTTGGGCCATTCCCTTTTGTACCCTCACAATAATTCTGAGAGGTTAGGCTCAAATCCTAAGGTCACCCACTTGGCAGTGTAGCCAATGCAGTTAGAATGCAACATGGGTCTCAAAATTGGGGGGGGGGGATGCTTTCAATTTAAAGTAATCATAAGAAAATAAAAGAATGAAGCCTTCAAGGCTTAAAGGTTATCAAGCTTATCTTGCAGTAAACTCTCTAGAATGCTAATGCTTCATAGCATTATCAGAAACTGGAGCAGCACAATTTTTTTCATTTAGTTTTCTCTAAGGAACAGGGCTGCTGTTTTTCAGTGTGTGCACCTGCACGAACAGCGAAGGCTGCCTTAAACAATGCTGATCAATTCCAATTTTATTCCTGCCTTCCCCTCCCCCTGGCTTCCAGAGGAATCTGTCTTTCCTGTCACTCATGATAATGATCCCCCTGCAAGCGTAGCTAAGAATCCAGAAACTCACTATAATCTCATCAAGACTTTGATTCCCCAGCAGGGACTGCTGAATTTATACAACCAGGAGGTTGGGGCAGTTCAGCTTCCCTCGTTGGTGTGCTCACTCCACCAGAATGGACTGATTTCCTTTTGGTTTTTAAATGCTCTCCATTTACAGTAGGAAAACTTCAGGAATGATCTTCATGGATTTCATTTAAATGAACTTGGATATGGTTCTCCCCTTCCTTCCAATCTAGGGCTTTTGTTATTTCTTTTTGTTGTCAACATAAACATTATTCATTAGGGCTCCAATATAAGATTCAGGAGCCTATTTAATAATTTCTGCAGCATCTGGATGATATGATCATTCTCTCACAAACAGGGCACATGTCCAGTTGAAAGAATTGTGATTTCTATTCGTTGCAAGATTTCATGCTGCAGAGGAGAAATGCCAATCCTTTCCATCTTTACTTGCAGGCACACCCTGTCTCTTTCCAGTGAAATTTACCAGTTTGCAAGGTGACAGTGAAACCTTTACTATTCTTACATATTCCTCCCAATAGCAAGCCTGTGGGGCAAATCACAGTACATTCCATTTTTAAAACAAGGAGCTGAGAAAGAATGAATTAGGGCAGTCAGTCTACACATCAGCAGTTGCCATGTGGAAGCCATTTTAAATTATTACTATGTAGCAGCTACTGAGAGCCTTTGTAGTGTACTGGATGGAGTAACAGACTAGGATTCAGGAGATCTGAGTTTTAATCCCCAATCATCCATGGATACTCACTCTAAGGTAGCTTTGGTAAAACTGCTCCTTAAATACGGTATATCACATATCTTGAAAACTATACTAGGATCACCATAAGTCATGTATAATTTGCCAGCTCATAACACACATCACAGCTATAGTTTATTTTAAGATTTACTTTAATAGACGTGTTTATTTCTCATTATTCCCTCCACTAAAATGGGGCTCCAAAAGTGATGCACAGACACAAGAAAGATAAGAACAGGTTAAAAAAACCCCTCAGAAATCAGCTTTAAAAGTCATATTTTATTAAAACACTATGTAAAAAACTGTTAACACCAACTGTAAAAACCAACTTTACAAAACTCTTGAGAGTCCCCTGGATTGCAAGAAGATCAAATCAGTCAATCCTGAAGGAAATCAACCCAATTGCTCCTTAGAAGGACAAATACTGAAGCACAAACTCAAGTACTTTGACCACCAAATGAGAAGAGAGGACTAACTGGAGAAGGCTATGATGCTGGGAAAGATCAATGGCAAAAGGAGAAGGGTGTGGCAGAGGATGAGATGGCCAGATGGCACTATTGATACAGTGGGCATATATCTGGGTTGGCTATGGAGGATGGCAGATGAGCATGGTCTGATGCGGTCCATGGGGTTTAAGGGTCAGACTTGACTGTGTGACTGAACAACAGCAACAAAAGCCAACTTTAATACCCATTTTACTCACCAAAGGCTGTGTGTGTGGGATAGAGATATGGGTATGGTTAACTATTTGTTCCTATCTCTGCCATACTTCAAACCCTAGCTGGATTCTGACTGTAACACCTGAACAGGGCAATAACAGTCTTGGTCCATAAAGAACAGAGCAAGCCAGGCTTCTTTTGGGAGGGTGTTTTGCAGTGGCTCAAGTGGCTAAGACACTGACTGGGTGGCGGAAGGTCAGCAGTTCGATTCCCAAGTACTGCAAGACGGAATGAGCTCCCGTCTTTGTCCCAGCTCCTGACAACCTAGCAGTTTGAAAGCAAGAAATTGCAAGTAGATAAATAGGGACCACTTTGGTGGGAAGGTAGCAGCATTCTGTGTGCTCCAGTGTCTAGTCATGCCTGCCACATGACCACAGAAACGTCTGCAGAAGGAGACAGCGCTGACTCTTCGGCTTTGAAACAGAGATGAGCACAGAACCCTAGAGTTGGATACGACTGGCTTTTGAGTCAGGGAAACCTTTACATTTACCTTTGCAGCTGAGGTATTGCTACAGAGAAATACCTGTGCCACGTGGTCAGTAGTCGATAGCTCATTGCTGAAACTCTCCTGAATTGCCAGAGCATCATCTGATTTTTAAGAAGAATATTAACACATTTTTATTCTGCCATTCTTTCAGGATCATAATGTTAAGAGCATAATCTTTTTTGTCCTCAGTGGGAATGGCATCTTGACACATCCAGACATTGTGGTGGTTTTTTAAAAAAATTTTTAACTGCTGGGTGGTTTTTCCTTTTGCAAAAGAGTGAAAAGACCAATACTTTCTTTTGTCAGCAAATGTTTTGGCCAAAGACATGTTTTTGAACAACAGCAAAACCCCATCCCCTGTATTATGCATTAAAAAGATATAAACTTGAGAGATTTTTTTTTGCAAAAGAGGGCTTTGCATGAATTTTCTTAACAAGAAATTACTAAAAATTTTAAAAATGCACAAAAGTTCTTGCAATCTCTCCAAATGGAGAGGAAAAAACCCATTTTCAACGGTGAGGATGAAGTAAGTGAAGGTCCAGATTCCTGAAGAATAGCCCCTCCTTTTACCCTCATAAATACCTAGTGATGTGGGTCAGAGCTCAGAATGGAAAGGAATGAGAGACTGGCTTATTGGGATGCACTGGAGTTCATGGCTCACTGGGGTTTTTTTAACCACAACTGCCCAATTATACTCCAGCATTCTAGGTTCTATACCACAATGACTTGTGTTTTAGGGAAGCATTTGTTAAGCTTTTTTTATTTAGAGCAAACTGTCTCAGAACATCAAGAGACAACCTGCATGAGACATTTTCAGCTGTCATTTGTAAATTGTTGGAGGCCCCACTATCTATGACCGAACCTTGGAACAAATTACAAAGAGACAGAGTATAGAACAGGGATTCTCAACCTATGGCCCATGAACTGTATGCAGCCCACAGCACCATTTCACATTGCCCCCACCGCGTCTACCACACCAGAAAGAGACATGTGGTGGAGGAAGGACAAAATGGTTGTCTGGCTTCTGAAGCTGTCTGAGGGAGCGTAACCCGGCGCCCAGCTTTAAAAGGTTGAGAACTCCTGCTATAGAAGATCTTGCTATGAACAAGAATCAGAATATGAGGCAATGCTGCATCCCCTCCCCCAACTCATCATTGTTGGAAGAGAAAGGAATGAGAGAAAAGAAGTTCAAATATTATGTCAGAGGAGAGGCCAAGAGAATACCTTTCCAATAGAGCCCCTTAGGGATGGAGGTGAAGAAAGTATGCTCCAAGCTGCTTCAAAGTGTCCTGCATTGAGTGTTAAAAAGGCAAATGTTAAGGTTTGTGTTTCCAAATGGTATTTTGCATATTGAAAACCAAGATCTAATTGACCTTTACCTATTCCCACTTGATATGCTGCGTCTGACTACATATACTGTTGAAAGGTAGGGGGGAAATAGCTATCCAAAGTCCTGTCATTTGTTGGGGGGGGGGAGTGAGGGGATTTTTAAAAAAGTCTTTTTCAATATCTTACTCAAACAAAGGTGTTATTTACACATACACCCTTTTACATTTCTTTAAATTTCATTTGGACACACGTGAGCTGTTTGACATCGTTCTGAGCTCCATCTCCTATTATACTCAACTTCTTTATAAATTATACATCCATGTGTCTTGCTTACTATCAGCCGCCATCTTACAGCCTATGTGATGCTGTGTGAAAGGGCTGGCAGCAATCTGCGCCATGCTTTTGGTAGCTTTGAAATGCATGTTTGCTTTGCTTTAGGAGAGTTAACTTCCCTGCAGTGCCTTTGCACGTCAACATACAACAGGGAAAGTGAAATAAAATAAATTTCCAGCTGGAAAGCAATGGTATTAAGGAGATAGGAGAAGCCTAAAATTCTGAATAGCTGTGTGGAAAGAGGAAGCCTAGAAGTCCTCAGAAACTTAGATTATTCAGATATTTTGCCATTTTT
The DNA here is from genome assembly GCA_030440675.1 of Furcifer pardalis. Lineage (NCBI taxonomy): Eukaryota > Metazoa > Chordata > Lepidosauria > Squamata > Chamaeleonidae > Furcifer > Furcifer pardalis. Next base: position 81,177,080 of record CP126892.1, read on the forward strand.
AACAACTAGTCATAGACAGCATGCCAGTACTATAGTTTTAGATTGGTTGATGAACAAATGACATTCCTGTCCAGTCACAATATGTGCCAATTGCTAATGTAGGTGTTGCTGTAATATGATTTTCATATTTCTGGTCAAAATAGATGCCAACTCTGACCTATGACTATATACAAAGTTTTTACTCTATGACATTGCTATTCCCACTTCAATAATAAATTTTGTAGATTGAGGTTTCAGCTCTGTACCTACTTACATGGGAGGAAGTCTTTATGGGACTCAAGAACTAAAGCAGATCTTCTCTATGCAATTTGGGTCCTTTAGCGTAAAGTCCCTGAGTTTCCTGATGTTCCAGTTTGAGATCAATTCACTTTGTGAATAAGGTGGACTTTGTGTTGACTATATACATTGATATATCTTCATCAACCATGTGTTCTGCTGTTATTAATTCCTTTTAACTTGTACAGCCTGAAGATGTGAGGAGAATTCTTATAAATATGAGAATAACAATTTGTGCATTTGACCCTTTCTTATCATGGCTTGTTAAGGCAGAAGACAGGCTGAACTGATTGAGCAGCAGATTAATGCGTCCTTCAATAGAAGAATCATAACACTGTAGTAGTTAGACTTTTGCTTTGAAAATTATGTCTAGATCCCACTGCCTAGTGTCTAATACTGCTGGTTTGGGAGCTTGAATATAGTTTTAGGATTCCTTAGATAAGATATATAACGTTAACTCATTTCTTTCTGTTAACCATTAGATCTTTTTCTTTTTTTCCATTACAGCTACAAAAATTCACCCCAAATTTGCCCAGCTACAAAAGTTTACCATATATTTTCTCAGCTGTAGTTCTGGTAGATTTAGCCAAAACCGTATTCTCAGATGAGTTTCATTATATGTACGTGTTCTTTGGCAAAATTCTATCTGCAGAAATGACCACTAGGCATGGAGAAGAACATGGACAGAACTTTCTAAGTTTCATGAGAACAGCAAAACATTAGGGGATTGGTAGTTTTTTTCGAGTTATCCTCTTCAGAGCCTAGTGAACAGAGAGATTACTGTCCTCTGATGCTTTGCAGTACCCATGGTGCTTAGAAATTATAGTCAAATTGTTTTTTCTCTAACCAACATACTGGTGTTAAGAAGCATGGAAACACTGCATGGGAGAAAAGATCAGGAAGGGAAGAAGGTATTGGTGAGCATAGGGTTTGAACATCATGTTGAACAGCAGGGAACTGATGTGTGGGAGGAAAGGCAGTGTTAGAAATCCAAAGTTCCTTCAGGCTCATTCAGATGCTAACAATCATCTGCATTTTCACTACAAACACGTTCACAAAGTAAATATGAATTAATAAATTATGAAGTCAGTGGGAGTTATTCCCAGATAATTATGTATAGAATTGTAGCCACTCTGCAGTTCGGATGGAACAGCAAAACTAAAACAATACAAAATAAAAAACCCAAACTCCAGCAAGAAAATTTCTTTAAATAAGTAGTATAGTATTCTTCATTTATTTTGATTTATTTAAGGCAGAGGACAGGCTGAACTAATTGAGCAGTTAATTAATGCTTCCTTCAAAAGAAGAATCATAACATTATAATAATTCCCACTAAAGACATGTGAGCCACATGTTGTGTTTCACCCCACCCAGGCATACTGGAGGCAAAGAACCACTTTGCTTCTAAGCAGCATAGTTAGACACAAAAACATTATTTCCTATACAGGTGCAGGGATCTGCAATATACAGGACCTTTTCATATGCAAGTATATGAAGATTCAGGGTTGCTCACTTTAGCTGTAATTTTGGTGCCAGCTTTTTCTGGCAGAAGGGTGGTGTTCAGTGATGGGATGTCCCCGGTTCCAGACGGTTCCCTGGAACCGGTAGGACCAATTCCGGAGGGTTCTCCGGGAGGGGAGTCCACTTTTGGGGCGTCCAGTTCTGGACGCCTCACCGAAAGAATTTTTTTAAAAAAAATCAGAGCTAAAATGGCTCCAATTGACTGCGCATGCGCAGAAACTCAATCTGACGCATTGTGCATGCGTCAGATTGAGTTTCTGCTCATGCGCAGTCAATTGGAGCCATTTTAGCTCCAATTTTTTTAAAAAAATTGTTTAAAGCTTTCAGGACAGCGCCGGCGCCGGCGCCGGCGGCACCAGCCCTCTGAGAAGGGCACCTCCCCCGCGGCACGTTGAGAGCTGCCTGGGCCGTCCGCTGCCGACAAGCCCCATGCCCTGGGGACGCCCGGCACGGCGCACCGCTGACGCCGCCTCCTCCGCCGGGCGCCTGTGGGCTGGGTGCCTGCAACTGCCGCCGCCGGAGCTGCCGCTGGCTGCATCCCTGTGGCCTCCTCCTTGGGCCGGTCCCTTTTTAGCCCGGTTGTGGCGCCTGGCGGAGGAGGAATCTGCAGGCGGTGGCGGTGCGGCATGGGGACGGCCCAGGGAAGCTCGGCAGCCCCGGCTGGAGCCCCCCCCCTGCTGCCCACCGCCCCTGGCCGTGGCTGGAGCCGGGCTAAAAAGGTACCGGCCCGAGAAGGAGGCCACAGGGGTGCAGGCAGCTCCGGCGGCGGCTGTGGCGGCTGTGGACGTAGTCGGGGTGCCGGGTCCCAAGAAAGGTAAGCGAGGGGTAATTTATTTGTGTTTTGGGTGGGTGGTTGTTTTTATTTTATTTATTTATTTATTTATTTGTGTCTGGGTGGGTGGGCTGAGAGGGAGGGGTGTGTGTGTGTATGTTTATTTTTATTTTTTATTTATTTTTATTTTTGGCCCCGCCCACAACGTCATGACGTCATGACGTCATGACGTCGGCTTCGGCCATGACGTCATGACGTCATGACATTGGCCACGCCCATGACGTCCGTGACGTCATGGCGTGGTAGTAGAATTTTTGTCATCCCATCACTGGTGCTGTTGATGTTTCTAGTTTCATCAGTCCCTCTCAGTTTAGGTTTACACATTGAGCAGAATGGGAGAGCACAATGGATGCCTCTGTAGAATACCACCACTCACACATTGAAAAGTCTTTTTAAACTAGAAAACAATCACATCAAGGAGAAAGATTCTGTTTTCAGGGTGGTGTTTAATGTATTGCATACACCCCAGGACTGGAATGGGCTCCTTGATTTGATTTGGCCAATGTGCCCTTTATACTGTTTACCAGTTTGGTTCTGAATGATTTGTGCCCAACCAAATTCAAGTTGTGTCCTAGATTCAATTTGAATTACAGTAATACAGTGTGCACCCCACAGCGTTAAAACCGGATGACATTGGGTAATTTGAGACAAACTTAAGATAACGTTGTGCAATGCAAAAGTTTGCCTCAGATTCCCCAACATTGATCTCTGCCCGAAAGCCTGCAGGGCTGGAGACCAACCCTGCAGGCTTTGGGGCAGAGATCTCTGCTCAGAGCGAAGGTTTGAGTGGGGGAGAGGGCACCCGCGCCTGTTGTCAGATCAGTTCTGATTTTTAGCAATCCTTGACAGAATTTCCTAGATATTAAATACTCAAAAGTGTTTTAACATATGCTTGTTCTGTGGAGTGTCCTGGATTATACAGTTTGCCCAAGACACACACTTGGGCAAACTGTGTGACCTCTGAATATTCCAACTCACTGAGCTATCCACCTGGAAAAAAACACACCCTAAAAAGAGCAGTAAACTCTGACAAATTCCAGGCAGCCAGCTTCTGAAGTTTGCACTTTAGGCACCTTTAGTTAATTTAAAAAGCTGAAGCAACCTAAGTCTCATTTGATTTGATTTGGGTTCCAGATACAAACTCGTTTATCATTTTGTTTAGCTTTGGCACAGAACTGGATGTAGCCATTCTGCTTCAATCCAGGCCTCACACAAATCAACCTGAATCAAGCTAATTTGGATAGGAAATTGAAATTTGTCCAAATCTGGTGCAAAGCTCTAATTCGTACTCCTCTGCCATCTCTTGTAGTTTAATGCCCCTTAACATTCTTCTTCTTGTTTCTGCATGCGTTGACCAGATCTGAGGAGAATTGGCGAGTGAGTTGGACAGCTGGATAATTTTCTCTGTTCCACCACTGCTTTTGTTCAATTTATTTGCTATGTAGAGTGAAGAAAACTGTTTCTTTGTCTAGAATTAATAATAGGCTGCTTTCCTTGGAAACTGCCAGTGTAGTAGTTGGAAAGTGAGAGAGTCTTTTAATTAGTCCAGAATTGCATTTGTCTACAGATAAAGAACATTTTTAAAATGTTCCTAATTGGTTTGAGAATGTAAGAGGAGTGATGAGGATCAGAACAACAAGGACTCATTCCAGTATCATGACCAGTCAGCTCCCCATGGGAAACTCCCGGCAACAGGGCATGAATGATGTTGCACCCTCTGTTTCATGTTCCCTAGCAACTTCTCTGGCAGCATTTTTGACACTAGAGGTGATATATAGCCATCCTGGCTAGTGGCCATTGATGGCCCTGACCTCAATGGATTTATTTCTCTAATCTCCTTTTAAAGCCATCCAAGTTGGCAGGCATATGCCATCAGTTAGATATGAGGGAAACAACTATAACGGAGGCCATCGATGTTGCAGGAGGTGTTAAAGTGAAGCTGCTGAAGAACGAGACTCTGCTTTTCTAATACACAATCTTGACAAAGTGGCGAGAATCCTATGAGGATTCATGTGGGATCAATGTAATTTGCCATGGCTAATTGCCACTAATTAATAAGGTGTTCAGGTAGGATTTGGTCGCCTCCTGGTCATGCACTGGATCATACCACCAAGATGCCTCCTAGCATGTCATCAATTAGGTTCAATTATCAGTGACAAGTTACATAAACACTTTGGAATCTGAAAATTGGGATGGCTTCTAAGAATGATCATTGTTGCCCTTCCAGAGGGTAGCTACCTTACAAAAGCCAATTTAAAGATGTTTGGCACCTGTTCTCTTAAACCAGGGATTTTCAACCTGCAACTTGTGGGCCAGATGTGGCCCACAGCACCATTTCATGTGGCCCCCACTGCCTCCACTGCACCAGGAATTGCCATGTGGTGGAGGAAGGGCAAAATGGCCATCTGGTCCCATTTGGTTGCCTGAGGGATTGTGACCCGGCCCCTGGCTTAAAAAGGTTGAGAACTTCTGTCTTAAAGGGAGGCTCTGATCATTTTCAGAAGCCATCATTAGCTGTTTCTCATGCCAGAGTCCCAAGATCTTCAGCTCCTTCAGTCTGGTGCTACATGGTTCTGGAGTGGAGGTGGCAGAGGAACAGATAGACAAAATTTCCTTCTCTTGTTATTAAATAAGCAGTTGATTATTGATTAAGCAAATTTGTAGTTGTTGGTGAACTTAAGTAGAAAGGTACAATCACATTCATCTCCAGTTTCTGGCTTTCCTATTAGGATCAAGTTGACGATTATGCAAACAGAATACAGTATTGGGCTCTGTGGGAATTTTTTCTGATTTGACAAGACTCGTTTGTTCTATAATATTAGAATTTCAGGGGCCAGCAGGACTATGGGATGTGACAATAACTCAAATACAAGTAAAAGTGTGGATTTACAGAGATGTCCTCTTCCATTATGGGGACTGCGGTGGCTCAGTGGTTAAGCTCCTGAACTTGACTGGAAGGTCAGCAGTTCGAGACCTGACTGCTGCATGATGGAGTGAGCTTCTGTCATCTGTCCCAGCTCCTGCCAACCTAGCAGCTCAAAAGCAAGACCATTTGGAGGCTGCAGCTGGCCCAGAATGCAGCTGCCTGGGTGGTGTTGGGGTGTGGGTGTTATACCCGTGCATCCCCACTGCTCCGGGAGCTGCACTGGTTACCAGTTTGCCTCCAGGTCCAATTCAAGGTGCTAGTTATTACCTTTAAAGCCTTATATGGTAGTGGGCCAGGATACTTAAGAGACCGCATCTCCCCAAGGTTATCTGTCTGGCCCACCGGAGGGGACTGGAGAGGCTCCCTAGCTGTTCCATCAGCTAGAGAGGCTTGCCTCTCTGGCACTAGAAGGAGGGCCTTCTCCGTGTCTGCTCCGGCCCTTTGGAGCCACCTACCTCTAGAGCTGTGTCTCCAGATGGAGCTGCTGGTTTTTATGAAGGGTGTGAAGACTTGTCTGGTGGGGCAGTGATGGTTCATGGCCCCCTCCCCACTGGTTTATTTAACATCTTGTATCCACCCTATCTCTCTTCATGAAAAGGAATTAGATGCTGTTTTAAACTGTTTTTAGATTTTTAATTGTACCTTGGAATTTGTGATTTTGTATGCTTTTGTATGATTTGTTTGCAATCTGCCCTGAGTCACTCTTGTGATAGGGTGGAATAGAAATTAAATAAATAAATAAATAAATAAATAAATAAATAAATAAATAAAGTGCAAGTAGATAATTAGGTACTACTTCAGTGAGAAGGTAAACAGAGTTCTTTCCACTTTGGTGTTTAGTCATGCCTGCCACATGTCCACAGAAACATCTGCAGTCACAGACAGCACTGGTTCTTTGGCTATAAACAGAGATGAATACTGAATCCTAGAGTCAGATAAGACTGGCTTTCGAGCAAGGGTGGCCTTTACCTTTACCCTCATCCATTACATAAACTTAGGGTGCAGCTTGATTGGCCCAAAACGCCAACCTGAAATTGAGGCTATTCTTGGGCTATTCTCTCATCAGTCCCTCTATGGCAATCATTTGTTGCTGTCTTGCACAACAGATTTTGAAAGATGTTGCTGGAAGACTCATTTTGAGTTAGTTTCTGAAAAAAATTTGAGAAAAAAAAAGATGTGATTTGTGATTTATACATAAGTGTTACTGTGTAAATTTGTAACTTTGGAGTCCTATATTCCTGCAAAAGGTATTTTAATGGCATGGGCTGTCATGAGCTCTGATGAATTTTATATGTGCTAAAGTTGGCATTCTAACCATTTAGCTCTTGGCTTCCATGTTCCTTATTTAATCTCTTCATGGAATCTTACTTGATTGTTTTGTTTGTGCACCTCAATACATCAGTCTGTTGTGCTAGAACAGCCATCCTTAACTACAGCTCTTACCATTTCATACTGGCTGGGGTTATGGGAGTTGTAGTCCCATATGACATGGGACCCATCAGATGGAGGAAGGCTGTGTTACAGTCTCTTGTTCCAGCGAATACCTGTGCTTGAATGTTGAGGTCATCCTGTGTCCATGCTGAGCAGGAGACTTGAGTCTCATATCTCCTGAACTGTTAAGTTGCCCTTTGGCTGTGTGCCCCCACAAACTCTACAGGATGTCCCAAAAGTTGCCATACATAGGGAAAATGGGACATTCTAACTAAATGTATTGGCAAAATTTTACAAAAAAATGTATAAGGTATAAACAGATATTTTAAAATATAGGAATATGACAAATACTAACAATATACACATTAAAATATACTATTATTTTGATATTTTCCCCTATGTATGGTGACTTTTGGGTCACCCTGGGGGTACATAGCTAAGAGGGGGACTTAGCAATTAATCTGGTTTCTGATGGCGAACCTTGGGGTTCTAGTTATATGTAAAACTAGAGGCAAAATGTGAAAAATATGCTCATGTGGCTTTACATTTGAAGCTTGTACAGAAGCTTTTTATTTACAAACATTCTTAACCTATTTGCAAACATGTCCCAGTAACCACAGAAAGCATAGTTCTTAGCAGAGGTGTGTAGGATTGTGTTGTATCTTAGTCTGTAAGCTGCCACTGTACTCTTGATCATTTTGATTTGTACTGTGATGCTTTCGACAAAAGTCTTTATTAGTCTCCTTCCATTTCCAGTCTTATTGCAACTGTGTGCTTCTTAATTTTTTAAAAAATACAAGTCAACCTTCTGAACATTTACCAGATAAGTCGTCTTTCGATGTTGCATTATTCGCCAGCCATTTATGCAATAGTGTTTCTTTGAAACAGAAAGGAGTAATTTTTAAAATCGAAAATGCCTGATAAAATTTAAAAACAATTTCTAAGCTCCTTCCCCACCCTTTTAATTATGAAGCACATGACATTTTATAATAATGTTAAAACATCTAAGGCTGCAATCCTCTACATATTTGCTTGGGATTTCTGTCCACTGAACTCGGTGTGGTTTACTTCAGACTAGATATGCATAGCATTGTAGTATAAGAGTATTATGATTGATCTGAAGGGGAAGAATGGAAAAACAGAGATTAATTTTATAAAAGAACATATATTTCAATGCAATGAAAAGAAAGCTTAACCTGTTTTCTTGCTTTTTTTATAGAGAACACCCGTTCCCAGCGCTGAAGCATTCCGATGGTTCTTTTAAACTGTAGTGTATCTTATTTTCAAGGCAGCCTGAAAGTGAATGGCAAGCGAAAGTCTTGTTTTAAGAAAATGCTAAGTCTACCACTGCGGGATATATTCAGCTATTATTTTCATTTATGTACAGGGGTTTCCTCAAAATTAAAAAAAAGACAACAAATTGTGAAATAGAGTGGTCTTCAGATAAGATGGGAGAAAGAGCTTTGGAGAACGTAAATCTGTGATAAAAGTACAACCTCATCCCCACTGAAATGCTTGAACATACAACAGAATTGTCGTAATTCTTTTCCTATCATGCTCATAGTCTGGTTTTCTCCAAATGTTATGCTTTCTCTGTGCCTCACAGTTTACTGTCTTATATTTTCATGCTGTTTAGAGAACCCTCCTACAATTTTTTTTACTGCCACTCCTCCCCCAAGTGACCCAGTTGCATTATTTGCAACTGGTTTCTTTCTAAATGACTATTTTTCTGCTTTTCTGTCTCAAGGCCCACTGAATAAGCAAATATTCCTCAAAAGAGAAGATTAAACAGCCTGGTGAGGGTCACTCTCTTAATCAGGAGATCACCATACCAGAGACCCCGGGGGACTGGCCAGTTCACTCAGATTTGGCCCACCAAATATTTCTTTGATGTAATTTACGGTAGCTATTCTAGTGAAGTTGTTGTCTATTTTTTAAAGTGACTGTAAAAAGAAGTTTGGGTAAACCCCTGTTATAAAATAATGTATCATGACAAAGTACCATATCTATACTTCATTTTCCAGTATATGTGTCTCAGTACTGTAAACTGTACAGATAGCAGCTTGTATTTTGTGTGTTTAGACACAAGGAGACAATCACGTCTAAGCGTCAATGGAGAGTAACTGTTTGTACACAATGGTGTGGTTCTAGAAATTAAATCTGGAGCAATAAATCCAAGCTTTAAGTATCATTTTTGCCGGATGTCTAGTCATAGCAGTGGCAGTAGCAGCACTAGGTTTTGTTTGGTTTTCTTAAACCATGCAACCTTTTTTCAAAACCCAATCCAAATAGTTAAAATTATGTTGTATCCATGTGATACCTTCAGACTATATTGTTGAATGAAAAGGAAAACCTATTAATAGAAAAGTTCATCTTCATGAGCACTAGGTCTATTAAGACAGATAGAACATATTTGCATTGCTTTAGAAAAAAAGCTTTATAGAATAGGTTCACCCCAAAGCATGTACTTGTCTGTAGCCTCGTTTTTAACTGTTTCACAGAACAAAGTTTACAGTGCCTGAAATCCTATTGCAGGGGTTCGCAACTTACAGCCTGTGGTCCGGCCACAGCCCATGACACCATTCCATGTGGCCCATCGCCTCCTCTACCACACCTGGAAGTGAAAGCAGGTGCATTTACATTAACCGTAAAATGTGCATGCACAAACGTGCCCATGGCTGTTGTAAATGCGGAAGTGGGTGCATTTACGACAGCCATAAATGTTCCCACTTCTGCTTCCAGGGGGCATGGTCCAGCTTGCTCAGCTGTCCAGGGTGTGGTCAGGCCTGCGGCATAAAAAGGTTGGTCACCCTGCTTAGCATAGTAATTCGCACTAGGTTAAGTCCAGTTGAATCAATTGAACTTATCCAGTGGTTAGCTCATCAAACTCCCACTGATTCGGTCAGCCTACTCTAGTGAAACGTGCGATGCTAAGCAATAGGATTTCAGCCATAGCATCAGTTTTACCAAGAGTCACATCAAGTTGTCATAAGATACAAAATAAATATGCCCTGAGATCTGTCACTCAGAATATTAAATATACTGCTTCCTGCTGAAAGTTAAGTTATAGTCTTTTCAACTGAGAGCTGGGGAGTCACCTTAGGAAGCATCTGAAACTTTTTTCTTTCTGTGCAGCTTTTAGTTCTTAGATAAGTCTGTAAATTTAGACTAGTGTAGGTCTTTTCTGCAATCTTCTCAGCATCTCACCAGAGTCTGAATAAAATTAAAGTTTGGAAAGTGAGTGATTTTCCTTTTGCCTGATGTCCCTATTCGAGTGGCAGTCAATGGAGCTCTTCAGTATGACCTTTCAGCTGTGTTTGCAAGTTACTCACTGTGACATTCAACGTATGTTAAATAGTTCCAAAATAAAACAAGAGAAAGTAGGAGTATGAGTCTTTAAATGTATTCAAGTGATTATATTTACATAGTCTACAAATAATATAATCCCCCCCCCCCCGAAAACATGTTGGCAGTCTGATTACTTTTTATGAACCAGAGGGTTGCTTTTCCAGTGGTTTTAGTGAGAATGGATGTTGCAGGTTTTCAGCTTGGCACAGCTTGTACTCCTGTGTACTCCTATCTTTGAAAGATGCAGTACTGTACTGATATAATAGTTACTCCCATCTACACTTGTAGTTCTTGAGTATGGAAACTTCCAGAAAATTGATTTTAAAGCAATGGGGTTTGATCCTGGGGATACATTTATTTTGAGTTTTTTCCCCTTCTTCGATTCTTCTCCTAATCAAATGTTACAATCGAAAAAAAGAAAACTAGAAATAATTTTGTATTTAAAGGAAAAACATTTTAAGCTATACAAAATTTAGTTATTTTGCATTATGTACAGGTCAAACCCTCCCCCAGATCCTTGGGCTTAGTGCCCATTTCAGTTATCTGAAGTTCTAACAATATTCAATAAAAATTCTGAAATACAGTACAGTAAAACTTCATATAACACTAAAACCTGGTTCCACAAGTCTTCGTGTTATATGATTTTTAGTGTTATCTGATCCTCTATGGGATCCATAGAGATACATTGTAACCACACAGGCTTTCGCGGTTGTTATCTGAAGCATCCCATAGGATCTTAATGTTATCTGATGCAATTCTTCCCCCCAGATTCCTTGATGTTATGCGATTTTAGTGTTATTCGATACTAATGTTATATGAGGTATTACTGTACATGTATTTCTATGTATTTCTATTTCCACCAGAGCTATCCACTAGTGGCCACTGTCTGCAATGCAAATATAGGGTTGAATGTTAACTGTGGTTTTAGCTATCCACATTAGGTCTTGGAGCGTATACTGGGAGTGATCTGTATTCTCACTGATTAATTGCCAGTGTGGTATATTGGATAGAGTGCCATGACAGGACATTGCTTCAAATTATTACAAAGCTATGGTAGCTCATTAGTGGATGACAATGGTAAACCACCCCTTGAACATATCACACAACCTTGAAAACTCTAGTAGGGTCAAGCATATTTTGGAAGTGGCTTGATGGCACACAATAACAATTCTTACCGAAGAAATGTATCATCACAAAATATGTAATTCTCAGTACAGAATTCTATTGCACAGATAGACACAGCAGTAGAATTAATGCATTTATGCATTTTGTTTCAGAATGCATTCTCTGTTTCCTTTCCTTTCATTTAATTTAATTGTTGGAGAAAATCACAAACTTGAACAGTATTAGGCACTTTGGACATCAATATAATGTCAAGGTTTAAAATTACCTGCAAAGGCCATCACTATTAACCATTTCTTCTCTCTGGCATGTTTTCACCTCCTTTTAGAACCAATAATTTTGAAATTAGATTTTTAATTTTTTGCAATCTGTTTTGTGACAAGATAACCCCTGAAAGTAACATTTGGAAGTTAATAATAGGACAGGATAAATTGGTTCCCTCTTGCCACTTGGTAAAGTCCAGATAGGTAAAGACCGGACAGAAGCCTACTTAATTCTCCTAAAAAATACAGAGGAATTAAAATAGTTTAAAATAACAAGTTTAAGAGTGAAGAGCCAACTAGGAATACTGTAATCTCAGAAGCTTTTTCAAACCCCAAACCCAGCCAAGCTCTTGGTGACAAGCAGAGGTGATTTTGAATTCCCCCCATATCCTTTGGAGGCTTGCAGTTTTTCATTTTAGTAACCAAATAAAACCTTAGAGAGAAGGGACACCCACTATGAGGTGGGTTTTTTTTTTGACGGGAGTTAAGCTTCAGGGTTGAAACCTGTGAAACTCCTGAATCCATGTATTCTACTTCTCTCTCCACCCACACCCTACACACTCCATTTTATCCTTTTCTGAAGCCGGAAGTGCCAACCTTTCATGAGTGGTATTTCAGAAACGGCTGCAATGACTGAGTATAGTTTGGCGGGGAGATTGAAGACTGGAACTTATTTTTCAGTGTCAGAACATTGTAGATTACCTCAGAGGGCAATTTATGGCTCAGTCTATGGCCTCAGGGACATGTTGCCAAGACCACAGCATTGCACCCTAAGAGATGCTCTTAAAACACATCAGTTCCTAAGAGTTATGTGGACTTACCATTTTATGAACTTAGACTTTTCTGTTCTATATTCTTTTCTCTTCTGAAGTTTGTAATCTTTGGAAAACCTCTTACATTTTCTACTGGCAAGTTTTCAGTATTTCAGAGTTTGGAAATATTGTCTCATTTGAACTACAACTTAGAGTTTTTGTTGAAAATTTAATGTTTCCAAATTCTGCAATGTTCATATTAAGAGCTGTAATAATATAAAGGAAATACTAATACATTAAGAATGAATGAATGAAATAATGAATGGATGAATGGATGAATTAACTTATGTCCAGGTTGGAGACCTCTGCCTCTGAGATTAATTTTTACTTTGCTGTTTAATTTGTGTGTATATTCAATGATATGTGAAGACTGTGGGAATTCCCTAAAACTATGAAACAAACAGATAAAATAATAATTAACAGTTTGGTTTGTCTAGAATGAAATGGACATGAGGAATCAATACCAACCTTATGCAGTGTAGATGGGCTAATAGATCACAAATCATTTTAGCTGTTGCCTAGTCATGAGCAACAAATCAACAGCTGTAGAAAAATAAAAACATGTTTCCATTCTCAGTATAAAAAGTGGAGATTACAAGCTTCTGCTCCCTAGAATCTGCACCTGGGGAATAGCCATTGGATATCTGCATCCATAGGATACCTTAACCTACACTAACATCCCCTAGAGCAGGGGTCAGCAAACTTGGCTCTCCAGGTGTTCTTGGACTTCAGGCAATTGCCTGAAGCCGAAGTCAGTACACCTGCTGATCAGGGCTTCTGGGAATTGAAGTCCAAGAACATCTGGAGAGCCAAGTTTGCTGCCCTAGACCCCTGCCATAGGACACAGCGTGAGATTTTTCTTTCCAAAGTGACATCAAGACATGATCTAACAGATGCTCTCCAGGATTTCTAGTGGAGCTCGGATGTCTACAGCAATTGCTCTTATAATACATAAACCATCTACTCCTCATGGGCATTTTGTGGGTACGTGGGTGGCACAGGAAATGCTGGAGAGCTGTCTATTGGAGAGCTGTCTTGTCAAGGTACCATCCTACATTTTTTACGTGGGAAAGGATAACTGCATTTCTTTTGGATCCTTCCTGTATCTTTGGTTATGTACTATTATGGTTCTTTTCTTTAATGTTCCCATACCTTAATTGCTGAACAATGGAACTGTGGTATAGCCCTTTACTTACTCGGATTAGAAACAAATGAATAAACAAACTGATCATTGATTTTTCCGTACTGTATATTTTTGAAGCCTTACTTGCTCTTGTAGCCTTTTTGGAATGAATTTATGTGATTGCTGTTAACAAAAACAGGCACAGAAGAATTCAGATTCAGCTGCATTAGATGTACAGTGATCCATAACAATGTACTTACTGTCTAATACTCTGATGTTGCACGTGTCAATGTGGTTCCATTTCTGGGTTTTGTTTTTGTTTTGTTTGTTTGAATTATTTTTTAAAAAAACTGATAAATTTCTATATTATAATTGTGATGTATTACATGTCAAATCCAAATTGTTAGAAATACCAACTCTGATCATTATTCTTAAAAATGAGAATGTAACTCTATTGGCTTGATTCCTGCAATAATTATTTTAAAGAATTAGCAGAACTTTACAGTACCAAGAACTCTCCATTTCACTGACAAAATATTTGTATAATGTAGTGCATTTATTCAGAGTGTTTTGGTTAGGAGTATTTTCAAGAAGGAAATCTGTTTTGTGGCCTTTTCCTGTTGTCCTTTATGTGTTATCAAATTATTTACAACATAGATTATTGTTAGGGTTTAGAATTTCATCCCCCGCTCCCCAGACCTCCATAAAAGTTGCAATCTTGTGCACACTTCCCTGGAATAAGAGATACTGAATGCCACAGAGTTTAACTGGTCTCTCCATTAACCAGCAGGTGCAATTCCAGAAGTCACTGCTCCATTGAATTGAATAGGAAAAGAAAGCATGTTTCATGGAAGCTTCATAATATGCAAAATTCTCAGAGTTGGAACACAATAATATCCATTTGATGTTTTTCAAAGAATGGGTGCTAAGTATGCTAGACTGAATATAGTATTTTTAAATACACCCTAATTAAACATGTACAATTTTAAGTTTTCAAGTGAACCATGGATAGGAACTAGCAATAGTCAACTGTGTAACAGAACAAGATATATTCTCTTTTGTTCAAAATCCCCTGGTATGCAGTCTTACAATTAACACTAAAGAATATGAAGTCTTTAAAGTAGCTACTGTATGTCTGTAATCAAACAACAACAAAAAAGGAAGAAGGATGTAATTAAATGAATGTACCATCCAGAGTCGAATATATCCAGCAAAAAGCAGTGGTAGGTCTTTGATCATGGTGGTTGCATAGTGATATCAAACAGTTGGTTCTCATGTAACAGCTAAATGTCTCAGATTTTGTGTTTATTAAATGTGGCAGTTTCACACTGGGATCTGCTGATTCCTGGCATTTAAGAGTCAGCAAATTGTGAGAAAGTTTTTTTTTATTTCCACAGTTGTAGGGACCTGGGTTTACTTCCCCTCCACTCCACCCCCAAAACATGGGCCACAGAAATGTACTCCTTTCACACTGTTCTCCTACTTCTGAAGTGTGCAGTTATCTATTAAATTTTCTAATAGACCTTTGTGTAAAACGTATGTATGCTTGTGCAATTATGAAAAAAAAACCACTTTTGGAAAATGGTGTGTTTATTTGAAATCACTAATGGGCATGTACAAAACTGTATAAAACCATTAAGTTTGCCCAGTAAAGTTGTTTTTTTGTGATATTTCTGTGTTGTTGAATAAAGGAATTTAGTACTCTAAAGATCTTTTTCCATGAACAGATTTTGTTGGAGGGATCTTATATAATAAAGCTTATTATCCTTGATAACAGCCATACAAAATAACCAAAAATATTCAAATTCTTAATTCATATTTATTCCAATAAAAGCAATGCAGTTTTGGTACAACACTTGCATAATGTTTTTTGTTTTTATTAGCATTTGATGAAATTTTCTTGAACTGTGTACATATCAGATCCATTTATAAATGTTGTAGAAACAGACATCTCGTTTGTGATGTAATTTTTAGGAATAATATTAATAAAAACTAAGACTTAGAAGCAGAAATCAAGGGGATATAAAATTGTCATACAATACATTGTATACAATACAACTGTCATACAATACAGTACTGATGTGATCTTTTTAGATGAGAGCAGTGATGAGATGTAACAGGTTTGCACCAGTTCACCAGAACCGGTAGTAACTTTCCCCACTGTCCCGGAGAACCGGTAGCAGCTTTTGGGGGGAACCACCTTTGGGGCTTACCTTTTCACTGGTTTGGTGTGTATGCATGCCTACAGTGCTTGGCACGTATGCATGGCCTCCTTGCTGTCCTCCCAAGCGAGGAGGAGGAAGAGAAGGTGCTAGCCTGAAGCTCCCTATAGCCTGCTCCCCAGGGTAAGTGACTCACCTTTGGATGTGGTGTGTCTGTGTGTATTTTAATGTGTATTTAATACCTATATTGACATACTAGCACAGTTCCTAAAAAGGCCTGGCGGCCTGGCTTGGGGTTTTTAAGCAAAGTCTTGGAGTTACCTCATCAATAAGCTACACCTGTGCTGTTCCAATTGCTGTTCCAATTGGAGAACCCTTAAGGAGGTACAGCTGTTTTACATTTACATTAAGGCATATTATCCTAGAGAACCGGTACGATGACCATATCCATCTTGCAACATGGTGCTGCCCAGGCACTTATACTAACAGGTAAGTGACAGGTCTGTGTTTGGGGTGGGTGGGTGGGGGTGGTTGTATTTTAATGTAATTTTATTTATTTATTTATTTACAGGTTTGTGTTGTGGGTGGGTGGGTTGAGGTGTGTGTGTGTGTGTGTGCATGCTTATTTTTATTTTATTTTTTTCTTTGGCCCCACCCATGACATCATGACGTTAGCTCCGCTAACACTGTGATGACATCACAGTGGGGTAGTAAAATTTTTGACACCCCACCACTGGATGAGAGTCACAACCTATGGCCCATGGACCAAATCAAGCCCAGCTGCCGCAGCCACCACCACTACTGCCACCGGACTCAGCCTCAGATACATTTACAGCAGCTGTAAACACATTTACGACAGCCATGGATGCATTTATGGCAGCCATAAATGGCAGGAGGACCACCAGCCTGGCCCCCTCAACTGTCTGAGGGAGCGTAACCTGGCCCCCAATTTAAAAAGGTTGAGGACCCCTGGTTTAGATGTCTGAGAGCTAATATATGTTAAAGTAACCTACACTGGGGCAGGTTGGAAACACTAACATTTTGTTCTACATAGCTACAACATCAAATGATAGTGTCCTTTAAATGCAATCACTGTTTTGTTATTTCCTTAAAATATTTTGAACCATGAACCTGCTTCACAAACATAGGGACTTGACCTGCATTTTATGGCTTTTTAGTACAAAGTCCTATTCATGAGATACTTTATAAATTCAAAGAAGTAGGAAAAACAGGTTCCTTCACCTTGTAAATCCACCTTGTGGTTACCAACAACTGGAACAACTTCAAACAGGTTAAGGTTCTTGGCCAAAATCCAACATAAACATGTAGATATCAGTGAGCTTGGGTGTGCTTGACTTTGTGTTGGACTGTGCCTGTTGAAAATAGAATCCAGTGAGAACACATGTTTTGTTTGTTCCTTTGATGGAATTTGGAATTATTTTCTATGACTATATTAGAAATACAAAACAAGGAGACTATGGCATCAAATGTTAATTAGGAATAATATTGTGGCTGAAATCCTGTTGCTAAGCTCAGTTGCAACTAAAGTAGGTCCACTGGTTGACTGATTTATCTAATCCCCACTGATTCAATGAGCCTACTCTTGTGGCTACTCACTATACTAAACGATAGGACTTCAAACAAAATGTTAATTCATCCCTCTCTTTAAATATTGGCAATTTTTCACAGAACATTTTATGTTAAAAATACTTATTTCTAGTCGTTTGAAGCTAGACTCATAAACTGAGTGTTTAATTTCTAAATTTAAGATGATATGCTCTAATAGTTTAGAAAGTCTAACTAAACAATACTGAGAATGATGAAGGATGATGAAATTTTAGTCAAACAGAACTGGAGGCACAAAGTGGGGAAGGGTTGCCTTAGGTAAAGGTCGCCCATGATTGAAATTCAGTTCTAACTGACTCTAGTTTTTAGTGCTCATCTCCGTTTACAGCCAAAGAGCCAGCACTGTCTGCATTTGCAGATGTTTCTGTGGACATGTGGCAGGCATGCCTAGACACCGGAGTGCACAGAACACTGTTTACCTTCCCACCGAAGCAGTGCCTATTTATCTACTTGCAATTTCTTGCTTTTTAACTGCTAGGTTAGCAGGACCTGGACAGAGATGGGAGCTCATTCCATTTTGCAGAGATGGAAAGCTACTTTTTGGACAACTCCTGAATCCCACAAGTACTGAAGAAATTGTTCCCAATAAGATAGCTTTCCCCATATCTGACAAAATTAAAAGGGAACCTATGATCCTACTACCGGTATTTCAAGTACTGGGTGACCCTTTTCTTCTTGGAGGCTTTTGATGGCCTCCCATGATTAGTCCTCTAATCTGAGGGCAGCAGGATCAGAACCAAAAGGATCCCCCCCCATCTTTGCCAGCCCTTTATCTCCCCTTCCCTGCCTAGCATGCTTCTGAGACAGAGGCAGATCAATTCTACAGACATGTGATGCTTCATGACATCAGTTGGAGGGCTGAAGTTGGCTTGTGGCCCACAAGTGGTGTATCCTTCACAGCAACAGCAGCAAAAATAAAGCAAGAACAAATGTAGCCACCAAAGCTGCAGGAAACACCCATATTTTGGGCAAAATATCTCAGTGCAAAACTAGTGCTTTTTCCCTTTGCTACAGTTGTTAGTTCATGCAAGAAAGCACATTTTCCCCAACACTACATATTTTACAGCAATGCATAAAAACTGCTGCCTCTAAGACAGGAGTGACCAACCTATGGCCTGTGGGCCAGACCTGCTCCACGGCACCATTTCATGCCACTAGCAGAAGCAGACACATTTATGCCTGCCGTAAACACTACTGTAAATGCGCCCACAGCTGTCATAAATGCATTTATGACAGCTGTGGACACATTTTACCGCAGCATTTAAAGTGGGAGGAACCACGTGACTGACACGCTCAGCTGTCTGGGGCATGTCTGGTCCATGGTGTGAAAAGGTTGGAAACCCCTGCTCTAAGACTAACCTCAATCTTTTTGTATTGCTTCAAATAAATTGATTTTTCTTATTCATTGTATGATCACTAACCAACATGATTTACATCTCTGTCTGACTCTACCATGACAAAGACAGACTAATATCATCAATGGAAGTACAACAATTACTTCTTGAACTCTTTGCCGGCAACTATGTCTTTAGGAGTTGGGGAGAAAAATTGCAGAGTAGTAGGACAAGAAGCCAGATTTTTTACTTTACATTGCACCTATCTTAGCACACACAGGAATAGATAAATACAACTTTTGGCCTGACATTTTGTTGTTTTCCATAGTAAGTTGTGGCTAACACAGGCCAACTGAGTAAGTGGAACTTACGAAGGAAATGACTCATCAAATCTTGACTTATTCAATAAACCTACCCTAGTTGCAATTTAAAATGCTGAGCAATATATTTTCAGCTTTTGTTCTGTTGCAATTAACTGAATTTTGTTGTGCGGTTTTCCATGTTTTGTGTTAAATACTATAGCATTTTGCATCTGAATGGATTGATACTCCCTTCTTGTAGCAGAAGTACAAATGAAAATCTAATTGTGGTAGAATGAGGGGACACATCCATCATTACTCGTATTGTTCACAAAATCAGAAGTACCTCTCTGTAACTTCCTGTGACTGATACCTGAACTGAAGTGTTTCAAAAATGCTGCAGGACAACCCACATTATTTCTAAACTACAAATCTCATAATGCAGCATGGAAAACCATCACTGCCTCATGGAATTTCATAGATATGTTATCAGGATAATGTGTGGGTTTTCAGGATGAGGTTGCAACTTGTGGTTACCAGGGTATGGCAGTTGTGAGATGCACTGTCCTGAAAGACAAATAGAGGATTAGCAAATTTGAGCTGAAGCTGTTTTGGCTTCTCAAGGTCTCTTGGAAACAGCTGGATGCTTAGGAAAGGCATGCTGAGAGAGAGAAATGATGAGATCTTTGTCAATCGGTAGGTGAAAACGTATTACCAACGTTTCACTGGTGTCTGTCATTGCCTTGCTTGGATTTAGAATGATTTATAAACGAAACCAGTGTTCCCTAACTTTAGGGCTTTGGACTTCAATTCCCCGAAGCCTAAGTCAATTCTCCAAAGCACTGATCAGCCAATATACTGACTTAGGCTTCTGGGAATTGAAGTTCCCCTGTGGGGCATGGGCCCCACATTGTGAACCATTGATATTAGACTGTCTGATAACCTGCTTCTGCCCACTCCCTGTGAATTAAGGTGAGAAACTGTGGACTAGACTGGCTTGAGGATCCAAATCAGCACTTGCTTGCCATGAACATAGCATGGAGAAAAGGTGGGATATAAACTTCACAGAGATACATCTTGCATTCTACTCTTTGTGAGGTTGTGACTTTAGGTAGATGGCAGATGGTGAGACATAGTAGCAAATTTGTTTGAGGATAAAAAGCCACGTGCTATGCGGCTGGCCACTATAAACCCCCATTAATTAGCCTGTTGGCATCTGATGTGCTGAAATATGTTCCTCTATCACCAGCATGGATTTAAAAAAATAATATCCCAGTTGGCTTTTCTAACTGGAATGGGAGGGACTCTATTTTCTTCTTCTTAAGCACTTTGTTTGGGCTTGTCACTGGGAAATGTCACTGCCTCTGTGTGGAGGGCTGACCGGATTGCTTCAGAGACAAGAAAGTGATTGAGAGTGTAATGGGTTCCCAGTGAAACCCAGCAAGGTGGAACAAAGTGGCTGCCATCAACATCTTTTACAGCATACAAATGGAGAATGTTTGAGATTCATCTCTTGAAATGCCTTTTGGGGAAGAGAGCAGGCTCAATACAACAGGGGGAGAAACTTAAGACATGCACCAAACATACCTTTCCATACCTTCTTTGTGCTGTACTGATCACTCAGATCTCAATTGCATGATTTTCACAGGCACCACAAGTGGCATTATGGGCATACACTTCAATTACAGTCCAACATCTCTGCTGGGATGAATGCAAGAAATTCTTCAGACAAGTTCATTCATAGAGGACTGATTTCCCAGGTAAAAATGTGGGTGCTTCCAGGTTAAGCATTTGTCAAACAATCATCTTATCTCATTTGTGACATTTTAGCAAGTAATGGCAGGGTTCTAGCCACCATCCTCCATTTGCAATTATCTCCATTATTCTGAAGACATCCAGGCTCATTTGGTTTTGGAAGCTAAGCAGGATCCAGGTACTTACAATGGCCATGCACCATAGAGAAAGGGGACAAAAGAAGATAACAATGTGAATGAAAACTGCAGAAATATTGTATGTTGTCAGGATTGGGATGCTAAGCATGGTTGGGATTGTTAGCACCTGGATGGGAAATTACCAGTGATCTCTAGGCAGGGCTAAACAAGAACGCTACGTGAACCCATGAATTGCTGCTCCCAGTAAAAATGACAATATTGTGTTAAAGGGACCACAGAACTAACTGATTATCACACAGAGTCCCATGTTCTTGAGCTTTCCTTCCACTTCAACAAAGCTTAGAAAACAAAGGGAATAAACATACTGTATAATGCCTGTTGATTGGCAGTGTTAAATATCTCCTTTGAGATTTATAGCTTCCAGTTCTCAGTTGTCACATGGAGCTTGTAGCCCATGGTGAAACATTTTAGGACTAAGTTACTGCAGTAGCACACTGGTGCTTGACATATACTTTACAGATGAGATAAGATGCCTCTGAGGCAGGGGTTCCCAACCTTTTAATGTTACGGACCTGACCACGCCCCTCAGACTGTTGAGCGGGCTAGACCACACACACCAGGATCAGAAGTAAATGTGCCTGCTTCCACGTTTATGACAGCCATGGGCAAATTTAAAGCTGACATAACTGCATTTATTTATTTTATGGCTCTTGTAAAGCACCCGCTTCCACATGCAGTGGTGGCGGGCCACATCAAATGGTGCTATGGGCCATATCCAGTCCATGGGCCATAGATTGGGAACTCCTTTTCTTAGATTTCCCCAATGCTGGTAGAGCAACACCCCAATATCAATAAACCATGATTTAAATAACACTTGCATTCATTTTTGTGAAAATCAAGCAAGCAGAGGCGTATGTTATATTTTTGAGGCCACAGGCCCAGTTTCTTGTGAAAATCACATTGTTAGCCATGGGAAATGGTTAGCTTCTGTTGCAAAGATCCTGTGAAATTACATAATCAAAGACCAACACCTTCTTTGGTAGAATGTTCACCATAAAGATAGAACATTGTAAATTTAGCGATAAGACATTGTATTGCCCTCAGTAGCATTTTTTACTGTTCTGTTTGTCTGTTAGAATATATGTCTCCAGGGTAATGTCTGGTTTATGAATGCTACTCTTTTTGCAATATATAGGTAATAACCATCTGATGGTGAGGCCCTACACTCTTTCAGATTTTTAGTCTTAAATTCCCATGCTAGGCACTGATTTAGGGATGGTGAAGAGAAAGAGGTCTTCAAGCAGGACTTTTAATCCTTCAAACGGCACCAGTGAGCTGCTTTTCGATTTTCCCAGTTCCAAGCGTTCATCTGCTTTTCATTTTCAGCACAAGCTCCAAAGCTCTTTAGCTGGGTGCACAAGCCAGCTTTTTCTCTCCTCACATCATTCAAAGGTTCTTCCCTTCCCCCAGCTCTTATCTGTGGAGCTGTCTATAATCTTTATGCTAGGCATTCTTAGTATCTGTGTGAGGTAGAGTCCCCTTATTCCCAGTTGGCAGAAAGGGAACTGGGATTGCCATAGAGTGAATTGCCCAGGGCCATCTAATTAGTTGCTGGCTTTGCTGTGATTTGAATTAATACGCTCTGAGTCCAACATGTTATTCATTGGACCATGTTATTCATCTGAGTTTAATCTCATTTTTCTCAGAAAGAAAATATTATTCTTCAGAACTGTGCATAAAGACAGAGTAAGGAAGAGGAAAAAAAACCCTCAGTGAATTCACAGACTCAGCATGGATGCATAGATAGTCTTATTATAAGAACTGAGCCGCAGTGTTGTGCTAACCACTTGCCAATTCCTCTTCTGAAACATTTCTCCAAGGAATTTCTCTGCATTTATTAATGGTATGATCCTACCACGTTCCACATGCCTGCCCAGAGATAGTGATCATCATTAAATTCTCACTTGCAAACTAATCAGGTTCTAATTATATGCATAAGTCTTCCTTAATAGACAATCATTAGTATAATTATTTGGATAAAGGGGAAGGAAGCACTGCATTGAACCCAACTAAGATCTGGCCCTTTGGAGGTCATTTGTGTTCTAAAAAATACTTGCTCTCTTTAAAAAGGCAGGAGAAGGAGAACTTGAGGGAGGACATTGTGATTTGGAGAGCTTTGAAAAGGTAATTTGGAGTAAGGGTAAAGGTCGCCCTTGCTCAAAAGCCAGTCATATCTGACTCTAGCGTTCAGCACTCATCTCTGTTTATAGCCAAAGAGCCAGAGCTGTCTGTGCCTGCAGACATTTCCGTGGACATGTGGCAGGCATGATTAGACACTGGAGTGCACAGATTGCTTTTTGCCTTCCCACCGAAGTGGTACCTATTTGTCTACTTGCAATTTCTTGCTTCCAAACTGCTTGGTTGGCCGGAGCTGGGACAGAGATGGGAGCTCACTCCATCATACAGGACTCAGATCTCGAACTGCTTACCTGTTGCCTTTCCAGTCATCAAGTTCAGCATCTTCACTAAATCCTGCAGTCCCTAATTTGGAGTACATTTCCACAAAGTATCCATGGTAGCCTGTTTCAGAGACTATAACAAAAAAAATAAAAATAAAGGCATGGTAGCACTTTAAAGTCTAACAGAATAATTTCCTCTTTGCCCAAAAACAAACCCACTTCAATGTAGGTTGTAAAGATAAATAAGGTGAACCACTATGAATGCCCTAAAGGGCAGCACACACTTTTTAAAAATGAATAAATCTTCACACATAGCAGCACATATAGGCACAGATGTAGGCATATATAGAGAGCAGCATTCTCTCAGTGCTGAGAATTCCTCCGTATATGTAACTGAACAGCATTTACAGAGCACATTTTGATAGTTCACTAATCTTCCTAACACCTTGGTAAAATAAACCAGGCCATGAATGTGGAGCCTAGGCTGAGGAAATAGTGTACAATATCTGGTTACAGAAGAAGTAAGCTTGAAGCAAGGAATTAAGGGCTCAAATTTTCTCCTTTTTTGGACTTTTAACTTCTAGAATGCCACAGCCAATGTGTCCAGAAAAGTAACTTCCCCATACTCTGAAGGATTTATTTCCTTGTACAGTGTGTTCTTTGCAACCTATTGCATATGTATTTAGAGGTCCATCTTATGGTGCTCAGAGTTGCTTATTCTTTTTCTGAGACAACTATGATGATACGTATACATAAACCAGTTCTTCTATGCCATTTACCTTTAGTGTGTTCTGTTTGTGTCTAGTTGGTTTGTCATGTTAGTAGCATCCCATTCTCTGATATTTCAAGGCCACAACTACAGAGCAGGATGTGGGCTCTCAGAATGTGCCATGGTCAGATCACTATCTGGTGACTCTTGACTTCCTGGGGGTGAGACTTCACCGCAGGGAGGCAGGGCTGATTAAATGGGCCCGCCCCCGGCGACTAATGGATCCAGATGGATTCCAGAGGGAACTGGGGTGTTGTCCTCTTGACCTGCAATGCGGTTCGTCTGAAGCCCTTGTCAACTCCTGGAACGAGAAAGTGACGGCAGCTTTGGACGTAATCGCTCCACTACAGCCTCTCTGCACTGGTAGGGATCGATCTGCCCCTTGGTTTACAGAAGAACTAAGGGAGCTCAAACGGGCAAAGAGACGCCGAGAGCGCCGCTGGGTGAAGACTCGGAGTGAGTCTGATCGAACACTAGCTAGAGCAGCTATTAAAGACTACCTAGTGGCGATGGGGGCGGTGAAACGCCAATATTTCACTGCCCTTATGGCTTCCGCAGATAACCGCCCAGCAGCCTTGTTCCGGGTGACCAGGTCCCTCCTTGGTAGGGGGGGGGGGGTCGGGCCCTGGTTGGCAGGGATCGGCTGAGGCTTTTGCTGATTATCTGGTGGGGAAAGTCGCTCAGATCCGCTCAAAGCTTAATCCTGGTGTGGAATGTATGGAGCTGGGGTTGACCGGAGCACAGCCTGGCCACATTATCCAGTTGGCCCTGAGGAAGTGGACAGGCTTCTTGGATCTGTTTACGCCACAACCTGCATACTGGATCCATGCCCTGCCTGGCTGATTAAAGCATATAAGGCTGTGGCAGGTGGCTGGGTCGAGGCGATTATAAATTCATCTTTAAAGGAGGGGTCTTTTCCAGCACCTTTAAAACATGCTTTGGTGCGCCCCCTCCTGAAAAAACCATCCCTCGACCCTATGGTACTCACTAACTACCGGCCAGTATCCAACCTACCCTTTTTGGGTAAGGTGTTGGAAAAGGCAGTGGCGCAGCAACTACAGGAAGTCCTGGATGAAGCGGATTATCTGGACCCTTTTCAGTCAGGATTCAGGCCTGGACATGGGACAGAAACTGCACTAATTGCATTGGTGGATGATCTCTGGAGAGAGCGGGATGGAGGTCATCCGTCTGTCCTGGCTCTTCTCAATCTCTCAGCGGCCTTCGATACCATCGATCATGGTATCCTTCTGGGGAGGCTCCAAGGGTTGGGGATCCAGGGCACTGTGTTGGCCTGGTTTTCCTCATTCCTGAGGGGCAGGACCCAGTCGGTGTGGCTGGAGAATGAGAAGTCCAGCCCTAGGCCCCTCCAATATGGGGTGCCTCAGGGCTCGGTACTTTCCCCTCTCCTTTTTAACATCTACATGAAGCCACTGGGCGAGATCATCCGTTCCCACGGGGTGAGGTATCATCAATATGCAGATGATACCCAGTTGTACATCTCAGCCCGTGGGGACCCAAGCAGTGCGGTGGAAGTCCTTTCCAGGTGCCTGGAGGCTGTTAAGGTCTGGATGGGGAAAAACGGGCTACAGCTGAATCCCGGCAAGACTGAGTGGCTATGGGTAAGGGGCCCTGTGTTACTTCAGGAGTTACCAGCTTTGGTTTGGATGGGGCAGTTCTGCCCCAAACAGACCTGGTGCATAACCTGGGGGTCCTCCTGGACTCACGACTACTGTTCGAAGAGCAGGTGGTAGTCGTGGCCAGGAGGGCTTTTGCACAACTTCGTGTAATACGCCAGTTACGACCACTCCTGGACCGGGACACCTTGCTTATGGTCACACATGCTTTGGTCACCTCCAGACTTGACTAATGTAATGCGCTCTACATGGGGCTGCCCATGGTGACCATTCGGAGACTACAGCTGGTCCAAAATGTGGCGGCCCGGTTAGTGATGGGGCATGGGCGATATGCTCGTGCCACACCACTGCTCCGGGAGCTGCACTGGCTGCCAGTATGCCTCCGGGTGCAATTCAAGGTGCTGGTCATTACTTTTAAAGCCCTATATGGTAGTGGGCCAGGATACCTAAGAGACCGCGTCACCCTAAGAACGTTTGTCCGTCCCACTAGGGCGGACCGGAGGGGCTCTCTTGTTATTCCATCAGCTAGGGAGGCTCGCCTCACTAGCACTAGGAAGAGGACCTTCTCTGTGTTCGCCCCGGCCCTTTGGAACCTCCTCTCAACTGAGCTGCACCTACAGACAGAGCTCCTGCCCTTTCGAAGGGGCTTAAAGACCTGGCTGGTGGAGCAAGTGTGGGGACCTAGGAATGTGGGATCCCATGCAGGTTGGCTGATTTAAGGGATTTAAGGGATTTAAGGGACAGCCACCCCTTTCTGCCCTTGTTTTTATCTGTTGCATTGTTGTAATTTTTCTTATGAATTTTTAAGGTTTTAACCCGTGATTTTAATCTATGATGTAAGCCGCCTAGAGTCGGGTCTACCCGATTGGGGCGGGATAGTAAATATGAATAAATAATAAATAAATAGATAAATAATGTCACAGATGTTGATGTGATCTTGCAAGGGGCGGTGGGGCTATTTCTGGGTTGGCTGATTGTAGAAACAGGCATGAGGCAAATCTGGATAAATGGAATCAGAATCTAGGTAAAGTCTTGTAAATTATACAGTATATGACATGAAAATCCAGGACCAGGAAAAGATGGGGTAGCAGAAAATCAGCTGCTGCTATTCCTGCCAGGGTAGGGTAGAGTCTCATGTCTGGTCGGAAATTCCGCTATTGTAATGGAGTAGGCAGTACAGGCAGCGACTCAATGCTGAGTCCCTAAACTGGCCAATGGCTACAGGAGGATGAGCCCCTTTAGGTGGGTTGGTGGACCCCTCAGTGGAGGAAATGCCACTGGAAACCATCCTATTGGGCCCAAAGGCAAAATGAGCAGAGGAGAAACCACTTCTCTATTCTGATTCCCAGTGGTCATGGAGGCAGAAGAGGGCATGCCAGATGGACTGGCTATGAAGGTATACCTTGTCAATATCCTCAAGGCTGCATTGCAGTCCCTGTGCCAAATCCTGCATGTCTCATTTTTTATGTGCCACAGGAGATGGTTTTAAAAGAAATCTTAGAAGAAATCAACCCTGACTGCTCCTTGGAAGGTCAAATAGTGAAGATGAAGCTAAAGTACTTTGGACATCAAATGAGAAGAGGGGATTTACTTTAGAAGGCCTTGATGCTGGGAAAGGTTGAGAGCAAAAGAAGAAGGGGGCAGCAGAAAATGACATGGCTAGATGGTATTGTTGATGCAATGGGCTTAGAGTTGGGCAGATTGAGAGGGATGATGGAGGATAGAGGTGCCTGGCACGCGATGGTCCATGAGGTTACAAAGGGTCAGAACTGACTTTGCGACTGCACAACAACAAAGGAGATGGTTCCGTGATCATAGTGTGTGGGTCACTTTGTGGCAAGCTGGAATCCACCTTAAATAAATTCATGCCAATGGCATTTTCTCTGTTTGTCATTCTTCTTTCATGAAAAAAGATTTTCAGGAAAAAATGTATACTCTGCCAGGAGTAGCAGCCGATGATGAAGGTGGAGTCATATCCTGCATGGACATAGCCACAGTACACAGGAGCTGCTGAAGAGGCTTGTAGGTTGAGTTGCCATAATTCCATCCCATAAATCCGGGACAGAAGTATACTTTTTTTTATAATGTGTTGTTTCTTAACCACCCAGAGTGGGGAAGTCTTCCCAGATAGGCAGGGTACAAGTGGAATAAAATAAATAAATAAAAATGGGTGGGATCTACAAAACAGCCTTTGCCCTAATAAACCCAGAAGCCACTGTGCCACTGGTGATAGCCAAGCTCAGTCAAATCACACATACACACACTCTCCTCCTGGCATGCACTCCTTGGAAGCAAGGAAGCAAGGTGCTTGGCGTATAGCACCGGTGACATGAGGAAACCTGTCAGGAGTACAAGATACTTGTGGTACCAAATTAACATACCCTGAACAGTTTCATTGACTCAGAATTTTACTCTTCCCCAGGTTACCTCACTTTTGAGGGTGTACCACAAGTCCCAGAGTTTCTCAGCCAACCCTGTCAGTCTGGTCTGAGAGTTGTAATCCAAAAAAGTATTTTCCCCCAAGCTGTGTCCCCCTCCCCCCGCCCCCATGTGTGAATTAGCAATTAAAACTCTCTCTCTCTCTCTCTCTCTCTCACACACACACACACACATACATACACACACACAGACTCAAAACAAATAATATTTATTTATTATTTTTATTTATTTATTTAGATTTATATCGCCGCCCACTCGCTGTGGCGACTCAGGGCGGCTTACAATAAGAAAAAACAACACAGCACAAACGGCTGAAGTCCATTCCTCCTCCTGCCCAGAGGATGTTAGTCTTATCCTTCTCTGGGCAGGTAGAGTCCAGAATTAGGAAGTAGAAACTTCCATATAAAAACATTAAAACTGTTAAAATTTAAAATTAAAATCTAAAAAAGATTAAAAACACACCAAATGCTACAACTACTAATAAAAAAGTAGAGAAAGAGAGGGGCTCAGATCATCCAGTGTGCTGGAGTCATTATACCTTCTGCACCCCATATCTGTCCCGCCAGCCATGTTTTTAGATTCTTCCTAAAGGGCAGCAGCTCTGTCTGGAGATGTAGCTCTGTTGGCAGGAGGTTCCATAGGGCTGGAGCAGACACAGAGAAGGCCCTCCTTCTAGTGTCAGAGAGATGTGCCTCTCTGGCAGATGGAACAACTAGAGTGCCTCTCTGGTCCACTCTGGTGGGACAGACAGATGTTCTGGGGTGAGGCAGTCTCTTAAGTATCCTGGCCCACTACCATGTAGGGCTTTAAAGGTAAATTCATCATTGAAGGAGGGGCATTTCCCAGCACCTTTTAAAGATGCTTTGGTGCGCCTCCTCCTGAAAAAGCCATCCCTTGGTCCTACGGCACTTACCAACTATCGTCCCTTTTTGGGTAAGGTTTTGGAAAAAGCAGTGGTGCAGCAGTTACAGGAAGTCCTGGATGAAACGGATTATCTGGACCTCTTTCAGTCAGGATTCAGGCCCGGACATGGTACAGAAACTGCACTAATCGCATTGGTGGATGATCTCTGGAGAGAGCGGGATGGAGGTCATCCGTCTGTCCTGGCTCTTCTTGATCTCTCAACGGCCTTTGATACCGTCGATCATGGTATCCTTCTGGGACGGCTCCAAGGGTTGGGGGTCCAGGGCACTGTGTTGTCCTGGTTTTCCTCATTCCTGAGGGGCAGGAGCCAGTCGGTGTGGCTGGAGAGTGAGAAGTCCAGCCCTAGGCCCCTTCAATATGGGTACCTCAGGGCTCGGTACTCTCTCCTCTCCTTTTTAACATCTACATGAAGCCACTGGGCGAGATCAACTGAGCCGCGCCTTCAGACAGAGCTCCTGCCCTTTTGGAGAGGCTTAAAAACCTGGCTGGTGGGGCAAGTGTGGGGAGCCGGGAATGCGGGATCCTATGTAGGGTGGCTGATCTAGTGGACAGCCACCCTTTCCAGTTTTTATCTCTCCTCAGTTTTATCTCTTGCTCTGTTTTAAGCATTAGTTTTAAGTTTTAAGCATCTGTTTTAGAGTTTTAAACATTAGTTTAAGTATTCTTGTATTATTATATGTGTATCCTAGTGATTTTTATTTAATATTGTAAGCCGCCCAGAGTCGGGCTTGCCCGATTGGGACGTGATAGCAAATAAAAAGAAATAAATAAATAATAGTAATAACCAGCACCTTGAATTGCACCCGAAGACATATTGGCAACCAGTGCAACTCCCAAAGCAGCAGTGAGGCATGTGCATACTGCCCACACCCCATCACAACCTGGGCAGTCGCATTCTGGACCAGTTGAAGCCTCCAAATGGTTGCCAAGGGCAGCCCCATGTAGAGCGCATTACAGTAATCAAGTCTGGAGGTGACCAGAGCGTGTGTGATCATGAGCAAGGAGTCCTGATCTAGGAGTGGGCATAACTGGCAAATCACACGAAGTTGTGCAAAAGCCCTCCTAGCCACGATTCCATTGCAAGCTGCATTTGTTCAGAATGATGGCTGTGTCACCAGCAAGCTTCTCTCCCCTCCCCCCCTCCCCCATATTTGCTGTTCATACACATCCTGAACAGCCAGCCCATATTTTATTTTGCTTTACAGTATTTTATTTTCCTGTTCAGGGTTGAGATAATTCCAACAGCAGAGCCCATACAGACCTGTTCTGGCTCTTGAAAGTCAAGGATCTGCTTGCTAAAATGGAATGCCAAACAATTTTGCTGTAAAGTTGTACAGATGTTGTGAGGTTAAACAAAGCCACGATTAATTCTTCGGTATGGGCCTGCTGGGTTTAGCTTGTGATGCATAAACATGCCAGAAGAGAATTCTGACCTCTATAATCTCCTTCCCTACCCCCTACCCCACCCCAATTTTTATTTTCTTTTAAAGTCAGCTTCAGGTTTTCTTACCAAACTGCTCTTCTCCTAGAGAGAATAACAGGAAGAAAGAACTGGTTTGCTCATGAGAGAGACATTTTACTTAGCATGAAGGCTGAAATATTTTCTTCACATGTCAGAGAGCTCTGTTCTTTATCCAAGCCACCTGACACTAATCCTTATTGATGTTCCAGTTTAGCCATCTTTTACCACCATATATGGGTCTAAAAAGGAATGTGGGAAGTTCAGAATTTCCTACATAGACTTTTCTTCCACCCCCAAAAGGAACACTCACATTTCAGTGTGTTATGATAGCCTACATATATTTTTTCCTGCATATATTATGCCATGAGAAGCTATGCGTAGAAATAGATTAAATAAATAAAGCATTCAAGCAAGTTAGCTATCATTGTGAATATATGAAGTTCCCTTGCCTGTGTCAGATCACTGAGAATTTAGCCCAGTCTTGTCTTAGCTTTCAAAGTTCTTGGGTAGGAGTCTATCTAGTAACTATTTATCTATTTAACGCAGGGGTTCCCAACTTTTTTTCACTGCAGGCTGGACCACGCCCCCAGACAGCTAAGCGGGCTGGTCACGTGGTTTCCTCTGCTGTAAACGCTGCTGTAAAATGCATCAGCAGCTGTCATAAAAATGCATTTACGACAGCTGTGGGCACATTTATGGCTGCGTTTTTACATGTGCAGGTGTGCTTATGGCTGTCGTAAATGTGTCTGCTTCTGTTTCTGATAGCAACAAGGGTGGCAACAGGCCATATGAAATGGTGCTGCAGGCCAGGGCTGGCCCATAGGCTGTAGGTTCGGAACACCTGGTTTAACTAACAAGTGAGGAAACTACAAGAGGCAAAACATGGCTTCTTCTTGCAGGCCCCAAACACACTTACAGCTAAACAAGCCTAAATGTTGGGGTTTACATATGACCAAAATAGCCAATAGCCTTGAGGTGAAGAATGAAGAAAAATAGGGACCACTTTGGTGGGAAGTGTGCTCTAGTGTTTAGTCATGTCTGCCACATGACCATGGAAACGTCTGCAGAAGCAGACAGCGCTGGCTCTTCGGCTTTGAAACAGAGATGAGCACTGACCCCTAGAGTCGGATATGACTGGCTTTCGGGCAAGGGAAACCTTTACCTTTACCTTATATAGGTGCAGCTGCAGGTTGTCCACCCAAGTTTTTAGTGAAGATACTATAGGTCAACCTAGGAGTTTCTCAGTGAGATGGCAAAAACTATTTTATGAACTGGCAAAAGGAAAACAAAAGGAAAAACAAAATCCATCTTCAGACCTTCTGTATGAGGAGTATGCATGTTGCTTGGCTAGACAGCCCCCTTCTCAGCCTCCTAAGAAGCTTAATGCACCTGACAAGACTATAGAACATGTAGGAATATGGCTTAACATAGTGATGGTGAAGCTTTAAGAGACTGAGTGCCCAAACTGAAACTCAAAACCCTCTTATTTATTGCAAAGTGGCAACATTTCAACAGGGGAGGAAGGAAACGCTCCCATTGGGCTGCTGGGCAGAGGGGTGGGGTGAACTCTGTGCTGAGGGGAAGGAGGAAGCACTCCCACTGGGCTGCTGAACAGAGGGGCAGGGTGAACTTTTTGCTAAGGTGACTGCACAGGTGTCCACAGAGAGGGCTCTGAATGCCACCTCTGGCACATGTGCCATAGATTCACCACCACTGACATAGGGTCATGCCTTGTGTCTTAACTTCCATGTAAGTCAGAGGGCATAAAAATGTAAGTAGGGGAGAAAAGGATAAAATTTTGTGTGCAGAAAGTGTGGAGAGAACATATGTGGCAAAATTTCCTCAGTGTAACATCTTTTATGCTGTTTGTCCTTCAGAGAGCTTCTCTTGAGACTTTCTAATGCCTAATTAATGGAAACAAATAGGCAGAGGCTTGTCCAACATTAGTTATGGGATAAAATAGTATTTTCTTAGTCTGCATGTCAACAAAAAAGTACCAAATTCATTTTTTTCCTGAAGTACTGGATAATATCCAGTTGAAACTAGAGTTGGCCTGCTGAATCAATAAAAGTTACAGAAGAGTTTTACTTATTGAATCCTGACTGATTCAATGACTCTAAGTATGACTTAGATTTCAGCCACTGTGTGTTCCTAAATGTGGTTGTTCTTTGACATTCCCACATCCCAAAATATTGCAGTGCAGTTCTCCAGTTCTTCTGGGATGAAAAGATATGCATAAACCAATATACTTGGGGAGGGTGTGCATAGGAATGTACATGTAAGTGAAAACAAAATTGTTACAAAAAGTCATCATATAAGGAGACACTGAAACAAATGAGGAGCTATTAATCACATTTTAATACAAACATCTTTAATACAGAAATATTCCCAATAACATGCAATTTTTGGAATAGCCTTCTTGTCCTGCTTTGTTCTGTTGGTTTAAGCCACAAAATGGTGAAGAAATGGTTGAGTTTGCAGCAGGCAATCTGATCATGCCTTCTGGTTGTTTTATACACTAACACGGAGATGGAAAGGGCCAGCATTTAACAAACATAGTCACTGGCTGGCTGTTTTGAATCTAAACAGTCAGCAGCTTAAATGTTTCTTCCCTCCAAAAGGTAAATACTTGGGTATGGTATGTCTCTCTGTGTTGTTATTATTACCTGAAAAGATACCTCTTTGGGAGTAATGTCCCAGCACAGCAATGACCATCCTAGCAGCAATATTCTTGCAGGTGCATTCCAAATCTCATGCTGTCTATAGAATTGCTAAAATAAGTGCTAAAATAAGAGGAACTAACAGTGAATCCCTGTTCCATGTAATTATGTGACTCTGAGACTGTGATTTTTTAAAAAAAACAATTATACCCTTTCTTTCCTCTCCATCGGCCTCAGGGCATGTGCATGACTCCTTTCCTTCGGTATCCTATTTTCTTCTCACAAATCATGAGGTAGTTGGAGAAAAAAGATAAAGCCATTAAGCATCTTAACTGAAGGCCTTCTGAGACATATCTCATGGAGGAGAGAGCCACCACTTAGTTGAGTGTCTCTGCCCTATGACTGGTATTTGACATACCAGATGAAAACACTCACTTCAACATTGCAGCTGAGTAATATCTTAAGAAACTCAAGTGCCTAGTTTTATTCCCACACAAATACTGAAGCTCTTGAACTTTTTGATCAGGAGAGAGATTTTATTTTCCTATCTACATCAGGTTTATGAGACTGGGAATGCTTCTCTAAAGCAGTATTTTCAAAGATTCATATTCAGCCAAGAAGCTGGTGAATGAAGCTACAACTCTGCTGATACAGTACTTTTTCTTTTTTGCTTAGCTGTTTGTGTTTGAATGGATGTACAGTGGTACCTTGGTTTATGAATGTAATTTTTGGCCTACAAATGAAAATCCTTGAAAATAATGCCTTGGTTTAGAAATCTTTTTTCCAGAATGGATAAATTGATTTTCAATGCATTCCTATGGGAAACTGCATTTTGGTTTACCAATTTTTGTTTTAAATGCATTCCTATGGGAAACCAGTTTATGAATTTTTTGTAATACAAAACATCCTGGAGAATGCATTAATTTTGTAAACTGAGGTACCACTGTACTGCTTCACCTCATCCCCTTTTACTTGTTCAGTATTATGGATGAACTGGAATATATCCTAAGGAGAACAACAAATATGTTGAAAGGACTTATTGGTGCCACACTATTCTATTTTGTTTAGACTTCATCCATTTCTGAGTAACACAGAGTAATAAGGATATAAATAAACATGTTAAGAAGGTGAAGAGTCAGGAAACTAACCCATGGGAAGGAACATTGAAGGAGCTGGGGAAAGGAATTAAAAGACAATATGCCTGATTTATATATTTTTTAACATAGACACTGGGCCATATTCTTTTAACTAGTAGGATAAAACCTGAATCAGTGGGTTTAAATTAGAAAATATGAGATTTTGGCTAAATATTAAGGCAGTAAGAAATGATTGACAATAGAAGAAATTGCCAGCAAACAGTGGATTTCTCTTCTTTTGGGCTTATAAATAGCGCTTGGATGATCACATATCAGGATAGATTTCCTATGATGACAACAATTTAGACTGGAAGAACTTTATGATCTCTTTTAGTTTTATGATTTCAAATTTCATTTTTGTGAACCATCTGAGCCCAGACTTCTATTAATGGTATTTTGGATTGTTGTGCGTGCCATCTTCCATGAATGTTAGTTGTGTTGTGTGATTCGTTTGCCAATGCAGACTTTTACAGGTTAATAAACATGAGCTTGAGCAGGCTTAACACGAAACGCCTGTCACTTTCTTTTGGCAGCTAAAAGAGCACAAACAAGTATAAGGCACATAAATCAGGAGGTGACATCAACTGGATAGAACCCGCTCTTTGGTAGCTGTGCTGGATCAGAGGAGAAGATTTCCCAGCCCACTTTCTTTCTTTCTTTCATGGTTTATTATGATACATGACATTCTAGCAACTCCAAAAACTGGAGCAAGCCAGCATGAAAATTACAATAGCCTTTTCTTTACCTGTCAAGGTTAGATGACAAGCGGAGTATTTATGATGAGGCAGGATACATAATGTTTTGTTGCTGTTCAGTCGCACAGTCGATTCTGACCCTTTGCGACCCCATGGACCACTGTCCACCAGGCACTTCTATCCTCTACCATCCTCCTCAACTCACTCAGCTTTGTGCCCATTGTGTCTACAATACCATCTAGCCATCTCATTTTTGGCCGCCCCCTTCTTCTTTCTCAAGCGAATCCTCTCTTCTCATTTGATGTCCAAAGTACATTAGCTTCATCTTTACTATTTGACCTTCTAAGGAGCAGTCAGGGTTAATTTCTTCTAAGATTGACCTATTTGTTCTCCTCGCTGTCCAGGGGACTCTCAAAACTTTCCTCCAACACCACATCTCAAAGGCATCTATTCTTCTGCGCTCAGCTTTCCTAATGGTCCAGCTCTCACAACCATACATTGCCACCAGAAATACCATTGCTTTCACTATACGAATTTTTGTTTGCAATGTGATGTCTCTACTTTATTATTTTTAAAGACTCATATAATGGAAAAGCTTTAGACATACCTTTGGAAACCTAAAGTCAATGTAGATTTTAACATTTGTTTCAGGGTGCTTCAGAACTGAAGCTTTTGGCATAATTCAAAAGCAACAATGTACCTGAACACTTATTGTGCTAGTTTGCCTCTCCCTATTCCAACATATTACAGATCCTGCCTAGCTGTACCAAAGGAAGAGGCTAGATCAGTGGTGCCCAAACTTTTTGGGCCATGGGCCAATCATGTGGTTCAGGAAGCCGGTCACCAAGGCCCAGGGGCTGGGTGCGGCCCCCGGGCCTTAGTTTGGACACCACTGGGCTAGATAGTAGGACACCTCTCCTTGGCAAAAGCATGCCATCTAACTCCTCTTCAAACAACAGGAGGCTGGCAAGACATTAGAGATCCTGTGTTGGTTTATCTGAGACAGACTGACATTCAGGTCCTTCCAGTGATGTAGGATGGGGGGGCAGGGAGCGGCCCGCCCCGGGAGGCACTTTTTGGGCAATGGGTGTTCTTGGACTACAATTCCCAGAAGCCCTAGCGGGAGCGGGAGCAGGAGCCTGTGTCCACCAGGGGGTGGCAAATTTGGCTTAAGGCCTGGGTGGCTAAAATCCATGCAATGTTACTGGGTCCTTCCCTCCCTGTGCGTAAATCACCGATTCAACCCAAATATTACATGATTTTTCACTAAGTAAATGAATATAAGATGAATGTCACATGTGACATAGGCATCCTCCAATCCCAGAATTTTGAAGCCATTTTGTTTAGTCAGCCCTATGGTTATTGGAAATCAGTAAATCAAGATATCATCTTTCCCTGTAGACTATGACAATGTACATTAGATCCAGGGTGCAGAATAAACTACATGTTCTGTTTTTCCACATCTTCTGTGTAATCCTTTCACTGCTGGGGAATCACAGAATGGGATTAACAAGTATTTAATAAACTAAAATCAATGCTGCAATTTTGGATTGGAGGAGGCAACACATATCTGGCAGTTTACAGAAAATATCTAGTTATATCTAGTATAAAATAATCATAGGTTTAATCCATTTCATTTACTAGTTTACTGCTGCCAGAGGCATGCACCTATGAGGACTTGGGCAATGATGAAATGGAGAAAGTGGCTTCATTTTGACAGTCCACGGTTTGATTGGCACATGAAAGAAGAAGATCATAGGTAAAAATCTTGGTTCAATTCATTTTTGAGAATATGCAGAAGTCCTTAAAAATTCTTCACATTGGCTACTGAAAGTGTTTGGGATTAAATGTGGGAGAAACCAAAACATGTAACATTTAGAAGTCTCAGTTTGAAAATGTATATTCAGCCACAACTGGGCTGAAATTGCTGAATTAGCGTTGCCAGCAATTTCTTTCTGAGAGGCTATTTACCTTAAGCATCAATCTGTCAGGCAAGGACAACATTATTCTCTATAATAGCTACAGCTATAGAATATGGCCAGTCCTAACAGGGAAATTTTTTTGCTCTGTGTTTCTTTAAAAAAAAGCAATTTAACAAATTTTCAGGATGCCTATTAAGGACGGAAATAACTTGAGGTTTTAAACAGAAAACAAATTCCCCTCCCTAGTGTGTCACTGTTTTCCACTTGGAGCAAAGAGACATTTCCCAAATGCTGCCTGGTTTGTTGTTGGTGCAGCTGTTCACTGTCATTGCTTCACATTTTATAGCACATTTCCAGCTTAAGTTGAAGTAAACATGGTAAAAACATCTGTGAATTAGGCCACTTTTTCCTTGAGCTACATTTTCCCTCTCTCTTGTCTTCCAGTCATTTTGGACTCAAGCTCCCAAAATCATTGACATAGTCTATGCCAGCCTTTCCCAAACTATGTTCCACAGAACACTGGTGTTCCATAGAAGGTCAATAAGTGTTCCGTGAAAAAAATATGTATTTCTGGTATAAGAATTCAGCTTTCTAATATTGTGCCCAACGTTGCAGGAATTTGTAATTCAAAGACCCAAAACCATCCAAGTCATTAAAATATTATTGATTATTTATTGTTATTTGTTGTTTATTTGTTTATTGTTTTCAAAAGTCCTGTTTTGTATAACTAAAATTTTGGAATAAATGGTTATTTTGTTTTTTTAACTCTTATACTTATTTACGTTACAGTATTTGTTATTAAAACTTAAAAATCCAAACCTATCTTTCTATTACAAAAACCAAAGTGTTCTGTTAAAATTTTAGGATTTGTGAAGTGTTCCATGACAGAATAAGTATGGGAAAGACTTGTCTATGCTGTCCAAACATTTGGAAGGAACTTTGTTGTGGAAGGCTGTTTTGAACACTTCTACTTTAATCAGATACTGTACTTCACTGTGAGTAGCAAAGCAAAGCAATTACACTTGTATACTGTCCCATAGCACTTAGTCCACTCTCTGGGCAGTTCACAAGTTAATTAGCATTTTGCCCCCAATATATATGTTTAGCAGAACAAACACTGGGATCCTTCCACAACAGAGGAGAATCCAACCTACACTATATTTATTCCATTCTACTTTGATATCTGTCATGTTCAAGATTCAGCATGTTTTGCTTAAAACACACACACAGAAGTGATGCAATGTGTGAACTGAACTGATGCCAAAGGACAGTGTTGGCTAACTACACACTCCAGGTGTTCTTGGATTTCAGTTACCAGAAGCCCAAGTCAGTGCTCCTGCTGAGCAGGGCTTCTGGGAATTGAAGTCCAAGAACACCTAGAGTGCCAAGTTTGGCCATCACTGTCATAGGAAGGCCTGCAGGTGGAGAGCTTCCCATCTCCTCTGTTTGCCATAGCTTTCACAGTGCTATCACAAAAGGTCTGTTTTCAGCCTTGAACTAAAGCACTGGATTTGATCTTCAATTTCCGGGTTCATGAGAAACTTTTCTTAAATTAAGACTATTAATTTATTTATACTTCCTTGTGAGTTAATCAGTGAACTCAGTGGGATCTGCATCTGAGTAAAAACATATGGAATTGCACCAGGAAAGAAGGGCTCACTCTCATAGATATTAGAATATACCTGATGGAAACTGGTTGAGCAGTTTTAGAGAGAGTGGAATCAGACAGATAGGCGACAATTGCTGTTTGCATTCTTAGTATATCATTAATACACTCTGATTTTCCATTTCACTGGAAACTAAGCCTCAATTTCAGAGAATCTTGAGAGAAAGAGAGAGGTGGAAGCTTATGCTTATGTTTTTCTTATCTTAAATAGCATGCATCAATCCAGGTAACAGGGGGTGGGGTGGGGGAAGAAACTCATTCCTTATATTGACTATTAGCCAATACTGCCCTGTGTCTAGCTAGAGTTCTCAACCTTTTTAAGCTGGGGGCTGAGTCATGCTCCCTCAAACAGCTTCAACTCTGTGGATTAAATAATAAATTGAAAACTAAAATATAGGTATCAGACAGAGTACAAGAATTGCCAGGTGACAAAAATCAACCCTATTTCACAGGCAACAGTCAAATAACACCACTACCTATGTTGTTATGTGCTGTCAAGTTATCTCCAACTTATGGTAATTTTATGAATGATACATCTCCAAAATGTCTTGTCTTCAACAGCCTTGCTCAGCAATTGCAACCTCAAACTTATAGCTTCCTTTAGGAAGCCAATTCATCTTACATTTGGTATTTCTCTTTTTCCTCCTCCAGCATGATTATCTTTTCCAGAGAATCTTGATTTCTCATCATGTACCCAAAGCAGGACAGGCTCAGCTTCATCGCTTTTGCCTCCAGAAATAGTTCAGGCTGTATGCATATTTAAAACTTTATCCACACAGGTACTGTACCCAATTAGCAAGAGAAATGCTTGAAAGTAACTGAAACGGGTATGAAACCAATTCCCATACCGACACCATTCTAATTTACTAGAAATATGATTTACTGTATTTCTAGCTGAGGGCCAACATCCCGTTAAGTACAAGCAAAACTGTGGCATGTGGAGAGAAATCCACATGAGAACCATAAGGTCTATCTGCACTACAGAATTACAACAGTTTGAACCCACTTTAACTGCCAGGGAAACCTGGGATTTGTATTCTGGGGAGACCTTCCTGGAGCTACAGCTGAAATTTTTTACTTCCTCACTGAATGGCAAACCTGAAAATCCAGGAAAGCTAAGATGGAAGCAAATTGCTAAATCATTGAATGTGGATATGCTTTGAGAAAACTTACTCAGCAACAGCAGTGAGTTCCCTGAATTATTATTATTATTATTATTATTATTATTATTATTATTATTATTATTTACACTTGATACCCCGCCCCAATCGGGAGAACCCGACTCTGAGCGGCTTACAAGACACTAAAAATAAAAGTAAAAACATAAAAACAATTTACACCAATAAAAGCATAAAAGTTAAAAAGTCATCAAAATTTAACCACAAAAATTAAAAACAATACACAGTCCCACTTCCAGACCCAGGGTGGCAATCCTTTAAATAAGCCACCTGGTAAGGGAACTTGTATTCCCAGGTCCCCAAACCTGACCTGCCAGCCAGGTTTTCAAGCCCTTCCGGAAGGGCAGGAGCTCTATCTGAAGGCGCAGTTCGGTGGGCAGGAGGTTCCAGAGGGCTGGGGCGGACACGGAGAAGGCTCTCCTCCTGGTGCAGGCGAGATGCGCCATTCTCACCGAAGGAACAACAAGGATTGTTTCCCATTTCCAATTGAAAATGTGTGCAAATAAAAATGTGTCTTCAATGTTACTTTAAGAATTTCAGAATTATATCTTGGGATGCATACTGATGACTGGGAAGCCATGTTTGCTAGGTACCAATTCTACGATAGTAGTTCTCATCACTCAAGATCCTTCTTGTAAAATGGTGTAAAGCAAAGTATCCAGAGATTCATCTTTCCAGATGCTGAAGCTCTGAACTCTCACCAAGATGGAAATGAATCTGAGCAAAGCCAAAGGAAGGTGAGTATGCCTGTGGTTGCAATAGTGATTTATCCCTTGGGGAAACTAGGGAAATGCTGTTCTTTAAATTCTGGCTGTTCCAAGCCAGTTTCCACAATGTACAGCTGCCAGTGGGATCTCATTTCATTTTGAAAGATAAACAGGGCCAGGGATGGGCTCATCACATGGCTAGGAGACCACTTTGTACAAGTTCAATACCCAGGTCAGGCTAGGGAAGAAATCCTCCTGAAACAGTCGAGGACTCAGGCCAAATCCACAATACTGATTTAGATTTCTGACTCAATGGAAGCGGCCTTCTTGTTCATATAAATTACAACCAAAGTCCCATCATCATCAGTCTGAACAACTTCAAGATGATGAGAGTGAATATAATATGTTAGATGAAGCAGGTTTCCTCTTGAGGAGGATCAGGCTGTTTTCCATGGAATTGGAGGAATCTTTTATAGTGACAGGATGCCTCAAACCTACACCAGTTGAGAAAATATACCCTCTTGTTGGTATTGCTCCACCTTAGCTAAGGAGAAAAGTAGCAGTGGACACTGAGAGAACCGAGCAAGAAAACAACCCTTGACACCCGCTGAATGAATATGAGCCTCAATTTCACTGGCTCAGATCCAGGAATAGCTTTATGGCAAGAACAAACAGTCTTGAAAGTATGTAAGAGCAAAACCAAATTAAAAGATGGAGGAAGGAGCTCACTGAAGAAAGAATAACATTAAAGGAGGATATAGCTGAGGAATTCAACCTTCCCTACATCATTTGGAGGACCCTGAATAGGTTGAAGGTCAGAGTCCCTAAATTCAAGACCAACATGTTCAAGTGGGGGCTGCTGGCTGACAGAATCTGGCTCATTTACTGGTTTGCCAATTACTGCCAGACACATGCATACATTAGGATTTAATTTTGGCCAATGACAAAGCCAAGAAAGTGGCTTCATTTTGGCAGTCCAGGGTTTGAGTGGAACACAAAAGAAGAAGGGGGCGGAGTCTTTAACTTCCAGATAAAAATGTGCTCAGGACTGGAGGGTTAAATGGGAAAGCTAGCAATAGCTCCTGACAGTCTTCTTTGTCCTCGTCTTCTTCCGTGTCTGATTCCAAATATTGGCTATCCTCGTGGTGATCAGGCCTTCCACATTGCAGAGTGACACCATTTGCCTTCCGCATCGCAGAGTGACACCCATACCACTAAACCAGTTCCAAAAGTCACTTTCTGGTCCAGAGCCCTTTTGGCACACAAAATTCTCGTCATCCCCAGGCCAGTGTTGAGGAAGCTGCTGCCCGCCATCAAGATTTATTCAAGTGGGATTTAATCCATTTAGGGACTGTCACCTTTCCCTGTGGACTTTGCCTCCCTAGGCCAGTATCCTCAGGGTTGGCAGGTTAATTACATTTTGCTCTGACTGAAAGTGAAGGCGCCTCCTGGTTTCTAAAATTTAACAGGTCGGATTGATGGCCTCCCTCGTCAGCCAGCCTTTTTGTCCTTAGCTTACCACTTCCTTGGTAATACACACATAGAAGGGCAGGCACAAGCAAACTAGCTGTGTGTGCACACGCACACACACCAGCCAGGCAGTGGAGGGGATTTCGGGCAGTTGTCAGGTGGACTGTGATGTGCTAAGTGAAGTGTGTAGAAAGAAAGGAGGAGGGAGGAGGGAGGAGGGAGGGAAGAAGCAAGGGGGGTGGTGGTGAGGAAAAAGGGAGAGGAAATCTATAGGGCTGCGTGCCAAATCAGCCTCTGCTCGGGTGACAACCTCACAAGGGCACGGAAACCCTCTTTCCATGACATCTCCAGGAGGGATTTCAGCTCGGCTTTGCTGCTTAGAAAAAGCCAGAGGAAAAGTATGCACGGATTAGTGATTGCCTCCTTTCCCAATAAAGTGTGTGCATCTTTTTTTGGGGGGTGGGGGTGGGGTGGAGAAGTCTCTCTCTCTCTCTCTCTCTGTGCTAGTCACCGCTTTTCATACGCCGCACCGCTGTGCATTGAACTGAAACAGCTCCTTCCTCTGCGCATTGAACTGAAAACAAAGCGGGAGAGGGAGCGAGGAGAATAAAAGAGCGAGAACGAGCCCTCGTTCCCTGAAGAACGCCGAGGCTTTCAGAGCCAGAGCTTCTTGAACTGATGCGCCTCAATGGGGGGCGGGGGAGGAAAAGATGGAAGGGAAGCGGATCCATCCATGCGCGCTGGGGCTAAGGCGGTAGTGAGGGGGGGGGGGGAAATTGGAGTGTGAATGACCCTGCCTGCCACACTCGTTCCGCACACACATACACCCTGCCTCTCTCTCTCAGGGACGCCAGCCAGATAGGAGGCTGTAAATGATGACATGACATAATTGTATAATAATGATAAAAAATTAATTTGGGTTGTTATCAAGACCTTCGCCGCCGCCGCCGCCTTCTCCAGATATACAATATATACACATATATATCCGTGCCATTATTGCCCTGCACTTAAATTAAGCCACTAAAAAAATAAAAATTATTTTTTAAAATCTATCAAATCGCACCTTCCACTCCCAC
Source organism: Furcifer pardalis (assembly GCA_030440675.1). NCBI lineage: Eukaryota > Metazoa > Chordata > Lepidosauria > Squamata > Chamaeleonidae > Furcifer > Furcifer pardalis. Next base: position 81,220,244 of record CP126892.1, read on the forward strand.
AGGTTAAGGTACACAGAAAGAGCCTCCTTGAAGATTGTGGATACTTTTTTTAAAAATCAAAACCACACTCGGGCGTACCCTGGGCAATGGCAACCTTGTTTTGCTAGGTTCACACCAAATCCTGGAGACGAAAGAAGACGACGACGCGCCCGCGAGAGAAAAAGGGTGAATTATCCAGCATAACATGGCAATATTGCTGTTTCCCTGAAAGACACCACATTTGGGACAGCGATTATTCCCCTCCCCCTCCCTTTAATTTTTCCACCCAAGTTGACACTGGAGTTTGACAGTTCCCTTCATTAGATTTCCCCTGGTTCATTAGAGCCCTAATTTCCCCTCCCCGGTTTAAAGAACCCAAAACAAAACCACCCTCCCCCATAATAACAGAAACAAAACACTTTTTTTTCCCCTGGACCCACCGGGGCAACGTTGCCTTGAACACCCTAATCCTCAACCTTCTTTAAATATATATATTTATTTATTTATAATCAGGGCTCCACACGCAAGGCGACCCCCCTCCAAATGCAAGCTGATTTCTTTAATTGCTCTGTGCTTGGGGGAGGGAGTGATAATTGAAACGGCAACATTTAGGTTCCACCTTAAGAGCGCACCTTAAAAGATTATCTCGGTTATTTCACAGGCACCGAGCCGGCACTAATAGTCCAAGGCAGATATTGAAAAGCAGCGCAGGGCCAGGCAGATCTATTAGAAATTCCCATCCACGCGCCTCATACATATTGATTCCTGACACCAAGCAGCAGTGAAAGCCCCCGTGGGAATAATATATTTAGCAGGGCTCGCTGCGAGGAGGTCACCGGGTGCATACAGATTAGCTAGCGAGGACCGTGGCACTATGGTGGGAGCCAAATGCTCGATTTTATATCATTTTAATCTAAACTTTTATAATCCTTTTAGCTCTCCCTCCTCCCTCCCTGGGTGGCAGAAGGAAAGAGATCCTCTCCCTGTGCCTCCTTCTCCCCCTCCCCTTCCTCACACATTTTATTCTACATATAAATGGGCAGATGCTGTTCTAATGAGAAAGGATGCACCTTGAACGTAGAGCAACACAAAACTGACAGACAATTTCGCTTTTAAAAAAAGGGCAAGCAGAAACTGTTTTGTATGAAATGTTCATCTCTTTACCTAAAGATCTTCTGGCATTTGGGGAGATTAAGGTGGCAGAAGGTGGGAAAGCATGAAAAGAATGGCCTCAAATATAGGTTCTGTAATACAGTACAGTGTTCTTCAACCTTTGGTTTTTGGACATCAGTTCTCAGTAGCCTAAGTCGATTCCCCAAAGCATTAATCAGCCAATGTACTGATTTAGGTTTCTGGGAATTGAAGTCCCAAAACCAAAGGTTGGGGAACACTGCTCCAATACATAGGTAACAAAACTCCATTCAGTTCCTTCTTCCTCCCTCCCCCTCTTTTCCCTCTTTCCCCATAACAGATGCTCCACCCTGAATATCTCCAAACTCCAGTTTATGTAAAGGTAAAGGTTTTCCATGCTCCAAAGCCAGTCATATCCAACTCTAGGGTTCAGTGCTCATCCCTGTTTCAAAGACAGAAGAGCCAGCACTGTCTGCTTCTGCAGACTATTCTGTAGTCATGTGGCAGGCATGACTAGACACCGGAGTACACAGAATGCTGTTTACCTTCCCACTGAAGTGGTCCCTATTTATCTACTTGCAATTTCTTGCTTTTGAACTGTTAGATTGGCAGGAGCTGGGACAAAGACAGGAGTTCATTCCATCCTGCAGTACTCGGGAATCGAACTGCTGGCCTTCTACTTTTCAGGCAGTGTCTTAGCCACTTGAACCACTGCAGTCCCTGCAAAAATAAAACAAAGTTTAGAGTTGACACACTTTAGCTGACAATGGTCCTCAACGTTTTTAAGCAGGGGGAATCGCACACCCTCAGACTGTTGTCGGGCCGGATAGGTGCCACTGCCGCCTTTGGCGCCAATGCTGGTGGTGGAGCTCAGGGTGATCCTGCCACTGCTGCCACCACCCTGAGCCACACCACTCCACCCACACTGCCAGTGGTGGCAGCAGGATCACCCCGGAGCTACCCACCACTCCACCCCACGCCACTTCCCTGCTTCCCTGGAGGAGCTGCATGGCACCAAATCATCTGGCCCGCAACCTCATTCCAGCTGCCACCGTCACCTCAACCCTTGTCTCGTCCACTTAGCTTGGTGTGTCCCTGCCAGTGTTCCATAGCAGGGCAGATGTTGTAAGGCTGATAACATCTGCCCTGCTATGGAGCGGCGTTAGGGACACACCAAGCCAAACAGCGGGGATAAGGATTGAGGCAGCAGTGGTGGAAGCGGCAGCTGGAGCGAAGTTGTGGGGCAGATGATTTCATGCCATGGGTCATATCCAGCCTGTGGGCCATTGGTTGAGAACCCCTGCTTTAACACAAGAGTGAAAAATGTTTAGGCGACAAAGGAAGTTAAAAAGATTACAGCCAAAGCAGACATAATACAGAAAGTCTCTGACATTTGAGTGTGTATGTGTGCTCATGAGAAAGAACAGACTCAAAAAAGATTTGTCCTTTTGGAGGACAAATTCAGCAGAGCAAGCTATTAACCCAAACAATGTAATAATCAGATTAATCTCTAACAGAGAATTTGCTTTTAGAGACATGGACAGGCATGGGGTAGTTTTATGCTCTTTATGTTGCCTGTGTGGAACCATTGACATGTTCCGTCAAGATCTGGAGATTTCAGCTTCTCTGTGTCAGAGATATCAAGTGTTCAGTTTAGTTTCAAAGATATATTTTTTTTCCTTTTGAAAAGGCCCACCCAAATCTCATCCTGTCAATATTTCCAGTTTTGCCAACACCTGTAAAGTCAACAAAGAGGAAATGGTGAGAAAACAGTGATTTTCCATGGATGTTTACTGTGTATAGTTTGAAATTAAAAGAAGGGGGAAAATCCTCTCTCCATAATGTCAGCCATCTAACTTTTGCACCTGCTGTATAGAAACAACAGGCATACAACCATTTTCTGACATATAGATTTCTTTAAATTTCTGATTGTGTGCTTCTCTGCTGAAAGTGATGGAATAGCTGATGAGATCATTTCTTAGAAGAAAGCAATTGATAGCAACTAGCCAGCAATCCAGAGTGTAGAAAATGTGTGCATATTTCCACCAAGATATAGGAAATGTCTGTTTAAATCCCATAGAAACCACAACATGTAGGGGAGGAAGATTGTTGGCCAATTTTTTTTTCTTCGCTGAAATTGCATTGATATGCAAACTGAAAAATAACAAAATATTAGGCAGGTATTGTCTGCTCCTTCCCTCCAGAGAAAGCATTAATAAGCATATGAGAAGTTGAGAGGAAAAGCAGAAGAGAAAGCAATCAAAACAATTGCTACACTTTCTTTTTTTAAAAAAGGGAGGGACATATTATTACAGCAAAAAAAAATCTAAATTTTTTTTACACTATATCTTCAAAGATCACTTGATCTAAAATAATTTAAATTGTCCATAATAGATTACACATCTACATAAATACCCCTGTAAACAGTGATATGAAGTAAGATATCTTAGGAGTTGAACAATAAGAGGGATAGGTGTAATAAGTAGTTGTTCATCAGTAGTCTGAATAAATGAAAGTGTGTGTTGTTGTTTTGTTTCAACAATTCCATAGATTTCCTCATCTCAGAATAATGAGGTACAGTACATAGAAAGAGCTTGAAGATTGTGGTGTTTTCGAAACACAATCGAGCGTACCCTGGTAATGGCAACCTTTTGTTGCTGGTTAATCTTTATCACACTAGGTCAGGTGAAGGGAACTGCAGAATGAACTCCCCAAAAGGTGCCTTCATTTGGCAGTTTCACATTTGGCCTAGACATAGAAGAAGAATCTCAGAATAATTCCATCTCAATGTCCACTTCCCAAAAAGATAAGTATGAAAATTAATTAGGAACAGAATATTAGTAACTGCTGCTAAATTAAGAAAAATAAGGATATGGTTAGAGGAGAAAAGAAATTTCTAAAGTGAAAATGACAACAAATAATGGAAATTGAATAGTCAGTGCTAAAAATATTGAAAATAAAACAGTCAAAAGTCAATATTTTCTTGAAAATGTCTTGGATTGTAGTTTGTGTACTGTGACATTGTTTTTGTTCACATCATTCTTGTTTCTGCACAGCCATCCTGTGGGCAACAGACTGAAGGGGGATGTTTTGATCAGGACAGTTGCTTATTTCTTGTTTTCTTCCAGTATTTCTAAGTGGTTTCATATTGTACTTTTATCATGCCCTTAGAACACCCCATCCGTTGCTGTTGCTGTTGCTGTTGCTGTTGCTGTTGCTGTTGCCGTTGCTGTTGCTGTTGCTGTTGCTGTTGCTGTTGGTGGTGGTGGTGGTGGTGGTGGTGGTGGTGTGTGTGTGTGTGTGTATGTGTTTCAATCTTTGCAAGTCTCTTGGTCAAACCCTACTACACTAAGCTACTGGCTTAGAAGGTCCAGGTTCCAATAGGCCAAGGTACTTGGTGGTGCTACATTCCAAAACTGACCCAGAGATAGACATCCCTATAGTCTTATTGTACTGATCTTTTCTCCACTAGAAATCAATCTCCCATCTACAACAATCTCAGCTTTTTCTACCAATACTTCTTCTTCAAGTGCCACATCCATTCCAGATATTGGCTATCATCATGGCAATAATCTTCGTGTTCTTAGCTCCTTGGAAAAGTTCTTCTGAGGACATACCACAACAATCTCTCAGGTTCTTTAGCCAGGAAGTCTATCTACATCCAAGGCCTCTGTTCCAGTGGTGGGCAGCAACAGATTCACACATCCCAGGAGAGGGGGGGAAAGCAAAATTGGGTGGCCTCTGGGCAGGGGGTGGCAAAATTGGGTGGCCTTCAGGCAGGGAGGGTAGAGAAATTGGGTGGCCAGAACGACCTCCCTGCCCTTTCCCCATCAGGTTTTGTCCCTGCAAGTGGTTCAAGGTCTCCCATGCTCAAAAGCCAGTCATATCCAACTGTAGGGTGCAGTGTTCATCTCCATTTACAGCCAAAGAGCCAGTGCTGCCTGTGTTTGCAGATGTATACATGGCCATATGTCAGGCATGACTAGAACACCCATGATGTAGGCTATGCCCACAACATAGGCTCTGCCCACAGTGTGATAGCGATTTTTTTCCTGCCCACCACTGCTCTGTTCCCAGGGATCTTCCCTTACATAATGAGTTGGAGTATTCTGTACTTTATGTTGTTCCTCATGATATACCCAAGATATTGGAGCTTTCTTTGTTTAATGGTCTTAAACAATTCTTGTCCTTTATCCATCCAGCGCAACATTTCTACATTAGTCACATGGTCAACCCATATTACCCTTAGCAGCCATCTGTAGAGCCACATTTCAAAAGCTTCAATTTTCTTTTCAGATGTCTTAGTCAATGTTCAAGCTTCAACAATATATAGCAACACTGGGAATATGTAACATCTCACTATTTGGATCTTTGTAGCAAGACTTAGCTCTCTACTGCATAACCAAACCTAACATGAATATTTATTTCCTGCTGTTTCTTCTCTGATCTCAATGTCTCATTTTTCTATCCAACTTTATGCCCTTAAAACAAACTATCTCACCAATATTTCTTCCTGGGTTTATGGAAGACTGCTTTGAACTTTAGCTAGACGAGATAAGTGAGAATTGTCTGCGAGGTTTAGTGAGCACAGGCTAAGCACACATCAGGAGAAACAAGGTGTAATGTGATGACTAAAAGGAGGGATGCAATTCTAGACACAACAGTGTAGGAATGATGTCAACAAATTGAAACTTATTTAGAAGATACAGATAGTGAGAAGCCCAGAAATCAAGTTGTATGAGAAAAGTTTGTAAGAGTTGTGAATTTTTATTTTGAAGAAAAATTGATTAAGAAATAGTGCAGGGTTATTCACATGAATTTAAAACAAATCACGTCTGCCCTTCCAGATGAAGATCTACAACTAAATTGAAGGCTCCTGGGCAGGGCTACTTTTGATCACTTCAGATCCTTGCAACTCTCTCTGAAGCAGAGGAGGGAAACTCTTCAGATATTTTTGACTTCAGTTTCACAATCCTTTACCACTGGCCACCACTGATCATGTTGGCTTTAGCCAATGGGAGTTGAGGTCCTACATGTTTGGATGACTGAATGTTCTCCAGCTGTTTGGAGGGGGGGGGGAGGAACTGAATGGACTCAAAAATTATAGAATGTTAGAAACATGTCAGTTACACAAGCCAGCTTGTTTATATTTTTATTTCAGAGTTGGAGGAGATAAGACTAAAGCCCCATGTGCATCTATTGTATAACAACAAATCAATTTCTTTTTCTTTATCATGGATGCTAAAGTGAAGAGGCAAGTTGCATTCATGGGAACTTTTGCATACATGTTGATGATACATTCAAGAAAATAATTTTTCTGCTTAAAGATGACTCGCAAAAACATCCACTTTGGGAAGATAGGGGAGAGGTAGTTCATTATGTCAATTTAATATTCCATTTCCAGGTAGCTAAGATCATTGCCTATTGCAATTATTGTTATTATTGTCATCATTTTTACCACCACTGTGGCTACAATGTATTCCACCTCATTCCTAAACCACACGTGCACATTACCTGCATAAGAACCTGTAAAGAACAATGGTCTCAGTGTGCGGGGAAATAAAATGCAAAAGCAGAAGTGACTTTGTGTGTGTGTGATTTGTGTGGGTTTTAGTACGTGTGTGGTCTTCATTTCCAGATTCTGACAAGATTCATCTTGTGAGGCAAACACATAATACAGAGGTGTTTTGTATGAAAAAAGTAAAGTAAGGGAGATAGTGCTCACGATGACTTTAAAAAATAGGAAAAAAATTGGGCCACCTTTAATTCCCCTCCCCCACTCCAGAATGTATTTACTTTTCATGGAAGTAGACACATCTTAAATCCCTGCTGAGCCAGGAGGAAGGGTCTGGCTGAGTGGTCTAAAACCATCATCTCCCCCTCCTATTGCACTTAATATTTCACACTCAGAATCACAGCTCTGCCTCATATACCAGCTGTGGCTTTTACAAGGCAAAAGAGCCAACAGCCAGGCTGTGGAGAAAAGGCTTAATGTGTTCTCATTAAAGAAGGCTGGAGATGTTTGCGGTGGGGAGGGGAGGGAGAGGAGAGGGAGGGAGCGCAACCTTTCTGGGAAACACAAGACAGTTGAGTCTTCCTGTAGTCAAACTCCCTCAAATCCCCTGGGCTTTACGTGGCTCTTTTTGCCAGCAGTTTGGCAAAATCCCTTCCAAGTCATAGATAAAGAAAGCTGGGCCATGCAAAGAGAGGTGTGTGACTTTGCTTGAACCTTCTGTACAGCCCTGTTTCCTCCCCCCCCCCCCAGTTTTTTTCTTCTTTTCCTTTGACAAGGCTGTGCATTCATTCATACAGACAGGCTTAGTAAGCTGCCTGGCGGACTGAAAGGGAAAAAGGAGTGGTGGTGGGAGAAGAAGGTGGTGGCAGCGGTGTTGGTGATGGTTGTGGAAGGAAGGAAAGGTCAAAAACAAATACATGCCACTGAATCCTTCTCACACGTGGAAGGAAAGGAGAATCCAGTCAATCTACAAAGTAATCCAGTGCAAAGAGACAGCTCTCTGGCTTGTAGAGATTTGGGGCTTGTGACATGTAGAATGAGTTGACCAAACTATAATGTGGCCCAGTAGCTGATTTGTTTTCAGAGCATCATGTTTTCTGAAGGAAAAGGAAAAGGAGGAAGAGAAAGAGGATGAGATGACTGGAAGGTTACTCCAGGATGATAAATGGCCATACAGTACAGACAATAAGAGAGAAATTTGTTGGAGGGACAAAACACAATTAGGATGTGGTATTGAGAGAAGAGGCAGAAGATGATGCTACACAGGTCCTCCACTTATTCTATAACCAGCCCACCTATAACATCTGATGAAAGGTTTATTGACAAATACAGTCAAACCTCGCATAAAGAGCGCCTCGCTTAAAGAGTAACTTGCTTAAAGAGCAGAATTTTCTCTGAATGTTCGCTTTGCTTAACAAATAAAACCTACCAAAAACTCACTTAACAAATATATCTAGGTTCCCAATCCCCACCACCACCACCACCAGAAGTCACAATTGGTCACTTACAATGGTGTTTCGCTTAAAGAGCAATCATGTGGAACACATTATGCTCTTTGAGCGAGGTACAACTGTACCAACCTTGCTGCAATCTTTTATTATTTTGCTATGGCATATTTGTAGAGTGAGATGCAGAGGTAGACATCAAAAGGCATATTGGAAAAGCAACAGCTGTCTTCTGGAGAATGAATAAGATCTGGTCCTCACCATCTATATCATTTATTATTATTTTTCTGTGTCAAGACCAAGCCTAAAACTACCAAAACAAGGTCACATTTTGGTGGGTTTATTCTGCAGTTCTCTTTGCCTGACCTAGTGTTAGAAAGTTTAGCCAGAACCACAAGGTCACCATTACCACAGTGCACCCAATTGTGGTTCAAAAATACCACTATCTTTCAGGAGGCTCTTTCTGTGTACCCCAACTATATCACTGAAAATTGAACCCTGTTTGTACATTTCCATAGTGATCCCGACAGCCATCTATTCCTGAGAGACTTGGAAGGCATCAGCAAGTATCAACAAAAGACATAACATCCTCCAGCAGAGGTGTCTCTGCCAAACTTTAAAGATTCCATATTTTGACCATATTACCAATGAGGAGGTGCTTCAAATTTGGTCATGCAAATTACATAGCATTGTTGCACAAATAACACTTCAAGTAGCAGGCCATATTTTTTGTATGGTGAAAAACAGGATCCCTAAAGTGACAATACGTTGGACCCCTTCTAATGCCAAATGACAATGAAATCCCCTTGAAATACATGGCATTGAACTTTCATGACAGATTTAAAGACCTTGAAAAGAGCAGGGGGGGATACCAAAGTACTTGCCCAGGACTGAAGCTATTGGAGATCTTTTGCTGCCCATTATGCTACATAGCATGGGAAGATCTAAGTCTAAGTGAGTAAGTATATATGTAGGGTGCCATCATCCAAGTATGCAGTGCTTTACACAACACCACAAGAGAAGTATCCACCTCAAGAAGCTTGCCATCTAAATTGTGGTATGAAGCTGAGACTGTCTTATTCAGCTGTGGGACCAAGCACATGAGAGGGCCAACCCACCATGAAAAGCTAATAGCAAGTGTGTCCTTCAGGAATGAGATTCCTCAGAGCAGGGATTCACAACCTGTGACCTGTGGGCTGGATGCAGCCTGTGGCACCATTTCATGTGCCCCCCCCACTGCCTCCACCATACCAGGAAGTGCCATGTGGTGGAGGAAGGGCAAAATGGCTGTCCAGTCCTCAAAGCTGTCTGAGGGAGCATGACCCTGGGAGCTTTAAAAGGTTGAGTATTCCTGCCTCAAAGCTTCGGGGCTGAGTGATCATACTTGAAGAGGAAGCCTTTGTTTACCTTACAATGGCCAATCACAAAACAGAAACAAGCTAATCTGTAGAAATGCAGAGTTAACAAAAGCTAATGGTGGACATAATTTATCAGATATCAGAATTCCATATCTAAATGCAAAATTGACAATTTTCATGGAATTTTCTTATCAATTACTGGATGAGTTACAGTGGTTGGAAATACTGTTTTTCCAGATGATATCTGACAGAATCTGTCTTTCGGTATGGTTATTGGATGTAGGCCATGTCCAATGGCATTTACCATTTTACCTTCCAGCAGAAAGATGTGGCCATAAGGCTGTGAGGAATACCAGGAGAACATCACTGCTGCCTTCCTACACCAAACATCTGTAGCCATTCTCTCAGGATTCCTAATGGCTTGGAGACTCTTACACATGTGTTAAAGTGTATGCCTAGTTTGTATAGCATAGCATGAAAGCAAAGGAAGCTGAAGCTTACTGAAAAGAAGTAGGTCTCAGACTGGTCGGTGTGCCTGTATGGGAATACCTACTGAATAACTTAAAAAGTTATATTTTTAAAATATTCAGTTACCTAATACCTAGTTAATTATATAGTGGTAATTTTGGAAAGTAACTCTTTACTGCATCCATTTCTCAAAAGAAGTAAAAGAGTTATGATTAGTAAGTATTAAATAAGTATTAAATAACATCTGAATTCTACAAGCCAGTGACCTACAGTACAAAGTACAGTAACACCTCGGATAACAATTGCCTCGGATAATGCTAAAATCAGATAACGTTGGGGAATTTGAGGCAAACATTTGGATTGCACAACATTAAGATAACATTGTGTGATGCAATTGTTTGTCTCAAATTCCCAGGCATTGATCTCTGCCTAGAGACCACCCCTGCGGGCTTTGGGGCAGAGATCTACCGAGGCTTAGACCTGCTGGTTTGGTTGGGGGGAGATTGGGCACACCTGTTCCTCACCCAGCCAAACCAGTGCTATGGGCTCTCTGCTTTAAGATCGGGCTGGCTGGAGGTGCCTGCCACCCCCAGTCAACTGGATCCCAAAGTAGGCATCCCAGGCAGGCTGCCTGCTTTAAGATTGGGCTGGCTGGAGGTGCCTGCCAACCCAATCCCAAAGCAAGCATCCTGGGCGGCAGGCTGCCTGCTTTAAGATCAGGTCGTCTGTAGGTGCCTGCCACCCCAATCCCAAAGCAGGCAGACACCTCCAGCCAGACCGATCTGAAAGCAGGAAGCCCGCCCAGGATGCCTGCTTTGGGATGGGGTGGCTGGAGGTGCCTCCCCAAGCAAACCAGATGCTCCTATGTTCCCTTTCCTGTTCAGAAAGGGGACAGGGCTTTTTTTAATGTTGTGCGATCAATGCTTTGCGCAACGTTAAAAACCGGATAACGTTATGACTGGTGGAACCAAGTCATAACGTTATCCGCAGTACTAGTGTATATACTCTTCTCATCCACTCCATCATCAGCAGAACAGCATAGTAGAACATGAGACATTAGCAAAAGGTGTTTGTACAAACTGGTTCTATGCACTGTATTTGACCAAGTGGCAAAACTTAAACTAAATCAGGTCTCTTTGTGCATTTTATGGCACTCATGGAAGAAAGAATCTCATATGTTCAAGAGGAATAACAGTCACAAATGTGACTAATAAATAATAAATATATATAAAACTTCTATGGATCCTTCTTATTAAAACTGGCATTGATTGGGTCACAAAAATGTCAAAATTCAAAGGACTTGATGTGATTAAAAGCAGGGAAAGGAAAAGGTAAGGCCTTAGTACCTTTTAAAGAAAATACTGAACTAAGCCAATAAGGAATTTGATAGTTTCAGTGGGGGTCATATTTCCTCCAGAAAATGTTTGGGATGTTTATTTCACACGTACTGTAGGTATGTCTCCCAAGAAAAGGAAGACATTACAGATTTCCCCCCTGCATTTTGTTGTTTTGTTGTTGTTGTCCAGTCACACAGTCTATTCCGACCCTCTGCAACCCCATGGATACTCTACTCTGCATGCCCTCCAACATTTTTGAAACAGAAATCCATGCACTGTGCCCTGAAATAGTAGTCTCTTGGGCAATATGGAAGATTCAAAATAGTGACCAGACCACCAGTGACAACAGAACAGAAGAAAAACTTAGGTGTTGAAAAAGAAAAATGCTAAGCTACTGCCTACATCTTTTCCCCTTGAATAAACAGGACCAAATGTTCCCCTCAATTTCTCTGTCCATGAGTAGGTTGCAGAATTTTGAGAGGCCACTTGGCCACAGGTCCAAATCTTATCACTCCCCCTGGGATAAAACAGATGCTGTGAGGTCAGCAATTTCAAATTTTGACTCTGGGTACTGTGGTGGTTCAAGTGGTTAAGATGCTGAATTCACTGACTGGAAGATTGGAGGTCGATTCCCGGGTACTGCATGACAGAGTGAGCTCCTGTCTCTGTCCCACCTCCTGCCAACCTAGCAGTTAAAAAGCAAGAAATTGCAAGTAGATAAATAAAGACTACTTTGGTGGGAAGGGAAGGTAAACAGTATTCTGTGCACTCCAGTGTCTAGTCGTGCCTGCCATATGTCCATGGAAATGTCTGCAGACACAGACAGCGCTGGCTCTTTGGCTATAAACAGAGATGAACACTGAACCCCAGAGTTGGATATGACTGGCTTTTGAGCAAGGGCCACCTTTACCTACAAACAGAATAAAAGATCAGGAGCACCTGAAACATTCCCTTAACATAAATATCATTTACAAGAAAGGAAAAGAAGGAGATGAGGACTACACTAGATATATCTATATGGAAGTAGAGCGTCTTACATATTTTAATTTCCCAAACTTGTCCCATAAAAAATCAGTAAGCCTTTCATGTCCACATTATTATTATCAAGTGTGTTCAGTTCCATTTCCAATTGTTGTATTGGATCTTCTTTTGTATTTACCAGTATTTTGGATATATTGTTCAAAAATCACGCGCAATCAGCCTCATGCTAAACAGCTTGATGGGGATGTAATTAATTATTCTCACTGCCTTTTCAGTGGAAATGTTAAAAAGGATTGAGCCAAGACCTCCCTCCCCTTTCCCCCTTCTGTAATCATATACCAGGGCCAGCGTTATTGGTTCTAAGGGAGGAGAAGGAAAGGCACATTTGCCTCCCTGCTGATACCACGTTAAGCATGCTCACTTCACAGGCAGTGTGCATGAAAGTGTAATTGCATAGAAGGTGAATTGATTGCAATTAACCTCAGGACTTGGCCCCAGGCTGGAGTGTCCCACCTTCTTCCCAGGAAAGATGCCATGAGTAGAGCATAACAGACAGCTGATGAATACATATATCATAAGAGTGTGAAGCACATACATTTGGGGTGAAAGTACATAAATCACATGGGGGAAAATACATTATTTCCAAATGCTAAAATTATAAACGAAGCACCTAAATCATAAGATTAAGCTGTTAAATCATATCAGGAAACAGAAATTACAGAGTGGGATCTAAGGTTCACCAAAAGGTTTAGTGAATAATGGAATGAGCTTTTGTCAATAAAAGTGATGGCTACTTCTCCTGTGAAACCCAAATGCATTGTGACAGAAGGTTTTGCAGGAAAGCATGAATAAGATGGTGGAGGTAAAGTCATCCCCTTGTTAAGGGCCAAATTAATGGTTATATTGGGTGGGGCCCATTTCCTCCTGTACTTTAAGGGCACCTACGACAGCAAAAATGTGGGAATGAGATACACCTCTTCCGGTCCAGGTAGGTAAAAATGATGATGGGTATTTTAAATAAAGATGCATCCTGGCTGTGGAGAAACAAAATGGCAGACACATCAAACAGTGTTTGAAACCAAGCTGCAGCAAATCTGATTTTTTCCACCACATGTCCCCCCCCCAAGCTGGAACCTTCCAGGTGGTGGGGTGCCATTTCCATGGGGTGGGTATTGCTATGCACCAACTAGCCCCAGCCTCCACCATGGTTGGTTGGTGCATGTTGGTTATCACTGTGCACCAACAAATTCGACCCAGCTCTGGCGCTGCTGTCACCACTGCTGCAAACTGCAAGCTGTGAAGCTCAGTGGGTCTTTCCCATCCACCAAGGCCATGGGGGGGGGGGCTGGTTGATGCACAGTGATATCTACCATGCACCAACCAGCCCCGCACCCTCATGGCCTCAGTGGATGGGAAAGACCCACTGGGTTTTCTCATGGGTTGCAGCAGCGGCGACATCACCAGGTTTGATTCCGAGGGAGAAGGCAGGGGATGGGAGTCAGAGGCCTCATCCCAGCAGCCATCCCAGCAGCCAGGGTCTGCCACGCCTGAACCAAAGTGCCAAGGAGAGAGGGGGGGGATGGTGGGAGAGGCAGCTGAAGCCAGTGGCGTAGCGTGGGGGGGGCGGGGGGGGCGGATGCCCCGGGCAGCGGCTTTCAGGGGGCGGCAAAATGTCCTCACCACTTTGGCCTCCTCCCTCTGCCTGGGCTTAGGAAGGAAGCAGGACTTCCCAGGCGGAGGGCGGCCCTTTTGCTGGTGAGCGCTGCTCGCCTCCGTCCCATTGGCTTGGGTACTCATTTAACCGGCCTCGGTCGCCAGCAACCGAGGCCGGTTAAAGGAGTACCCTAGCCAATGGGACGGAGGCGAGCAGCGCTCGCCAGCAAAAGGCTCGCCCTCCACACACCTGGGAAGTCCTGCACGCGCGCGCGCGCGCTGCCCACCTCCTCCCCCCCACCCCTAGCCACCCAGCCAGCTTGCCGTCAGAATGGGCGCTCGTCGGGGGGGTGGCGCCATAGCGGGGAGCCCCTGGCTGCTGGCTGGGTGGCTGGGCGGGAGGAGGTGGGCAGCGCGCGCGTGCAGGACTTCCCAGGTGTGTGGAGGGCGAGCCTTTTGCTGGCGAGCGCTGCTCGCCTCTGTCCCATTGGCTAGGGTACTCCTTTAACCGGCCTCGGTTGCTGGCGACCGAGGCCGGTTAAATGAGTACCCAAGCCAATGGGACGGCCACGGAGGCGAGCAGCGATCACCAGCAAAAGGCTCGCCCTCCACCTGGGAAGTCCTGCACGCGCGCGCTGCCCACCTCCTCCCCCCCAGCCACCCAGCCAGCAGCCAGGGGCTCCCCGCTATGGCGCCACCCCCCCCCCCGACGAGCGCCCAGTCTGACGGCAAGCTGGCTGGGTGGGTGGGTCGGCACCCCCCCCTGCCAGCCCGCCGCCAGAAGTTCGAAAAAGGTAAAGATCGCGGCTCGACTGCGGGGGTTAGCTGGGATCCCGAGGGTTTTCCCCATCGTCGCCTAACCCCCGCAGAGCTGCCCACGCGCACGCCCGAGGATTCGAAAGGGTATTCCTACCCTTTTGAATCCTCGGGCGTGCACGCGGACGGCTCTGCGGGGATTAGGCGAGGATGGGGGGAACCCTCGGGATCCCAGCTAACCCCCGCAGTCGAGCCGCGATCTTTACCTTTTTCGAACTTCTGGCGGCGGGCTGGCAGGGGGGGGTGCCCACTATTCAGCAGGGGAGGGAGCGCCTTCTGCCTGGGGGGCGGGCGAGCGGTGGGGGGGGGGGGCAGCGAGCGGGGGGGGGGGGGGCGGGCGGCGATTTTCTTCTTCGCCCCAGGCGGCTCAACGCTGCGCGACGCCACTGGCTGAAGCAGAATAAAGGTCTCTTTCTCCCTGCTGGGCACCACTTCTTCCTTCCTTCTGCCCCTCCCCATTGTCTGGCAGAGGTGGGAGGGGGAGAGTCCTTGCTCAGTGGCTCAGAAGAGGTGACACAAGATGTCAAAAGAGTGTGACCAGAGACCTATAGCCTAGGTCCAGTCTAAGTTACAGAGTTGTCTTGGGTCATTTTGATTCTGGAAACAAAGATGGTTCTTCTTCCATTCCATGCACAAAACCTGGCTGGACCAGTTGCTGAACTTTGCTTTAACAATGGCAATGGGACTGGGTCTCGTATAATACCCGAAGGCAGCTTAAATGTGCAGCATCAGCTGAGTGTCACATACGATGCTGTTCTCCAAGAAAAGGGAATGTCTAGGGAGCTGAGAAGAAAGGGGAGACTTCTTTCAGGCATAGGTCACCTGAGGTGATTGGTAGAGCCAGATCTTCTGAGCAAATTGTTACCTGAGTCAAGAAACAAGCTTTACATTACTTACTTGTACACCTATTGTGTTTATTTACCTCTGAAGAGTTTCCTTTCCATATTGACCAACATTCCTCATATTCTTGCTTGTATTCTCAATATGGACCAAGCTGGTATAAAGTTCTTTGCATGCTTCCATGTCATATTTAGGAAACCATCTGAGAACACACCCAACATTGCCTAAATCACAATCCTCTGCATACATTTAATTTTGATCTGTTAATACACATGCTGACACAGATGTGGGTTTTTAATCCACACATCAGTGCTTGCAACATATCTATATGTAGCTGAAGATCCATGAAGATGTGCCAGATTCATCCATGAGATTTGAACCAGCTCCTTCCCCATCCATTCAATAAATTGCAGCTTTTTGCTAGACTCCAGCTGCCCATGAAGAAAGGTAATAAAGGCATTTAGAAAGTAGCTATTAGATGCTGAGGGAAATTGATAGGGTGTGCAAGAGCTGGCTAATTCAGTCAGCATGAATGTTGCTTAAAGTCTGGGTTTACATTGCATGGGGGTGGGGGGACAGAATGGAATCACCAAGACAAGCAGAAATGCAAAAAACAAAAACAAAACCTAGCTTGGATATATGCTGACAACTAAAATTTATTGCAACTCAACGTACTCTGACTAGTAGAATCTTTCTCCAAAATCAGGTTGCCTCCTCAGCTGATAAAGTCTTCAAGGGAAGCCCTTCTCTTGGTCCCACTGTTTCAGAGGGAGGCCAAAACCATCCTCACTTTTTGGCAGAGTGAGACAACTGCTGGGGTGGGGGGAGGAGGATCTGAGGGAGTGACAGTAGTTTGTCAGCCACCCCCCTCTTTGTAATGAAACAGCTGTGTTTGCTCCATTTTCTGTCCTGCATTCCCTAAATCAGAGGTCCCCAACATATTTTTTTTGTGTGCCATGGACTGGTTTCATGCTAAACAATTTTCCCATGGACTGGTAAGGAGGAGGGGCTCAGTCACCTGCCAGCCACACCGTTTGACTCGGGCAGTGAGGTGTCACACTATACACAGGCAGGGGTGGGTGGGTGGGGGTTAGAGAGCCCTGCTGTAGTTAAGCAACATGGAGGAGGGGCCTGGCCACCTGCCTATCTGCTGTGTCTGAAGCCTGTACTCTTCCTCCATCTGCCAGACAGACCTGGTGGAGCATGTTGAGGGCAGAAGGCTGCCATTGGGACTCCCAGTGACACCCACCCCCACCCCCACGGCCCAGTTCAGGACAGCCTGTGGTCCGGTACAGGTCTGCGGCCCAGTGGTTGGTGACCCCTGCCCTAAATGAGCCTATTTCTCATCAAGTAGGATGGAGAATCCTATCCCACAGGGCGGATTTGGGGTACACAGAAAGAGCCTCCTTGAAGACTGTAGTATTTTTGAACGACAATCAGGCATACTCTGGTAATGGCAACCTTGTGTTGCCTGCTAATCTTTTTCACACTAAGTCAGGTGAAAAGAACTGCAGAATGGACTCACCGAAAGGTGCCTTCATTTTGGCAATTTCACATCTGGCCTAGACATGGAGGAAGAAGAAGGGCTGACTTTATCATTAGGCAGAATGAGGTGAACACATCAGGGGCAGATGTGTAAGTGACTGCTCGCATTATTGGTGTGATTGGTGTGAAAAAGAAAAGGTCAAATGGGCTTTTTTTTTGTCTTTTGGTTAAATTTTAACTGACTGTAAAATGAATATTGGGGGTGTTGGAAGAGAGAGACGAGTCTAATCATTAGCTAAGCCTTTACTGTTAGCAAACAAAATTGAAGGTTTGCCCTATAAATTGATAGGTTTTCTTTAGTCCAAAAGACCTGGAAGGCTTCATATTAATTCTAGGAAAAGAGAAATCTCCATCCAATCCCTATTCCATTTAATCAAGTTTCACAAGACAGATGCCAGGTCTTGGGATACTAGCTTGAATCTCAGGGAAGTAATCTGCTTCTCTGACTTTTATGTAAAGAGGCAATGTTTAGGGCAAGACTCATTGGAAGAGGATAAAAACATGCTTTTTAAGAGTGAGGGAGTCCCTCACCTCCATCCATTCCCAGAACTGTTTGGCTCAGTGAAAAGTATTTGCATGTTTGCTGGGCTTACTTACCTTCCCTGCCTCTGTGACATCACAAGGGCCCATTCCTTTGACCTCATCCTTGGCCACCCACCTATAGTTGCCATAATTCTCTCCCGCAAAACCAGGACAGATGTATACTTGACAAAAATGCCAAAAAATAGCCTTTTAAAAAAACAAACATAGTATAATGACAGCTATAAAACACTTTTGCATTAAATATATCAGTGTCAAGTTCAGCATCTTAATCACTAAGTCACTGCAGCCAATAATATACATTATTATAGTTATTCTTGTTTTTATTAGTCTCTTTACTCTGTTTTTTTTTAAAAAACACACACAAATCCATTCCAACATGAAAAGAAATCCCAAAATGAAGTTATTATCTTCCATGCAACATTGTGCAGAAGCACAAGCTAATTTAAGGAACCAGTCAGCTTTAACAGGTGTGTTACCAAGTTAGGAGATGGTTGGGACAGATTTTGTAAGCGAGCTGAGGGTAAGGAAGTCCATACAAACACGTCCTGCCAAGCCTGCCTCTTGCTTTTCATCCCCCATCTCTTGAATCTGCTCCTTAGCTTTGCTAGTTGGTGCAACCCAAAACAAGCAGCTTGATATACAAAGCATGCACAAGTTCTTTTTTTGGCATGCCCGTCAAGATTTTGGGAGCCAGTGCTGTGTTAGGCCGCTCTGTGCTAGCCGCCTTTCCCTCCTCCCACACCGTCAGGAGGACGCTTCGTTGGCCCTGATGAAGCCCTGCAAAGTCCCTACGGGGCCACTTCAAGCCACCTTCCTGCTTATTCCTCTCTGGCTCCAAAACTACACTTTATCATGAGAGCTGCCCCTTTGGAAGGGGAAGGTTCAGAAAGAGAGGAGAGGAGAGGAGAGGAAAGGAGAGCCAGACATGTCCCAAGCCATCCTTATTGGATGGTGAGAGTTCGAAAATCCGGGGCTTTAACAAGATTTTTATTAAACTGGCCAGGACAATTTCTCTGACCTTGAATCTGGGACAATCCTGGTTTTCTAGGATGTATGGAAACCCTACACCCACCTCATGTTTTGGCCTTGAAATAAGAAGAAATGGGATGGTACTGACCAGAAGCACTAGTCCCTAATTTCTTTATTAAAACAAATCCTGTGTTTTCTTTAAATTGAACCTGTTTCCTTTTCTCCTGTAATAGGTAATTAGTAATGATAGAATATAGTGCATTGAGTATTTTGAGGTAGGGCAGGGTTCATATGTGCAGGTCAGAACAAGTACATGGACAAGTACATATACATCTTGGACCAGGTCAAATTTTCCTTCTTGCCTCCCATTTTAAATTCTTCTCACAAGTAATGTGGCGAAGCTAGATTACAGTCAAATCTTGCATAAAGAGTGCCTCGCTTAAAGAAAAACTCACTTAAATAGCAGAATTTTATCTTAATGTTCGCTTCGTTTAACAAATAAAGCCAACCAAAAACTCACTTAACAAATAAATTGGGGTTCACAATCCCCCCCACAACTGGTATCTTACAATGGTGTTTTGCTTAAAGAGCAAACTCGCTTAAAGAGCAATCCTATGGAATGCATTATGCTCTTTAAGCGAGATACAACTGTACTTCCATTCTGTGCCTGCTTTAGTCTAGATCAGGGGTACCCAAACTATGGCCTGTGGGCCATATGCAGCCCACAACACCAATTCATCCAGCCCATGACACCCTCGTCGCTCCTGAAAGCAGACATAAAATGCATGTACAGGTGGATACAGGCGCATTTTAGTTCCATTTTCAGGAGCAACAAGGGCTTCATGTATCTAGCCCATGGCCCAAAAAGTTTGGGTATCCATGGTCTATATGTCTGTCTGCATGAGTTACAATGTTCTTGAAATATGGGTATTGAATGCAGAAACATGCTTGGTAACTTGAGTTGTGGGTTGAGCCTGGCAAATCAGGAATTCTTTAGTCCTAAACAGAGTATTTGACCCATTCCTTTTCTTTACTTACCAACATAGAATAGAAAGGAAAATGATAGTAACTGGGTATTGCTTTGTTCAGTCTTTTCTTCCTTTCTAGTGTCCTTTTTATGGTTAAGGGCAGTACTAGAGGGGAACATTTACAACAAAAAGCAAAAAATCCCCAATGAATAAATATACACTTCTATCAAAAATGTATCAAATATTAATAATCCTGATTTTTTCAAACAACAACAATTTAACAGCTGTATTAAGGATTTCTAAAAATGTCAAAATACATGAAGCCACACACTGTGCATCTACACTACACTACCATAAAGGTAAAGGTAAAGGTTTCCCTTGCTCAAAAGCCAGTCGTATCCGACTCTAGGGGTCAGTGCTCATCTCTGTTTCTAAGCCAAAGAGCCAGCGCTGTCTGCTTCTGCAGACGTTTCCATGGTCATGTGGCAGGCATGACTAGACACCGGAGCGCATGGAACACTGTTACCTTCCACTGAAGTGATCCCTATTTATCTACTTGCAATTTCTTCCTTCGAACTGCTAGGTTGGCAGGAGCTGGGACAGAGATGGGAGCTCATTCCGTCCTGCAGTACTCGGGAATCAAACTGCTGACCTTCCACCTCCCAGTCAGCGTCTTAGTGACATGAGCCACTGCAGTCCCTACCGTAGCAGCTAGATATACTTCAACTATCATGACTCCATCTTATGGAATTTTGGGATTTTTAATTTAATATATGATATTTATAATTCTGCATCAAATAGCCCTCAAATTATAACAGAGAATTCTAGGTTCTTTATCAAACTACAAATCCTGGAACTCCAGTAATCTTAGTCACTGACAGGTAACAGATGAGAAAACATGAAAAACCTAATTGGTTCTTCCTTAATTATGCAAGGTGATCCAGTCCTGTTTTAGGCTGAGGATTTTTAATGCAGACAGAAATACAGTAGCTGGCTGGATATCACAGTGGTTCAGATACCTGGCTGTGGGGACAGAGGTTGGGGGTTTAGCCCCACACTGTGTCTCCTGGAAATAGAGGCAACTTGTATTGCCTTGGTCAAGCTGCACAGTTTCAGGGCATCCCAAGAAGAAGAGAATGCTAAACCACATCTGTGTCTTCTCTGCTTAAAACCCTGGATAGGGTTGCGTCAGAACTGATTTGATGGTGTGCAATTAGTACTATTACAGCAGTACAGCATGAAACTCTTCATAAGGAAAAGATGGTGATGGAGTAATGGAAAAGTGGCATCAGCAGTGCTGTTCCAAGGCATTTTAAAACCAGAAATGAAGAACAACATAGCATCTTCTTATCCCATGTTCAAAACCTCACTGAGAAAAATGTGACCTTCCAGATGTATCCAAGCATATGATGTCCATATTGCATCTGAAGGTGCAACACAATAAGGCTACACCATGTGTAGTGGCGGGTGCAAACTAGAAACCTTACTCGTTTTCTCTTAGTAGCTTTTAGTACCCTAGAGATTCTGCTTGGCTCATCAAAACTCCTTTGTGTATTGGTGACACTATGTCAGAGGTTCTAATCCTTCCTATTCTGATGTTCCCAAAAAGATGATGTTGAGGAACATGGCTCAACACATTAGTGAAAGGAAAGCATCTTCCACCACACCTTCAAGCAACACTCTAGCTTAGGAAATACTGGTCAAGTTGCACAGGAGGAAAGACACAGCTCTCCTTTCTAATCATTGTGCATTACTTCCTAGGATGGTGCCACCTTATTCAGTCACCCAATCATAGGAACTACCTTTCCTTGCTTCTAGGGCAGATTGTAGTGCAGAATAATGATTGACACTTCTGTGTCCCTTATCCTAGCTCTGCCGAGCATGTTAGATCCCCATATTACTGGTAGGACATAACCTTGCATAGTCTAGAAGTTATGGTGACTGTACCTCATCTTTTAATGCAAGCAGGGCATTTTGGATGGATCAGGGGTGATTTTTCCACCATTTGGATCCAGCACAAGCTGCACCATTTCCAGAAAATGCATTAAAACACTTGCTCCTTCTGCTCTTCCATGTCTGGGAGTCTACTTATTTCAGGGCTGGTGGTACCAAGCACACATTTTATAGCAAACCTACTTCTCCTCAAGGCTCCCAAGAATGGATGGTGTTGTTTTTCATGTCCCCCTAATTATTTTTTTCAGCTGAGGCCAGTGGGGTTGTGTTATGAAGGTGCCAAAATAGCTTTGGTAGATGCATGTAACCAATTGACCATTTCTTTGCTGTCTCCTGCATTAGATGAAATCAGGATAAAGATGCTCAGGTGTGTTTTATTTGCCCCTTTCACATGTTGGCACTGCAACAATTTCAGGAAGGGATCTGGCTGCATTTCCATTTACCTTAATAAAATAGCTAGGGAGGGTGGGAAGAATCTTATCAATGGAGTGTATCAATGGTAATAGCCACAATTATTTTATGAGATGATGTATAGATTTCATTAGATGAGGTACACATTTTGTGATAATGAATGTACTTCAGCGAATGATCTATGCATCCTTTCTAGAATGTATTTATTTCAGTAGAAAATGTATGTGTTCATCAAGTATGAATAATGTTCCTATATGAATATCACATTATAATAATAATACTTGACTGATAACTGGTCCTGTAGCAGGTCATTTCTTGGTGACCATGAAACCTAGCTGCAAGGATACATGCACACTTGCTGTAAGGATCCATATTTCTGAACCTGTAGTTGTAGGTGAAGATCTGCATCAAAAGTAAGCATTGGTGGGTGGGGTGGGGTGCAGTGGGGTGGGAAGCACAGAGAAAGATTAAGTACTCTATTTTGATTGAGAAATAATTTGTTTGTTTTTGACATTATTTTAAAGGCCATTGATGATGGAAGAATCTTCTTTTTTAATATCATGAGAACTCATGATTCTGTTAAACTATTAGTAAAACACAATTGTTGGTTCTGATATCAAAGATGGAATATCACGTGCAATTAATTCTGCACTCCACCACACTGAAGATGAAAGGAAACACTCAAGATGTGGGCAAAGTCAAGACTGTCAGCTTTAATACAAGGGGTATGACAAAAGCAGGGCATTAAGCAGTCATAAGTAATGGAACAAATGGCTGGGAAGCAGTTGCATGGCCAGGTGTGACCTGTTTCCTAAGTTCCCAATGACCAATCAATGCAATTAAAAGGCCTGGAGGTGGTTCAGGTGTATTAAACTTACAAATGGTAGCTGTTCACTGGAAAAAGTAGGTCCATGTGAGTGAAGGAGGCCATCATTAGGTTGAGAAAACAAGAGAAACCTATCAGAGAGATAGCAAAAAGACTGGGAGTCCCCAGTACAACAGTTTGGATCATCCTGAAAAAGAATGAAGTAACTGAGGAGCTCAGCAACAGCAAAAGGCCTGGATGACCATGGAAGACAACTAAAGTAGATGACCACATAATCCATCCTGCTCCTGGTGAAGAGGAACACTTTAACAAAATCTCACCAGGTCAAGAACACTCTTGAGGAGGTAGGCGTGTCATTGTCTGCACCTACAGTCAAGAGATGGTTTATGAATGTAAATACAGAGGCTTCACAACAAGGTGCAAACCACTGATAGCACTCAAGAACAGGAAAGCCACTTTGGACTTTGCCAGCTAACACCTAAAATAGTCCTTCCAGTTCTGGAATAAGATTCTTTGGACCAATGAGATTAAAATTAACTTGTACCAGAATGATGGGAAGAGAAAAGTATGAAGAAGGAAAAGAACAGCTCATGATCCAAAGTATACCACATCATCTGCCAAACGTGGTGGAGGCAGTGTTATCACATGGGCATATATAGTTGCCAATGGAACTGGGTGTTATGTGTTTATTGATGACCTGACTGCTTATGGAAGCAACAAGAAAAAATCTAAAGTATATTGGGCTATACTTTTTTCTCAGATTCTTCCAAATACTGTAAAACTGATATGATAGCACTTGGTTAATGACCCAAAACATAGCAGATGGTTAATGACCCAAAACATACAGCAAAAGATACCCAAGAGTTTCTTAATTTCTCTTAAAGCAATCAATCATATTTATATACCGGTGTGGGCAGCCACGGACGCCTCCGCCCTCCCCTGGACTCGCAACACTTGTCCAGGGGGATAGAAAAGGGCCACCGGCAGGAGCCTTGGCCAAAGATGCTGCCCTGGCTGTGCAGGCAGCCAAGGATGCCTTTGCCCCATTATTCAAACTTTTGTATTTTCCCCCTCTTGGCGCTCTTGTTTTGTTTTTTTGTAGTCCTATATTTAATATGTAAGCCATCCTGAGTCACCACGATGTGGCGAGTGGACGGCTATATAAATGTAAATTATAAATAGATATATAAATAAATTATAAATATACCACCCCATAACACTTAGTGTACTCTCTGGGAGGTTCACAAGGTAAGTAGCATTTTGCCCCCAACATGCTGGGGATCATTTTACTGACTTTGGAAGGATGGAAGGATGAGTCAACCTTGAGACCTGTGCAGGATCAAACTCACAACCTTTGGGTTGCAGTACAGCAGTTTAACCCCTGTGCCACCAGGACTTCTTTTAGTTATCTTGACATACATATGAATATACATGTGACTATGTGTGCACATGTCTACGCGCACATGCACACATGTGCACACACATCATTCAATTAATGTTTTAATCTCTTCCTGTCCCTCTGTTGTTTAGAATTTGAAATGCAACCTAGCAAATCCTATTCGAAAAATATAACACTAATAAATACAGGACCTCTGCAATTCCCCATAGAAATCTACTTGTTCAGTCATCAGGTATATTAGTAATATCAGTGCTTTAGACCAGGGATTCTCAATTTGTGGTTCACAGGTCAGATGCACCCCATGGCATCATTTCATGTGCTCCCCCCCCACTGCCTCCACCACACCAGGAAGTGCCATGTGGTGGAGGAAGGGCAAAATGGCCATCTGGCCCCCAAACCTGTCTGAGGGAGCATGGCCTGGCTGGCCCCCAGCTTAAAAAAGGTTGAGAACTCCTGCTTTAGACACTACCAATGAAAATACTGGAAACATTGTTTTCTAAAGCACTATTAAGTATCCTGGTTACCTGGTTACTTCTGATTTATACATTCAGTAACTGCTATAGTGGATTTTTTTTCTTTTGTAGCATCAGCATGAATGATGATAAAATTCTGACATTTTCCCATAAATCACAGACATTTTGGCAAATGACAGAATTTCTTTAACTTTTAGGAGCTAGATGTGACATTCATTACGGAATGTAAGGTCAGAAAGATACTTTATGGCAGTGATGGCGAACCTATGACACGCATGCCAGAGGTGGCACTCAGAGCCCTTTCTGTGTGCACCTGTGCAGTCACCCCAGCACAGGGTTTGCCCTGCCCCTCTGTCCAGCAGCCCAATGGGAGTGCTTCCTCTCTCCCCCAGCACAGAGTTCACCCCACCCCTCTGCCTAGCAGCCCAATGGGATCATTGTGATGGCACACAAGTATTACAAGGTATAGTGATCAGAGATATGACAAATTTGGAGACGGGGGGGGGGGGTCTATCAATGGCTGGTCACTATAACACCTAAATCTCATTAAGTCTCACAATTCTTTTTCATGCTACCTGTACACTGATTGGAGATGCTGAAGAAACTATCTAAAGCAGTGTTTCCCAACCTTTGGTTTTTGAACTTCAGTTCCCAGAAGCCTACGTCAATTCTTCAAAACACTGATCAGCAAGACATTTGGCTTCTGGGAATTGATATCCCCCTATGGGGTGTGTGCCCCACATCAGGAAGTATTGATCTAAAGAAATCACCTATTCTGCTTTGGACTGCTGATCAGTTCCCCGTGACTTTTATGTTGTGACAGTGGGAGGCAAAATAGTCTAACCAAAGGAATATGTTGGGCAAAACAAAAGGAAATATCTCTATCCTAGAGCTCACTTCCCAGTAAACTCTAGTCTATACTGTATGTTGTTAGATTCCAGATCTCATCATTTCCAACTTTTGGCTGAAGTAGATGGGAGCTATTATTTACTTACGTACTCACCATCCTGTCAGTTTCACAGCTCAGTAGGGACTGAAATCTAGATCTCCCACATCTTGCTCCAACGCTATAATTTCTATGTTGTGGAACTGGGTCCAACCAAATCTGAAAGATTGTAAGCTTACCACTTGAGATATACTGAAACCTTCTTTTCTCATTTGGCATGTCCAGGGCTGAAAAAGATCATGTGCTGCAACCAATTTTTGTCTGGAGAAGTTGAGAGGGCATGTTGGTACAATGCTGGTGCTTGACTATTTGAATTTAAATCTGAATTTCATTTCCTTTACACGGATCTTCGAGGTATTCATTACTGACCTAGTTTCTCCGAACACTTCATCTAGCTTCAGAGGTGGCTTTTAAAGGAGATATTTTTGTGCTTGCTGATTCATTAGTATGTTCAGCAGCTATGGCAAGGGGAAGAATTATAGGAAAGAAAATTTTTTTAAGGTTGCCTACTACCAACACTAACATTCCATTAGAAATATGTGCAATTAAAAAACATTGCTTCTTTATTTTGGTTTAATGCTACAGTACTTAAAAAACACCCCTCCCCATTTACATATAAAATTAAGTCTGAAAGTGAACTACAAATTTTATAAAATACTGACTGATTTGGGAATAATTTACTAATGAGAATTCATAGCTTTTCTGCTGTTATAATTCCAGGTACTAATTTTAGGGAAAACATGAGGACCTAATGCCAATGTCTCACTGCTCCCGAGGCATTAGCAATGACCCCCCCCCCCCCGTTTGGTAGGTCAGCATTTTGAGACCCAAGTCTGCACGATGGAGTGAGCTTCCATCTCTGTCCCAGCTCCTGCCAACCTAGCAGTTCGAAAGCAAGAAATTAAAACTAGATAAATAGGTACCACTTATGTGAGAAGGTAACAGCATTCTATGTGCTCCGGTGTCTAGTCATGCCTGCCACATGACCACAGAAACAACTGGAGATGTAGATAGAGCTGGCTATTTGGCTGTAAACTATATTGGGGGGAAATGTGGGCTAGACCTACAGAACCAACAGGTCTTTCATGAGTCAAAGTAAGGGACTGTGGTGGCTCAGTGGTCAAGAAGTTCACCTTATTAGCTGGGAGGCTGGCAAGTCAGCAGTTCGAGACCCAAGTACTGCATGGATTGAGCACCTGTCTCTGTCCCACATTTTGGAGCCTCATTTGGGCATTTCCTGAGGGGAGTTTCTTCCGCAAAAATCCTTTCAACCCAGAATAATTTTTGACACAAAATTATTATTATTATGAGTCAAAGTATATGTTAGTCTCACTAATTCAATGGGTCTACTCAAGCAGGGAATAACAATTGAATGTTGCACATAGTATTTCACTTTCTTCTTAAGTTTTGTTTTTCATGTATTGTACAGAAAAGCAGTTCAGAAAATCTGGATAATAATAACTACTTCATTAGGACCAGTTTGTACTATCAGAATGTATTCAAGGTAAATTGCTGTTGTCTGTAACCCTACAACTACTGTATATGCTGGTGTATAAGACTACTTTTCCCCCTTGAAAAACATGCCTCCAAGTGTGTGTGTGGGGTGGTCATCTTATACGCCTGGTGCACTTCAGTTGGGATAGACATAGCTGCCCATAGTGGCCTCCCGATGCCCATAGTGGCCTCCCGATGCTCGCCCGGTGCCCATAGTGGCCTCCCAATGCCCACCCACCTCATTCTACATACCATCCAGTATTGCGTGGTATCTAGTGTGGCTGCGGCGAGCATCAGCAGCGAGACAGGGGTGCCAGCCTTTTCGGCGTGACCGGCCCGTTCTGCTCGGCGGGAAGCAGCAGTGCTCCGCCCCGCCCCTTGTCTATGCAGAACTCGCACATGTGCACTTGTGCACTAGTGCCAGCCACAGGGAGATGTTGAAATCAAATCTGATGTTCTTTTATGTTTTATTTGGTGTGTGGAAGGTGTGCGGAAGAGGGGGTAGTCTTATACAGCGAGTATATAACAAACTCTATATTTTGAGTGGAAATGTTGGGGGGTCGTCTTATACGCCCAGTCGTCTTATACGCCAGCATATACGGTACATTAAAAACTTGAAAAAGATATTCAAGGTTATATGAAAAAGAAGCAGATTAAGAAAGGAATAATAGTCTTTTCCTGTTTTTTTTAGGTGCAGGCACTGAAATGGGTTACATAGGTGGAAAGAACACAGATCAATGATAACTTCATCCAAATAACAACAGGAATTTTGTCATCATCTCTGACCAATTAGAGACTTAATGCATTTTCACCTGCTCCAGCCATTTATCAGCTATTAGCATTGCTTGATAGTTAACCTTAATGATAGATGTGTGTGTAGGGGAGCAGGGGAGGGGAAGCAGAAAAGCTAATTGTATGCTTTACAAAGGAAGAATGGTGATTTGGACAAATGCCCAAACACTGACTGAATCAGGGCTATTTGTGCCAGCCCAGATCTCCCACAGATCAGAGCAAACAACCATAACACCGACTACAGTGCGAATCAGCAGCCTTACAAATCACTCTGTCAATATCCAGGTTTTGTAATTGCTTGGTGGGTTTGTGAGTGGTTTCTTTTGGAGGGAGGGCAAGATGTGATGTGATATAATGAAAGGTGGGGCAGGGAAAAAGAAAGTAAGAATACCTTACAAGGAAGACAAGAAGTGCCATGATGAAGACAATGTAGGAGAATGACAGCTTCAGATACACCTCAATGAAGTCCAAAAACTTTCCTGCACTCTTAAATTGCTTTGGCAGTGGTGACAGTCTCTGGGTGAAGTCACTGGGCTATATATTCCCTTGCATAGCTAAGAGGCAGGAAATGGTAGTGCTAACATAATATTTAAATTTGATAACATGGTGCTTTGACTATAACCTTCTCGTTTTTAAACAAAAACAAAGCAACAACAAAAAACACCTGAAGGGCTGAGTGTGCATATACAGCATTTGCTTGTAATTTTATATGGTTCCTGTGAAGTTAAGTTTCAACCCCCCTTTTTATCATTTCAGAATCTTTTTTATTTGTTTGCCTGTTTTTTTTTTTTGGCCTCATTCTTCTTGGTGCAGAGATTTCACCTAGACACAGCCCAAGTCCATGAATTACAACATACCTACCTCACATACCACACAATGTGACTACCTTTTAGAATACATCAGAGGGAAAAGAAAAGAACACAACACAACACAAAACAAAAATGTTGTGGCACTTTAAAATTAACTGCTGTATTTTAATGTTAGCTTTTGTGGATCAAGTCCACTTCCTCAGACATAACAGTGAGGCTTCATGATATCAATTTATACACATCAGGTACGGAGGTACAGAGTAATTGGTAAGCATAACAGATAAATATACAAATCAAATCCTTAGCATGTGGATTGGAGGCATGGGCCTCCATACAAAGATAGGGAAAAGATTCTCTCCAAAATCATGGAGACACATTGCCTGTCAGAATTGGCAATACTCTGTGTTATAAAGGCAATTCAAGGCAGTATTTTAATACACTGGGGAACAGTGATTTTGGTGCCTCACAATTTTCACCTATTTCTGGCTATATTTGGGTCACTGATTCCAAAAATGCTTTCAGTTATGCCCCATCAGCTCTAGGTTTTTAGATATGGCTTATTCACATTAGGCCAATCTAACCATACTGGTTGCATATACAACCAGAGGCGTAGCAAGGGTGTAAGCCACCTGGGGTGGAGTGAAATTTTGCCACCCCCCAAAAAAAAATTTCCACCCACCCAAAAAATGTTTTGCCCACCCAAATATTTTCCCACCCCCAAAAGATTTTTCCACCACCCCTCCCGCCTCCGGGAGTCTTTGATGCGCGCCTGGAGGCAAAAAAAATTGGGGAATTTTTTTGGGGGGGCTTAAAAATGCCACCCCCTGGAGCAGCCCCCCCGGGGCATTTGCCCCCCCTGCCCCTTCCTATGCCCTTGTATATAACTACTATACATCACTAACTTACAATAAAATACACAAGTTATTTTACATAAGTCACATTAGGCTCATTAAAGTTTTTCCACTAGGTCACTGAATCCTCGTTTCTGTGATTTCCTCCGATGCATTGATCTTGGACATTCACGCTGGATGCTCCAACAATAGTCTGCCATCATATGTACATCCCATCGTCCATGATACCGTTCTTCCATTGAACTTATTTCCTGGTGAAAACGCTCTCCCTGTTCTTCACTTACATCACCAAGACAATCTGGAAATAGGTCCAAATGACTGTGCAGGTAGGGTACTTTTATGCTCATGTTGCAGCCAAGTGCACAAAAATTAGTGAGCATATTCTCCACTAATTCTTCATAATTAGGAGCCTTGTAGTTTCCAATTAAATTTTGCACTACCATACTGAATGACAACCACGCAGCAGCCTCAGTATCATTCATTGAGTCTTGAAATTTCTGGTCATTAATGAGTTGGCGGATTTGTGGTCCATACCTGCTTTTTTTTCCAGACTCAATGCAGGAAACTTGTTACATATATAGCCAGAACATGCTCCATGTCTATTCAAAGCCTTGATTAACTGTTTCATTAATCCAAGTTTTATATGGAGTGGTGGCAATATAACATTGTTTCTTTCAACCAAAGGTTCTGTGATGATGTTTTTTCCCCCAACAGTCATGCTTTCTCTAAGAGGCCACTTTCTTCTCAGCCAGTGTTGATCTTTAGCTCTAGAGTCCCACAGACATATAAAGCACGGGTATTTGGTGTAACCCCCTTGTTGTCCTAGAAGAAAATTCACCATCTTGAGATCAACACAGATTAGCCATTGATGAATATGGTATGAGATCTTCTCCAGGACTTTGGCTATTGTAGCTTGATTTTCTCGCATAGCAACCAAGTGACCAATTGGGATTGACCTGTATCTGTTGCCATTGTGCAAAAGAACACATTTTAGGCTACGTTTGGAGCTATCTATAAATAACCGCCATTCACTTGGTATGTATTTTCTTACACCCAGTTTCATTAAGAGTCCTTCAACATTGGTGCAAAAAACAAACTGGTTTTCTGTTGCGAAGAATGGCAGGAAATCTGTTTCCCTTTTGCGATAGAATGTGACTTTTGTTTCCAGCAACAGACAGTGTTTCTCTGCCAATCTGGAAGCTAATAATTCTGACGACTTTTTTTGGAAGACTTAGATCTCGAATGAGGTCATTCAATTCTGCCTGACTAAAGCTGGGTACAACTGATGAACGTCCTGCAAATTCTCTGTCTTCTTGCTCAGAAATGCTTTCAGCTGATTCGTCCTCTTCTTCTGATGACTCTGGAAGACTGGCAAAAATAGGTACAGGTATCTCCTCTGAATGTGGAACAGGGCATCGTGCGGAGGGTAGATTGGGATATATCCAACGTTTTCGGTTATTACAATTGATGCCCTTTACATTCACTGAACAAAAGTAACAGTCATCGCTGTGGTTTCTTTGTTCTCACCACATCATTGGTACCCCAAATTTCAAGCTCTTCCGTTTCCCATTTGACCACTGATGCAGATGTTCTGTGCACATTTTACATGCAATGTGAGGTGCCCAAACCTTATCTTGGTCTCCCAGTTTTACTTTAAAATAGGCCAAATAAGCTCTTTTTATAAAGTCAGTTATGGGTTTTCTTTGCTGAATGAATGTGTAATTCACCACAGATGAAACAAAAACCATCAGGATTATTTATACATGTTCTTCTTGATAAAGCCATATTAGTGCCTGTAAAAAAAGAAATAAATGTCAAAATCATAAGATAAGGAGAAAAAAACTAAAATGCAAGCCTCCCTAGATGAGTCTATGGAGCAGCTGCGGAGTTGGACTAGTTTCGGGATGCACAGCATCCAGTCTCGACAGTAAAGTAGAGCACAGAGAATGACAAAAAAGGTCAGATTAGTTAAATTACACTTGCAACAACAACAGGAATAGAGCTTGAACAACATTAATAAGTATTATTAAAACAATCAATTTACGAATGGTGAGGCAAATACAAGTGTAGTCATAAGAGCAATGTATAATGACATCATCGATATCTCATGAACTAGAGCTGCTAGAACAAAATGGATGGCATTTTCAGATTCAGCCGCCCCAAAATGCCCAAAATCAGTTGAAAAAATTTAGGCACCAAGAAATAATTTTTTTTTGTTCCCCAGTGATATTAGTAAGTATTTATCACACAGCCCATAATAAAACTATGGTTACCCCAAGATGTATTGATGGTGATCACTTGGCTCAAAGGGGGATTAGACAAGTTCATGGAGAATAGGCCTCTCTGCTGGCTGCTAACCATGGTAGCTAAATGCTGCTCCAGTTTCAGAATTTTCAAGAATACTTCATACTTGAGAGTATTCTGGGAAGCATGAACGGAATAAGTCATTGCATTCATGTCCTCTACTGTGGTTTCTTTAGGAAAGAGGATTGGCTACTACAGTGATATCTTTGATGTGATCTAGTTTGAATCAAACTAGATCTCATATTCCTTGTATGGTTATTATTTATTGGACTTACACCCTGCCCATCTGGGATGGACTCTCACTCTGGGCAGCTTACACCATTAAAAATGTGAAACAAACACCATTAAAAGAATAAAACAACCCACACCCACCTAATCAAAATCAGAATCAAGGACCCCAAACTCATATGACAGAAAGACAATTGGAGGGTTTCCTATTTTGTCTTCAACAAACTGCTAATGGCTTTCTCAGACAGAAAGGTTTTCAGTTGTTTCTTGAAGGCCTCTAAGGAGTCAGTCAAATGCAGCTCCTCCAGCAGTGCATTCCAAAGAGATGGAACTGTCACCAAGAAAGCCCTGCAGTGGGTAATAGACTTTCTAGCCAAACTAGGAGTTGGAATTTGAAGTTGAGATATCTGAGAAGAATGAGTGAAGCGGACCTGATTTCTAAGGGGAAGATGCTCCACCAATTAGGAAGGTCACAAAACATTTAGGGCTTTGAAAGTTAAGAAACCCACCTTGGACCTGACATGGAACAAAATGGATTAGCCTTGTGAGTGTGATTTAAAAAAAAAAGAAATATGAATAACAGCTGTTGGATATGCAGACAAACTAGTTTGAGGAAGGGCTGGAGTGGAAAACATTTGATCCATCCTATGTTTTGGATTTCAATTCCCATAAGCCCCAGACAGTATGAATAATAGTAAAGAACCACAGGAGCTGTAGGTCATAGATGAATGGATGAAATATTGCTACCCTAGTATAGGAAAAGAAAGGCTGAAACTTCTGTGTCTGCTATTCACGATGATGCATAAGCTCCTTTCATCTCATTGTAAATAGGATATATTGTGGAACCTGTTCAAAGTTAAATCAAAGGATTAAAACCTTTCCACCTATTTTCGCAGAGTGTAACACCATAAGGCCATGTATTTTTATTTTTAAAAAATTAGGGCACCGAGACTCACTGCATGGCTAGTGGTTAAACTCTGCAAATAATGATCATTGTATGCCACCAAGTCAATTTCTACATATGGCGATCCTTTCCAGGGTTTTCTAGGTAGAGAATACAAAGTTATGGTGTACCATTCTCTTTTTCTAGAGACATCCTGGGATTGTGCAGCTTGCCCAAGGCTGCACAAGCTGGCTTTTCTCACTGCAGCTACAATGGGCAATCAACACCATAGCCAGAAACTTAAACACAGAGCTATCCAGCCAATTTTTAACTATATCCTACTGAAGTCAAAAGAACTATAAAGTAGTGAAATGTGGCAGGATCATGCCCAGACAAATATTTGAGAAGAAACACTGTCTTTGCACCTTATTCATTCCAGAGACAGGACTAGCATATTTTAATTGGTTTCATTATTATGTGCTTTGTGCTTTACAAGGATCTTTGAGCACTTGGAAGAGTGTATGATGGATCCCATATGTTCCAGCCTTCTGGAGGAAAACAGGCACAGGAGTTGGGTTCACTCAGACATAAAATGTGGGATTACAACCTGCATATGCACATCCATTTTCAACCTGAAATGTGGGAGGACAATTCATTCAGGAACAGGATTGCCTTTAAAATCACCATACATGCTCCCAAGATGCCGTATTTTAAAATGAAGCTGTGACTTAGTTTGGCTGATGTATAGCAGCAGCAGGAGTATCTGCACCCAAATTCTCACTCTTGTTTAGAAGTACTGTATGTGTAAATGAAAATATAGTATGCAGTACTTTGACATCCTTACTATTTCAAAAAGTATTTTCAGATGACAATTGTCTAGGCTCACATCTTGGAGCAACTATCAGCCTGCAGGGGTCAGGTCCTCACCTTAAAATTTGCAGATAAGCCCCATAAGTGGGTGATTGTGCTCAAACTTTCATTCAGCCAGGAAATTTAATGGTCTGGTCACTATCCATTTCACATATGCCATAGTTTCAAAGGAAAAGGCGCTGCTGCCGTTAACATGGTCCTAAACCATATAAGACTTTGTACATTAATGCTAAAACTTTGACCCTAGCATGGTATTCAACAAGGAGCCAATGCAGACTGGTCAAAACTGGAGTAATATAGTCAAAGTGACCAACACCCACAGTCAATCTGGCTGCCGCATTTTGCATCTGTTAGAGTCTCTGTATCAGCCTCAAGAGTAGTCCCATGTAGACAGCATTGAAATAGTCAGTTTTGGAGATTACCAAAGCATAGGACAATGATCTCCTGTTCAGGAACAATGTGCCACATTTGGGAAAAATGCAGACCACAACAGCCACTTGATGTTCCAACAATCCCATTGTGTCAACTTGCACACCCAGAATATGCACTTTAAGAGGGAGACACCTCTTAAATTAAGGGAAATTCTCCCAACCTGAGATTGGTTCCTCTCCACCAACATTAACTCCATCTTGTCTTGATTCAGTTTCAGACTATTCTCATCCATCCATCCCATGATCACCTTTAGATAACTTTCAAATATATGGACAGCATCATCTGCTGAGGTGAGAAAGGAGAGATAGAGCTGCATATCATCAGGGTACTAATGAAAGCAAATGTCAAATCTCAGATGACCTCACCCAATGGCCTTACATAGATGTTAAACAGCATTGGAGAGATAGCTGAATCCTGAGGCGCCCCATACCATTGCACCCAAGGATCTGACAACCCCTTCTTGAGGTGTATCATCTGGACCCAACTCTCCAGAAATGATTGGAGCCTGGCAAGAGCCTGACCACCAATGCCCGTTTCCTAGAGTCTGTTCAGGAGGATACCATGGTCAATGGTATCAAAGGACACTGAGAGATCAAGAAGGACCAACAACAAGGAGTTCCCTTGGTTGGCCTCCCTGAGAAGGGAGTGACCAATGTTGTCTTAATCCCATGTCGGGACCTGAACCTGGACTGCAGTGGATCAATACATTTAGTCTTCTCCAGGAATTACCTCAACGGATCTGCTACCATCCTCTCCACTAGATTGCCCAGGAAAGGTATATTGGCAACCAGATGACTGTTGTTAAAGTTATTGATTGCCAAATTGGACTTTTTCAGGAAGGGCCAGATGACCATTTCCTTTAATTGGGATGGTAAAAAAAAAAACCCTTCCTGAAAAGAAATGTTAATGATTTCTGTAGCCTATCTGTCAAATCCTGCTGGCAGCTTTCACAAGCCAGGATATGCAAGGATTTAGCAGAGGAGTGATAGCCATGCAGCCAGGGAACATCTTGAAGACTCCCTGAGTTGTTATAGGCTGAAAATGATCCAGTGAACACAGACCAGATGGTGTCTTAGAAATCTTTACTTGATCTATTGCATTAACTCTGGATCCCAGGTCCCTCCTGTTGACATTGATCTTAAGTGCAATACCAGTTGGTTACAGTTGCTAAAACTCAAATGAGGTTTCCTAGGTGCTCTGCTTACAGAAGCTCATTGGCAAATTTGAAATAGCTTTCTTTGTTGGTTATTATGGCCCTCAATACAATTTATGTTACAACATTTCCTTGCCAGTTTCAGGAAATTGACACATCTTCTGGAGCAACCTTTATCTGAAGTCAGGTTGTCATCTAAGGGAGCTTTTCTCCATTTCTCTAGCCTCCTCTTACACTACTTCAGAGCTCTCAGATCATCATTAAACCATGGAATTGAGGGAGTTCTGAGTTGGATAGGCATTTAGGAGTGATAGTGTCAATAGTGCTACTGGTTTCCATGTACAAATTCTCCACCAGAGCAGAGATGGTATTGCCATCTAATGTGGCCAGAAACCCTCACAAGCCCTTTTGGAATTCCATTTCATCCATCAGCTTGTGAGGGTGGACCATCATAATAGGTTCCTGCTCACTACAAGGGCAGGATACCATCTCCACCTCAAATTGAAACAGGTAGTGATCTAGTCATAACAAAGGGGTGGTAATGATCACCCTCACCCTTAGATCACCTCTCTGAGCCACCAAGGAAAC
Organism: Furcifer pardalis; assembly: GCA_030440675.1. NCBI lineage: Eukaryota > Metazoa > Chordata > Lepidosauria > Squamata > Chamaeleonidae > Furcifer > Furcifer pardalis. The sequence continues at coordinate 81,256,204 of CP126892.1, forward strand.
AAGGTCCAGCCATGTGGATGTTGGTGATACGTTGGGATAGCCCCATGGATTTCCTGGTTCCCATAAAGTCCTTAGCCAACCTGGACAGAACCATTCCCACCTTAAAATACACCATGACTATAATCTTGAGAGACCTCAATGCCACAGCAGTGCCAAAGTCTCTCAGCTCTGGGAGGCATGAATGGTGAATTTCTGAATCAACTGACACTCCTTGTGTCATCTCCAACTGAAATTTCAAATGTAATACAGGCTGTGAATTAAATTGCATCTAAGATGAATCATTCCAATTTAGCTTTTGAATGTAATTGCACCCTCACTGAGCTGTCCAGCCAGCTAAATTAGAGTTACAACTATGTTTTTAAAGATGGAATCTTCACATTTCATAGCTACATGGAGGTACCATATAATTTGCTCCATGCTGGAAACAGATGTACTTGCTGAATTTAGCCAGCACAAACCTGGAAAGGGGAGGGAGGAATTATGTTTTAATTAAACAATTTTTAAGTTAAACTTATATTTTGGAAAGTAAGAATTTGGGGTTTATAGAATGATCAGAGGCATATTTGAAAAAATGAAATTGCCATATTAATCCATCCTTCGTGGGTGGACAAGTAGTTTTCCTATTTGAATGGCACTCAGTTTTCATGTACTTAATTCAATTGTTGCATAATCTATGATGCTCTGGAGTCTTTTCCTGCTTTCTTTTTTTGTTTGGGGACTTGGTCCCTAGTCCCTGCCCATCATAAATCTGAAACTCTTCAGAGTTTGGGAAATCTATGTTTTGGAAACTATAGAATTTCTTAGCCAGCAAGGCCCCCAGGCAAAATTGACTAAGGAATGCTGGGGGCCATAGTGCCAAAAAAAAAAAAAAAAGGTAACTTCTCCCAGCCCTACACTTAATCCACTCCCCTTACAGCCCACCAGCACCTGAGAAGCCAAGGATGTTGATGGCATCGCAGCAGGTTAACAAAGCACAGGTGTTTCTGAATGCCATGTTGGGATTGGCTAGTGAATTTCAACAAGTCAGAGTAATTGCACAGCTGTTCTTCAAAATTGCAGTTAAGTGGTTTCCAACTGCCACTGAGCCCCACCCACGTGCCTTTCTGCTTAAATGAATAGGACGTGGGATATCGTGATTAGGAAAAGGATGCGTCTGAAATCCCCCCTAGCTATGAAGCAGCACTTCCTAATTGTCAGCTGGACTGTGCTGTGCTTGTTGAAAATAATTAGAGTGCAGCCGCTTCAGTAGGCCGTGTTTTTTCCCCTCTCCCCTTAATAACCTCCTTGGTGCAGATTTTTATCGGTAACTATTGGCTTCCTGCTCATTTCTCTGACACCGTCATTCTGACAAGCTGGGGAACATGGAGGAAAGGAGAAAAGGAGGTGGGGGTAGCATGGAAAATAAGGTATTTATCTATAAGGCACACAAATAATGCTGCCCCAAAGGAGCCAAGAGGATGAACCAGATTCAGCACATGAGAGCAGGAGAGAAACAATTCACCAAATGAATTCAACACCAAACCTTTTCTGGGGAAAAGGAAGATTGAAAGAGGAGGAGGAGGGCAGTGTACATCCTTCTCCCCCCCTTCTGACACACACTTTATTCTAATCTCCTTTCCTCCCTCCCCCACATTCTCTCTCTCTCTCTCTCTCTCTCTCTCTCACACACACACACACACACACACACACACACACACACACACACACACACACACACACACACACACACACACACACACACACACACACACACACACACACACGGATAGGAAGAATCTTTCTTAATTACTGCTTATTTCAGTGACAGAATTGTAATTCATCATTTAGTTGTAATTTGACATATGTTCACACCTTTGCCATTTCCCATTTCCTCCTTCCTTCTAATTGTCTGCTTCACTCGGCTGTCATGCGCTCCTCTTGGGATTAATTCGAGCTGTCTGTCTGCGCCACGCTACCAGTACACTTGGGGCTGCGGAGAGCGTGACAGTTCTGGTGCGTCCACAGTTTATCTCAGACGTTACTCAACTGCCTCCTCCATTGTTGACTTTTCCCTCTGCCACATTGTTTATTGTTTATTTTGGGTTTTTTTTAATGTTGGTGACTTTTCAATGTTTTATTAGGTTCTAATTACACTCTTAGCTGTCTGTTACAGGGGGGAGGAAGGAAAATGTTGATATTAATTACTGGAAGAAAGCCACTAAAAGAAGCAATAAATAGACCAGTAGATGTCTCTCTCTGTCTCTTGAATTATGGGCAGATATAAATACATTTTCTTCATTTCCTCCACTGTAGTATATGCCCACTTTTGCTAGGTCTCATGCCCATTTCATTCAGTGGTACCTGGTGCTTATGGTGGGTTGCAGGAGTAGAAGGGCAGTTTGTCAAGGACATATGGACTCACAAAGGCAGGTGGGCTGAAGGCCAAAAGTATGTATACACACACACACGCACACGCGCACACGCGCGCACACACACACACACAAGAATTCATTCACATGTGATGTAATCATCTATGAAAGTAGTATACAACTGTGGGTTTAGTAGAAAGAGAACACAGAGAGGCTCCTGATCTTCTGTCTCTGGGGGGTGGGCAGGATGGAGTAGGTGGCTAATAGTAGCCTGAGCATAATATGAGGCAATGCTATTTGTCCTAACGGACTATCCTCTCCTGATTTCCCTATGACAAATCTTTCCATTAGCCACTGAATACAAGCCCTTTTTATTTTTCCAATACGACTACTATTGTATTCAATTTTTAATGCACAATGTTTTTTAAAAATTAAGCTGATAGCTATTATTTTTGGTCAACTTAATTTCAAGGTTGCTGGTCCTAACTGAGATGCCAAGATCCTAGCATTTTGCTTGACAAGAGATGGTGATGTTATTAGGTAGATGTTTGTAGAAACCTCAACATGGAGGGATTACGAAGGGTAAACAGTAACTTGCTGGAGACTATTTTGTTCAAAAACCAACCAGTTGCATACCTTCTAGATGGTTCCTGCTAAGTCTGCCCAGAGTCTGCAATGAGTACAGGCTTTACTTGTTGTCATAAAACACAGTAAAGATTGCCCTTGCCTGAGAAACATTTTCTAGATTTAATAGCATCCAGCTTCAGTGCTGGTTGTTTTCATGTACACTTTTGAAGATGTACCTTTTGTACCGTACATTGCACAGTCATGACATCAATGTCAAAGCCATTCTCCCCAACTCATAACAACCCAGTGTTGTAAAATCTTTCTTGGTTGAGATTATCAAAAAATTGTACACATTTTGTTGCACTTTTGCCTACCTCAATAAGGTCATCATGCTTCCCCTTTATGGTCCTCTTGGCTTTTAGCAAATACATGGTATTCCCACTGCTGTCAAGAAATGTATACTGTCCTGAGAGTTTTGAGTAAGTGGTATTGAAACTGAATTATGTATTTATTTCATGGCTACTATTATATCTCATGGAGATCAGGTGAAGTTTATTAAAGTTTGCCTATTTTCCATGATTTTTGCAACAACATAGTGAGGCAAGTTAAATTGAGAGTAACCAGACTAAGATTATTAGCTCCAGTGAGCCTGACAGTCAAGTAAGAATCTGAACCAACCTGGTTACTCTTGCTAGGGTGGCCTGGGGACTGCCAGCAAAAATACCTTACTAGGTATGGCTGAGAAAGCATTTTATTATAGATACACCACAGCTAGAGTGGCCTGGGGACTGCCAGCAAAAATACCTTACTAGGAATGGCTGAGAAAACAGCCTCCCCTGAAGAGGATGGTTCAAGATGAGGTCCTTCAAGTAGCCTCAGCAGTCTTCCTCACAGAAGATATCTTCAAATCTATGATTATTTATCTGATTTAACATCTAAAACTATCCCTAGCATTGGCTTCACAGAATCTCCCTAAGATTAGGAAGACCTCTCCCAATAAAGGAATTCTAACTTAGCTTTGGATTGCAAGGGAGTTGCAATATTTTCAAAATTAAGATCTACAGTTTATTTTTTCTTATGGTGTTTCTTGTTCAGGAAATCTAAGAATTGATGACCCCAGTTGTAAGATCTGCAACTTCTTCCCCACTATATTTTTCTATTAGCATGCAGAGCACTTTGCTCTAACATTGAGCTCATTCCCTTGGCTTTTGGTTTTGACACACCTGACAAAGAGGCTTTTTATCTTGGGAGCTTGCAACTAGAATTTTGTTGCTTTTTAGTTGACCTTATAATCAAGTTATCAGCACAATATGGTTTTTAGAACTGGTCTTTAGACCAACACTGTTTCCCCTGCCTTTAGTATAATGTAGATAGCTAATGGAGCCATTCCCAGAAGTGAAATCCTGCAATGGAAGAAGATTTCATGGTACCTAAACATTGACTTTGAACAGAAGACATCCTTCTAAATGACAGGAATACATTGATAAATGACCATCCTAATTACATTTCATATGAACAGAGGCTATTATATTACATAGATTGCAGGCATGCACAAAACCAGTGCAGACACATTTAAATTAGCAAAATGGCAATGCTAAATGTGAACTGGAGACAATTTCAATGAATGCTTCTTTTCCATATGGTAAATAATAATGACTAGCTCCTGGAATGCCCTAATCAGCATGCCTAGTAGCATTCTAAGCTCTGTTCCTGACATAAGCCAAAATCCAGCTGTGTACCTGGGCATTTAACACCAGCAAAATAGGGAATTCTTTTCCCATCTTGTCTTGCTGAAGTTTTTCTTTCTGTCGTGAAACCCATTCCACAGTATTTCCCAGCCACCCAGAGCAGATTTTGAGAGTGCATAAGAGGACTGCTGGAGAAGGGAAAGTCTTAAGTTCTAGTGGAATCACTGGGCTCTTGAGGAAAGACATCAATAAATTCTAGCCATAGAATGCAATGGAAAAGTAAATCCATACTGGAGTTCAGAAACATAGATAAAAAAGAAAGAAGAATGTTTGCCAATAAATTAATTATATTTTGTTCATAAATGCATTTTAAATAATTTACTTTGAGCAAGTTACAAACCACCCTTTCTGTTGTTGTCGTCACAGTGTAGTGAAGACATAGGAGAGGAAATACGAATCAGTGCAGGGTACTTCTTACCATGTTCACAGATGGTGTCCTTTCATGTTCTGTGTTCTAAGATCTACCACTTGTAAAGAAAAAAAGTGCAAAGATTCAATCTATTGGAACTTAGAAATACTTAGTCTTTGAATGAATATCTTCTAAACTGCAGCTGACACTTGTCGCCCTTCCTTGAAAGCCAGTCATATCTGGTTTAGTGCTCATCTCTGTTTATAGTTGAAGGGCCAGTACTGTCTGTGACTGCAGATGTTTCTGTGGACATGTGGCAGGCATGCATCAACACCGGAGTGCACAGAATGCTATTTACCTTCCCACCAAAGTGTTACTTATTTATCTATTTGCAATTTCTTGCTTTCGAGCTGGTAGGAGCTGCCTGACAGAGTTAGGAATGCTCACGCAATTCTGTAGCATTCAGGTCTTGACTGCTGGCCTGCTGATCTTCCACTCAACAAGTTCAGCATCTTAACCACTAAGCCACCGCAGTCCCCTTAACTGCTAGATATGATGCACTTATTTTTCACTGTTCCTATTTGAAGATTTGTAGATAGTTTAAAAACCACCTCACACATTTGGAAATATTAAAACATAGGAATTCATAAATCAAGTGAGATTATTTTCTAAAAAGGTTTTTGACTCAGTCTTGTACACATTTTCTACCATTCCAACATTTGCATGAGTTTATAATAAACTATTTTTGAGCATGGTACTGAGATGGGGAAAGTATATAACATGGCTGGAAGTCCACATGCCAGCCATTCTTGTATTATATCATATTGCTCATAATATGAGCCCAGATGGCAGAGGTCTGCTGAGGAGTTTGCTGATTATCTGGAGGATAAAATCACTCAGATTTGCTCAGGGTTTAATTCTGGGTTTAACATCGTGCCATGGGAGTTGGCCAGGAGCCAGTGTTGCCAGGTTATCTGGGATCAGTTTGGTCCGATTGGCCCTGATGAAGTGGACATGATCCTTGGGAGTGTACATGCCACTGCCTGCAAGTTAGACCCATGTCACTGCCACTGCCTGGCTCATGAAAGCGGGCAGGACCATGATGGGTGGCTGGATTTGAGCGGTGGTCAATGCTTCATTGAGGGAGGGGGTGCTCCCACCACAACTCAAACATGCGCTGGTGTGTCCCTCCCTAAAAAGACCATCGCTCGATTCGAATATACCTTCCAATTTCTGGCCTGTCTTGAACCTCCCCTTTTTTGGGTAAGGTTGTCGAGAAAGTGGTGGTGCAGCAGCTCCAGAGGGTCCTGGAGAAAGTGGATTATCTGGACCCTTTCCAGTCAGGCTTCAGGCCAGGTCATGGTATGGAGACTGCATTGGTCACGCTGTTTGATGATCTCTGGCAGGAATGAGATGAAGGGTACCCCTACATTCTCACTCTTCTTGACCTCTCAATGGCTTTTGATACCGTTGACCACAGTATCCTTCTGGACCGTCTCCAGGGGTTGGGGATCCAGAGCACTGTGTTGTCCTGGTTCTCCTCCTTCCTGAGTGGCTGGACCCAGTCAGTGTGAGTGGGGGGGGGGAGAAGCGGGGTCGAATCTGAGGCATCTTACATGTGGGGTGCCACAGGGCTTGGTCCTCTCGCCCCTACTCTTCAACATATACATAAAACCACCTTGCCGCCCCTACCCCTGTGCCCACCCCAACATATTGTATTGTAATGTAATGTAGTGTAGTGTCTGTAAGCCGCCCTGAGTCACCACAGCGAGTGGGCGGCAATATAAATTTGAACTAATAAATAATAAATAAATAAATCTGATCCCACAGGGTGAGATATCATCAGTATGCTGATAATACTCAGCTGTATATCTCTGCCAGTGGTGATCCCAGCTATGCTGTCAAGGTCCTGACCAGCTATCTGGAGGCGGTTAGGGTTTGGATGGGGGACAACGGACTACAGCTGAATCTCGGCAACACTGAGTGGCTGTGGGTGAGGGAACCTGGTCCTCATAAGGAGTTATCACCACTGGTATGGGATGGGGCATTGTTGCCCCAATCCAACCAGGTGCGCAACCTAGGGATCCTCCTGCACTCAAGGCTTTTGCTCCAGGAGCAGGTTACGGCTGTGGCCAGGAGGGCCTTCGGACAAGTGCATGTTATTAATCAATTCCACCCACTTCTGGATGGGAAGACCTTGTTCACAGTCACCCATGCCCTGGTCACCTCCCGTTTGTAATGAGTTCTACATGGGAATGCCCTTGATGACCATTCGGAGACTGCAGTTGGCCCAGAATATGGTGTCCCATGCAGTGGTGGGGTGTAGTCATTTCACCCATGCCTTGCCACTGCTGCAGGAACTGCACTGGCTGCCTATATGTCTCCAGGTGCAATTCAAGGTGCTGGTTGTCACCTTTAAAGCTTTTCATGGTAGCAGACCAGGATACCTCATGTTGATTTTATATTTGCTTTTAGATAGCAAAATGGCACAGTGGTAGGCAATATTGCCACATGTTCTTATTTTTTTTAAATTGTTTTATATTGGTTTTAACTTGTTTCCTTTTATGGTCAGTGAGTGCTCGCTGACCTATGTACACCGCCCAGAGTCCACTGGATTAGGGCAGTATATAAATCTATTAAATAAATAAATAAATAAATAAATAAATAAATAAATAAATAAAAATATTCTTTACTTGACCTAGGGTCAAACTGTATGCTATATTAAAAGCTATATTGGATGCTGCAAAATATCTCTTTTCTTAAAATGCTCTACAGCAAGATATCTATAACTCTGATCTAGGGGGACTGGTGCATGTTGGTGCGGACAGTTTAAACTTCCCTTTCTGGCCTTTAAAAAAATAAATGATACCATTACCCATTTATTCTAGAGCAGGTAGGGCTTATGTGGCTACATTTTTGTGAGTATGTTGGAGCGGGGGCTGATCTCTTCCCCGCCCAGCAAAAGAAAGAAAGGAAAAAAGCTTTTTTGCCATTAGTGTTCTGCTGGACTTGCCTCCTTTTAGAAAATGTACAGAGTTGACATTCCTGAATGTCTAGGTGAAAGTACCTGTAAAACCAACAAGGATAAAATTAAAAACTAAATGAAACATTTTTGATTTATACAGAGATATATGCATATATATCATCAAGGAGTTGAAAGACCAGAAGGCTATTTTATTTTTATTTTCTCAAGTTACTTTTGGTGTACACAGAAAGAGTCTTGTCGAAGTCTGGGGTATATTTGAACTACAATTGTGTGTACCCTGGTAATGGCAACTTTGTATTGCCAGCTAATCTTTCTCACACTGGGCCAGGCAAAAGGGACTGCAGAATGAACTCACCAAAAGGTGGCTTCATTTCGGCAGTTTTGTGTCTAGCTAAGACATAGAAGGAGATAGAGAAGTTACCTTTACTTTTTCCATCCATAAACAAGAGTTTTATCCAACTTATGTTTTCAGCTGGAAGTACTGTGGTTGTGAACTACTTAGCATATGTAAGAATCATGTCTTATTCCCATAGAGGATCTCATGTGCATAAGAGTACTGACCTTGAAACAGTTACCTTCTTAAATGTAATTTCTTACACATATTGCTGTAATCCCCATCTTCCACCAACATATTCTACTACTTTTTAGGTTGTATTCTTTAAAAGAGTACCTATTACCCATTGGTCAATATTATTTTCAATATTTACGTGCATAGAATAGCAACTGTAGAAACTGTCATGACAATCCTTACAAAGTGTAAGTTGTGTAACCTGGCATGTATAATTTGCACACTGCCTTTTCCTGTGCAATAAATAATAATAATGTGCCATCAAGTCAATTCTGACTTATAAAGACCCTTTCCAGAACTTTCTAGCTAGAGAAAATAAACAGAAGTGGTTTACCAATCAGCTACATATTGCATTAGGCATGTGCCTAACCGGTTATCTCTCCACTCTCTACATTTCACAATCAGCAGCTGGAAGACTCCCCCAATCTGGAGCAGAACCATATCCTAGGAAGAGAAGTAATCTTTTCTCCATTGGATTTGTTCTCGCAAAGTATAACAAACAGAACAGCAGTGAAGGTTGCAAAGCCAGCTGCACCTGGCCTTTGAAAATTTCAGGTCCATGGTCTGAGACTGAAGTTTGTGATTTCATACAGACAGTCCCCTCACAAAGGCACAGGAGACAACATTTGAGATACAGAGTCCCTCCTGCCCTCTACATTTTATGTCACTGCTGCCAGGACTTATGGAACAGTAAGGTTCACGAGTTGGGGCAGTGGTGCTTGGTGTCTGCCTTGTTCCAAATGGCATAAGAAGACCAATTGAATGTCCCCATTGGCCATCTCCCAAGTCCCCTCCCCCTTCCAACTTTTTCATGCGCAACACATGAGAAAACCTCTTTGTGCTTCTTTTTCTGTGTCTAAGCCAGACGTAAAACTGCCAAAATGAAGCCACCTTTTGGTGAGTCCATTCTGCAGTTCCTTTGTGAGAAAGATTACCCAGCAACACAAGGTTACCGTTACCTGGATACACTCAATTGTGGCTCAAAAATAACGCAATCTTCAAGGAGGCTATTTCTGTGTACCTGTACCATGAAGAATGTCCTGAGAATATAATGCAGTGGCCTTTTATCTGCCCTCCGCATCACAGCATGTCACCCGTACCACTGATCCAGTTCCATATGTCACTTTCTGTTCCTGAGCCTTTTTGGCACACAAAGTCGTCATCAGCCCCAGGCCAGTATTGTTGATGCTGCTGCCCTCCATCAAGATAGATTCAAGTGGAATTTAATCCACTTGGGGACCATCACTCTTCCCTGTGGACTTCACCACCCAAGGCCGTGAGTCCTCAGGGTCGTCAGGTTAGTTAACTGCCACCTGAGACTCAGCATTGAATTGCTGGCAGTATGGTCTATGCAATTACCATAGCTATACAAATCAAAATCTAAATAAATAAAATAAAAATGATAACCTGGTCAGATAATCCTCTTTGTGCTGAGCTAATGAGACCTGGTGTGAGTTAGGAATGGATGGAAGAGAATGTAGTTTGATTAAAAGGAAAATGCCACAAAAGCCCTGGTCCTCATCTCAAGCGGAGTGATTTGGTTCATTCTTAAAAGACTCTTGTCTTTAGAGCAATCTATTTCCCCCCAAACATGAGTGATCCTTCCATTCACACCAAAGATGTTTCTTCTCCGAGGAGAAAGATCCAAAGAACACTTCACAGCACTCTAATTCCTCTCTTGCTTTTGATTACTGACAATCCCTTCCTTGACACCTTTCCTGCCTTTTTGTCACGTACCAGCTGTGATGACTCCCCCTTCATTTTGAACAATTTCTTCCTCCCAGCAAGTCAGTGCTGCATCAGATACCATACAAGCAATGAAGGGCACCTCCAACAATCTAGAATTGTGCCACATCAGTAAGGGGAATATTCTTTAAAAGGTTAGAAAAGATGAAAATGGAGGAAGAGACTTCTCCATTGTCTCTTTTAATGTCATAATCCACTGCAAACATCACAAGGTTGCTACAACAAAGGATGCCACCCATAGCTCTGTTTGGAAGTGGATTTATCATCCACATGAACTGCAGAATGGAATACTCTCAGTTGCACCAAGCAAAGTACAGTCCTGCTCCAGGAGTACACAGAAAGAGTCCCCGCAAAGATTGTCTAATCTTTGCTAATCTTTCTCACACTAGGTCTGGCAAAAGGAACTGCAGAATGAACTCACCAAAAGGTGCTTTCATTTTGGCAGTTTCAAGTCTGGGTTAGACACAGAAGGAGGAGGAGTTCGAGGAGGAGTTCTGCTCCAAAAAGGAATAGGACAGCTTGGGAAAGGACATGGGTCTCTGGAAATCAAAGTGAACCAAACTATGACCAAAGTGACCCAAATAGAGAACTATGTGCCTGTCTAGATGCCTTCAAAGTCCCTTATATCTGGCAAATAAGACCTTGGAGATGATTTCTGATTGTCAGATCCCCCCGGGCCCTCCCTGGGAGATTATTTTTTAGACAACAGCAACCAGAATCTCCCATAGAGCATGACTACTTTCCCAAACTCTACATTTTCAGTACAAAGAGGGTATGAGAAAAACATGTTTTACCTGTCTCCCTTCACAGTGTTATCCAAATTCAGATTGGGGGAGGGGGTAGACTTCTGCAGCTGCTTTTTTGTCTTTGGTGTGTTTTTTTGTTTTTGCAAAACAAAGAAGAGAGTTGGAAGTGTACCCTTTAATCAATGGTGCCCAAACTTTTTGGGCCATGGACCGTTCATGTGGTCGAGGATGCCACTCAGTGGTTCCTCCCACCTGGAAGCAGAAGTATAATGTGCATGTGTGGGTGCCAAACACACCAGTGCATGCACAGAATGCTGCCATAAATGACCCCATTTATGACAGCTGTGGGTCATTTATGGCAGTGTTCGGTGCATGTGCAGGCACATTCGGCACTAGTGCATGCATGTTTTACTTCTTCTGGGAGCGGAGAGGGTGGCGTGGGCCATATTAATTGGTGCTCTGGGCTGTAGTTTGGGTACCCCTGTTTTAAATTAATATATATATTCTCTAATAGGCATGGACAAGTTTTAAAACCCAGCCTTGCTAGTTTATGGGTCGGTGTCTAACTACCGCTTCAACTGCAATTGCTTTTACTTTCAGCAGCAGAAGAAAAATCTTTAAACTTAAACAAAGAAAAATGGGAAGTAAGCAATAGCTTAGCATTATGTTTGAGCGTGTGTACCTTAAGTCGAATTCTCTTACACCTCTCTTTTCTCAAGCTGCTGTGAATCTATCAGCAAGCGTCCATGTGATTTCAAGTATGCTATGGTACAGTAGTTTCTGTTTTAAATAATCCTCCTTGGAGCACATTAATTGCCGCTATGGACAGAGTAATGTATTCCCCTTTCTCTTTAAATTCCTTAAACGAGTCATTAAGGCCTAGATTTTAAATCCTCTTCAATTACCAGAGCTTTGGGAACATTTTCAGCTACAGGCCTACTACGGTATATTTAAAACCACATTGCTTCAAATGCCTTTAATGTTCTCTGTGAGGAGAGAATCTAAATCCATTGATTAGGCACAAGGCATGTATAACACCAGCCTTTATACTTGAGAGGTTACCTGCTTGCTCTGCTCTTCCACCTGTGACACCCCTTGCCATTAGATTTAGTTTCCTGAGAAGCTCTGCCATCGGATAGAGCCAAGCCTCTTACATTAATAGCTGCAGAAAGGAGAACTTTGGAAAATGAGCCGCCAGGTGGAAAAGCAATCCAGACCTACCATTGCTACTCATTAACCAAAAGGAAAACAAGAGAGAACATTTGCATAAAACTTCATGTGTACAGATGGAAAGTTGGAAAATTTATTTCACTTCAATGGAGGAGACTGTGATCAGGTGACCTCTTTCCCTGCTCAGTCTATTTTTACAGAGGAAGAAATCTGCTTTTCTGCCCTTAGTGATTGGAGCTCTTGGAGCAATACCTAAAGGACTTCCTTGATATTTGGGCGATCCACTTCCAGCATCTTAACCATCAAGCCACCACAGTGCTTTCAATTCTACACATTTTGTTAAAAGATTAACAATGTCTTACTATTGCTCCGTTCTACTGCCTTGCTGTTTCTGAACTGTGTTGATCAGTGATGGGATGACAAAAATTCTACTACCACGCCATGACGTCACGGACGTCATGCGCGTGGCCAATGTCATGACGTCATGACGTCATGGCCGAAGCCGACGTCATGACGTCATGATGTTGTGGGCGGGGCCAAAAATAAAAATAAATAAATAATAAAAATAAACATACACACACACACCCCTCCCTCTCAGCCCACCCACCCAGACACAAATAAATAAATAAATAAATAAATAAAATAAAAACAACCACCCACCCAAAACACAAATAAATTACCCCTCGCTTACCTTTCTTGGGACCCAGCACCCCGACTGCGTCCACAGCCGCCGCCGCCACCGCCGGAGCTGCCTGCACCCCTGTGGCCTCCTCCTCGGGCCAGTACCTTTTTAGCCCGGCTCCGGTCACAGCCAGGGGCGGCGGGCAGCAGTGGCTCTGGCGGTGGCTCCAGCCGCGGTTGCCAAGCCTCCCTGGGCCGTCCCCATGCCGCACCGCCGCCGCCTGCAACTTCCTCCTGCGCCAGGCGCTGCAGCCGGGCTAAAAAGGGACCGGCCCAAGGAGGAGGCCACAGGAATGCAGCCAGCGGCAGCTCCGGCAGCGGCGGGCGGCGGTTGCAGGCACCCAGCCCACAGGCGCCCGGCGGAGGAGGAGGCGTCAGCGGTGCGCCACGCCGGGCGTCCCCAGGGCATGGGGCTTGTCGGCAGTGGACGGCCCAGGCAGCCCTCAACGTGCTGCGGGGGAGGTGCCCTTCTCAGAGGGCTGGTGCCGCCGCCGCCGCCGCCATCCTGAAAGCTTTAAACATTTTTTTTTAAATTCGAGCTAAAATGGCTCCAATTGACTGCGCATGCGCAGAAACTCAATCTGATGCATGCACAATGCATCAGATTGAGTTTCTGCACATGAGCAGTCAATTGGAGCCTTTTTAGCTCCAATTTAAAAAAAAAATTCGGTGAGGTGTCCGGAACCGGACGCCCCAAAAGTGGACTCCCCTCCCGGAGAACCCTCCAGAATTGGTCCTACCGGTTCCAGGGAACCGTCTGGAACCGGGGACATCCCATCACTGGTGTTGATGATGGCTGTTTGGAATTGACTGATTGATTGGCATAGCTTGACTTTAACCATTACTGTTTTCCCTGACTTGCTTTTTGCATTTCCTTTTCCTGCCATTGGACTGAGATGTTTATCCATCTGAAGTGAACTAAGCCACAGTGTTTCACCTCAGTGGTATTTATTTATTTATTTATTATTTATTTATTAAATTTAATTCCCCGCCCCAATCAGAAGGACCCGACTCTGGGCGGCTTACATCCTGATAAAAACAAAAATAAAACCTAAACACTCAATATCAATAAAAGCGTCAAGATTAAAAAATCATCAGAAGTTAAAACAGCACAGAACTACACACCCGTATTCCCACATTCCAACCCAGGGAGGCAGTCCTTATATAAGCCACTTGGTATGGGAACTCACGTTCCCGGGTCCCCAAACCTGTCCTGCCAGCCAGGTTTTCACGCCCTTCCGGAAGGGTAAGAGCTCTGTCTGAAGGCGCAGTTCAGTGGGCAGGAGGTTCCAGAGGGTCGGGGCGGACACGGAGAAGGCTCTCCTCCTAGTACAGGCGAGGCACGCCTCTCTCGCCGAAGGAATAACAAGGGAGCCTCTCCGATCCGCCCTGGTGGGCCGGACAGATGTTCTTGGGGTGACGCGGTCTCTTAGGTATCCTGGCCCACTACCATATAGGGCTTTAAAGGTAATAACCAGCACCTTGAATTGCACCCGGAGACATACTGGCAACCAGTGCAGCTCCCGGAGCAGTGGCGAAGCATGAGCATAACGCCCACACCCCACCACTACCCGGGCCGCCGCATTCTGGACCAGCTGGAGTCTCCGGATGGTCATCAGGGGCAGCCCCTGATGCTTATTGACTTTTCATTTTTTTTGACACAATACATTCTGCTAGCCTTTCCTGATCTTCCTCTAAGCTCTTCCACTTGTTTGGTGGCTGATATGTCTCAGCACAGTACCAACTGCAAATACTGGCATGTGACCTCAAAATGTAGAGATGGGATGAAATGAGCATGGTGAGTGTACACTATACATAGACACAGTGAAATTTTTCATTTTGTTTTTGCTTCATTTTCTCTTTGGGGTGGGGGGCACCCTTATAGGTTTCATCTCATTTATGTATGGGTTCATTTGTTTAGAGGGATGGTGTCTTAGAGGTTAAGGTGCTGAACTTGACAACTGGAAGGTCGACAGGTCAGCAGATCAAAACCTGATGGAATGAGCTCCTGTCTCTGTCCCAGCTCCTGCCAACCTAGCAGTTTGAAAGCAAGAAATTGCAAGAAGGTAAATAGGTACCACCTTGGTGGGAAGGTAAACAGTACTCTGTGCACGCTGGTATCTAGTCATGTCTGTCACATGTCCACGGAAACATCTGCTAATGCAGACAGCATTGGCTCTTTAGCTATAAACATAGATGAACACTAAGCTCTAGAGTTAGATACAACTGGCTTTCAAGCAAGGGTGACATTTTCCTTTACCTCCATTTGTTTGATGTAAAAGAGACCTCTTCTTTCATGTCATGTCATATTTCTCATTTGTTTTGGTGGTACAAATGCCCTAAAACAGGGATTCTCAACCTGCGGGCCATGGGCCGGATGCAGCCAGCGACACCATTTCATGTCCATTCCAGTCCAAATGAAACACTTACAATATAGTCTTATCCATACCTGGAATGAGACACATTTATTGCCTATTAAGCTGGAATCGCGCAATAATGTTAAGCTCAGTCTTTATCATACTGGCAACTTATTGTACCCTTCTTTTGACATTTGGCATATGAAGGTTGTTTCATGGAATGGGCTATGTGTTGACATTAAGCAGACCAAGGCATGAAACTGATAATGCTTGAATCCTGGAAATTTTGCCAGGCCTCTGATTAGGAAGGAGAAGATTTGCCTTGGCAGCAAGGACTCTATCAG
The DNA here is from genome assembly GCA_030440675.1 of Furcifer pardalis. Classification (NCBI taxonomy): domain Eukaryota; kingdom Metazoa; phylum Chordata; class Lepidosauria; order Squamata; family Chamaeleonidae; genus Furcifer; species Furcifer pardalis. Next base: position 81,271,814 of record CP126892.1, read on the forward strand.
GGGGCAGCAGATATAAGACATACCTGACCCTTCACTCTTCACATCCTAAAATAAACCTTAGGTGGGCAACCAAGAAGGCATTTATGACCACAAAATGCAAAGTACATTAACTAATGTAGAGCTCGGAAAAGTTTCTTGCCTTGACTATAGCACTCATAATTCTCCAGCTGATGGCTATCCTACTTGAGGTGTTCTGGAAGCTGTAGTTCAAAAAAGCAACACTTCCAAGCTATGTTGCAATATATATCTGTGTAGCTAAAATCTTGTGTGGAAGCTCTTGCCTAGGTGCTGCTCTAGAATTTAGGTCAAGACAAGTGACTTCTTTCTGTTGGCACCTCACTTTTTTTAAAATGTCTGCTTCAGAAGACCCCCCCCCCCCGGTCTTTCTACTGCAAGGGTCAGCAAACTTGGCTCTCCGTGTTTTGTTGGACTTCAGTTCCCAGAAGCCCAAGTCAGTACACCTGCTGATCAGGGCTTCTGGGAATTGAAGTCCAAGAACATCTGGCAAGCCAAGTTTGCTGACTCCTGTTCTATTGCCACCCAACTCAATATGTCCTTATTTTCCTAGATATGCGATTGGCAATTCGTTTTACTGCCAGTTTTCTGTTCCAATTTTAGTCTGGCCTACAGATTTTATTTTTTTATACTATTCATGTGGATTTACAGTATTATCAGTTAAATTACCTCATCAAATGCCTTAGGGAGCAGCAGGAGAAAAGTGGGGTATAATTATTACATACAGACAATTGTTTTTAATATATAGTACAAAGATATCCTTCTGTTTATACATATCAAAATATGAATAATATTTAGCCTTTCTGAGTAGGTGTTTTCCAGATAGCGGTACTGTTCAGGGTGAGCAAGAGATAACTGGGAGATGAGAAAGACATGGGGGGGAAAGCAGTTACACTGTGTAGAAAAAGAAAAGCCAGCTGTTCTGATAGAGGTTCTTTCAGCTTCTCATAAATGTGGCAGAGTAGTGTCTGAAAACAAGCAAGGCAGTTCACTAGAAAATAGCGTGGACAAAAGAAAGGATCTCATTGGCTGAGTGGATTTTTCTGAGCTGCCCACACAAGTCAGGACTTGTCAGTCACAATATCCTCCCTTTCAGACAGAGTCTCATGAAAGCTGGAAACGGGGAGGGAGGAAAAGAAGGTGGAAATCCAATAACAGGATCTGTCAACCATTTTTAATTGTAAAGAGGACATTTTAGAGATGCTCCTCAACTGTATACTGACCATTTAATCTACACAACAGTCCAGTGGAAGAGAAAAGGTGAGACTCTGCAACACAACATCTTCTTCTGACATAATGTGTATTATAAATGGACCACAATGTGGGTATATACATGTCTATGTATATTACTTTCAGATTCTTTTTCTTTATTGGCTTGTTTAATCACTTAGCCTAATTGCAGTTTTTGCTAGAGAGCTCTAATTGCAAGCAGAACAAGCAAGAAATGATGAAAGAGGTGATTTTATTACAGAAAAGTCAAAGGCATATTGACTGAAAAAAATGTAAGATAGAGAAACTCTGTCCAGGATCATCTGAAGACGTGGTAACAATCTGGAGACTCACATATAAATGGCAACCTGTTTTTTTTCTTTAGTGAGGAATAATTCTGTAAGGGACTGCGGTGTCTCAAGTGGTTAAGATTCTAAACTCACTGACTTGAAGGTTGGAGTTCGATTCCTGGGTACTGGATGATGGAGTGAGCTCACATCTCTGTCTCAGCTCCTGCCAACCTAGCAGTTCAAAAGCAAGAAATTGCAAGTAGATAAATAATGGTCACTTCAGTGTGAAGGTAAACAGCGTTCTGTGCAATCTGGAGTTGAGGCATGCCTGCCACATGTCCATAGAAACGTCTGCAGCACTGGCTATTTGGCTATAAACAGAGATGAGGACTGAACCCTAGAATCAGATATGACTGGCTTTGGAGCAAGGGCAACCTTTGCCTTTACCTAATTTTGTAAACTAATTCAGGTGTAATATCACATCATAGTTTTTTGTTACAGTGGCAAGTTTGAAAGGCTGAGATTCTGTCTACCCCTACTGAAGACTCAAAACATTTGCTTCTTATTTATAACTAATTATATTATTATATAATTATTATATATATAAAGGGAGTGCAGTGGCTCAAGTGGCTAAGATCCTGACTGGGAGGTGGAAGGTCAGCAGTTTGATTCCCGAGTACTGTAGGATGGAATGAGCTCCCATCTTTGTCCCAGCTCCTGCCCACCTAGCAGTTCGAAAGTAAGAAATTGCAAGTAAATAAATAGGGACCACTTTGGTGGAAAGGTAACAGCATTCTATGCACTCTGGTATCTAGTCATGCCTGCCACATGACTACGGAAATGTCTGCAAAAGCAGATAGCGCTGGCTCTTCAGCTTTGAAACAGAGATAAGCACTAAGCACTAGAGCCGGATACGACTGGCTGTTGAGCAAGGAAAACCTTTACCTTTACTATTATATATAGAATTATATAATATTATATTTTATAACTAATTTGTTATTATACATTATTATTATTTATAGCTAATATATTATTAGACCAGCAACCAGATGGGAAGACCAGTTCAGAGCAAATTTCCTGAGGCCCTGGATGAGACTGGCATGGGGTTTGAAACTGTGGAAGATGATGTTTTGATCCGCCATGTCAACCTGACATGTGAAACAAGGATCAACCAAGTAAGTAATATATTTTCTCTCTGAAATCTGGATTTTGGAGGTTTTGTGGATTGTTCTAACTCTGTTAAAATAAACCAAGACCAAAGTGAATGGTGAATTTTGTTTAGCTAAGCCTGCATCCTGCTCAATGCTGTTGATGGAATGCTAGCTATAAAAGGTGTCATTCTGATCTAGTGAAGTGCTGATCATTGAGTCTGGCTATGCACAACTGCCTATTCATCAGAGCACATTAATAGCTTCCGCAGTTACAGTTTTTCATACACCTAAATATTGAATGGCTGGCTGAATAGCTTCAGTGGTTTAGCTATACGGCTGTGGAGCCAGAGGTTAAGAATTCGATTCCCATCTGTTCTTCTAGGGAGAAGAGCCAGTGGTTTGCACCCCACCCCGGGCATGGGGGTAGTAATATTGGGTGGCCCTCGAGCAGGGGGGGGGCAAATTTGGGGCCCTTTCAGGCAGGGTGGTAGTAAAATTGGGTGGGCATGCCCACCTCCCTGCCCTGCTCCACCCACCCACCTCCCTGCCCCACCCCGCCCAACTCCTCCTCCACTTCCAAGTCCAGGAGATGAGTGGAGTTGATGGCCGAGGGGCTGGGGCCTAGCCTTGGTGTGGCTGCCTCCCTGGGGTCCCACTCCCTCTGCGAACCATGCTGCACACCATGCATGCACATGGTGCATACCATGCTGCATGCCATGCATGTGCATTGTGCACACCATGCTGCATGTCATGCATGTGCATGGTGCACACCATGCTGCATGCACACCATGCTGGGTGGAGCAGGAGAAAGTACAGTATGGCTGCACCACCTCTGCTGTGGCCTAGGCGCTCTCCTTCCTTGGCATCAGCCCGAGTGTGGAGGAGGAGGGGGGGAAAACTGCTGCCCAAGCCCCCTGCCACATGGATCAAGTCCACTGGCTCTTTGGCTATAAACAGAGATGAGCACTGAATCCTAGAGTTAGTAACTACTGGCTTTGGAGCAAGGGTAACCTTTATCTAATAACAGAAGATCCCTGATTGGTATTCAAATTTGACATCAGGTTTTGTCCATGCAAGTGGTTCAAGGTCTCCCTTGCTCAAAAGCCAGTCAAATCTGACTCTAGGGTACAGTGCTCATCTCCATTGACAGCCAAAGAGCCAGTTCTGCCTGTCTTTGCAGATGTATACATGGCCATATGGCAGACATGACTAGATTTCCCATGATGTAGGCTCTGCCCATGACATAGGATCTGTCCATGGCATGGTAGCAATTTTTTTTGCTGCCCACCACCGAGAAGAACCACCCTGTACAGTCATGGGTCAGCTGCATAGTCCCAGGGTGCTCCTAGAAGAAGGGAATGGTAAACAACTTCTGAATACTTTCTACCTAGAAAACCCAGGAAAGGGTCACCATAAGTCAGAATTGACTTGAAAGCACACAGCTATTAAATATTCAACAGGATACTGGCTATAGCACACAGCATAAACCACATTTGTGCAAGTTTAGACCTCAGGAAAAAAACTGTGGTTAGCTCCAAAGTGGAAGCTTTCAATCTCTACTTTCAATAAAGGAAGGAACGGAGAGAAAAGTGTTTGAGTGCATGGTTCATGCTGATTGTTTCTGTAGTGCTGAGCCAATAAACCTAGGAATGTATGAGAAGTTTCTTCTGGCTTATTGAAGTGGTCTTCACTCCAGAACAAAACAGTTGGTTTAGACCAGGGGTCAATAAAATTGGCTCTCCAGATGTTATTGGACTTCAATTCCCAGGAGTGCTGAACAGGGCTTCTGGTAATTGAAGTCTAAGAACATCTGGAGAGGCAAGTTTGCTGACCCCTGGTTCAGACTAAGGAAAGTTGTCAAAACATTTCCAACATACCTTGCAGGAGTGAGATTTCTAGCTTTCTGTAAAAATGATGATCCCAGTTTCATTTTTTGGCCATTCATTTCTTTTTAATTTTTAAATTGTTTTCCCAAGAAATTGTCAGATTCTGAGCAGCTCAATGCCCTTTCCAGCGAGTTTTGTGCAGGGAAATTGGCATTTTGCAGAAGAATTGCAATAATTTGGTGCAAATTCATGTTTCCCCCAAAGAAAAAAATACCACATTTGGGGAGTCTGACAAGATTTCCTGTGAGATTCCTCAGAACAAAATGGAAAACCTAAAACCTTGACACAGAGAAATATCTCCATGCAGCTAAAAGAGTTTCTTTCCAAGAATGACAGACCACATGTCTTCTACCATGTAACCTGAAGATGTTACATGGTAGAAGACCAAGGCCTGAAATCAAGATTTCTAGTACCTTGCAAGAGACTTGGTAGCAAAGTCCTCTGGAGAAGAGAAGGTTTGTTAATGAGGGTACAGGAGAGAAAGAAGTCAAACCGAAAGGGTAGAGTGTTAACGTGAAAGAGGGAAATACTCATTTCTTTGTTCTATCAGTTTAGGCTTGGTGAGGTAATTTATTGAGGAATTTCCAGGACCCCCCCCCCTCCGTGAGAGCCTTGTTGAGGTGCGGGGTTTGAACGGTCTAACTAGCCACTATTACCCATCTCTTGTCAATGATGTTAGGCCAGGATTAAAGCTTACCAAAGTGTCCTCCATTGGATCCCTTGCACAAGGTAAAATCAGAGGGCTGTGCTGACCTACCCCAGTGGACACGGTCACTGCACAGCAGTGCTACACAGAGAGTCTATTCAAGGAGAGTCCAAATAGCAAAGTCTAAAGAGCAAGCTGAGGTCTGGTTACTGGTTGTTCAAGCAGTGTCTAGTCCAAAGGATGTTCAGGGGCGTTGTCAGGGTTGGCAGAGAACAATCATGGCAGGCAGGTCAGAGTCTAGGCAGGCAATCTTAAAAGGTATCAGAAGTTAAGAAGGGCATTGGTCTTTGCACTGAATAATTGTACTGACGCTGGGATGCTGCAACAAGCTTTCTTAAAAGCCTCCCAGCTAATCACTATCAGCTGGGAGCCTTCTCTGGTAACTAGTTCTAGCTTGCTTGCATCACAGGTGTAGCTCCTTTCTGAATCTTTCCCTGACTGAGGGCTGATCACTGGTAGAGTCAGACTTCCAATCAGGTAATCTGGCTGGGGAAAGAGTTGAGCCAGAAGCAGACTGAGATTCCTGTTTCATGACATTCTCAGGTTCGTGTACAGGCAGAACCGGGCTGGGCATAGGCAGTGCCTCTTGATCCAGGTCATTTTCAGAGTCTGATGAGGACTGGATCACTAGCCAGTGGATGACATAATATCCCAATGGCTTAAAAAACCCACATGCAGATGGACTTGATTTCTCAAGTCTATTTGCATATGCGGAATATTGTCGCGGAGACATCTACTAATGTGCAGACTCCTCACTGAATAATAACTCCAAAGTAACCAAGGTATATAATTTCTTATCGTCTGTCAAGAGTGAGACAAGCGTCTTTCTTTTTCCCTTATGAAAGTCTCCAAAATTTGCACACACATATGCTTATCAAGCATAGAGTAAAAGGCTGGTTGTTTTAAAAGATACAGACAACAGTTATGATGCTTCTCACTTTTAGAAGTCAACATGGTAAAACACGACCAAGGTGTGTCAATTGTATTGATGCATTGTTTGTATTGTTGTTGTTCAGTCGCACAGTCGATTCCGACCCTTTGTGACCCCATGGACCACTGTCCTCCATTGGTACAATTTTGATTGATCTGCACTAAATATCATTCAGGTTCACAATCTGTCTGGTTATTAAGACTGCCATGAAGTACTCTGCCTTCTCAAGGAGAAGGGAGAATAGTATTATCATTCAGTGCCTTCACATTGATAACAAGAAAAGTGTTTTAATCCCTAATGTGAGATACACCTTCATTGCCACCCCCATTGTCTATCAGTGTTGCCCCTGATTATTATTTTTTTATATTTTCAGTTGCCAAAACATAGGCTATGTGACACAGATTGATTTAAACAAGCTCCTGCCAAAGATTGATTTCTGCCAGACAGCCTGGGTGATGTGGAAGCAAAGAGAGAGAGAAAGAATTATAGGTTATTATGAAGCAAATCTGTTTGCCTGCAAATTTCCTTCTAATTTAACAGCAGTGCAAGGTAATTGCCAAAAAATTCTGCTGAATGCCATAGTTGTCAAACTGCTTCCCAATAAAACCTTTCCATACATTTTCTTTGAGCATTCATTGTTCTTTTCCTTCTTATTCTGACATATCTGAATATTGGTGGTCCTCATGGCAATCAGCCATGAAGACTGTCCTGAGAATATAATGCAGTAGCCTTTCATCTGCCCTCTGCATCACAGCTTGACTCCCTTACCACTGATCCAGTTCCTTGAGTCACTTCCTGGTCCTGAGCCCTTTTGGCACACAAAGTTCTCATCAGCTCCAGGCAAGTATTGATGAAGCTGCTGCCCTCCGTCAAGATGGATTCAAGTGGGATTTAACCCATTTAGGGACCATCATCCTTCCCTGTGGACTTGGGCACCGAAGCCATTAGCCCTCAGGATTGTCAGGTTAGTTAACCACTGCCTGACACTTGGCATTGAGTTGCTGGCAGTATGGTCTACTCTATTACCATAGCAGGATAACCTGGCCAAACACCATTGGCTTGAGAAAAAATGATCTTTGCTTTTCTTTATTTCTTTGGTTTTTGATATTACTTTGGCTTTTGGAGGACATTACTTCTGAAATCTTTTTTAAAAAAAGATCTAATATATAGTATTTCCTCTTTTCCCTCTCCCTCTCCCCGCACTCCATTTTATGTGGCATATAAAAAAAATCAAAATAATTTATATATCTTATTCAAATCTATAAAGTATCATTACAGAAAATATTGTTACTTTTATTATTCCAGCTGAACATTTTATGAATAGCTAGTCTATTAGATTTACACACTACCTTTTAAAGATGGAAACGATACTGTAAAAATATACAAAATGACTTGTTCTTCCCTGGCATTTTAGAGGCTATTTGACAAAGCCATTTTCTTAACAATCTTTTCTTGGGGCCTCCCATACGAAACAACCCTCTCTCTATTATTTTTCCTTTTCTCTCAATTTGGCCTGCCATACATGTGTGCAGTATTCCATTATGCCCACTCTGTCTCATGCTGATCCGCTATCATCTGTGATTCATTACTGCCACAAATATATATATACACCTGGTGAAATCTAAAATGACAGATGGGCTCCACCCTGCCCTTCAGGTTCAAGCTCCATGTAAAACACTCTTTGATCTTTATCCCCCAAGGGTGAAACAGAAGCTGCCTGTAGGAACAGAACAGGATTAGACCATGCTGAAGTTCTCAATCATACTGAGAAAAAGAAGTCAAGTATATCCTCTCCCAGCCCACAAAAGAGCACAGCATATAAAGTCCTGGTCTAGGACTCAGGTGATGAGGGGTTCACATCCCTGCTCAGTTATAGATACAGTACTCAATAGTGAGTGAGTGCCAATGACAAAATCATTCCTTGAGCATCTCAATTATGGGTTGCCATAAATTGGAAGCAACATTGTTATTATTATTATTATTATTATTATTATTATTATTATTATTATTATTATTATTATTATTATTATTATTATTATTATTATTATTATTATTATTATTATTATTATTATTATTATTATTATTATTATTTCAATTTATATGCCACCCTACTTGGTGAAAACCAACTCAGGGCGGCTCACAACATACAATTAAATACAATATAACAGTATTATATTATTGTACATAATAATAATAATTTTGTGTCAGAAATTATTCTGGGTTGAAAAGATTTTTGCTAGAGAAATTCCATTCAGGGAATGCCTGAATGAGGCTCCTTTCATGTCCCCAAGAGCTGGGACAGAGACAGGCGCTCAATCTATCATGCTGTACCCGGGTCTCAAACTTGCCGACTTCCCGGCCTTCCAGCTAGCAAGGTGAGATTCTTAACCACAGAGCCACCACAGCCCCATTTTAATGTACATGACAGCATATCTCTCCCAATGTGTATACAAGTATAATAGAAAGGACAGTGACAACAGAAATAATGAAGTGTTACATTTGCATTTATGCTGGTAACTTGAAGAAGATGTAATCTCTGGCACAAGGGTTGTTTGATGACTTTTGAGCACTTTGCTTAATGAAGTACAGTGGTACCTCACTTAAAGAGCATAATGCATTCCATGGGATTGCTCTTTAAGCGAATTTGCTCTTTAAGCGAAACACCATTGTAAGTGACCAATTGTGACTTCTGGTGGGGTGGATTGCAAACCCCAATTTAGTTGTTAAGCAAGTTTTTGGTTGGTTTTAGTTGTTAAGCGAGGCGACCATTCAGAGAAAATTCTGCTCTTGAAGCGAGTTATTTTCTAAGAGAGGCACTCTTTATGCGAGGTTTTACTGTATTGATATACAGTTATACCTCGCTTAAAGAGCATAATGTGTTCCACAGGATTGCTCTTTAAGCGAGTTTGCTCTTTAAGTGAAACACCATTGTAAGTGACCAATTGTGGGTGAGTTTGTGAACCCTGAATTATTTGTTAACTGTTTTGGTTGGTTTTATTTGTTAAGTGAAGCGAACATTCAGAGAAAATGCTGCTCTTTAAGTGAGTTACTCTTTAAGGGAGGCGCTCTTTATGCAAGGTTGGACTGTATAGTTATTTCTGTGCAATTCATAAACAGCACATCAGAAAGAGGCATGTAACCATTAAGCACAAGTTGATGGTATTGAACTTTAATTTTTATTTTAAAGTCTTTTTCCTGCTTCCTTTATTTTTTTCCAGCCAGTTATGTAAAGCATGAGATTAAATAAATTTCTTGGTATTTTGTTTGTAGAGGCTCTCTCATCTGAAGCTCTAAGATGCAAATTACTCAACTTGTTTCTAAATTCAACCCCAGGAATTAAAGGTTACACATTTGGCCTTAAAACAAATCCATTAATCACTGAACCACTGGAAAAATGTGGCCAATGAAAATCAGGGTATCTTAAATGGGCAGACTCCAAAACTATCATTTTTTGCTGACAGAATTCTTCTTGCTAGTAGAACCGGGAGATGGCAACTTCCTCTTCTGAAACCCACTTCATGCCCTCCAAATGGCTGGGAAACTTTCCTGGAATGTTTTTGGGGTCAGTTGGAAGGAGAGAAAAAAATTGGCTTCCTGCTAGTTAATGTTCACTGTTGTTATGTTTATTTTAAGCCAATGGTTGGATGCTAGGAGCAGAAGTGCATCCTGTACTAAAAATCTCATGTAGTAAAAAGTGACTACTATCCTTTCCAGACGACGTTTGAAAGCATGGACAGAAATATGGAGTAGGTCCACTGACTCCACTTGTTGTGATAGCATGTTCATATGTTCATCTGATCCTTTGAAAGGGGAACTATCATAGAAATAGGTTGTGGGTGAACAGGCTCTCTTTAGAACAGGGGTTCCCAACCGATGGCGCATGGGCCAGCCCCAGCCCATGGCACCATTTCATGTGGCCCACTGCCTCCTCAGAAGTGGAAGTGGATGCATTTACGTCAGGTGTAAATGCACTGATGGCTGTCATAAACGTGGTTACTTCAGCCATAAATGCACCTGCGGCTGTCGTAAACATGGTTACATCAGCTGTAAATGCACCAGCGGCTGTCATAAATGTGGAAATGGGAACATTTACAGCTGTCATAAACGTGTTTATGACAACCATAAATGTGCCTGCATCAACATACCAAGGGGGGGCATGGGCAAGCCTGCTCAGCTGTCCAGAGGCATGGTCAGGCCTGCAGCGTAAAAAGGTTGGGAACCCCTGCTTTAGAACAATAAATAACCACATGAATGAACTGTTACTGGAAGCTGAGTAAGCATCACCTCAATTTTCCCTCCACACATAAAACTGATTTTCTCAAAATCCTATCATATCAGGCCTCAGCTTATATATTACTGGTGTCAAATGGGGGCACTGCAATTAATATACTGTTGTTTTCACCAAAATTGTCCCAGAGACAGTGGCGTCGCTAGGGGGGCAAGGGGGGGCCCTGCCCCCAGCGGCACTTTCAAGGGGGCGGCATCCCCAGGGAAGGCAGAGAAGGAGGGCGGCATCCCAGGGGAAGGCAGAGAAGGAGGGTGTGAATGTGCGCGCGTGCGTGTATGAGAGAGAGAGGCACGAGTGCAGCCTTTTATGAATCCCTTTGAACAAGGGCGATCTCTCCTTCCCCCTCCCCTCCTCCCAGCAGGAGGGGAGGGGAGGGGGAGGAGAGATCACCCTTGTTCAAAGGGGAGGGCCTCTCTCTCCGTCCCGACCAGTGGCTCAAGCAGCTTACAATTCGCCTTTTAAAAATGTGGTCCTCCCGGGTTGCAAAGGAGGCAAAAGGGAGGGGGGAAGGGGGGGAGAAAGTTTGGTACTCATCTCTGTTTATAGCCAAAGAGCCAGCGCTGTCTATATATGTTTCCATGGTCATGTGGCAGGCACAACTAGACACTGGAAAGTAAAGGTAAAGGTCACCCTCGATCAAAAGCCTGTCATATCTGACTCTAGGGTTTGGTGTTCATATCTGTTTACATCCAAAGAGCTAGCACTGTCTGTGTCTGCAAATGTTTCTGTGGTCATGTGGCAGGCACGACTAGACACTAGAGTGCATAGAACGCTGTTTACCTCACTCCATCAGTATTTAGGTCTTGAACTGCTGACCTTCCAGTTATCAAGTTCAGTATCTTAACTGCTAAACCACCAGTCCTTTTTGGTCACAATGGGGGGGACTTTGATTTCCATCATCCTTCCTTACTTCCTTTCCTGGCTCCTGGGCATGTGCAGAAATACTGGATATAAAATACCACCCCACCTCCATCTTTGCAAAGAAAATCTCCACTGGGTCCCTTTGCTGCTCATAGCCTCTGCTACTTAGTGGGTGAGTAAGAACATGTGCAGAGTTCCAACCTGGCTCCTAGGCATGTGCAGAGTACAGACTCCAGGGAGTATGAGGAGGAGAAGGAGGGGGAGCACAGTCTTAGAAGTCCATTCTACCCCCTCCCCATCGACACATTGCAAAGGTTCCACTAATCGTAGATCTTCCTCAAGGCAGAGTAACTTCTACAAAAGAGTAATTGATTTCCTCCACCACCCACCCCTCCCCTGCCCCTAATGAGTTTCCTTCTGCCAGGCTCTCAAATAATAACTTATTTTACCCAGAAGTTCTACATTTGATCTTTTCCTCCTCCTTCCTTTCCTGTGACTTGGTCCCCAGCTTTCCCTGGAGAGTTTTGGAGGAGAGTTTTGAGAGTACCCAGGACAGTGAGGAGAACAAATAGGTCAATCTTAGAAGAAATCAACCCTGACTACTCCTTAGAAGGTCAAATAGTAAAGATCAAGCTAAAGTACTTTGGACATCAAATGAGAAGAGAGGATTCACTTGAGAAGGCCTTGATGCTGGGAAAAGTGGAGGGCAAAAGAAGAAGGGGGAAGGCAAAATGAGATGGCTAGATGGTATTGTAGACGCATTGGGCACAGAACTGAGTTATTTGAGGAAGATGGTGGAGGACAGAAGTGCCTGGCAAACAGTGGTCCATGGGGTCGCAAAGGGTCTGAATCGATTGTGCAACTGAACAACAACAAAGACAGAAAACAAACAGCCGCTGCTTCTGGCTTTCACCCCAAGTTCAAGCTCTCCTGCAATGCCTCTCGCCGCCGTTCTCTTCTCCCAAAACCTGAGTCTCCACTGTGAGCGGCTCAAGCGAGGTTCCCCTTTCAGACCCCTGCCTTGAAGATTGCTATTCAGGTCTTGCCCCAAAAGGCTTTCTTGGCAGGTCAAAACCAGCCCTGGGTCTTCTTGGTGCTGTGAAAACTTTTGAGAAGAATGTATGTTCGTTCCTAAACCTAACAAAAGAAATACCGGTAGGCTTCCCCCCTCCACACACGTCATCACGAGGTCCCATAGACTTCCTCCCATACCTATCCACATTCATTCATAACCCTCTGGACTCTGGAGAGTAATTCATAGGCCACCTGGACCCCTTCAGAGAGGGCAAGAAAGGTATGGGTGGTGGTGGCAGCGGCTGCTGCTGCAGCGGGCAGGGGAGGAATGGTGGTGGTGGTGTGTGCTTTGCAGCGCTTCCCTTCTGGCAGACCTTCGGAGCCTCAAATCCCCCGCACAGAGGCAGACAGTCATGGGGCGCCTCAGCCCCTAATGGATGCCCGCCCACTATTGTGTCCAGCCCCCAGACCGGCTGTTTTGGTCTGCATAAGGTGGGGGGGCTCCAGCCCCCACCTTGGAGGGGCTACAGGTGGCTTGCCCCTGAAGGTGGGGGCCTGGAGCCCCCACCCTCTGCAAACCAAAATGGCCTGTCTGCCTCTGTGGAGGGGACTTTGAGACCCTGAAGGTGTGCCGGAAGGACAGCGCTCTTAAGTGTACCCCCCCACCATTCCTCCCCCCCCCACTGCTGCTGCCACCTGTACCTTTCTTGTCCTTGGATGCGTGCAGGAAAGGCATTATAGAGGTGCTCTTCCTCTGAGGGGGCGGCAAATTTGGCCTCCGCCCCGAGCAACTGAAACCCATGCTACGCCACTGCCCAGAGAAAAAATGTTTTTCAACATACCTGGAAACAGTTACAAGAAACTGTCAATACTTTTGGATGAGCAGTAAAGTCAACATATTCCTCCTCATTTGTTTCTTAATTGTTCAGGCTGGGAGGCCTCTTTGCTGCAGGAGCAGAAGCTCATGGAATGAGAAGGGGGTGTATTTCTGGAGACCACCTCATAATGGCAGAAGAAAGTTCTACCCTTGCTATTAGTAAACTGACAGTCAGGACAGGTAAAAAGCAGGAGGATAGAATTGGAAAAGACCTTGAACCTCTGAATCCTTTTGAAAGCACTCCAGTTGTGCTGATAAAGTAGAAAAAGTATATCAACTCTAACAATGGCATGGATGTTTTCTTTTTGCTATAGCTACTGAGGAGAAAAAAAGAGGGGAAGGGGAAGGAATTGTCCTACTCTCCCTTCATAAGTCTGGCAGAGCTTAGAAATGGTAAATTCTTCCACCATAGAGACTCCTTCCTGCCCTGCTATGTAAAGGATTATTCTGCTTGTGAAGAATTATTTTACAATGCCTATAAATACCACATGTACTTGGATGGAGACCTCTCTTTTTAAAATCCAAACCACAATGAGTCCCCTTGAATATTGCTTATGAAAACATGCATTTTAAAAAAAGGCTTTGAGAAAACCAGGGGCAAACTCTATTCTGGGTTAAGCAGACCCACCTTAGTTTCATATTTTGTAGGTGAAGCTGACTTTTAAAAAAAAATAAAAAATATTGATGGTCTGTGTATTTCTAAAAAGTTAGTGAACATACTTGAAATTTCACTGCACATCATTGTGTCATTATCTGTTTCCTTGGTCCTCCGGGAATGCCTGTGACAGTTCGTTCTTTTCTTCATCAGTGGAGACAGGGGAAGTACCGTATATGCTGGGGTATAAGACGACTTTTTAGCCCTGAAAAACATGCCTCCAAGTGGGGGGCCGTCTTGTACGCCAGGTGCACTTCAGTTGAATAAAATACAGTAATACCTCCGATAACGTTTACCTTGGATAATGTTTAACTCGCATAACGTTTACCTCACATAACGTTAAGCAATCTGGGGAGGAGAATTGCATCGAATAACATTAAGGTCCTATGGGATGGATCGGACAACAACTTTTAATATCAGATGACAAACAGGAGTTTGAAGGCTTTTAAAGGGAAACTGTCACGCCAGCAAACTTGCTAGGGACTTGCCTGGCACTTGCTCTCTCCCTCTATTTGTTATCTTCCTTCTATTATTGACAGTTCCAGTTTGGTTAACAGATTAGAAAACAAACAGCATGGCAGCTCCCATAGGTTTATTGTTCCATTCAGCTTTAGTGAATTGTCTTTGGTGAATTACGTTTAATAAACTTGCACTGTTTTATGTTTACTTTACATGTTTGATAACAAACAGCCTTGTGACAGTTTTTCTGCATGTCATAAGCATTTGAATATAAATTAACATGTTGAAATCAAATCTGATGTTCTTTTACGTTTTATTTGGTGTGTGGAAGGTGTGCGGAAGAGGGGGTAGTCTTATACAGCGAGTATATAACAAACTATATTTTGAGTGGAAATGTTTGGGGGTCGTCTTATACGCCCAGTCGTCTTGTACGCTGGCAAATACGGTAAGACGGAATTAGAAAGCAGACTCCTGTGTCTGGAAAAGGGGAGTGACTTTCTACAGCACAAAAACTTCAGTCCCATGAAAACTCCAAAACAAGGCATTTACATGGGCCATAATAGTGAAAATGAATTGGCACAGTGAAGAAATAAAGAATTCTGAACTCTACTGTTTTAGGATGAGAAATGGATGAAGTTGAAAGGACCTGAAGAACAAAACTCTCCCCTCCCCCCACTGTGACAGACCGCAATACCCATGAATTATATCACCATGAACATTGGAAGCAATTATGAGCAATTGACTTAAATACAGAGCTGAATGGCAGGAAGAAGTGCAGATATTTTCGGCATTTGACTTTTGACCTACCTTCTGTGATGGAACCTTACAGTAACATTCAACTTCCATTGGAAACATTGCAGATGGGAGAAATAAAATGAAAGTTCACACATGAGACAGTGGACAACTGTCTGAATAACTAAATATGTCCCTCATTTGCAAATATTTGCAAATATTTTCAGTGAAAGGGGGGGGGCTTGGAAAAGATGACTGTTCAAAGAATGAAGGGGAATATAAAATACACCAGTAAAAGGAGTAGCTGGATAACGAGACCTCTTGCAAGTGATTCTTGGGGCTCAACTACAGGGAAAACTGTTCGGTGGTGACTCAAGAGCTCATACACCACAAGGAGTTGGCCCACCACTTCTCTCCATCCCCTTAGGATTTTTGGAATAGTAGCCGTGTTAGTCTGTGGTCCAGGCATATCAGAAAACAAAACAAAATAAACGAAACAAAGTAAAAAACAATAATTCAATAATTTTCATCCAAATAGCAAACTCAGTTTGGACCAGTCTACACAACAAGTAAATTTCCTGGACACCACTGTGAAACTACAAAATGGACGTCTTAGTACCACACTATATCGCAAACCCACGGACAGATGTACCTACCTGCATGCCTCCAGCTTCCATCCAGAACACACAACAAAATCCATTGTCTTCAGCCAAGCCCTCAAGTATAATTGCATCTGCTCAGACTCACATGACAGGGATGCCAAGCTCAAACTACATTGAACAAATCAACTGGGCTAGATGAATACCCAGGAGTGATCTACTACAAGACAGGCCCAGAAGGGAAAGCAATCGCACACCACTGGTTGTCAACTTCAGCCATCAACTTAAGTCCTCACAAGCATAATGAGGGATTTCTAACCCATCTTGGACAAGAGTGCTTCACTTTCCAAAGCCCTTGGTGACAGACCTCTACTCGCTTATAGACAACCCTCCAATTTCAAACAACTATTGACACACAATAGCCTACACAGAAGGGGAGCAGATATGGGAACTAGACCCTGCTTCAAATCAAGATGTCAACTATGCCCCCACATTCGCTCTGGAAACAGTATTACTGGACCCAACGACACCGCACACAACATTAAAGGCAGTTTTACTTGTGCTACAGCCAATGTGATTTATGCCATCTCTTGCCAAATATGTCCGTCTGTGCTTTATGTAGGACAAACAGGACAATCTTTATGCAAAAGAATTAATGGACACAAATCAGATATCCAGAATAGCAACACAGAGAAACCTGTTTCAAACCACTTCAATCTAACTGGACACACTATCCAAGACCTGAAAGTTACAATTCTGGAACAGAGAAATTATAAAACTAGGATTGAAAGGGAGACAGCAGAAATCAAATACATCCATCTGTTAGACACCCATCACAAGGGATTAAATATTAGTGAAAGGTTTCTGGGGCATTATCAAATTTGATACGCAGATTGCTGTATGCTGCTAGATATTTTATATATGGGTATTATATTACAACCTTCCTGTCAGTTCTCTTTAGCAAAACAGGAAGTAACCAGGTACAGTGTTTTTGTTTGCAGGTCAAAATTGGTCAGAGACCAGAATGGGCTTTCTCACACTCTTTGAGATTGAAAGGGAGACCTTTAGAGCTAATCTGAATAATCTATTGTTGCTGATAGCTGTGGGAAGCTGTATTGTTGTTCTTGCTTGTCTGTCATTTTTCTTGAACATACTCTGCTACCTTTGTCCCCTGAATTTGGTGTATAAAAACTATGCCTGTAAGAAGTGGACTTGATCCACGAAAGTTAACAATAAAAATATAGCAGTTAATCTTTAAAGTGCTACAGAGTTTTTTATTTTATTTTGTTTTGTTTTCTGATATGCTATCCCCTTAGGATTACTCCAGGAATTGACAACCCATGCAATCAAAAATTTGTTTTCTTCTTGAGCTGGAGCTGATGGAATCTGTTCATTTCACTCCATGGATCATCATGACCTCCATCTCCCTCACAGCTGGCCCATTGTGTCTGGCTCTTGCTGCTGACATGCCTGTTCTTCACCCTTCTGCTTGCCAGCTCCACCATGATTGCACCATGGAATCCAGGTGAAATGGTTGCCTTTATTCCCTTATACCAGGTTGCCACAGCAATGGAGGATCCAGCTTTCTTAGCCACCCCCTGGCAACCACAATGAGGATCAGGGGAAGTCTTTAATTGTTTCCCCTGAAGTTCCTAGATGATCACTGCAGGAACTTCAAGGGGAGACAATCTCTGCATAAGTGAATCCATGCAACTGAAACCTGTGTTGTTCAAGGGTCAACTGTATAAATGTTGGTTGAAATCCAGTTGAAGAAATATTTCAGTATGAGTCCACTGGCATAAATTTCACAAGCAGAGTGCCACTAGTTAAGAAGCCACTACAGGCATTGGTTGTTGCATGCATGTGGCAATGGGATTTCTATCAGTAGACCTATTCTGGCATTCATAAATAACAGGATTCTGTTCACTAATAGATAAATTATAGTTAAGAGAAAGAAGTAAATACTGTACATGGTTCTCCTCCTCCTTTACTTTCTCTTTTACCCCTTCAGGTGTTGAGGGAAATACATGGGTACAACTCACAATGAATTATCTTTCTAAAATGCCCTAAGACACGCTTGTAGACAACAGGAGAATAAGTGCAAAAATACATACAGTGGAACCTCAGTTAACAATGGCTTGATTAATATAAAAATCCCATAACAAAAGGAAATCCATAGAAAATAATTGCTTGGTTTATTGATTTTTTAAAACAGGTTAATTGGTTTTCAATGTACTCCCATGGGAAACTGCATTTGATGCATTCCTATGGAAAATTTAGTTAAAGTAATTTTTGCTGTAAGAAACATCCTGAGGAATTAATTACATTAATTGAGGTTCCACTGTACATGAAGATTATCCAATAGATTACAAACAGGATGCATAAAAATGACTACTGATTTCTATATAGGGAGGAAAGCAAACAATTTTGCAACCCAGTACTGAATAAGGATGAGAATAATTGGATGATGGGATCCTGAAAGATCCAAATAGATTATCAGTGAAACTTTCTTCCGTTCTTAGATTGTCTCTTCAATTGCCGTTGTATGCATACTGGTAGTTTTCTGGACACAAGACTAGCAGCAGGTAGTAGGACTGAGTTATGAGGAGACAAGCATAGACTTACTCTTTGACTTCTTACCTTGCTTTCTTAAAGATAACTTTAATGCTGGATGAGCCAACATACTCATGGAAAATAATATGCTTGTAGCAAGGATATTATAAATCAGGATATAAGGAGCTTTGGATAAAGCACATTTCAACATACACTGAGCAGAGCACAAACTGCATTACACTGATATCTCTCCCAAACACTGGTGCTAGGGCTTCATGCACACCCCCACTCTTTCTCACCTGCCTGCACTTAAATCTCCAGGGAGGATAATTTGGCCTGAAGCAGGGAGTGAGCAAGGGTGCTGAGCTGTAGGGCAGGACGGAGAAAAGACCTCCTTACAGCTCAATCCCTCACCGAAGCTGACAGTTGCAGCTGTAGCCCTTGCCTCCCCTTTGGGTGGGTAAGTGCTGAAGGAATTATGCTCTGTACACAGTGGAGCCCATTAATTAAATTAGAGATCTCTGACAGCAGCGGCAGGGGATCGTCAATCATCATACGAACAGGCTGGCACACAATCAACATTGCACAAAGGAAAGATCATGAGGCAAAAAGCCAGAAGCACAAATACAGCACAACAAACTGGTCCATATAGCAGGTGCCTGGGATTTTTGGGGTTCACAAGCTACATATGTGACTGGGGGACTTTTAGAACTGCAGTCTGGGGAGGGGCAATTTTCCAGGCTGTGACACATTTGCATTGATTTCTGCCTTTGAATTATTTAATAAAAGCAACAGTCAGTGACCTCTGCACCAGCAAACATCAAATTAGGCTGCTGAAATCAAGAAATTTGGTTGCTTTGGAGTCTTTTTATTTTGTTTTTGTGGAAGAGGATTGAAAACTCAATCCTCAATGTAAACCAAAGTTTTGGACTAAACAAGTGCCCAGATGCACCTAGTTCATTATTCTGTGCATTTCTTCCCCTCACTACTATTTTATGCTTAAAACCATTTTAGTGGGTGTCCAGGTTCTAGTAAAAAGCAGAGTCTGGAATTCTGATTTGTTCTTGCAGTCAGCTTGAGCAAACTGTATAGGTGATTCCATAACTGGTTAGAAAAGCAGGTTTGCTATTGTGAATAATCAACACCCCCTCTTTTGGGTTGCTATTTTTCATGACAAGGATGCTGAAAATTGACCAGTGTGTTCAGTCAGAAATACCTATTCAAAAGGCACAGCATATCAGAGGATATCTTCTACGGATTGCTGCAATTGTCTGAAAATGCGCAAAGTAGCAGTCCCAGTGATGGGTAGCCAAAAATTTTACTACCACACTGTGGGCGGAGCTGACATCATGGGTGGAGCCAACATCATGATGTCATGATGTCATGGGTGGAGCCAACATCATGACATCATGGGCAGAGCCAATGACATGGGCGGAGCCAAAATAAAAAAACACATAAAAATAAGTACACATAAAAATACAAATTAAATAGACATAAAAACACATAAAAATACACATTAAATACACATAAAACACAGAAAAATACACATTAAAAATAAATACACATTAAATGTACATCCTGGGGAGCAGGCTGTAGGGAACTTCAGGCTAGTAGCAGCTCTTCCTCCTCCCCACTTGGGAGGACTGCAAGGAGGACGCCGAAGGCCTCAGCAACAGCCACCAGTTCCTCTGTGGCTGTGCGTGGCTGCCCAACCATCTGCACTGTCACAATCCAAGCGGCAAATGGCTGCTTGGTGCGGCAGGCAGAGCGCTGTAGGTGCGCATGCGTGCCAAACGCTGTAGGTGTGCATGCGCGCCAAACGCAGTAGGCATGCATGCGCAGAGGGGGAACTGGCAAAAAGGTAAGCCCCTGAGGTGTTTCCCCCCAAAAGCTGCTACTGGTTCTCCGGGACACTGGGGAAAGCTACTACCGGTTCTGGCGAACTGGGGCGAATGGCTGCTGCCCATCACTGGGGAGAAATCGTGACCTTTTTTCCACACAAGAAGTTTGGCTCTGCTATTAATACCAAAAAACAAAATTACTGGCTTCCTTTTCTACCCTGTGCTGAGCTTTAAAAAGTTACTTTTTTGGCTTTCAACCAGTGATGGGCATCAGCAGGTTCGCACCAGTTCACCAGAACCAGTAGCATAAATTCTGGTTGGCACCACCCATCCAAGTTTTGAAATAAAGTAGTACTAATTCGGGTGCAATGCAGGGCTTTCCCCCTAGCCACACCCACCATACCATGCCCACAGTGTGTTAGTAAAATATTTTGGAGTCCACCACTGCTTGCAACTCACAGAACACTCCAGCCAGTGTGACTATTGCTCATGCTACCTGGAGGATTATGTGAATTCTGAAGAAATAAGTAATTTTTTCAAGCTCTGGTCCAGTGAGATGAATGTGCACCATTAGGTTGTAGCAATGCTTTCTCAGTCAAAAAAATAAGATATCATTTTTAGGGGACTGATGAGCACTGCTTCCATGCTTCCAAGAACAGAAAAGACCTGTTTGCACTAATTTAGGAAGGGTTAAAAGAAGCTACAAGCATCAACCAATGACACAAATGATACTTAATCTATGCCTAGCAGCATTCTGACTCCCAGGTCTGCACGTGAATAGGAGTAATAGGTAAACATGCAGCAGCTGCTGATGGCAAGGATAACTTTGAGACAGCCACACTCAGGTAATTAGTAGAGTGAACAGCATCTTCCAGTCACAAAAACCTTTGTTCCTTGGCAGTCCACAACAGGATTTGATGTCAGTTTATTTTTTTTAAGAGCTCTGAAAAAGATCCTGAATGAACTTCAGCTAGAGGAGTACTAGACAGTGATAATCTAGAAAGCTCACAGTGTGATAATGCTAATGGCTGCATTTGCAGACCCAGATAAGATACATGGGGCAACCAATAGCCCACGTCCCCAGCAACTCTGATGCACACATATTAAAGTTTTACTGGCAGAAGTTGGAAGGCATTTACAGTAGATATAAAAAGGCTACTGCCTGGATTGAGCACAGTAGCATATATTGGCATAGCATATAGAGCAGATCCATAGATCAGATGACACAAATGTCATGTGATCCTGTTGTTCCAATGTAAAGCTGGGTTCACCATGCAACTTAGCCATTGAGGGACATGTACTGTTCCAGGTGTGATTCCACTGGGTTTGGGGAGACCCCTTGATTTCCCTTAAGGGAAACTGTATCAGTCCTCCCAAGCTGATCAGGCCCACCACTCAGTTTCCCATATTACATTCAATCATTTCATTTCATTTATTCGATTTGTATGCCGCCCTACTCGGTAAAACCGACTCAGGGCGACTCACAGAACCCACAAATATAACATTCCATAAAACAACAATATTACAATATAAAATATAAATTTAACATAACACAATACAGTTGATACAATCAATATATCTAACAAAAAGGAAAAAATGCAATGCAATACAATAGGGTGGCTCTCTGTCCCTTCCTCGGCCAGGGGAGGGTGGGGCCTTGAGCAGCTGTGGCAGCGACAACAGTGGTCCTCGGTCCACTGTGAGGCCTAAAAGTTATTTTATCTCCTCCCGGTCAGGGGATATTTTATCTCCTCCTGGTCAGGAAGGGGATACAAAATTATAAGAGCACCCTGGTAGCTCCAACATCCCCTCAACCCCCTCTGGTTAGGCAAGGCCAGGAGGGTTGCGACCACATCCACAGCTGCCTCCCATCCCCAGCTGATGGTATGGGCAGTGGGGGGAAGTGGTGAGGTCCTCAGCCTATGGGTGTGACATCCTTTTAACCCTCTGGTCAGGCAGGGCCAGGAGGGCGGCGATGGTGTCCGCAGCTGCTTTCCATCCCCGGCTGATAGTATGGGCAAGGGGGGGGTGTCCTCCAACTCCAGCTGGTGGCAAGGGCTCAGAGGAGGGCATCTGATGCCCAACCATCCACTGCCAGATCTGACAGCTTATAAAGACCTCCAACTCCAGCTGGTGGCAAGGGCTCGAAGGAGGGCGTCTGATGCCCAATCTTCCACTGCCAGCTCTGGCGGCTTATAAAGACCTCCAACTCCGGCTGGTGGCAAGGGCTTGGAGGAGGGTGTCAGCGTCTGATCTTCCACCACCGGCTCTGGCAGCTTTTAAGGCCCTCCAACTCCGACCAGTGGCAAGGGCTCGGAGGAGGGCATCCGGCGTCCAGTCTTTACCTTCTACTTCCGACACTGTCTCAAGTGGAGAAAGGATTCTATTGCATGGGATAGAGGAGCAACCCCTTATTCCTCACTACAAATCTGTTCCCATGCACAAACTGCCACAAACTGCACCCTGGTGACACAGTGGTTAAACTGCTGTACTAGAACACTGTGAGTTCGATCCTGAACAAAGTGCAATATTGACTCAGTGTTCCATCATTTCGAGGATGGTAAAATGGGTACCCAGAATGTTGGGGGCAAAATGCTGATTAACTTGTGAACTGCCCAGAGGCTGCACTAAGTGCTATGGGGTGTATAAATCTAATCTAATTACTATTAAGGCAGTCAGGGCCTATCTGTCCCCAAAGTCCATATGGCAACAGAAAGCGGGTCTTTAAAACCATGGCTGTGCTCAGCCATGCTCCCTTTTCCAGCAGCACCTCTGGCTGATCATGATTAGATGACCAGTGGAGGGGCACCAGACTTGTCCCCAGTTGCAAGGTGCACTTGAGAAGAAGAAGGGGTCTTCATGCTGTCCCCCCAAGGTTCCCCATCTTGCCAGATAGCAAACTGCACCACCACCACCACCACCACCACCACCACCACCACCACCCAGTAAGTCAGGCTGGGGAACCATAGCTTGGATGAATCTAGCCTTGTTATTTCACTTTATTTTAAAGTTGAAAATGCTTCCATCTTTCTTTCCCATCACCAGGTAACTTTCGAAAGTAGTTACAGTCAAGATAAACATAATTAACAGTGTAATCCTAAATTTGAATGGAAGGATCAGAAGCCATGGGGTCATCTCATATTTCTGAAGTCCTGATGATTGGCGCTACCTGGGTGGGAGGTAAGTGAGGCTATAGAAAAGAGAATTACTTTTGTCCTGCAGAGGTTTCATGCATTGATTCACAGTATTTTATCTCTCCCCCCCCCCCTATTTGTTTCAGTAGGAGGGATTAGTTGCTGCCAATCGTGGCTGTCATGAGAGGAAGATCCAGGTCCAGACGAAATCTTATAAATGGAAGAACTTTGGATCTGAGGCAGTGATGGGCAGCAACAGGTTCACACCAGTTTGCCAGAAACAGTAGTAACTTTTCCCAGTGTCCCGGAGAACTGGTAGTGGTGTTTGGGGGGAACCACTTTGGGGGCTTACCTTTTCACCAGTTCCAGTTCCCCCACTGCGCATGCATGCCAAGCGCTTGGTGTGCATGCGCACCTACAGCGCTTAGCGCGCATGCATGGCTTCCTTGCTGGCCTCCCAAGTGGGGAGGAAGAATAGAAGCTGTTAGCCTGAAGCTCCACATAGCCTGCTCCCCAGGGTAATTGACTCACCTTTGGGTGGTGTGTGTGTGTGTGTGTATGTGTGTGTGTGTGTATTTTAATGTGTATTTAATGTGTATTTATTTTTAATGTGTATTTTTATGTGTTTTATATATATTTAATTTGTATTTTTATGTCTATTTAATGTGTATTTAATGTGTATTTATTTTTAATGTGTGTTTTTATGTGTTTTATGTGTATTTTTATGTATTTTATGTCTATTTAATTAGTATTTTTATGTGTACTTATTTTTATAGGTTTTTTACGTTGGATCTGCCCACATCATTGGCTCTGCCCATGACGTCATGATGTTGGCTCCACCCAAGATGTCATGATATTGGCTCCACCCACAATTTTGGCTCCACCCACAGTGTGGTAGTAAAATTTTTGGCTGCCCACCACTGATCTGAGGCCATCTCCATGCTGCTGTTTTACTGATATTTGGGGTCTGTTTCCAGCAAGAATGTTACCAACAGCTGAATTTTGCTCAAGGGTCTTTCTATGAAATTTACCAAGACCATTTTTTTCTTCTTCAGTGTCTAGGCCAGACGTTAAACTGCCAAAATGAAGGCACCTTTTGGTGAGTTCTTTCTGCAATTCCTTTTGCCTGACCTAGAGTGAGAAAGAGTAGCCAGCAACACATGGCTGGTGTTACTAGGGTATGCCCATTTAAAAATACACAATCTTCAAGGAGGCTTTTTCTGTGTACCCCACCAAGACCATAATTTAGTGGCTGACCTATACCAGGATGGCCCCCCTCCCACTGGTAAAGAGATATTTCTGCCTCATTCTAACACTATGTGGACAGCTATTCAAGGAGGTTAGGGTTGCTCTATATGGCTACAGTCTTGTACACATTTACCTGTGAGTAAGACCCATAGATCTCAATAGCTATTACATCTTATTAGAGTTATATGGCAGGGGTTCCCAACCTTTTCAAACTGGGGTCACGCTCTCTCAGTCAGTTTTGAGGGGCAGATGGCCATTTTGCCCTGCCTGCATGATGGGGGTGGGCATTTTGTCCCAGCAGCTTAAAAGGGGTGGACATTTTGTTTCTCAAATATCCTTGGAGGGGAAAGGCCACATCAAATGCTGCTGTTGGCTGGGCCTTAGGTAGGGAACCCCTGCTATATGGGATTGTGCTGCAAAAAAAAGAATATAAGAACATTTATTTAGCAACATACGGAAGAAGTTAAACTACAACAGGCAGTCCTGAATTCCATTAATCAGAATAGTAGATCAGCTGGAGAGGTGTCAATTTACCATTACACTCCATGAACCATATCTGTGGCTGAGACAATGGCAGTTGGGAAGAAGGTGAGAGTCCTTCAAAAAACCTTCAAAGTGTATAGCAGAGTTGCAGTAGGATCTTGTTAAAGGCAGCCTTTGCACATTATTATTGAGGAAGATAAAGAATTAAGAGAATACCAACTGGGACATGGCCAGCTATGGCAGATAATTTTTTTTTAAAAAAAAATCTATTTTATTTCCTACTGTTAACAAGTGGTTAAATTCTTATTCCAAAGATCTACCAGTCTTTCTTAGTCTTATTTCTGCCCATCCATGCAGTAGATCATAACATCACTTGAGAAAGGTTTAAAGCAAACAGAATAAAGGATTGTAATAGCAGAATAAAATAGTGGTCATTGACTGAATATTTATCCCACATATGAGATGGTGCAACATAGAAAGCAAATCTTCAGCTGCTACGTTCTCACTGTCAAAAGAGGAAGCATCTGGATAGAGCCTTAAGGGGAAATCTCAATGACAGTTTCATGTTCAGCCAGATGAAGGTGGTCTCTCATAGAGCCAAGTCCCATCTGAACTAACAAGCCTACAGCATTCACCCGGCCACCTGTCTATGGGATTTATTCATTAATTTTATTTATATTCTGCCTTTCCCGCAATTAAGGCTCTCAAGATGGCTTACAAAATGTAGCTAACAATAAAATAATTTGCAATATTTGAAAAGCAATTTAATATATCCTAATAAAAGGTGGCTGAATAAAAATTTAAAACAATTTAAAAGCACATATTAGAAAACAAAGGTTTAAAAAGTACACCGTCTTCCATCAAGCTCCTTTGAGCTGCAGTCATTTGTAAAAGCTTGCCTGAAGACGAGGTCCTTCTTTCCATTGGAAAGTCAAAAGGGAAGAGGCCAGCCTAGCTTCCTTTGGAAAGAAATTCCATAGCATGGGAATGGACAGTGAAAACCTCCTCTTTGGGGTTGTCACCAAGATTCCCTATGAGTGACAGAAGTGAGGATGAGCAAAAGGCTTCCCACAAAGTTCTTGAACTATATGGGGCTCAGACACAGTCCTTAGATAGCTTCAACCCAAATCAGACAGTCTGGACTCAATTCAGAGAGATGCAACCCTATTCCTCCATGTCAATTCTTCTTACTTCATTTCCAGGCTAAACTTTAAACTGCCAAAATGAAGCCACCTTCTTGGCTTTGTTGTTGGCCAAGTTTAAATCCTCAATGGCACATGTTTCCAGTAGTCATCCTCCTGGAAACAGCTTGACTAAATCCTATGAGGACAACAAAACACAGAACAGTAATGGGAAAAAGACTTGGCATTGTATCACTTGTGTGTCTCCCATAAACATCGACTTCTAATCTATGGCTTGAATGAAATTGAACTCCAATCAGAAATTTGGCAACATGACTGAATTTGATTTGGAAAGCAAGCTCCTGCCACCGAGCAGCCTGCCCTAACATGGTCTTCTTCATATGTTTGTCATAGAATTGTCATAGAATTTTAACTCCTAAGTAGTTGTTACCCAAAAATTTGGGGCCCAGGTACGTTTCTCTGGCAGAGGTGTTAGAAAAACCCAAGAACTTACAACGAGACAGGTAAATCGATCAAAACAAGGTGATTTATTGGGAGCACAAGCAAAGGAGAGCTATTCAAATTTATAGTCTGGCCAGACCTACAATCTAAACAGCTACCTTCCCTCAATCGTTTTGAGGAGAAACCCTCTCGTGATCTCTGTTCACAAAATTTGGTGAACAGAAGATGGCCCCCACCCACCTCTAAGGGCTTATATCTGCTTTCTAGACTAGCTTCTAGGTGACAAGGGAGAGGGGATTGAAACTGGGAAAGAGGAAAGGCAATTAACATATTTTAATTACATGCAAACATAAAACAAAGGCAGCTCTGAGGTCAGGGACTTTAGTTACACAAAAGCGGCAGATTACAGCTATTGCTGAAAAAACCGGTTATAGAGAGTTTACATTAGGTCAAAGGAGCATATTTGTGGTTGACAGGAATAACCAATTGCATGTAGCGGCGGGAAAACAGTGGATTCCGGCATGAATGGAGCCTCCGGACAAAATTGCTTTAGCGTCTAGCGTGTAAACAAAGAAACAAAGAAAGATGTTAGAATCAATATGCCTTAATCATTTAGTTAATGGGAGACCTTTGAGGAGAGAAGTCACCTTTTGTTTTTCCCTTTTAATCCTCTGGCTGCGTACGTGGGAGACGGGATGTCCGCTTGTCATTTTACTTCGCTTGCTTCCCCCCCTTTTTCCTGATCAACTTTGGGGTAGTTCCCCACAGATTTTTGCTATGTTTTATGCTTGGTCAGTGTTCTAATCAATGTTTAATTGAACTTTAATCAAACCAGAGGAATGAGTCATTCAGCTTCCTTTGTGAAGGAATTTCTGCTTATCAGAAAACGTCATCAAACCGGTTTTAAGAACAATGGAGGCAATCAGTGATTTTTAATCTCTCCCTCCCTCTGGAAAGGCCTCCCACTATGTGTATCCAAACTTTTGGCCTTTCCTTATTTTCCATGTGTGTGTGAGTGTTGTGATATTTATAAATGTTTTGATTAATTATAATGCTTTATTCAAAATTTTAGGTAACACTCCTTCCCTTCTTCTCTTAAGATTTCGACTGACCAGTGGGCAGTCGTATCTTAGGCTGAGTGGGTCCTGGTGTGGTATGCCCCCCCCCGGGGGCCCTGGTACAGCGTTCTCAGGGATTACAAAAAGGGGCACACACACACAAATTAGAATTATAACTACAGCAATCCCAAACCCCGCTATGAATAAATGTTTCCAACATCTGGGAGTAGGCCAATTAGCCAATTCCCCAGTGAAAACCCAGTGTTTTACTCTCAGTGGTGAGATTGTGGATGGTTTCTTCTGCCTGCTTGCTGTTAAATTTAGGCAGCACATCCATTTAAAATAAGGGGGTTGTCCAAACTACCAAATGAACATCCTAACATTCTATACATTCTACACATGTTTAGAAATTTAACCTAAAGAAAATACAGGAACACAGTTTGCTAGCAATACTTTAGAGAGAGAGAGAGAGAGAGAGGTAGAGAGAGAGAGAGAGAGAAAGGGGGGTCGAGAAGAAATGAGGTGGTAGGAATACTAATAATAAAAGACATGATACTCCTCCATTGAATTTAGACATGCTCTGGAGCACTGTCATCCGTTCACTTTTGGGATCCAACACAAGGCTTCCACATCTTTACGTTTTCCTGTAGTGAGGGAGAGAAAACACAACACATCTCCCCAAAACCCTCCCACATTTACTTTTAAACTTTTATTTCTTAACAATAAACGACAACAAACATGCTTTAATGTACGGTAATACCTCATATAACATCAGTATGATGCATTAAGATCCCATGGGATGCTTCAGATAACCGCCAAAACCTTTGTGGTTACGATGCATCTCTATGGCTATGGCTCCCATAGGATCCTAACATGCATCGGGTAACACTAAAAATCATATAACATCTAGACCTGTGGGGCCAGGTTTTAGGGTCATATGAGGTTTGACTGTACTCCCATTACATTCACTGTTCCCTGTGGATTTATGTAAGGGAATTCCTTAAGATTCCAGGTTTAGTAGGAGAAGAGGGCTTTTATTGTGCAAACCCCATACTTACTCCAGAAGCCACTAATGCATGATTCAATTGCAACTGTGAGTGCTTTTTAGAGGCAGGAATTTACCTTCCTGGCCCAAACCAATGTGAACCAAATTAAATACTTTGAGTAAACAATTGTTTCACTCCCATCTGATCTGAGGAAGGTGCTGCTTCCCTACCAAATTCAGCCTCCCCCTCCCCTTTGTGAGTCTGGGAGTCTCCTAACTAATTTCTAAACTGGCCTCATTGTGAAATCTATTTGTTTACCTTTACCCTGTTTTCCTTCTGGCATCCTGTATAATAAGAATGAGGGTTTAACAAACGCACTGCAGATGTTTTTGAAATAACTTTATTGTTGGAGTTGCAAAGCAATCTTTATGGTTCAGTTTCTTTAACTAGGATTCTTAACTGGGGACGGTGCATAGGGACGCTCAAATTTCCTTAAGATTGTGCACTTGGTAGGATGAGAGGAAATTTCCCATGTGCGATGTTCCAACAATCTTCAGAAGCCACTCACACAACATACATGCAGACAAGACAAAATACAGCTATGCAATGACAGAACAGGCTATGCAGGGGCAGGGCACCTCTCCTGCCTTCCTTAAGGGAAATTTTGGCAGGGAGTTTGCCCAGAAATAACATTTGGCTTTATTAATTTTAATTAGGCAGACATCAGTTTGTGGTGTTAAAAACTTCAAGCTGCTCTTAAGGAGCAAGCTACTATGTGCTTATCTATTTACTATGCAAAACTTCTCCTACCTTTTTCCGGAACTCTTGTTGCAAGGTCCTGGGTTTGAATCACAATTTTTAAAAGCATTTTTTTTTCAGATCGAAAATCAAATGTGCTTCCTGGGGCTTTTGCGATTCAGTTAATTCAACCCCAGTACATGTGTGTATTGAGCCACATTATACAAAATCAAATTTACAGCAACCATTTCAGAAATGCATATGTTTTCAAAAGGTTTTAATAGGTTTATGTTCAAATTAACTTTTCACTATGGAGCAGCAGTTTCCTTCTTTAAAGCAATTCAGACAAGCAGAGCTTTGCACAGACATGATTCCAAGTTTCCAATTTAAACTTATCCAGATTATAACACATGCATAGCCCCTCTGTTTAAGCAAGTATCAGATTATACAGGACAATGTTCCATTTCCCTTGTGCCACAAATTAAAGGTTCCCCTTTATTTAATATCCATTATTTTCCTACTAGGCCATATCTCCTTTTATTTCTGAAAATGGGTCTCCACGTGCCACATTTAGAGACTGTTAAGGTATACACCAGACAAACCAAATTCTGAGTTAGCATGGCCCTTTTAAGATGTGGGCCAGATTTTCAAAATACGGTTTTGCATTTTAGGCAGATGCTTCTTGGCCCCCCTTCCCACAAAACTGGGTTCTCAAGTGAGACTCCAATTGTCCTTTTTCCCAGGGTAAAAGACAAGCCAAAACCTCCATTTCCGCTATCTTCATGCCCTGCCTTGGGACGAGACCTTGGGCCACCCAGAACTCCAGGATTTGCTCCGAAGGCTTTCTTGGGGTCCCTTGCCTATCTGCAAGTTTTCCAATTCAATTATAATATTGCCAGGTTGAGCTGAGCACTTTAAATGAAGCCGGGTAAAAGGGTGGTTGAGGTGATTTGCCTTCTTGCATTGATATTTTATGCAGGCCAATTCTGCCTGCGGGGAGTACCCTAAATTTCATCCATATGTGGGGCGTATGGCCAGGTAGCAAACTTATGTTTTAAAATTAGCCTTTCATCAGATGAGGCTCCTTATTTCATATTTGTCAGCCTTGCTGGGACAGCAGGGTGACACAGATTAATTTGAGGCACAACGAAAAGGAAGAAAAAGTCCCCATTTCTTTGCCAACTAGGGCAGTGGAATCAGAATTTGGGTGGGGCAGTGCATATGCCTGTAACCTTAGACAGCATGCGACTCTGTTTACTTTAGTGGCCAAGCTTAGTGGAAGAGGAAGGAGGGGCCGCTTTCCCCCCTTCAGGCTATTGTGAATGGAATGTTGTTGTTGTTTTTTTTCTCAGCAGGAGGCAATTTCTTAACTTCTCTGCAGTGCTACAATGTTTGCACTCTGCACATGTTCTATGGAAAGTCCGAATTTTTACTTTGGAAGCCATTTCTTTAAAAGCAAATGCATTTCCAAACACATATTGGTTGCAGTTGGCTTTGTATGGGAAAGAGGGACCCTTCTAATTAATCCATCCCAATTTCCAGCCTTTGCCATTCTCAAGTTTTTAGATATACCAATCATTGAGCCATTATATTTGTTTTGTTTTCCAATTAATTCCATTTTATTTGCTGTATTTTCCCACTATTTCTAAGTTCCAATTCCTAATTTCCAAAGCCTTTATTGCTTGAACTACCTACGTTTTTGTTTCAAATTCTGCTCAATTCTCCTTTGGGTCCCTTTTAAAGGGATTTTCCTGTAACTTCTGATACTTACTTAGTTCGATTTCGAGCCTTATTTAAAAGGCAGCAATGCATTTGAGCGTTGCTAATTCACTAGCCTTATAATACTTTTGCCATGTCCCAATCTAAAGGACAACAACAATCCCGATTTATACATTTCCAATCTCTGTCTTAAAGTTTAAACTAGACAGAGAAAGGGATAACATCATTTTGTTAACCATACTTTTTATATACTTTTTACAATACACATATATACAGATCTGCCACATCTCCAGCATGCATCAGGCCTGGGTACTCTTTGGAAGCATAACTTCTTAAGGATATGCTTCCTTCCCCTTCAAAGCCTTCTGCAGAGCATGTTAATACCTCACAATGGCAGTTTAAAATTTCTAAGTTTCTAGTCCTCATTATTTACACATCACAAAAATGCAGGCACACATTTATTTCGTTCACACACACACCCAGGGCCCTCACTAAATTCATTCATTCATCATACATGCATGCATATTTACATATTTTACACATCCATTCCGTTTTCAAACTGTGTATTAGACCTCTTTCTTTCCTGCACTCGCTATGAAAGCAAGGGAAAATGCCATGCTTTCTCAGACCTTAAGGGCCATGTTTTACTGTGGTTCTCAGGAAGCTGGAATTACCTGCCACCTGGGCACAATGACTTAATCTTATTGCTAATCATTCTTATAAGCCATTCCCAGGCTGCCTCTTATGGCAATAGCCTGGGATTCTTCCAATTTGGGCTGCCCTGTGTTCGAATTCAGTTACAATTTAACAGATTGCTTTAACTTAATTGGGGCTTTCCTTTTAGAAACAACGGACAAGTTAATTTATGTGGGTGCTGGGCTACCTTAACCCTTTGTTTAATCTATGACTGCTGTCCCCTTCAAGCCTCTCAGCCTGAATGGATTGCAGTGGGCTCAAATTTTAAATGCTTTTCTGTTCTGGTTTACTCTTTTTCATTCTGCTCTATTTAGCACCCCCCACTCTGCTAGCAGGGATGGATGGCAATAAACTATTCCTCCTTCCCTTTTCTCTTTTGGCTGAGGAGTCCTGTTCTGCTTACTGGGTCCTAGCTTTCCCTTTTCCAACGAGTCCATTGAGATTGGCTCACTGTCTGTTTCAATTCGAGCTTTTAATTTTTACCTTTTTCTTTTTGATTTTATAGTGCCCAATTTTTCCTCATGATTTCCTTATTTCACTAAGGACGCCTTCCATCATTCCTTTCAGCCCGCTCACCCCCGCAACTCCAGGAACTTCCATCTGTTCCCAAGGTCCGATTTCTTCTACAACTCCCCTTCCCAACATGTCCCGCTGGGGCATGTCTGAGAGGTCCAGTAGGTTTACCTCTGCGGTTTAACCCACTGTAACCTGGGGGGGGGGCTGCAAAGTTACGGACCCCAGACTCTCCCGACTGGATTTGTTCCTTTTGCTGGCAGGGGTGGTGGGCATCAAGGGCTGAGGGGGCGCCCCAGATTTACAAGGATACCATGAGCAGCGGGTTTGAGGAATTAAGGAGCCAGAAGGTGCAATGGACCCAAAACGGTCCTCTTCAATCCTCCTCAATTACCTCTCTATACTTTGGAGGATCCCCAAATTCAGGAGGAGGATTAGCCTTCTCCCATTACAATATAAAGATTGCCCTCGCAAGGGTATCGTTCAAGGTTTTGTGGGTGCAGCCTCACGGAGAGCGCTGCGTGCTCCGAGTCCCCAGATCTCCTCAGACTCGCTTCTAGCCTTCTAATAAATTCCTTTAGGTGCCTTAAACTTAAGTTGCCTTCTCTAGGCCAGGCGGGCCTCAGGTCCCTTTGAAAGGGGCCGGTCTTGGGTGCTTAAAAGTTTCAACCTCCATTTGCTCAATGTTAGACTTTGGGTCCCACCAAATTCTTCCAATTCTTGAGGACATTGCTGCGTGGCGTCCCACCAGCCTTTTCCTTCTTTCAGCCCAGCCTGAACTCTCAAAAAGCTCCTCCCATTAGCTTGCCTTAGGCCTAGGTCTTGGTGCTTACCGAGTTACCCCGCACAGCGCACTGCCAGGAGCGGACCACACAGATTCTTCCTTTTCTTTTTCTTTTTTTCGTCTCGTACCGGGAATCACCCGAGCCTAGAGACTAATTTAACCCTGGTCTCACGGGATGACTACCTCCGGTCTTGACCAGGTCAGCCAATCCGCCACGGGCGCTCAGTCAATTACTCTGGCACCCCGTGCTTCTGTGAGATTCCTCAACGGGAGCGACCCGGCTATTGGAACTCAGCCCAAACCGTAAAGACCCCAGTGTCAGGTGATGAATCTGCCAACTGGACCCTGAAATTTAAACTAAATTGCTCACGGGTGGACAATTCCCGTTCTTGCTTTTCTAGTGGTGGCGAAACTCACTAGTGCCCAATCTTTTGTGCAGCTCAGGTCCGTCAAACCGTATCTGCTGCACCACAGGGGTGGGACTCTAACCCACAATCCCTAATACCCGAGCTGCCACTCGGTGGGAAGTCTAGTTCAGTAGGCTTTTTCTTTCTATTAAGTCCAAATGGCTATTCTGTAAAAAACAAACTAAAAAAACAAACGATTGAACTATCTTGGCAAGAATTTCAAAGGGACCCCAAAATCAAAATTATACATTACCGATCCTGAAGTTTTCAGTCGCAGAGACGAAATGCCGATGAGTCTCTCAAAGTCTGATTGAAGATTTCAAGTAGGAGGTCGTTCTGGATCTTCTCTTCCTCACTTTGTGTCCTGCACCTCTTAAGGAGGTTGCAGGAACCAGAGGCCATCCCGGGTTTCGGCACCAAAAACTGTTACCCAAAAATTTGGGGCCCAGGTACGTTTCTCTGGCAGAGGTGTTAGAAAAACCCAAGAACTTACAACGAGACAGGTAAATCGATCAAAACAAGGTGATTTATTGGGAGCACAAGCAAAGGAGAGCTATTCAAATTTATAGTCTGGCCAGACCTACAATCTAAACAGCTACCTTCCCTCAATCGTTTTGAGGAGAAACCCTCTCGTGATCTCTGTTCACAAAATTTGGTGAACAGAAGATGGCCCCCACCCACCTCTAAGGGCTTATATCTGCTTTCTAGACTAGCTTCTAGGTGACAAGGGAGAGGGGATTGAAACTGGGAAAGAGGAAAGGCAATTAACATATTTTAATTACATGCAAACATAAAACAAAGGCAGCTCTGAGGTCAGGGACTTTAGTTACACAAAAGCGGCAGATTACAGCTATTGCTGAAAAAACCGGTTATAGAGAGTTTACATTAGGTCAAAGGAGCATATTTGTGGTTGACAGGAATAACCAATTGCATGTAGCGGCGGGAAAACAGTGGATTCCGGCATGAATGGAGCCTCCGGACAAAATTGCTTTAGCGTCTAGCGTGTAAACAAAGAAACAAAGAAAGATGTTAGAATCAATATGCCTTAATCATTTAGTTAATGGGAGACCTTTGAGGAGAGAAGTCACCTTTTGTTTTTCCCTTTTAATCCTCTGGCTGCGTACGTGGGAGACGGGATGTCCGCTTGTCATTTTACTTCGCTTGCTTCCCCCCCTTTTTCCTGATCAACTTTGGGGTAGTTCCCCACAGATTTTTGCTATGTTTTATGCTTGGTCAGTGTTCTAATCAATGTTTAATTGAACTTTAATCAAACCAGAGGAATGAGTCATTCAGCTT
Source organism: Furcifer pardalis (assembly GCA_030440675.1). Classification (NCBI taxonomy): domain Eukaryota; kingdom Metazoa; phylum Chordata; class Lepidosauria; order Squamata; family Chamaeleonidae; genus Furcifer; species Furcifer pardalis. Next base: position 81,306,526 of record CP126892.1, read on the forward strand.
CCTTTGTGAAGGAATTTCTGCTTATCAGAAAACGTCATCAAACCGGTTTTAAGAACAATGGAGGCAATCAGTGATTTTTAATCTCTCCCTCCCTCTGGAAAGGCCTCCCACTATGTGTATCCAAACTTTTGGCCTTTCCTTATTTTCCATGTGTGTGTGAGTGTTGTGATATTTATAAACGTTTTGATTAATTATAATGCTTTATTCAAAATTTTAGGTAACATAGTGTTCATTTTAAGGCAATGTTTCCGTATATAGTAGAAGAAAGTCTTCTACTATATATTGCTGAATATCTAGTTGAGGGGTTTGGAACTTATGGCCCATGGGCCATTTTATGTGGCCTGATGCCCTCACTCCCGGTGGCTGTGGTGAAAACAGCCAAAAATGCACCACCCTCACTCCTGCTGCCACCACCACTGCCAGAAGCAGTGGAAGTGGCTAAAACAGCCAAAAATATACCATAAATGCACCTGTGGCTATCATAAACATGTTTACAACAGCCATGGATGCGTTTTATGCAGTAACATCACATGGATTTCAGCCGCCCGGGGCTTAAGCCAAATTTGCCGCCCCCTGGTGGATGCTGGTGCCCACTCCCACTAGGGCTTCTGGGAATTGTAGTCCAAGAACACTCATGGCCCAAAAAGTGCCACTCGGGGTGCCCTCCCCTGGGGGCCCCAACGCGATGCCACTGATTTTATGGCAATGCTTATGGCAGGGGGCAACCACGTGTCTGGCCTGCTCAGCTGTCATGGTCTGGCCTATGGCTAGAAAACATTGAGAGTCCCTGATCTAGTTCCTTAGACATACCACTGGTCCAGTCGTGGTGACACATACTGTTGCTTGACATAAGAAAAAATTAAGTCAATTTCTATCCAACAAAAAAATGTCCTTGCCATGATAGTTCATAGCCTCACTAAATGTTGGTTATGACCCATAAAGCCCTACATGGCTTGGGTCCAGCCTATTTGAAGGACTGTATTTCTCCATAAATGCTTCCCTGTTCTTTAGATATTTCCTTTTTGGGCAGTGGTGGTGGTGGGGAGAAGATGTTATCTTTTGTTCCTGCAAACACCACAGATACATTGATGAAGACAAAATACAGGGGCTCCTTGGGGGGCACTCCCAAGCCCTGGAACAATATTTTATTCTGATTGGATCCTTTTTTATGTACTTCCATGAAGACCCAGAGGAAGACCACCTTGTAGATGGGGATTTTCTCAAGAAAAATGGAGAAGAACTGCCAGGGACAGATCGATATGGACAGAAGTAGTGTGGAATGTCATCATGGAGACATCTACCAATATGAGGATTCCTTGCCGAATAACAACTCCAAAGTATCCAAAGTATCTGTGAAGATAAGGGGATAGTATTCATCAGAGATTTGGTTTTGTCATCAAGCCAGTGGTGGGCTTTAAAAAATTTACTACCACACTGTGGGTGTGGTATGGTGGGTGTGGCCAGGGGGAAAGCCCTGCTTTGCACCTGAATTAGGGTTACTTTATTTCAAAAATTGGATGGGCAGGGCCAGCCAGATTTTCTGCTACTGTTTCTGGTGAACTGGTGCGAACCTGCTGATGCCCACCACTGCATCAAGCTTCTAAATATACTGCCAATCCACCAAGGTATGATGCTATGTGAGAGAGTAGAATTTCCACAATTTCTTTCAAAATCATTGTAGGAGAGGAGCTCATGTCTTGATTTAGAGTAGAATCCTATAGTCTTGAACAAGCTGCACTGTTCAAAAGCACCAATAGAAAAAAGGGATGATGAACCACTTCTGAGTATTCTGTACCTGGAAAAACCTGGAAAGGATCACTCTTAAGTTGGAATGCTTCCAGCAGATTTCTGGAAGCGCAGTTCTTAATAGGAGATGTTTGCTCTTAGCTTTCCAAGAAAATTGGTGGGATTTTGCTATTAACACATCACCAAAACACAGCGGCAGAAGTTTCAAAAGAGTGGATGTGCAGATTGTGCTCTATAGGATGCCCATCCTTGTAATAGATAAAGTAAATACCCCCTCTTACTCGAAAGCCAGTCATATCCATCCCTAGGGGGCAGTGCTCATCTACCTTTACAACCAAAGAGCCTGTGCTGTCTGCCTTTACAGACATTTCCATGGTGATGTGGCAGGCATGACTAGATGCTAGAGCACACTGAAAACTGTTACCTTTCCCATACATATTTATTTGCAATTTCTTGCATTTGAACTATTAGGATGGCAGGAACTGGGACAGATGACAAATGCTCATTCTATCATACAGCACTCAGATTTCAAACTGCTGACCTGCTGACATTTTGGTCATCAAGTTTAGCATCTTAACCACTAAGCCACCACGCGTGCGCACACGCACATGCACGCACACACACACACACACACTACAATATGCAAAATGGGGCTTAGTTCTCTCCACTTTCCAAGAGAGTGTGGAAAGTACTACCTCTACTAGTCCATTTGAAATTTCTTACCCAAAACATTTGTGCCTTTGTAAATAAAAGTGGCAACACACACATGTATATCCACAAGTATCATTTTTGTCACTTGTGGGGAGGGAATAGATAAGTCTAACATCCATCACCTCTAGAACAAAGAACTAATATTGTATATATTTTTTGCCTTTTTCTAGCTAAAGGTGGAATATATCTGAAAATATTATATGCATTCTGATTGTCAAGAGCAACACATTGTCACAATAAGAACAGTGAATTTCTCTTACTATATTTTTGCCTTTTTCTAAGAAAAGGTGAACAAATCTGTATATTTGAAAATGTTCTGTTTCTGCCTATTATTAATGAGATATTTTCTCCTGAATAATAAACTGGCTTCCAGTGTTGAAAGGTACATTTTGAGTCCCGCTGTCCTGCTGTTAACTAATATACCACTTCCTCCAATAAGCATGCTTTTGAGAAAAACAAAGCTTCAGTCTTTCTTGATTTTTTTCTTTTTTTGCCCCTTCTCCCAGGCTTCCTCATCTCTGAGCTACAGGCCATCTAATCTAGGGAAAGAAACAATAGCATATGCCAGTCTTTCAGCACAAGCATGGAGTTGCCTGTAGTAAATGCTCTTAGCAACCAGCTGGAGAACCCTCCAGAAGCAAACAGGCCTTTGTGTAACGTTCTTATCTAACTATCCAATACATAGACACACACACACACATTCACAAAAACCATGGCATATAATTCAAAGACAGGAAGAAGTAAGAAATGCGGGGAGCTGTCTGACAAAACTATTATCTACAGTAAGTAATTTGATCAGCTCAACCAAGGAATCTTATGAGCAGGTTACTTACAGCAACAGCTGCTGTCTCTGTCCCTGGGGACAGATGCTCCTGACCTATAATAGCTCTTCTATTCAGAGTCTCTGCTCTTTCTTTCCTTCTTCTTCTTCTTCTTCTTCTTTTTTTTTGAAATTAAAATTGAATCCAGGAAAGCTTTAGCCACACAGCAATGGGAGGAGGCTGGAGGAAGAGTACAATTAACTCTGTGTGTGAATGAGTGGAAAAGTACCAAGAAAACTAGTTACACATGGACCCTCAGCAGTTGTGCTCATGGAAAACTAAACTTTCAGGTAATAATAATTTCATGTCAAAAATTATTCTTGGTTGAAAGGATTTTTGCAGAAGAAATTCTGCTCAGGGAAGGCCCAAACGAGGCTCCTTTCATGTCCCCAAGAGCTAGGACAGAGACAGATGCTCAATCCATCATGCAGTACCCGAGTCTTGAACTGTCGACTTGCTAGCCTTCCAGCTAACAAGGTGAGCTTCTTAACCACTGAGCCACTGCAGTCCCAAATTTCAGGTGAACGTATAGGGTGAGATCTACAGGAGTGCAGATCCATTACTGGAGTGGCCATATGTTCTACATAAGTCACCCTTAGCTTGAAAGCCAGTTGCATCTGACTCTGTTTATAGCCAAAGAGCCAGTTCTGTCTGCAGCTCCTGACATTCCCGTGGGCATTTGGCAGGCATGACTGCCATTCAGCACTCGGGTGTAAGCCACTGTAGTCCCCTATGTTCTACTTAATGTAAGGCAATACAATCTAAAGAGCAAGGGATGGATGGTTTTTTTATTTCAAACCTGGAAGATATGCAGCTCTCAAGAAATTATTGGGAAAACACCCATCTTTCCATGCCATTAGTAATACTATATTTCTGGTCCAAATCTGCTTTACATTATTTGCAACTACCAACCTTGTGTCTAAATTCTAAAAGCATTAATTATCTCTACAGCAAATAAATTCCTTTCCTTTTTCTTCTGATGCATGAGGGAGGTGGATGAAAATATCTACTACCACCTCAGGATAGAGTTAAAAGCAGTTAAAAGTTTTCCATACATGCAGGATTTGACACTGAGACTGCAATGGACTGCTGCAGCCTTGAGGATATTGACAAGGTGTGCCTTCACAGCCAGTCCATCTGGCATGGCTTCTTCTGCCTCCATGAACATTGGGAATTAGAATAGTGAAGTGGTTCCTCCTCTGCTCATTTTGCCATTGAGCCCAAAGTGAAGGTTTCCAGTGGCATTTCCACCACTGAGAGAGACCATCACCCCACATAGGCTCATCTGCTCATAACTGTTAGCCCCTTTAGGGAGTCAGGTTATTTACCAGCACCCAATATTCGGCATTGAGTTGCTGGTTGTACGGTCTACTCCATTATTGTAGCAGGATATCTGGCCAGACCAGAACAAATAATACAAATACTGAACGAATAATAGAAAGCATGGCTAGTCTCCCATATGCTTTACAGTCTGTAATTACATCTTCTTCCGTAGAAAGAATGTATACACAGTAAATGTCTCTGCCCAACATCTGGTGAGTTCCTTGAAGAAGTAACATGCTCAAAGCGACTTAAATATTTTTCTCCATTTTGTTCCATGATAAAGCTTTTAAAGGCTTTTAAACGCTGAGCAACAAATAAGGGCATCTGCCTCAGTCACCTGCTCTGCAGACTTGTGTCTTCATTGACTGCATATAAGACTGTACCAAATGGGATGAATTTATTGACATTTCCTTTTGTGGGAAATTACTTAGATTCAAATGGAGTCAACCAGCATAGAACTTAGTTCCACAGCCCACATCTGTAGCGAGCAGTCTTGCCTGCTTTACCAGGAAGCAAGAGAAGGAGAGACCCACAACCTGTTGATGAATTCTCCAAACAGCGGCAAGGGAACTCTGGAGATATCATTGAGGGAAGTCACTTTTCCATATTGTGAGAAAGTGGCAGGTATTGGATGGGGTAGAAAACACCTTACCTAGATTCTATTCCAAAACTGGTAGCACTAATGCCCAATATTATAATCTACAACAGTGGTCCCCAACCTTTGGGGTTTGGACTTCAATTTCCAGAAGCCTAAGTCAATTCCTCATAGCACTGATCAGCCAATGTACTGACTTGGACTTCTGGGTTTTATTTTAGGTTTAGGTTTTATTTTTGTTTTTATCAGGATGTAAGCCGCCCAGAGTCGGGTCCTCCCGATTGGAGCGGGGTATTACATTTAATTAATTAATTAATTAATTAATTAATTAATAATAATAATAATAATAATAATAATAATAATAATAATAATAATAATAATAATAATAATAATAATAATAATAATAATAATAATAATAATAATAATAATAAGGATGGGGACCACTGCTCTACACTATTTTAATCCAATATTTAACCTTCCCTGGTTCAGCCTTGCAATTTGCTTTCCTCTACTCCCCTCCATTTTCTCCATTATGTACCTTCAGATACAAAAAAAGATTCAAAAAGCTACTGAAAGAGGGCTGGTACTTTAGCATGACATGTTTTCAACTGCTTAGCTAGATTCTGTTAGATTTTAATGCATGCACACACATCCACCCACTTTTAATTTCTTTTCTGTATTGTTTGAAATATTGTTTGAAATAGGTTTGCACTTTTAAAAATGTATTGAAATAAAAGAAGAAATTCTCTCAAATTCTCTTTCGCTTGAAGGCCTCAAGAGGATAACTGCCAGTGAGTATTCTGAATTCATGAAGACCAAAAAGAATCCAGAATTCATTCTGCCCTCTGTGAGGGAAAATATATGCTCCTGTATACAATTCACTCTCATACACCCTACTATTTCTCAGCTTCTGTGGAGATGTTTTATTCCAGGGAACTTTTCTTGCTCTCCTCAGGAGACATTGGAAGTTCGTGGGGCCTAATAATAAAGATTAGTTTTGCACTGCAGTTTCTTTCCGTAGCTAGAAAATTGGGACACTATTACCAGCTCATTTATGCTTTTTACCTCTCTTGTGGAAGCACCCAAAATTCATATGAGCATTCCTCATGGCCATGTTGTGGCTTACAATCCTTGACTTCAGTGTCCCTATAGGGTTTCAATGGTAATATAGTTGCTAAAAATAAATGACAGAAAGAAACTATACCTGTACTAGGCTTCATGAGATACAGAACTCCATCCCCTTCCCCTTCCTCCTCTTCTTCTTCCATGTCCAGATCAAATTTTGGACTGCCAAAATGAAGCCACCTTCTTGGTTTTCTCGTCAGCCATAATTAAATCACTGTTGGTACATGTTTCTGGTAGTAATCAGTGGACCAGTAAATGACCTAAATCCTGTCTCTTCACATTCACACAGCATGTTGTTATCTACCAACAGCCCCCATTTGAGCATGTTGGTCTTGCATTTAGGGACTTGGTCCCTCATCCTTCTCCGGATCTGCCAAGTGACTTAGATGAGGTTGCATTCCTCAACCTTTAATGTTATTCTTTGCCCAGTTAGCGCCTTCCTCCATCATTCTAGTTTCGTTTTGCCCTTGAGTTCCCTCAATAATGTTTGTTCTTGCCATAAAGCAGTTCCTAGATTTGAACCAGAAGACTTGAGGCACCTTTCAGAGGATATTGATGGACATTCTCTTGTTTAGTTCTACAAAACTAAAAGGAGGTTAAAAGAACAAGTTTTAAGACAAAGGCCCATCTAGGCCATTTTGCCGACCAAGGGAAACCAGGAAAGGTCACAGCTGATGTTCACAGTTCATATTATTTTCTCAACAATAAATTCAAAGAAAACAAAAGTACCTGTATTGTAGCATCTAAGTGTAAAATGTTTATTTCAGTGTGTGCTTCAATGGATTACAACTCACTTCCTGAGACATACAAGGTGTCTTAAAGATGCCACAACATCTTTCTCTCTTTTTTTTTAAACAATGTTTTTGTTGTTGTGAACCACACTAAGATGTTAATGCTTCTGGAGACTGCTACAATCACGTTTCTTTCAGTAAACGAGACAGAAAACCTTGAGATTTTGATGTTACTTTTTAAATATAACTCATTACTTTATTTAGTGTGTGTGCTCAGATAGCATGGATTAGGGTCAACCTGGCTCACAGTTTTGGCTCACAGATCACTGGGCGGGGGGGGGGGGGGGAGGGTTTGATCCCATTGGACCATGTTACAAGCAGCCCAAAATGCAAGCTACAGTATTTCTCTTTCTAATTTCAGACTTGTTGGCATTCAGAAATCGCACAATATTTTCCAGCTCTATTCAAACATTGTTGAAATGGTAGCCATGTTAGTTTGTGCAAGCATACCAAAGACAAAAAAAAAAAACCCGTTGTGGCACCTTAAAGACTAACTACTGTATTTCATGAATCAAGTGCAGTTTGTCTGATGAAAGGACTCCATTTCCGTTGGTTCCTATTTAAAAGTCATCTTTTTATCAATTCTTTGGCATTTGTAGTGTAGAATAGGAAAGAAAGAAGCATACACCCTTGATCTGTGATTCATTCCTGTATTTTGCCTCATCTAGGCTTAAACACAGATTCAAAGCTTGAAAAGTTACTTTTTAAAATACATATTGACTTATTCCTGTTACTTGTAATGTTGGCAGTATCTGAAAAGTATCTTGTTGCCATTACTTGTTACAATCCTAGGTGGAAAACATTTGCTTGTTGTGTTGCTTACTACTTTTTGTTGCTTTTAAAAATATATAAGATCTCAATATAATATATTTTGAACTAATCCTTTTTTTTGGGGGGGGGGGAATATGCATAAAACTTGAAAAATCCCTATTAAAATATCTGTCAAAATGTTATAAGTCACACTTCAAAGTACCATTTTACAGTAACTAGGAAATGTCACTCATTACAAGAACGAAGTAGTTTCATTTATGTTCATTGTTTTACTTTTGAAGTGTAACTTTGCAACACTTTTGTTATTTAGAAAAGTAACTAATTACAGGCAACTACACTGTCTATAATATTACACCCAATCCCTATGCAAGTTTTTGTCCTATTCAGAGATCCCCATTCAACATGTAGATATCAAGACAGACCAGATAGTGTAAAGCTGGGGCTAGAGCAGGTGTCAGCAAACTGGGCTCTCCAGGTGTTCTTGGACTTCAATTATCAGAAGCCCAAGTCAGCATTCCTGCTGATCAGGGCTTCTGGGAATTGAAGTCCAAGAACACCTGAAGAGCCAAGTTTGCTGACTCCTGGGTTACAACCACAGCCATGCTGCCCTTTGCTTTATAGCAGGGATCCTCAATCTAAGGCCTGTGAGCCAGATCCAGCCCACAGCACCAAATCATCTGACCTACACCATTGCTCTAGCCCAGGGGTGCTCAAACTATGGCCCGGGGGCCGAATCTGGCCCCCAACACCAATTATCCAGCCCACAAAGCCCTTGTCACTCCTGGAAGCAGAAGCAAAACACACCATACGGGTGCATTTTACTTCCGCTTCCAGGAGTGATGAGGGCCTTGCGGGTCAGATGAATTGGCGTAAGGGGGCTGGATATGGCCCCTGGGCCATAGTGACCAACTCCCTGAGCCATGTGACTGGCCCACTGCCCTAAAAGTTTGGGCACCCTTGCTCTAGCCACTACTTCAATCCTTGTCACCTCTGCTTGGCTTGGCTTGGCATGTCCCTAATGGCACTCCGCTCTGCTACAGAGCATCATTAGGGAGTCACCAAGCCAAGCAGAGAAGACAAAGATTGAGGTGGCAACGGAAGTGGTGATGGAAGTGGCTGCAAGAGTGTTTCCAGCAGCGTGGGCATGTTTCTTTCACCCACATGATGCAGCCGCTCCAGGCCAGCAAGCAGGGGAGCAGTGTGTGTATATGTGTGGGCTTTTGGATGTGTGGTGGGCTCAGGGTGGTTGTTACTACCAATGCCAATGCCAATGCCAACACCTTTGGCAGCAGTGATGGTGGCAGTCCAACCCCTAAACAGTCTGAGGAAGTGTGACCCAACCCCCGGCTTAAACAGGTTAAAGAACCCTGCTTGATAGAAACCAGCTTCATACAATTAGGTGTAGATGACTTTGCTTGTTTTTATCTTTTGTTTTCATGGCACCTTCTTGACTGTCAAAATATAGCTAGTAATTTGTCTGTTTTGTTTGTTTTATTTTGTAAAGCACAACCTGCATAGCTGGATCGGTAATGAAAATATAACCAATAATGTAAACAATGTCACCTTTAATGAAAACCTGGACACAGATGAAAATCCAACAGATAAATATTTTAAATACAGTATATGTATTTTCAACAGAGATTATAAAATAGCAACATATGGACAAACTCAGAGAATAAAGATGGCATGAAGATTGGTTTGGATGGGCCTGGAAGTGCAGATCTATTTTTAGGGGAGGGGCGAGAGAAAGGGATTTTACAATGTGAGCCACTTGCAATATTGATGAAAACAGATGCCCTATTTCCAGGGCTGTATTTCCCCACCCCCAGCCTCTGCAACAGCAGTGTCATTAAGACAAATGGTAAACATTTCTTCTTGTCTCAAATCTGTCAGAAACTTCTACTTCCATGACATTTAACTCAGAAGAGGAAGCAAAATATGTTTTGGTTTTTTTCTCCTTGCTGGCTGCCTACAAAGACAGAGAATTTGAAAGAGTTTTGTTTTTCTTTTTCTTTTGTGGTTTTGCTTTCTTATTTTTTATTATTCTTAATCTGCAGCCTGCTATTGTCATATTAAACACCTAGCCTCAAAAGGAAGGAAGGGTGAGTGATAGAAAGAGGTGGGAGAGAATGAGATGGGAGGAACTCACACAGGCATGATTGGAAGATGTTCATTGCCTGATGAATCAATCTGTTATGAAGTCATGATTCCTCCACCCCCTCCTGAGCACCTCTATGAAATCCTTTTTCGTTTGCAACTCCACAGGCAATTATTAACATCTGGATATTAAAAGCAATAACACCTGCAAGGAAATTCTTCTTCAACTGGATACTGCTGGAGACCAGCTAAAGGATCCAGATATATAGACATCACCATAAAGATATCTATGGGTAACCTTACAAATATAAGTAATATAGAAGATGCAGATGACACTGATAAAGAGCAAGAATGAGTAACTTTGAAGATCAAAGCAAGTTCCTTTCCCCTAATACACCATGGGCCATATATATAATTTTAAATTTATTTTTTCAGGCTTTTAAATTCCAAAATTGAATAGAAGTGCATGTCCACTTTAAAGCCACTCCCAGAAAAGGGGCCCCCATACAAATTAAAGCAAGGGCCAACACTTTGCTCTAAAAAAGTACTGTTATTCTTGGAGGCATTTTAAAACTACTGATTCTGCTTTTTGGATTAAAAAAGGAGTGCTGTAGTTATTTTGTAGGCAGCTGCTTTGGTGGAGGTGGTGAATTCCAAGGGATACAAAAAGTATTCAAGCTATGTACAACCTGCAGAGAGTTAAAAAGTTAGAGAGAAATTTAGCTTATTAGCTAGCTAGCCAGAGATCCTAACAAATCAAACACTGATTTGCTTTGCAATCATGTTTTGTTCAGTTCACTGGTGCATTTAAGCTGCCTATATGCTTGTGAGCTCATATTTAATAGTCTCCAACATAAGAACACCTGGAATACAGGTAGCAGCACACATGTATTGGGTAAGTTACATAGGTAACTATGAACGAAACTGACCAGTCAGGTTGCTTTGCCAGAATGTGAAATGCAAACAGCAGCCATCTGTTCTTAGTCATCGAAACAAAAGACAAGGTCTGCTCAAAGTCTGTGCACCCTGGTATTTTATCTGTTTTACTCTGGTGAGGAAATATCTGCTCAAAGCATTTTTTGCCTTAAAACTCAGATTTGTCAGAAATGACATTTCCACAAGAAAATGTCTTTTCCTACAAAGCTTCCTGTCAGAGATTTCTTGCTGATGGGCTCAGCTTTGCTTCATGGTTCGAAGGCTTTACCAGCTGAAGGAGACCAGGTTTGGCATCTTGGAAAACGTAGTCAAGTGACCCGTTAAATAAGTTGGAATTTAAGCCCAACAAGATTGGGGCATGTTGATCAGGAGTTCTTGTTAAGGACACTGCGAGAAGAGGGGAAGCAAGGCTAGAGAGACAGATACGAAAGTCAGAAGAGAGAATGGAGTTTAGCGGGTGTTCATACTAGAATGGTGGAAAGATGCTGACGTTGACTGGGGAGTATTCTGCACTGAAAGAGAAACCTGCTAGCAATCCTCTCTTGCCTCCAGCCGGCAGGTTGGCACAGTGACTGAAGAACCACTGGAAGGTGAATAGGAAGTGGTAAGAGTCCTAGCTAGGCCAAGGGAAGTTGCAAAGTTTGCTTCTGCCACCCATTTATACAAACCTTTGCTGCAAGTGACATGCCCCACCATGCCTTGCAGGACATGGATTCAGGGGAATCCAAGTGGTGCTAATAGGATCTCTGAATGGGAAAAAGGCACAATTTGACTCAGCCCTTGGAGACTGTAGGAAACGGACCAAGGTTACTTTTTTGAGAACTTTCCATCTTGACTTAAAGCATTTTGTGATTTTTTTTCAATGGCATGCCTTGTAATTGCTCATATTTTAAAAGTAAGGCAAGGTTTTTCTTTCAGAACATACAACAAATCTCAGAAATCTAAATTTCTGAACAAAGTATGTTTTTGCTAAACTACAAACTAGATGGTAGAGTTGGTATATTATTAGAAGCTGAGCTCCCTCAAATAGTATGAGATATCTGCTCATCTTAGTCAGAGGTTGCGGTGGCTCAATGTTTAAGAAGCTTGCATTGTTAGCTGGAAGGCTGACAAATCGGCAGTTCAAGACCCAGGTACTGCACGATGGATTGAGCACCCATCTCTGTGCCAGCTCTTGGGGGACATGAAAGGAGCCTCATTTGGACATTCCCTGAGCAGAGTTTCTCCCACAAAAATCCTTTCAACTCAGAATAATTTCTGACATGAAATTATTATCTTAGCATCACCTTGCCTCACATGCTGCAAAATTTTTGCTGCTTTTCTTTTGCCATTGGTTGTCTGGAGGTAAGCATGAGCTTCATTTGCCAATATGATGCAGAGCATTGAAGGAAATATGTGGCTTGAGGGGAAGCATTGTAATAAAATGAAATACATATTTCCTTAGCAGGTGACATTATCTTCATTTACTATGACCCTCAAGAGGTGTAGATGATTTTTTTTAGCGCAAATGTTAAAATCGCCAGCATGTTTTTTATCCTTATATTCAGATGAAACTATAACTCAGTGATAGAGTATATGTTTTGCATACAGAACACCCCCAAATCCAATCCCTCACATTTCTAGACAGAGCCAGGAAAAACAGTGTGGAAAATCCAAAGAGGCATCATCTGTACCAAAGCTAGCCCAAGCCAGCCTCATGAGGCTGTTTACCCTGTTCCTTTGAAATAATTGTGCACTCGGCATCCATTGTTCTAGATATTATAGCGTTCGTTGTCATAAGCAGAACTGCTGCCACAGACAGCAGAAAGCAGCTCTGAGCAGAGGAAAATATATCTGAGCAAAGATGCCAATAAACTTCATTTGCTCGTATTTGATTTCTGAACAGGAAAGCACAAGACTAAATTGCCTGTAAAATGACAGCTGCTGTGAGTGAAGCTGCCTGTGAGGGAAATATTAAACAAGCCCTCTTCAACCCATGCACACACCCAAAGGGGAAATAGCCTCAAAATGTCAAAAGATGGACAGGGAAAAAAAAGATAATTAAGACACATTTTTTAAAAAATAGAGAGTAGGCTAGATTAACTGGAATTGCATGTTCTCCTAGGTAGACCTACCTGTCTGTCAGTCATGGCCTTCAGCATCGAGTTATTACTGAGATAGGGCTGAAACATCCAATCAAGAGTTGGCATGTGCAGAATAATTATAATCAACCTTTGAGAAAACTAAAATATAACTAGAAGAGGTTACCCTGATCACTGTGAGTTGGATATGCAACCAGTCATTCATTTGCAGTCACCATCATTAAGACTGAACCAAGATATGTTGGCACCTAAGAACACTCCCCACTCAGCAAAATGACGCTATGTAGAACCATCATGAGTAGAAGTTTTATAAAGAGGTATTTTGGGGTAATGAGCTCAGATGTATGAGATCAGATATATTGGGGGGGGATGTTCTAGGAGGGGTAAAAATATTTCAGGAGGGGCAACAATGTCACACTCACATATATAACATTGGCATTACAGGCTGGTGGTTGGAGGGTGGGGGTGGCTACTGCCCTGCCTCCAGCTGTACTTGGACTTCAATTACTAGAAGCCCAGACTCCCCTCAAGGCTTAGGTTCCCCATCCCTGGGTTATGGCCTCCTACCATCAGTGTGCTTGGTTGGAATAGACTACACATGTAGAAACACTTGTATTTAAAGCTACTTCACATGAAGGAAGAATCTGCTTATTCATGGCTGTTATGTGCGTTGTGTGTGGAGTAAATGGCTGGATTACAGCTGCTATCCATACTGGCAAAAGTTGGCAGAGTTACGCCCACTCCTAGATCTGGACTCCTTGCTCATGATCACACACACACTGATCACCTCCAGACTTGATTACTGTAATGCGCTCTACATGGGGCTGTCCTTGATGACCATTTGGAAGCTGCAACTGGTCCAGAAACCAGCTGCCCAGGAAGTGATGGGTTGCGGGTGGTACACATGTGCCTCACCACTGCTTCGGGAACTGCACTGGTTGCCAGTGTGTCTCTGGGTACAATTCAAGGTGCTTTAAAGCTTCGCATGGTAGTGGGCCAAGATAGTTAAGAGACCACATCTCTTGGTCGCGCTTGTGGATGATCTCTGGAGAGAGTGGGACATGGATCATCCATCCGTCCTTGCTCTTCTTGACCTCTCAGCAGCTTTTGATACTGTCGACCATGGTATCCTTCTGGGAAGGCTCCTAGGGTTTCAGATCCAGGGCACTGTGTGGTCCTGGTTTTCCTCATATCTGAGGGGCTGGACCAGTCGGTGTGGTTGGAAGGTGAGAGGTCTAGCCATAGGCCCTTGCTTCAGGGCTCGGTCCTTTTGCCTCTCCTATTCAATAGCGACATGAAACCGCTGGGTGAGATCATCTGTTCCCACAGGGTGAGGTATCATCAATATACTGATGATACCCAACTGTATTTCTCGGCACATGGAGATCCAAACGATGCAGCGGAAATCCTTTCCAGGTGCCTGGAGGCTGTTAGGGTCTGGATGGGGGACAATGGGCTACAACTGAATCCTGGCAAGACTGAGTGGCTGTGGGTCAGGGGTCCACCCAGCGGTTTCATGCGTTATCTCGGGAGTTACCATCTTTGGTTCTGGATGGGGCAGTTTTGCCCCAAACAGACACAATGCGTAATCTGGGGGTCCTCCTGGACTCACGACTACTGCTCAAAGAGCAGTTGGCAGTTGTGGCCAGGAGGGCTTTTGCACAACTTTGTGTGATACGCCAGTTATGCCCGCTCCTAGATCAGGACTCCTTGCTCATGATCACACATGCTTTGGTCACCTCCAGACTTGACTATTGTAATGCACTCTACATGGGGCTGCCCTTGGTGACCATTTGGAGGCTGCAACTGGTACAGAATGCGGCTGCCCGTGTGGTGATGGGGTGCAGGCGTTATGCTTGTGCCTCACCATTGCTTCAGGAGCTGCACTGGTTGCCAGTGTGCCTCCGGGTGCAATTCAAGGTGCTGGTAATTACCTTTAAAGCCCTACATGGTAGTGGGCCAGGATACTTAAGAGACCGCCTCACCCCAAGGACATCTGTCCGTCCCACCAGAGCGGACCAGAGAGGCTCTCTGTTTGTGCCATCAGCTAGAGAGGCTCATCTCTCTGGCACTAGAAGGAGAGCTTTTTCTGTGTCCACTCTGGCCCTTTGGAACCTCCTGCCAAGTGAGCTGCACCTCCAGACAGAGCTGCTGTCCTTTCGGAAGGGTGTAAAAACCTGGCTGGCAGGTCAGGTCTGGGGTACTGGAAGCACAATAACCTCAGACTTCTGGTTGGTTTGACCAACTTCAGGAATTGTGTAAAAACATGGCTGGTGGGGCAGATATGGGGTACTGGCCACACGATGACCCAAGCCTGTTGGTTGATTTGATTCCACCCTCTCTCTTAATCTTTCAATTTTCAATCTTTTAATTTTTAACTTGTTGAATTCTTCTAATATTTTAACCAAATTTTTAACTTTGTGGGATTGTTGTGGTTTTAATATTGTTCTATCACATCATGTTACTCCACCCTGAGTCACTCTGCGAGTAGGGTGGCATATAAATGTGAATAAATGAATAAATGAATGAATAAATAAATAAATAAGATGCTCTGGTGGAGGGAAAGAAACACAATGTTGAGTATAACTCAACCAGCATGACCACTAGCTTTGCTGGGTGGAGGCCTCTGAAAGTTGTATTAAACCAACACAACTAGCTATTTAAAGTGGTGTTTTGACTCCCTTACACATTTTCCAGCAGTGAGCATCAGGACAGCAGATGGAGGAGGCAGATGTAGAGAATCATTAGGTTATTAACCATCTTCTCACCAATTGTGAGAAGCCTTGTAGTTCTATGTGAAAGATACTAGTTCTGTCTGACTTTGCATTTCTGCACACGCATTAGCATATGAAAAGTTTAGGCAAATAGCTATTCATGTCTGTTTCCTTTCTGGGTAGTGAAGAAGTATTCACCCTAGAGCTTAGGTACTCACTGCTATAGTACTATATTCCTGGCATTTCTGATCCATATTTATTGATATCTGCATCCCACATTGCCTCCAAGGATCTTTGATCCTTATATCTTTCATTTCCTCCAAAGAACTCCAGGGGGAGTTATAGCTTGTGATGTAGATTAAAATGGCAAGGTATTTCATTAACAAAGAGATTTTTCTCCTCCCATAATATAGGGCTAGAACTTTATAAATTCCAAAGCAATCCACAGAGATCTAGTGGGGGTGAGTGGGAATACAGCTCTTAATAACAAAATGAATAGGGGTGGGAGTTTGTTTGTTTGTTTGTTTGTTTGGGCAGTTTGGTGTTACTGCTGTCAGTCATGGAGCTCATAAGATGCTCCTTTTATTTCATTACAAAGTATTGAACCATCCTTTCCTATTGTCTTGCATACCAGACGACTTAAGCTCCCATTACCACAGTCAATCTGGTTCTTGGTCATAGTGACTGGCTATGGTGAGAATTTTAGCCCAACACATCTGAAGGACATCATGTGGGGCCAACTCTACTATAGGGTGGCTGTCCTGGGCAGCAGATGCTGATACTGCCCCACCACCAGTAGGATTCAACTGTCAGAATACATCTACATCGCACAGTGATAACCATTTGATTCTGCTTCAACTGCCATGACTCTATCATATGAAATGGTGGGATCTGTAGTGGTGATTTATTTAAAATCTTCTGTTGTTATTTAAGGCAGTACAACAGAGCTTTCTGGCAGAGAATTCTAAGTACAGTGGTGCCTCACTTAAAGAGCATAATGCGTTCCACAGGATTGCTCTTTGACTTTAAGGGAGTTTGCTCTTTAAGCGAAACACAATTGTAAGTGACCAATTGGGGGGGGGGGATTGCGAACCCCGATTTATTTGTTAAGTGAGTTTTTGGTTGGTTTTATTTGTTAAACGAAGTGAACATTCAGAGAAAATGCTGCTCTTTAAGCGAGTTACTCTTTAAGCGAAACACTCTTTATGCGAGGTTTGACTGTACCTTATTAAAGGTAAAGTTCACCCTTGCTTGAAAGCCAGTCTTATCTGATTCTAGGGTTCAGTGTTCATCTCTGTTTATAGAAAAAGAGCCACCACTGTCTGCATCTGCAGATGTTTCATGGACATGTGGCAGGCATGATTAAACACCAGATTGCATAGAATGCTGTTTATCTTCCCAATGAAGTGGCATCTATTTATCTACTTGCAATTTATTGCTTTCACCCTATTAGGTTGACAGGAGCTGGGACAGAGATGGAAGCTCACTCCTTCATACAGCACTTTGGTCTCAAACTGCTGACCTACCAACTTTCCAGTCATCAAGTTCAGTGTCTTAACCACGAAACCACCACAGTCTAAGTACCTTATCAGACTACAAATCCCATAATTCCCTTGAAAGCAGCTATGGTTGTTAAAATGGAATCAAATTGCTATAATTGTGCAGTGTGGCTGTGCACTTAGAAATGGTCTAGTGCAGGGTTTCCCAATCTTGGATCCCCAGGTCTTCTTGGACTTCAATTATCAGAAACCCAAGTCAGCACACCAGCTGATCAGGGCTATTGGGAATTAAAGTCCAAGAACATCTTGGGTCCCAAGTCCAAGAACATCTTGGGATGTCAAAAATTTTACCACCCCACCTTGATGTCATCACAGTGTGGGCAGAGCTAATGTCATGACATCATGATGTCATGGGTGGGGCCAAAGAAAATAATAAAATAATAAAATAAAAATAAGCACACACACACCCCTCAACCCACGCACCCACCCACAACACAAACCCGTAAATAAATTAAATAAATAAATAAATAAAAATTACATTAAAATACACCCACCCACCCACCCCAAACACAAACCCATCACTTACCTGTTAGTATAAGTGCCTGGGCAGCACCATGTTGCAAGATGGATATGGTCATTGTACCAGTTCTCTTGGATAATATGCCTTAATGTAAATGTAAAACAGCTGTTCCTCCTTAAGGGTTCTCCAATTGGAACAGCAATTGGAATAGCACAGGTGTAGCTTATTGATGAGGTAACTCCAAGACTTTGCTTAAAAACCCCAAGCCAGGCTGCCAGGCCTTTTTAGTAACTGTGGTAGTATGTCAATACTGTATAGGTAAAGGTATTAAATACACATTAAAATACACACAGACACACCACATCCAAAGGTGAGTCACTTACCCTGGGGAGTAGGCTATAGGGAGCTTCAGGATAGCAGCTTCTCTTCCTCCTCCCTGCTTGGGAGGACAGCAAGGAGGCCATGCATACGTACCAAGCACTGTAGGCGTGCATGCACACCAAGTGCTTGGCGTGCATGCACAGTGGGGGAAGCAGTGGAAAGGTAAGCCACATAGGTGGTTCCCCCCAAAAGCGGCTACCGGTTCTCTGGGACACTGGGAACAGTTACTACCGGTTCTGGAGAAGTGGTGAGAATCTGTTACATCCCATCACTGGTCCCAAGGTTGGGAAACCATGGTCTAGTGTCTCTTTTGTCTCACAGCAAGGAAATGTGTTGAGTTTGACCTCCATTTGTAATAAATGCTTCCAAATAAATGCTCTTCTCTTTGATAATTGCTTTCTCTCTCTTTTTCTCCCTCCCCAGCATGTTCTATGTAATTACCATCAATAATTTGCAAAATGGTTGCATATTTCGCATTAATGTTCTTATATTTGTACAATTGATGGCAACTAAAGAAATATTTGGGAATGATGGGAGGAAAAATAAAAGCTAAGCATGTGGAACTCTCTTTGTTCGTGTGCCTCAGGTTACACTGAATCATGGAGAGTTCAGTCAAATGAAAAATGAATTTGGCATTTTCATTCTTCTCCCACTAAGCTGCAGATTATGAAATGATCCTATCCTTTCTTACTTAGTTCTCTAGGGAGAGACCATGTTACTGTCATTGGACTGATAAATTCAAAAAGCCACCAGGTGAAAAATGTCTTTACTTTAAACCTGGTGATCCATAAGTGCTGATTCTGCTACAGTTTTATCCTTCTTCTTTCATGTCCAGATCCAACTTTAAGCTGCCAAAGTTGGTGGACATTCAGAGGATGTCTATAGTGGAACAGCATACTCTAGAGATGCTTGGGGCCAAAGCTGATGTACGCAATGTGGATGTTTGAGTTCCCCATGTATTACAAACTTATAAAGGCTTAAAACTTATACAGCTCTTGGTAGGGTCCAAAAAGACAGATAAAATTAAATCATAGAGGTAGGGAGAAATGATGTTGAGGTAGCGGTCTGCTGTAGCTTTGGGAGTAGGAAATTGCCAATTTTCTTCTGTTTTCATTATGGCACTCCAGACTAACTGCATTTACATTTCAGAACTTTTTGTGTAGGCTTCTGTTCTAGCAAAAAGTATACTTGGATGTGCACATGTTGTGACATTTGTGATCTTAGAGATGGCTTACATTACCATATATTTGGGATGAAAAAAATTGGAAGCTCTCTTTTGTAATGAACATGGGAGAAAGTGAAGCAGATTAATCCATTTAGATATACAGTTGTACCTCGCTTAAAGAGCATGAGTTCCACATGATTACTCTTTGAGTTTGCTCTTTAAGCGAAACACCATTGTAAGTGACCAATTGTGGGTGGGATTGCAAACCTCGATTTATTTGTTAAGTTAGTTTTTTTATTTGTTTTATATGTTAAGTGAAGCGAACATTCAGAGAAAATTCTGCTCTTTAATCGAGTTACTCTTTAAGTGAGGTGCTCTTTATGCGAGGTTTGACTGTATGTCTTTAAGGCTTATCTCTTGAAACTCTGCTTTGGAATCATTGTATTCTATCCTGTGTGTAAAGATTATTTAAAAATCATCTTCATCTCCCACCCTTTATTATTTCTCATATTTAACAGCTATGGCGCAAGCAACTACAGTATAATTCTCTCTGGGAAAGCCATATTTATTGCATTTGACCTCTCCAGATGTTTAAGAGTTTTGTTTGGTTCATTTTTAAAATAAAAACTTACCCAAAAAAATGGTAAGCATATCAGAGATTGGGGGTAGGGGAGATTAGTTTTTAAAACACTACACTATTTTTTCACTTCCTCCTCCTCTCAGAACTGGTATCCCAGATTTTATTTATTTATTTAGATTTGTATGGCCACCCACTCATCGAAGCGACTCAGGCAGCTCACAATCCTATTGCACATAACCTTGTATAGAAGACCCAACACACCATTAAAACCATTAAAAACCTTACATATAACACATTATAAAATCTTCGTGGCAAATAGACAAACAAATAGCCTTAAAACCCAGATGGCAATTAGCATGTTCATATCAGCCAACGGCTGTTCCTCTCTCAGCTCCCCACACCTGCTGGGGAGGTGTTCACCGTGGCATTCTGAGAATTGTAGTTCCAGCCTGTAAACTCTTGGATTTACCACAAGAACATTGTTTCCATTTTGCAGAGTGCTCATTTGTGTACTTGGTTTACACAGGTTGTCTAACTAGTCATGTGCCCAGAGACATGGTAGACAGCCTCCAAAATATCAAAAGCTACTTGTGCAGTTGCCACTCCATGTGTGGTGAATGAAACAAGTTATTGGCTCATAAAACCTTTCTTCTCTCTTAACTATATATGTGTGTGAGAGAGTGTATGAATGAAAGAGAAGAACTTCCATGGGTGTGTGTAGTAAGAAGATCATTCAAGATCATTGCCTTTCTATATGGAGTGTCCCACTTGCATGGTACTCTTCACCACCAGAACAACAGCCATCAGAACCATCTACTGTACTGCTGT
The DNA here is from genome assembly GCA_030440675.1 of Furcifer pardalis. Lineage (NCBI taxonomy): Eukaryota > Metazoa > Chordata > Lepidosauria > Squamata > Chamaeleonidae > Furcifer > Furcifer pardalis. The sequence continues at coordinate 81,327,210 of CP126892.1, forward strand.
CTCGCATGATGAAGTTGGAAGACAACTTCAGTTTTTTTCCAGGTAGGAATGTGACTCAACCCTAAGTGTCAGGTGCTGGTTAACTAACCTGACAACCCTAAGGACGAACAGCCTTGGGTGGTGAAGTCTACAGGGAAGGGTGATGGCTCCCAAGTGGATTAAATCCCAATTGAATTCATCTTGATGGAGGGCAGCAGCTTCAGCAATACTGACCTAGAGCTGAGGAGGACTTTGCATGCCAAAAGGGCTCAGGACCAGAAAGTGACTTGTGGAACTGGATCAGTGGTATGGGTGTCACGCTGTGATGCAGAAAGGAGATGAAAGGCCACTGCTTTATATTCTCAGGACAGTCTTCATGGCCAATTGCCATGAGAATCACCAATATTCAGATTTAGATATTGCAGAAGGAGGAGGAGGAGGAAAGCAAGGCTTCAGGAATGGGGAATGTTCAGCTCCCCGGGTCCTGATGAACTGAAACTTCCACAATTTCCCATCTTGGGCCATGCTGGCTAGGAGTGACAAGGGCTGCAGAAAATGGGGGCTTGTTTGCTGCAACAAGGTGGGACTGCAGTGGCTCGTCAGTGAAACGTGGACTGGAAGGTCAGAGTTCGATTCCCGAGTACTGCACAACTGAGTGAGCTCCAATTTCTGTCCCAGCTCCTGCCAACCTAGGAGTTCGAAAGCAAGTAGATAAATAGGGACCACTTAGGTGGGAAGGTAAACAGCATTCCATGCACTCCAGTGTTGAGTCATGCCTGCCACATGTCCATGGAAATGTCTGCATACACAGACATCACTGGCTCTTTGTCTATAAACAGAGAAGAAAACTGAACTCTAGAGTCAGATACAACTGGCTTTTGAGCATGGATGACCTTTACCTTTAGCTTTCTGGAACAAAATCTGGAAGGACAAAGGCAGCTCTTTCCAGAGGAAGAGATGCAATCACAGGGACTTTTGGAATAGCACCCATTGTGATTTCACTCAGTGTTTAAATAGATCTCTTTGCTTAAAGGTGCAAGTGACTTTCTTGAACCTCTGGACCTAAATCCAGTTATTAATCCCATGGTCATGGTGAGTCCTCTTGTTTAATCTGGTTTCTCCTAATTTGGAGCTAACAGTTGGATTTAGCCTTTAACATTTTATATATATGGAAAATGTGGGCTGTTTTGCGTTTTTTTTAAAAAAGAAACCTTCAGACAAAAAAGCAAGAGAGCAGAAATAAATTGTATGGGAGGTTTAAAAAATTAAAAAGATTCTCAGTTAACAAGAGCTTGGTGACTACCTTTAATATACTAAGGACCAGATCTGTTCTTATTTGCCCTTTTACAAAGCTCCTTGCAACATTTTTATCTGAAACTCTTCCTTTGTACTTCAGCATATAACGAGGAGGAAGGTAATGATCAAAGATTGGGGGGGGGGTAGAGAGAACCATGCACAATAGCTTGAAAAAAGGATTTTTTATTTTGGTATAGTAGAAAAAATCAGAGAAGGTATCCAAAGAGTGTGGCTCCAGGACCCAAATTCTGAATCCCCTGCTGAGAATCTTGAATAGCAGATGGCTGCTGAAAGCGGCTGCTGTTGCGATTGCTGCTGTTGCTGCAATGGTAAGAGGGAATTATTTGCCTGTAATTGGAGAGCGCAGCAAAGAGGGGGAGAGAAATGGACATGTTGATCGCGAGTAAGCCATCAAACATGGGCTTGAAGCCAAGCGACATGCGTTGATATAGCAGTCCATGCCCCATTTTTGAAAGTGGAAGAAAGGAGTGTGCATAGAGAGGAGAATGGAATTATTTGGGAGAAAGCAATACAAAAAGAGGGAGAGAAATGGAGGGGTATAAGATGTAAGGTACAGGTGCCTGGCAACAGGAAGTCCTTGTCCCTCTCCCAATTCCTAAGTGGAGTTGTTGTTCAGTCGCATAGTCAATTCTGACCTTTCACGACACCATGGACAACTGCACTCCAGGCATCCTTATCCTCCACCATCCTCCTCAACACGCCCAGCTTTGTGCCCATTGTGTCAACAATGCCATCTATCCATCTCATTCTCTGCTGACCCTTCTTCTTTTGCCCTCTACCTTTCCCACCATCAAGGTTTTCTCAAGTGAGTCCTCTCTTCTCATTTGATGCCCAAAGTACTTTAACTTCATCTTCAATATCTGACCTTCCAAGGAGCAGTCAAGGTTGATTTCTTTTAGGATTGACCTATTTGTTCTCTTTGCTGTCCAGGGTTCTCTCAAAATTCTCCTCGAGCACCACATCTCAAAAGCATCTATTCTTCTTAGCTCAGCTTTTCTTATGGTCCAGCTCTCACAACCATATATTATTACCATAATACCATAAGAGTATTTACTGTTTAACTCTACACAGAGAGATGTACCAATTACAGTGATGCAAGCTATAAGTGCAGGTTATATCAGTATGTAAATGTGCAGCATTTCCCTTGCCAGGAAAATTCCTGCAGTCACGTGGTGCCATGATGCAATTGAAAGAAATAATGGCTGGAATCCTATAGGTGTTCACATAAGTTTTGCATAATTTACAACAATAAACTGCAGCTATTTGATAAGGTGCTGTGGTGCGCATCAGCTGCATAATCAGGAATGTGGTTAGGCATATAACTAAGACACCTCCTCTCACCTTGCTTGTTAAACTGCAGTTAGAGACAGACCAGTGAACACTATAAACATTATAATAATATAATTTTGTGTCAGAAATTATTCTGGGTGGAAAGGATTTTTGCTGGAAAAACTCTGCTCAGAGGATGCCCGAATGAGTCTCCTTTCGTGTCCTCAAGATCTTTTCCCACTGAAGTGATCCCTATTTATCTACACTAGTACCCCGAATAACGTTATGACTTGGTTCCACAAGTCCCGTCGTTATTCGGGTTTTAACGTTGGGCGATACATTGAACACACAATGTTAAAAAAAGCCCTGTTTCCCTGGAGGCTGCAGGAAGCGAGAACATCGGGATTTGAATCCTGACATTTTGGCTTGCTGCTGCCTCCAGGGAGGTGGGAGAACTTTGGAAACAGCTTGGAGCGGGTTTCCCCACCTCCCTGGACCCGGCGGGGGGGTCAGAGCCCCCAAAATTGGTAAAAAAAACGTCCGTTTTTTTTACCAATTTTGGGGTTTCTGACCCCCCCGCTGGGTCCAGGGAGGTGTGGGGACCCGATCCAAGGTGTTTCTGGGCTTCCCCGACGTCCTGAGCCGGTGCAGGAAGCCAGAACATCGGGATTCGAAATCTGACATTCTGGCTTCCTGCACTGGCTCAGGACGTCGGGGAAGCCCAGAAACACCTCCAGAGAGATCAGAGGACCCGATCTACAGCTGCAGGGTGGCTGGGGAAGCTGACGGGGACTCCCTGTCGGCTTCCCTAGCCACCCGCCCTTGCCTCCGCAGCTGTGGGGTGGCTGGGTAAGCCGATGGGGGAGCCCCCCGTCAGCTTTCCAGCCTCCCCACCCCTGCCTCCGTAGCTGCAGGGTGGCTGGGAAGCTGAACGGAGAACCCCGTTCAGCTTTCCACCCACCCTGCTGCTAAGAACGACTGTATCGTGTAACGTTAAAATCGCGTTACTCGATACAAGATGTTTCCGAAAATCTTGTAACGTTATGCGGATTTAACGATATACGGTACTCGCATTATACGGGGTATTACTGTACTTGCAATTTCTTGCTTTCAAACTGCTAGATTGACAGGAGCTGGGATAGAGATAGGCACTCATTCCATCATGCAGTACCCGGGTCTCGAACTTACGAATTTCTGGCCTTCCAGCTAACAAGGTGAGCTTCTTAACCACTGAGCCACCACAGCCCCTTAACCATAAGCATTTAGGTTAATACATACTGCATATTATTCCATGAAGATAATCTGCACTATTTTCCAGGACAGTTTGAAAAGGATCATGTGCTGAAATATTTCCCCTTCTTCTTCGATATATTGATATCTCAAAAATCATAATCTCTTGCTCATACCCCTGTTTTTTGCAAGTCTTAATTCTGGATCTGTCTCCTATGTTAAGTAGAAAATAGGAGTACGTATAGGAAACTTTCTTACAAGATGGGTCTTCTCTTGCTCAGTCCTGCCTATACCAAGAGTAGGCAACTTTTGACTCACTGAATGTAATTGGTGTGCATCTTTCACAGCCATTCAATATGCTATCCAAGGCTGAAAGCAATACTGCAGTCTAACAACATGCAGGAGTCCAACATGGGGGTGGTGGTAGCATTTTGAGGATGACTACGTGGACATTGAGCCCACAGTTTGGTCTGCTCTCAAAATGGGTTGGCTCACACTTTTTGATGATATTATACGATGTATTTGCTATTAGAATCCATCCTGACCCCAGAAACATTCCTATTTGCACCTTTCTTTGTCCTTGTCAGGGACGACTGTATTTTAGATTAGGGTAATTTGGGATTGTTTTAGCACATGAAATCATTGGGGTTGAACCAAAGCATGTTTACCAGGTAGTTTCAATTTCCCCATAGTAGTGGTTTAAAGAGAAAGCTTAATCACTTAATGGTATGGGGCAGGCCCGTGCTGGTCATTTGGGACACAGGGACAAGTCCCAGTGTGCCCCAGTGACTGATGCACACACACACACACCGAGGCAGGCAGAAGTATGTCACCTGGCAGCTACACTAGACTTCCACCACAGCCCCCCCCCGAACTTCCAGGTGGTGGGGTGCTGCTTCTGTGGGGCAGGTATTTCAATGCACCAACCAGCCCTTCCATGGCTGGTTGGTTCATATTGGTTATCGCTGTGCACCAACCAATTCGACCTGGCACTGGCACTGCTGGCACCAACACTGCAAGCTGCAAAGAAGCCCAGTGGGTCTTTGCGGCTTGTGGTGGTGGCAACAGCAGCAGCAGCAGCAGGTTGGATTCCGAGGGAGAAGGCAGGGGATGGGAGTCAGAGGCCTCATCCCAGCAGCCATCCCAGCAGCCAGGGTCTGCTACACCCAAACCAAAGCACTGGGGAGAGAGGAGGGTTGGTGAGAGTGGCAGCTGAAGCAGATTAAAGGTCTCTTTCTCTCAACTGGGCACCACCTCTTCCTTCTTTCTGCCCCTCCCCATTGTCCAGCAGAGGTGGGGAGAGAGGAAGGTGAGGAAAGCATCTTTCTCTCTGGTTCCCCTCCATTGAGACTCCTTTCATGTCACCAAGATATTTTTCCACCTAAGTGGTCCCTATTTATCTACTTGCAGTGGTGGGCTGTCAAATTTTTTACTACCCCACCGTGACGTCATGATGTTGTGGGTGGAGCCAACATCATGACATCATGACATTGTGGGCAGAGCCAAAGGAAAAAAAATAAAAAAATAGAAAAAATAAATTCAATAAAAATTAAATAAAAATACATATTAACATTAAAATAATCAACCCACCCACCCACCCCAAACACAAACCCGTCACTTACCTAGGCAGGCAGCAGGCAGGCAGGCAGGCAGGCAGGCAGGCAGGAACTGCAGTGGTGCAGCGGCATGGTGACATACCGCAGCTGCGGCAAACCACCACTGCAGCACACCGGTGCAGCGGCCTGGCGGCATGGCAAGGAAAGGCTGCTGCCACTGCCACTGCTTCTAGAGGCACTGCCTGCGCCCTACCTTTCCGGGCAGCCATTGAACTGTGCATGCATCAAACCTCCATTTGATGCATGCGTAGTTCTATTTTTTAGTGTACATGCATCAAATAGAGGTTTGACGCATGCGCAGTTCCAGGCAGCCATTTTGGCTGCCTGGAAATACACTTCTGGAGGGGGGCCGGAGAAGTGACCGAACCGGTCACACTGGGGTTCATCACCACCCTGACGCCCCCCTCCTGATGGGCACTACCGGTTCAGGCGAACCGGTCCGAACCGGTAACAACCCATCACTGTCTACTTGTAATTTCTTGCTTTCAAACAGCTGGGTTGGCAGGAGTTGGGACCCGAGATGGGCGCTCAATCCATGATGTCATGCAGTACCCCCATAGGTACCGCCCCCTCCTGTCCAGCATTGCCAGCATACTCCTAATATGGGGAAATTGGAAAACATAAACATGGAGCAGAAAAAAGGAAGCAAACACCCCCCCCTCCAATTAAGACAGTGCTGGTGTGCTATAGCTTTTAAAGAAAAGAAAAAGACTTCCTCCTAGAAGCAGGAGACGGGGGGTTGGGGTTAACATTACAACCAAGGAAGGCACTTTACATGTTCAGGGACTTCTACCTGACATTAAGTTACCCAATTTTGTTTGCTCTAGTAACCCACTACAAATGCGCCATTCAGTCAAGCCTTCATCCAATGTGGTTTATATAAATTAGCATCCCCTCTTCAGGACTATAGGCAAAGGTCTGTCTTACCTGTAACCATAGGTAACTATGACCGAATCATGCAAATCCATGGTCTACTCTAGTCTCATAACCTGGCCTCTTCCCATAGCAATAGACCTGTTAAGGAGAGATTTATCAGATGTTGCTTTGACCTTTGTTTTGAGTTTTCATTTGTCTCTTGTTTTTCTTCATTTTGTGTCTGAAAATTTTATTAACATTCACAATTTTCCCCTGTTTCACACAGAAAAAGCCCCCACCCACATACAGAAACCTAATTTGTTTGATTTAATATATTCAGTGTAGGTCTGTACTCGTAGGTCTCCTTTAAATGCACTAATCACCCACATCCCCAAACAAAACAAAAAACAAAACATACCATTCAAAATTCAACAGGTATAAAAATTCTTTTACATCAGCTGATATAAATACAGGGCCTGATAACCATGGGGAAAATAGCTACTCTCCTCCAGAATCCTCAACTTCGATCAATGGTAGCTCTTTTACCTCTTTCCACCTGCCAAACATACTCCATACAGACTTCACTGCTACTCTGCTATACTCTGCTAATCTCTTCAGTGTTTCCAAGAGGAAGGAAACTATTCTGTAACAGGGGAAATCTTTTCTTGATAAGTCCTGCAATGCTGTCAATGTTGTGAGAAGGCTCATCATGCAAAACAACAGTAACAACGACAACAAAGCCAAGCACAATCTTCTTAAGCTGGTTATTAATGTTCCTCAAAGGCTTTGGTCATCTTTTGAAGTTCTCTCTTTTCCTCCAGTGTTTCTCACACCCATATTTTTTTGTTGCCATTTATAAGGCCTCTTGTGCTCTGCGTGAATGCTGTCAAATTCCAAATGGTGGTTGGTGAGCCTCTAAATGTCATTGAACATCATACTAAGGCTCAAGCAGCTGTATATATGCACGCAAGTAAATGTGCCCGTATGCTGTATAACGGTGTACTACACATGCATATTTACATGCATTTCACTTACAATCTACTGTATGTTGCTTTGCTCATTTCCTGGGAGAGAAATCCCTGTGGACAAAGAAAGTAAAAATTACATATTCTTCCAATCCTTACAGAAAATATGGGAAGGAGAATAATTTGAGCAGTAACTCAATCAATGCAAACAACCCTCTTGGCTTTGGTCAGTCCAGTTAAGTGTTTTACTATAAATATGCAAATATGTACACATGGGCAGATTGATAGATGTACCTATGGCTAGAAAACTGTAAGTTATGTGAAGTGTCATCTCAGAGATGTCTACTCATCCAGACACTCCTTGCTGAATCACGATAGCAAAACAAAGCAAGGTGATGGGAAAATTTACATTGGGAAACATTCTTCTTTTCACTATTCCCTCTTGTTAGTTGAGTATTTGGGGGGGGGGGGTCAACTTACTCTCATAAACCCCTCTCCCTTTTCTCTCCACACAAATTAGGATTTGTACGATAAAATCACTCAAGAAACATTAAAGTAAGAAAAGGTTTCTTTACTTACAGTTACTATCTGTAGTTACAGTTAGAAGAAAAAACCAGGAAAAATGGAGTATCCAATACATGCAAGACCTTTTGCTTTTGTTGTTTGGAGGAAGATCACAGAGAGAAGAAGGGACTATCAGCAAAACAATAGAAAGACAGCAAGAAAGACAAACAAACAAACAGAAAGAGAGTGTGTAGGCATCAAATGCCAGAGATATCCACATATAGCCATCTGCACATGTGGGTTCCCCCCCCCCCCCCTGGCCTCAAATACCAGCAATGAGAGGGAAACCTTTACCAATCACATTAGTGGCAAAGAACAATCACATCAGGCTGTAAAGCCCCTCCAACTGATACCCGGTATTAGTACAAAAAGAGCCTCCTTGAAGATTGTGGTATTTTTCAACCACAATCAGGCATACCCTGGTACTGGCAACCTTGTGTTGCCAGCTAAACTTTCTCACACTAGGTCAGGCAAAAGGAACTGCAGAATGAATTCACTAAAGATGTCTTCATTTTGGCAGTTTCACTTTTAGCGTACACATGGAATTGCTAATTGCTAATTTTAAAAAAATAAATAAATTAGTCTCACCTAACCTTTTAATACTTAGACTGTTTTTGGCCAGGAAACCCCCCCCCCCCCAGCTTAAACAGGTTTGCCTCAGATTGCACTACAGAACAAAATGATAATGCACGTTCATATTTCGGTTGGTACGGAGACCAGTGAAGTGTTAAGCATGCATCGAAACTGCAATAAGAATTAATGAGTGGTAGGATTTTTTTTAAAAAATATCTGGAACCCAATTACATCTCAGCACTCTGGGAGGCCTTTGTGGTTAAAGCAGAAGTGTTTGACCAGTTTCTCCCCTCTTATTATAATGATTCCCAGACCACAAAGATTATATCATTTGTGTGGCAAAGGAGGAGGAGGGAGGGAGTGTGAATCTTGCTTGCCAGGACTTATATTGTACTCCATCATTAGGATAGCCGCGTTTTCTAATGGATGGCTTTTTCCATAATACATCAGTGGTGTGACAGCACAACAATGATCTATGACTCTGAGTGCTATAAAGCTGGTCATGGGACCATGATGGTCGTAGTAACATGAGCCTGCTCTGGGGAAAAGAAGAAGTGGCATCTTTCCTTATTATCCAAGGGAGAGAAGAAGGGATGACGCTGATCTAGGCAGCTGGACTGTGAAGCTGGAGAACTACAATCCTACCCAGAGGGCGATAATTTCAGGAACTGGGAATTCTGTTTTAGTGCTTCCAGCCATACAGTCCAAATGCACCCCATCTGTCCGCATGGCTGATAAAGGATAATTGGGATGGCAGGGAGGGGGAACTGCACAGTCTGTGTGCTTGATGGCAGAATATTAGCACGTGCTGGCAGTTCTTGCATCCGGTGTTACATCCTGAGCAGAGAGTGAAAGAATTAATGTGTAATATAATATGCCTCAACCTGCAGCAGGGCAATAGTCCTTCTGGCTGAGCACTTTCCAGTGTGACCAGAAATACTATTAAAATGATTCCCCCCACCCTTTCTCCTATAACTCAAAGGCAATGGCATGAAAAGGAAATGGGAACATTGCATGCTACAGCTATGCTCTTAGTGAATTATAGTGCAGGGCTTTGTGGAGGAGGGATGGCAGAAGAATCAAAGGTGCTCCAAGCTTCTTAACCCTATAGCCAACATGGTTAATACTGTAATTAAGAATGCAAAATTAATAAATAAATAGCAAAATACAAAACCAATGCAAATTATGGTGAAATCTTGTAAAAAATGAACTGAAACCCAAAATCTCAGTCATCCTTAGTTAAAGGAGACTGGCTGCCTGTTAAGGTAAGGTAAAGGTCACCCTTGCTCAAAAGCCAGTTGTATCCGACTCTAGGGTTCAGTGCTCATCTCTGTTTCATAGCTGAAGAGCCAATTCTGCCTGCTTCTGCAGACATTTCCGTGGTCATGTGAAAGGCATGACTAGACACCTGAGCACAGGTTACGCTGTTTACCTTCCCACCAAATTGGTCCCTATTTATCTACTTGCAATTTCTTGCTTTTAAACTGCTAGGTTGCCAGGAGCTCATTCTGTCCTACGGTACTCAGGTATCAAATGGTTGACCTCTCGCCTTCCAGTCAGCATCTTAGCCACTTGAGCCACTGCAGTATTTATTTATTATTGGCATTTTTATACCATCTCACTCCAGGTGGTAGTAGAAACAATGGTTTTTAAACAGAGGTTTCAGAAAAGGGAGAATTATAACTGTGGAAGGTAAAGAGCATGAAAATCTGCTCTCAAGAAACATTATTGAGGTTCCTTTCTTGCTATGGCAGAAGCTTAGGTGCAAGTTGGTTCGATTTGACTTGAAGAAATCCAAGCAATTTAATGTGATGGATTAAGTGACCCACTAGAGATCTCTTCTGACCCAAATGATTTTGTGATTATTGCAGCATTAAAGCTGCCCAAGGGGAATAATCACGCAAAAGGGAGGGCATGACGTTGGACATGGGCTATTTTGTAAGACTGTGAGGATTTTATAGACACAATTTCTTCCTCAGAGAACAAGAGACATGATAACTGTCTGCTAGCATGACAGTTCTGTACAAATGATTCAGAATTTAAGAAACATTACTTTTTTGGACTACAGCTCCCAGAATCTCCTGACCAGTATGGCTGGATGATATTTTGTAGTCCAAAACAAACGTTTCTGAGTTGATTTTTAATAGGGCTATGCACTAGAATCAGATATATCCTAAATTCTAAACATAATGGCTTTGACCTGGGACAAATGGTCTGAGGTGTAGATTGAAATGGAATAACCAGAGTCAGTTTAGGGGCAAAGCTAAGTGACTTTAAAAATTGATTTCTGTTCAGATCATAAATCACATGGAAAACACCTCTTTTTAACTTTGAAGGCTGGCTTCTTTCTTCCTTCCTTCCTCCCTCCCGTCCGTCATCTATCCGTCCGTCCGTCCGTCCGTCCGTCCGTCCGTCCGTCCGTCCGTCCGTCCGTCCGTCCGTCCGTCCGTCCTTCCTTCCTTCCTTCCTTTCAAAGACAACATCTAAGCTGCCCTGTACACAAATTTCTGAAGCTAGCTATCTGAAACTTGGCAGGTTTACTTTCTTCTTTGGGTAAAGATAAAGGTCACACTTACTTGAAAGCCAATCGTATCCAACTCTAGAGTTCAGTGCTTATCTTTGTTATAGGCAAAGAGACAGCACTGTCCGCTTCTGCAGATGTTTCCATTGACATGTGGCAGGCATGACTAGACACCGGACAGCATGGAATGTTGTTTACCTTCCCACCATAGTGGTACCTATTTATCTACTTGGAATTTCTTGTTTTTGAACTGCTAGGTTGACAGGAGCTGGGACAGAAATGGGAGCTCATTCCATCATGCAGTACTCAGGTCTCAAACTGCTGCCTTGCCGATCTTCCAGTCATCAGGTTCAGTGTCTTAACCACTAAGCCACTGCAGTCCCTACTTTTCTCTTTAGGATCTATGTTATCTCCACCCGCCTCACCTCCCAAGTCCTCCCTTGAATTGTGCTCTTGTATTTGAATTTCAAAATATATCCAAATGGTGGTCACTAAGTATTGCGTAGAAATTAAGGTGGCAATCTGTCAAATGAGTGGCAGGGGACAAGAAGTGCACACTTCAAGTTTGGGATTCTTTCTTCCTCCTTTAATAGAATTTCAACATATATTTGTGTTGTTGGAGCTGAGCTGCAATTTTTGCACACACACCCTCCCTGGAACTTTTGAAGTTCCTCCTCTCATCCCCCTCTTGAAAAATCTGGCTCCTGGTCTCATTGCTCTGTCTGGAAACTTAAGAACATCTCAGGAGACCATTTGCATGGGATACAATAAAATACAAAAAAGGCATTGCAGATAACCAACTGTTCTTCATACAAGGATAAAGAACAACTCAATGGTGACAAACAAATCTTCAATAGGATAAGTCGATATCCTGTTGCTTAGCATAGTAAATTGCACTAGAGTAGGCTGTTTGAATCACTATGAATTTAGTGAGTCAACTCCTCCATATGTTCCATTCAGTTTACAAGCCAAATCAGTCTACTCTTGTTTAATTTATTATGCTAAACAACAGGATTTCAGCCATATTGTGATGTTGTACAAGTACAACACAATATGTTCACAATTGATGCTAAAGAAAGCCACAGTTAAAGTAGGCATATTTGAATCAATGGAAGTCATGGAGAGGTTGATTCAACTAGTTCTCATTGATTCAATGGGCACTCTCTAGTGCAAAGTATTGTTCTCTAAAAAACAAGGTTTGGGTCTCTGTTTCATCCTATTTACATCTCATCATTACAATCACAATTCTGGAAGCAAAAGTGCATTACCTGTTAATGTGTTAGCCACCCCGTCACCTTACCATATATTCACCGGACAACATTCCATCAGGAATTTATTAATCCTAACTTCAATTATACTTAACTTTGATGATGGGTTGCAAAGCTTTGATACTTTAGGTAATCTGTACTAGTTTAACACTAGACTGTGTACTAGAATATAAACTAAGAATACAATACTACTGGGAATTATGCTTGATGAATACAAAGCATTTCCATAATTATCTCATAAATGTAATTTTAGTGTCAGCTCAGCATCTGATATATTGGATCTGGCTCTTCTTTCTATATGTTTGCTGTTACACATGATTGTCTAACATGCCAGTATTTCTCATGCACACATGTCAGTGTTGTTGAGTATGTGTCTGCTCACACTTTTTTTTGTAGCATCATGCAGGGTATTTTTGTCCTCAGCTGCCTAATGTGCTCCGAATCTCTTTTGAATTGTTTCATTTGAGAATGGCTTTGCTGCAGGCAATGTTGTTTGTGCACTAAATGATGCGAGGTACAGTGCCGGATTTCAGCCGCTTGCCTTCGGTGAGTGCCTTTTCCCCATCTGCAATTCTTTCCCATGGGTTATGGCTGTCACTTTGCCTTTTCTTTAGTGTTGTTGTTTTGTCTTGATAGCTGTTCTCCCGGATGCTTAGAAATGCCACCTTTTTTGGCCTACAAGTCCCAGAATCCCCCAGCCACCTAAAGTCATCTTTCCACGCTCTAGTTATGGGGTTGTGTGTCACAGAAAAATTATGATGACCAGGAAAGAAATATTTTTAACCAGTAAGTGTAACACAAAGATAAAGGTCTCCCTTGCTCAAAAGCCAGGGTGTGGTGCTCATCTCCATTTACAGCAGGAGCTCCCAAGCTACAGCCTGTGGGCCCGACCCATGACACCATTTCATGTGGCCCACGCTGCCACTGCTGCACCAGGAAGTAGACACGTTTACATCAGCCATAAAACACGCCTGCACGTGCGTACAAGCATACAGCCAGAAATGTGCCCGCTTCTGCTTCCAGGGGTCTGGCCAGCTCAGCTGTCCGGGGGGCATAGTCAGGCCAACAGTATAAAAGGGTTTGGAACCCCTGATTTATAGCCAAAGAGCCAGCTCTGTCCTGTCTGGTGGATTCTGGGAGCTATAATCCAAAAACAGTAACACTTCAGGTGGAGAACTGTTGTCTTGAGCCTGCTCTCTCCAACCGAAAAAGACATATTTGTTCAGGAAGACTGCTAATGCAAAGTCTATCTACCGTTATAGGAGATCTATACAATTTTACACTGGGTAGGCATTTTATACTGTCTGGCTGGATAGCTCAGTGGTCTAGGTACCGGGATGTGACACCAGAGACTGGGAATTCAATTACCTATTGTGCATTCCAGTAGAGCAGCCTGTGTGGCCTTCTCTAAACTGTAGAGTCTCAAGATTCTCCAGAAGAAGGTTAATAACTTCTGTGTCTTCTCCAATTAGAAAAGCCTGGAAAGGGTTACCATGATTCATAACTGACTTGATGCCACACAAGTTTGACAAGCAGAGAGTTGGCAAGTCAACAGTTCGAGACCTGAGTACTGCATGACAGAGTGACTCTATCCCAGCTCCTGCCAACCTAGCAGTTCGAAAGCAAGAAATTGTAAGTAGATAAATAGGTACAACTTCAGTGGGAAGGTAAACAGCATTCTGTGCACTCTGGTGACTAGTCATGCCTGCCACATGTCCATGGAAATGTCTGCAGATGCAGACAGCACTGGCTCTTCGGCTATAAACAGAGATGAGCACTGAAACCAAGAGTCGGATACGACTGGCTTTTGAGCAAGAGTGATCTTTACCTTTACTAATTGTGTTTTAACTGTGTTTTTGTCTTTCACTTTTCTTTCATTGTTAGTACTTTCCCCAAATTATGCATTTTTAGTGTACTTTCCCTAATGTATGCATCTTTGCAAGGATTTTTCCACTTGATGAAGCATACTTATATTATTATTTTTCCAAAAACATGCTTTTTAAGGTCTGCATATTTATTTGTGCATAATTCAAAGAGAGATAAAAGAGAAGAAAGAAGAATCTGCCTCTTGCAGCTTCTACTTCATTATGGGTAACTGAAAACTGTTCACATAGTTTCACAAATAATCTCACAGATTGTGAGTTGGAGATATTCATACAACATTTCAATTGATGGATATTTCTTTCCTAATGTGTCTTATGGGTACAATGCTTCACATTGCAGTCCCTTCATTTTGTTGCTACTAACCACCTATTAAATAGTCACGGGCTCATAATATTTACTAACTGGATGATCTATTACCAGTGGTGGGCTGCTGCCGGTTCGGACTGGTTCAACCGAACCGGTAGCGGAAATCCAGAGGGGTTCGCTACAGGGTGGTGGTGGTGGTGAACCCCCAGGGCAACCAGTTCAGTCGCCTCTCTGGCCGCCCTCCAGATTCCTTTTCCAGGCAGCCCAAAATGGCTGCTCGGAAGTACGCATGTGTCAAAACTCCATTTGACACATGCGCACTGAAAAATAGAAGTTCACATGCATCAAATGGTATTTTAATGCATGTGCACTTCCGAGCAGCCATTTTTGGCTGCCCGGAAAGGGCGCAGTGGTGTCCTTGGAGCAGTGGCGGCGGCGGCGGCAGCCTTTCCTTCACAGCTGACCGCCAATGCTGCTCCCACAGCAGCACTGCCGAGCCAGGCCAGGCTAGGCCACACCACCACGCCACCACGACCTGCCTGGTGCTCCCCGAGTCCCCAGCAAAGGTAAGGAACTAGGGTTTGTTTTCTTTGTGTTTCGGGTATGTGTGTGTGGTATTTTATGTAGTGTGTTTTTATTTTATTTTTATGTGTACTGAGTCTTTATTTTATTTTGTTTTTACTTTGGCTCCGCCCATGGCATCATGACATCATGACATCATGATGACGGCTCCACCTATGATGTCATGACACCCACCAGTGGCTGCCCACCACTGTCTATTACTAATCTCTGACTTTGTGTGTGTGTGTGTGTGTGTGTGTGTGTGTGTGTGTGTGTGTGTGTGTGTGTGTGTGTGTGTGTGTGTGTGTGTGTGTGTAAATATATATTGTTTCCAGTGAGTGTTTCTAGCACCATCTGCTTTTAATGTCTTAAAACAATATTTTGCCAATATCGGTGACACAGCAAAGGAATTTGGATAGAGTTGACAGAAATCCCAGAAAAAGGGAAAGGAGAAACCTCTCCATATTTGTCTGTTTGCCTTGTGCACTAATTAGCCTAGAATTGGTCAAAACAGTTGTGAACTTTATTTATTTATTTCTATCTCATTTCTGTAGAGCTGATTGCCATGACAGCTACGTGCTGCATTTACAGGAAATTAAAACACAAAACAAAAGCTGTTAATTAAATGTGAAAGCAAATAAATGAATCTCACACAGTCTCCAAAGGCCTTTTAGCTCTTCATAGAGCAGGCAGAAATGCTCTTTTAAGAAATAATATCTATTTAGCTTCTTATTCCAGCTCCCTCCCCTTGTGTCTCCCCATACATCCTTCGAAGCTTAAATTTGAAAGCTCACGGTCTATTTCCATTTCTCAATCTTGTTTAGAAAAGGACAGCATTTTATTTCAGCCTGGGTTTAATTCATAAGTAAGATAGTGTGATATGGTGTTACCATGTGTGTAACAATGGTATAATCCTGCAGTTTTTAGGACCAAATTGAAAAACTGCAATTAACTGGTTTGTCCAGCTCTTCCATGCAACAATTTGAAGCATATTTTATATTAAAAGCTTTTCAAACTTGATTCAACGCCATAAAAATAAAGTTGTCATCTACTTCAGATCTATTAACTGCTACCAATATTAATGATCCATAAGGACACTTATTTCAAATGGACCATATATCCTAGACTGAATCTATTCTTTAATAAATAAGAATAACCTCTTCATAAGAAATGATATTTATATATGATATGTTGGCCATGTTATAATAACCAAGCTGTGGATGTGTCAACCCTCCTCTTAATAAAGGGGAAAGAGGGAAAGTAAAGCTTTTTTAAAAGTTAGCATATAAATCAGGAATTCTCAAGCTTTTAAAGCCAGGGCCTGTGTCGTGCTCTCTCAGACAGCTTCGGGGGCTGGATGACCATTTTCCCCTTCACCCACCACATAGCACTTCCTGGCATGGTGGAGGCAGTGGGAGGGGGCACATGAAATGATGCTGCAGGCCACATCTGGCCTGTGAGCCGCAGGTTGAGAATCCCTGATATAAATGCTATCAAAATGCGACTCAGTTGTAGTAAATCACTAATAACAATTCCTTTGTGACCTTGTAAAATGGTGCTGAGTACAGTGGTTCCATTAAGGGAGAGAGGGGTGTTATTTATAAAAAATATGATAATTTTTGTTCATTAATTCATTAATTACACTTGAACCCTGTCTTTCCTCCAGTAGCATATATGGTTCCCTTCCATCCCATTTATCTTCACAACAACCCTGCAGAATACCTCAGTTAGACAGATGACAACTAAGTCAAGGTCCCCCATTGTGCATGGAACTGATTGAGTGATCAATGCCCAAACCAACTCCATAAAAAGGAGTGCCATTATCTATGGCATGTATCCCACATTCTAAAATTAGTCTTTAGAAATATCATTTGAAGCATAGGGATCAGTATAGCTACCAAACAGCCAATGGAGTGCAAACAACCAATGTTTACCTCATGGGACTTATAGCCTTTCCATATTTTGAAGACAAACCTATTCATTCAAACTTCAGCCATTTCACAAAAAAAAAAAACAAAAAAAAAACCAACCAACCAAAGCTTAGCTCAGAACACAGGTTGTGCTGGAGAAGCCGCATGCCCTTTCAGGGATTCTGAGAGGATACCATATAAACATCAGTTATAACATTTAAGGCTCTAAACCAGTGTTTCTCAACCTTCAGTTTTGGGACTTTAATTCCCAGAAGCCTAAATCAATTCCCCAAAGCACTGATCAGCCAATGTATGACTTAGGCTTCTGGGAATTGAAGCCCCCCTGTGGAGTATGGGCCCCACGTTGGGAACCACAGCCCTAAATGGTTTGTGACCTTCTTACCTAGCACAACATTTTCACCTCAGAACATCAGCCTGCATCACCCATTCCTCCTAGATAGCACAGCTCCAGGTGCTGAATCCAGGGTTAGTAAAAAAAAAAAAGCTCTGACTAGAAGAATAGCCTTCTCGGTGATGGCACCAACACTTTAGAATTCTCATCCTGTCAAATTGAACTAGTCTCCATCCTTGTTTGTATCTTAAAAACAATTGAAATAATTTCTCTTTAAAGGGGCTTTTAAAGAGATTCTTCCAATTGACAAACAATAGGTTTAGTTAACTTTATATTATTTATTTATTTATTTAGATTTATATCACCGCCCACTCGCCATGGCAACTCAGGGTGGCTTACAGTCAGGAGAAAAAGAAAAAAACACACAGCACAAACCATCGCCCAATTACCGTTGCCCAATTTGGGGGGTATTGTTATTGTTTATTAATTATTGCATACTCTGTTTGGTTTATTGTTTGTTGGTTTTGTGCATTATATTATGTTTAATTTTATATTGTTATTTGTAAAAAAATTCTTCCAGTCACCATAGTCCTCATATCTAGCTGGAAGTTAATGAATCTCTACTGGGATTCCTGAGTATGTGCCAAGTTGTCAGGTATGTACATCTCTGAGAATCCAGCACAACTTATTAGTTGCCAGCTAGAAGTGATTGAATGGTGTGCTGTTTACTTTCTGCATCACATTTAAGCAAAGGGATTTCATCAGATGTCAGAGAGGTTTTTGGGGACCGCATTCCACTTCTAGGTGGGACTACGGGGGGGGGGGAGCCAAAAATACCACTATACTTTAATTTAAAACATTTAACATAAAACCTTTGGTGAGGCATTTCTAATTTCTACACTGGGAAAAACTTATCTGTAACTGGCACTCCTGTTCAAAAGCTGGAAAACCATCAAAGATGAAATGGCAAGGAAACAGTCATCCCAAACATCCATACTGAAGCCTAAGTAGGGTTTGGTATAGCCTCAGGACATGAATTTGCACTGCTCTCTTCTATAAAGATGATATAAGCATTATTTCCATCTGACTGTATAAAGTGAGTAGAAAAATCCTTGGTGGTAGTTGCTACACATTGCTTACCACTGGACTTTATAATACACTAATGATGATTTTGTCCATCTTTGCTTCATAATTTAAAGACAGAAAATTTGTTGTCAGAAGACAAATACCAAAGGATCTCTCTTTGAAGGCAAGACTCCACATGGAGTACAGATATACATTTCTAATACTTAAGATAAATAACCGGAAATAGGTTGTCTAGTGTGGAAAAGAAACAAAATACATAACAATCCCACCCCTTCAAAAGGATCTCTCTTTAAAGGCAAGGAAATGATTATTCATTTTAGTAATTGGGCCGAAACCATTTTTCAAGTTTGTATCATATATCAATCAATGGCTTGACTCCATCCCAGCTCTTGTTGAGGCAGCATATGGGGAAAGGAGCCATTAGCTTTAGTTCCCGGGACTATAAAATGTCTAATAAACTCAGCTGCACTTGTGCCAGATTTGTGCAGTGGTAGCAGCTGGTGCAGCTTTCTTTGTCTATTAAGCTATGTGTTTACTCTCATTATGATAGGGAGGACTAAGTGGTAAACTTTCACCAACAACACTTGTTCCATACATGTTCCAAAGGCTTTTTGGCATATTTTGCATCCACTACCAAGAAAAGCATAACCCATTTGGTAATATCTTTTAGCTTTCATGTCATTCTCCTATAATCACTGCCCTAGGTTCTTATGTCTGCTAGGGAAAAGACACAAGATTGCTATGTATATTAGCCTGGCTGATGTAAAAGATTAATACTCTACCTGATACCAAAGGAACTGATCAAATATCTATCTATCTATCTATCTATCTATCTATCTATCTATCTATCTATCTATCTATCTATCTATCTATCTATCTATCTATCTATCTGACATTGATCATCCCTCTAGGTCAGTGGTAGGCAACCTATGGCCTGTGGGCCAGATCTGGCCCATGGCAACAAATAATCCACTCCTGCCCTTGCTCCAGCCTCCGCCACTGCTGCCACTGCTGGAATCGGCCATGGATTCATTTGTAGCAGCCATAAACACATTTATGACAGTGACAGACACATTTACAAAAGCTGTAAATGGTGGGAGACTACCAGTCCGGCCCCCTCAACTGTCTGAGGGAGCGTGACCCGATCCCCAACTTAAAAAAGTTGGTGACCCCTTTACAATAATCCTTCAACCAATAATGAGCCTCCAAACACCCCATACAAAAATAAAACTAAACCCAAAGTAAAAGGAAAAATAACAATAAGGTAAGAAAGGCAGCAAATGGATTGCAGTTAGTAGGGCTGCTTCCAATTTTGAGTAAAGTCTTTCATCTTTTTGTTGACAAATAAAAATGTCAGCTTCTCTGAAGACTAACAGAGGTACAGAATATTCACCACACTTAGTTTAGGAATAAATTGTGTTATAAAGTTGACCTCATGATTACTGAAGTGAAGATCATCCTCTCTGAATTATCTCATGTACATGGGGTGATCATGTGTCCTGATCAAAGCTTGAGATTTTTTTGAATTAAAGCTGCCAGAATCAACCAATCTATATGGAAACTTCTGGGAAATATAGTCAAAGATGGTTAAAGGTATTTTTTTATTTACCTCTTTCTCTGTTTGTTTATATATATATATATATTTGGACAATAGTTCCAACAACATTCTAGCCATAATAAGCCTGTTCTCATGCTGGCTGGGATCTTCAGGAAATTGTATGGCTTTTTATAAAAGCTAATTCTGATCTATTGTTATACTCCAAAGAAGGGATTATATCAAGCGCTAACTTCCCTGGGAAGAGTCAATTTTTACTCCTAGTTCATCCATCCTAATCTTTGTAAATTATGCCAGCTATTGTTTTTTGTTGCATAACCTGTTACCAAATGACCACAACCAAGTCACATTCACTAACTAAAGCATTTCTGGAAGATGGCCATCGAACATTTTTAAAAACATCTAGTGTTGAAGATTCTACTACCTTCTGACCAGTTCATTCCCACATCAAACAGGTCTTACTGTCAGAAAGTCCTTCTTATACTTTAAATCATTGGTTTCCAATGTGGGCCCCACACCCCACAGGAGGACTTCATTTCCCAGAAGCCAAAATCAGTACATTGGCTGATCAGTGCTTTGGTGAATTGACTTAGGCTTCTTTAATTGAAGTCCAAAAACCAGAGGTTGGGAACCACTGCTTTCTTATAAATTAAATCCCTTGTTTCAGTTCCTTTTCTCAACAGTCATAGAAAACAAGTCCGTCATATGACCGCCCTTCAAATATTTAAAAATAGATTTCACATTTTCATTGATCTGAAGGCACCAGGAAAAGAGGTGGACCAAAGAGGAGATGGATTGACTCCATAAATGAAACTATAACCCTAAATTTGCAGGAGTTGAGCAGGGCTGTTAATGATAAGACATTTTGGAGGTCATTCCTTTATAAGGTCACCATAATTCAGAGATGACTTGATAACACGTTAAGGAAAAGAGAACAATATCATATCACCTCTCAGCCTTCTCTTTTCTAGGCTAAATTTATCCACTTCCCTCAACTGCTCTTCATAGGGCTTGGCTTCCAGATTTTTTTTTATCAATTTGTACAGCTTGTCATATCCTTCTAAACTATAATGTCCAGGACACGGTATTCTAGCAGAAGTCTGATTAAAAGAGAATATAATGATACCATTACATCCCATGTTTGAACGCTATATTTCTGTGTATGCAATGTAATATCATATTCCCTCTTTTTGCTGCCAGTTAGTCAACAACAGTTTGCACCTCAAGAGGCACACACAGACAGTTGTACTATGGTGTGAATAACTGTATTTCTATACAAACCATAAGTCATTATCAGCAGCATCTATACATATAAATTAACACATGACATCAATTCTGCCATTTTATCTTCTTTGTGGGAACGGGCAGGTTTAATGCACTAACTCTGTATATGACACCACATAAGTGGCTAATCTTATTTTTTTCAAACATTCTTTAATTTTCCCCCTCCTCATTTTGGGACTGTGGTAGCTTAGCGGTTAAGACGCTGAACTTCATGACTGGAAGATCAGTGAATCAGCAGTTTGAGACTAAAGTGATGCACAACGGAGAGAGCTTCTGTTTCTGTCCCAGCTCCTGGTTCTGCCAACCTAGAAGTTAGAAAGTAAGAAACTGCAAGAGATAATTGCAAGTAGACTGTGTCACCCCAAGAATGTCTGTCCATCCCATCAGAGTGGACTGGAGGGGCTCT
Source organism: Furcifer pardalis (assembly GCA_030440675.1). Classification (NCBI taxonomy): domain Eukaryota; kingdom Metazoa; phylum Chordata; class Lepidosauria; order Squamata; family Chamaeleonidae; genus Furcifer; species Furcifer pardalis. The sequence goes on from CP126892.1 coordinate 81,348,711, forward strand.
CTAAATGTGCCATCAGCTAGAGAGGCCCATCTGTCTAGCACAGTGTTTCCCAAATGCTGGTTTTTGGACTTCAATTCCCAGAAGCCTAAGTCATTTCCCCAAAGCACTGATCAGCCAATGTATTGACTGAGGTTTCTGGGAATTGAAGTCCACTAGTGGGCTGTGTACCCCTTGTTGGGAACCACTGGTCTAGCACAAGAAGTAGGGCATTCTATGTGTCTGCTCCGGCCCTATGGAACCTCTTGCCAACCAAGTTGCGGCTACAGACGGAGTTGCTGCCCTTCAGGAAAGAGCTAAAAACCTAGCTGGCAAAGCAGGTGTGGGACACTGGGGGAGTGGTGACCCCAGCCTCCTGGCTCATATAACAAGATTGCTTCCGGTCTCTTTTAACTGATGAGGTGGGTGGGAAATTTCATGGGTTTTTAAAAGGGTTTTAGACAGTCATGGGCAGCCAAAAAAAATTACTAACACACTGTGGGTGGAGCCAATGTTGTGGGTGGAGCCAATGTCATGATGTCATGGGCTGAGCCAACGGCATGGGTGGAGCCAAAGTTAAAAAAACACATATAAATACAGTACACATAAAAATACAAATTAAATAAACATAAAAACACATAAATATACAAATTAAATACAAATTAAATAGACATAAAATACACATTAAAATACAGATTAACTAGACATAAAACACATAAAAGTACACATTAACATACAGATTATATAGACAAAAACACATAAAAGTACACATTAAATACACATTAAATAGACATAAAAACACATAAAAGTATACATTAAATACACATTCCACCCACCCACCCAAACACCCAAAGCCGAGTCACTTGCCCTGGGGAGCAGGCAGCAACAGCAGCGGTGTGGCATGACCTGGCATGGTGGCGTGGCCTGGCCTGGCCTGGCACAGCAGCGTGGCCTGGCATGGCCTGGAGGTGCAGCACAGCATGCTGCGGTCTGGCCTGGTGGCACAGCCTGGCCTGGCCCAGCTGCACGGCCTGGTCCAGCTCAGTGGTGTGCCACAGCCTGGCCTGGCACAATGGTGTGGCGGCGTCAGCAGCAGTAAGTGGTGGTGGCATGTGGTGACGTGTGGCAGTGGCATGTGAGTGGCGTGTGGCAGCAGTGAGTGGCAGTGGCATGATGGTGCAGGGTGGCAGCATGGCGTGGTCATGTGCGGCACAGCAGGGGCCACTCAAGCAAGGGTCACTGCCACCACCACCGCACCTCCGAGGAGGCCGCTGAGGGCCTCAACAACCACCAGCCCAACACTGCAGCCCAAAATGGCTGCTCTGTCAGCCCACATGCGTATTTTAACGCATGCGTACTGACAAAGGTACTAACTCTCCCCCCTCCCCGGGAGACCACCCAGAATTGTTACTACTGGTTCTGCTGAACCAGTCTGAACCGGCCCATGCCCACCACTGTTTTTAGCCATGTTGGTAATGTTTGTTTTAATTGTTCTTAGCCGCCCAGAATTGGTGGGCGGCAATAGAAATTTGAAAAATAAATAAATAAATAGGTACCACTTAGGTGGGAAGGTAAATTGTGTTCTGTGTCTAGTCATGTCTGTCACATGTCCATGGAAATGTCTGAAGATGCAGACAGCACTTGCTCTTTGGCTGTAAATGGAGATGAGCACCAAACTCTATAGTCAGGTATCATTGGCTTTCAAGTAAGGGCGACCCTCCTCATTTTGTTTTTCACCCACTTGTAACACCCATCATTTCTTACCTTCCATTGTGTTAGCTAAGGCTTATAGGAATTGCATTTATGGACTTTGAAAGGGCTCTTAGATATGTAATAAACCATATCATAGTAAGGCTATTTTTTTAACTACCCTACCCTCAATCCATAGGCCAATAGCTACCTACTCTTTTCTTGCTACCTTGTTGTTTAGTCACACATTCGAGTCCAGCCCTTTGCAACCCCATGGACCACTGCACGCCAGGCTCCTCTGTCATCTGCCATCCTCTATAGCCCGCCCAGATCTACATCCGCTGTGTCAATGATGCCATCTAGCCATCTCATCATCTGCCATCCCCTTCTCCTTTTGCCTTTGATCTTTCTTGTTACCTAATAGTAGACAAAAGGGTTTAAGGGTCCTTAATCTCAAAAGCCTCTCTTCAGCCTACAATGTTGCAGCCTTCAGCTAGTGAGCAGGAAATCAGCTACACTTCAGATTCAGAGAGGAAAAGTGATAAGTCACATGAACAAAGGGCAGCTACAAGTGAAGGCAGCAATGGAGAGCAGACAGAGAGGAGAAACCTTTAATACTCCAAATACTGTTAGACACAAACTTCCATGATACCCTACATTCACCATGATGGGAGAGGTATCTGGACTCCTGCTGCAACCAATAGCTGCTTTATAAATTCTCTTTGGGTAATCCAGTGCAAGATCAGCAGTTGGGCATCCTACTGCAGGAATTTGATTCCTGATTGTACACCTGGTTTGCGCACTATTAAATAAAGACTGAAATTTAGTAGTAAGTTGCAACTAGGCTAGATTGCATTGAATCAATGTGGATTTGGTGAGCAAGTTCCTTTGTAAGTTCCTCTGATTCAATAGGTCTACTCAAATTGTAATGACATACTGAATTTCAACCAAACAAATACAGCAAAGCTGCTACATGCCTCAAAGCTTTCACTGCTTACAAGGAAACAGGCAAGAGCATTGAGAATATCTAACTCCTTAAGGTCAAATTAGGAAGATGTCTACAAGTTAAACATGTTTATAGCTTTATAGCTATAAAGGGGAATGCATAATTCCTTCTAGTGATTTGCTTCCCCTCCCACAATGAGATTTTCTCAAAAACATGTGCTTCAGCAGTCAGTTTTGCAAATTAAGCTTGTACAGTATCTATGTTTGCATAACAAATCACAAAAACAAAACATGATAAATACAAGATACTGTATGTCATTGAGGCACATCAGATGGTAGGAAAAGCAAACATCTTTCACCTCTTTTCCAAAAATGTGCTACATATCTTGCCTAATTTGACTCTGAGAGACAGAAGGAGTAAACTTGCCATTTTTTGAACTTATACCCATATATTGCTCTGAAATTACATTTGAACAAAACTTATGAACGTAAATAAAAATAAAACTAAAATAAAAATAAAATACCTAACGCTCGGCCGATGGCAATATATTCTTAAAAGCCTCTTTAAAAAGGAACATTTTAGTTGTTCTTTTTTAATTATAAGCAGAGACTGAACCTGGTGCAGCTCAACTGGAAAATAATTCCACAAAGTTGGTGCCTCCACCAAGAAGGCTCTTCTGCGAGTCACAGTCTTTCTTGCTAATCTCGGGTTCGACACCTGGAGCTGGGAGGAGCAAGTGGTGTTATTCTGAGGGGAAGCAGTTCTCTTTCAGGCCAAGGAAACATTACAAATAATAAACAAAAGAACAGGGAGAAAGACCAGTAAACATTATTCTGGGCTACTGAATTCTGTGCATGTTTGATAATATGACTGACAAATCTCCAGTAGTTTGAATTTCCAGCTACTTATGTGACCAGTGACAGCTCAGAGTGTGTGTGTGTGGGGGTGTTAACAGAAAGAAGATTCCTAAAGGGTTGAGAATCTATGCCATTTCAAATGTGATTGTTATTTTCTTTCTCTTTTTTAAAGGTTAATGGAAATATTGCTGGAAGCATAGGGTAATAAAACACTTAATAAGGTGTATGGTCTTTTTAATGGAAAAAGGTACCTGAATCTAAGGCTAAGGTACATCTGATAGGAGACAGGCACTTTAATTTATTATCCTATAACAGAAGTGCCATTTCAGATTTCAAGAGGGAGGGAGAAGACATTTGGTGCAGGAAAAGTGAGGAACAAAATATGATACATTCAAGGTTAAATTTTAAAGAGGAGGGGGAGTAAGAGTGTGATTTCTGTCCTGATTCATATCATAGTGGCATTATGACACAGCAGGTACAGGGAATGCCACATAAATGATTTCTGGTTTGGACTGGCACGGTCACATTAATTTTTTATATTTTTTTACAACTCAGTAACATCACTTGGGCATAAATCAAATAGTAGTTCTACATAGAGGACACCCATTGAAGTATTTCCCCCTTTTTACATTTATATCAGAGTGTTCCACGATTTAAAATGATGGATGTATATGAAATATAGGCAAAATTAAAACGTAAAATAAGTAAACTATTTTGACCAGAAGCAGTCAATTTCAATAGCCTTATCTCAGCCATATTTGTACATATTTGGGGAATAGATTGCATTGGCATAAATACTATATTGCTTAAATTTCTCCACATTCACAGAAAATTTGTCCTGTAGCCTCATTTTTACTTGATTATTCTTTGACCTTCCTACTTAGTTTCAAAGTCTGTTAAGTGAATTCCAGCTAGTTTAGCCAAAATCTTATCTTGGTGGGAGACACTCTTTTATATTAATCTATTCAGCAAGGTTCTATTGTTTTAGCTCAACATAGATTTAAACTAGCCTTTTCTGGTTTAATAGGTGTCTGGAAAACTTCTCTTCAATTTTAGCCATTGTCTAGGGTAGGGAGTGGGGGGAAAATGATTCATTTCAAATATGGTAATGGAGAAGAGCTCTGAGGATACCTTGGATTGCCAGAAAGGTGAACGAGTAGGTTCTAGAGCACATAAAGCCTGAACTGTCTCTGATGGGAAAAATGATGAGGCTGAGGTTGTCCTACTTTGGACACATCATGAGAAGACAAGATTCTCTGGGAAAGACAATGATGCTGGGAAAGGTGGAAGACAGCAAGAAAAAAGGAAGACCAAACATGAGATAGATTGTCTCTGTGAGGAAAACCACAGGCTTCTGTTTTCAAGAGCTGAGCAAAATGAGGACAGGACATTTCGAAGTTCTCTCATTCAGAGAGTCACTATAGGTCTCAGGCAACATGAAAGCACATAACAGTGATGGTGAACCTTGGCACTCCAGCGGTTGTTGAATTTCAATTTCCAGAAGCCCTGATCACCAGAAGTGCTGACTTGGGCTTCTGGTAATTGAAGTCCAAGAACACCTGGAGTGTCAAGGTTCACCATCATGAGCACATAAAAACAACAACCAGGGGATTGTTGTCCATTACCTGGATAAGTTCAGTGTTGTATTAAATTAAACTAATATGTACATATTTACTTTTTTTGTGCAAAGTACTATTTCCCATTTGGTCTTTTTAAAAGAAGAAATATGGGTGATGGTAGGTAGGTAGGTAGGTAAAGGCAAAGGTAAAGGTCACCCTTGCTCAAAAGCAAGTTGTATCCAACTCTAGGCTTCAGTGTTTATCTCTGTTTCATAGCCGAAGATCCAGCTGTAGGAAGGTAGGTACAGTATAAAAATTCTATACATATTTCCTGGCTGACTGGGTAGCTCAGTGAGTTCATATATGACTTCAGAGCCAAAGGCTGGGTGTTTGATTCCCCAGTGTGTATTTTGGAAGAAGTTGCACAGTGCCAGGATGCCCCCAGAACAGGATAATGCTAAACACTTCTGAATACAGTACTTTCTACCTAGCAATAAGTAGTAAATGACTTGATGGCACATGGTTATTATACATATTTTTTCCATGCAATAGCTAGCTAGCTGTAGGTTACCATAAAAGAATCCCATAGGGAAGGTGCCCCCTGGTGGAATCAATTGGCAGATTTTCTCCAAAACATCCTTTAAAAATCCACAGAGCTTGGAAAATGTTACATGGGGGGTGGGGGAGAAACAATGCTGGTTGCAGGATTCTGGGAATTTTATTCTAAAATAGTGACATTTCTGAGCTCTTTCTTAATCTCTGCTTGTAGGTTCAACTTAGACTTCTGGACTAAACTCAGAGCATATGTTGACCACAAAGTAATAAAGAGTTTTTTGACATTTTAAATGCTAAAATGTTTTATTTTGCATAAGAGTTTGTGGCCTACAGTGCACATCGCTTGGTATGTGATAGCTCTGCTGTAGAGGGATGCAGCCAGTAATGGGATGTAACAGGTTCTCACCAGTTCACCAGAACCGGTACTAACTTTTACCAGTGTCCTGGAGAACCAGTAGCAGCTTTTGGGGGGAACCACCTTCAGGGCTTACCTTTTCACTGGTTCCCCCACTGCGCATGCACACCAAGCACTTGGTGTGCATGCATGCCTACAGTGCTTGGCACATATGCATGGGTTGAGGGGTGTGTGTGTATGTGTGTGTGTGTGTGCGTGCTTATTTTTATTTTTATTTTATTTTTATTTTTTCTTTGGCCCCGCCCACATCATGATGTTAGCTCCGCCCACACTGTGATGATGTCACAGTAGGGTAGTAAAATTTTTGACATCCCACCACTGGATGCAGCTCATGAAAACTTACACCAAACAAAATGTATTAAATCTTTTGGAGCAACAAGGCTATTTGTTTGTTTTACTGCAACAGACTAAGATGTTCAGCCTTTTGGAAACTGACCCAAAGCCATATCCCTGTGATAATACACTGTATTGTGATAGTGTTCATGTGAAACTGCCTTTTCTTTGTGTAATATCAAGGGTGTTCTAATAGATAATTTGCTCTTCTTTCTGGCTCAAAAAACAGCCAATCATTCATTAGAACCACTGGCTCAAAGATACAAAAGAAAAAGAAACAGGAACAGAAAAACAAAAAGCAAAAACCAAAGGAACAGAAATGGAAAGTCCTGTACCATTTTTAGTCAACCATGATACAGGCAAACAGAAATGGTATTTTGTGGTTCTTACTAGACAATTATTTCCCTTTTACAAATGGAGAATTGCTAGTGAAATATGGCTTGTCAAAAAGATTTGGGACTTCATCTTGAAATGTATGAAACAGGAATTGTCTTTTCCCTCCCCACCAGTGAAATAAAGAGGTGAGACATGTTTACTATAGTCAAAAGCATTGGGGCACAATTTTATATAAATTTTACTTTGACCCCTAACCTGTGGTGGGGCCTGGTAGTGCTATACCTGATACCAGAGCAGCTGGTGAATCTTTGCCCCTACACGCGATTTGTCTCCAGAGCCACCACTGAGCCCAAGCAAATGATCGCTGGGGCTCAGGGTGTCTCCAGGGACAAACCGTGCGGCCGCGTGGCTTGTCCCTGAAGCGTGCCTCAGCAATAGATCGCTGGGACTTGGGGGGGGGCTTTGGGGACAAACCTTGCAGCCACACGGATGGCTCCCCAGAGACCCACAAGCCCCAGCAAACGATCGCTGGGGCTTGGGGGTTCTCCGAGGACAAACCGCGTGGTCGCACAGTTTGTCCCTGAAGTCTCCCTCAGCCCCAGCAATCGATCGCTGGGGCTACAGGTGGCTTTGGGGAGCCATCCGGGCACCCACACGGTTTGTCCCCAAACCTGTCCCTCAGCCCCAGCGATCGCTGGGGCTGTTGGGGTGCTTGGGGGGAATGGTGCCTGCCCAGCTAGCGATCAAACTTCACTTGCAGGGGAAGCGTGCGTTCCCTCCGCAAGCAAAATGGCCGTCCCATACTTGGACTGCCGGTTTGCTTGGGGAGGGAGGGCCATCCTGATCTCCCCCCTGTTCCCTTTCCTCTTTGGAAAGGAAACAGGGCTTTTTTTAACATTGTTCATTCAACATTAAAAATCAGATAACATAATGACTTGTGGAACCAAGTCATAACATTATCCGAGGTACTAGTGTATAGGGAAGACTTGTCAAGGTAATTTGGTTGGCTCAAAAAGCTTTTTTTTTAATTCTGAGATATCAAAGGAGGTTGGAGGGGGTAGAGGTCCCCATTTCAGAGTATTTTTCTTCAAAAGTTGCTTTGCAATTGTGATTTCCACAGTAACCAGGGAAACCGGAGTTTCAAGTGGCAACCAGACCTCCTTGGATATCGTTTGAGTACAACCAATGTACAGTATGTGTCAGGCCTCAAACAGTTGGAATTAAATCAGTATTGTGCTTTCTCCACAGTATGAATTTACCTTCACCTCCATGCAACAGGTGTGTATACCATAAGCAAGATGAGGAGCATGATGGTGACCCCCTCTATTGTCACATGAATGTGGTGCATCTAAATAAGTGATCATGTTCTGCCCAAAACCCCAATTATTGGCATGTCCCAGATCACATTTGAAAAATTCCACAGGCAGGATATGTTCTCTTCAAACATCACTTCTGTGCAAAGCAGCTGACAATACAGAAGGAGTACTTAGTGTACACACTACTTTGAACCCTTTATTAAAACCTGTATATAGCATTCTTTTTTCCTGGTTGTGGATAACTTAAGATCTGAAGGTATGGACTGTTAAGAGGATATGAATAACAATGTCTGGGGAAATGCTTGAGGGGGTAATGCCTTTAATCCAGTCATCTCAGAGCACTCAGAATGAATGAAGGGGAGAGCCGTCAGCCTGGGGTCATGTGGGTTGAAAAAATGAAAGCAATGGTAGCTGAAGCTTTGGGATTAATAGAGATCCAGTCACAATCAGATGCCTACTAAATGGGCAGGAAAGAACTGTAGCCCACCGTCACAGTTACTTCTAGTAGCACATGAAAAGATTGTGGATGGAAAAATCTGAAGCAGATAGGAGTAGGGAATGGCATATCATCACACTTGCAGGAGATTAATATTCCCCAGTCCCACCACAGACTTTTAGTATGATGATCCTACACTGTCTTCAGTTGTAACCCCCTGTGATGTGTAGTTCAGTAGTTAAGACATGGTGTGACTTGCGTCAGGAACAATTATTGCTGGTGCACTATTGGAAGTTGTGCAAAGATGTTCCTCATTACCACCGCCACCCAGGCGTTCACTGACATCATAAATCAAGAAGTACTCCCAAATGACAACCTTGACCTTTCAAAGGCACACAAGCCCTTCTAGAAAAGGTAGAATACTAGTCCCTGAGCCTGATTGTCCACTAATCAGCACTTTCTTCTTACCAGGATTTTGTTTCATCTCATTCATCCTCATCCAACCTTTTATTGATCGAGGCAGGATTCAAGCTTGTTGAATTCTACCTCAGTGTTAAGTTGAATGGATTTACAGACTTGTATAATCCTCATGGCTTCACCAGTATTATCCTAAAATTCTTCCTTTCTGCCATGGCATTGTCAGAGAGCCCAACCTATATTCCAGTTCTTTTCATTCATTGCTTTCTTCAGCATCTTCCCTGAAGCACATCAATGGAAACACTATTGTTACAGTTGGGTGAATACCACACACAAAAAATATCTGTGAGAACTGCATTGAATTTTAAAGTAGGTTTCCTGTGGCTGAATTCCCATCAGCTTCTTAGTTTCACTTTCTCCAAACTTCAAAGTGATGGAATGTTACTTGCCTGAATGCTTTCAGAAGGCAAAAGTTAAGCAGGGGGTGGAATCACGTGTTTCACTTGGAGCAGATCTCTTCTATCCTTTCACTATCCTACATTTTATGTGAAACGTCCAGTGGTCCCCAATGTTCTGGGACATGAGGGTTGCACTAGAGTGCCCTATGCCTAAAGAGGACCTCATCCTCAATCAAAATGTAACAAAATTATTAACTTACCAATTGAGTTCAAAAGTAAACATTCAGAGGTAAACGAAGAGATTGGAGGACCTTGTTGTTGTTGTTCAGTCGCACAGTTGATTCCGACCCTCCGCGATCCCATGGACCACCACCCGCCATGCACTTCTGTCCTCCACCATCCCCCTCAGCCACCCAGCTCTGCTCCCACTGCATCCACAATACCATCTAGCCATCTCATCTTTGGCCGCCCCCTTTTTCTTTTGCCCTCCACCTTTCCCAGCATCAAGGCCTTCTCAAGTGAATCCTCGCTTCTCATTTGATGTCCAAAGTACCTCAGCTTCATCTTTACAATTTGACCTTCTAATGAGCAGTCAGGGATGATTTCTTCTAAGATTGACCTATTTGTTCTCCTCGCTGTCCATGGGACTCTCAAAACTCTCCTCCAACACCACATCTCAAAGGCATCTATTCTTCTGCGCTCAGCTTTTCTTATGGTCCAGCTCTCACAACCATACATTGCCACGGGGAACACCCTTGCTTTGACTATACGAATTTTTGTTTGCAATTTGATGTCTCTACTTTTCACTGTGCTTCCCAGATTACTCATCGCTTGCCTCACAAGAATCAGTTGCCTTTTTATTTCATGGCTGCAATCACCATCTGCAGTGAGCTTTGATCCTAGGAAAGTAAAATCTGTCACTGCTTCTACTTCTTCTCCATCTATTTTCCATGGACTGATAGGGCCTGTTGCCATGATCTTTGTTTTCTTTATATTGAGTCTCAACCCAGCCTTTTCACTCTCTTCTTTCAACCTAATTAGGAGCTTCTTTAGGTCTTCCTAAAGCACCATCTAAAAACAAACACAATCTTATCACTTGCATTTGGATCACTCACTGCCATTACTGTTTTAAAAAACTGACCTTGCATATTACAAAATTGTGACATTCTTCTGTAGAAATATTAACAAACAGCAACTGGCATCTTATAATTTGCTGGTTGGTTTAAGCCAATAGAAGAAAGTACTATTCTACTAAATGTGGGAGTACATAGTGTATTGGATAAAATAAAGGAGGATTCAGGAGCCCCAGATTTGAATCATTTATATATTTATTTAGATCTATAGCGCTGCCCACTCACCATGGCGACTCACGGTGACTTACAGTGAGCAAAACAACACAGCACAAAAAATTAATACATTTTTCTAAATCAAAAATAGATTTATCTCTCCCCTCTGGCTATTGGTGGGTGCCTGAAGTATCTTGAAAAGTTGTGAGAATCATATAATTACTCTTAAACCATGGTTCAAACGTAGCTCCCCCTGGGCTTTTGCGATGTCAAATGGCAGTTGGGATCTTGGTTGTCACCTCCTTCCTGCTCTTGCCCAGTGTTGGGGGATTGGCATGATGTAGACACTCCCTGGGGTGTGACAACAGTCTTCTATTTGCCCATAAGCTTCCCATGTCAGCTACGCTTGCAAGAATTACATAACTGCTTTTGTGAAGTTCAGGCTTCATAATGCTGAACTATCTCCAGTGGAAACAAAATCTTTCTCCCCTGGATGTACAGTGTGATGGGGGAGATTGATGGGAAGCTGAACGACCAATAAAGAAACCATTGATGGCTTTGCTTAGCCATCCCATCGTTGACACCCTGAGATAGCTGGGATCTATATAGCACCTTACATACCCTTGGGTTGCCATTTCTTATTTGAGGTTTGAACAGATAGATTACAATACCAGTAGGGACTGCCTTCTCTGCCTCTCTTGACTTTTTCCTTCTTCTTTTCACCTCATTGGTGCAGAGCAAAGAATGGTCAATGCCTGGTGTTCTTTTATTCTGATGGCAAATATAAGAGCCATCAATTCAAAATTGGCTTTCTGTCTGCATTAAATCTTGGGCACATTTTATCATCATGGGAAACATCTTTTTGGTGTCTTGTCTGGGCATACTTCTAGAAGCTAGTTACTGACTGGGAGAATCATCTACACAACATGTACTCTCTCATTTCTCTGTCACACATTGGGGCCATTTTGCTATTTAGAGAGGTCTGGCAGTTTAATCTTTTCATGGACAAAATGCTATCAACATCCCACCACCTCTGAAAAAGTGGATTGCTGTCTGAAATGTAAGAACATTGAACCTTCTGTTTAAAGTCCACCATATTCCCAAAATTGATGCACCATGCCACCCCCAATCCCGGGTCATAATCTGTTGTTCCATTAATCCCCCTTTGTTGTTGTTATGTGCCACCATGTTGGAACTGACTTAAAAGTAATGGTCTCCCTTGTTTGAAAGCCAGTCATGTCCAACTCTAGGGTACAGTGCTTATCTCTGTTTACAGTCAAAAAGCCAGTGCTGTCTGCTTATGGAGACTCTAATAAGTCTTTCAAAGTGAAATACTTTCTTCATCTGAAAGTGATGCTGTTCTGATCCTTGAGTTCTGCCTGGCATCGGTAATGGACTAGACAAGGGCCAGTAAACCAAAAGTGAATCCAGATAACTTGGAGATCTTATTATCGGTAGGATCATCAGAATGATTGAGCAGTGATGGCGAAACTTTTGGAGACCAAGTGCCCATGTGATGTCGCTGGCACACATCCGGTGAAGTCATGTGGGTGGATGCACTCAAGGTGCACGAGTAATATCACGAGGGTACATGTACTCCAAACCCCCCCCCCACACACACACATATGGGTGCACCTGACTCCTAGGAGGGGTGGGTCACCTCACTTCACCCTGCTACTGCCTTCCAAATGAGATTTCAGCCTCCCCTCTTGCCTCCCCATTGGCAGAGGGAGATCGGTGGTGGGGAAGAGGGGCTGCCATTGGCTGGGCTGGGCTGGGCTTACCCTGCACAGCACATGTGCCAGCAGAAAGGCCTCTGTGTGCCACCTAAGGCACACATGCCATAGGTTCACCACCGTTAGATTAGAGGGAGATATATCTGGCAAAAATAAAGTTACACACCCCCAAAGAATATGCAGGAGGTGGTTCAGACTATGGGTGCTCACTCCATCATGCAGTATTGGAGTCTCGAACTGCTGAACTGCCAACCTTATTTATTTATTTATTTACGGTATTATTTATTTATATTTGTTTATCGCCCTCCTTCCCAAAGGGACCCAGGGCGATTTCCAACAATTTTCAAAACACTTTAAAAATTAAAAACTTTATAAAACCTTAAAAACTTAATTAAAAGCTAGGTATTATAACTTGGATGTACTGGGGGTCAAACCATCCAACTGGCTGGGGAAATTGAACCATCCACTCCCCAGACCAGACCTGCCAGCCAGGTTTTCACTCCTTTCCTGAAGGACAGCAACTCCATCTGCAGGTGTAGCTCTGTCGGGAGGAGGTTCCACAGGGCCGGAGCGGACACCGAGAAGGCCCTCCTTCTAGTGCCAGAGAGATGTGCCTCTCTGGCTGATGGCACAACCAGAGAGCCTCTCCGATCCGCTCTGGTGGGACGGACAGATGTCCTTGGGATGATGCGGTCTCTCAAGCAACCTGGACCACTACCATAAAGGGCTTTAAAGGTAATAACCAGCACCTTGAATTGCACCTGGAGGCAAACTGGGAGCCAGTGCAGCTCCCTCAGCAGCAGTGAGGCACGGGCATAACGCCCGCATCCCAACACTACTCGTGCAGCTGCATTATGGACCAGCTGAAGCCTCCGAATGGTCACCAAGGGCAGCCCCATGTAGAGCGCATTACAATAATCAAGTCTGGAGGTGACCAAGGCATGTGTGACCATGAGCAAGGAGTCCTGGTCTAGGAACAGCCGTAACTGGCGAATCACATGAACTTGTGCAAAGGCCCTTCTGGCCACGACTGCCACCTGCTCTTTGAGCAGTAGTCACGAGTCCAGGAGGACCCCCAAGTTACGTACCGGGTCTGTTTGGGGCAGGACTGCCCCGGCCAGAACCAAAGGTGGTAGTTCCCGAAATAACACAGGACCCCCAACCCACAGCCACTCAGTCTTGCCAGTCTTACCTTCCACTCATCAATCTCAGCATTCTAACCACTAAGCCACTGTGACCCCATTTATATGAATACGGAGCTCCAGTTTAAGAAGCTGCTATAGCAATCTAACAAGATCACAGTTTTACTTGACCAGGCATGGATTTTCACATGCATAAATTTTAAACAGGACAGTGGCTCTTTCTTTTTCTTTTTTTTCTAACACGTGCAAAATGGAAAGGGGGTTGAAATATTCAGCTGCAAAGAATGAGAAAGGCACATGGAAACTGTTCTTTTGTGTGGGAGGTAAGTAACTGCCAAAATAATAAACACTGCTGCTGAATCTTTCAACACAGTCCGAAAATCCCACAAGCTTTTGTGAAAGTGCTTTTGATTATCATTACTGATGGTATCTCCAGAGCCCATCTTTTACAAGCTGTGTCCCCAATGCTCCTTGAAAACATATGGGCAGGGAAAAACTGATGTTTCACTAAGTGTCTCACTGTGACAGGGGGTTTGGAGTTATGCCAGCTAGGAAAGCTTCACTGTAAATGAGAAAGGAAATTCAGATTGCCTAGAACCTGGGAATGTGATTTGAAACGATGGCTTATTCACTAGTAGGCATATATAACTGATCAGCTATGAGATATGTAAAAGCTTAATCAACCATTGCTGTGAGTTGCACTAAGAGAAATTTTAGCTTGCATGATCTGGACATTGAGCATGTCTCCCAATTTAAAAAATGCAAGTAAAGGGTCTGGGAGATTAAAATTGCTACAGAAAAAAATCAAGTGTATCTGGTCACCTAGAGCTATATAGAGAAAAAAATAACATGTTCTAGAACTGACATGGAGAGAGGGCCAAGTCTAGTCAATATTCAGTTGCAATAGTTATTCTGAGAGACTATGAAGGAATTTAGGTTTGTTTCTATGAGAAAGAAGGCAACATTCTCCATGGTAATTATTAGCAACAAGTAGAGTGACAGGATTTCTCAAACCTACACCAGTTGAGAAAATATACCCTCTTGTTTGTATGACTCCACCTAAAATAAGGAGAGAAGTAGCAGCAGACCCTGAGAGAACTAAGAAAGAGAATGATCCTTGACATTCTCTGAACAATACATGCCTCAAGTCCACCAGTTCAGATTCAGGAAGAGTTTTATGGCAAACATTCTTGAGGGTACGCAAGAGCAAAACCAAAGTAGAACATGGAAGAAGGAGCACACTGGACAAGCAACATTAAAGGAGGATACAGCTGAGGACCTTGAATAGGCTGAGAGTTGAAGTGTCCAAATGTAAGACAAACATGCTCAAATGGAGGTTGCTGGCAGACAACGTGTTATGTGGATGTGGAGAAATACAGAATCTGACTCGTTTACTGGCCTGCCAATTACTGCCAGAAACATGCACTGATGAGGACTTAAGTTTAGCCAATGACAAAGCCAAGAAAGTGGCTTCATTTTGGCAGTTCAAGGTTTGATTGGGACATGAAAGAAAATTAACCACAAGAATGTCACAGAGAAATTGGTAGCACCATGAGCGATAGTTTACAACCGTAGAATATCTAGTGAAAAGCTTAGTGATACCATAGCAATTCATGAAGGTGCTGCCTGCCTTCCTCACTCTGTAACCCACCTTGAGATCCTGAGGTGGGCTATAAATATTTTAAATAAACAAAACATATATTTTCCAGAAATTAACAATATATAAACAGATAAAGTAATAAAGGCAAAGATGGAAATAAGGATCACTGGAGTGTTCACCAGTTCCAAGCTATCCCAGCTGTCCACCTCTTCCCTGCTTAACTACATCCATGGACTTGTGATGTGCATGGATAAAAAGCATGGCAATTTATTATCCTTCCCTCCATTCTGATAGAGCTTGTGTCCAAATGATGAGATTCCTTTGAAAGAGAAAGTTTTTTCCTCTACGGTTCCTCATTAAGTGACAGAGTCCATCTGGAACTCAAAGTTATTGGTGGGACCACATAAATTTGGAATCATGGTTAACAGCCTGCAATTAATGAAGTTTCATAAGTGGGGAAAACAGAAACAGATAAGAATCAGGCTGATTGGCCCTGTGAAGATGAATGTTGCACAACAGTTAGATAGTCTTTCCTCTTTGTATTTCACACTGGGAGCATCAACAGCAAAAATAAGATCGATATGGGGACCAAACACAATCTGGAATGCAAATGTTTCATCTCCTATCTGTTGTTTACTCCCCTGAGAATATGAGTTGCAAATCCTTTAGGAGGTGACAACAAACACAAAATGTAATAGTATAATCTTCCGGCTACAGATTTTTCTTCTTTTTATAATGCACATTTTATTTTTCTTCTCTAGATTTTCATCATTTTCTGCCTCACAAAGCTTCTCATTTTGTCACTGTCCCTAACATATTGGTTGTTACAGAGCTAACAGCACATAATGTCAACTTGCAGACATTAAAAATCACAATCCAGTTTGCACCTTTTGCAAAACCTTAATTGTTACAAAGTACAAACTGAAACTGTAAGTCTGCTGTAGGTTTTCTCCATCACTCATGTCCATCCAGAAATGCTGTGCCACTTGCTTTTCTGTTAGCCATCAGCCCTGAAAGGCATCGTGCCTCTTTTAGAGAAAATTGACTTTAGTCCCAGACAGCTCGAGCAAAGGACTAATGTCTTGCCTTGCTGTAAGTCTTATCTTTCAGTTTGGGGCTTTCTGGGCAAAGGGTATCAGTTTTGCAAAAACCAAACAAGCTGGAGAATAGATAGAGCATACAAAATGACAGTAAGCTAACGTCCTCTATTACATGATTGGCTTAAACATGCCATACAGGACTGACCCATAATTTTTCATCGCCTGGCTGAAGGATGAGAGAACAGTTCCTTCCTAGGAGAAGGCTAATTGAGAGGGCTCAAGACAGGCTGTGTGGCAGACACAGTTTTATCTTCCAAGATATGGGACTGATTATAATGATAGTAGAATCGTGGGGGAACTCAGGAAGGGTAGCTGGGAAGCTGACATTACTACCTGTCTAGTATCTGCCATCTGAGAGGACCATCTTAATCTTCCTAATGGTAAGGACTAGCCTGGATGCCAAAATCTTCTATGAAAAATAATCACCTTCAAACTCTTGGCAATGTCAGCCAAGATCGTTTCATCATTTGCCTATCATTCCATCCTTCCGATGTACTACCTATGGAGAAAGCAGAGGTGTGCTAATATATTTTGAAGAACAGGCACTTGTCATGACAGCCACACCTCCAAAGCAGGAGCCAAAAATACAAGCAACTGTGATGGTCTATGTAAACTAGGGATTCACAACCTATGGCCCGTGGGCCAGACCCAGCCTGTGCACCATTTCATGTGGCTCACCCCCTTGCACCATTTCATGTGGCTCACCCCCTTGCTCCACCACTGCATACGTGTGAAAATATGCATGAGAACACATTAAAATATGCAAGAATATGTGAGAATACACACTAGAATGTGAAAATGTGCAAGAATACACAAAACTGTGTGAGAATATGCGAGAATATGTAAGGAGCCACATGACTGGCCCACTCAGCTGTCTGATGGGGAGTGGCCTGGCCTGCAATCTGAAAACGCTGTGAATCCTTGGTGTAAACTCACCAGATCTTGTGTTTTCTATTTGTACCAGGGACAAGGTCTTTTTTTTTAAGCAAAACAAATTGATGTTAATTTCCCACTATATCCCTATTAGGACAGGGGACTCTGATGACACCGATCTATACGCTGGTAGTCTCAAAAATTGACTGCTTTAATGTTCTGTATGTGAGACTGCCTTGCCCCTGAGACAGAGATTGCAAAAGGTCCAGAATGTCCAAATCAGCTGAGTTGATTTCAAACGTGAAATGGAATGGTAGCTGCTGCAAGGTCCCTCTCTAGATATTTAAAAAAAGTCTCTGAAAACTAGTTTGTTTAGGAAAGCTTATAAGGCAATTTCTCCCAAGTACATAATTTGTTTTGTTTTGGGCCCAACATTTCTACTCTTTTGTATAATTGTCACCATTGAGAGGGTTGTTGTTTTTATGCAACGTTGTAAAACTGCCAAGGGTGAAAAACTTTTTGTAATGGCAAAGACTAGCAAAAGGTAGCTTCAAAGTTAGTCAGAAAATCTCCGCTCCACCACACTACTATGGGACAGTAGAAGCATGTGGTGCTACTGCTTGAAGGTTTTGTGTACTCTGGTGGATGATTTACAGGCATGGGCTGGGCCCCTGGAACAGGGGGATTCATCCCGGTCCACCCTTGCCTCTGTCACCCTGGGGTGTACATAATAATTTTATTATTATTTTATCCACCTGGTGTGCTGTACTTTAGATTAAGCCATGGCTCCAAGTTCCCTCCTTCAGTTTGGAGCAATGGTTTATTCTAAAGCAAATGAGGGGTGGTGACCATGTAGTTCTCGGGGGCAGCCTTCTCCCCCATCCCTTGGTCACTGCCCCTCGCCCCTGTCCAGCACCTTCCCATGTTGTCCAGCACACCCCAGCAGCCTCAGGCCATATAATTAAATTCATTACTAAGAAAGTGAAAACTAAGTCTCAATTGCATTGTGTTTCTTCCAACCTGTCCCCCTACGTTTCCTTCCCATCTTTGTTTCATATTAGGTTTGCAAGATTTTGGGGTTTCTTTTCTTTCCACATTGAAATTTACACACATTTCATTCTCATTTTCCCGAATGTGTATATTTATTTGCATATTTTACCCAATGTCTGCATCTATCTATGCATTTCACCTATTTGACACATTTCCTTCGATCATTAATCCATATTTATGGTATTTATCTTCACCATATATATTTTAAAAGATATACATTTGAGACTGTTGATTCAAACGAAGTTCCTTTTTACACCTACTTGCCATTACAATCCCAGAAATAGTATTTTCATGTCAGAAATTATTCTGGGTTAAAAGGATTTTTTCTGGAGAAACTCCATTCAGGGGACGCCCAAATGAGGCTCCTTTCATGTCCCCAAGATGTTTTCCCACTGAAGTGGTCCCTATTTATCGACCTGCAATTTCTTGCTTTCAAACTGCTATGTTGGCAGGAGCTGGGACAGAGATGGGCACTCAAACTGTCATGCAATACCTTGGTCTCAAACTGCTGATTTGCTGGCCTTTCAGCTAACAAGGCGAGCTTCTTAACTGAGCCACTGCGGCCACACCCTTCCAGTAAAAGAGGTGGACAGGATCTCTGAGCTTGCTCATCAACCATTAAAAGTCAGCAACCAGGAAAGTAAACTTCTCCCTTGCTTGAAAGCCAGTCGTGTCTGACTCTAGGGGCCAGTGCTCATCTCCTTTTACAGCCAAAGAGCCAGCATTGTCTGCATCTTCAGACATTTCCATTGTCATGCAGTAGGCACGACTAAATACCAGAGTGCACATAATCTGTTACCTTTCCAGTACCTTTTTATCTACTAGCAATTTCTTGCTTTCAAAATGCTAGGTTGGCAGGAGTTGAGACAGACAACAGGAGCTCACTCCACTTGGGTCTTGAACTGCTGAACTGCTGACCTTTTGGTCATCAAGCTCAGTTTCTTAACCACAAAGCCACCACAGCCCTATTGTGAAGTTTACTGTACTGTTAATAAAATTGTAGCAATTATTTCTAACTTTGCAACAGCACCAATAAATTTACAAATTCAAATTTTATGCAAATTGCTGTCCTTTAACAGTTAGTGATGCTTTTTGTTCATTATCATCTTCTCTTTCTCTCTCCTTACAAGGGCTAAGAGCTCATTCTACAATTCAAGCTAATTCTTTATCAGCTAGAGATTCTTAGGAACCCTAAAAGACTATTCTAGCAGCACAGCACAAAACATTTTAGTAAACCTTCTCTGAAGGAAAAAAATATCTATAGTGACTGGCTGGAGAAGACAGCAGAAAATAAGGGACTGCTTCAATAAATGTGGACAGTTGGAGCCTATGTGTAATGTAATGTTTCCAGTCTTAATTAGCTATTTATGATAAATCATGATAGTTTCATATTGAGCTTCATATTTTGTGTCCAGGTCAAAATTTAAACTGCCAAAATGAAGACACATCTTGACTTCGTTATTGACCAAACTGAAATCCTCATAGGCACATGTATTTTGCAGTAATCAGCAGACCAGTAAATGAGCTAGATTCTGTGTCTCTCCACATTCACACAGTGTGTTGTTGTCCACCAACAGTCCCCACTTGAGCATGTTGATCTTGCATTTAGGGACTTCAACTCTCAGCCTATTCAGGGTCCTCAAATGTAGTGGAGGTTGAGCTCCTTAGCCACATCCTCCTATAACATTATTCTTTGTCCAGTGAGCTCCTTCCTCCTCCTTCTAATTTGATTTTGCTCTTGTGCACCCTCAAGAATGTTTGTTCTTACCATAAAATGCTTCCTGGATCTGAGTTGGTGGGCGCAGGGCTCATATCCATCCAGAAGATATTGAGAGTCATTCTCTTGTTTAGTTCTATCAATGTCCACTACTACTTCTATCCTTATTATTATTTTATTATTATAGCAAAGATATAGCAAATAGACTGGAACCCTATCCAGATTTGTAAATACATTTGAAATGCCTGCAAACACATAAATTTTAACTTCTCTTTGTAGTCTGAAGATTAGAAACTGGGCAGAATATATAAGATTTAACTTAGTTCTAAGATAGATAGAGCTGTTGGGAGAGATTGAGGTAGAGGCAGTGAGTCTATGTGAGGAGAGGGAGGGAGGACAGAATTCCATTTGTATGAAAAAATAAAGCTATGTCTCCAGGAGGAGAAGTTCTCAATTTTATGCGCCAGCCATTGAAAAAATAAAAAATAAAATAAAAGTCAGTGTGGCTCTGAGCCCCAAGTGCACTACAGTTTTGACACCAGCATCGTTCCATTTTAGGCTAGGGAGCAGTTTCTGTCAGTCATAGCAACTGATCACCAGTGCAACCGCATTGTAAGTTGAGAGAAATGGCTGCTGAAGCAATGAGGTCTCAAACCATTTAAAATCATATAAATCACAACTTGCAGCCTAAATTCCACTATGGGTCAGACTCTCTGGCCTATTAAATCTCTCTTGTTTTGCTTGGAAGGCTCTTGCCACCAGTAAACCCACTTTAACTAGTCAATGGAGAATCCCCGTTGGAGAGTCAAGAAATCCTGTGCTATGTGCAAATAGGAGGCTTAGAGACTAAGTTTAATCCTTTCATGTACATTGAAGGTTAATGAGAATTTGTGGCGAGTGTACATGTTTACCTAGAGACTAACATACTGGGCTAGTCCTTGGTCTCTGTGCATAGCACTAGATTAAATGACATCTGTGTTATATATCTCTAACTGTATTCCTCATGCATATTTTTATTTTACAAGCACAAGGTCAGTTTAAGAACTAATCCTTTTGCCTAATTTATTAACTAGCTGAATAATAGCTATATAATGTGAGAGTGTCAAATATATGCAAAGCTTAAAAGTTATCACTCCCAGCTCAGCAGATTTTATTCCTAATAAACAATGGAATAGTTAGGCCATCTGGTGGTGAACATTAAAATAAAGAACCCTGGCAAGTTCCCTCTCAAAAAGTGTGGAACACACACACTGCCTATAGCAGGATCTCTCAACCATTTTAAGCTGGGTGCCGGTCATGCTCCCTCAGACAGCTTTGGGGACCTGATGGCCATTTTGCCCTTCCACCACCACATGGCACTTCCTGGTGTGGTGGAGGCAATGGGGTGGCACATAAAACGGTGCAATGGGCCGCATCCAACCCACAGGCCACAGGTTGAAAATCCCTGGTCTATACTATTAAAAATGGGATATTGCATTATTGTTTTCTGATTTGTTCAAAGCTCCAGACAGTAAATTAGAAGGGTTTTCTGTATTTTCAGAATGCTTCCATTTCCATCTAGAAATTGATGGTTGTAACTGGACTATAGCTTCTGTTTGTTGTTGTTCAGTCGCACAGTTGATTCCGACCCTTTGCGACCCCATGGACCACTGTCCGTCAGGCACTTCTGTCCTCCACCATCCTCCTCAACTCGCTCAGCTCTGTGCCCATTGTGTCCACAATACCATCTAGCCATCTCATTTTTGGCCGCCCCCTTCTTCTTTTGCCCTCCACCCCTCCCAGCATCAAGGTTTTCTCAAGCAAATCCTCTCTTCTCATTTGATGTCCAAATTACTTTAGCTTCATCTTCACTATTTGACCTTCTAAGGAGCAGTCAGGTTTGATTTCTTCTAAGATTGACCTATTTGTTCTCCTCGCTGTCCAGGAGACTCTCAAAACTCTCCTCCAACACCACATCTCAAAGGCATCTATTATTCTGCGCTCAGCTTTTCTTATGGTACAGCTCTCATAACCATACATTGCCACCGGGAATACCATTGCTTTGACTATACAAATTTTTGTTTGCAATGTGATGTCTCTACTTTTCACTATGTTCCCCAGGTTTCTCATCACTTGCCTCCCAAGAATCAGTCACCTTTTTATTTCATGGCTGCAATCACCATCTGCAGTGAGCTTTGATCCTAAGAAAGTAAAATCTGTCACTGCTTCTACTTCTGTTAGCTTCTGTTAGGTAACAATTAGTACTACATCACCTTTTCAATTTTCAAGACTCTCCCTGCCCCCAATCTCATATATAAAGCCTTCTCAGGACCAGTCCTAATATTAGGCAAAATAAGGTAGCCAATGTTGGCTGTTATGAAGAAGAAGCCAATTGTTATTTTATATTTATTTATTTATTTATTTATTTATTTATTATTTAGATTTATATGCCGCCCTACTTGGCAAAAACCAACTCAGGGCAGCTTACAACATAAAATCGAATACAATACAATAAAACAGATCAACAGTACAAAATCACAGCATCCCACAATACAGCGCAACAAAATAAATATAAACATAATATAATCAAAATACAGTCCGTAACAATATTCAGTACAAATAGACAGTAAACAATATATTCACAACACGGTTCATACCCAATATGAAAAATATAACAATATCATAACAAAATAATAATAGTAATGTAATAGCAATTAAATATCATAAAAATACAATAATATAATGCAATAAACAGCAGAATAACTACACACATAAATCAACATTGTCAATACGGAATGACGGGGCTCGGAAGGCGGGCGGGAGCTTCGCCTCACCTCCCACAGGTGCAGGCATTCTTCTCCTCTCCCGGGCGTGATGGCAGGGGCCCGTGGGGAAGGCAGGAGCGTCCTCAACCTGCCGTGGCTGAAAGGTCTTTTATCAGCCCATGTGCCGGAATGACGGGGCTCAGAAGGCGGGCGGGCGCTTCGCCTCACCTCCCACAGGTGCAGGCATTCTTCTCCTCCCCCGGGCGTGATGGCAGGGGCCCGTGGGGAAGGCAGGAGCGTCCTCAACCTGCCGTGGCTGAAAGGTCTTTTATCAGCCCCTGTGCCGGAATGACGGGGCTCAGAAGGCGGGCGGGCACTTCGCCTCACCTCCCACAGGTGCAGGCATTCTTCTCCTCACCC
The DNA here is from genome assembly GCA_030440675.1 of Furcifer pardalis. Lineage (NCBI taxonomy): Eukaryota > Metazoa > Chordata > Lepidosauria > Squamata > Chamaeleonidae > Furcifer > Furcifer pardalis. Next base: position 81,371,612 of record CP126892.1, read on the forward strand.
GGGCGTGATGGCAGGGGCCCGTGGGGAAGGCAGGAGCGTCCTCAACCTGCCGTGGCTGAAAGGTCTTTTATCAGCCCCTGTGCCGGAATGACGGGGCTCAGAAGGCGGGCGGGCACTTCGCCTCACCTCCCACAGGTGCAGGCATTCTTCTCCTCTCCCGGGCGTGATGGCAGGGGCCCGTGGGGAAGGCAGGAGCGTCCTCAACCTGCCGTGGCTGAAAGGTCTTTTATCAGCCCATGTGCCGGAATGACGGGGCTCAGAAGGCGGGCGGGCACTTCGCCTCACCTCCCACAGGTGCAGGCATTCTTCTCCTCACCCGGGCGTGATGGCAGGGGCCCGTGGGGAAGGCAGGAGCGTCCTCAACCTGCCGTGGCTGAAAGGTCTTTTATCAGCCCCTGTGCCGGAATGACGGGGCTCAGAAGGCGGGCGGGCACTTCGCCTCACCTCCCACAGGTGCAGGCATTCTTCTCCTCTCCCGGGCGTGATGGCAGGGGCCCGTGGGGAAGGCAGGAGCGTCCTCAACCTGCCGTGGCTGAAAGGTCTTTTATCAGCCCATGTGCCGGAATGACGGGGCTCAGAAGGCGGGCGGGCGTTCGCCTCACCTCCCACAGGTGCAGGCATTCTTCTCCTCTCCTGGGCGTGATGGCAGGGGCCCGTGGGGAAGGCAGGAGCGTCCTCAACCTGCCGTGGCTGAAAGGTCTTTTATCAACCCCTGTGCCGGAATGACGGGGCTCAGAAGGCGGGCGGGCGCTTCGCCTCACCTCCCACAGGTGCAGGCATTCTTCTCCTCTCCCGGGCGTGATGGCAGGGGCCCGTGGGGAAGGCAGGAGCGTCCTCAACCTGCCGTGGCTGAAAGGTCTTTTATCAGCCCCTGTGCCGGAATGACGGGGCTCAGAAGGCGGGCGGGCACTTCGCCTCACCTCCCACAGGTGCAGGCATTCTTCTCCTCTCCCGGGCGTGATGGCAGGGGCCCGTGGGGAAGGCAGGAGCGTCCTCAACCTGCCGTGGCTGAAAGGTCTTTTATCAGCCCATGTGCCGGAATGACGGGGCTCAGAAGGCGGGCGGGCGTTCGCCTCACCTCCCACAGGTGCAGGCATTCTTCTCCTCTCCTGGGCGTGATGGCAGGGGCCCGTGGGGAAGGCAGGAGCGTCCTCAACCTGCCGTGGCTGAAAGGTCTTTTATCAACCCCTGTGCCGGAATGACGGGGCTCAGAAGGCGGGCGGGCGCTTCGCCTCACCTCCCACAGGTGCAGGCATTCTTCTCCTCTCCCGGGCGTGATGGCAGGGGCCCGTGGGGAAGGCAGGAGCGTCCTCAACCTGCCGTGGCTGAAAGGTCTTTTATCAGCCCATGTGCCGGAATGACGGGGCTCAGAAGGCGGGCGGGCGTTCGCCTCACCTCCCACAGGTGCAGGCATTCTTCTCCTCTCCTGGGCGTGATGGCAGGGGCCCGTGGGGAAGGCAGGAGCGTCCTCAACCTGCCGTGGCTGAAAGGTCTTTTATCAACCCCTGTGCCGGAATGACGGGGCTCAGAAGGCGGGCGGGCGCTTCGCCTCACCTCCCACAGGTGCAGGCATTCTTCTCCTCTCCCGGGCGGGATGGCAGGGGCCCGTGGGGAAGGCAGGAGCGTCCTCAACCTGCCGTGGCTGAAAGGTCTTTTATCAGCCCCTGTGCCGGAATGACGGGGCTCAGAAGGCGGGCGGGAGCTTCGCCTCACCTCCCACAGGTGCAGGCATTCTTCTCCTCTCCCGGGCGTGATGGCAGGGCCCCGTGGGGAAGGCAGGAGCGTCCTCAACCTGCCATGGCTGAAAGGTCTTTTATCAGCCCCTGTGCCGGAATGACGGGGCTCAGAAGGCGGGCGGGAGCTTCGCCTCACCTCCCACAGGTGCAGGCATTCTTCTCCTCTCCCGGGCGTGATGGCAGGGGCCCGTGGGGAAGGCAGGAGCGTCCTCAACCTGCCGTGGCTGAAAGGTCTTTTATCAGCCCATGTGCCGGAATGACGGGGCTCAGAAGGCGGGCGTGCGTTCGCCTCACCTCCCACAGGTGCAGGCATTCTTCTCCTCTCCTGGGCGTGATGGCAGGGGCCCGTGGGGAAGGCAGGAGCGTCCTCAACCTGCCGTGGCTGAAAGGTCTTTTATCAGCCCCTGTGCCGGAATGACGGGGCTCAGAAGGCGGGCGGGAGCTTCGCCTCACCTCCCACAGGTGCAGGCATTCTTCTCCTCTCCCGGGCGTGATGGCAGGGGCCCGTGGGGAAGGCAGGAGCGTCCTCAACCTGCCATGGCTGAAAGGTCTTTTATCAGCCCCTGTGCCGGAATGACGGGGCTCAGAAGGCGGGCGGGCGCTTCGCCTCACCTCCCACAGGTGCAGGCATTCTTCTCCTCTCCCGGGCGTGATGGCAGGGGCCCGTGGGGAAGGCAGGAGCGTCCTCAACCTGCCGTGGCTGAAAGGTCTTTTATCAGCCCCTGTGCCGGAATGACGGGGCTCAGAAGGCGGGCGGGCGCTTCGCCTCACCTCCCACAGGTGCAGGCATTCTTCTCCTCTCCCGGGCGTGATGGCAGGGGCCCGTGGGGAAGGCAGGAGCGTCCTCAACCTGCCGTGGCTGAAAGGTCTTTTATCAGCCCCTGTGCCGGAATGACGGGGCTCAGAAGGCGGGCGGGAGCTTCGCCTCACCTCCCACAGGTGCAGGCATTCTTCTCCTCTCCCGGGCGTGATGGCAGGGGCCCGTGGGGAAGGCAGGAGCGTCCTCAACCTGCCATGGCTGAAAGGTCTTTTATCAGCCCCTGTGCCGGAATGACGGGGCTCAGAAGGCGGGCGGGCGCTTCGCCTCACCTCCCACAGGTGCAGGCATTCTTCTCCTCTCCCGGGCGTGATGGCAGGGGCCCGTGGGGAAGGCAGGAGCGTCCTCAACCTGCCGTGGCTGAAAGGTCTTTTATCAGCCCCTGTGCCGGAATGACGGGGCTCAGAAGGCGGGCGGGCGCTTCGCCTCACCTCCCACAGGTGCAGGCATTCTTCTCCTCTCCCGGGCGTGATGGCAGGGGCCCGTGGGGAAGGCAGGAGCAAATAATAGCCATAATCCTCTTGCATATCCACACAAATGATGTAACTTTTGGATGTAAATTGACCTAAATTAAAAAATAAATCAGTGTAGACATTATCAGTAGTATGCTGAGTTGTACAACTCAGTATATGGTTAGTAATGTCTATGGCGATTTCTTAATTTGGGACAGTTTGTTTCCCAAATGTATGCAGTTTGCAATACACTGGTGTGACTAGGTAAGAGGTTTTTGGCAATTGTCTGGTTACGCTGACCAGTATCCTCTTATACAGGGGCGTAGCTACCGCCGTATCAGCCGTATCAATTATACAGGGGCCCCGGGCCACAGGGGCCTCCAACGTGCGTAAGCAAAACAAATGCAGAGCGGGAGGGAGGCGACGGCCAGGGAGCCTTGGGAGAGGGCGCCGGAAGCGGGCTGGGGGCGGGTGCCTTTCTGGGAGGCCTTGGGCTGCCCCCTCCCACCTGCCCAGGACAAAGAAGGGAGGGCAGGGCTCTCCTTTCTCCGCTGCTTCTGTCGCCTCCACTCACGCGAGAGAGCGGGGGTGCGCGCGCGGCCCCTGATGATGAACCAGGGACACTCGGACCGCCGGACGCTCTGGGACCTTCACTGGGAAGGGGGCGGCACGGGGAGAGGCCGCCGAGCGCTGGCGACGCCTCCGGCGGGACCGCAGCAACAGCAGCGGAGGGCACTCTGGCCCGGGAAGAGGCTGGGAGGGCTTTGACGGTCTCTCCCGCTTCCCCGGCCGTGGACCCGCCCTGCCAATGGTGGCAAAGGCCACGGGCAGCAGCCAGCAGCGCAGGTTGCAGCGGTTCCCACCTCTCCTGTTTCTGCCGAAGCCAACGTCATTGTGGGAAGGCCTGAGAAGGGACGGTCTCCTTTGGTGCCCCCCCAACACCCAATTCCTCCTGCCCGTTACCCGCAAAAGGGTGGCGCTGCTCTTCAGCGCCTGCCTGCCCGCCCTGGACAGGTTTTCTAACGGGAAGCAAAGAGATAACGCAAAGGGGAGGAAAGTTGGACCAAAGGTGGGAGGGGAGGGCCACGGGGCCCCCAATGTGCGTAAGCAAAACAAATGTTGTTGTTGTTCAGTCGCACAGTCGATTCCAACCCTCTGCGACCCCATGGACCACTGTCCTCCAGGCATTCCTGTCCTCCACCATCCCCCTCAACTCACTCAGCTCTGTGCCCATTATCTCCACAATACCATCTAGCCATCCCATCTTGGGCCGTCCCCTTCTTCTTTTGCCCTCTACCCTTCCAAGCATCAAGGCTTTCTCAAGTGAATCCTCTCTTCTCATTTGATGTCCAAAGTATTTTAGCTTCATCTTTATTATTTGACCTTCTAAGGAGCAGTCAGGCTTGATTTCTTCTAAGATTGACCCATTTGTTCTCCTCGCTGTCCAGGGTACTCTCAAAACTCTCCTCCAACACCACATCTCAAAGGCGTCTATTTTTCTGCGCTCCGCTTTCCTAATGGTCCAGCTCTCACAACCATACATTGTCACAGGGAATACCATTGCCCTGACTATGCGAATCTTTGTTTGCAATTTAATGTCTCTACTTTTCACTATGTTCCCCAGGTTTCTCATCGCTTGCCTCCCGAGAATCAGTCGCCTTTTTATTTCATGGCTGCAATCCCCATCTGCAGTGAGCTTTGATCCTAGGAAAGTAAAATCTGTAACTGCCTCTACTTCTTCCCCATCTATTTTCCAGGGACTGATAGGGCCTGTTGCCATGATCTTGGTTTTCTTGATATTGAGTCTCAAGCCAGCTTTGTAAAGCGTGCGTTCAAAAGTGGCAACACCCTACATCGGTTATCACAGGCTGCGGGATTTCCCCGTTTAAGTAATTTTATGCATTTTTTTCTTTTGTGAGAAATCTTTACCCTTCCTAAGGGCCCCCAAACAAATTTTTATACGGGGCCCCGCCAAGGCACGCTACGCTTCTGCTCTTATATAGTTCTGCCTGTGCAATGGGAGCGGTATCCTTGGCCAGGGCAGATGCTGTTAATGTAGTTCAGTTTGTATGTGTGTGTGTATTCTACTCACATGCAATGATCCAAAGTCATATCCATACAAAATAAAAATAAAAAGACTTTTGTTTCTGAGATTTTCTGCCACATGAGCCAAAATCTGGGATGTTGGGAGAAGGCACTTGCAACAAAATAGCTTGGGACTGTTTCATCATTTTTCTCAATGCTGGAATCATACAATTCTAGAGATAAAGGGGAGCAGAAATGTCTCTTGTCCATCCTTGCCCACCCTCCAGCCCAGGCAGAAAGTTGACAGCTCCAATATAATTCCTAGGTTCCCATCCCTAACAGCTACATAACTATGCACATGTAGCTACATTTGTTTGCATGCTTCATTTGTTGTCGTTGCCTTTCATCACCTTGAGACCATTATGTTCTCTCTACAATTAATGATCTAAAGCAGGGGTTCTTAACCTTTTTAAGCCACGGCCCAGACCACACACCCTCAGACAGCTGAGCTGGCCAGACTGTTGGTTCTATCCACCGTAAACGCTGGTGTAAAACGTGTCTGCAGCTGATGTAAATGCAATTACAACAGCCGTGGGTGCATTTACGGCTGCCCTGCTTCTGGTGGAGGCGGTGATTCAGGCCACATGAAATGGTGCAACAGGCAACCCACAATCCATATGTTGAGAATCCCTGCTCTAAAGACATACAGTAGTTCAAAGATCATTGTTACATATTTTTAATCCAAAACCAATGAAATTGGTGCCTTCTTCTCTGCCCCTTCCACCTGTCACCTTCTGTATTGCCAGTAAACTTGCTCCAAAGGGTATCCCAGTTTGCTTTTAGATGCACAGGGACCTGTAGAAGGAAGAACAAGTCACCAGTTCTGGTAGAACCATTGTTAAGAAACCAACAAACCTTACTGTTTTCCTCTGGATCAGCTACACAATTTGTCCGAGGCTCTCATTGACCTCTGGCATGGGGGTGCGACAGCAGCCTTGGACGTGATCTCACCACTATGGCCTCTCCGCGCATGTGGGCTCATCCCTGTGGTTTTCAGAGGATTTGAGGGAGCTTAAATGGGCAAAGAGATGCTGAGAGCACCTCTGTGTGAAGACTCAGAGTGATTCTGACTGAATACTGGCTAGAGCCACTATCAGAGCCTACCTGGTGGCAATATTTCACCACTATTATTGCCCCAGCAGATAATCACTCAGCAACTCTGTTTCAGGTGACTAGGTCCCTCTTCAGTAGAGGGGGGCCTGGCCTGGTTGGCAGGGGTCAGCTGAAGACTTTGTTGATTATCTCGTGGAGAAAATTGCTCAGATTCACTCAAAGTTTGACCCTGGCTTGGACACTGTGGGTCTGGAATTGACCGGATCACAGTCTTGCCATGTTATCTGGGATTGGTTTGATCCAGTTGACCCAGAGGAAGTAGACAGGCTCCTTGGATCTGTTCATGCCACTTCTTGCCCATTAGATCCATGTCCTGCCTGGTTGGCCAAGGTGTCCAAGACGGTGACAGGAAGTTGGGTTGGAGCAATAGTCAATGCATCTTTGTGGGAGGGGGTGTTTCCTGCACCATTAAAACATGCTTTGGTGCTCCCCCTCCTTAAGAAGCCAGTGCTTGACCCAACAATAATGGCCAACTATTGGCCGGTATCCAACCTCCCCTTTTTAGGGAAGGTTTTGGAAAAGGCAGTGGTGCGGCAGTTACAGGTGGTTCTGGATGAAGCAGATTATCTGGAGCCCTTTCAGTTATGATTCAGATCTGGATATGGTACTGAGACTGCATTGGTCACACAGTTGGATGATCTCTGGCAGGAGCGGGATGGAGGTCATCCCTCTGTCCTTGCTCTTCTTGACCTCTCAGTGGCGTTTGATACCGTCAACCACGGTATCCTTCTGGAACGGCTCCAAGGAGTGGCAATCCAGGGCACTGTGTTGTCCTGGTTTGCTTCTTTTCTGAAGGGCTGGACTCAGTCGGTGTGGTTGTAGGATGGGATGTCCAGCCCTAGGCCTCTCCAGTTAGGGGTTGCCTCAGGGCTCAGGGCTCTCTTTCAAACAACTTTGTGTGATTCGCCAGTTACACCCGCTCCTGGACTGGAACTCCTTGCTTATGGTTACACACTCTGGTCACCTCCAGATAGGACTATTGCAATGCACTGTACATGGGGCTGCCCTTGATGACCATTCAGAGGCTGCAACTGGTCCAGAATGCTACTGCTTGGGTGTGTGTGAGTGGGCGGTACGCCCATGCCTCACCACTGCTTCAGGAGTGCACTGGTTGCCAATGTGCCTCTGGGTACAATGCAAGGCACTGGTAATGACCTTTAAAGCCCTACATGGTAGTGCGACAGGATACTTAAGAGACTGCATCACCCTGAGAACATCTGTCTGTCCCACCAGAGCAGACTGGAGAGGCTCTCTCATTGTGCCATCTGATAGGGAGGCTTGTCTCTTTAGCACCAGAAGGAGGGCCTTCTCTGTGTCTGCTCCGGCCCTATGGAACCTCCTGCCAATTGAGCTGCATCTCCAGATGGAGTTGCTGACCTTTAGGAAAGAACTGAAAACCTGACTGGCAGGGCAGGTGTGGGGCACCAATGGAGGGGTGACTCCCACCTGCTGGCTTATGTAATTAAGATTTATGTCTCTCTTTTAATGGATGAGGTGTTTGGGTAAATTATTTTGACTTTTAATGGGATTTTTAAGGAGTTTTATTTAGTTTTGTTATTGTTTTTAATTGTTGTTAGCCACCCAGAGTCATTGCCAAGTTGGGTGGCAATAGAAATTTGATTAAATAAATAAATAAATAAATAAATATTGAGGCTAAGCAGTTACGGATCTGGTTGTTTCCTGGATAAGACTGTGGAAACCTATTAGGCATACAGGTCAAGGTAAAGGTCTCCTTTGCTCAAAAGCCAGTCATATCTGACTTTAGGGGAAATGCTCATCTCCATTTATAGCCAAAGAGCCAGCTCCATCTGTGTCTGCAGACATTTCCATAGCCATGTGGCAGGCCTAAGTAGATGCCAGGTGCATGGAATGCTGTTATCTTTCCGTCCAAAGTGGTACCTATTCATCTACTTACAATTTACTGCTTTTGAACTGCTAGGTTGGCAGGATCTGGGACAAAGATGGGAGCTCACTCCATCATGCAGCACTTGAGTCTTGAACTGCTGACCTGTTCACGGGTACAGAACTTCACTCATGCTACATGGAGGCCAGCTGGAATGTGATGAGAAGGGGTGACATAAGGGAAGCAGGCATATTAGAAGGTGTAAGCAGTGGTGGGTTGTTGCCGGTTTGCACCAGTTCACTGGAAACGGTAGCAACAATCCCGGGTGGTTCTCCAGTGGGGGGGGGGTTGTAACTACCCAGGATGGTGGTGTTTGTTTGTGTGGTGTTTTTTAGTCGTCCTGTTCGGACACCTCACTGGCAAAAACAAAAAAACAAAATTGGAGCCAAAATGGCTCCCGGGAACTGCGCATGCGTCAAACCTCCATTTGACGCATGCACAGTCCTATTTTTTACTGTGCATGCGTCAAATGGAGGTTGGACGCATGCGCAGTTCCTTGCATCCATTTTGGCTGCCGGGAAAGGAAGGGTGCAAGCAGCCCCTGAAGTGGCAGCGGCGGTGGCGGCGGCCTTTCCTCACCAGGCCATATGTGCCACGACACCAGGCTGCTGCACTGTTGTGGCAGTTTGCTGCAGCAGTGGTTTGCCGCAGCGGCGGTTTGCTGCCACGCCGCTGCACCACCGCACCACCGCCTCTGATGCTCCCCGACGAGTCGAACCAGGGAAAGTGACCCAGGGTTTGTGTTTGGGGGAAGGTTGATCTGAGGTTGGGGTGGGTGGGTGGGTGGGAGGGAGTATTTTATGTAACTTTTATTTATTTATTTATTTATTTAATTTATTTAATTACTTTATTTTCAGGTTTGTGTTGTGGGTGGGTGGGTGGGTTGAGGGGGTGGTGTCATGCAACCAGGCCCCCCCTGCCTTGGCCCCCCTTGGCGTTTCTTATGCTGGGAGAATGTAGCCCCAGTCTCCCCAGAACTCACCAAGGCCCCTCCAGAAGGCAGACTGTGTGGCCTCCAGCTAAAAAACCCTTAGCTGTGTCTTCCAAACAAGGAGGTTTAGGTAGTGTTTCAGAGGCTGTTGGGGCGGTGCTTTCTCTTACCCTTGCCCCAATAAAAAGACTTTGTTGAAGAAAACGTAGGTTTATTGATTCATAAGCATAGTTCATAAAAAGTGTTGGTTAATATCAGGTTACATAAAACGAAGTCCAGCATTCAAAAAAACCCAACAACCCTAAGTATGCATCCTGATCACTTAGGTGGAACATGGGCTTTGATGTCTAACCCATGGTGAATCAGTTTCCCTCCGAGCGTGCTGCTCCTTGGGTAACTCAAAACGAACTCTTTTCCCTCTATCCAAAATGGGGTCTCTCCTGACTAACTAATTTGAATACAACCAATCAGAGTCTTTCCTGCCCTGCTTAGGAAGACTTTCTCAAAACAAAGTGATGTGTGTGTTTTTTTATTTTATTTTATTATTATTATTATTATTATTCTTTGGCTCTGCCCACAACGTCATGACGTTGGCTCTGCCCATAACATCATGATGTCATGATGTTGGCTCCACCCACACTGTGATGACGTCACGGTGTGGTAGCGAAAATTTTGACAACCCACCACTAGGTGTAAGACTGACCCATGTTTGTTTAGAACTTGGAAAGATCACTTTCTGGGATCCCATTACTTTCAGTGTCCCCCATCTAGTGTCACTATTGACTACGATGGATTTTAGCCGTTTTTGAAGCCTAAATAGATACAGATGTTTCTATACTCTTGCACTGAAACCAGTGTTTATTGTGCAGGACTAAGACAATACACAGAAACATTGATGTATTTAAAAGCATTAATTTTTTTAAAAGCCTAATGTATTTGACAGAGAATGTCATTTTCTAGAAATACAGCAAGAAAAGTATATGAACCATTTGATTGTAAGTGTGTGTATGTCAATTTATTATTCATTGTCCATGTGTGCTTAAAGTAAAAATCACTCCCAACTAACTTTCAGCATCAAACAAACCTCTCAGTTATCAAAATACATCATTCTTCAAGCTCTTGATGATAATGCCTTGTGTCAGTGTGAATTTCTAGAGAAATAACATTTGCTATCAGATTTTTTAAAAAAAGATTCTGGCCATCTTGATCAACAAGATGGTAATTCAGTTTCTTTTTATATATCAATATGTACAGAAGGTATTAATGGTGAGCCTGAGTATGTTAGTATTGTCAATAAGAAAAACAGCAGCTTGGTCTGCTTTTGTGCCTTATAAAAAACTTGGGTTTTAAAATAAAAGCAGAAGCTTTTATCTGCTGGTAAGAAACAGATCAAGTGGCTGTTAAAGGCAGACAAGCAAGACTGTTAGAAAAAAACAAACCTAGGCAGTCAGAATAAATGCTAATTTTAGACAGTGAAATTCATCATCATGTATGTATGTATGTATGTATGTGTGTGAGCATAATTATTCTGATATATCCACCTTTCTTAAATTTCTCTCTCCTTGTCTTCTCACTTTAAAGTACCTAAAGATAGGGGTGTACATCCATAGCCGCCCAGAGTCACTATGTGAGGGGGGCGGCATATAAGTCGAAAATACAATACAATACAATACAATATTTGTATCTTCCTTTTTGGGCAAGGACTGCGGTGGCTCAAGTAGTTAAGATTGCTGAACTTTAAGACTAGAAGGTCGGAGTTTGAGACCTGAGTACTGCATGACGGAGTGAGCTCCTATCTCTGTCCCACCTCCTGCCAATCTAGAAGTTCAAAAGCAAGGCACTGCAAGTAGAAAAATAGAGACAATTTCGGTGGGAAGGTACACAGCATTTGATACACTCCGGTGTTTAGTCATGCCCCCCACATGTCCACAGAAACGTCTGCAGACACAGACAGCACTGGCTCTTTGGCTATAAACAGAAATGAGCACTGAACCCTAGAGTCAGATACGACTGGCTTTCGAGCAAGGGCAAGAAACCCCAAATTACTCTCCTTGTCCTACGAAAGGGCAAAAGGTTTTTTTGGGGGGTGGTGGTGGTGGTGGTGGTGGTGGCGTTTCCTCCACTCTTGACAAGAGAAAAAATGAGAAGGATTTTACATGTGCAGGTGTGAAGTTAAGCAAAATGATGCAAAATAACACTTGAAGGGTGAAACTACAACCTGAGCATCAGTGATGATTGTTGGGACTTCACTGTGTTGGTTTTGAAGGATTAAAAGCATTGGTTTTTTTCTTCTTTTCTGTCTAGGTCCGAAATGGAAAGAGTTATCACTTTTACTTTCTCCTACATTTGAACACTTTGAACCTCAGGTTCTTTTCCTCCTATCTACAATGAAATTTAGATTGCGGTAAATTCTCAAAAAAGAAGAGAAGTTCATTTTTCATATATCGATACCAGACCCTCCTGGTACAAAGAGGAAGCAATTGTCACTTCCTTCAAAGCAGCTGTTGAAGAAAATGAGCCTGTCCATAAGAAGAGCCTTAACACAACTCTGCAAACACGATTCAATCCACAGAAACTCAAATTCAGGCTGTTACGAGCTAAGTAACCACTGAAAGGTTCTTACTTGAGTGGGTAACTGTCAATTTCACCTTTTCCCCTACATTCAGGTGTTGTTGTTTTTTAAAATATTACATTCTTTCCAGTAAATGTATGGGAAATGTACACATTTTGGAAAGTTCTGATATTTAAAAAAAGGAATTAATCAAAATTCCTCTCTCTTCTATTTTAGCTCTGAGTGGTTAAGACCCTGAGCTTGAAGACTGGAAATTTGGGTTCAATACCCAAGTACTATATGATGGATCTTGGGGACATGAAAGGAGCCTCATTTGGGCATCCCCTGAGCAGAGTTTCTCCATAAAAAAATCCTTTCAACCCAGAGTAATTTCTGACATGAAATTTATTTATTTAACACAGATGAGCATGGCCTTCAAACTTTTCCTCTGGGCAGGATTTCCTCCCCAGTGAGTTTCTCCAAGTTGCTTTTGACCCTGCAGCAGAAAAGAAAGCAGATGACATTTTCCCCCATGCCCCATGCCCCAAAGCAGATTCCTGGCATGAGACACTGACAATAGAAGGCAAAATTTGAGATGTGCCTCCTCTTTATTCCATTGGTACCCCATTGGAAACTGCAAGCTGTGTGGCCTTAGGTTTAAAAGAAAAAGTAAACTTCAGGGTGGGAAATAGATGTGAATATTGGACCCTGTGTCCTAATTCCACCTATTGTAAAATTAGTTTGCACATTATTCCTGCATGTCTGTACAGCTTTGAAAATCATTTCCTCTCCATGTCAAAATGTAGCATCTACTGTTGCACATGCAATTGGCTGCATCCCTTAGTAAAGGTAAAGGTCACCCTTGCTTGCAAGCCAGTCATATCCAACTCTAGGGTTCAGTGCTCATCTCTGTTTATAGCTGAAGAAGCAGCACTATCTGCATTTGCAGACATTTCCGTGGACATGTGGCAGGCATGCTTAGACACCGAAGTGCATGGAATGCTGTTTAACTTCCCATTGAAGTTGTACCTATTTATCTACTTGCAATTTCTTGCTTTCAAACTGCTAGTTGGGCAGGAGCTTGGACAGAGACAGATGCTCATTCTCTCGTGTAGTACTCAGGTTTTGAACTGCTGACCTTCCGTCTCCCAGTCAGTGTCTTAACCGCTTGAGCCACTGCTCTTATTGTTGCTTCTCTCCCTGTTTCCCGATCCCAAAATGTTATAATTAGCCAGGCTTGTGTCTCACCTTTTGTTCTAATCTCATGTGAGCTGTGCATAATGTTTATTTCACAGGACATTCCCATTAATAGGTAATACAATCTGCTGTGAAGCCTTGTTTCCTTCCCCTCTGCTGCTAAGTATAACCTGAATAGCACAGCAAGTCAAAGAAGAAAAATAATTAAGTAACCTCAAAAAAGGAGGGTGTAGCACATTTCACACAGTGGAATTCTTAGCCAAGGTCAAGGGGTCTGACATGCTCAGACTCTGAACAGCCCTTGGAAGACAAAAGTGGACCTTACATCCTGACCTCAGATGTGAAAGGAATACCATGTCTATATAAGACCTTCCTGCTCTGCCAGATCACTGTTTTGTCAGAAATGAACATGCTTTGGAAACTTTGAGCTGCAACTATCAGACCAATGGCCTCACAGGCTGAGGGAGTCTGGGAACTGTCATCTTTAAAGAGTAATTTTTGTGTATGCTCTGGAAAGCATGGAATGATGTCTAAAGCCCCAACTGCACTGCAGCAACACAGCTCATTCTTTGTCTCTCCTCAAATACAGCATCACATGTAATAATAGAGAAATGATAACCAACCCCGAGATGCAAGAGATGACACTATTTTTCATTCTTGGACTAAAGGCTTCACTTTAAAAAAAAAAAAACAATTCACTGGACTGGCACAGCATTCGAGCAAGTGTGTATTATAATAGGCTCACAGTATAGGTTGACTCTTGAACAATATGGTGCTTATGGGTCAAAAATCCACATTGTTGTCAGTCAGTCTGTAGAAGTACCTATGACTGCCATTTCTTCATCTCCTCTGTTCCTTGGTGGCAGGTGTGCCATGTCTGCGTCATGATATTCAAACACCTGAAAGATGGTCATAAAGAGGAGGAAAAGGATCTGTTCTCAGTCATTCCAGAATGCAGGACACGTAATAAAGGGCTCAAAGTGTAGGCTGAATATCAGGAAAAACATCTTAATGATTAAAGCAGTGAGACAAGGGAACCAACTGCCTTGAGAGGTGGTGAGCGCTCCAACACTGGAAGCATTCAAGAGAGTTGGATGATCATCTGTCTTATCTACTTCGGTTTGGATTCCTGCATTGAGCAGGGGGTTCAACTCAATGGCCTAAAAAGCCCCTTCCAACTCAGTGTTTCTATGATTCTATCTAGACCTGATCTCATGTGAGTTACAGGGAAGGCCTGTCCCATTAGCCTCTTGGTTCAGGTAGCAGGCCAAGAAATGGACTCTGCCATCACTACTGGCTACAACTATTTATTTATTTATTTATTTATTTATTTATTTATTTATTTATTTATCTATCTTATATCCCACCCTTCTAGGAAAAACTTTCCTACTCAGGGCAGCTTACAGCATAAAATTCAAAAATACAAGCTGACACATATATTAAAATTTCCATATAAAACCCCTCAAACCCCAAACTCCCTGATAAGAAAGCATGTGTTGGAAGCAGTGGGGCAGAATAAAATCCCTAACAATCAGCAGATGGTAAAAGATTGCCAAAGGCCTCTTTTAAAAGGGAATATTTAAATTGCTTTTTAAAAACATGGAGAGATGATACCAGGCACAGCTCCACTGGGATGGAAATCCACAGCATTGGTGCTGCCACTGAGAAGGCCATCTTCCTAGTCATGGCCTTTCTAGATAATCTCAGGGTTGGCACCTGGAGCTGCATCGACATGGAGGAGCGAGTGATGCGGGCTGTTGTCCTGAGGGTAAGATGTTCCACCAGGTAGGAAGGTCCCAAACCATTTAGGGCTTTGAAAGTTAGAGCTAACACCTTGTACTTGATATGAAAGGAAACTGGGAGCCCTGAAAATTGTTTTGCACTGCCTTCACTGCCACCAGCCATTCTGTTCCCTATTGCCATTAAGTGCTTATCTCCTGGCTTTCAAAAATCCACACTTGGTGCTCCAATAGTATCTGCAGTCACCCACCACTGCTACCATTAACAGCCCATCCTCCTTTCTAAGAACTCCAGATTTTGTAACCAAGCAGCACCCATTATCAACTGCCATCATGGCCTTCAATAAACACCACATTTATTTAAGATGTTACTGTTGTGCAAGCAAACAAGTTGACCAGGCCAGCTGTGCTCAGGGTCTTTAAGATCTCAGAGACAATAAGCACTCAGTAGTTAAAGAAACAAAATTTTATTAGGCAAATCTTAAAGCAAGAAAACAGCATGTCTAACAACTAACAGGACAAGAAACAGATGGATACATACCAAACAAGTATTCCCCTTCTTCTAACTGCTGGGAGCCCAGTGGCAGTCTCTGGAGAACTCCAACTCTGATGGTCTAGTCTGCCTTCTTTTATACCCTTAGCCAAGATGCTGTCTCATCCCCCTTGGCTCTATGCCCCTCACCTGAAAGATGTGTATATATCTTTAAACCAAAAACGAATGGCATCTGAAACGTACCAATTTGGCATAACATCTTTGCAGGTGTGAATTACACCACACACGTTACCACTTCGTTATCTGCCAAGGACACTGGGCTAGCACAACATTCAAACATGTGTGAGTTATAATAGGCTCATTGTTAGCCAAGGATAGAGGGGATTGTAGTGGCCCAGACTCCAAAACAGGTATGAATCTAGGAAGAAAGTAGGCAATATCATTTGGTCGTCTGCCTCAGACAGAAGCACAATGAGAGAAGCAAAGAGTTTATACTTGCAGGTTGATAAATGTTCTTGAACATTTTATTTCCAAAATGCATTGGCCAATGAATTCATTTTGGAGCATCTGAGAACAGTTTCTATCTTGCTTATTTTCTGATTGGCTTTGCCCATACCACTAATGTCACCAAAGTTATCAGCAAAAAGCAGCGTCTTTGTCAACAACAGGTTTTGAAGGAACTGTCATGGAACCTTTCAATCAGAGTGTCTTTCACATGCTATTTCCTACAATGAATGTGGGCGATGTTGAGGAGAGACAGAATAACTGTGTTTTTAATGTCTGCCTAGAATCTTCCTACTAAATCACTTCTAAGGAAATGTGCTGTGTGCTTTGCCTTAGGTTTAATGATCATGATTAATCTATATACCTTAAAAAGATTTTCTCCAAGTGATCCTTGTGATAAATGGGTCTGGTTCGAACTTTCAATTAAACACTGTGACCTGCTGTGAAATCAGGTTGAGGCTTCGCACAGCAGGCATTTATTAGTTCATTTCCATGAGGAATAAACTAGATTATGTTACGTTTTGACTGCTTTTCTTTTAACCTGTTTTAATAGAAGCACCATTAACCTTTATAACCAGTGCCTGTTAAAATGGCATAGTAAGGCCATTTTAAAGTATTTTCTCTGCCTCTGTCCCCCACACAACGTTATTCATATCCAAATTTTGCAGACATGAAACAAAATATATAACTTTCCATGTTACCTTTGTTCTGTGATATGAACTTTCAGAGCTGAGTCTGCCCTCATCAGAAGCTCTGGCAATCCTTCAGCTTCCCTGCAAGGTGATCCATTTGCTTCTGTTTGTCAAAGTTTGATGCCAATGGTTCAGAGATCAGTGTCAAAGGAGAATGTCAGTCACTGATTAATGGATTACCATAGAAGACATGTTGAAGGGGTTTGGGATGCACATCTTAACATACTGAAGGGGTTAATATATGTCAATGCATCTGAGAGCAATTCTATCAGGACGCCAGACTTCATTATGAGCTTGAATTCCTACTGTGTTTCCCCGAATATAAGACACTGTCTTATATTTTTAAAAACTCCAAAATATGCACAAGGTCTTATTTTCAGGGGATGTCTTATTTTTTCCATGATGAAGAAGAATACAGTACACATTTATTGCTGATACACTGGATCGCCAGAGCAAGATTTAGGTGAGTGCCTTATTTTCGGGGAGGCCCTTATATATCCGAAGTGGGGGAAATGGGGTGGGGGTGCCTTACTATACAAGGAGGTCCTATATTTGGGGAAACAGGGTAGCAGGATTAACCAAGGTTGAGAACTGAGACTGCAGAATAAGATGCATCAACCCTATGGCTGCATCAGCAGAAGATAATGGACAAAGGTGATAAAGTGGAAGTTACTGAACAGCAGCTGAAGGTCACAGAAACCCATGAAACAAGCTTCCTTTTGTGCTTGAATATTCTGGATAAAATAGAGGTGCAAGTGAAAGCAGGAAATTGATGACACTTTCAAACAGCAAATTGCCCTCTGTAACATAGGATGTCAATGTACTCTATTAGTTCACAGACATTCTTGCTGAATTTTGTGATGACTAGAATATATATCTATCTATTGATGAAAAGGAGGTTGAAATTAGGGACATCGGACAGCAGTGGCTCAAGTGGCTAAGACGCTGATTGGAAGGTGGCAGGTCAACAGTTCGATATCTGAATATACTACAGGATGGAATGAGCTCCTGTCTTTGTCCCAGCTCCTGCCAACCTAGCGAAAGCAAGAAATTACAAGTAGATAAATAGGGACCACTTTGGTGGGAAGATAAACAGCATTCTGTACACTCCAGTGTCTAGTCATTCCTTCCACATGACCACAGAAACATCTGCAGAAGTAGACAGCACTGCCTCTTCAGCTATGAAACAGAGATGAGCACTGAACCCTAGAGTCAAATATGACTGTCTTTCAAGCAAGGGTGACCTTTACCTTTACCTTTACCTTTACCATTGATCATAGCAGCCCATTTCCCCTTCAAAGACAAGACCATCCTGAAGTCTTTTTACGAATGAATGGTGTCATTATTTGATTTCCATTCTGTTTTATATACTTGCTACATCACCAATCAACCCAATAATTAATTCCATAATTTCAAGCCTCAAGTGTCCTCTGCTGGGACTAAATAGCCCTTGAATTACTTGTGGCAATTAGAGTGTCTTTCTAGATTACTGGATTATTACAGAAGGAATATGCATTCATTACTCACTTGTTGCAGGGGAGCTGAATTATCTTTCTCAGCTCCCTGAAGCTAGCACATCTATCAGGGAATGCTCCCCCCTTTTTTTCATGTGGTAATTTGTTACTGCTTGGAAAGCATGCCTACCATCACAATCATCTAAAAAATCTTCCACACTGTTATTCGGAATTCCCTCTGGGATGTAAGTTTTTAATGTGGCAGGTGGAGCTGAGAAAAGTTCCTTTTGCAGACTGTAACTCGAATGGCCTTGCTGCCTGATCTGATCTTGAAGAGACAAGATCAAGGAAAACATCCAAGCATTGACCATAAAGAACAATTGGCTTGCATGTGTAACATTACTGGTTGCAATTGGCAATTGTCATCTGCCTTGTCTGTGCTGTTTTTAAACTTTAAAAAATTATTTATTTTCCCTGGTTCAGGAGGAATTGCTCTCAACTGCATTTCTCCAACCTTTCAAGATGAAAACTGTAGAAACACAAGCAAAAATAACAGAGGTCTGCTACTTATTTTAGTTAGTTAGTTAGTTAGTTAGTTAGTTAGTTAGTTAGTTAGTTAGTTAGTTAGTTAGTTAGTTAGTTAGTTAGTTAGTTAGTTAGTTAGTTAGTTAGTTAGTTAGTTAGTTAGTTAGTTAGTTAGTTAGTTAGTTAGTTAGTTCGTTCGTTCGTTCGTTC
This sequence comes from Furcifer pardalis, assembly GCA_030440675.1. Taxonomy (NCBI): domain Eukaryota; kingdom Metazoa; phylum Chordata; class Lepidosauria; order Squamata; family Chamaeleonidae; genus Furcifer; species Furcifer pardalis. Next base: position 81,390,014 of record CP126892.1, read on the forward strand.
GTTCGTTCGTTCGTTCGTTCGTTCGTTCGTTCGTTCGTTCGTTCGTTCGTTCGTTCGTTCGTTCGTTCGTTCGTTCGTTCGTTCGTTCGTTCGTTCGTTCGTTCGTTCGTTCGTTCGTTCGTTCGTTCGTTCGTTCGTTCGTTCGTTCGTTCGTTCGTTCGTTCGTTCGTTCGTTCGTTCGTTCGTTCGTTCGTTCGTTCGTTCGTTCGTTCGTTCGTTCGTTCGTTCGTTCGTTCGTTCGTTCGTTCGTTCGTTCGTTCGTTCGGCAGCTTCACATCTGGCCTAGACACAGAAGAAGAAGGTAGGTAGGTAGGTACTACGCTGAGCAATGTATAAAACAGACTAAACCCTGCCAATCTCCACCCCTACTTTCCCAAAACAATATAATCAAACGGTGCTAAATCCAATGCAGATGTGGTAGTCTATGCAAAATAAATCGTATTCCCTTCATCTGTGATACAGAGAAGGCAAATCCAAATGCCAGGTTGTTTCAGAAGATACACAGTCAAGGAGAAAAATTGATAGGCCCTGACAACTCGTAACATCTGGCAGGCTGTACTTACTCACCTCCAGGGAAGAGATATTATAGTACCAGCAGGGCCAGGGTATGAAGGGTCAAGGAGCCAAGATGCCATGATGATGAGCAGGGATGCTAAGGCTACCTTCCTCCTACCACCCCAACACCCTCTTCCCATCCATATTTGACTACAATCTTCACAGTAGCCAAAGTTGGGGAAAAGTTTTCACAAAGTGCTGTTCTAAGCGATCCAAGCTGCAGTGTAAATTACAGTATTTTGGATAGTTTGTTCCTGAATGAACAATTACAACACCTTTGCTTTACCAAAACAAAACAAAAAATAACTGACTTTTGAGCAGTCTGGGTTTTTTACTCTCCTTGGGAACACAACAATGGGAAATATACTGCTAACAGCCCACTTTTCAAAATTGTCCACGAAGTCTCAGACAGTACCCAGTATTCTTTTTAGGAGAAAGTTAGCATATAAATATTTTAAATAAAACTAATCAAATGTCCCCATTTTGTCTTGGAAACCCCTCCATTTCTACAGCATATAGAAAATTCAGTGCCACTAGCGACTCAAGTGACTTAAACATCTTTCAGATAAATTAAGGCACAGAGGCTTGAACATGATCTGAAAGCAACCAGTAGTTTCACTGCCAGTAATGCAGACCCACAGATTGGCTATATGTCTTGATATAATTGCTTTGATACAGATACAAACTTTGCCAACTGTGTTCTAAATCTGAAAATCAATTATTGAAATGGAAGTTTTAAAACAAATTATTTCAGAAAATTAGGAATGTGATTACGGGCAGACAAACACATTAACTATTAATGAGACATTTCCCTGTTTAATATTAATCAATTGAAAGCAATGACATACGGCTGCAAAACGTGGGCTTTAACAGCTGTGGAAGAAAAACAGCTGCAAGTAACACAACAAGCAATGGAGAGATCAATGCTCAGAATCTCGCTTCACAATGAAGTAAAAAATGAGGATATCAGGTGAAGATCACTGCTAAAAGATGTAGTAACAGAATACCTGACGAACAAGTTAAGGTGGGCTGGCCATGTTACATTAACCTCAATAGATGGAGTGCCTGAATAATGAATTGATAATCGAGATATCACAAAAGACCTAGGGGAAGACCACCTCATAGATGGGAAGTTTTTCTCAAGAAAATTTTTGGACCAACACGGAGGACTGCCAGTGACAAATCGTTATGGACAGAAGTTGTGTGGAATGTCATCACAGAGATGACTACTCATACAAGGATTCCTCCCTGAATAATTACTCCAAGGCAGTGGTGGGCATGGGCCGGTTCACCTCAGTTCTATAGAACCAGTAGTATGGATCCCGGATGGTCTCCCGGGGGGGAGGGTACTAACCTCCCCGGGAGATCACCCGGGGTGGTAGCCATTTTTTTTAGGTGACTGGTTCGGTCACCTCACCAGCTGCCCCACACTGCCCCATAAAATACAAATTAAAATACACATTACATAGACATAAAAACCCGAGTGATTCACTTACCCTGGGGAGCAGGTAGCAACAGCAGTAGTGTAGCACGGCCCAGCCTGGCACGGCAGTGCGGCCTGGGTTGGCAGTGGCACAGCCTGGCCTAGCCTGCCTGGTGCTGCACCATGGCCTGGCCTGGTACAATGGCAAGCATTGGCATCAGTGAGTGGTGGCAATCAGCGGTGGTCAGTGGCGATTGGCGGCAATGAGTGGAGGCAGTGAGTGGCGGGTGGCAGCGGCGAGTGGTGACGGTTGGCAGCGGTGAGTGGCGGCAGCGGGGCACAGAGCGACTTGAGTGATGGCCACTGCCACCACTGCCAGACCTCCGAGGAGGCTGCTGAGGGCCTCCCCGTCTGCCCCACTGCAGCCCAAAATGGCTGCTGGAGAGTGCGCACGTGTGAAAATACCAATTGATGTATGTGTACCTCCAGTATTCAGCACACATGCGTCAATTCATATTTTCATGCATATGCACTCTCCAGCTGCCATTTTGGGCTGCAGTGGGGCAGACGGGGAGGCCCTCAGCAGCCCCCAGGGTAAGTGAATCACTCGGGTTTTTATGTCTATGTAATGTGTATTTTAATTTGTATTTTATGTGTTTTTACATGTATTTAAAGTGTATTTAATGTGCATTTTTATGTGTTTTTACATGTACCTGTATTTGATGTGTATTTTTATGTGTAGTGTATTTTATGGGTTTTTTTTTACTTTGGGTCCATCCATGTCATTGGCTCCGCCCATGATCTCATGACATTGGCTCCGCCCATGACCTCGTGACGTTGGCTCCACCCATGATGTCAGCTCCGCTCAAAATGGGATAGTAAAAATTTTGGCTGCCCACCACTGCTTCAAGGAATATTAATCCAAAACTGTCTCCTTTTCTTGTGCCTCTTCTTTGGTGTTTAGCACCCTCTCCTGTTATGCCAACCCATGGAGGTTGCATAAATAGGTTCATCTTCCACCTCTTTCTGACTGCATGTGTTTATGTGAAAGAAAGACCAATCCTAAACACACACAGGAATATGCCCCACATATAACTGTGGGACGTATCCTTGAGTAAACAGGCATAGCCTTGTGCTGCAAGGTTCTCAGAAGCTGTGAAGAACTGAACAAGAGGCTTGAGAGCGAAGAATTCAGGAAGCGAATTCACCAAAGGCATTTTAAAGATGCATGCAAATCTGGGTTTTTCCTTCTATGCATTGTTGCAATAAATCATCCTTCTTTATAAAACACACCTGAGAGACATAAAAACGTGACTTGAGTTACAACTTATTCTAAGCATATATTTTATTACCATTGCTTTCTCTGATGGACCTTGAGAAGCATGCCCTATGGATGTTCACCTCTGTGCGGTATATTGACAAGTCCTTGACAGCATTGATCATCATACTCATGTGACAGTGGAGAAAGAGTTAAGTCCTAAGTGGACCACTTCAGTACTGCCCACTTCAGTAATGGTAAATATTAATCATAAGACCATAACTCATCAAGCTAAATCTCATGACTTTTTCAGCTTAGAGCTGTGATGGCGAACCTTGACACTCCAGGTGTTCTTGAAATTCAATTCCCAGAAGCTCTGATCAGCAGGAGTACTTACTTGTGCTTCTGGTAACTGAAGCCCAAGAACACCTGGAGTGCCGAGGTTAGCCATCACTAGCTTAAGACAACCTTGCTCACTGTTCTCACCAACATTTGCTGCTATAGGCCAAATGAGCCATGTCTAAGTTGAATGATTTCCAGGAAAAATGTACACTCAGATACGAGTAGCAGCTGACCAACTGAGGTTAAATAACTAGTGTGCAGTAATGGGATGATCCCAGTTCCATCCAGTTCCCCGGATCTGGTAGGAACAATCTCGGAGGGTTCTCTGAGAGGGTAGTCCATTTTTAAGGCGTCCATTTCCGGACGCCTCACCAAAAGAAAAGAAAAAAATTAAAATTGGAGCCAGAATAGCTCAAATTTAGTGCGCATGTGCAGAAACTCAATCTGACGAATTGCGCATGCGTCAGATTGAGTTTCTGCCCATGCGCAGTAAGAGGCAGCTATTTGCTGCCTCTTTTAGCCAGAGCCGCACCTTTTCAGAGTGGCTTCGGCAGCTCCAGCGGTGGCGTCGGCGTCAGCGGCAGCAGCCTTGGCAGGCGGCATCAGCCGTCAGAGGAGGTCATCTCCCCCGGGGCCGCCAAGCCTCCACGGGCATGTTGAGGCCTGCCCGGGCTGTCCACTGCCGCCAAGCCCTCCCAGGGACTTGTCACAAGCCCCCATGGCCTGGGGACGCCCAGCGGGGTGCACAGCCACCGCCTGCAGCCGCCTCCTCCGCCGGACGCCCACCGAGGATTGCGGCTGCGGAGGTGGCCAACTGCAGCCTCCTCCTCCTCCTCCTCGAGCCGGTGCCGCATGCGGAGGGTTGCGGTTGCCACCTCCAACGCCGCAATACTCGGCGGGTGCCTGGCAGTGGAGGAGGCTGTAGGTGGTGTGCCCTGCTGGGAGTCCCCAGGCCATGTGGGCTTGTGACTTCATAAGCTCTAAAATTAAAATAGAAGAAGGTAGGCTAAGCTTATGGAAAGCAAAAACAATTAAAAACTAAAGCAAAACAATCACACTTAAATACCACACCATAGCACTCAATGCGCCTTCTGGGTGGTTCACAAGTTAATTAGCTTTTTGCCCCCAACATGTTGGGTACTCATTTTACCAACCTCAGAAAAATGGAAGGCTAAGTCAACCTTGATTCCTGTTCAGGATCAAACTCACAACCTTTGGGTTGGAGTACAGGGCTCTTTGCCCAACAGACAAATGCCAAAGGTGTCTCCCACAGTCTAATCATTTTAACATGTTAATTCATTTGAATCTTACTTATATTTCATACACACTCACCATTTCAAATTGTGCAGTGCTCTGATATGAATAAAGAACAGTTTAGCATGGTAGGTTATCACAGTGTTTATATTGCCAAATAGTCCAAATACCCTCTCCAGTACAGTATAATGTATACAGGGAACTAGCAGTAGATCCAGATCTATAGTCAGTGGACCTTTCTCTTACAAAACCATTTCTATTATTACCTGCAATGAATCCCCCCCCCCTTTTTTTTTTTTTTTTTGAAGGTATATATCCCAAATGCTGTGTTTCACTGCTATTGGGGAAAAGGAAATATCCTTTAATTGGAAGAAATTAAATCATGGGTGCTGATAAATTCTTCTTTCATGTCTAGGCCAGACATGAAACTGCAAAAATAAAGCCACCTTTGGGTGAGTCAATTCTGCAGTTCCTTTGACCTGCCCTAGTGTGAGAAAGATTAGCTAGCAACACAAGGGTATGCCCGATTGTGGTTGAAAAATAACACAATCTTTGAGGATGCTCTTTCTGTGTACCCACACCATGAAGACTGTCCAGAGAATATAATGCCGTGGCCCTTCATCTGCCTTCCACATCGCAGCATGACACTCATACCACTGATCCAGTTCCATGAGTCACTTTCTGGTCCTGAGCCCTTTTGGAACACAAAATCCTCCTCAGCTCCAAGGCCATTATTGAAGCTACTGCCCTTCATTGACTTAGAAGGGAGACACCTGACCCTCAACTTCAAGTGGGATTTAATCCACTTGGGGACCATCACCCTTCCCTGTGGACTTTGGGACCCAAGGCTGTTATTCCTCAGTGTTGTCAGGTTAGTTAACCACCATCTGACACTCGGCACTGAGTCATTGGCAGTTTGTTCTACTCTATTACTATAGCAGGATAACCTGGCCAGGCTGGTTGCTGAGCAATAATATTTATGCAACCAACCACTTCACATTTTTGCTTAAAATCATTGGCTAGTAAATGCTCATTGCATAATTGGAGGCATTTAATATGTTGCCAACTCAGCTAGGAGGAAGAAAGATTAAAAATGAAAATGATTATAATGTGTCAAGGGAATATAGCAAATGGAAAGGGAGACACTAAACTATATAATTCTCACATGCTACCAGAAGAGGGCTCTCATGGATTTTTTTATGCCCGTAAAAAGAGATTTTACTCTTATTTCCCATGGTAACATTTCCAAGGCATAAATCAAGCACAAATGAATAACCTTTGATTTATCATTCCTAATGGAGATGTACATCATATTGATGTGTCATCACATTTCAACACTGGCCATTAAGCTGCCAATCATACAGTAATTTTCCTCCATGTCATAATCAGCGATGAAGATGTAAATTTCTACTCAGCACAATTAGATTTCCCTGTTACTTTAATGTTAGCTGAGGGCAGATGACAGACGGACCTGCTCAAACCATATCTAGCATTTTCTGGTTTGTGCTGCGAAATAATTGTAGTGATTTCTTTATTATATGGCACCAGAGCTCAGAAAGGTCACCTTAGCTACAGAAGGTGAGGAAAAAAATTACGCAGCAAAGAGGTCACTCACCAACATCTGCTAGATAGGTACAAATAGATGAAAAGGGTTCTTGCAATTAATTCACAGGACTCCAAAATTATCCCCAATGTACATAAAGGAATTGAAAAAGTGTTATTCCTTGTTGGATACTAAATCTTATCATCACATTTCAGCATAAGCAGATTGCTCACAATACTTCGGTTCTTCTGATTATACAGTAAAACCTCGCATAAAGAGCACCTTGCTTAGCAACTAACTCACTTAAACAGCTGAGTTTTCTCTGAATGGTCACCTCACTTAACAACTAAATCAGGCTTCGCAATCTCCCCCACCAGAAGTCACAATTGGTCACTTACAATGGTGTTTCACTTAAAGAGCAAACTCACGTAAAGAGCAATTCCATGGAACACATTATGCTCTTTAAGTGAGGTACTACTGTATACTGATCAGAATTCAGTGGCTAGTGCCTTTTGCTTTGACACTGCAGAGAAATGATAACTAACCCTGAGATGCAAGAGTCGACCTTAGTATTTTGAATTCCCCAAAAACATAACATACCAAAAGCCTGGTTATGACTAATTGAGAAGGCATTATTTTCATTCTTGGACTAAAGGCTGCACTTAAAAAAACCCCACAATTCTTGAACTCTTGAAAAAGATGGTGGTTAGGAATCAAAAATCCTCATCATTGTCAGTCAAACTGTACAAGTACCTATGACCGCCATTTCTTCACCTCCTCTGTTCCTAGGTGACAGGCAGTGATGTGCTGCTCCCGGTTCAGACCAGTTCTCCCGAACCAGTAGCAGCCATCCTGCCTGCCTGCTGCTCCCTGACCCAGGGTAAAGTAAGTGACAGGTTTGTGTTTGGGGGGTGGGTTGAGGTGTTTTATGTAGTTTGTTTTAATGGGTATTGAATGTATTTATGTATTATGTATATATATATTTAATTTATATGTATTTATTGTAATTTATATGTATCTATTTTAATTTGTATTTTAATGTGTATTTTTATTCTATTTTTTACTTTGGCTCCACCCACAATGTCATGATGGCATGTTGGCACCCAAAATGTCATGACATCGGCTCCACCCACGACATCAGCTCTGCCCACGGTGTGGTAGTAAACTTTTTGACAGCCCACCATTGGTGACAGGTGCACCATGTCTTGATCGTGAGATTCAAACACCTGAAAGATGGTCACAAAGAGGAGGGACAGGATCTGTTCTCAGTCATCCCAGAGTGCAGGATGCATAATGGTGGCTGAAATTAAAGGAAGCCAGACATAGGCTGAATATCAGGGGAAACTTCTTAATAGTTAAAGCAGTATGACAATGAAACCAACTGCTTTGTGAGATGGTGAGCGCTCCAACACTGAAAGCATTCAAGAGAGGATTAGACCACAGGAAAGTGTGTCATATCTGCTTTGATTGGGATTCCTAAATTGAGTGGGGTGTAGGATGTGTGGACTACGGCACCTTCCAGTTGTGATTCTATGATTCTACTGGGGCTCTGTCAGCCTACTCATTTGCCTGCCACCATCTCTGTGCTTTCACCACAGGAGTCCACTGGCTCCAACACTGCTTCTGTAAGAGAACATCTTTAAACACACACACACACACTCCAAGATAATATCTGCAGTGCAATAGCAATCATCTATGAACTCCAGAAAATTCTTTCCCTTTTTTCTTTATTTCTTTTTTGCAATAAAGCAATTTTAAGAAAGTAAAAGATATTCAGAAATTTTAAAGTGTATGTATTATTTAGGTTATTCAGTTTAATTTATAGTTTGGATGTGTATTTCTTTGGTTAGGTTTTTTTTTAATTACACTATTGTCATTCTTTTTTCTTTTTTTGTATTTTGTTAATGTTTTGAAAAAATCATTTTAAAATCCATGTATAAGCAGAATGGCAGAGTTCAAACCCATGCTGTTGAAGAGTCAAGTGTATAAACAAAAACATTCATAGGAATTACTTTTCCAGATTATTGCTGGGTTTTATTTATTTTTAAAACTGAAATTGTATCTATATATACAGAAGCCCCTACATATGTATGCCCAGGCATGACTAGACACCGGAGTGCACAGAATGCTGTTACCTTTCCTGTTGAAGCGATACCTATTTATCTACTTGCAAATTCTTGCTTTTTACCTGCTAGATTTTTAGGCACTTGGACAGATGACAGGAGCTCACTCCATCAGAGCACCCTGGTCTCAAACCGCTGACCTGTCAACCTTCCTTCCAGGCTTCATGCTCAGCATTTTAACCACAAAGCCACAGTTTCCCTTGCACCACTCTTACTTGAAGGGTAAAGATAAAGATCACCCTTGTTCGAAAGCCAGTCGTATCCGACTCAAGAGTTTAGTGCTCATCTCTGTTTATAGCCAAAGACCCAGCTTTCCGTGGACATGTGGCAGGCATGCGTAGATACCACTCACTTAATTTAATAGCGCTGTTTCTGTGCTCACTGTATGAGAAATTATTTGGGCCTTTGGGCAGCAAGGGAACGAAGCCACTTGCCCTGTTGAGCTTCTGCCCGCATGCCATTATTGCTCACCACCTCCAAGCCAAGTGAGCATCCCCTGAGAGTGGATCCCTCCCCTTCCTTCCCAGGGAAGCTGCGCTATGGGGACAATAGAAGTCCAACAAGGGCAGCACTTCTCTCCTCCCCGTTGGGTTACTCTGTGCCGACGTCACCAGCAAGCCACGCCCTCCCTTTCGAAATAGAACCGAGACGTCAATCAAAGCACCCCGAAGCCCAGAAGAAGCACGTGGTCGGCTGGGGTTGTAATGAAAGCAATTTGAGAGGCGGAAGGGGCGAGACCATTGCCAGAAAAAAGGGGGGACCGTAATGGGAAGCTCTTCGTCCGTTTATTATATGTTTAAAAAACCACTCTCTTTTTTCCACATTGTTCAAAACATTAAAGTTTTGTGTCTGGTGGCACTTGTATGTTATCTGTTTAAAAGAAAGACTAGGAATTAGAAGAGTAACTCTCACCCTCTCCCCCTTCCGTGCCTGCTTTTTGGAATTTACCAACCTGGTGGCAGGCTCGTGTTGAGAAAGATGAGCATTAACCCCAGCCTGACTGGAAGGGCTCCTGAAGAGGATAGGTAAAGGTAAAGGTTTCCCTTGCTCGGAATCCAGTCGTATCCGACTCTAGGGGTCAGTGCTCATCTCTGTTTCTAAGCCGAAGAGCCAGGGCTGTCTGCTTCTGCAAACATTTCCATGGTCATGTGGCAGGCATGACTAGACACCGGAGCGCATGGAACGCTGTTACCTTCCCACCGAAGTCGTCCCTATTTATCTACTTGCAATTTCTTGCTTTCGAACTGGTAGGTTGGCAGGAGCTGGGACAGAGACGGGAGCTCATTCCGTCCTGCAGTACTCGGGAATCAAACTGCTGACCTCCGATACAGTACTGTTAATTATCAAGGCAGGGTGAAGCGGTCCCGACAGTGCCAAGAAACCCCCTCATTCTCTAGCAAGGTTGCCATACACGCGTCGCGCTCAGAGGCATTGAGCGATTCATTTTGCTACATTTATATCCTAGGCTAGGCCAAGTGCCAATAATATCAAGGCATCTTGCAATGCTCTCCTTTTTGTTACTTTTTCGTCACAACAACCCTGTGAAGTAAACTGAGCTGAAAGGATAGGACTAGCTAGCCCCAAATTGCCCATTACATTTCATGAGGGGGGGGGGGTTGAACTCGTGTCCTAATCCAACATAGTTAAGATGCTGAGCTTGATGACTAGAAGGTTGGTGGGTCAGCAGTTTGAGACCAGAGACATGCATGACGGAGTGAGCGCTCTTGGCCTGTCCCAGCTCCTGCCAACCTAGCAGTTTGAAAGCAAGAGATTGCAAGCAGATAAATAGGTACCACCCCAGTGGGAAAGGTAGCAGTGTTACGGTGTCGTGTCATGCCAGCCATGTGACCATGGAAACGACTGCAAACAGCACTGGCTCTTTGGCTGTAAGATGAGATGACCACCTAGAGTCAGACACAACTGGCTTTAAAGCAAGGGAGACCTTTACCTATGCTACACTTGCTTTGCAATTTGAAATACTGTAACTTTGTTTTTGTTTGAGACATAGGGTTTTCATACAACATTGGATACAAACATAGACCCTGTATACTCAACTGATATTTCAAGTTGTTCTCAGGATGGCTAGGTTTCCTCTTGAGGATGGGGATAAGGGAATAGGTTTCCGTCAGCTGTCTGCCTCTCACCTCCCCCTGGGGGACACACCAAGTTCTGGATGGAAAGCTCCCCAGTAGAGTGGGAGAGATGCTCCAGAGAATCCCAGACAGCAGGGAGAATCCAGCTGCCAGGAGGAGAGAACCCAGAGAAAAACTCTGGAAGGTGTGGATCAGATACAACACCCAGGACGAGGAGTAACCCTAGAAGGGGGTGGTGGCAGTAGCATAGGAGGGGCAGGGCGCAGGGGTGGCCCGCTGCAGGTGGTACTTTTTGGGTGTATGGGTGCTCTTGGACTACAATTCCCAGAAGCCCTAGCAGGAGTGGGCACCAACATCCTAGGCCACCACCAGGGGGCAGTAATTTGGCTTATGACCCAGACGGCTAAATCCCACACTACACTACTGGGTGGGGGAGACCGGGCCTAAGGACATCCTAGGGCAGTGATGGTGAACCTTGGCACTCCAGGTGTTCTGGAACTTCATTTCCCAGAAGTCCTGATCAGCAGGAGTGCTGGACTGCCAAGGTTTGCAATCACTACCCTAGGGTATATAAGAGAAGGAGGGAAGGACAGAGGAAGAAAAGATGAACAAAGGGTCATGTCACTTGTTGATTAATGTGGTGGTAGTAGAGGAAAAAGGGGAATGTTAGATATTTGAATGTCCAGCGGCGGGAAAATCGCCGCTCCCTATTGGTCAGTGGGCTGGGCCAAGCAGGGTATTTAAATCCCTGCTTCCCCAACCGTTGTTGTTGTTGTCTTGTATCCACAATAAACAGACGTGTTGTTCGGTTCATCTACAATGGCTTCTGTGTCCTCACTCCCGCGCCCTGATCTCTGGATCTAGCACTGGCGACGAAGGTGGGATTTTGAGGAATGAGCCAGAACCGAAGAAAACCTTTGAGCCAACTGAAACGGCACCACGCCATGGCTACATACACACCACCGGCTCCCTTCCAGCCGAAGGACGAGAAATGGGGGAGCTACCTGGACCGGTTCGAGTTCTCCCTGATAGCCGCGGAGCTGGGGGACATCTCCAGAGAACGGAAGAAGGCGTTCTTCCTCACCCATTGTGGTTCCAAGGTCTACGAGGTGGCTCAGTCCCTGGTGGCTCCGACGCCCATCATGGAGGTCTCCTGGGAGACCCTGCAAACCGCACTAAGAGACCATTTCTCACCGGAGCCCTCCAAGTTTGTCTTCCGCATACACTTCAGGGATCGTTACCAGATGCCGGGGGAGCCCATAAGCGAGTTTGTGGCCGCACTGAGGACAGCCGCCATCTCGGCCGCATTCGTGCCGCACCTCGAAGACGTTCTGATAGAGCAAATCATCCGAGGGGTCCGGGACAATAAACTCCGGAAGCGCCTCCTGGCCAGAAGAGATCTGACCCTGACCGCGGTAATCGATGAGGCAAGGGCCTACGAAGTGTTCACATCGGCTGCATCCTCCATCAATCGGGCCCCGTCGGCGCAGCATCCAGCCACCGCACACCACCAAGACATCGGCCCCGACAAGGAGGACGACGAGGAAGCGGAGGTGTGTGCGACCGACGGGGCAAGCCAAGGAAGGAGCGGCCAGCGCTGTGCCAGCTGCGGTGGGCCACACCAAAGGGCACATTGCCGCTTCAGAGATGCTATCTGCCGCCTCTGCGACAAACGGGGGCATATTGGAAAAGTCTGCCAAGCGAAGCAAGCAGGAAATCAGGCTGACCGGCACGTTCAAAACTTCCCGCCGGGCAGGATGGCCGCCACCCACCGAACCAATCACAGGCGCCAGGGAAACCACGGCGCCAAATTCGAAGATGCCGAAGCTCACACCATAACCATCAGTACTGCCAACACAGAGAGGGGAGAGAAGTTCTATGCCACGGTCCGGATAGACAGAACAGACTGCGAAATGGAGGTCGACTCAGGGGCCGCGGTGTCCCTGATATCCTGGAGGTGGATGAAGCGAGCTTTCCCCTCCCTTAAGGAGTCCGACCTCCAGGTCCAACAGCTCCGAGTCAAGGACTACCAGGGCAGGTTCCTCCCCGTGGCAGGCCAGAAGTGGGTCAAGGTCAAGTACGGGAAGAGAGAGGAGACCCTGCCGCTCACCGTCATTCACGGAAACGTCCCGACGCTTCTAGGGACTAACTGGTTTCCGGCCCTGGGGCTGTCCATCGCGGGCATCCACAGCTCCACCATTGGCCAGCCTGCGGAGTCAGCGCTACGAGACGACCTGATGGTGGAGTTCCAGGACGTTTTCGGGGAAGGATTGGGCAGGTACGTGGGAACACCCATCTCTTTCTCACTAAACCCAAGTGTCGCCCCAATCCGACTTAAGGCCAGGAGAGTCCCTCTGGCCCTTAAGCCCAGGGTTGAGAAGGAACTGGATAAGCTGGTGGCCCAGGGGATCCTTGTCCCAGTTGACCATGCCCGGTGGGAGACCCCCATAGTGACCCCCATAAAACCGGACGGGTCCGTGCGCATATGTGCTGATTACAAATGTACCATAAACAAAGCATTACAGCCAAGCGCATACCCGGTTCCCGTCATAGACCACCTGCTGCACTCACTAGGCCCAGGGAAGATCTTTGCCAAATTGGACCTGGCACAGGCTTACCAGCAACTACCGGTGGACGACGCCACGGCCGAGGCGCAGACCATAGTGACGCACCGAGGAGCGTTCAAGTGTACCCGTTTACAGTTTGGGGTCAGCATTGCGCCGGGGCTCTTCCAGAGCACCATGGAGAGACTCCTCCACGGCCTCCCCGGGGTGGTGCCCTATTTTGATGACGTCCTGATCATCGCGGGAGACCCGGGGCAGCTCAAGGATAGGGTTGCAGCCTTCCTTGCCAAGTTTAGGACCGCCGGTCTGAGGGTGAAACGGGACAAATGCCTGCTGGGGGTACCCTCTGTGGAGTTTTTGGGGTTCCGAATTGACTCTAAAGGCATCCACCCAACCAAAAGCAAGGTAGAGGCAATACGGAACGCCCCGGCCCCAAAGAATAAGCAGGAATTGCAGGCATTCCTGGGGCTCTTGAATTTCTACGCGGCATTCCTGAAAGGAAAGGCCACCGCCGCGGAGCTGCTGCACAGACTGCTGGCAGCCAAGTCAGGATGGAAGTGGGGCCCCGAACAAGAGCTGGCTTTTGAAGCTGTTAAAAATCTCTTATCACAGGACAGTTTCCTAATCCAATATAACGCCACCCTGCCACTGGTCCTCGCCTGCGACGCGTCTCCCTACAGCGTCGGCGCGGTCCTTGCCCACCGGCTGCTCAACGGTCTCGAGGCGCCCATCGCCTACTACTCCAGAACCATGTCACCGACGGAGCGGAACTACGGGCAGATCGATAAGGAGGCGCTAGCAGCAGTGGCAGGGGTAAGGAAATTCCATGACTACTTATATGGCCGGGACTTTGAACTTATTATGGACCACAAACCCCTTCTGGGGCTCCTGGCCGGCGACCGCCCGACTCCGTCGGCCTTGTCCCCCCGGATGCAACGCTGGGCCCTGTTTTTGTCGGGGTATTCATACACGCTAGTTTACTGGCCCGGGAAGCATATGGGGAACGCGGATGCACTGAGCAGATGTCCCCTTCCGGATCAGGACGGCGCAGAGAGGGGGGAGACGTCGGTGCTTTTCCTGGACAGTTTAGACTCTGCCCCCACCACGTCGGCTGAGGTTGCCCGGGCCACAGTGAAGGACGGCGAACTCCGGACTGTCTCCAGCTGGGTTCAGCGCGGTTGGCCGGACAAGGGGGAAGGGGAGTTCAAGGTGTTTTTTGACAAGCGGGACGAACTGAGTTGCATGGGGGGATGTCTGTTGTGGGGAGACCGGGTGGTAATTCCCAAGAAACTCCGCCCGTCAGTACTAGAAACGTTGCACTCCAGTCACCTGGGGGTGGTGAAGATGAAAGGGTTGGCCAGGAGTTACATGTGGTGGCCCCGCATTGACAAGGACATAGAGGCGTGGGTAGGCAAATGCACGCCTTGCCAGTTATCCCGGCCCAATCCTCCAGCAGCCCCTGTCAGGGAATGGGAGCAACCTGAGGGTCCGTGGCAGAGGCTCCACATCGACCTAGCCGGCCCATTCCACGGCCAAACATTCCTAATTGTCGTGGACGCCTATTCAAAGTGGCTAGAAGTTAGACTTTTGAATAGCACCACCGCCAGAGCAATCATTCGGGAACTGAGACAGCTGTTTGCCACACACGGCATTCCAGACACCTTGGTCTCCGATAACGGCCCACAGTTCACTGCCACAGAGTTTGAGCAGTACCTGGCTTCCTTAGGAACCAGGCACGCCCTCACCTCCCCTTTCAGGGCACAGGGGAATGGGCAAGCCGAGAGGTTCGTGCGCAGCGCGAAAGAAGTCTTGGGGAGGTTGGGACCTGGAGACTGGCAGGAGAGAATAGATACGTTCCTGTTGGCACAGCACAATCTCCCCTGTGCTGCCACGGGAAGGGCCCCTGCGGAACTCCTGATGGGCAGGAGACTCCGCTGCCAACTGGACCGTTTGCACCCCCAGTACTCCCCGGACAAATACCGGGAGGGACAATCGCGAGGCCGCACACTTCCAATAAACTCCCCTGTCTACGCCAGGAACTTTACATCTGGCCCCCAGTGGGAAGAAGGGATCATCAGTGGCATGCTAGGCCCTTACACGTACAAGGTTCACCTCACTGATGGTCGGGCATGGAAACGCCATGTCGACCAGCTCAGGAGGCGGACGAGTCCCGACACGCAAAACGACGCCACCCCCGAAGTGCAGGCCACCCCAGAGCCAGATACATACACACCAGCTGAACCGGTCACCGACCTGGTTCGACCTGACAGCACTCCCACTCGCGAAGATCTATCTTCGGAGGACTTACCCAGTGAAGCAGGTTCACCCCCGGTCGCCACAGAACCCGTCGCTGGCCATCCGGAACAGTCCCCAGCCCAGCCAGGGCAGAGCGAGAGCGACAGGTCCGCTCTGCTCGATGCCCCGGCGCCGACTGAACTGCGCAGGTCCTGTAGAGCTCGCACACGCCCTCGTCATCTGGATGATTATGTATGCAAATAGAGGGAGTAGTGCATTCTGGGGGGAAGGGGTGTTAGATATTTGAATGTCCAGCGGCGGGAAAATCGCCGCTCCCTATTGGTCAGTGGGCTGGGCCAAGCAGGGTATTTAAATCCCTGCCTCCCCAACCGTTGTTGTTGTTGTCTTGTTGTATCCACAATAAACAGACGTGTTGTTCGGTTCATCTACAATGGCTTCCGTGTCCTCACTCCAGCGCCCTGATCTCCGGATCTAGCAGGGAAGAAGAAGGTTTTTGGGGAGATGTCAAAGAGAACCCAGAGGAAGAGGAGGAGGCCTGTAATCTTTTCCCCTGAGGACATGGAGTCACTGGAAATACATCTCCAAGGAAGATTCTTGGACTGGGGTGTTGATTCGGCTCTAGGTGCCTAGGGACCAAATAAAGAGGCACTTCAATCCCCATCTTCCTCTGCATCCATCTTTTTGAGGCAAAAACAGTGTCACCATCAAGCTCAGGAGGTAAGGAGCTGCCAGAGAACCTACAGCCATGATGGCAAACCTTGGCACTCCAGATGTTCTTGGACTTCAATTCCCAGAAGCCCAAGCCCCCGTGAATCCACACGAATGGGTTTACTGCTACTCATCCGGCCTGCACCACCCTCGTTGCTCCTGGAAGCGGAAGTAAAACGCGCCCATCCAAGAACATCTGGAGTGCCAAAGTTCACTATCACGGACCTACAGCAACTCAGACATGATGCTGGTGGAGAAAGTGGCAGTGAGCCTGCCAGAATCAGTAAGCAGTGACCCTGGGTGAAGCTGGGGACACATGCCAGTTCCTCTCAGTGTGTGTGTATAAGTCCTTCCTGTTGCAGATCCTGCTAAAGAGAACTAGCCTAAAACACATCCTGGTGGTGTTAACAGGAGAGGTCATAGAATCAGAACCACAAGCCTTGAGACCTGACATCTGTTCAGTTCCTTGAAACTAGTCTAGGATAATTCCAAGATGTTACTGATGTTGATCCCCACCTTGTTTTAATAAACCCTGTTTTATTATAAGCACCTGCATCCTTGTTTATGGAGCAAAGGTTGAAGAGGAAGCACCTGCTGACCTGGCCAGGATTGATGGGACTTATAGTCCTAATTTATTGAGGACATACAGTATATCAGTTGGATTTGTGATCAGTTTGAAATTGTGTTTGGTGATAAATAATCATAAGCAGCCAAGAGAGATGGGGCATTGGATTTGCTCACCAACAGCCCCTTTTATTCCATTCTGTAGTTTAATGTGTACTTATTTGAACAAGTTTTATTCTGTTTCCCTCTCAAAGGGGCTGTCAGGGTGCTATAAAATAACACACTACAAAAGTACGTCATAAAAGAGGAAAAGAGGGTAGAGGGAGAACCCAATAGTCTTTCAGTGGGATTGGAATGACAGCTGATGATGATCATTGAGGAAGGACCCACCTTTCAAGGAGGTTATGTTTCAACTTAACATAAAATGTGTTAAGGAGTTGATATTTATGAGATGTTGCAGCCTGAATTTTGGCTCCCCAATAAAGCAGCAGCAAAGCAGATGTTCATCCTGCCTAGGCCCAACTCATGCTGAGAGCTTTTTCTTCCAGCTTCCATCTATTGCTACTGGGGGCAATAGAGGAAGAAAAACAGCTGCTTTTCCATCTTGCCTGGAGCCCAATTCCTTTTGAGAGCCAACCTCTCTCTCCAGCTGTTCAATTGCTACTCCACACGCAGCTCTTTTTCTGCAACACACAGCTGGGCTGAGCAACCAGCAAGTGACATGATGAAGCCATCAATAAATCTGGGATTTCGCACCGCACCAGAGGACATACAAAAGAATTTGCCATTGGCTAATGCAGAAGTTTAGGGAGGCAATTTACTATTTTATTTGTTGAGACACACTGCAGCTGTGAGGGGACCAGTGGAAGGGATTTTAAAAAATCTCCATCCTTCAGCTTTCATTGAGCAGCAGCTATTTCAGCTACTCATATTGCCTAAACTAAACCATTCTATCCAACTAGCCATTGCAGTCACTTAACTTAATTTCTCTCTCTCTCTCTCTCTCTCTCACACACACACACACACACACACACACACACACACCTATCTAATATTCATTGTGTGTTGTGTCTTAGATGTAACTGGTAAGCCTTGAACTGAAGATACCACCATATTGTTTGTCTTGTACATCACTGAGAACCTTTGTACCTAAAAGATGGGCTATGAGTGATACACATGGATAAATAAATAGGAAATTCCACATTTTTTGTTTACACTCCAAAGCAGGGGTCAGCAACCTTTTTAAGTTGGGGGCCAATCACGCTCCCTCAGACAGTTAAGAAGGCCAAACTAGTGGCCTCCTACTGTAAATGCTGCCGTAAATGCATTTGCAGCTGTCATAAACATATCCATGGCTGCCATAAACAGGTCCTTGGCTGTTGTAAACACATTTACAGCTGCCATAAATGCATTTGTGGCCACTTCCAGTGGCGGTAGCTGTTGTAGCGAGAGTAGGGGCTGGATTATTTGGCACCGCAGTCTGAATTCTGTAGGTTGCTGACCCCTGATCCAAAGCACTACATGGGTTTAATTCATGGGGGCCCCAGGTCACATGATCATAGGAGAAAGAAGGGTTGAGGGATTCTGGGTGTTGTAGTCTAAAAGAGTAACTTTTACAAGATCTGCAGTTCATTTCCATTCACCTTTGTTTGCCATAGCTAGCCACATACCACCATGTAAATCTGCTGTGATAGAGCTCCCTCTATTGATATTTTGATAAAATACTTTCAGGAGCATGAAATTTCATTTTCAGTACACTTGTTATTTTTGCTGTATTTTTCAAAACAGGCACAGCCATCCTTTTACTTCTGACTCCCCACATCCACCCTTGATGGCTTGTGAGATTGCCTTGCCTTCCCCTCCCTTTCTTTTGTTGCCTCCCCATCCTAGTTTCCAGTTCCTTTGTCTCTTTGGGTGGGAAAGAAGCATCCAGGACTGGTGATGTTTTACCTCCTGCTGCGCTTGAACAGTGTGTGCTACCAGACAGCAAGGTCCTGATCAAAGGGGAAACCATTCCCTTTATTCAGCCCAGCAGTGGAGGAAGGTTGTGCTGCTGTGATTAGTACTTTGAGTCTGGCAAAGTGCTGCTGATCGCTGTCTCCAACAGGAATAGCAGGCAGGGAGGCATCCTCATCAACAAGCGTTCATGTTCATATCACCACATCACCAAGGGAAGGAGAAATGGAGCATTGTTATCCTGGCATGTGGCTTCTCAGGGCTGGCACTACCATTAGGCAGACTGAGACTGCTTCCCCATGCATCAGGTTTTGTGTGTGTAGAATATCTAGTTCTGTCTCTGGCACCCAAATGTGTTGGGCTGGCTGTCGTTCTACAACTTCTTTGCCTTTGTATCTGATGCAGCAAGAAGATGAAATATGAGTAGAACCATGGTGCTTGATAATTAAGATGCTGATGACCATCAGTTTGAGACCCAAGTGCTGCATGACAGAGTGAGCACCCATCAGCTGCCCCAGCTCCTGCCAACTTAACAATTCGAAAGCAAGAAATTGAAAGTAGATAAACAGGTAACACTTCAGGTGGGAAAGGTAACAGCATTTCATGTACTCCAGCATCTAGTCATGCCTGCCACATGACCACGGAAATGTCTGCAGATGCAGACAGCATTGTCTCTTGGGTTGTAACCAGGGATGAGCACCCCCCACACACACACACAAGAGTTGGGTGCAACTGGCAGGGAACTAATGCCTTGTAGAGTTTCATGACAGGAAGAAATCAACAATGGAAGCTTTCTCAGTTGGTCCATCTTTCTATGACACTGGATAATAATAATTTCATGTCAGAGATTACTCTGGGTTGAAAGGATTTTTGCTGGAGAAACTCCCCTCAGGAGACACCCGAATGAAGCTCCTTTCATTTTCCCAAGTGCATCCCTCTGGTATCGAAACCCAACCTTCCAGTCTCCAAGCTCGGTGTCTTAACCACTAAGCCACCAGGGGAGCTGCTTATGGCACTGGATGAATCTGACCCTTAATCAAAGGCACTGGAACCTTATGAGGAAAAGAACAGGACTTCACCAATTCCAAGTTTTGTAAAACTTCAGAAAGAAGGGACTATTTAAATCTGACCCTGCTCCAGAAAATATGCAGATTTACTATGGACTCACTGTAAGAAATCTTTTTGCTGGCTTGGAATAGTTTTACTTAGAGACAGACAATGGAAAGGTCTTACTTCTTTGTACAAACATGCAAAATGTAAGCACTTTCATGGAGGGGAAAGGAGACAAAGCTTTCCATTTCTCTTCAATTGTTGCTAGCTGACACAGCACATCAGTTCTGCATCTCAGAGTGTCCCTGTTTAGCATGATCAAGACAGATTTAAACTGAGATAATTGAATTGTCTAGGCATCTCAGAAAACAAAACAAAATAAAATAAAATAAAAAACACAGTAGCACTTTAAAGACTAACTGCTATATTTTCACTGTTAGCTTTTGTGGATCAAGTCTACTTCATCAGACAAGGCTGATCAAGTCTGGATCAAGTCTGATGAAGTGGACTTGATCCACGAAAGCTAACAGTGAAAATATAGCAGTTAGTCTTTAAAGTGTTACTGTGTTTTTATTTTATTTTTTTTATTTGTTTTGTTTTGTTTTGTTTTCTGAGATGCCTGAACCACAGACTAACACAGCTACTATTCCAAAAAATTGAATTGTCTAGTTGCACCCTAATTTTCCATGCCCTGGGAAAGCCTATGGTCTGATCCAACATGGGTTCTTATGATGTTAGGTACATATTATTTAAATAAGATTGCTTCTTACACAAGTGATATTTCACCTGGCATACCTAGCCAAAATAAAATGTCTGTGTCTTCTTTTCAGTAGAGTCAGTCCACATGTTCCACCAGAATGAAGTTTGGTGACATGGATGAAACAACCCTTATGCTATGCACAATCAGCCCTTAGTCAAATACAAAGTGGAATCAAAACTTTGCAAGAATATATCTGAAACCCGACATACTTTGAAACACAATTACAGAAGCAAGCTACCCACACTCCAGAAAAAGGAGAAATAAATTTATTTTCCAACATTTATTCTTCATAGCCTTCTTTATAGTCCCTTACTGGCCTATTAAGCCTTCCATAAAATAGGGCAGTTAATCTTCCTTGCTTTCAGTTCTTTCATTTTCTTCTCATATGAATTTATGATTTCTCCTATAGGTAGCTTTGGAGAATTGTATTTTTGAATGCACAAAATATCTGACTGAGGTAATAGTCACATAGTGCTTTACAGATACAGAAACTAGTAGAGTTTGCCTGTGTTGGCCCAGAGGTACTTCCAGTGGCTCCTCCAGTTAGCTAAAAAAGAAGGAAGAGGATGAGAATGTAAGGATGCAGAACAGAAGAAGAAGAGAAAGATCCTTCCACAGTTTGGAAAAGTTGCTTTTCTAATCCCTCTACCAATTTGAACAGTGGAAGTATATTAAGTGTATTACTCCTGGCACAGTGCTAGAGAAACAGTATTTTGGGTGCAGTTCAGAGTGCTAATTATTCTATTCTGTAGACCATGCTAGCATGAGCTTAGGTAAAGGTAAAGGTTGCCCTTGGCCGAAAGCAAGTTGTATCCAACTCTAGCATTTGGTGCTCATCTCTGTTTATAGTCAAAGAGCCTGTTCTGTTTGCATTGCAGACATTGCTATGGACATGTGGCAGGCATGACTAGACACAGGAGTGCACTGAATGCTGTTTACCTTCCCACAAAAGTGGTACCTATTTATCTACTTGCAATTTCTTGTTTTCAAGCTGCTAGGTTGGCAGGAGCTGGGACAGAGACCGGAGCTCACCCCGTCATTTATTTATTTATTTAGATTTATATACTGCCCCAATCAATAGAGTCTGGGCAGTGTACACAGTCCAGCAAACACCTCACTGGCTGCTCAGCAAAACTTACAAACAATATAAAAACAGTTAAAAGCCTTTCAATAAAACAAATTACATGAGCAGTTCAGCACTTGAGTCTTGAACTGTTGACCTGCCAACCGTCCAGTTGTTAAGTTCAGTGTCTTAACTATTAAGCCACCGCAGTCACATGCTTAGTTTGCACCAAAATATTGATGTGGGCAATATTAACTGGAGTAACAAACCTGTGACATATTTGGTGCACTGAAGCATTGAAAGGGGCAATTTGTACCTTATAATTCAGTGGGTAAAACAATGTTATCTGTGCTGGGATGAAAGCCCAAATCACATGATGATGCATGTAGGTTTCTAGTTGATCCTTGAGTAGGGCACTTTCTCCCCTGCTCCACAAAAACCTCAAACTGCACCAAGATGTCCATGCCAATATTCAAATATCTCACTTTTAACAGCCTTTTCTCATGAGAATCTGAAAACTACAGTTGTCGTTAAAATGTGCCATCAAGTTGGAACTGACATAGTAACCCTAATAGGACTTTAAGGTAAGATATTTAAAACAGTGCTGTACAAGTTCCATACTCCCAATGAGTTCCCATGGATAAGCAAGCATTTGAATCAAGGCCTCTTGAGTCCTAGTCCATCACTCTGTTCAATATACTGTATCATACATTTATGGTACTACTAACACATAAAAACACATGCCAAGCAATTTAGCCCATTAGGACTAAAACTTAACACTAATACTTAAGACCACTACAATGAACAAATATTTTTAATAGAAAATAACACGGAGGATCACATCACATTCAAAGGGTAGAGCAGGGGTGGCCAACCTTTACATTCCTCAGGCCTGACTATGCCCCTGGACAGCTTAGCGGGCCAGACCACACACACCCGAAGTGGAAGTGGGCACATTTATGGCTGTCATAAATGTGGCCACCTCCACATTCATGACAGTCACAGGTGCACTTACACATGCACAGGCACATTTTACGGCTAACATAAATGCATCTCCTTCCACTTCTGGGTGTGGCAGAGGCAGCGTGGGCCACATGAAATGGTGTCGTGGCCTGGGTCTGCTCCATGGGCCATAGGTTGGGAACCACTGAGGCAGAGGGATTCAGAAAACTGAACAGTGCTTACAGAAAATACATAAAGATTAACCGTTTTTAATTGAAATCTGTGATATCCTGAGTTGGACAATAGAAATTATGGAGAAGCTCACCCCATGCCCATCTACTCTTCTTTTTTAAACTTTTAAAATACAGTGGGAAATACATTGCAATACCTTCTGTGGATACCTGAAACTGTGGATAACAGCAAACCCTATTTTAAACACATATACCTCAGTCATAGAAGCAAGGGAGGGGTTTCAAATGCTTGCCTCATTCTACTCAAGAACTACCAAAATGTCTGCCTCCATTCCTTGTAAAGATTACATTGCAGACAGTGGCCTTAAGTGGCCAGCTCTGGCAATGCACCATAGAAATACATATCAGAGAGTAAGAAAAAGACAAAAAAACATTGTGGCACTTTAAAGACTAACTGCTTTATTTTAATGTTATGGATCAAATCCACGTTGTCAGACATAAGAGTGAGACTTCATGGCATCAATTTACACACATCAGGCACAGAAGCACACAATAGTTGGCTAGTATTACAGATAAATATAAAAAACAATGTAGCCTTTTACAATTGGTAATAGCAGAAGATCCCTTGTTGTTATTTATATCTGCTGTAAAGTGCGGCCCTACTGACAATCGTGTGAGTGACCCAGGCAATATAGATGCTAGGTCTGATAGGTAAGCTCATTAGCAAATGTGTAATGTCACAATGTTTGTCTTGCATCCATCTACTAACCATTTGCAACTCAACTGTTTTGTGTGATACAACTGGAGTAAGATAAGACAACAAAAAGAGGACCAGCATGTTTTATTTATTATATGCTTCCATGGACTAAGCCCCCTAATTCTGATGCATAGAGTAAGGCCTCAGTAGAAAGGCATGTCTATCTAGGGATGCTTTACTTCATTCTTTTGAAAATGTGAGCTGAAGTACACAAAACCATTTGTTGTACAGTCGCACAGCTGTGTCCAACCCTATGGTCTACTGCCCGCCAAGCACCCCTTTCCTCCACCATCCTCCTCAAATACCCAGCTCTGTGCCCATTGTGACAAGAATACCATCTAGCCATCTCATTTTCTTCTGCTTCTTTTGCCCTCCACTTTTCCCAGCATCAAGGCTTTCTCAAGTGAATCCTCTCTTCTCATTTGATGTCCAAAGTACTTTAGCTTCATCTTTACTATTTGACCTTCCAAGGAGCAGTCAGGGTTAATTTCTTCTAAGATTGACCTATTTGTTCCCCTCGCTGTCCAGGGAACTCTCAAAACTCTCTTCTGTGCTCAGTTTTTCTAATGGTCCAGCTCTCACAACCATACATTGCTGCCAGGAATACCATTGCTTTGACTATGTGAATTTTTGTTTGCAAGGTGATGTCTCTACTTTTTACTATTCCCCAGGTTTCTCATAGCTTGTCTCCCAGTCTCTCACAGCTTCTACTTCCCCATTTATTTTCCAGGGACTGATAGGGCCTTTTGCCATTATCTTGGTTTTCTTTCAACCTAAGCAGGAGCTTCTTTAGGTCCTCCTCAATTTCTGCCATTAGGATGGTATCATCTCAGTGATGGGATGTAACAGGTTCTCACCAGTTCTCCAGAACCGGTAGTAACTTTTCCCAGTGTCCCAGAGAACCAGTAGCAGCTTTTGGGGGGAACCACCTTCGGGGCTTACCTTTTCACTGGTTTCCCCACTGTGCATGTATTTTTTATTTTTATTTATTTATTTTATTTACAGGTTTGTGATGTGGGTTGGTGGGTGGGTTGAGGGGTGTGTGTGTGCTTATTTTTATTATATTTGTTTTATTTTTTATTTGGCTCTGTCCACGACATCATGACATCATGTCATTAGCTCCGCCCACACTGTGATGACATCACGGTGGGGTAGTAAAATTTTTGACATCCCACCACTGATCTGCATATCTCAAATTGTTGATGTTTCTCGCAGCAATTTTGATCCCAACTTGTGATTCATCCATCCCTTCATTGTACATTATGTGCTCTGCGTATAAGTTAAATAAGCAGGGTGACAAAATGCAACCTTTCCGTATCCTGTCCTAACTATTGCTTCTTGACTCCTGTACAGATTTCTCATAATGCATATAAGGTTTTCTGGTATTCCCATCTCTTTAATTACTTTCCACATTTTGTTGTGGTTCACACAGTCAAAAGGCCTTGGTGTAGTCAACGAAACAGAAGTAGCTTGTTTCTGATATTCCTTTGTTTTCTCCATGATCCAACGTATATTGGCAATGTGATCTCTAGTTCCTCTGCCTCTTTGGAACCCAGCCTGCACTTCTGATAATTCTCTCTCCATGCGCTACTGATGTCTATCCTGCATTATCTTGGGCATAACCTTACTAGCATGTGGGATGAGTGCAATTGTTTAATAATTTGAATACTCTTTGACATTACCCTTTTTTGGGATTGGAACGTATGTACTGATATTTTCCAATCCTATGGCCATTGTGTTTTCCAAATCTTCTGGCATATAAAATGCAATACAGTACTTCAATTCCATCCTCTTTTAGGTCTTTGAAAAATTCAACTGGGATACCATTATCTCCACTGGCGTTGTTGTTTGCAATGCTTTTTAAGGCCTTCCTGACTTCACTGTCTAGGATGTTTGGCTCATATTCAATGTTCTCATCATTGTGATTATTAGGGGTTTTGAGGTCCTTTTTGTAAAGTTCCTCTGTGTACTCTTGCCATCTTTTCTTAATTTCTACTGCATCAGCTAACTTTTTGCCGTTTTTGTCCCTTATCATGGTCATTTTTGCTTTAAACTTCCCTTGATTTCCCTAATTTTTTGAAAAGATCTCTAGTCCTTCCCTTATGTTGTTTCCCGCTATTTCTTTGCACTGTTCATTTAGGTAAGTTTCCTTACCTCTCCTTGCTTTTCTTTGAAAGTCTGTATTCAACTGATTGAATTTTTCCTTTCTCCTTTGCCTTTTGTGTTCCTTCTTTCCTCTGCTATTTTAAGAGGAACCACTTTGCTTTCTTACACTTCTTTTTGTTTTGTATGGTTTTACTTGCTGCCATATGCCAAATAAAGTTGGTTAGTGCTTAAGATGTCATAAGGCTCCTTGTTAAAAAAAATTCAGCACCAGACAACTATGGATTTTCCCTGGAAATATCTGCAAATGATAGGTGGTGTTGACCTACACAGGTGCCTCTCTTATGGTTTAGTTCTTTATTTATTTCAGAAAAGAAAGAAATGTAGATGAAATGGTTGGCTGATGTATATAGTACACCAAAAAAAAATGATTCTGAGCCCAGAGTTTTCCTTTAGAGGGCAATGTTTCACTAGAAATAGAAAGGTTCTGTATTTTCTAGTTTCATTCCTATTAACCATTTATATTATGACTAAAAAGTACGAGAGAATAGGGATATGCAACAATATCTGTAGTGATTTTATGGGAAATGATCGCTATTCTAGAGATAATCATTTGAGCCTGATATAAATGAGGCAGGATTAGTAATCGTGTACTTCTCTCAAAGGTGTTGGACAGCAACTAATGATCGCTCAACATTTGTTACACTGGCAGGGGCTGATGTCAGAGAACATCTGGAGAGTCACATCTCCCCATCACAGGTATAAGATAATTACTAAACAGTGGAAATGAAATAGGAAGTATGGTCTGCAAATTCATTTCAACATATAGGCATGGAATTTGTCATAGTATTTCCAAATTTATCTACCATTATCTACAATTTCTACAATTTCTTGCTTTTCACACCTAGGAAAAACATTACTTTTACTTTTTAATCAGCATAAATATAATATCCCTCAATAAAAGTGATGATATAAAACAAGGCACTTTTCATTTGCATCATATGGAAAACAGCAGTCATACTGTTGCAAATCCACATTTGCCTTATTAAGAGTAGATAGGGATGCTTTGTAGTACTGTACAACACTTAGGTCTTGAACTGCTTACCTTCCAGTCATCAAGTTAAGCATCTGGTTAAGCATCTTAACCACTAAACCACCACAATCCCCTGTTCTGAAATTAGGAATGTACTATTTACCCATTTATCCTGATATCCAGGATGGTTATACAGTTGTACCTCGCTTAAAGAGCATAATGTGTTCCACAGGATTGCTCTTTAAGTGAGATTGCTCTTTAAGCGAAACACCATTGTAAGTGACCAATTGTGACTTCTGGTGTGGGGGGGATTGTAAACCCTGATTTATTTGTTAAAAGAGTTTTTGGTTAGTTTTATTTGTTAAGTGAAGCAAACATTCAGAGAAAATTCTGCTCTTTAAGTGAGCTACTCTTTAAGCGAGGCACTCTTTATGCGAGGTTTGACTGAATACACATTTCCAAAGATCAAGACATTCATGTTTTTAAAAAATAAAAAGGGCATGGATTTGAACATCTGGTAATTTACAAGTACATGATAGGCCAGTGATGGCAAACCTTTTAGAGACAGAGTTCACAAGGAAGAGGAGGCAGCTCATGGGCAGGCACCGTGTGTGCCCACACAGTCATGTGACATCATCGGCATGCCTCTGCAATGTCATGTGGGTGCTTGTGCATGCCCCCTATGGGTGCACACACTCCACCCGCCATGGGTGCAGTCTCCTCCACCTCCTAGGAGGGGTAGATGGGGATGTTGGTCACCTCACCTCATCCCCACCAGCACATCCCAGGTGGGATTTCAGCCTCCCCTCTCACCTCGCCATTGAAGTAGGAAGAGGGACGGATGGAGAAGTGGTGCTGACATTGGTGCCAAAGGGGCGGGGCTTGCCCACAACAGCACGCGTGCCCACAGAAATGCCTGTGTGTGACATAGGTTTGCCTACACTAGTATAGGCAAACATGCAGAAATTTTCACTCTAATAATAATAGAAAACAATTTATCATTTTTACCACAGTGGGGCAGACTGACCAAAGATATATTCAAATATTGCATTCAACAAATGTCAAGTGCATGGATTGTCAAGATTCATATTTTAGAAGAATTATAAATACTGACATCCTTTGGCAAAAATCCTGTAGCTTGGCATAGGAAATTGCTCTAGAGAAATCAATGGGCATTTGATGAGCCAATTCCTCCATAAGTTCCTTTGATTCAGATGGGCCTATTCCAGTCATGGGCAACCAAAAATTTTTACTACCACACTGTGGGCAGAGCCGACATTGTGGGCAGACCCAACGTCATGTGGGATTTAATCCACTTGGGGACCATCACCCTTCCCTGTGGACTTTGACACCCAGTTGTCAGGTTAGTTAATTGCTGCCTGACACTTGGTGTTGAGTTACTGCAGTATGGTCCACTATTATCACAGTAGGATAATCTGACCATACTAGGGAATAAAAGATTGCAACATATAAAATCAAATTAAAACATGCATCAGACTAATAATGCAAATTTGCAGATAGTGGGTTGGTTGTACATATTAACTGTGTCCCCAACATCACACTGTGTGTCCAACCTTCATGCCCTCCATTTGGGTCTTGTCATCATGACCACTGTTGTCAGTTCTCTTTGTATTCACTTGGACACAAACTGAGAGTCTTTTATAGGATTGTTTTAAGGTCTGTTCCAACTAGATTACAGGCTAGTCAATGAGGTTGCTCTCCAAATGATGGAATTAAAACTCCCACTGGTGCCAGTGAACATGGACACTGCTCACAGACAATGGAACGGGAAAGCCAAAAGATCTGGAAGGTCTGCTCCTACACTCAATAATGTATGCAGTGTAGATTATTGATTTATAGGGCAACCAAAACACTTTGTTGCTATTTAAATACTCTTCAATTGTTTGTTTTCTCACTCTACTTAGAGCCTATCTCCACTTCCTGACTTTTAGGGCAGTGTGGCATGGGATAAAGAGATGTGTGAGAGAAGCAAAATGCCATTTGGCATAATCCTTGTATCCCAATGGCATCTTATTCTCCCAAATTCTATTTCCCCCAATTGTTTCCTGTAAAAAGTAAAGGTAAAAGTTGCCCTATCTCAAAAGACAGTCATATCCAACTCTAGGGTTCAGTGCTCATCACTGTTTATAGCCAAAGAGCCAGCATTGTCTGTGTCTGCAGACATTTCTGTGGCCATATGGCAGGCATGCCTCAACACAGGAGTGCACGGAATGCTATTTACCATCCTACCAAAGTGGTCCCTATTTATCTACTTGCAATTTCTTGCTTTCAAACTGCTAGGTTGGCAGGAGCTGAGACAGAGACAAGAGCTCACTCCGTCACACAGTACCTGGGAATTGAACTCTGACCTTCCAGTGAGTTCAGTGTCTTAACCACTTGAGCCACTGCATTTGTTTCCAGACAAGAGTTTAATTTGATATGATCATACACTTTCCCCCCTGCCAACCAACAATGATTTTCTTCTAAAAAAACCATTTTCTTAAGAAATGGAAATTAGAGTGATTCTCCTTGGAAGGGGCAAATATTAATGTCCTGGTTGCCCTTTTTGGAGTTGCTCCAAGCCTTCCTCCAGTTCTTTTGAAATAAAGTCATTGCCTGAGTCAATAGCATTATGCAGATTTTTCAAGCTTCCACTCTTACTATCAAATTGAAATGGTCTAGTTTAAAATAAATGTGCCACAAGAGGTTTGTGCAGCTGTCATTTTTGTTGTATGAAGTTATATTTCTTTCTGGCTTTCACTGACTCCAGCCCCTTGAGCCTCTGCAGAAATACAGAAAATGTTTAATAGCTGGTACAAAACTTGTGACAGATGAGGTCAGAAATGAAAAGGTTACACTGGGTGCAAGAAAAGGTGATGGGCAGTTTCAAAAGTTAATTCATACATCAGCTGTGACAGTTAATTTTTTTGTGGCTTCCTTCCTTCCAGCATTGATATAATTTCCTTCATGTTTATCCAAAATGTCGACAGAACATTCTTTCTCAACCAGAAATTTCACTGGCTGAATTGCAGGGTATATGATATCCTATACACTTTTTCAGGTGGCATGGTGGTTTAGTGGTTAAGATCCTGAGTTTGATGCCGACCTACTCAGCAGGTCGGCATTTCAAGACCCAAGTGTTGTGTGATGGAATGAGCACCTCTGCCTGTCCCAGCTTCTGCCAACCTAGCAGTTTGAAAGCAAGAATTTACAAGTAGATAAATAGATACTATTTTCACATATTCTACAGTGAATACAATACACATGATGTATACAAAAGCAAAAGTCCAAACAAAAATCATACATAAATAAACATTCGTAATTCACTGCTAATAGCAACTTTTTACTAGTTTTCTAATACATTTCTTTACTATAAAATTCACACTTTTATTATCACCCTTGTGTTATTTACATTGTCCGAGGGATTGTAACACCTCATAATTTCCAAAAAGCACTTTGGTCCAGTGCAGGAGTAATGCCTTGCTTTTTAACCTTTACGTGTTCAACAAATGGTTTCCAGACTTTCCAGAATTTATTAACTAGAACCCTACCTTTTCTAATATTTAGCTCCCATGTAAGCTTGTCATTAAGTGCCATGCATGAGTTGTTTTCTTTATGTATGAGTTCATTCTTTATGTACACTTTAATTTCTTTCTTTTTTATGGATTGTTTTTCTTTACAAACTTATAAATAAAATTTTAAAAAAAGATAAATAGATACCACTTTGAAGGGAAAGGTAACAGTGTTCCATGTGGACTAGACGCTTCCTTGAACTACTGGTAACCAGACCTCAGCTTGGTCTTTGGACTTTGCTATTCAGACTCTCCTTGAATAGCCTCTCTGTGAAGCGCTGCTGTGGGTTGACCGTGCCCACTGGGGTAGGTTCAGTACAATGGCTTGAGTTGTAAAAGAATCTAGGGATTCATGAACTTCCCACTCCAATCAGCAAAAACATTGCAAGGCTCAAAAGGCTCAAATCCATTTCATTTGAGTGGAGAATTTATGCTCCATATTTCCAGAACATTTACACAGAGTACGAATATGCTCTCTAATATAGGAAAACAGGCCCGGATGAGATCTGATTTTAGCAATATTCTGTTATTCTTGTTGTTCAGTTGCACAGTCAATTCTGACCATTTGTGACCCCATGGACCATTGCCCTCCAGGCACCCCTGTCCTCCACCATCCTCCTCAACCCACCCAGCTCTGTGCCCATTGTGTCTACAATGCCATCTAACCATCTCATTTTTGGCCACACCCTTCTTCTTTTGCCCTCCACCCTTGCATTGTGCATTAGAATGCAATAATTTGATTCTATCATCTTTTAGGGCTTTGAAAAATTCAACTGGGATACCATCATCTCCACTAGCTTTGTTGTTTGCAGTGCTTTTAGGGCCTTTCTGACTTCACTCTCTAGGATGTCTGGCTCAAGTTCAATGTTCTCATCATTGTGATTATCAGGGGTGTTGAAGTCCTTTTTGTATAGTTCCTCTGTATACTCTTGTCATCTTTTTTAAATCTCTTCTGCCTCAGCTAACTTTTTGCCATTTTTGTCCCTTATCATGATCACTTTTGCTTTAAATGTTTTCTTGATTTCCCCAATGTTTTAAAACAAGATCTCTAATCCTACTCCTTATGTTGTTTTCCTCTATTTCATTGCATTGTTCATTTAAGTAGGTTTCCTTATATCTCCTTGCTTTTCTTTGAAATGCTGTATTAAATTGATTGATTTTTTTCCTTTCTCCATTCCTTTTTTTGTACCTTCTTACCTCTGCTATTTTAAGATCCTCATCAGTCAACCACTTTGCTTTCTTATGCTTCTTTTCTTTTGGTATAGTTTTCCTTGCTGCCTCCTGTATGATGAGCCGTGCCTATGTCCATAATTCTTCTGGTACTCTGTCTATCAAGACTAAGCCATTAAATCTGTTCCACACCTACACTGTGTATTCCTTAGGGATGTTTTCTAGGTCATACCTGTCTGGCCTAATCGTTTCCCCTATTTTCTTTAGTCTAGGCCTGAATTTTGCAATCAATAGATTATGAACTGAGCCACATCCTCCTCCAGGTCTCGTTTTTGCTGACTGTATGGAGGTTGTCCATCTTTGGCTGCAGAGTATGTAATCAATCTGGTTTTGATGTTGACCATCTAGTGATGTCCATGTGTAAAGTCACCTCTTGTGTTGCTGGAAGAGAGTGTTTGCTATGACCAGTGCATTCTCTTGGCAGAACTCTATCAATCTTTGCCCTGCTTCCTTCTGTGTTCCTAGACCAAACTTGCCTGTAATTCCATTTACTTTTTGATTTCCTACTTTGGCATTCTAATCTCCTATGATAATGTTGACCTCATTTCTTGGTGTCTGTTCTATGAGGTGCTGTAGGTCCTCATAGAACTGCTCAATTGTGGCTTCATCTGCATCAGCGGTTGGTGCATAGACTTGAATTACTGTGGTATTGAATGGGTTTCCTTGGATTTGGACTGAAATTTCTGTCATTTTTTAAATTGTATCCCATTACTGCTTTTCTCACTTTTTTATTAACTATTATTGCCACTCCATTTCTCCTAAGATTTTCTTGTCCACAGTAGTAGATATGATGGTTTCCAGAACTGAGTTCACCCATCCCTGTCCATTTAACTCACTGATCCCCAAGATGTCAATGCTTATTCTTTCCATTCCTTTTTACCACTTCCAGCTTGCCTTGATTCATAGATCTTACATTCCAAGTTCCTATACAGTATTGTTCCTTGCAACATCGTATTTCTCTTCCCACTATCCTATCCTCCCCATCTTCTGGTCTGATAGGCTCAACATCCTGTTCCATCTATTTTGCCTTTTTGTTATCCCTTTTGTCCCTGTCCATGGAGTTTTCTTGGCAAAATTTCTGATGTGGTTTGCCGGTTTCTATGCCAGTATTTTCCTATCATACATTTTACCACAATTTAACACACAAAATATCAGATTACAAATTCTTATCCTATGCTGAAGAACAAACCAAATACCCTGTCATTATGTCCTTCTCTAAATGGTGCAGTATCAGTGATGATTTTAGCCATTTACAAAATAAATCAAAATAAGGAGAAAGCTGTGAGTGATGCACTGTAAACTTTTGGTTTATAGCATATTTGGTTCAGAGAAAATATTTTTTTTTTATAATATGAAATCCAGTAGTATGAATATGAGAAGTAAAATCTAATATTCTCACTGAGACTTTTTCACAAGAATTGTGTTCAGGATGGGTATGGTTTGGAATTTGCTACCTCAAACACGTAACAACATAACAGCAACAGCTAGATTAGACCAAATGCTGATCTAATAAGTGTAATTGCTATTGCTCATATACATTCTATTCCCATACTGGCCAACCAAATGCACAAAATGAAACTAGATTAGGAATATTTCTTCAGCCTGGGAGCAACAATAAAATAGAGTGGAAAGCCTCTGGTTTCTGGTTACTCTCATGGTGGAGCAATATATTTATGGATCTTTTGTGTTCTATCCAGTATTTCTGAAGTTTAAAAGTTTTAAAAGAAAAAACTGAGAAAAGGGAGAACTGGGAGTATGCATTATCTCTTCTCCCAATTACATCATCATCACTCAATTTAAATTATTTGGTAAATCTAACATCAAATGAGAAGGAATGACAGCTGAATGTCCAAATACAGTGCAGGGTCTTCTCAATATATTCCAAATATTGAGTCACTAGGAAAATTCAAACTGATGGCACTGTGTGCTATATCTATCTATCTCACATTTATATATTTTTTACAAATGTTTCCAATCCACAAATACTCCTTTCCTCCCAATTTTTTTGAGTTTTTCTTCCTATCGTGCTCTCCACACTTGAAAACTATTCTGTTATAAAGATCGATATTGTCCTTTATGGATATTGGAAGACACTGATTTAAAATAAAACACATGATTCCAACCAATCAGATTAACTTTTGTTTGGCCTCTGATACTATTTATTCTACCTTCTTTAATTTTAAGCAGTCATCCCAATTCCGAAAATTTATATGCTTTATGTTTATTCTTTAATTTTAAAGATAGAAGCATAGTACAGTCAACTTATAACTTACCGGGTCCAGAATCCTATAGGTGTTTCATGTCAGATCTGCTCTGCATAACTTGCTGTGGCTAATTTCTGTTAATCAACAAAGTGTCCTTGTCACTTAGTCATTTTGTGTGAACACCACTCAGATTCTAGCCAGAGAATCAAAATACAAATTAAGAAACGTGTCTCCTGCCATTTCAACAATTTCCTTCCAACCATACAGTTCTATACAGGGATTCAGACCTGTGAATGAATCCCATATTTATTTCCCAAAGACTAACCCCAAGCATTTGAAGTGAGGTAAACTCATGCTAACATAAACAAATGACTTTTTCTCCACCTCTAATAAAGTGCTACCTGTATTGTCTAGTTTCAGCTAGACATTCAAAGGAAAATACTAGCACATCTCTCACCTCTTCAGAAAAATAATGCATTTTTAAACAAAAACTAGGATATTTTTTTGAATAGAGTGCACTGTTTTGCAGGCACTAACTCCCTTTGATCCTAACTTTAGATCCTTAAAATTCAGAGGAAGTATTGGATTAATTGAGGGACTGACTTGAAAGAACTTGTTCAATATTTGTTTTGCCATGGATTTGTTGGAAGGTATGCATACATAAAAGCTCTGTATTCAAGTCAACAATATTGTTTGCAGAGTCAATGACATGGCTGAGGAGTCAGCATTTCTCTCCATCAAACTGTGGGATCTATTTGCTTGAAGATTGTTTACGTGGTAGTTGCTCATCTTTTCTTCAACAGATGCTAACATTTGCCTAATCACGGAATGTCCTTCATCTGTGAAGGACTTAATATTGGTGATCCCTAGCTCATCCATTTCATTAAATAACACATTTATTGTAAACCAGACCTATGAAGCTTTTCATTGGCCTGGTGTTTAAAGGAGAAGAGAGCATTTTTAACAGCCAATATAAGAAATAACTGGGTGTCACATAGAGAGCTGGCCATCACTGTTTGTCCTAGCCATGACTGAAAGTAACCTAGGCCTTGCAGTTGTACTTCTTCATAACAAAAGGCAACTCTGAGGAATGGATTAATCACTAGCCATTTCTGCAGGGATGAAAATTTTAGAAACATATCCATGTTTTACAGGAAAGAAAGAGGAGTCTTATTGGGAGCTATGGTACAATTGCATGGCTCAAATAGTATGGCTTGTTGGATAAATTCTATAGTTGGGAGAGCAAACTATAGACTTTTATTTTTTTGCCTTGCTTAGCCCAAATGGCTAAAGCAAAAGAATACAGAGATGCCTTTACAATAGACTGTAAAATGACATCATCTTCAAACAGTTAGTTGTTAGATGATGGACTTTTTAATTAATGGTCCAAAGGGATTATGTTTCATTTTCTTAATTATCTGAAATATATCTAAATCTGACTGTAGCTGGACTTACCACAGAAATATAGCAAAGAATCTTGGTGTAATTATAACTAATTGATGAACCAAATTGATAAGCCAACTGATTGATGAAGCACATTTAGTGTGAAGAAACTTTAATCTGTCATCATATAAATTCCTAGGAAAGGCATCAGATAGGCTCCTTTGCATAAAGGTAAAGGTCACGCTAGCTCAAAAGCAAGTCATATCTGACTCTAGGGTTCAGTGCTCATCTCTGTTTCAAAACCGAAGAGCCAGTGCTGTCTGCTTCTGCAGATGTTTCCATGGTCATGTGGCAGGCATGACTAGACACCGGAGTGCACGGAACACTGTTTACCTTCCCACCGAAGTGGTCCCTATTTATCTACTTGCAATCTCTTGCTTTTGAACTGCTAGGTTGGCAGGATCTGGGACAAAGACAGAAGCTCATTCTGTCTTGCAGTACTTGGGAATCGAACTGCTGACCTCCCGCCTTCCAGTCAACATCTTAGCCACTTGAGCCACTGCATACATAGCTATATGCATTTGCCAAATGGTTCAGTTATGGCAGATTCTGCAGTTTGCAGTTCATTGGGCTGGAGACAAGCAGTTCAGCGAGGGCAGTTTGCACAGCCAGATTGGAAAATAAAGGGCCATTGTAGATGGAATATGAGAAACATGCCAGTTTCATGCAGTTCCCAAATTATTTTTCTTCATTATATACGTGCAGTGCTTGAATCCTTGTTTTAAACTATGATGTCCTAAACAGCTTAGAATCAGTTTACCTGAAGGTAGGGAAGTAATGAGGGCAGGGCAGTTAGGGATTTGAAGCTAGGTATCCAAATTCAGAAAATGCAAACATTTGCCTTGAAGGACTGCACACCTCCTTATTAACATGTGCTGCTGGAAGGATGCAAACACATCTGGCCAGAAAATGTTTATGAGCTCTTACCACTCTTCTTATGGCAGAAGGAAACACCAAACAGGCAGACTCTGTAGCAGTGGTTCCCAACGTGGGGCCCATGCCACACAGGGTGACTTGAATTCCCAGAAGCCAATGTCATTACATTGGCTGATCTGTGCTTTGGGGAATTGACTTAGGCTTCTGGGAATTAAAGTCTATAAAACAATAAGAAACCCTGCTCTATAAGAAACCTGGTAGTCCTACCCGTTCTTCTGTCTTATCCTGATTTGTGTTAATCTGTCATGATCTAAGCTTACACAATGAGGCACCAAAACTTTGGCACCAACTTTGGTAACTACTAGTTATGCCTTAAAGTTTATCTCCTTCTTTATTTTCCTTGAAGTCATCGCCGAAGGCAGTATTTCCCCATCTTTGGTTTTTGAACTTCAATTCCCCGAAGCCTAAGTCAATTCCCCAAAGCACTGATCAGCCAATGTACTGACTTAAGCTTCTGGGAATTGAAGTCACCCTGTGGGGCATGGACCCCACATTGAGAACCACTGATTTAAGATCATTCACTGTTTGCTGTGCTGCAAAGAATGCAGTGTTTGAGCACTGCAGTGGCTCAAGTGGTTAAGATGCTGACTGGAAGGCAGAGGTTTGATTCCCGAATACTGCAGGACAGAATGAGCGCCTGTCTTTCTCCCAGCCCCTGCCAACCTAGCAGTTCGAAAGCAAGAAATTACAAATAAGGACCACTTCGGTGGGAAAGTAAACAGCATTCTGTGAGCTCCGGTGTCTAGTCATGCCTGCCACATGAGCATGGAAACATCTGCAGAAGCAGACAATGCTGCCTCTTTGGCTTTGAAATAGAGGTGAGTGAGCACTGAACCCTAGAGTTGGATACAACTGGATTTCGAGCAAGAGAAACCTTTACCTTTACTGGTTGCTGCAATTAAGAAGGCAGGATGGATGCACACCCTCTCAGTGGTGCCCTGTCTGTAGATTGCACCTCCCTGAGAAACTTGCTTGTTGTGCTGCTGGTGGGTTTATCTTGCTTTGAACTGGTTTATTTTTATTTATTTTTTACCATGAATTATATTTATGGTTTTAACTAGTGCATTGCTTAGAAACTTCTGTAACTGAGCAGTTCAAAATGGAATAGATCCTAAATTCTAGTAGTATGTCACTACTAGTAGCAATGTATTTGGCACCAGCCCAGGGAGAAGGGGAGGGGTGGTGGGGTTGCCGTAGTGGCCAGGGAGTCGTTGGGAGTGACCAGGGACACGGCTCCACATATTCCGGGATGTGAGACCCTGCTCCTGCGTTTGGGCCCTAAGGGGCAGTTGGGAATCCTACTCCTATACCTGCCTCCCTGTAGGGTAGTAGATTCCCTGCCCGAGCTCCTCGAGGCTGTCTCGATGCTGGCGGTGGAGGCCCCCAGGCAGTGATGGGATGTCAAAAATTCTACTACCACGCCATGATGTCACGGACGTCATGGGCGTGGCCAATGTCATGACGTCATGACGTCATGGGCGGAGTCAACGTCATGACATCATGACGCTGTGGGCAAGGCCAAAAATAAAATAAAATAAAATAAACATGCACACACACTCCCCTCAACCCACCCACCCAACCAGACGGCTACAACACAGACCCGTAAATAACTTAAAGAAATAAAATAAAGAAATAAAAAAAATAAAAATTAAATAAAAGTACAACCACCCACCCAAAACACAAATAAATCACCCACCCACCCTAAATATAAAAGCCTCACTTACCTTCCTTGGCGCCGACGAACCTCCATGTGGCCCGGGGCCACCCGGCAAGGCAGGCTGCCCCCGACTGCGGCCGCTTCCTCCTACGAAGGCTGCGGCCGGCCCTGCAGCCACCGGCCATGGCCGCCACAGCCGCCTGCAGCCCCTGGCTGGCCACCAAGCTCCCGCGGGCATGTTGGTGCCTGCCCGGGCCATCCGCCGCCGCGCCCTCCTAGGGACTTGGGCCCGACAAACCCCCATGCCCTGGGTAAGCCTGGCGTGGCTCGCCACCGCCTCATCCTCCTCTGCTGGGTACCTGCAGCTTCCTCGGGCTGGTGCCTTTTCGGCCCGGCTCTGGCTGCGGCCACGGGCGGCCAGGGCCTGCGGGCAGCGGTGGCTCCAGCCCCTGGCCGTGGCTGGAGCCGCCACCAGACCCACCGCTGCCCGCAGGCCCCAGACCCACCGCTGCCCGCAGGCCCTGGCCGCCCGTGGCCGCAGCCAGAGCCGGGCCGAAAAGGCACCGGCCCGAGGAAGCTGCAGGCGCCCGGCGGAGGAGGATGTGGCGGTGGCGAGCCCCACCGGGCTTACCCAGGGCATGGGGGTTTGTCGGGCCCAAGTCCCTAGGAGGGCGCGGCGGCGGCGGATGGCCCAGGCAGGCACCAACGTGCCCGCGGGAGCTTGGTGGCTGGCTAGGGGAGGTGCCCTTCTCTGAGGGCTGCCGCTGCTGCTGCCGGAGCCACTCTAAAAAGGGGCGGCTCCAGCTTCGGAAGAATTTTTTTTTAAAAAAAATTGGAGCCATTTGGCTCCAATTTAGTGCGCATGACCAGAAACTCAATTTGACGCATGCGCAATGTGTCAGATTGAGTTTCTGCGCATGCGCAGTCAATTGGAGCCATTTTTGCTCCAATTAAAAAAATTTTTTTCTTTCGGTGAGGCGTCCGGAAGCGGAAGCCTTAAAAATGGGTTACCCTCTCGGAGAACCCTCCGAGATTGTTCCTAACGGTTCCGGGAAACCGGATGGAACCGGGGCAATCCCATCACTGCCCTCAGGCTTATGGTTCTGGGGGACTTCAATCTGCCATCGTTGGGAGCGGACTCGGAGGTGGCTCGGGAGTTCATGGCTTCCATGGCAGCCATGGGCCTGACCCAGGTAATTCAGGGTCATACCAGGAGAAGTGGTCATACACCAGACTTAATCTTTTTGTCGGAGCTGCGGCAGAGTGATCTGAAACTACAGAATCTAGACATCACACCTGTGCCATGGTCGGATCACTATCTGGTAACTCTAGACTTTCTGGGGGCGAACCTTCACCGCAGGGAGGCAGGGCCAGTTAAATGGGCCAGCCCCTGGCAACTAATGGATCCGGAGGGATTCCAGAGGGAACTGGGGTGTTTTCCTCTTGACCTGCAATGCGATTCGTGAGAGGCACTCGTCAACTCATGGAACGAGAGAGTGACAGCAGCCTTGGACGTAATCGCTCCACTACGGCCTCTCCGTGCCCGTGGGTATCAACCTGCCCCTTGGTTTACTGAAGAGCTGAGGGACCTTAAACGGGCAAAGAGACGCCGAGAGCGCTGCTGGGTGAAGACCCGGAGTGAGTCTAATCGAGCACTGGTTAGAACAGCTATTAAAGACTACCTAGTGGCGATAAGGGAGGTGAAACATCAATATTTCACCGCCCTTATTGCCTCTGTGGATAATCGCCGAGCTGCCTTGTTCCGGTTGACCAGGTCCCTCCTTGGTAGAGGGGGGTCGGGTCCTGGTTGGCAGGGATCAGCTGAGGCTTTTGCAGATTATCTAGCCGGGGAAAGTCGCTCAGATTCGCTCAAAGTTTAATCCCGGCATGGAATATACAGAGCTGGGGTTGACCGGAGCACAGTCTGGCCATGTTATCTGGGATCGGTTCGATCCAGTTGGCCCTGAGGAAGTGGACAGGCTTCTTGGATCTGTTCGTGCCATGGCCTGTGAACTGGATCCATGCCCTGCCTGGCTAGTTAAAGCATCTAAGGCTGTGGCGGGCAGTTGGATCAAGATGATTATAAATTCATCGTTGAAGGAGGGGTCTTTCCCAGCACCACTAAAACATGCTCTGGTGAGGCCCCTCCTGAAAAAGCCATCTCTCGACCCTACGGTACTTGCTAACTACCAACAAGTATCGAACCTACCCTTTCTGGGTAAGGTTTTGGAAAAGGCTGTGGCGCAGCAGTTACAGGAAGTTCTGGATGAAGCGGATTATCTGGACCCTTTTCAGTCAGGATTCAAGCCCGGATATGGTACAGAAACTGCACTTGTCGCATTGCTGGATGATCTCTGGAGAGAGTGGGATGGAGGTCATCCGTCTATTCTGGCCCTTCTCGATCTTTCAGTGGCTTTTGACACCGTTGACCATGACATTCTCCTGGGAAGGCTCCAAGGATTGGGGATCCAGGGCACGGTGTTGGCCTGGTTTTCCTCATTTCTGAGGGACAGGACCCAGACTCAGTATGGTTGGAGAATGAGAGGTCCAGCCCTAGGCTCCTCCAATACGGGGTGCCTCAGGGCTCGGTACTCTCACCTCTCCTATTTAACATCTATATGAAGCCACTGGGTGAGATCATCCGTTCCCACGGGGTAAGATATCATCAATACGCAGATGATACCCAGTTGTACATCTCAGCCCATGGGGACCCAAGCGGTGCAGTAGAAGTCCTTTCCAGGTGCTTGGAGGCTGTCATGGTCTGGATGGGGGGAAACGGGCTACAGCTGAATCCCGGCAAGACTGAGTGGCTATGGGTAAGGGGTTCTGTGTTATCTCGGGAGTTGCCAGCTTTGGTTCTGGATGGGGCAGTTTTGCCCCAAACAGACCCGGTGCGTAATCTGGGGGTCCTCCTGGACTCACGACTACTGTTCAAGGAACAGGTGGCAGTCGTGGCCAGGAGGGCTTTTGCACAACTTCGTGTAATATACCAGTTACGCCCACTCCTAGACCGGGACGCCTTGCTTAAGGTCACACATGCGCTGGTCACCTCCAGACTTGATTATTGTAATGCGCTCTACATGGGGCTGCCCTTGGTGACCATTCGGAAACTACAACTGGTCCAGAATGCGGCTGCTCTGGTAGTGATGGGGTGCGGGCGTTATGCTCGTGCCTCACCACTGCTTCGGCAGCTGCACTGGCTGCCAGTATGTCTCCGGGTGCAATTCAAGGTGCTGGTTATTACCTTTAAAGCCCTATATGGTAGTGGGCCAGGATACCTTAGAGACCGCGTCCCCCCAAGAACTTCTGCCCGTCCCACCAGGGCGGATATGAGAAGCTCGCTTAGGATTCCATTGGCTAGAAAGGCACACCTCTCTAGCACTAGGAGGAGGGCCTTCTCTACGGCCGCCCCAGCCCTGTGAAACCTCCTGCCAATCGAACTACACATACAAACAGAGCTCCTACCCTTTCAGAAGGGCCTTAAAACCTGGCTGGCAGGGCAAGTATGGGGATCCAAGAATGCTGGATCTCATGCTGGGTGGCTGATCTAATTGAATCAGCCACCCCCCTGCTCTGACCTATTGCTGTTTTGAAACTTGTGTAAGTATAATTTTTAAAATTTAATTTTAACTTAATTTTAACTGAATTTTTAACATTTAATTAATTGTAGTCTTAATTGTAACGGATGAATTGAATTTTAATATGTACGAGGCATGTCGGAGTGCCAGATTGGCTGGATATTTACTATGTACTGTTGTTTTAAGTCATGTCTTTTTTGTAGTGTTGTAAGCCGCCCAGAGTTGGGTTTACCTAATTGGGGCGGGATAACAAATTGGACAAAATAAAATAAATAAATAAATAAATAAATAAATAAATAAATAAATATACAGTTAAGTCCAAATTTAGTCCTGAAAAGAACAGACCCAGAGTTATTTGATGCCAATAATTAGTCTTAAATCCAATTGTTAAGATCCACTACAGGAGACTTTAACCCCAAAAAAGATTGATTGACTATTTATTTATTTATTTTTAGATTTGTATCCCGCTCTCCTTGGTTTCAACCAACTCAGAGCGGCTCACAGAGTCCCCTAATATCACTATTAAAGTGCAAACAAAAATACAATGGCATACAATATAACAAAACAGTAAAGTACAATAAATATCATATAGTAGGTCAGTACACATTACACATCAATACACATTACAGTACTATCAAAATGCCATGGCCTGTAGTGCAACTACAGGAGACATACTGAATAATCAGGACTTGTTATGTCAACAGTTTACTATTGACATAATAGTTAATCACCTATTGATCAATAGGTCTACTTTGTTTGGGACTTACAAACAAATGTATTTCAAGGTGTTTCAGTTACATTGTGTGAACTGGCAATCCACTAGTTAAGTCAAAGGGACAGAGAGCCATTTTTTCAGATTTGCCAACAGAGCGAGGATAAGGGGAGAGAAATAACTAAAAAGGCTAGTTTTCATCTTCTGTTTTTTGTAAAGCTTGTTACAATGATTTTTTGTTAAGTGAAAAACGGGTTTCATGTTTTAAAAAAAAAATTTAAACTGAAAAAGACCACTCATGGAAATGAAGGCCCTGAAAACCTACATTACACAACAGGATCTTCTGAGCAAAAAACAAAAACAAAACTGACTCTCCAGAAGGGTCACAAAAATGCCACCAGGCAGTGCAAATCAAGTCAACAGATGGTCTTGTAACA
This sequence comes from Furcifer pardalis, assembly GCA_030440675.1. Lineage (NCBI taxonomy): Eukaryota > Metazoa > Chordata > Lepidosauria > Squamata > Chamaeleonidae > Furcifer > Furcifer pardalis. The sequence goes on from CP126892.1 coordinate 81,432,321, forward strand.
CAGTTTAGCAGGGCCAGACTAAGACCTTTTATTGCTTCATGCAAACAAGGAGGTATTGCCCCTCCAGTTCCATGTAGGGAAACCAAATGGCCTGGCCCTTGTATTTTTATCAATACTAGTGATGGCACAATTTTCTCCAGCAAGCTGAATGCGGGAGACTGCCTTTGAAAGGGGGTGGGTGGGGAGGAGGCCAGTAAGTGTGGTGTTCCTTCTCCAGCAACCTGCTTCTATTTCCATTCAGCTGCTGCTGCTGCTGCCGCCACCGCCGCCACCACCACCGCCGCCACCACCACCACCACCACCACCACCACCACCATCCATGTCATTGGACCCAGTGGGAGGGCCAAACCTGTTACCCAAAACAGTGTATCTTAAATTAAATTTTGTGGTTGAACCCCTTCCATATTTAAAATATGTGGATATGAATAAGTTCTTCTTCTGAGCTTATGCCATATTCTTGGTTGTAAATTGTCAGTTTCTTCCATGTTTTCAGGTGTTCCAATCAGCCGAAGTTTACAACCTTGTTAGGAAATGAGGAGCATACAGCTCAAAGTGCAATTGCAGTTGCATGAGCTGGAAAGGACTTCTGTATCCACAAAAATGCCCCTCAACTGTGAACAACATCAGCTGTTCATATAATGGATGCTGTGTGACCAATAGAGAGAGAGAGAAAAGGTTCGTCTCCATGCTTTCATGAGTAGAGCTTAGACCAGTGATGGCTAACCTTGGCACCCCAGTTGTTCTTGGACTTCAATTACCAGAAGCCCAAGTCAGCACTCCTGCTGATCAGGGCTTCTGGGAATTTAAGTCCAAGAACATCTGGAGTGCCAAAGTTAGCCATCACTGATTTAGACATTCTTAGTTGTTTGAATCACCCTTTATGGCAGGAGTTTTCAACTTTTTTGAGCCGGGGGCCGGGTCACACTCCCTCAGACAGCTTTAGGGGCCAGACAGCCATTTTGCCCTTCATCCACCACGTGGCACTTCCTGGTGTAGTGGAGGCATGGGGGCATGAAATGGTACCATGGACCACATTCGAACCACATGCCACAGATTGAGAATCCCTGCTTTATGGGATTAGAACTAATCCTACCAGAATATTCACAGAAACAGACACGTTTGGAAAATGAAAGACTCAGTAGTTTATATATACATTTGGAGTATATTGATGCCAGCTGTCCTGAATAACACCAGTGTTCCAGTGAAAGGGAAAAAAGACAGCTGTAGATAATTGTGGTTTCTGGGCTTGCTTGTGAGAGCACAGTCAGTCAATAAATTGGCAACGGTCAAATCCCAAAAACAAACAATATATATTCACACACACACACACACACACGTTGTCTCCCCTACTCATGTTCCAAGATGACTGTTGTTATGTATGACAACTTTTGGGACACCCTGTATGCTGCCTAAGGAGCTCCTTCAGGATTTCTGCCTTCCTGTCAACCACACAACACTCATCCCATTTAATACAGTGAGGCTTTTGTCAATGCAAAACAGTATTGGATGAACCCTTGGGCAAACTCAGAAGCAGCCCAACCAAACCAAAGGTCAATCTCCCATTGTATAACAGCTAGCCTGTGATTGTTCTGAATGTTCCAACCAAAGGGCCATTACATTCCAAAAATGACTTCATTTTATTTATTATGTGGCAATGGATTAACTTGGCTACCATTGGTTCTCAGAAATGTGGCATTAGGAATTTTTGAATACAACCTCCTTTTTTTAAAAAAACCTTTAAGTGTATGAATTCTTCCATCCAGCAGTCTTATATCTTCTACTCCCTCATTGCCATATATACTTTTTCAGGTTTATGGAAGTATATGTTAAGTATATATTAAGTAGTCCCACAAGGTGACTTCAATTCCCAGTATATTGGATGATCAGTGCTTTGGGGGAATTGACTTAGGCTTCTGGGAATTGAAGTCCAAAAACCAATGTTTGGGAAACGATGCTCTAAGCCAAATGCAGTCATAGATTTTTGTGCCAGACATTTCTACTTTTATAAAATCGATGGCTGCCACTTGATGGAAGATTTCCTCTTCCTATGGGGGCAATATAGTACTTTTAAGTAATATACATTTTGAAGTATGAAGCAAGTATATTGTTGCTATGATCCCATTCTTCATTAGCATTCTGGTTAATCTTGCCTTAATTTAAAGCAGAATATTCTCGGGTTTCTTGCAAGAAAAACATGTAAAGTGCAGCCTTTTGATCATGCCAGCCTTGTTGCTTGCTCATTGTTAAAAAGTTATTGGCATTTATGTTGTTTTAATACTCCTACTCTTTATTAATGCATTGTTTCCTGCTAGGACTTCATAAAGGAACAAGAATGAGGGGAAGCTGTGAACCATTTTTCCCTGTGTATCCACTTGTGTTTTGAAACAGTTATGGGGTATGACTACACCTGCTGGGACTAGCAGCCAATGTCATAATTACATTAATAATACAGGCAATGCTCAATTCATATAACATGATTACATGATTATAACTGTCTTTATTAGCAGACTCATAATTCAGCCCACAAATACATTTGATAATTGAGGCAGTGGTCCTCCCCCTCTTCCCCATTTCTTCCTGATTTTTTTAGTACCAGCAAAAAAATTAGTACCACAAAAAGGCTTTTTGGGAGGGTTAAAGTAAATGGAAGGTCTAAAATACTGGTTTAAATCATAAACAACAGTCCATGAATGACATTTCATTCAAAGAACTGAGAATGGGCTCTATTAGGAATTAATAACACCATTTTCTTTTCTTTTTAAGCAGAATTTACTGACATTTGTAAATTTATGCGTAGTGAAAATGTATGTTTGTACTTTCATGAATGTGGAAGAAACCAACATAGTCAGATTGGTCCATCAAGACCCAGGGGTTTAAATGACTCACTTTTAAACATCTGGGTTTGATCAATCCAGTCAGCTACTAAGGCTTTGAACTATTGAGAGTACCAAAAAAGGAATCCAACCAGGAACATTTTTAGTTGTTAAATCAAAAAAGAGACTGTCTTGTCAGTGTTGTTTCAGTCCCATAGCATAGCCAGAACCCTGATTGAAATAAATCTAGACCCATGGTTCCCAGGATGGGGCACACATCCCACAGGGGGCAATTTGATTTTAAGGGGGGGGGATTCAAGAATGAGTTGGACCAAGTTAATGGCCTTTTAGACTTCCTCCACATGAATAGGAGTTCACTTTTTGAATAATAAGAAGTATATATAATGCAGGTGCGTCAGGATTTTAGAGAAGTTTAGGTGGGACATGACCAAAAAAAAAACAGTTGGGGACCACTGATCTAGACTATTTGTTCCCTCCACGAATATTTGCAGCTGGTCAGCTACCACCATCTTAATTAACTGGCCTAGGAATTGAATGTTACCAATGACCCTTTAGTTGTTAAAATAACTTGTTAGATTTCATTGGAATGGGCCTTAGAACAGAAGATAAATGACCTTCTTAGGGACACATTATGATATGAGTAGAAATCTCATGGTGATTTCCTGTCTGATTTAAGAATTATAAGGCACAAGGTTGGATGGGCAAGGATCTAGCAGCATGGAAGCACCTTGTCTACATCCTGAGGCTGTACTAGCTGAAACTGATCCAGTCTAACCTGACTAGACACTGTATTGTACTTCTCCATCAGATCTATTTATATTAACAAGGAGTCAAGGTCCTGACATATACTTTCAGCCTGAGATTTAAAGATGGTTGCTAGTAAGATAGACAGGAAAATATTTTTTTAAATAACTGATGTATTGCATCAGCAATAGTCTGTATACAATTTTTTAAAAAATCTCCTCTGCCTTCTGCTGAAGAGAAGGAGAAGTGATTAAATTGCCAATATCCTGAAAAGGCTTTCTTTGTAAGCCACATCATTCTACTTAGCGTTATCTGAGGTATTACTGTATTGGTAATTCCAAACTGGAAGGCTGGCTTTGGATCTGTTCAAGCAATCATACATGCTGGAACTAATCCAAACCACAGCAATCCAAACTACGCTCTTCTCCAAATAGAAGCCCCTTGAAAAGGCCCAAAAGGTATGGGTAGAAACACTCTTTTGAGTGGGTTGGTGCAAAGACGTTGTTTGAACACTAGCTTGAAGAGAGCATGAACCCATCCCTGCAGTGCTCCAAACAGCACGAACCCATCCCTGCAGTGCTCCAAACAGCACACTAAGTAGTTAAAGCTCTTTGTCTTTGCCTCCTTTTTTGTGCCAGTTCTAGTTTATGTGAATTATTGTAATGATATATAACAGAGCTGTGCTTCTTTTGCAAGTTGGGACTTTGATTAACAAGGCTGTTGTGAAATAGCAACCAAGAGAAACTTAGAGGAGATTTCCCCAAACCCTAAGTTCTATGCACCTTGAAGCAGCAGGGGTTTAAGCTGATTTCAGCAAAAGGTGATGGGTAAGTCTGGAGTGGAGGGATCCTTCTCTAGTCAAATTTCAGAGGTTTTAAGGGAAAAGAACTGTCATAGTATTGTTCTTACTGTTATTTGTGGTAGCAGTTGTTGTTTCTGTACCCCATTTATTCATATGAGGTCACCCTAGCTTGAAAGTCAGTCGTATCCGACTCTAGGGTTCAGTGCTCAGCTCTGTTTATAGCAGGGTTTCTCAAACTTTTCAAGCAATGGGCCAGACCATCCATCCTAAGACAGCTAAGTGGGCTGGACTGGTGGTTTCTCTGCTGTAAAAGCTGCCATAAAGCGTGTCCACTTTTGTTTCCAGTGGTGTTGGCAGCAGTGGTGCAGGCCATAGGTTGAGAACTCCTGGTTTATAGCATCTGCAGACATCTTCATGGACATGTACCAGGCATGACTAGACACCGAGCACACAGAACACTATTTAATTTTCCACCAAAGTGATACGTATTTATCTACTTGCAATTTCTTGCTTTTGAACTGCTAGGTTTGAGAATGTTTTACCAACAGCCAGGGATTGTTCTGTATCTCTCCTTTGCCAATAAGTTTTTCTTTTAGGGTTTCTTGTTTCCGATGTATACATATGTAAATTTTTAAAATGTGTGACTGTTTTTAATGTTTGAGTTTTTTGTTGTTAGCCATCAAGAGTAAGAAATTTTCCCTAAAGGGATAAGGTATAAATATGATAAATAAAGAAAATAAAAATAAATAGGTTGGCAGGCGCTGGGACAGAAGTGGAAGCTCACTCCATCTTGCAACACTCAGGTCTTAAACTGCTGACCTGCCAACCTTCCAGTCGTCAAGCTCACTGTCTTAACCACTCAGCCACCACAGTCCCTATTTATTCATATGCTTCTAGTGCCACCAGTATTTAACAAGGACTGTATTTAACAAGTTGGTTTCAAACAGCATGATTTCAGACAGTAAGCAAGAACCCTTTTGCTTCAAACAGAATGCAAGAAAACATCTAGCTTCAAGTAGGAAGCAGGAAGCTTGCAAAGAGGAGAGGGGAGGAATAACCCTCATAAGAGGCTTCTCAATAGTTAAAGTCTCAAAAGCCAGAGAAACTTCATTTTTAGGCTAATTATTTTGCTTTTTGAACTTAGTGCCTTTCAGAGACAAAAAAAAAACCTTTTCAGATATTGACAGTGCCATAGATGTGTAAATTTTATGCAATCTTTATGCAAAAGATGTGCAGGCCCTCCTGGTGGTAGGGTGGGATCAAAACATGGCAAACATTTACCACATGTCCCCAGATGACACTAGAAGTTCTCATTAGCTGTAAAAATTCAGGGTCATCTCCCCCCCCCCTCCACACACACAAAAAAGAAAATATTTTATGAGGCCTCCAGAGGTACTGTAGATTGCCTTTGGTCCCTAGGGGGAGGGTCATTTGGAAAAGAATATTTACACATATTATCTGGTGCTGCATTTGAGCCTTCTTAAAATGTGATAGTTACTGTCTTGAATCATCTCCCTGAACAGAGATTTATAGAATGATACTGGATTTAGTCAAACCAGTATTAGCGTAATTGACACTTAATGGAGAAATATTGAATCACAGCCAAGCAGCAAACAGATAAGGAAGCATGTGTAAAATTTGGAATCTTGTCAGATAAATATTGAAATTTTGTGTGAAGCTTAAAACCTATGTGTCAAACAAATAAACAAATACAAACGTATAAGTCAAGTAGGCCCAAGTGTTGAAAAAAAAAATCATGCAGCCACAGCTGTGTGCGTCTGGGTCTCTCTCTGTCTCATATTCTCTTTATAGCCCCATAGGTTTCTGATTGTAGAGTAGAGGTCCCCAAACTTTTCAAGCCGGGGGCCAGGTCATGCTCTCTCAGAAAGCTTCAAGGGCTGGACAGCCATTTTGCCCTGCCTGCAAAATGGAGGTGGCCACATGAAATGGCACCAGAGGCCAGATTTGGCCCACAGACCTTAAGCTAGGAACCCCTGATGTAGAGAGAACATCAACTGTTTTAGGTGGTAGTTGCCAATAGACGGACAAGAAGATACAGTAAAGTGATAGGAAGAACTGTTTTTAGCTTCAGATAACTTTTAAACTTTTACGATTTTATATGTTTTTATCTTCTACTTTTATTTATCATGATGTAAGCCGCCCAGAGTCAGGTTTTCCCGAGTGGGGCAGGGTAATAAATTCAATAAATAAATAAATAAATAAATAAATAAATAAATAAATAAATAAATAAACTTTGTGTGCCATAAAGGAAAAAAACAGACACCTATGGTAGCCTGCTGCAATGCTGTACTAAAGGACATTGAGTAAAAGCGTTCAGCAGCCAGCCCCATGGTATTTCTCATATCTTGTGAAGGACTCTTTCAATAAAAAGGAGCTCCATCTCAAAAAACGTGGGGATAATGAGGAACTGACTCAGTATGCTGACCCCAGACTTTTAGGGGTACAGAAGCTATGACCCTAGAGACAACATAATCCCAAAGTCAAAAAAAGAGGTATGACCTCTCTCTTGGCCTAAGACAACAATTCTGAGTTAAGGCAGAAACTTAGTTCAAGGGAAGAAGGTATAGTGCCTGCCCTAGCTTCAAGGGAGAATGTTTTTTATAGTAGGTTCTGTCTCAGAATATCTTCCAGGGAAGGATTCTCCTTTCAGACAGCAATGTGTTCAGGAAAACTCTGGAACACAGGCAGTAACACAATTTACATCCAAGTCTTAGAACAGAAAAGCTGCTGGATTTAGCTGTTTCTGCCTTGGCTTGTGTTGTGATTGTGTTTGCCTTGACCTTTGGACTGCTCTGGCTTGCCCATTACTTTTACTTGATTGGTTTGGGATCTTGAACTCTAGCTTGACTCTGTCTCTTGATTCACTGCACTCAATTAACCTGACTTGTTGGTAAAACATAATCAGTATGATCTATGATTTGCCTTCTAATGGTGTCTCTTCATTACATGTAGTCTTTCATGCCCATTTAGACGACCTTCTTAAAATAAATGCAGATCTTATTCTCCCACATTTGTGAAGAGTTCAGCCTATAACCCAGAACATAGAAAAGTTACTTTTTGACTACAACTCCCAGATATCATCTAGCCAAAATTTTCCAAGCTCTGATGCAAGTCAGGTAATTTTTTTTAGTCTTTGTTTGTATCTCAATCTTCACTGACTGCCAGCTTCTTTAGTCTATCAAAAATACTGTTTCTTAATATTGATTCTTCTCTAAACCTTCCTCTGTCTGTTATAGATTAGTTCTTTGTTGTCAATAAAATTTATTCAATTGGATTCAGACAAAATTTGTTGTAGATAAAAGTATGGGAAACCACTGACAGATCAGTTCCCATTGTGAGAAATGCCTCTGTGGAATTCTGAGAACTATAGTAAGGAAAGTGATTTTTCCCAAGTTCTGATTCATACATGACTTTGCTTCCAGACCTGATAAATGTGACAGTTTTTGCCATTTTTCTAAATAGGATATATTAGCATAGCACATTTAATTTTCTATGTAAACTCTTTTTTAAGGTTTTGCAATAGAGGCACAGAAAAAGATTGCAGTAATAGTTTACTACAGGAGTTCCCAACTTATAAAGCCAAAGGCCGGGTCATGCTCCCTCAGACAGCTTCGGGGGTCTGACAGCCATTTTGCCCTTCCTCTGCCACATAGCACTTCCTGGTGTGGTGGGCCACATGAAATGGTGCCGTGGGCTGCATCTGCCCCATGGGCCATGGGTTGAGAATCCCTGGTTTATTCGGTTACAAGTAGGGAGACCAGGTTTGGATCATCTCTTGATCATGAATATGAACAATAGTGAAGTTGCTGTTTGAAAGTGACAGGTCCCTCCATGAGACATACACACACACATGCATGAACATGCATGGAAACACACATACACATTCATATCTTTCCATGTGCATTCCCTCAAATACATATTAACTCCAAATCATGAGTTAGCTACCATAAGGGAAAGCAGGAATATTCAGGGAGGGAAGAAGAAACCTGCTTTCCAGAGATCAGCCTCATCCCCCACCCCCACCCCATCAGCTTGTGAAATGTAAAGGTTGTGGCAATCTCTGCACACTTTTACACTGCTCCTTTCTCTTTCTCCTGAGGTCAGCTACATGACACTGAAAACACAGCCTGTATAGACACAAAGAATTGGTTGGGGAAGCAAACCAATCAGTGAGTTTCAGGATGGCTCCTTTGCTGGGTTTTAGTTGACACTGTGTGGACTATGGAGGATAGCAGATAACAGAGGAGCCTGGTGTGGAGTGGTCCATGGGGTCACAAAGGGTCAGACTTGATCCTTTGTGCCCCCATGTTGTTGTTTTCAACAGCAGCAGCAAAGGGTCAGACTCGACCAGTGATGGGATGCAAAAGGTTCGCACCAGTTCGCCAGAACAGGTAGTAACTTTTCCCAGTGTCCCGGAGAACCGGTAGCAGCTTTTGGGGGGAACCACCTTTGGGGCTTACCTTTCCACTGGTTCCCCCACTGTGCATGCGTACCAAGCACTTGGTGAGCATGCATGCCTACAGTGCTTGGCACATATGCATGGCCTCCTTGCTGTCCTCCCAAGCGGGGAGGAGGAAGAGAAGCTGCTAGCCTGAAGCTCCCTATAGCCTGCTCCCCAGGGTAAGTGACTCACCTTTGGATGTGGTGTGTCTGTGTGTATTTTAATGTGTATTTAATACCTTTACCTATATTGAGGTACTACCACAGTTCCTAAAAAGGCCTGGCGGCCAGGCTTGGGGTTTTTAAGCAAAGTCTTGGAGTTACCTCATCAATAAGCTACACCTGTGCTGTTCCAATTACTGTTATCCTAGAGAACTGGTACGATGACCATATCCATCTTGCAACATGGTGCTGCCCAGGCACTTATACTAACAGGTAAGTGACGGTAATTTATTTAATTTATTTAATTTATTTATGGGTTTGTGTTGTGGGTGGATGGGTGGGTGGGTTGAGGTGTGTGTGTGTGTGTGCTTATTTTTATTTTACTTTATTATTATTTTATTATTATTATTATTTTACAAAATTCTTTGGCCCTGCCCACGACATCATGATGTTAGCTCTGCCCACACTGTGATGACGTCACGGTGAGGTAGTAAAATTTTTGACATCCCACCACTGGACTCAACCCTTTGTGACCCCATATTGTTGTCAACAACAACAACAACAACAACAGGTCAGACTCTACCCTTTGCATCCCCATGTTGTTGGTGGTGGTGGCGGCGGCGGCAATGACGACGACGAGTGACGATGACCACGACAACAACTGTAAGTGCATGCAAACAAAGAGTGGGATGCCAAAAGCCAAGCAGCACCCAAGCTTTCTTAATTAGTCAAGTTAGGCAGGCAGGCAGGGGACTGAGAAGGTGAACTGGCTACCATCACCTTGGATAGAACATAATGTGTGACAAGATTCCTCTTCCATCCATAAGAGAAAGCCGTCTGAGGTAAGGGAAGGGAAGTATCTGCATGTTATGGAAAAGGAGGGTGGTTTCAAAGGTAGTGTGACTCCAAAGGGTCCTGTGGCTACCTGAGAGAAGAGAATGGAGGGAGTGACCCAATAGAGCCAATAGGGAGGGACTCTCTTTAGAGTTATAGGAGAAGTACTGACACATCAACCCAAGTCAGTGTGGCATGACTACGCCACTGAATGTGAATGACCTTGATCCAATTTCACTCGCTAGTGTTGTCCCTGGAAAAAGCATCCCAAATATACCCCATTGAAATTCTGCTGCAAGCCACTAAATTGCTCTAACAGCAACTTACATGTAGAAATGGCTCCCAAGAATATCACATGCTCTTCTAATATTTGTGAACATGTCATCTTGTTGCATAACTGGATGAAAATCCTGCCATTTACTGAGTTAACCCAATTTCTTCCATTCTGTCACCATCACAAGGAAAGTATGTGTGTTTATGTGTGACAGCATCTGTATTCAAAGAGCTGCTTCATTATGCAAGTCCTTTCTTCATTATTTTATATGACTATTTGAGTAGTCAGAACCATCTATTTAATTATCAAAATGAGTGGTTGATATTATTTATAAGAAGCTCCTGTCACTGCTCTTTAAATAGCCCAACAAGGAGCACTACTGTATTGTTAATTTAATAACTATTTGACAGCTTCTAGAGCTGATAATGTGACTTTCATTAATGATGTCTGCAGAACTCTTTGTCGATGCTGTAGCATGCCTTTGTGGTCCCAATAAATTTTTTAATTCAGGAACTGGTATTTAAAACCAGTGTCTGAAAAATTATGGAACTGCTATTCATTTTATGTGCGGCATTTTGCTGTGTTTTTAAATGCTCCACATAAGTCATCGTTGTCCATGGGAGAGACTTCATCATACAGCTTCATAGGACATAAAGACTGAATAAGGTTTAAGAAGTCTTTTATTCTCCTCTTTTACTCTTCTTTCAGTGGAAAACAAGTTTGAAATGGTATAAGACAGGGGTTCCCAACCAAAGGCCCATGGGCTGGATCCAGCCTATGGTGCCATTTCATGTGGTCCCCATCCTTCCAAGGGCATTCAAGAAACAAAATGGCTACCCCTTTGAAACTGTTGGGACAAAATGGCCACCACCACCACTACCCATCATGCAGGTAGGGCAAAATGGCTGTCTTGACCTCGAAGCTGACTGAGAGAGCATGACCCGGCCCCCAGCTTGAAAAAATTGGGAACCCCTGGTATGAGGGGTATGAGACCTTTTGTGCAGTAGCCCATGCCTTTCAGAGTGTCCTTTCCAGAATATATACATGCCAATTCAATTCTGTTATTTTTATTTGAAATATGTTGTCTCAAGATTATTAGAGAGTAAATAAAACAAAAGACAAAAATAACTGTGGCATCTTAAAGACTGTTGTATTTTAATGTTAGCTTTTGTGGATCAAGTCCACTTTGTGGGACATAAGAGTGAGAATTCATGGCATCAGTTTATATACATCAGGTAAAGAGGCACACAATGGTTGGCTAACATAACAGATAAGCATACAAATCAATGCAACTTTTTACAACTGGTAATAACAAAAGATCCCAGCTAGGTATTCTGATTTGCTGTGAGTTTTGGCCCTGTTGAGGTGCAAATGGTTACAGGATGGATGCAAAACAAACATTGTGACATTACACATTTGCTAACGTGTTTACCCTTCATATCTAGCATCTATTGACAATGGCATGCACCAGGTTCTTCTGTTGTTCTGTGAGGTGCCATGAGGCTGTGGATGAGAATTCTACTGAAGTTTGTTCTGCAAAGGTGGTGTGGGAAATTACAGTTGTGGTTCATCAAATTTGATAATTTCCCAGAAACCCTTGACTAGTATTAAAGCCTTGAGATGGGTGTCCAGCCTATGTATGTACTTTATCTCTGCTGTCTCTCTCTGGATCCTTGTCTTGTAATTTTTCTGTTCCAGAATTTTTTTGTCTTTATGTTTTGTTTACTCTCTGATATACTTGCACAGACTAACATGGCTACCACTTCAAAAATCTCAAGATTGTTGTTGGTCTTTATTAATTAGGGGCATTGTCTTCTAATAACAACAAACCTGAATTAGAGGTATTGTTTATTCAAGCTGGCTGAACAAATAAGAAAAGTAGGCACTGGAAAGTGTTGCCATAAATCAGAATTAATAGCACAGTATTATAATTATTATTTTGCTTATTAAGTTTTAAATATAATTTTATGAAAAGAAAATACTGAATCTCTTTGTGAGGACTGTAAGTCCTAGTAAACATATAATAAACAATACAGTCTTTTATGATCCTTCCTGGGCTGTGATGGTGAACCTTGGCACTCCAGCTATTCTTGAACTTTAGTTCCCAGCAGGCCTGATCAGCACTTACATTAATTGAAACTCACTTTAATTGAAACTAGCTTCACAAATAAAAATATAGCATATAAAAAAAAAGTTGAACTTTTCTTGCTTGGTTTCCTTGCATGGGAGAGCATTCAAACATGCCATCATCCATTGGCCATTTCAAATGGAAGGCAATGCCATCTATTATTCCCCTGCATCCTATGTGGGTTTGGCAAATTCAGATGACGATAACTTTAATCTGAGCCATAGTTTAACAAATTTACCAGATAACTTTGTGCCTGAAAAAGAAATCCTCTTCTGTTACTCATTCACTTGGTGCTTTCCAGATGGACATCCTCAATGGGAAACATCCACTGGATGATTAAACCCACATTGTCTATAATTATGCACTTATATTTTTTGTGTTTTTCACACAAAAATTATTTTTTGCAGGTGGCACATAATAATTTACAAGGACCCAATTCTGTCTTAAATTGACAGTTTTCCCAGAAACTGGCTCTATAGTATGACCATTTGAGTGACCTAGACAAACAATTAATGTGGATTTACTCTTCTAAAAATGTCATTTATATTGCAGCACTGTAGACTATTATCTCAAGGAAATAAGCATTTTTCAGGGAATGTCATCCTGACATGTTACTGAAGAATAAAGGGAATCAACTGATCAACATCATTCACACATCAATAAGCAATTCACTTTTTAAAAAGTACCTAGCAGAAATGCAAAGCACAACATTTGACAGGGCATTCTAAGGGTGCTGCCTGAATACAAAGGCTAAAGTTAGTACAAGAAACATTATCATCAGGAAATTGACAAACTATACATGGGGACAATCCATGCTGTGTACACTAGCTTTCACCCCAAGTGTCTCTGCAGCAGAATATGAGCAACAAATAACATTAAAGGAGGATATGGCTGAGGAACTCAACCTTCCCTATCTCACTCGAAAGACCCTGAATAGGTTTAGTGCTTAAATATAAGGCCAGCATGATCAAGTGGGGCCTGCTGGTGGACAGCAACACATTATGTAAATGTAGAGTGATACAGAATCCGGCTCATTTGCTGGTCTGCCAGTTACTACCAGAAAAATGTATTGATGAAGATTTAATTTTGTCCAATGACAAAGCCAAGAAGGTGGTTTCATTTTTGCAGTTTAAAGTTTTATCTGGGCATGAAAGAAGAAACAGAATTTGACCTATGACTAGGCAGCACTTTCTTCATCAATTCACCTTTTCTAGAGTTTATTCTCTTTCCTGAAGATGAGTGCTACTGTATTTTTCTATCTTTACTCCATGTTTAGGTGCGCCTTCTCTTTCTTCACCTTGATGGTATCATTCCACCAGCATCCCATGCTTTTTATCTTTTCCTCTATTTTACCTTCCCCCCCCCCCTAGATCTTTATTATCCCCCTGGAACCACTCATGCAGACATACTCTCTTGCACATTCTGTCTTCTCAATAGCTAGAATTCAAGTGTGTCTATACCACACTCTGTCTGTTTTAGCTCTTTGACAATAGGGATGCCCTGGAGAGGAGGAGCTTCCTAAAGACCCAGTATACAAATGTGCATCCTAGGATTGACTATAAATTTATTGGGACCTGTTCAGAGATCTAACAGAGCTTGAGGAGACATTGTCGCATAAAGTCTAGACAGGAATTGAAAATAAATTCAGGGATTTGAATGGTTGAGGTCCTGTCAGGAAGAACTCACAAAACCAAATGAGAGGTTTTCTCATAAGAGTTATTTAAGTCATTTTAGCTGAACAGTTAGTTGGATGAGCTGAAGGGTGTTTCTAGATATAGGGATAATTAAGGTTAAGGAGTGTTAAACTCTGACAAAATGTGAGAATCATTTATAGCTGTAGCAAATGTGACATAAGCAGGCAGATACTGTACCTAAATCACTGAGCTATCTAGAAGAACACAGTAACTAGAATAGCTGTGCTGGCTGTGATATTTTGGGGTTGACATTCAAAGCAATAATATTTTCATAAGTTTCATTTCCACAGGAATACAAAGTTTGGATTTTCAGAAGGTACCTTTTGTAATGACTACAGCAGAAGTTTCAGGAATTAAATCAGCTAGATTTCCAAAACTTTTGCCACTTATAACTGGAGTGGGAGAGCATTATGACTGTTGAAGTAAAATAGTGTTCTTCCAGTTTTAATAATCTTTTAATGAAAGCTATTAAAATAAATAACAGCTGCAAAACACAGATAAAATCAGCTTCCTTCTGACAGATAATGCACATTTAATTTATACTTTAAAAACAAAAAACAAATACAGGTGCTAATGCTAGCATTGTGCCTCTGAGTCTTAAAAATACGTATCAGCCAAAGACTACCTATTATAAATCCCTCAGTACAGATATCCATAAATGGCAGCAATTATCTCTAAATCTACATAGAAATTAGCATACAGTATGTGCATTTTGTGTAACTCAATATCTTTTTGTTTCCTTGGGAGTGGGGATTATTCTTTCTTTCTGTTTTTCCTTTTTGGTGATGTATCTAGCCCAGACTTGCCAAGAGTAGGGATGGAGGTAGGGGGAAAAACAGAAAAAAAACCACCAAATGATCCTCATTCTATTTGCTTCCAGTAATTAATTAATGTGGGCATCAGGAAGCAGCTGGCCCTATCATTGCACAATATGCGGTAGTTGCCTCATATTCTGAGAATCAGCTCAGCCAAGGGGAATACAGTAAACCCTGGCTTACATATGCCTCGAGTTACAATGATTTTTGCACTAAATCCATGTCCCAATTTACATAAATGTCCCGATTTACATAACACAATTTCCTATGGGAAATCTTCTGCTTCATGTGGTGTTCTGTATCAGTTTGCTAATATCCAAAATAAAACTTTTTAAAAAAACAACAACTAATTTACACTGTTATTTGTTTTCACATCTATAAGCTGCAGAAAACAGAGAGACCACTTACTGCTTCACCTCAGGTCTCTGACCTCAGTGGTAGTAGTGGATGTGGCCAGAAAAAAAACATTGCAAAGAGTTTAATAAATATAAATTTTGTAGCAGCTTTTTAAAATAGTGCTCAAAAGATCTGTGAAATGTGTTTGGCTAGAGGGGGCAATGTGGGGAATGAAATGTGCTCCTCTGTGAATAATATTATGACTATTATCCAGTGGTGGGATTCAGCAGGTTTGCCAGAACCAGTAGCAAAATTCCGGCTGGCCTGCCCATCCAAGTTTTGAAGTAGTCCTTATTCGGGTGCAACTCAGGGCTTTCCACCTGGCCACACCCACAGAGTAGGTAGTAAAAAAATTTGAATCCCACCCCTGCTATTATCCCCTTCAACTTTCATTTATATGAAAAAGCAGATTTGGATGCCATCTTACATTGCAACACCTTTTGCCTCAGAAGAAGTTCATACCTGATGAGAAATTTTATTTGTTCCCTTAAACCTGTCATAGTTTGGTCATTAAGGCAATTTTATCTGAAAAGGAAAGTACAGTAATACCTTGGATAACGTTTACCTTGGATAACGCTAAAATCGCATAACGTTAAGTAATCTGGGGAGGAGAATTGGATCGAATAACGTTAAGGTCCTATGGGATGGATCGGATAACAACCGTTAAAGCCTGTGCAGTTACAATGTATCTCTATGGAGCTTTAACGTTATCCGATCCAGCCCATAGGATTTTAACATACATCGGATAACACTAAAAATCGGATAACACCAAGACTTGTGGAACCAAGTCTTAGCGTTATCCGAGGTATTACTGTAGTAGAAAATATACATTAAATCAGTGAATACAGACTCTTCAAGACAAAGTTGATAAATTGTTCATTTTCAACAGCACACCCTAGAAAGACTTAGCAATGCATGAGCACATCTGAAGTGAATTGACATATGAAGTTTCACATTTCTAACATGCATTTCTGAATGTGTGGAGGAAAATACAAGAATGGACAGAGATGTAGACCACAGAAGTGCAGTTTTTGTTGCTGGTGTTGGTGCTGCATTTTTTGCCTACTACTAGATAGCAGGGACTGCAGAGACTAAGTGGTTCAGACACTGAATTTGATGACTGGAAGATTGGCAGGTCAGCAGTTCAAGCCCCGAGTGCTGCATAATGGAATGAGCGTCCGTCTCAGTCCCAGCTCTGCCAAACTAGCAGTTAAAAAGCAAGAAATTGCATGTAGATAAATAGGTACCATTTTGTTGAGAAGGTAAATAACATTCCATGGACTCTGGTGTTGAGGATGCATGCCACATGTCTATGGAAACATCTGCAGATGCAGAGAGTGCTGGCTCTTTGGCTGCAATCAGAGATGAACACTGCACCCTGGAGTCAGATATGACTAGCTTTTGAGCAAGGGTGACTTTGAATGTCACTTAATCTGAGATTATGTTAAAGCCAGCATGTTGTAGCAGTTTTTAAAAATTATTATTTATTTTATTCATATAAACTTTTATATCACCCATTAGCTAGCTACTCTGGTAGCTGAACAAAGAGAATTAAAAATAAGATGTGCATATGCAAATAACATTATATTTAATTATAACACCAGACATTACAGGTAACCAACCTTGTTTGTAGACTATTTGTTCTGATCAACTGAAAGCATGTTTTTGAATTATTTCCTAAGTAATAGACATTGGGAAGGGAGGTAAGAGGAAGGATTAATACGTTTATTACTTTGGCAACAATAATTCTAACGTAGGCAAACTGTGAGCTCCATCTGAGTGGGATTTTAATAATTAGGCATGAAAAGGAAAGCTTTATTTTATTCTAGTTTACATGTAACCTTATGTGTGGTATTATTTTACACTTAATGTTTAATGGTACTATTTATAGTGGCATGAGTGCTGTAGTTTAAACAATAGAAATGTATTTTATTTTCCCAAGGTGTACATTCAACCATTCCTTTCATTATAACATGGGATGGAAGGCAACTAATGATTAAGGAAGCAGCTTTTGGATTTTCAACACTCTGTTGTTTCAACTGATCAATAAAGAGAACATGATACTAAAGAGCTAAACACTTGACAGATGGTTTCACTAGGTGTCTCACAGTGCCCAAGACAAGATGCGACATTGCATCATGCTCACTTACACATTCAAGATTCAGGAGATCTTTTGGAAACCTAGGAATCCTTGGTCTACAGCAGTGACGGTGAACCTTTTAGAGACTGAATGCCCAAACAGAGGGGTGGGGCAACCTCTGTGCTGGGGGGGGGGATGAAGGAAGTGCTCCCATTGGGCTGCTGGGCAGATGGGAGGGGTGAACTCTATGCTGGGGGACGAGGAAGCACACCCATTAGGTTGCTTGGCAGAGGGGAGGGGTGAACTCTGTGCTGGGGGATGGAGCAAGTGCTCCCTGAGTGCCCCCCGTGGCACTTGTGCCATAGGTTTGCCACCACTGGTCTACAATATGTCAAAACTATAACAACTGTAGTGCTTGGTTGGTTGAGAATTTCATTCCATGATGATAAGAAGAATATTTCTATCTTGTTCATACATTTGTTCTTACATCTCTAACACTCACTGTGTTGATTATTCAATAACTGTCCTCTTAATGCAGATCAGTGGTTTAGTCAGGTGAAATCACTGTTCAGGACAAAATTCTCCACTAGCCAATGGCATGTGATACCTCCTATGTTATTCTAGGAATTGTCCCCCATTTCATCCCACAGGTCTATTGTCCTCCTTTTTAGGAAACCTAGATCTAAAACATAAAGATGCCATATCCAATGTCAAGGTAGTCATGATGGCAACCAACCTTTGCTAAGAGTGAAAGAAGAAAGAGAGAAACCTGGAGCTACATACTCTGATGAAATGTTTGGTGCAGGTCCTAATAGAGCTCTTCTTCCACTTTTATGTTGAAAGATGAATGTTAAAAGGCATGACATTTTGTCCACACTGTGCTGCAGAAAGTGAAAGAAACTGCTCAAGTATACATTTTCCCTTTGTGCGAACTTGAAAGTTTCAAAAGCTCTTCCAGGTTTGCGGCTTGCACTTGAATAGATGTCCAGGTAGCAGTTTTCCTACTCCCAAAATATTTAAAAAACACAACTGATGCAGATTCTCTGCTCTTACTTTGAGAAAATGTGTCCTGTGAAACTCACGATTTTGTCAGATAAGCCTATAGGTTGTACAATATGCTGTTTGAAGACCTTACAAGGTTTTTTTAAAAAAATCTTTTGAAACTTCATATAGTATCTTGGCTTCTCTGGGATCATCTGTCCTAACTGGATCTACCTCTGGCAAAATGTATCTATGACTTATCTAATGCTCATCTGCAATTTAATTATTGATAGTATCAGTTAGTTTGCTTTCCAATCTTAAGTATAAGCACCCTTAGGCACAATTTGAACTGTATGTGCTCCAGCTTTAAATACATGTAAGTGACAGTGTCTCTTCCTTTAGCAACAGTTACTATCAATTCTCTATTCAAATCTGTTTACAACTTAGTACAGGGGTTCTCATCCTATGGCCATGGGCCTGCCCCAGCCCACGGCACCATTTCATGTGGCCCGCACCATCACCACCACCAACAACAATGGAAGTGGAAGCAGACACATTTATGACAGGCACGGATGCATTTTATGGCAGTATTTACAGTGGGGGGAACCACCAGTCCAACTCAGCTGTCTGAGGGGGTATGGTCCGGCCCATGGCTTGAGAAGGTTGAGAACTCCTGGCTTATTAGGATTCTCTGGCTTCTACCTTTTCAGGATTAACTGGTGGAAAAGGTTACCATAAGACAGGAAGGAAGGAAACTGGTAAGAGATATGCAACAATACTGAACATCAAGCAGTAGTTGATGGCATTGAGTTTTACCTCTATTGCAAGTCAGAACATTTTAATTCCCCATTTTCATGGGTTTTTTTTTTTTGGCTGTTCAGACAAATACAAATGCATACAAATACTGTGAAATTTTGTTTGCATTCAAGTACAAGCTTAATTAGATAGACTACATATCATCTTGAAGCAGATTGATTGCAATTTGAAAAGCAAATAATTCAGAATGAATTAGAGTGGCTAGTATTCACACACCCTTTGAAGGAGTGTAAAGGCCATTCATTTCCAGATGGCTCTTGTTTAAACAGAAAGCTCTTCTTGGACTTTGGTATATTCCCTCATCTCTTTCTTTCCAGCTATTGCTTTGTTTCATATTGCCTTCATTCTTCTTCAGTACTGATTTAACATTAGTTTTTTCCTTCTGTTTTATTTCCTGACTTTGTCTTCCTATTTTACCTTTTGATTCTATGTCTCTGACTACTGCTGTTACCTACAAATCCTGGTTCCTAGCTTCTGGTTGCCCTCACAAAGCTGCTTGTTGACCCTCTTACAGACATGATGCCAGTGAATCTAGAGCAGTGTTTCCCATTGAGAAAATATACCCTCTTCTTGGTATTGTTCCACCTAGTTTTGAGAGTCCCCTGGACAGCAAGGAGAACAAATAGGTCAATCTTAGAAGAAATCAACCCTGACTGCTCCTTAGAAGGGCAAATAGTAAAGATGAAGCTAAAGTACTTTGGACATCAAATGAGAAGAGATGATTCACTTGAGAAAGCCTTGATGCTTGGAAAGGTCGAGGGCAAAAGAACAAGGGGGTGGCCAAAAATGAGATGGCTAGATGCTATTGTGGAGACAATGGGCACAGAGCTGAGTGAGTTGAGGGGGATGGTGGAGGACAGGAGTGCCTGGCGGACAGTGGTCCATGGGGTCGCAGAGGGTTGGAATTGACTGTGCGACTGAACAACAAGATAAGGAGAGAAGTAGCAGTGGACGCTGACAGAACTAAGCAAGAGAATGACCCTCGACACCCTCTGAACAGATATGAGGATCAAGCCCACTTGTTCAGATCCAGGAAGAGCTTTATGGAAAGAAAAAACATTCTTGAGGGTACACAAGAGCAAAACCAAATTATAACATAGAGGAAGGAGCTTACTGAACATGGAACAACATTAAAGAATGATATTGCTGAGGAACTCAACCTCCCCTGCATCACTTGGAGGACCCTGAGGATTGAAGTCCCTAAATGCAAGACCAACATGCTCAAGTGGGGGCTGCTGGGGGACATGTGGTATGAAATTGGAGAGGTACCAAATCCAGCTAATTTACTGGTCTGCTGATTACTGCCAGAAACATGCACCAATGAGAAGACAAGTTTGGCCAATGACAAATCAAAAAAGTGGCTTCATTTTGGCAGTCCAAGGTTTGAGCAGGACACAAAAGAAGAACCACCTTTGGTTTTTGGACTTCAATTCCCAGATTCCTAAGTCAATTCCCCAAAGCACTGATCAACCAATGTACTGACTGTGAATGGAAGTTCAAAATCCAAAGGTTGGGAAGCACTGCTGTAGACTATGTGCAGTTGGGCCACACATAACCCATACATGTTATGGGGAGACAGAGGGTCCATACCATTTGCGTCTTTAAAGCACTGATTTTAAATTGCTTTTATTATCAAGCCATGTTTGTCATCTCTTGACTGCAGTCCAGTTTGAATGTAATCTATATGAACTGAGTTAACAAATCTATCTGCAGATATATATATATATGAAGGCCAGTCCCATTCATATGTCCACAACTCTTTTCCCCTATGTACCCTCAGACCCTAAAAGTAGGACCTAAGTGACAAAATCCAAAATTAGTATGGAACAGAGGGGTTTTGTTGATGGGATCACAGAATATGGTAGAATTAGCAGCCCATTCCCATATCCCAAATACATCTCTGAAAACAGATTTGAATGTCTGGGAATGCTTTGGGAGTCCATTTTTGGCACATAGGGCTGAGGAGATGGTGAGGAGAAAGATCCACTGAGATTTAGTGGATTTTTGAATGTAGCCCCAATACATGCATAGTGTGTATCCTGAATTCCTTTCCAATTCAGGAAACTTTATATACCAGGCTACATATTTCAATCAATCTTGTCACAAATAAGATTTTGAATCCTTAGAACAACCCTTGCATTTTATG
The DNA here is from genome assembly GCA_030440675.1 of Furcifer pardalis. NCBI lineage: Eukaryota > Metazoa > Chordata > Lepidosauria > Squamata > Chamaeleonidae > Furcifer > Furcifer pardalis. The sequence goes on from CP126892.1 coordinate 81,453,488, forward strand.
TTTTGGGATTTTGAAAATAGGTTATGAGTCCTGGTGGCACAGTGGTTAAACTGCTGAACTGCAGGCCAAACATTGTTAGTTTGATCCTGACAGGAATCAAGGTGGACTCAACCTGCCCAGAGAGTGCACTAAGTGCTATATAAGTATAATTGTCATTGCTATTGCTATAAAAATTAAAAATGCATCAATGAGTGAATTAAATGAAAAATAATCTTTTTGCTTTCTCCTATACTAGCTTTACATTGTGTTTGAGAAGAAAATAAATTGATTCAGAGTTTATAGTTTGTCTAAAACAACACATTAGCATGAGACTGTATGTTTAGTTGTCACAGAGATTGATTCTTTTATTGTGTCCTTTTATTATGCTGTCTCTCCAGCAGTGTTTGTTTCAAAACATTAGCAACTGTTGAAAGTGAGTTTTTTTTAGTTTACATTTACAGTCTTTTCATCACAAGGGGTTGATCTCATTTGTTTTTCTTTGATCATTCTTGTGCATTTTCCCATTGTATTAACTGAATGCAGGAAATTATTTTCTTTGTGTGTAACTGCAAATGATTTGAAATCAGTTCAAGCATATGAACAATGGAAGCTTTGTATTTGCATTTCAAGACTTGTGAGGAAATGAAAATTATTTGCCACTGCATAAATTACTTCCATATCAACCTTTTGTAATTTCTTTGTCTGTATGTATTGTATAAACTTCAAGAGTTGTTGAATAGTTACTAGACAGCAGGATAACTAACTACATAGAAAGATGTTCATAAGACTGACAAGAATTCAGAGATTTACACCTCTCCAGCCTCAGCTGAAACACTTCATATCTCATGCTAGAACTTACAACCAGACCTCACTTACCAAATCTTTATTACTCCCAATTATTTCTCTTCACTCTTGTGCTTTCTTTGTTATAACAGCCCCAATTTAATTCAGCCATACACCAGTTAAATCTTATTTAGATGTGTAAACATCTGGTTATCTTGTTCATTTAGGTGAGTTGAGTGGTGATGTCAGCAAAAATGGTCCTACTGTTATGTAGAATGAAACTGTTACCTCAGGTGGCTGATGTTATATGTTATCGATAACAGTACCCCTCTCTCCCCCCCCCCAGCCTTTATTCTCTTACAAGCTAGAACTGCATTTTATAGCCAATCTGCCTTACACCATTTGCAGTACATGGTCACTCTCCTGTGAAGCAGATAATAATGCAAATCATCAAAACATCAATGCCAGCATTCAAGTCCCATTCCAGACACCTTCTGTGACCTGGGACCCAACATCTTTTCCTTTATCTATGAAAACATGCTTAGTTGTGCTTATCTGATGGCATTCTAATATTTTAGACAATCGATCCTTTTGCCTCTTCCATTACTTGCATCCTCCAGACAACTTAGTCCTGGAAAGCATTCTGTTGGGCTTTTTGCAATTTAACACTCTTTGTTATCACCAAACTCTATTGGTGTTTTTTGTTATCACCAAAAGGAGGATTTACACTTCAAATGCTTTCTTGTCTGACTAAAGTTTTTGCACTGCTTCGGTGAACTAAAGAAAACAGAAAACTTTTCATGTTAAGCAAGAACAGTCTTGCTAAGTGAAGTAACAATATTTCCCTGATACTGTTCTGCCAAATATTGAAAATTAGATCATACAACAAAAACTGGAATTCAAATACAAAGTCAGATGTTAGCCTTCATTCCCCCACACACCCCAATTTTAAATAGACTTCTACACCTTGACTATCTCCATATTTTTTCTATAATGAAAGGTAGTAAGACTTTGAAATAGCTGACCTTCAGTAGATGTCTCTTCAGAGTTTTCCCATAGTTTAATATGACCTTTAAAAAACCATTATTGGTACCAGACAACCTCTGTTTATAGGTCCCAGGGTAGTTATAGAAAGCAAAACTTTCAAATCCTCATTATAGTCTATTTCTTACAAACAGTTCTTCCATTGCATTACAAAAACAAACACAGGTTCTGGCCTTCCACATAAAATAAGAACTGTTTTGTAAGAAATAGACTGTAATGAGGATTTGAAAGTTTTGCTTTCTATAACTACCCTGGGACCTATAAACAGAGGTTGGCTGGATGATGGATTGAGTGCTCATCTCTGTTCCAGCTCTTGGGGAAAGGAGTTGGCCATGGTGCTGGGGCAACAGATAATAATAATTTCATGTCAGAAATTATTCTGGGTTGAAAGGATTTTTGCAGAAGAAACTCTGCTAAGGGAATGTCCAAATGATGCTCCTTTGATGTCCCCAAGAGCTGGAACAGAGATGGGCACTCAATCCATCATGCAGTACCCGGGTCAAAACATCCAACTTGTCAGCCTTCCAGCTAATAAAGCAAGCTTCTTAACCACTGAGCCACTGCAGCCCCTACAAAAGGTGCTGGGGCAACAGATAATCGCAAAAGAGAGTTTCCAGTCACCAGCCATTCCCCAAATGGCTTGTGCTACAGTTATAGTCAGTCAATTTTAAATTCAGCATTCAAGGAAGGAAAGCTGCCACATTCTTTATCTAATTGACCACTTTGCTTTAGATAAAGGTAAAGGTTGCCTGTGCATGAAAGCCAGTCATATCTGACTAAATGGTGCTCACCTCCATTTACAGTCAAAGAGCCAGCATTGTCTGCATCTGCAGATGTTTTCATGGACATGTGGCAGGCATGACTAGATACCAGAGTGCATGGAATGCTTTTTACCTTCCCACCGAAGTGGTGCGTATTTGTCTACTTGCAATTTCTTGCTTTCAAACTGCTAATTCAGCATCTTAACCACTAAGGCACCACAGTCCCTGACTCTTTAAACTTTACTTTAGTTTATCATAAATTATCTTATTCTTTTAAATTCCAAATTAACCCCCACACTTGACTTTTAAAAGAAATCAAAAGAGTGTTTGCTTTGTGTTTGCTTGCTTGCTTACTCACTTCTCCCACTCAGGACAGAGCACAACTGTTAAAAGTTTTACAGATAGCTATAAATCACAAACCATAACCCACAACCAATAAAGACAACTCAGCCTTGAACCATCAGAACCAATATACAATACATAAATCAAACAAAGTACTGTACATTAAACTATGGCGATAATGACGTATAAAATATAATAAGTTACTTACGGTAATTAAATGAAACTATTGGACAGCTATTGGATGGAGAAAAGCTTTCAGTTGCTTTTAAAAACATCCAAAGATGGGACCTGGTGTAGCTCTACAGGTAATTAATTCCAGAGCATTGATGCTGCCACCGAGAAGTCTCTTTTTCTAGTCAGAACCTTTCTTGCCATCCTCGGGGTTGGCATCTGGAGTTGCCTCATTTGTGATGCTATCTGATGTTTCAGAATAGCCTTTTCAGCACTTCTTAAGTGTGCTGGATTGAAGCAAGTGGCAATTAAAGGCAAGGAGAAATGAGTCATGGTTCTTATTATGCAGTATCTGAAAAACTAAAAAGTCATTGAGAATCCAATTCTTTTTTCTTTCTTTCAACAAGGTTTATGAATTGTGAAGAGGAGCATCTCATTCCAAAAGAGAAAGCCAAAGGTGCATTTTTCATTCATGCTTCTGAATTATAATTGAATATATATGAGAGAGATGAAAGTGGGAGAGCATGAATCGAAGAATGAGTCAGAAAAATACCTGATTTGGCTTTGTCTGTTCTAAAGGTTGTCTGAATTGACCTTTTTATTGACTATAGTGGAAGAAGCTGTGGTAGCTTTTTTTTTTTTTTTTGTTGCCTGACAAATTGGAATAGTGTTTCTTGGTCTAGTATACCTGACAGATCTCCATCCAGGCCACATGAATTCCCTCCTTCAAATGGGTCAACATGAACCTGTTCCAGAGATTTGTTGAGTGAGGTTTGAGGGAGATAAACATGTTTTTGGAGATCTAGATACTTTAAGCAAAAATTGAAAAGCCTTTTTAAAAAACAATTCAATTTTTTCCTATTAAAATACAGTTGTACCTCGCTTAAAGAGCATAATGCGTTCCACAGGATTACTTTTTAAGCGAGTTTGCTCTTTAAGTGAAACACCATTGAAAATGATCAATTGTGTGTGGGGGGGTGAACCCCAATTTATTTGTTAAGTGAATTTTTGGTTGGTTTTATTTGTTAAGCAAAACGAACATTCAGAGAAAATTCTGCTCTTTAAGTGAGTTACTCTTTAAGCGAGGTGCTCTTTATGCGAGGTTTGACTATACATGTTTCATGGTATGACACTCCCTTACTAAAGATAGGTTAGTAATATACCTGACCCCAATAATGAGCAATGTTTGCTTCTCCCTGTGTTTACCATGTTGAATAATTTATATTAGCAACATAATTCTCAAACAAGAGGTGAGGCCATTTAATTATTTTAGGGTTCCTTTAAATTGCTCACTCCCTATGTTCAGTATAATTACAAACTGAGACATGGTCCTGAACAGAAAAAGATTATCTTCAGAACACTTAATGAGGAGTGGAGTTTAAGTTTTCTCTATTAAAGACACTATACTTATTTCATAATAGACTTACCAATTCAGTGTACCAACATGAACTACACTAATGATTTCAACAACAACAACAACAGCAACAACAAAAACCCTGCTTACTAAACAGTTTTGAAAAGCTATCTTCTATTATTAATATTTTCCAAGGCTGTTCTAGACAATTAAGATCTTTTTTAAACTTAAGTTAAAAAAACAAATGTTTGCCCTGCCTGACCAAACCTTTCTGAAACAAACCTTATTTGGCTGCTTCCCTAGCAAAACACTTTCTGGCCCTCTCATGACCAAACCTTATAAGCTTCTTCAGTACTCGAACCCTAACTGGGTTGATAGCTCAATGAGTTAAGTATCTGGCCATGGAGTCAGAGATTGGGAGTTGGATTTCCCATCTAGCCACTCAGGAGAACTAGCCTTGGGCAAGCTTCATAGTCCCAGAAACAAGGGAATGGCAAACCACTCCTCAGAATTGTGAACCTAGAAAAGATTAGAAAGAGTCACCATAAATTGAAACCAACAAGATAGTACAAATTATTATGGATTAGTACAGTTTTTATTAACCAGTTCTTTATTAGTCAAGTTCCATCCAGCTGTTACAGGGGGAACATTTATCTAATTTGCATCAGTTGGGCCTGTGCCATACCTGGCATATAGAGAAAGATTCCTTCATTCTACAGACTGCTGTAGTGTAGAGTTAGTTTCTAAGGCAGCAGTTCTCATTGTTTTCAGGCTGCAGGCCTGACCACATCTCCTCCCACCTGGAAGCGGAAGTAAAATGTGTGCCACAGATGCACAAAACGCATTTAGCAGCATTCTGTGCATGTGTGGTGCACATTTTACTTCCGCTTCCGGGAGCGGCGAGGGCATCAGGGGCCGGATGAATTGGTTTCAGGGGCTTGGTCTGGCCACGGGCCGTAGGTTATGAATGCCTGCTCTAAGGGGTAGGTGGAAGATAACAGCTAATATGTCATCAGAAACAAATCATGGACAACCCAGTGTGCTATTGTCTTCCTAGAGATCAGTTGCAGGATCAGTCTGCTAGCTAAAGTATTTAAGCTATACCTTACTTTTGCAGGGTGCAAAAGTAACTTTTTCAGGCTGTAGCTAATTTGCAAAAAGAGAATGGAGATTGGAGATTTCAAGGAAGAGACTGCTGTGTAAACCAACAGCTAAAGATCTGAGATAAGAAAAGAGGATTATGATTACCTTTTGAAATATTTAAGCTGCCTCTGCTTATATTTGAAATAAAGGCTAATGTTGCAAAATGTCAACAATCCTTTCATTAGTTCTCCTAGAAAACCCACGCCCTTGTAAATGCTCTGCTTGTGGAGATTCTCACTGCTTTACTTGTGAAGATTCTCAAATCCCCTGTGTGTGTTGCATTAACAACTTTGGATCTAAGCTATGAAGCAGCAGCTGACCCACCCTAGGTATACATTTTGAACTTGTTTGCCCTTCATATCTCCTAAAACGTTATCTCCAAAAGCAGAACAGAAACCTAATATATGTTATGAAATTGTATCACCGTGTCTGAGAATTTGTCAATATATCCTCAGTAGGAATTGTCTCCCATGAAGTCTTCAGCTTTAGAAAATATCTAGTAAACAAACTGCTCATTTTTTTATTTGGCAGCTAGTGATTTAAGGGTGTAGGGGAAAATCTAGCTTTGATAGCTAAAATTTTTACATTGACAATATAAACTGTGTGTTACATTCATCTGTGAACCTTTCTTGCTCTTCGCTGAATTTGTGAATAATAACCGGGGTGCATTTTTTCATGATAATGTTATGGAAAAATTGAGTCTCATATCTGAGAATAGAAAGAGGAGATTATTGTTTCCAATCCCTGCAAAGGTTATAAATCACAGCTGCCTATTAATAAAAACTGACTGTACTGTCAAAGCTGTCACATCATTTCAATTGCTTATACAGGATGATGTTGTGTTTGTTTACATAATGTCAGCCTTGGCTCTGAAAGGGCTAATCTTAGTTCATTTTATCTTGACATAGAAACAAATAAGACACTTCTCAATGCTGTCTCTTGCTCTGTGCTTTGAAGCAGTGATATACGTAGGTACATCGCATAACGAACGCTTCACATAATGAAAAATTCGCATAACGAAGCATTCATTATGCAAGGGCAATACCCCTCATAATGAGAAAAATATGTTTGTTATGCGGGGGGTTTGGTAGCCAGGGTATACCTGCTCAATGGGAACCCCGGTTAACAAACTTTTTTTTGTTATGTGGGGTACCGCCAATAGTGCTTCACATAACAAAAAAATTGCATAGCAAAGAGCTCCGTGGAACTGAGGGTTTTTTTGTTTTTTTGTTATGTGGGGTTGTACTGTATATGTTTTTCTTTAGGCCCATGCAAAACTTACCCATAGACTTAAAAGCCATGTTTGGCAGTAAGAAATGTGGTTTCTCGTTGATTCTCCCATCATGATAGAAGACTCTTTTACTCAACAGAGCATCCTTTCTTCATAACTGCTGGATTTAACTTCAGAAAATTTCTTGGAGGCTGCAATGCAATAATAGCTATGGTCAAATGTAAATTGGCCAGGTTATCCTGCTATGGTAATAGAGCAGACCATACTGCCAGCAACTCAACCCTGAGTATCAGGAGATAACCTAACTAACCTGACAACCCTGAGGACCAACGGCTTTGGATGCCAAAGTCCATAGGAAAGGGTGATTCATCTTAATGGATCCAGCAGCTTCATCAATACTGGCCTGGGGCTGAGGAGGACTTTGCATGCCAAAAGGGCTCAGGACCAGAAATTGACTCACAGAACTGGATGAGTGTTACGGGTGTCTGTGAGTCATTTGAGTCATTTTCTCATTCTGAACCCTTTTGGCAGCAAAGTCCTCATCAGCCCCAGGCAGGTATTGATGAAGCTACTGCCCTCCATCAAGATGATTGCCAACATTTAGATTCAGATGAAGAAGGAGGAGGAGAAATCGATGCTAAATGTCTGGATTTAATATTTTCAAACTCTTTGGCTCTTTCGTGCTAGCAAAAGATACCTGATTTTACAGTGTCAAGGAATGATAAAGTTGCATGCACAGATTTTGTACATTCTCCCTCAGAAGGGGAACAATGTCCTTCAACTTGAGGGGAATCTTCTGTACTACACACACACACAAAACAACCAACCCTTCAACACTGGCCGGAGTCGGAGGGCTTTAAGAGCCACCAGAGCCAGCGGCTGAAGCTCGGGACACTGACCCCTCCTCCATGCCCTCACCACTGGCCAGAGTTGGAAGGCTTTAAGAACCGCCAATGCGGTAGAGGATGTTGAGCCCAGGCCTCATTCATGACATTGAGCGGCAAGGACTTTTGTTACTTAATTACTGTTATTTAATTGCTATGTGATACTGTATTGCTATGTGCCATGTGCTATTTTAGAGTGTTTATGATATTTTTATTGTGTTGATGTATATTGTGTTGATTCAATGGTTTTATATTATGTTGAGGATATGTTTGTAAGCCGCCCAGAGTCTCACCTTGCACCTTATAATAATAATAATAATAATAATAATAATAATAATAATAATAATAATAATAATAATAATAATAATAATAATAATAATAATAATAATAATAATAATAATAATAATAACAGCCTCAAAACCAGAGTGTTAAACCACGTACCTCTTCTCAAGGTTATTGTCACCTATTCATTCTAACCAACCAGCCAGTATTCAGTACCATATGTGAGGATTCTGACTCCTGTCTATCAACCATTCTACCATTCTTCATTGAGTCTGAACATGCATATGTCCATAAAACCACATACCAATGTTACAAACTGCATATGTATGCAGGATGCCATCACATAATCATGACACACCCATTTTCTTTTGGAAATGTTTATAGAGAACAGGACTTGTAGAAGAGGCCTTGATAACCGGTATTTTGGAAAGCCTATCAGCAGTTGGTGTAATTAATAAAGAAAGCTGGTGGTGAAAGAAATGGCCAAAGCAGTCCACTGTGTAATCATTCTCACATAATAAAAAGTTCAAAACTGAGATAGAAAAGAGCTCCAATATAAAGATAGCTGGTTTCCTCCATATATTTTTTTAAATATGCAATTTATCTTCTTTCTTTTTTTTATGGGACTGGCAATGGCATTTCTGGCCAAGGAATTGTTCTAAATGGCTGATCACACCTCCTTATTAGCCTAATAACTGGTTTGCCCAAGGGCATGGCATATATCATTATATGTCATTTTTATTTGTGGAGCTTCTTCTTTAATCTCTTCTTAAGAGCTTTTAAAAGTATGTTTCAGTGACTGAGGAAACTGGCCAGCTTTCGCTTATGGTGTTTGCATGTGGGGAAAATAGCAACTAAAAATATCTCACTGTGCTAGAGTTTTTTGGAATAGCAATCCCGTTAGTCTTTGTTTCAGGCATATCAGAGAATAAACAAAACAAAACACTGTAGCATTTTAAAGACTAACTTTATATTTCAACGTGAGCTTTCATGGATCAAGTCCACTTCATCAGAGATGGGAATGAGGATTCATGACATCAGTACGTGATTAGTTAGCATAACAGATTAACATACATATCAATGTGGCTTCATACAATTGGTAATGGCAGATGATCTCTGGTTGTTATTCAGATTAACTGTAAATCCCCCTATTTTTTGAAATTGCAAATGTGGAGAGAGTGCAAAATTGAGAAGATACAAAACAATCATCTGGCATTGAACTTTTGCTAATGAGTTTAACCTTTGTGTTACTGTGTGAGCACATCCTTTGTTATGTGGGACAGTCTACTATGTTGTGAAAGTGAATTTCATAGGAAAGTTTGTGCAGTGGCTCAAGACACTAAGACACTGACTGGGAGGTGGAAGGTCAGCAGTTCGATTCCCGAGTACCGCAAGATGGAATGAGCTCCTGTCTTTGTCCCAGCTCCTGCCAACCTAGCAGTTAGAAAGCAAGAAATTGCAAGTAGATAAATAGGGACAACTTTGGTGGAAAGGTAACAGCGTGCCGTGCGTTCCGGTCTCTAGTCATGCCTGCCACATGACCATGGAAATGTCTGAAGAAGCAGAGAGCGCTGGCTCTTCACCTTTGAAGCAGAGATTAACACTGACCCCTAGAGCTGGATACGACTGGCTTTCGAGCAAGGGAAACCTTTACCTTTACCTAAAATATAACAAAATATACAACATATATAGCAGCATATAACAATCTGTGTGTCAAAATTTGATAATACAGTGGTACCTCACTTAAAGAGGATAATGCATTCCATGGGATTGCTCTTTAAGTGAGTTTGCTCTTTAAGCGAAACACCATTGTAAGTGATCAATTGTGACTTCTGGCGAGGAAAATTGCAAACCCCGATTTAGTTGTTAAGCGAGTTTTTGGTTGGTTTTAGTTGTTAAGTGAGGTGACCAATCAGAGAAAATTCTGCTCTTTAAGCATGTTAGTCTCTAAGCAAGGCACTCTGTGTGCGAAGTTTTACTGTATACATGACCAATGCTGATACTCAAAACCAGATTGTGTCTTAATCACAAAACTCAAAAATACTCAAAACCAGAGTGCCAGATTGGCTGGATATTTACTATGTACTGTTGTTTTAAGTCATGTCTTTTTTTGGTAGTGTTGTAAGCCGCCCAGAGTTGGGTTTACCTAATTGGGGCGGGATAACAAATTGGACAAAATAAATAAAAATAAAATAAATAAATACCTGATTTTACGAATCTGATAATGTCCCAGAAACCATTAGCTAATATTCAAACCTTTGAGATGGCTGTCCAACAGATGGATGTATTTTATTTCTGCTATCTCTCTCTGGATCCTACTCTTGTAATTTCTCTGTTCCAGAATCGCAACTTTCAAGTCTTGGATAGTGTATCTTGGATAGTGTGTCCAGGTAGATTGAAATGGTTTAAGATGGGTTTCTCTGTGTTGCTATTCCGTATATTTTATTTATGTCTATTAATCACTGTGCTAGGGCATCCTTCCAATCTATACAAAAATATATGTTTTTAGGGATACTGACACTTTGGCCAAATTCCAAATGTTGGTTCCAGCTACTGTCAATCCACGGAACCTCTGGGAAGATATTAGAATAGATTAAAGGTCAGCAGTTCAAGATTCGAGTGCTGCATGACAAACTGAGCTTCCATCTCTGTCCCAACTCCTGCCAACCTAGCAGTTTGAAAGCAAGAAATTGCAAGTAGATAAATAGGTACCACTTTGGTGGGAAGGTAAACAGAATTCCATACACTCTGGTGTCTAGTCATGCCTGCCACATGTCCTTGGAAATGTCAGCAGATGCAGACAGTGCTGGATCTTTGGTTATAAACACAGATGAGCACTGAACCCTAGATATGGATATGACTGGCTTTTGAGAAAGGGCAGCCTTTACCTTTACCAATGTTTACCAATGTTCCAAGTCAAGGAGCATCCATTGAATTCAGCCCATCATGTATGCCAACTGTCCCAAGATTGGACACTCCTGTACAATATCTCAGATAGCCTGCCAAGTCTTCTTCCTTCATACATCATTCCACCCCCTATTTTGTTCATTTTGTTACTAATTACTTCCTAAGCATGGGATTTTGCAAATTTTTAAAATAAAGATTTGCTGCCAGAAATCTGAATTCATGTGAATAGTCTCCTACCATTGGGCAAAGTGGAGCAGCTATGATTATGGTGCATCAGAATGGTAAGTAATATCACTTCCGTAGGCGGCTCTGCAGTGACTGCTGTCTTGTCTCTGTTCTCTCCTCCTCTATTTTCCACTGTTGTGGCTGCAAGTGCTTATCTCCCCACTTGTTTGCCTGTCTGATGTGCCCTTCTACTGATGAGGTACCAGGCAAACACACATCCAATGCTTCTTATGTGAAAGGAATACTCATAAGATGGCCAAGGAGGAAAAACTGGGGCAGTAACAAAAGCAGCAGCACTAGGGTGATGAGACACATTATTATTTTCTCATAGGGTGAGGGTGGTGAGCATTCAGGCCTCCAGATATCTTTGTCTCAGAAGCGTAGCTTACCTTGCCGGGGCCCCGTATAAAAATTGTTTGGGGGCCCTTTAGATGTGGGGCGGAGCTAACGTCATGACATCATGACGTCATGGGGGGAGCCAACGTCATGATGTCATGACGTCGTGGGCGGGGCCAAAAATAAAAATAAAATAAATAAAAATAAAATAAATAAAATAGAATTAAAATGTAAAAAAAAAAAACCACACACACCTCAACCCACCCACCCACCCGAAACACAAAACCTCACTTACCTTAATCCTGGGGCCTCTTCTTCCTCCGCCTCTGCTGTCACCGCCGCCGCGCCGCCGCTGCTGCCGATCGCTCCCTCGCCGCGCACGGCGAAGGCAAGGGGCAGTTGTGGAAGGCGAGCGGGCGAAGCGAGGCAGCCCCGAGGCCCTCCCCCCGGTTGCCGCGGGGGCTCCCTGGCAGGCTGCGCCAGCCCGGGCGGCGCTCTCCACGGTCGCTGCTGGGGTGGGAGTCCACCAGCTGCAGGACCAGCTCGCGCGCCCCATCCCGCACGCAGGCGGCAGGTGAGCTCCAGGCGCGCGGGGCAGGGGAGCTCCAGGCGCGCGCGGCAGGGGAGCTCCAGGCGCGCGCGGCAGGGGAGCTCCAGGCGCGCTCCAGGTGACCTGCCGCCTGCCGGGGGACGGGGCGCGCCCGCGAGCTGGTCCTGCAGCTGGTGGACTCCCACCCCAGCAGCGACCGTGGAGAGCGCCGCCCGGGCTGGCGCAGGCAGGGAGCCCCCGCGGCGACCGGGGGGAGGGCCTCGGAGTCGGGGCTGCCTCGCTGCTTAAAAGCTGCAGCTCCGACTCCGACTCTCCGACTCCAGCTTGTTTTTAAAAATTGGAGCCAAAAATGGCTCCAATAAAGTGCGCATGCTCAGAAACTCAATCTGACACATGCGCAATGCATCAGATTGAGTTTCTGCGCATGCGCAGTAAATTTTTGGTCTTTTTTATTTTTAATTTTATTTTTTGCCGTTGGGGGCCCCCGTAGCCCGGGGGCCCCGTATAATTGATACGGCTGATACGGCGGTAGCTACGCCTCTGCTTTGTCTCTGAGTCCCTGAGGCCACAGCCATCACAGCCAGTAGTAGACAGTTTTGGCAATTGTAGACCACAATATGCAGAAGACCAAAGGTTCAGTTCCTGAATCTTTCTTTTGTACATATTCTTCACCAGCGAAGTTCAAAATATATGAGAGTCTCCTAATAAAAGTGAATAAACAGATGTCCTTCCGTTTAGCGTGCAAATTATCAGAATAACACATAGTAATTAATTGCACCACAAATGGTAATATGACCTGCGTTCTTTAGGAAAGCTGCATCACCGTGGTATAAATATATACTCCCTCCAAAACAACACATTTTGACTCTCCCCCCCCCCCCGTGCAGCTGCCATTTTAGTGGTTTTTAGCATAATTATTAAGTAATTTTTTAAAATATAACCTAAATCACTTTGATGGCCAGAAATGTCAAGGTGCACAAAATCTATCAATGATAATTGCTTATGTTACATTTTTAGCACACCACTGAAGCCTAAATAATATGCTTGCATACCATGTCTTTGTATCAAAACAAGCTGCTTGAAAATATTTATTTGCTCTTGGAGGAACCTGCTTGAGGTATTAATGAGAATATTGTGCACAGTTTCTTTTTATAATACCAATAGCGATTACTCAGAACACTTAGAGAACACTGTGCTTGGTTCACATTGTAATAAGCATTTTTGCCCCAAACATGCTAGGTACTCATTTTACTTACCTGGAAAGAATGAAAAGCTGAGTCAACCTTGAATTAATTTTAATATTAATTACAAAATTAATGAGCCTTTTCCCCAAGGGCATGCCTTCTAGATGTGTTGGAAATCTAAATAAATAAATAAATAAATAAAATTATACCTCCAATTATACCTATGGCCATGGTGATGAGAATGGTAGGAACTGTAGTTCAGCACACATGAAAGACACCAGTTTGGTGAAGGCTAGAATTGGTACTGAGTGACGACCAATGAAGTAAACAGTAAGACTTATTACACTTGTTTGTTTGCTATTAGTATTACATGCGGCCTTTGTGTGGACCATACTCTATTACATGTTGTGATTAAGACAACAGTAATGTCAAAGAGAAACAATGCTCTGTGCTCTCCGATGTCTAGTCATGCCTGCCAGAATACTTAAGAGACCGCCTCACCCCAAGAACATCTGTCCATCCCACCAAAGCAGACCGGAGAGGCTCTCTAGTTGTTCCATCGGCCAGAGAGACACATCTCTCTGGCACTAGAAGGAGGGCCTTCTCTGTGTCTGCTCCGGCCCTATGGAACCTCCTGCCAATGGAGCTACGTCTCCAGACGGAGCTGCTGCCCTTTAGGAAGAATTTAAAAACATGGCTGGCAGGACAGGTATGGGGTGCGGGAGGTATAATGACCCCAGCACACTGGATGATCTGAGCCCCTCTCTTTCTCTACTTTTTTATTAGTAGTTGTAGCATTTGGTGTGTTTTTAATCTTTTTTAGAGTTTAATTTTAAATTTTAACAGTTTTAAGGTTTTTAGAAGGAAGCTTCCACTTCCTAATTCTGGGCTCTACCAGCCCAGAGAAGGATAAGACTAACGTCCTCTGGCAGGGAGGAGGAATGGACTTCAGCTGTTTGTGCTGTGTTGTTTTTTTCTTATTGTAAGCCGCCCTGAGTCGCCATGGCGAGTGGGCAGTGATATAAATCTAAATAAATAAATAAATAATGACCACAGAAATGTCTACAGAAGCAAACGGCACTGGCTCTTTGGTTATGAAACAGAGATGAGCACTGAACCCTACATTCAGATACAACTGGCTTTCGAGCAAGGGTGACCTTAACTTTTACTTTAATGTCAAAGATGAAATTGGAAATATACATTTGCATATTGTTTTTATACTCATTCAACATAGTTTATGTCTATGAAATATTTACCTGACACATAGTTTTCATCCTCTCTGAAGTCGTGCTGTGTCACCTGTGATGGTATGAAGGTGGTTGAAGCTATTCAAGAGTGTAGTTAGATTATAGGAAAATTGAGAATGGATCTGTCATAAAGTCACACCCGGAAAATATCTTGAGTCAGCAAAGAGAGAGGAGGAAATTACCCTTGTTTGCAGCTTATTAACCATTTGAATCCTTTCCTCCCTAGGTTAGCTTGATTGGCTTGTCTCTTCACATGCCATTCTATTTGTTTCCTTTAAATAATAATTAAAAAAAGGATTGTCCTAGTGCTAGGCCAGCTTGGTGACTAAAGTGGGAGGGAGGTGATATCGAATATAAATAATAGAATAAAATATTGATTAAATATTGCTTGCTGCTACAGAAACTAAAGCTAACATTGAAGCGACGTGGCAAGATTGGAATTCTGTTTATGAAGGAAATTTGTAATTCTCATATGTAAGCTCGCATGATCATTGAGTAATGTTGAAAATGTACCAAAGTCAGCTTGACCTTAGTAATAGTTAGAATAGTACAGCCCCTGCGTGGGCGATGTTGAAAAACTTAATATGTGCCAAAATTACACAGGATGTTATATAAATGTAAGACAACATCTATGACCAGCCAAGACCTGGTCATGTTTCATAAGAAATATATCTTCAATGGTTCCCAGTGGTATCTAAAAGAACTGGCATAAGTATTCTTTTGCAATCCTTGTACTTGGCCTCTGTACTTGATCTCTGTACTTGGCCAACAAATGTAATGATGAAAATATGTAGAAATGATTTGTACAAATTAACCCAAAAGGGTCACGGTGATCGGGTGAAATGTCTTGAGTAAACTAGAAGGGGGAGAGAAACTATAAAAGGCTCTGTCTTTTCATGGATGTTATTCTCATCTTTGGAGTGACTACACTCATGAGAATCATTATTATGCATAATAAACTCTTCTCTGTTTGACCAAAAGGGAATGCTGTTTTGTCCCATCTTAAATGCTATAACAGAGGTGAGAGAGGAGGGAGTTTTCATTTCAGCCTTGTTGTCAATTGTTTAAAACAGCTGGGTTCCAATCTGGCTGTACAGATTTTCAGAAGTTAAGGTTAGAGGGAAGATGTCTTCAAAATCCTTCCTCCCCACCCATTTGTCCCCTCTTTGGCTGGAAACAAAGCAAGGTCCTCACCATCTACTAGCTGTGAATCTGAGAAGGAGTGGAACTGAAAAAGAGGAGGAAAGCCTTGTACCAGAGGTCTCATAAAAGATGTGGAAACCACCTGAAGGTTACATCCAGCCATCCTACAGGTTAGAAGCAATTCATCATTGACCTGGAACAAATGTTGCTAGTAAAATACAGTATACTGCTTTTTTCTTTCCTCATATCAACTGAAATTGTGTTCCCAAGCATCAGAGATTATGACTAGGAAAAAGTGTGAAAACATTCAACTTAGATATTGATTCATTCAGTCGAATTCCTGAAAATACATGGTTGTCTGTATTGTTCAACCTTTCTGATTACAAATACATGGGATGTGGTAATAAGGTGATTTTGAAAGTGAAGGGATGGAAAAAATAGAGAGGGAGGGGAAAAAAATTTTTTTTGGGGGGGGGGGGAACAGATGTTCCAGTTCACTGTAGAAAAAATAAAATGAAATGAAACATGTTTTGTCTCCTGTGAAATGAAATGTGATCTCAAATCTGAAGGTGTCATCTGAAGTTTCAGGAAACTGCTATGCTTCTTTGGATTGCCAGGTGGAAACACAAGTCTCAGGGAAAGAACCCCTGAGAAGAAGAATGTTTGATTGTTGTGTATGAGGCAGCATTAAAGTTCGTGTATCATCTTCAAAAGGTAAAGGTAAAGGTCTCCCGTGCTCAAAATCCAGTCCAGCTCTAGAAGGTGTTGCTCAACTCTGTTTACAGCCAAAGATCCGGTGCTGTCTGCATATGCAGATGTTTCAGTGGCCATGTGGAAGGCATGTCTAGACACTGGAGCACACGGAACACTGTTACTTTCCTGCCAAAGTGGTACCTATTTATTTATTTGAAATTTCTTACTTTCAAACTGCTAGGTTGGCAGGAGCTGAAACAGATGACAGATACTCATTCCATCATGCAGTACTTGGGTCTTGACCTGCAAATCTGCCAACCTTCTAGTCATCAAGCTCAACATCTTAACCACTAAGCCACCCCCACCCCGTTTGGGTATCATCTTTACACATTCCCAAATTGTGCCAGGGTTTATTGGCTCTGTACTGTGCCTCTGCAAAATGGTGGGGTAATAAAACCATAAGCCCAAACAGCAGCATAGGCCCATGTGTCTCCGTGTCCTCTAGGTGACACAGGATCTCAGCCCTAGTGAGGATGGTGGCAATTGGCACAATTGTCATAGTTTTGAGCCTGCTCAGCTGTCATCAAATGGGCACCATCTCTCCCAATCTGATCATACTTCAGAAGCATGCTTTCTGTATAAAGCTGTGGCATAATACAGAGGGTGCTAAATACTTACACATGTTTTAAGAGATGTTATCTATGTTTGATGTTAAATTGAATTACAGTAATAATGTGCAATATTACATTCGCTCAAAACCAGCTACATTAATCTAGAAGGCTGCTCTAAGAATACATTAAAATGAGCAATTTAGTCCTGATCCCTGGACTTGGAAAATGAAATTTTCAGCACTCTGCTCAATACAAATTGACATTTTGGATTTTCCTACTATCATCGAACTGTGAGACAAAACCCACGAGCTTCTGTAACTTATCCCTAATCTGGGGACTACGAGAAGATCCAATGTGCTGCACATGGGTGATGCTAGTATATGATCAGGTTCACATGAATGACTCAACCACACTATCCTTTTTGTCCTGGTGGGAGTGAATCTGCTGATGGCTGAGAGAATCTTCTTCTCCTGACAATCTTCAAATAGCTTAGTCTGATGTCACTAAGCAGTGCTTCCAGGGAGTGTAAAAATTCAAAGGGTTATGACTTTCAACTCTTTTGGTAACCCTGCAAGGTACAACACAGAGCAAGTACGCATGAAAAACCTAGTTAAACTATTCTAGGAGTTACACTGTAGCAAAGTCTCAGAGCATACACAAAGTGCATTCCTTATATCATGATAACAGATGAGTATAGCATTGCCTAAGAGGTAACTAAGCTAACCTAAAGTAACTTCTGACCTTGCTTTTAGGCATTAAGCTTTGGCTTCTGGACTCTTCCAAAGGATCTTCCAATCAGGCTTTGAGCCTTCTCAAACCTTCCTGACTGAAGTACCAGGGAACTTCATTAAGAAATGATCTCAGCTATGTGAGGAGGAAAGGGAGGTTGTCATTGCTGTCATCTTCGGGAACTGGCTGATTTTGTCTTGAAGGCTGCTCTCACACTGATAAAGTGTAGGTCTTGTCTACTGGTAGATATTCTCTCAACTGGCCAGTTCCAAGCACTGACTGACAAAGCTTAATTTTCCAGAAGAGCAGCAGATGCCACCATGATCCCTTAATTTTCCAATCTCTTGACAGGTAATTTTTTGCCAGGTGCAGTAGGAAAAAAAATATTTTAAATCCTCCATAGCTGTAAGACATTTGGATCTTTTCAACAAGTTTGAAGTTTGAGCAGAGAAGACCTGATGCTAGGAAGGGCAAAAGGTGGCAGAGGATGAGATGGTTAGACAATATTGTTGATGTGGTGGGTGTGGATCTGGGCAGACTCTGAAGGATGGCAATTGACTGGGAAGCCTAGTATGATGTGATCCATGGAGTTGTGAAGGATCAGACTCAACTGTGCAACTAAACAACAAACAATGTTTGTCGCTTCTGATTTTATCCTGGAGGTCTACAAAGTACTATACCAGTGGTGGTGAACCTATGGCACTTGTGCCAGAGGAGGCATTCCCAGCCCTCTCTGTGGCACGTGTGGCTGTCATTCCAGCACAGAGTTCACCCCACTCCTCTACTTGGGTACTTGGTTTCTAAAAAGTTCACCATCACTGTACTATACTATAGGGCTCTTGGGAAAATGTTCTGATGTCAGATGCCCTGTTCTGTCAGTCTGACAAAATATTTCATTGAAATCAGTTCTATGCATTATTCTTTTTTCCTTTTGCTAATTTTATATATGATTGACTTTTTTTTTTGGTATAAACATTATAAAACCAAAATTTAAAGTTAAGTGAAAGAAAAATGTTTTCAGAGATGGTGTTTGCATAAAGATATAGCAATGGTTGACAACTGATTTCAGGCTTCTTGATTCATGTAAGCTGTCAATCACGGAGCTATTTTTAAATATATGATTCCAGGTGAAGGAACATAGGCATAAATGTTGCTCAAAATATATGGGGACCATGAAACAATTGCCTGGATTTTAAACAGATTTGAGGCATGATTCTACTTAACAATCAGTGCTACCTATTCTTATGCTTGAGAAATGTTTAGGAAAATGTACAATTCCCAAAGGTCTGACAAACCAGGTGTATCATGGAAGTATTTTGGCATTTGCCAGCCACCTGCCCAAACCAACCTCACTTATCTTGAAAACCTTGTTAGGATCATTTTAGGTCAGTTCAATCTTGACTGTACATGACCACACTAATTATAATTCTGGGGTTACTCTTCAAAAGGCCAAACATGTTCACAATCAATGTAAGACAATTTCCTCAGTTTTGTGAACCAAGACCTCTACCTTCTGGCTCCAGACAGAAATGAGTCATGTTAAGAATGTCCATTAACAACAGAATATTTTTAAAAGCATGTTTTAAATTCTATTTTTATACATAGTTGTCATAGCTACAAACAAACGGTTGTCAGAGGTTATTTCATCTACAAAGCTGATTTGTGATGTTTAGAGGGACTCTGACTTCAAATCAAACTCCCAATCTATATCTCTGCAGCCAGATTCCTAAACCACTCAACTACCGTATTTGCTGGCATATAAGATGACTTTTTACCCCTGAAAAACGTGCCTCCAAGTGGGGGGCCGTCTTGTACGCCGGGTACACTTCAGTTGAATAAAATACAGTAATACCTCGGATAACGTTTACCTCGGATAACGTTTACCTCGGATAACATTTACCTCACATAATGTTAAGCAATCTGGGGAGGAGAATTGCATGGAATAACTTTAAGGTCCTATGGGATGGATCGGATAACAACTTTTAATATCAGATGACGAACAGGAGTTAGAAGGCTTTTAAAGGGAAACTGTCACGCCAGCAAACTTGCTAGGGACTTGCCTGGCACTTCCTCTCTCCCTCTATTTGTTATCTTCCTTCTATCATTGACAGTTCCAGTTTGGTTAACAGATTAGAAAACAAACAGCATGGCAGCTCCCATAGGTTTATTGTTCCATTCAGCTTTAGTGAATTGTCTTTGGTGAATTACGTTTAATAAACTTGCACTGTTTTATGTTTACTGTACATGTCTGATAACATACAGCCTTGTGACAGCTTTTCTGCATGTCATAAGCATTTGAATATAAATTAACATGTTAAATCAAATCTGATGTTCTTTTACGTTTTATTTGGTGTGTGGAAGGTGTGCGGAAGAGGGGGTAGTCTTATACAGCGAGTATATAACAAACTCTATATTTTGAGTAGAAATGTTGGGGGGTCGTCTTATACATCCAGTCATCTTGTACGCCGGCAAATACAGTATATATAATTTAGGAAGGATTAATCCCAATTTGTATGGCAAAAATTTGGATATAAATCAGAACAGTTGGTATTTGGATAGGGTTGCCATAATTCTGTCACACCAAACCGGGACAATTTGCCCAATTGCCTGATATACCAGCACATGCCTGCCCTGATATATAGTGACTGCTGTGGCTTAGTAGTTAAGACACTGAACTTGACAACTGGAAGATCGGCAGTTCGAGACCCAAATGCTGCATGATGAGTGAGCTTCCATCTCTGTCCCAGTTCCTGCCAATCTATCAGTTTGAAAGAAAGAAATTACAAGTAGATAAATAGGTACCACTCCAATGGGAAGGTAACAATGTTCTGTGCACTCGAGTCTCTAGTCATGCCTGCCACATGACCATGGAAACATTTGCAGACACAGATAGAGCTGGTTCCTTGGCTGCAAACAAAGATGAACACTGAACCCTAGAGTCAGACATAACTGGCTTTTGAGCAAGGGTGACCTTTACCATATCTTTACCCAGATACATAAAGGAACACTCTGGGAATAGCACAGAGGGACTGAGCTTCTTAGTTTTTTGAAGTTTTTTAACAATGGGTTTGAGTTGGGTTGGGTTGTATTATGCTTTTATGATGTTGTAAACTGCCCTGGGTGGCCCCAGCGAGAAGGGCGGTATAAAAATGTAAATAAATAAATAGTCACTCCATGAGTTACTGCCTTCTTGCCAGGAGTCTTTGAAGGCCACTTGATAGAGCTACTAAAAATGCAAACAGTCTTAGGGGGAGGGATTATTTTTTGATCCAAGAGACACTAGGCACACCAATGAGAGAAATTTGTTAGGAGAAAAGAAAGAGGGCAAAAGTATCATGAGTAAAAATATAAAGAAAACTAAGAATCCAATTGTTCCATGAAGCAAAGATACACTATGAACTCTTTCTGCCTACTGGGAACCCCAGAAAACAAGTTGTTCCATCTAAGAGGAATGTGAAGCATCTTCTGAAATAGCTATACTAAAGCTACTAAAACAATAATCTCAGGGGCCTTCTATACCCTAAAGGTAGCTGCCACTGAAATTTTGGATAGGATCACAACACATTCTGTCTTTATTTGTAAAATGATTGATAACTCAGTAATTGGCACAACAATGAGGAAGTACCTATTTAATTGGCAAAATCATAACACAAGCCTTAAATGCACTTCTTCAATGAGCAAAGTGCTAAAACTTTCATTTTCCTGGTCCAGGGGTCAGGAGTAAATTGGTCATAGTCAGCACAGCTGAAATAAACAATTACATGTGAATTCTTTGTCAAGTCAAGCAAAGAGGAGAAACAGAACTGTAAAACAGAACCAGAGTTGTAAAATAATGTGAAACTCAGAATGGTTAATAAAAGCCTAAGCAAAGATGGGAGACTAGCTAGAAGTCTTGGACATAAAGGGGGACATGGTGTACACCATTAAGAATAACAACAGGGTACTGTCAGGTAGGTTCTGACTTACAGTGACCCTTTCCAGGGTTTTCTAGGTAGAGAATACAAAGACATTGTTTATAATTTCCTTCCTCTGGCTTGTCCTGGAACTGTTGCCTAAGCCAAGGCCACACAAACGGACTCTTCTCTAGAGAAGCACAGTGGAAAATGAAACTCCCAATCTCTTGCTCCACAGCCAGTTACCTAAACCACTGAACTATCCAGCCAGGCGTTATATCTCCTTGGTTTACAATATCAGAGGAAAAAAACAAAACAAAAATTCTGTAGCACTTTAAAGACTAACTGTTACATTTCAGTGTGAGATTTTGTGGATCAAATCCACTTCATCAGACATGGGAGTGAGGCTTCATGGCATCAGTTTATATACATCAAGTACAGAGTGATTGGTTAGCATAACAGATTAGCCTGCAAATCAATGTGGCTTCATACAACTGGTAATGGCAGATGATCTCTGGTTGATATTCAGATTAGCTGTAAATCCCCCTATTTTTCAATTGCAAATGTGGGGAGACTGGGAAGATACTATTACAAAATTGGAAAGATACAAAACAATCACCTGGCATTGAACATTTGCTAATGAGTTTAACCTTTGTGTTACTGAGAGTCGCTATAGGGGAGTGGGGCAGCATAAAAGTCGAACAATACAATACAATACAATACAATACTGTATGAGCATATCCTTTGTTCTGTGGGACAGCCTATGTTAGTTAGCAAACTTTGGCACTCCAGGCATTCTTGGAGTTCAGTTACCAGAAACCCAAGCCAACACTCCTGCTGATCAGGGTTTCTGGGAATTGAAGTCCAAGAACACCTGGAGTGCCAAAGTTTGCCTAAGTTGTGAAAGAAAATTTTACAGGAAAGTTTGTGAGGGGGTAAAATCAATATTGGGCTCCACAAAAAATTTACTACCACATTGTGGGCGTGGTATGGTGGGCGTGGCCAGGGGGAAAGCCCTGCATTGCACCTGAATTAGGATTATTTCATTTCAAAACTTGGATGGGCGGGGCCAGCCAGAATTTCTGCTACCAGTTCTGGCAAACTGGTGCGAGCCTGCTGATGCCCACCACTGTGTAAAATATAACAAAATATAGCAATCTGTGTATCAAATTTGATAATGTCTCAGAAACCTTTGGCTAATAGTGAAACCTTTGCAATGGGTATCCAACAGGTGGATGTATTTTATTTCTGCTAGTCCAATTTCCCATGATGACCTACTATCTTGAAAACATTGCAGGTAAAAAACTCTCTCACTTTCCTAATGCAGTGACTATTCCTCGTTGCTAAACTTTTGAGGTTTTGAGGATTTCTATAACTTACTTTTTTTCTTGGTAGGTGATTTGACATGGTTATCACAGTACTGCAATGGATGCTAGCCATTAGCACACTGTCTGAAGGAGAGTTTGTAATCACACTATAAGGAAGCAGCAAATCCTTCAGACTCCTTTGCACAACTACTCAAGAAAAGATTTTATTGCCTATTTCAAATAGAAAGTACCAGGTAATTTTCTAGAGATCTTTTCAAAAAAAATTGGGGAAATCAAGGGAACGTTTAAAGCAAAAATGACCATGATAAGGGACAAAGACAGCAAGGAGTTAGCTGATGCAGAAGAGATTAAGAAAAGATGGAAAGAGTACACAGAGGAATTCTACAAAAAGGACCTCAACACTCCTGATAATAAAAATGATGAGGAAATTGAACTTGAGCCAGACATCCTGGAGAGTGAAGTCAGAAAGGCCTTAAAAAGCACTGCAAACAACAAAGCCAGTGGAAATGATGGTATCCAAGTTGAACTTTTGAAAGCCCTAAAAGATGATGGAATCAAATTACAGTATTGCATTCTATATGTCAGCAGATTTGGAAAACACAATAGCTCCTTTTTGTACTCTGTGTACTCTTGCCATCTTTTCTTTATCTCTTCTGCATCAGCTAACTTTTTGCCATTTTTATCCCTTATCATGGTCATTTTTGCTTTAAACGTTCCCTTGATTTCCCCAGTTTTTTATACCTATATGCTTCGTTACACAAAACATTCGTTATACAAAACATTTGTTATACGGGGCACCACTGTAATTGAATTTTGTTTTCCTACTTTGGCATTCCTATCTCCTATGATAATGTGGACATCATTTCTTGGTGTCTGTTCTATGAGATGTTGTAGATCCTCATAGAACTGGTCAACTGTGGCTTCATCTGCACCAGTGGTTGGTGCGTAGACTTGAATTACTGTGATATTGAATGGTTTTCCTTGGATTCGGACTGAGATCATTCTGTCATTTTTTAGATTGTATCCCATTACTGCTTTTCCCACTATTTTATTAACTATTATCACCATTCTATTTCTTCTAACATTTTCTTGTCCACAGTAGTACCGGTAGATATGACGGTTTCCAGAGCTGAATTTGCCCACCCCTGTCCATTTTAACTCACTGATTCCCAAGATGTCAATGCTTATCCTTTCCATTTCCTTTTTTTTACCACTTCCAGCTTGCCTTGATTCATAGATCTTACATTCCATGTTCTTATGCAGTATTGTTCCCTGCAACATCGTATTTCTCTTCCCACTATCCAATCCCCTCCCCCATCTTCTGACCTGGTGGGCTCAACCTCCTGTTGTCCCTGTCCATGGATTTCTCTTGGATTTCTCCGTGCTTTGCTGGTTTCTACGCCATTATTTTCCATTCATACATATTATCACAATACAAAGTAACACATTCTAAAGTTAATTTGGTTAGTACGGAATATATGAATTAAGAAGTTCTATATGTAGTCAAAAGTTAAAAGTATCTCATTAGCGATTTCAAAACTAGTTATCAATCTTGATATCAAAAGGAAAACCTTGGTATCAAAAGGAAAGTTCACTATATAAAGGCAACAAAATATAAAAATTCGATTAAATGGTGATACGGTAAATCAGTTACTTATCACATGCATGCAGTTAGGAGTCTGTGTTTGAAACATCAAGGAGTCTATGATGTTCTTGTCCATGCCTGAGCCTGCTGGCACTGGTGGTGGTTTCACTCACCCACCCACTCTCTCACTTGTCCTCCTTGGCTCCTCCTTGCTCCATCCAGTGGGCCGATGCTGCTGCCTGCCTTTCCTCAGCTTCTTCCTCCTCTTCACCTCCAGCCTTTCAGCGTGACCAGAGGGCTCACGATGGTGCTGGTCTTCCCTGCCAGCTGCCCACCCGCAGCTTTTCCTTCTCTCTCCAGCCAGGTGGTAATGGCCAAAGGGGCACTAGGTCAGTGGCATGGGTCTCTTCTGCTGCCGGACTGTCTTCTCCTTTTCCTTCTCCCTCCTGCCAGGTGGTAATGGCCGAAGGGGCACTGGGTCAGCAGCGTGGATCTCTTCCACTGCCTGATCCACAGCTTACACTTGGCCCATTCTCCCTGTTTGAACATCCAAAGTGACTTGTTTGTCCATATGGGCAAATTATACACTTTCTCTGTTTCTTTACAGAGGGAGAGAAAGTGTAAATGTTTTAAGGCTGCTGCCATTGTTAAACTGCCTCCACACACTTGGGACACCATATATTTTTAGCAATATTAAAAGTTTAAAAGTAGAAGCCACAAAGGACTGCCACTGTGCCTGAATTATCTGGCACTGCAGCAGGAATAGATTCTCTGCTTTTTGAGATGTAAACATGCCACATGGAAGAGAACACATCTTGGCTTAAAGGAGAATCATGCTTCCAGAAAACTCCACCAAGCATGGTTGTCTTAAAACCAAAGCAGGGATCACAGTACACCTTGTCTATACATGTGGGGGAAATGGGGAGATGTTTGCCACTGCCACTAAACTGGTTATGTTTCTGCCCATAAATTAACAGCTGGCCAGAAATTAATTTTATTGTAAAGGAATAGGAGGAACATCCTCTGCAAGCAGGATATTGATAAAGAACTAATGATTTGTTGCCTTTGAAAAAGAGTTTGACAGCCTCAGTTGTAATAAAATGCTCCCTTTATTTCAAAAGACAGGAACAGAATATGGAAACAGAAGAATAACTTGTAAGACATAACAAAAATATAAAACAATAGAGTAACATTGTTGAAGAAATAGCCCAAATTCGCAAGGCTTTATCTGGGGTGTTTTTCTCCCTTATATTATTTAAGAAATGTAAAGAAAAATTCCATCAATTAAATAAAGATTTAGCCATCAAAGTTAATGGGAAAGGAATACATTATCTACACTTGGCTGATGATGAAGTGGCAAGGAGAGTTTGGGGAGAAAATAAGTCGTCTACATTTTGCTGATGATTGAGTGGTGATGGCAAAGGGGAAGTAGTATAGAAGGGCCACTACATCTTTTCTTTTGGAGAGATGCATTCAGAAATGAAGTATGATATGCCACTGATCAGGGTTCTCATCTTAAGTGCTCAGATCCCACAGGTGCCCAGTGTATCTTACCTTCCTAGATTAGAAATCTTCCTTTATACAATGCAAACAGTGTGGAAAATATCCTCCAAGTTGACTGGGGGATTCTAAGAGTTGTAGTTTAAAGAATAGTTTAAAGAATGCTTTTAGACTGCTAGGTTGGCAGGATCTGGGACAGAGACAAGCAGATGGTAGCAGTATCAAAGGTAAAGGTCACCCTTGCTTGAAAGCCAGTTGTATCCAACTCTAGGGTTCAGTACTCATCTCCATTAATAGCCAAAGAGCCAGCGTTGTCTGCGTCTGCATGTGGACATGTGGCAAGCATGACTAGATACTGGAGTGCATGGAATGATGTTGCCTTCCCACCAAAGTGGTACCTTTTTATCTGCTTGCAATTTCTTGCTTTTAGACTGCTAGGTTGGCAGGATCTGGGACAGAGACAGGAGCTCACTCTGCCATGCAGTACTCAGGTCTTGAACTGCTAACCTGCCAACCTTCCAGGCAGCAAGTTCAGCATCTTAGCCACTAAGCCACCACAGAATCATGCCCTCACTCAACCAAAAATCTTCAGGAGGTATAAAAAGTTTAATGGAGATACACAACCTTACCAAACCATTACATCTCCACTACAGCCATCACACAAGCCCCCCAAGTTGGTTTCACCAAGACAGATTTCCTATCTAATACTTTTTCACAGCAATGCTGCAAGGAAAATTCCTTTCCAGTATTTGTATTTTGTTGATATTGTGATCGATGGAGTGCTACATTCAGTGTTCTGGTACAATGGGTTCTACAGCAAATGAGATTCCTCAGAGTCTTATCAGTAACGGCAGACAAAAATCCTAAGAAAAATATCTTGCCTTTCTCTATCAATCTTCCTCTGACATAGGAAACCAAAAGCTTGAAACATCAGTCATAAGCCAATGAAGCTCAAATATTATAACTGTAAGCCAATGATGCCTAGTCACTAGAAAACATATATTATTGCTGCTAGTGGTGAAATAATTGGTTTAAGCCTCCTAACATTGCTCTTTTGCTTAAAGTAAGCATGTGCAATGTCTGCAGACAAATTTATGAAATAGATCAAATCTGGGGGATTTGTGTGATTCTGGAGCAGATACAGGGCAGAACAAAGAACTTGTCTTCATCCCCATGTCAAAGCAATGCCCTGTCAGATCCTTCATACCTTATTTGACATTTGCAGGGTTTAAAATGACCCCATTTGCAGGATTTGAATTGTAGAAAGAAAAATTTGAAAGTGACAAAGCAGACTTACAATTCTAAGGAGAAGGTGAATGACACTCCAGCTACAGAAGTGCTTCTGCTATTACCAGTTGTAAAAAGTCCTATTAATATGTATATTCATCTGTTATCTCTGTACCTGATGGGTATTGACCTCTCAGCGGCATTCGATACCATCAACCACAGTATCCTTCTGGGAAGGCTCCAAGGATTGGGGATCCAGGGCACTGTGTGGTCCTGGTTTTCCTCTATTCTGAGGGGCTAGACCCAGTCGGTGTGGTTGGAGGGTGAGATATCCAGCCCTAGGCTGCTCCAATATGGGGTGCCTCAGGGCTCGGTGCTCTCACCTCTCCTATTCAACATCTACATGAAACCTCTGGGTGAGACCATCCATTCCCACGGGGTGAGGTATCATCAATATGCAGATGATACTCAACTGTATATCTCGGCCCGTGGAGATCCAAGTGATGTAGTAGATGTCCTTTCCAGGTGCCTGGAGGCTGTGAGGGTCTGGATAGGTGACAACGGGCTACAGCTGAATCCTGACAAGACTGAGTGGCTGTGGGTCGGGGGCCCTGTGTTATCTCGGAAATTACCATCTTTGGTTCTCGATGGGGCAGTTCTGCCCCAAACAGACCTGGTACGTAATCTGGGGGTCCTCCTGGACTCACGACTACTGCTCAAAGAGCAGGTGGCAGTTGTGGCCAGGAGGGCCTTTGCACAACTTCGTGTTATTTACCAGTTATGCCCGTTGCTAGACCGGGACTCCTTGCTCATGATCACACATGCCTTAGTCACCTCCAGACTTGATTATTGTAATGCGCTCTACATGGGGCTGCCCTTTGTGACCATTCGGAGGCTTCAGCTGGTCCAGAATGCAGCTGCATGAGTAGTGGAATGCGGGCATTATGCCCATGCCTCACCGCTGCTGAGGGAGCTGCACTGGCTTCCAGTTTGCCTCCAGGTGCAATTCAAGGTGCTGGTTATTGCCTTTAAAGCCCTACATGGTAGTGGACCAGGGTACTTAAGAGACCATCTCACCCCAAGAACATCTGTCTGTCCCACCAGAGCGGACCAGAGAGGCTCTCTGGTTGTGCCATCGGCCAGAGAGGCACATCTCTCTAGCACTAGAAGGAGGGCCTTCTCTGTGTACGCCCTGTGGAACCTCCTCCCAATAGAACTACACATGCAGACAGTGCTGCTGTCCCTTAGGAAATGAGTAAAAATCTGGCTGGCAGGTCAGGTCTGGGGAATGGGTGGATCAATATCCCCAGCCTGCTGGATGATTTGACCCCCAGTGCCTTTTAGCTGCAACACCTAATTTTTAAAATTTTTTAAAGTTTCTTTTCATTTTTTAGTCTTTTAATCGATTTTAAATTGCTGTGGTTGATATGCTGTAAATTGCCCTGGGTCCCTTCGGGGAGGAGGGCGATGAAAAAGTTTTTTGTTTTGCTTACTCACTGATTTCCATTTAAATACAACTGACTGAAATATAACAATTGCTACCTTGAGATATACAGTACCTAATTACCAGTCACTGATCTCATTGCTCACACAAAATAATTCATAAGGCAATTATTGAAATATATTGCAATTGCCTGCATACATAGCAATCCCTCTACACAGAAATATAATTTGCAAAGTGCTTTTCAAATTTCCTATTAGCTTGTATTCCATCAGCCCAAGCTTATTTTCTCCAACTCAAAGAATGTTCTTCACTGAGAGAAGGAGATGTCAGCCTATAAATTCTACAGCCATGGAAATTTCTTTTGTTACTACATCCACCAGATTGTTTGCACTCAGGAAATAGAAAAATACTTGATTTTCTAGTATCTCAAGATCAAGATATTTTGGCTAGACAATGTTTTGTGAAAAAACAAACCACCCTTACATAGAAAATGTCATCTAAGAGAAAGAAATTAAAAGCCAAAAAGGCTGCTTGCATCAACCTTCATGTGTATTTTAGTTTCCACATGTACTTGGGCTGTGGTGGCTCAGTGGTTAAGCAGTTCGTTTTGTTAGCTGGAAGGCCAGCAAGTTTGCAGTTCAAGACCTGAGTACTGCATCACAGTTTGAGCACCTGTCTCTGTCCCAGCTCCTGCCAACTTAGCAGTACGAAAGCAAGAAATTTCAAGTAAATAAATAGGAACCACTTCAGTGGGAAAAGATCTTTGGAATATGAAAGGAGCCTCATTCAGGCATCCCTTGAGTGGAGTTTCAACCCAGAATAATTTCTGACATGAAATTACCATTCTCATGTACTTAATATTGAAATTTTGGGACACAGGTTGTTTTCCTTTTAGTGGTACAGTATACACTTCTAAAGAGCATGAATAGTTTTGTAAGATTTTTAGTTACTACTAAAGGGATTAATCAAGAATCAATTTCTTCTACATACTTAATGGAATAGATAACCTATCATGTTACAGCATAATCTTTTTGGCAGATTGGTTGAGGCAATTGACCTACAAGTTACAGTAAAACCTCGAATAACGTTAAAACCTGGTTCCACAAGTCTTGGTGTTATCCGATTTTTAGTGTTATCCGATGCATGTTAAAATCCTATGGGATCCATAGAGATACATTGTAACCACACAGGCTTTAGCGGTTGTTATCCGATGCATCCCATAGGATCTTAATGTTATCCGATGCAATTCTTCCCCCCAGAGTGCTTAATGTTATGCGATTTTAGTGTTATTCGATACTAATGTTATCTGAGGTATTACTGTATATTAGCTCATTTTCTACATGTTTTAAAGCTAAAGGTTTCCCTTGCTTGAAAGCCAGTCGTATCCGACTCTAGGGTTCAGTGCTCATCTCTGTTTCAAAGCCGAAGAGCCAGCACTGTCTGCTTCTGCAGACATTTCCATGGTCATGTGGCAGGCAGGCACTTCAGTGAAAACCAACATAACATAATAAGCATAGTTTTAGAGCAAATATTTGTGCAAGATGCAACATTTTAGAAATGAATTTACCCCCCAAATCCAACTTTCTCCCAGATTTAAATGGGGCTTAGCCAAAGAACTTTGAGTGGCTGCATAAGCAGCTTCCAGATGAGGTATGATTTAAAATGACAGGTATAGGAAATTGGAGGAGAGGCAGATCACTGTGGAACAGTACAAATAGTCAATATTTACAAGGAGATGATCAGTTCATCTGAAGCTCAGAATGACTCAGACTTGCAAGAGAGGTTAAATATAACAAAATGTGGGAGGTCATTTATGCTTGGAGGAAGAGGAAGAATAAGAAAACAGGAGATCTATTGCATTACTTAAAAAATAAAGAAATGTAAATGGGTGACAGAGAGAAGGTAGAACAACAAACACTTACTTTTACTTTCTTACTTTCTTACTTACTAACCACCCAATTGGTTGAAGGCACTCAGGGCAGTTAAATATGCATAATTAAAACCATCACACAAAAATATGATCATAAAACAAAATAACCTAATAAAACCAGTTACAAATCATTACTGATGGGCTGATTGCAATAAATGTTAATGGCCAAAGTCATATATTTATGTGTGACACGTTACAAGAGGAACAAAATGTTATTAAATGCCTCTCTATACAGATTGGCTTTCACTAATTTTTGAAATACTTGAAGGGAGGGGGCTTGACATATAGAGTCTTGGAGGCATTCCACATTGTTGGGGCTACTACCACCTTTCTTCCCCCAAAAGGAGAACAGTGGAAAAAGTGCTGTCTACACAAAATGAAGTCCAATTTTAAACACATTTACTTAGAACAAAACCCCATGTTTGGGTTTGATTAAATTGTTTTCTACCTGAGTGGTTTTATTGTGTTGAAAAGGATTCTGAATTTTCATTTGATGCCCATTAGCCATGAAGGCTGGAGAGTGTGAGAGTCATATAGTCTCCCTCTCTATTCCTCATCCTCAAAAATAAAACTTTCCAAGATCTGAAGCTCCTAGTAAAATTGTTCAGTCTTTTGCTTTTAGCCCTGATTGAGTTTCAGGAGGGCCTGCATTTATAGAGGATGTAGCAAAGGGTAGATTTCCACACACATATTGTACAAGTACTGATATCCTGTGCAGTTATACCTCAGGAGTAATTCATGGAGCGAGAGAAATCACCAGAGTCATTTGAGGAGCATATCTCACCAAATTCAATCATTACATTTCATTATATCATTAGGCCACCTTTCTCTCCCATTGTCAGGATTTGAAGCTGCTCCTCTAAGTCCTGAAGGATAGGAGCCCTCAGCCTAGAGGCAACTGCTCTGTGTGCTGCAGGACTGGGCCCTTACCCTGCTGCACCTCTAAGCACCAGGAAAGGTACTAGACCTTTATAGGCTCCACCTGGAGACCTTCAGTAGCTTAGCTATATAAGAACTGACCCATGGTACACAGAAAGAGCACCCTCTAAGACTGTGGTATTTTTGAATGACAATTGGGTGTCCCTTGGTATTGGCAACCTTGTGTTATTGGCTAATTTTTCTCACAATAGGTCAGATGAAAGGAACTGCAGGATGAACTCACCAAAAGGTGCCTTTGTTTTGAAAGCTTCACATCTGGCCTAGATTCAGAAGAGGTGGATCTTGTCCTCTCAGATGATCCCTCAACCATGGGGTTTTGTAGACTTGCAGCTGTTTGGCTCCTGGATCCCTTGCTTAGTTCCTGATTTCTGTTTTAAAGACCTCTGTTTTGCTCCTGAAGACTCCCTGCCCTGTTCCTGTGGACTTTTGTGCTCCCTGGTTCCTTGCTCCAGCCCTTGAATGTTTCCTGTCATGTCTGTTTCCTGATTACATGACTTCTGGCTCATTTGGACTATGTTTTTGATACCTGTACTAATTCTCCATCTCTGGTTTCACTTGTACTCTACACTGAGATTTAGTTACTGTTTGGCCTGCTACCTACTTTTTCTGGGTCTTGGTATTTGTGTTGTCTGCCAGCCACCCACGCCCTGCATCCTGACTTCCATTAAATCAGAATACAGTACTGTAAAAAAATAAGAGGTGGATCGTAAAAACAGTACCCATGAACTAGGTCTTGTAGCAAACCCAGATGCCAATTCTGTCTCCATATCTAGTGCCTTGTTTTAGAATCTGTTTATTTTATTTATATATTGACATTCTTGAAAACTTCAATTCTGTTCATATGGACAAGCTTGAAATAGTTCATCTCTGCTGCACTGAATGATTGGTCGATCAAAATGTAAGAGGGGAAAACTAATGACATATTCCTTTCTATTGCCTAATTCACTCTCCTTAGAGAGAAGGAGAACAGTAAGAATTTAATGTAGATCATGAATTATGAATTCACCTGTATCCTGATCACGGAAGGAGATTATGTGACACACAGTTGTTGGACCATAGCTGCATAGACAGTGACAGCTAATCACAGCTGCATTGCAACATCTGGAAAGCTAGCCATTCATTTTCCTTTCCATAACATCTGTCCTTGGTTGGTTTCCATGGAGATACCACTTCAACACTATGCCTTATTACATTTATTAACATCAATGGGGCTTTGTGTGCAACTATTACAATCCAGACAGCAACACCCACTTAAATGAGATGTCTTCATTAATCATTGTGCATTTTAAATTGTAGGGCTGAAGGATTCTGTGTGTTCCAGCTGTCATTAATTTAGATGCAAACAGCTTGTTGCATTGTAGCAGTGCATATAAAATTAACAGACATCATTTCATAAATATGTCCTATTCAGGGTGTCAATTTGCACCTCAGCTTTGAATAATAATCTAGAAAAGTAGCATTTTTTGCACTAGAAGATTTTTTTTTTAAAAAAATCCTAAATTGAACAGGAATTTTTATTTAAAAATTTCTTAATTTTGGTAAGTTCTGAAGGAAGTAACATTGTATCTAGCAGTTTTATACTATAAAGTGCTAGATTAATACCAAGGAGAACAAGAATAACATCATTGAGTTATAAAACGTACAGGACAACCTAGATACCTGTCAGTACTATACATCCCATACAGGCACCCCTATCCTCTACCATCCTCCTCAACCCACCCAGTTTTGTGCCCACTGTGTCAACAATACCATCTAGCCATCTCATTCTCTCATCCTCTTCTTCTTTTGGCCTCAACCTTTCTCAACACCAAAGCTTTCTCAAGTGAATCATCTCTTCTCATTTGATGACCAAAGTACTTTAGCTTCATCTTCACTATTTGACCTTCCAAGGAGCAGGTGGTGTTGTAGAATGGCTAGAACTTAAGAACAAAGATTTCTCATACAGCAGACCAAGCACAATTTGCAACTTCTTGCATGAAAAAGAAAAGGAGGTGGCTGAGACTCAGGACAAGCTGGCAGAAGAGTCTGAGGAAGAGCCAGTGAAATAGGAAATGTTGACCAGAGCTTTGAATTTGAGACCCAGGCTCCCAGCGATATGGATGACCTTGTCCCTCTTCTGGAGGCCTTTGGGGACCAGGCTGCCAACTCCTACTCCTCCTCTCTGAAAAGTCAGGAAGATACTGCCATAGACAATTATCCACATTTCAGCAGTAACAATTAGCAGAGTTGATCTAATTAACAGAGGACCCTATGTTGCTTTTGATTTCTCCATATCATGAACTGGAAAAGTGACCACAAATCTGTATGCTAGTTACTACTCTATATAAAGTACACAGTCTGTGAGTTAAATGCACATTTCTTGAAAGGCTTTTCGTGTGATCTTTCCACCATTTCAGGGCTATATTACATGCTTTCTCTGCTTCTAAAACTTAAATGAAATTGTTTGGGTAGACAGCAACTACAATTCTAAAGAGAAAATAAACCCTACAAGCAAATGCAAGCCTTTGGGTATATTTACTGGGTGCCCTAGATCGTGACTTTTGTTGAAAAACTTTGTCCTTCCACTACCTCACAACAATCTAAAAGCAGAAACCATCCTTGAAGAATTAATATCCATAATTTATTTCTTTTGTTGTTCAGTCGCACAGTTGATTCCGACACTTTGCGACCCTATGGACCACTATCCGTCAGGCACTTCTGTCCTCCACCATCCTCCTCAACTCACTCAGTTCTGTGCCCATTGTCTCTACAATACCATCTAGTCATCTCATTTTTGGCTGCCCCCTTTTTCTTTTGCCCTCCACCTTTCCCAGCATCAAGGTTTTCTCAAGCAAATCCTTTCTTCTCATTTGATGTCCAAAGTACTTTAGCTTCATCTTTACAATTTGACCTTCTAAGGAGCAGTCAGGGTTGATTTCTTCTAAGATTGACCTATTTGTTTTCCTCACTGTCAAGGGGACTCTCAAAACGCTCCTCCAGCACCACATCTCAAAGGCATCTATTCTTCTGCGCTCAGCTTTCCTAATGGTCCAGCTCTCATAACCATACATTGCCACTGGGAATACCATTGCTTTAACTAGACGAATTTTTGTTTGCAATGTGATGTCTCTACTTTTCACTATGTTCCCCAGGTTTTTCATCGCTTGCCTCCCAAGAATCAGTCGCCTTTTTATTTCATGGCTGCAATCACCATCTGCAGTGAGCTTTGATCCTAGGAAAGTAAAATCTGTCACTGCTTCTACTTCTTCCCCATCTAGTTTCCAGGGACTGATAGGGCCTGTTGCCATGATCTTTGTTTTCTTGATATTGAGTCTCAAGCCAGCTTTTGCACTTTCTTCTTTCAAGCTACCATAATCAGGAGCTTCTTTAAGTCCTCCTCCTTCTGCCATTAGGGTAGTATCATCTGCATATCTCAAGTTGTTGATGTTTCTCCCAGCAATTTTGATCCCAAATTGTGATTTCTCCATCCCTGCATTGTGCATTATGTGCTCTGTGTATAAGTTGAATAAGCAGGGTGACAAAATCCAGCCTTGTCCTATTCCTTTTCCTATTCCAAACCACTCTGTCTTTCCGTATTCTGTCTTAACTGTTGCTTCTTGATTCATGTACAGAATTCTCATGAGGTATATTTATTTCTAGTTATTTTCAAATACTTAAATAGATAATGTTTGTACAGTTTTACATATGGGAATTTCTCTTCTAACACAATTTTACTGGTTTTATCTATATCCACTGGATGGTTCTTTTTGATTTGTCGTCACACAAGCAGTGTCCTGTTCCACAGCATGGGCAAGTTAACCTTTTAGCAATATATCCACCCAAATCCCCCCCTACCAATATGGCCATTGCCTGTACTAGTTATGGGGTTCAGGGAGCTGCAGTTCAAAAAAGTAACTTGTCCAAGCTCTGTCTGGTCTTCTCACCACCATTTACCTCTTGGATTGCCAGCAAAAACAAGGATTAATTATTAGAATTTCTTCTGATGAAGAACATTGGGCAAAATATTGCACAAGATGGGAGGAATGCAAATTAATAAGCAGCAGCTTTTGGATTATTTTTCTTGCTGTTTGTAAATTTTCACTCCTCCTTTTTCCATTTAATATCTCCCTTTGTTCTTAACATCTAGCAAATTAGGTATCATCTAACTTTATGGTTTTCTTTTAGGAAATGTTGACCCCATATTCTTTTAAAGTGGTCTATTAAAACAGCTGTTATGTTTCCTCTGTGTCTGCTGGATTTTAGAGTTGATCTTTATACTTTCTTCGGTAATGGTCAATGCCACTGAAATACCATATTTGCCAGCATATAAAATGACTAGGCATATAAGACGACCCCCCAACATTTTCACTCAAAATATAGAGTTTGTTATATACTCGCCGTATAAGACTACC
Source organism: Furcifer pardalis (assembly GCA_030440675.1). Lineage (NCBI taxonomy): Eukaryota > Metazoa > Chordata > Lepidosauria > Squamata > Chamaeleonidae > Furcifer > Furcifer pardalis. The sequence continues at coordinate 81,489,324 of CP126892.1, forward strand.
CCTCTTCCGCACACCTTCCACACAACAAATAAAATGTAAAAGAACATCAGATTTGATTTCAACATGTTAATTTATATTCAAATGCTTATGATGTGCAGAAAAACTGTCACAAGGTTGTATGTTATCAAACATGTACAGTAAACATAAAACAGTGCAGGTGCAAAGTGGTACTTATTTATCTAACATATATACATGAATATAAGCCAACCCGAATATAACCCAAGGTACCTAGTTTTGACCTTGAAACACAGGAAAATAGATTGACCCGAGTATAAGCCAAGAGTGGGAAATGTAGCAACTGCTAGTGAGTTTCAGTAATTAAAATACAGTAATATTAATTATTTTATTGATTTTTTAGAACTGTACTTGCACCACCCACCAATGGTGGCGCTGCAGGTAAAGTGGGTGGGCAAGTCAATTGCACTGAGGCAGGAAGTGTTGCTCTGTCTAGCCTAGCCTCTTGCTTCCCCTGCAAAGAAGAAAGCATGGCTTTTTCCTCCATTTTGGGCAGAGCAGAGAGATAAGGGCAGAAGGTAATAAATGAAACCCTTTCTTTTTCCCCACCAGTTTGAAAGGGAGACACAATTGTAATGTAGAGCTTCTTTCTTCATCTGGATGGCATGTAGAATGAGGTGGGCGAGCATCGGGAGGCCACTATGGGCAGCTATGTCTATCCCAACTGAAGTGCACCCAGCGTATAAGACGACCCCCCCCCCTTGGAGGCATGTTTTTCAGGGGGGAAGTCGTCTTATACACCAGCAAATACAGTAATTGCAGGGATAATACAAGAGTCTTGGACCCTATTCAACACAGGATTCTCTAACATGTTCTACCAACTAAAGCTACATTAAAAGCCATGTTATGTGTATGAGTAACTGAATTCATGGTTGCTTCCACCAATGGCAACAACCAAGAAAGTCAAAATGAGCAAAAATTGGAGAACTACACATCTTAATGGATTGAAGAAATATGCAAATAGTTAGCTAATAATTAAACTTTCAATAGATTGTATGTTACAATGTTTGGCCCTGTTCCTGTTGTTTGTCAGATCTATAAAATCCTGTCCCATTTAATGGTTTCCACTGTATATGTAGCTGGGGGGCGGAACCATTAAGAAGCATCAAAGCCTTATCTTAAAAGCTGTTGAACTGTGTTAAGAGAGGTGCAATTGAATCTAATAGTTTGAGGGATGGTTTACTCTATGAAGCTTTTACCAAACTTATTTCCCTGAATTTCATAGATCAATATGTCTACTCTTTGTCTTCTGAATGGATATGAGATTCAAGTCTGCTGGCTCAGATATAGCTGAAGATCTCAATCTCCCCTACGTCACCTGGAGGACCCTGAATAGGCTGGGTGTTGGAGTGCCTAAATGCTGCACTAATATGCTCAAGTGGGGACTGCTGATGGACAACAGCATATGGTGTGACTGTGGAGAAACACAGAGATGGGCTCATTTGCTTGTCTGCCAATTGCTGCCAGAGACATGAACCAATGATGACTTGGGTTTGGGCAACAACAAAGCAAAGAAAGTGGCTACATTTTGGCAGTCCAGGGTTTGATCAGGACATGAAAGAAGAATTACGGGTAAGTACAGATATTTTCCCCTGGAGTGTTTCATTCCTGTAGAGCAGAACCTTACTCAAATTTCTGAGGAAAGCACTCAACCAATTAAATTCAGATCCTCTGTCAATTAGAGGCCATCACACTGGGTTTAGTTTGAATGGGGTGGGGAGGGGAAAGACAAATATGTAAAGCAGATGTGCTTCCAGTTTTGGAAGAGGTTTTCATAGCATTGACAAAAATAGTCCCAGAAGGTGTGCCACTCACTAGAGCAAGGAAAGGAAGAATGATAGACATTCAACAGCTTCCTGATGCACTGTTGTACTCAATTTCCTGCATAAATTACAAGACATCCCAAAGTAGGACTAGAAATGTGTAATTTGCTCACCTTAAAAGTATAAAAGAAAGCACATCAGATATCTCGCCATATCTGGTAATCAAAATGTACAAGATGGAACACTATTGAAATGAGGAGATGCACTTTCTTGAAATCTTTCTTGATGGATTCATAATAATATATTGGCTGAAATCTGACTTAAATTTAGGTTCATGAAGGCAGAAATCCAGCAGCAATTTTCTGATATTAAAGCCTCCCTCATCCTGAGACTTCCAAAGGTTTCTGACAAGCTTTGAAATCTGAAAGGGTACGCCCGATTGTGGTTCAAAAATACCATAATCTTCGAAGAGGCTCTTTCTGAGTTCATTTTAATATATTAACCAAAGTAGAACATTAGAGTAATATCTTATTTGCCTGCTTAATAACCCCAGTGAAATGTGTATTGTTGATTTTTCCTTGTTTGTAATTTTTAATGAAGAGGAAATTACTCTTTTCATCATTAGCATCATTGTTATCCCAACTATTTTCTCCCTACATGTACTTTGTAAATGGGCAGCTGCAGAGATCACAGTGAAACGCAGCAACCTGCTGCCCTAATTGCCCCAAAGGTAAAGCAGCCAATCAGGAATATGCTTCAGAAAAACAATCTGGTCAAAATATGGAGTGTTACATCTTTTCAGAGACGGGCTTACAACTTGCTCTTCAGTAGTTTAGCACAGTTCCATTTCAATTAGCCTGCCTTTGCTGTCTTTTTTTTTTTACACTATGTTTTCCCAGCTGTTTCTCCAGATGGCTTTTGAGAATCAATCCTCAAAGTGTGAAGTTTTCCCTGAAGAGTGATCTGCTCTTCTATCTTGTGCTTCTTCCATCATTTATACATATGGAACTGTATGATATATTTCATCAACTCACCCTGAAGAAGCCCTCTTGAGGTTATATTGCACACCATAACATCATCTATTCCTTACTGACCATGGTGAACAATTTAAGCTTATAACAGATTGGTTGGGAAGGTGAAGACATTTATTTATTTATTTATTTTTATTTTATTTTATTTTTCATACTTCTATACCACCCTCCTTGCCAGGGTGACCCAGGGTGGTTTACAACATCACAAAAAAAACCAACAACTATGTAATACAATCCAAACACATCATCCCAGAACTTCAAAATCCCAACTATAAAAATTTAATTTTTTAAGATTTAATTTTTTTTAGAATCAGTCCATTCTCATCATAATTAAAAGATTAAAAAATAAGTCCCAGAGATAAAAGATTAAAAAATTAAAAGTTTTTAAGTTCTTCCTAAAAGACAGCAAGTACATCTGTAGACATAGCTCAGTTGGTAGGGCCGGAGTGGACAGAAAGAAGGCCCTCCTTCTAGTGCCAGAGAGATGTGCCTCTCGGACCAATGGAACAACTAGAGAGCCTCTCTGGTCTGCTCTGGTGGGATGGACAGATGTTCTTGGGGTGAGGCGGTCTCTTAAGTATCCTGTCCCACTACCATATAGGGCTTTAAAGGTAATAACCAGCACCACAAATTGCACCCAGAGGCAAACCAGCAACTAGTGCAGCTCCTGAAGCAGAGGCGAGTCATGTGCATACCGCCCACACCCCATCACCACCCGGGCAGCCACATTCTGGACCAGTTGAAGCCTCCAAATGATCATCAAGGGCAGTCCCATGTAGAGCGCATTACAATAATCTAGTCTGGAGGTGACCAGAGCATAGACTCTAGAGACATAGGTCTCCTTTTCACAAGGTTACGCAAGCATATTGGCAGATTTATGTTAGGCATTTTGCAGTCACATTTATTTATTTATTTAAATTTCTATACCACCCTCCTCGCCGAAGGCAACCCAGGGCGGTTTAACACATCCTAACACATCCTGCCCTGCCCATTCTTCATGGAGTGAGCTTAGAATCTTCAAGGTTTTTTGTAAACCATATGATTATGTGATTGCCTCATATTGACATTTTATGAAGAATCAGCACAAAGACATGATCATCAGGTGATCATTCAAAATAGCAGATAAGCTTGGGAAAGTTAACATTTTTGGACTACAAAACTCCATAAAGATATTCCATTAGTAGCAGAAAGTCATCCAAAATGTTCAAATGTTTCATACCCATTTTTGCTATGTCTTCAATCCAATGTCAGTTCATCCCTGATGGGAGCAATGCTCCCGGCATAACTGAATACACAGATGGAAAACTGAAATATCATTAGCACAGAAAGAAATGGATTATTTCTCTCTCTTAGAAATACAGACAGGAATATGACATGCAGCATGAAAGGCAAAATTGGCCTCTTAGAGACTTGCATGGGTTTCAAAAGAGACATAATGGTTTGGAGAGGTTTGCAACCAAAATGTTGCTGTGCCAGATATGTCAAGCATATCTGCTATTGCTTGAGAAGCTTGTCACAAATTTTTGCTCTGCATCAGATACATTTCTTTTCACTCCCATCCCAATTCCACAGCATATTTATCATATTCTGGGCAAAACACTTTCTACCTGTCTGAATATAAAAGTATTGTTTATGCAAATTGAGAAACCACCCAATATTTGGTTCTCTCCCTGAAAAATGCAGGAAGACTGATCCCAACCTTTTTATGCTGTGGGCCTGACCACACCCACAAAAAGCTGGACTGGCCTCACCACACCCCTGAAGCAGAAGCAGGCATGTTTACAACAGCCATAAATGCACCCACTTCTGCATTTACAATAGCCATGGGTGTGTTTACATATGCATGGGCACATTTTATGGCTGACATAAATGTGTCCATGTCCGCTAGGGAATGCAGCGCCAATGGGCCAGATGAAATGGTGCCACAGGCCAGACCTGGCCCATGGGCCATAGGTTGGGAACCCCTGCTATAGGACTTTCAAAAAGATTTGGGTAGTCCCTCAACAAATTCCTAGGAAAGATAAGACTAGGCTGCAATACCATCTGTCAGAGTAAAGTAGCCATGTGAATCAATGTCTCTGTGTTGCCAGGAAAAGGCATTAATTTCTCTGCTATTTTTATTATTATATTTTCACTACAAGAAATGGGAAGAAGTGTTTGAGTTGACCCTTTTACTCATGCACCAAAATGACTGTTGCAAATGTAGGGAGTATTCATCTTGTGTTGGGCAGGATGGCTTAGTGTTTGCTTCTGCCTCAAGCAGTGAAATATCCTGAGACAGACTGAGAAAAGTAGAGTGGTACCTCGCTTAAAAAGCATATACATTCCGTGGGATTGCTCTTTAAATGAGTTGCTCTTTAAGCAAAACACTTGGAAAAAGCACTGCTGATGCCATTGTAAGTGACTGATTGTGACTTCTGGTAGTGGTGGGGGGTTGTAAACTCGATTTAGTTGTTGAGTTTTTGGTTGTTTTTAGTTGTTAAGCAAGGGTGACCATTCAGAGAAAATTCTGCTGTTTAAGCGAGTTAGTCTCTAAGTGAGGTGCTCTTTATGCAATGTTTTACTGTAGTTTTAATCTAGGTAGGAAAGTATGCCAAGAATAGGAAATCAAAAGTAGGACTACATAGCCATGTCTCAATGGAGAGTTATTAAAATGCAACCAGTAGATGCCATCAGTGATCTGTACTAAGATGATCCGTGTTTTCTCATAGTTTCAGAAATGATCAGAAGTAAATCTGAGATGGACCAATTTACTGATGACATTAAATTGTTTTAGGTAGTTAACATAAAATGCAAAGGTAAAGAATTCTAGAAGGAATTATTTCAAAACTGGGGAAATCAGTCTTAATATCGAAAGCCAATGTCAAGATGTTTGAAATGTCATATAGTGGAGCAAGAATTAAATAAAATGCTGGAAATGCCACACAGCAAGGTCTAGGTTGGCTGTTATCACCAGGTAAAAGGGTTTTGTAGCTTTTGTAAATAGCTCTGTACATCACTTATTTAACCCAATAAAGGTTTACTGTGGAAAAACAAAATCCATGCTGAGGATCATTAGGGCATTAAGCAATAATGTCACTGTTAGTGTCATACTGCCCTTATACAAGTCTATGTTAAGCATCAAAATCCTATGTGTATTTTGCTACCTTGCATCTTGAAAAGGATACTGCCAGTTTGAAAAAATTGCAGAAATGCAATGGGTAACCCTCCAAAATGACCAAGAGGCTGGGGCAGCTTCACCATTTAATTAATAGAAAACACTTTCCATTTAATGCATGCTGTTAAGGGCTTTCCATGTCCACTCAAGCTCCCAAAGGCCAGGAAATTGCAGCTGAAGGACCACTTCAGAGGGAAATAGAACTTCAAAGTGAATGCATCTGTTTACAAAATGTATGCAGTGATGTTAGTCCATTAGAATAAAAGTTCTATAAAATGGAATATACAAGTTCTATAAAACAGTTGGTAAGATGCTATTATTAGAACCAATAAAAAAAGTTCCCCCATGCCCCTCTCCCATGCAAAAATTGGATTTGGTTGCAGGTCATGCTATATTTTCATGCATATTAAAACAGACAGAATCTTCTGCCTCCTGCTGACTTGAGCTTCTGGTAATTGAAGTCCAAGAACATCTGATGTGCCAAGGTTCACCATCACAGTCCTAGGGAATTTTTCCATATGTATTTATGTTTTCTTGAATTGTCTTATCTGCAACCATGGTTTGCTTTTAGATATGTTTTCCTGTAGAAATCAATAAATGTTGTGCTGTATTTTAAAAATGTGACTTCATTTTTCTTCTCTGGCTATGGTCTCATGAGCTTGTTAGTATTTTCTGTTCCAGGGAGTAACACACTTCGGAGTTGATTCAGTAAATTCTCTTGGTTGAAAAAAGATAGCTTGGTGACAGAAAATCAACATGTTAAATCACTGGTCTTTTCTTCTCAGGTGCTGGTGTTGTTCCCGTTATTTTTGTAATTCAAGCATGTTGCGACAATTCAAACTCATTTCTTCAGGATAATAAACCAGCAAGCAAAGCTGTTGTTGCTAATCATTTCAAAATCTTGTTCAGCTCAAAATATGCTCCCTCTTGGCAATTCACTGCCAACCAAGGCATTACAAAAAATGTAATTGAGCAGGAAAAGGGGGAGGTAAGTAGCTATATGGGACTGTGGTGGTTTAGCAGTTAAGATACTGAACTAGACGACTGGAAGGCTGGCAAGTGAGCAGTTTGAGTCCTAAGTACTGCACAACGGAGTGAGGTCCCATCTCTGTCCCAGCTCCTGCCAACCTAGCAGTTCGAAAGCAAGAAATTGCAATTAGATAAATAGGTACCACTTCAGTGGGAAGGTAAACATCATTCTGTGCACTCTGGTGTTGAGGCATGCCTGCCACATGTCCACAGAAACATCTGCAGTGCAGACAGCACTGGCTCTTTGGCTATAAACAGAGATGAGCACTGAATCCTAGAGTCAGATACAACTGGCTTTTCAGCAAGGGTAACCAATACTTTAAAAACCTAAAAGATTCACTTAGTTAGTTGCTTTGGATCTGAGCATGTGAAGGGGAATTGAAAACATAATTCAAGTACAGTTGTACCTCACTTAAAGAGCATGATGCGTTCAACAGGATTGCTCTTTAAGTGAGTTTGCTCTTTAAGTGAAACACCATTGTAAGTGACCAATTGTGGGGGGGACTGTGAACCCTGATTTATTTGTTAAGCAAGTTTTTGGTTGGTTTTATTTGTTAAGCGAAGCAAACATGCAGAGAAAATTCTGCTCTTTAAGCGAGTTACTCTTTAAGCGAAGCGCTCTTTATGCAAGATTTGACTGTACTGTATTACAAAATGGTTGTGTTGTCTGGAAAGGGAGGATTGTGCAGATAGGAGAAGAGGGAAGGTCACATGTATGAGACAACTGTGCTGTAGCTAAAGTTTGAAACAACTTTCTCAGTCTGCAACTGACAGAAATCCCACCAAGTAGGACTCAAAAGCAAATATGGATAGGAATGAGACCCCAGCTTTCCCTATAGGTCTCTTCCTTATCCACATTAGAGGGCAAGGCTTTAAAGGAAATTCCACGATGTCTCCTGCTTTCCTCCCAACCCCCATAATTTACCATTTGAGATGGCCACTTCACTTTTGACTGGTGGTAGGGCCAGTGTTCCATTCCCATATGCTTTGGGTGCATGTTTTTCTATGGGTTTCAGTGAAATTGCTCTTTCAGCATATTTGCTTTGGCTGAATCACCTCTGTGCCCTAATGGCATTTTGGCAGCTGTCTTTTAATTTGGCTCATTCACTTCTACGTGTCACGCTCTGTTGATTATGAGACCGGCTTCCTCTTGGCTCTGAGGGCTTCCAGCTGTCACACTATCAAACAAGCGATAGGAAGTGCAAAAATCACCGTTGGAATCCCCAAACAACAATAGCAATACTTCCCACAGAGGTAGGTTTGCGTCATAAATGGCACAACTGTAAAGCTGACTGCTGAGGGTAACACAAAAATTGCAGAGCTTAGAAAAGGGTTTTAGCTTTTTGTTTGTTTTGTTCTGCTTATAACTGTAACTCTCACAACCTCCAAACCGGTCTATAATTTCAAGGAAAAATAACAGGTCTTTCTCTGGTGGTGGAGATCAGAAACAGGCAGCAGGAAAACCAAAGTTGAACATAACACAATTTTATTGGTCAACAAACTGGTGCAGCTAATTACATAAAACAACAAAGAGATCTCTGAAGAAGATGCCATACTGGTGTTGTCTTCTTAGCATCTAAGCCAAAGTTGTTCTTTTTAACAAGAGCATCGCCATATTGATTACATTACGTAGGGCGGCATATAATAATAATAATAATAATAATAATAATAATAATAATAATAATAATAATAATAATAATAATAATATCAACAAGCATAGAAACTTATATGTAAATGAAATTCATACAGGTACATTTTGGAAACATTGTGAACTAAATAGCTACACTCTATTCTTTAAGACCTAAAGGTAAAACCACCTTGTGATAAAAGCCATAGTTGTCATAACAAGAAAGACAGTTTGGAAAGGGCAGGTTCTTTCCAAAGTACTGTTAATAACAAGCTTTGAAGCTTAACCGCAATCCACATTCTATAGAGTAAACAACCTACAGTACTGTACTTTATAAGAGGTATCTTATTTCTATAACTTCTACTGCCTCTGTTTTCTTCTGTAATAAAAGCACAAGCATCCTGTTATTAAAAAGGAGATTGGCAATTACTGTTATGTATATAGAATACAAAGCACATGGATTTTCCCAACATATACCCATGCTAATTGGGGGATATGAGGTGTTCTAGTATCTTTTCCCAGCTCAACTTACTCATTTCCTTGAATATTAATACCCTTTAAGTGACTGTATGTTGCATTTAGAGAACAAGTGTACAGTTTTGGAGAGAAGGAGGAATACTTTATTTCCTTAGCAGCAGCTATGACTGGAACACTTGTTGTGAAACATTTCCTCATAAGCAACAAGCAGAATTTGGAAATGTTACTTTTTCAAATTATGACCCGCAACATCCCCCAACCACTACAGCTGTTTGGAAACAATGGTCTAGTAATTTAACCCTTCATACAATATAAATGACAGCCACTATATATCTCCAGAGGGCAGTAGCCAGCCTCCACAGGTTCTAGGGCAGTGATGGGAAACCTTGGCATTCCAGCTGTTTTGGCGACTTCAGTTTCCAGAAGCCCAAGTCAGCACTCCTGCTGATCAGGGCTTCTGGGAACTGAAGTTCAAGAACAACTGGAATGCCAAGGTTGGCCATCACTATTCTAGGGAGTAAAATAGGGTTTCTGCTTAAGGCCATCTTGTGGCACAGTTGTGTGAGTTCACAATATCCTTCCCACTGGGTGGAAGTCAAGAGGATAGCTAGGACATAAGAAAAAAATCACTGAATCAGGTGAAAGGCTTGTTTAGTCCAACAATGTGTTTCTATGGTAGTCAGCCTGATGTCAGTGGAAGGATGACAAGCAGGGCCCTACTATCCTAACATTATCCCATTCATATATCCCAACAACTGGGGCATATGACATACTGACTCTGATATTTATATCAGAGGTAATATAAAGGTCTCCCTTGCCTGAAAGCAAGTAGTGTTGAAATCTAGGGGGCGGTGCTCATCTGTTTTAACAGCCAAAGAGCCAGTGCTGTTTGTGTCTTCAGACATTTCTGTGATCATGTAGTAGGCATCACTAGATGATGGAGCACATGGAACATTGTTACCTTTCCTGCCAAAGCAGTACCTATTTATCTACTTGCAATTACATGTTTTGAACTGCTAGGTTTGCAAGAGCTGGACAGAGACAGGAGCTCACTCCATCATGTAGCACTCGGGTCTCAAATTCCTGACCTTCCAGTCATCAAGCCCAAAGTCTTAACCACTAAACCACCACAACTCGCAGAGGTTATACAAAGCCCTCATATACCAACAATAGTGTTTTCTTCCACTAATTTGTCTCATGCCTTTTTAGACCTAGTAGGATCTAGCTGTTTCTCCTGTTGTTGCTCATAGTGGTTTGACTATGTAATTCTGTGAAGAAGTATGCAAGGCCATAAAATTGGTCTTGTGTGAAATGATGCAACCTCAGAAGGTACCTATGATTCTTAGCAAAACTGCACTACAACTGGATATCTGTCCATCATCAGCACTGGATGTCCTTTCAGGAGTCTGAGCTGATTAAGAAATCCTTAGCATTGCAGGCAAAACAAATTAAAAGATCCACAACTGGTTATTGTCATTCCTGAATCAATATCCATACTGCCTACAAAATAGCTACCTGACCCATCCACTCTTCACAGTCCATGTTGTGGAGAATAATGACTGTGAAGGAGGCTAAAAGAGCATACACAGGAAATTCCTGTTTCACTGGAATAAACTTCCAATAGAGATTCAACAAGTCCCTTCCTTACGCTTGTGAAGCAGGTAAAAAACTGGACTTTTTAAAACAGCTTTTTATTATAATATAACCTGGGATTTTTAATATTGTTTATTTATATTAATGCCACCAAATCATTAATTTGTTTATTGTGGCAGTCTATAAGTTATATGCCTGCTTGTACAGTTGTTTTTGTTGTTGTAAACCACCTATGTTATCTGAATAGATCAGCACTTTAGGTATCTGGCTGCAGAGCCAGAGGTTGGGAGTTCAACTCGACTGTGCCTCCTAGGAGAAGAGTCAGCCTATGTAACTCTGGGCAAGCTGCATAGCCCCAGGATAGCCCCAGAAGAAGGGGAGATCATTTCTGAGTATTTCTACCTCAGAAACTCTTGAGTACTGAGTTGATGGCATGAAATTATTATTATTATTATTATTATTATTATTATTATTATTATTATTATTATTATTATTATTATTATTATTATTATTATTATGTTCAGAGAGTTTTATAAAGCACTGTGGAGTGGTATACACATTGAACAAATAAAATGCTTGAATAAATATTTGAAGGGAAATTTTAAGATGACTTTGAAGATTCTTCTAGGCATAAACTAGTAGTATGTCTTTCTGCCACTGAAGTCAGCTTGGAGAAAATAAACTTAAAAAACAAACAAATATGGGTCTTGTTTTTTTAAAAAAAGCTTCAGAATAGTAGTTGGTAAAATAAATCTATATTTCTGAAACAGTAATAAAAACAACTTAAAGCACTATCAAAATTGATGTACAGCATATCTAACAACCACCATGACACTACCACACTCAATCAAAAGTTATGACTGAAAGACATCTTTGGCACACACAAAAAAAGCTCAGGCAAAAATAAATCAGATTAAATCCCATACAAATTGGTTTGGTTCCATTTTGAGAATGGCATCCAAGTTTGCATTCTAGCAGTCTCCATGGAAATGAATGCAGTTGGAGTCAAATGACAGGAATGGATGTGATTCTCACACAGTTCCATTCTAGGTATGTCTCCTCAAAAGTGAGCATAGGGTTGCTGGACCCACAGCACCCCATTCATTAAGTTTTCAAGTCCAAAATCTGAGACATACAGTATAAGCAGATTCTTGTAACGTCATGGGACTGGGTTCTTATAGGGTTGCCATAATTCTCTCCTGTCAAACCAGGACATCCACATGACATCAATACATTCCTCAAACTATGCATGCTGACATAACCAGAGTGAAACAGGCAAGGGGTGGGAATCGGACAGAATTGCTTCTTGAACAGCTTATTGTGGAAATAGGTACAAGGCAACTTGATGGTAAAACAAGAAGGTCCTTAGGTGCTTCTGCTCCAGAAATGGAGGTGCGAAAAATAACTGGGAAACAAAGACTTGTATATAACCAGTAGTCTGTGTCCGGAGGTTTGGCACATATTTTGAAATAGATCTACATAAACAACAACTGAAAGGTAGAAAAGCAGGTATTAATCAGTGTTCAGTTCCATGATGGATTGATCAAATACACTCCATTTTAAATGTGAGGTGAAAACAGCTAGTTGGGTGGGATTTATGCTGTTATTATTATATTTTGTAAGACAGGAGTATATATTTGGAGGGATTTCTATTACACATACTGCACAAATTATACTCAGTCCAAGGACATAATAGGAAAGCAAGAGAATAGGAGAGGATCTGAATCACTGAGATCCAGATAAGAAACATTTCACAGCAGATGTTTCAGTCTGAAAAGGATAAGCAAATGTGACAAAACAGGAACCATATGGTGTTCATTTTATGATCTTAGCTTCCAATTTTCTCTCTCATAAACTGTAGATATTGCTAAATCTACAACAAATGTCTTGCATACAGAACACTGTTGTATATTTTGGCTTTTATGTGAGCGCCCAGCCTCCAGTTATTCCCAAATATTTTGAAAAAATAAAATAACATTTAAAGGGAAGTAATGAGGTGTGAGTGTATGTTTATGAATTCATGCATATGCGTTTTCTGCAGAAAGATCCTGCATACTATATGTGGAAAGAGAGAGAGAAAGAGAGAGATTGTGTACAAAACAATACACACACACACATTATATTTTCGACATTTTATCTTTTTTCCAATGAGCGTTCTCCTCTCCATTTTTCCTCATAACGACTCATGAATTAGATCAGACTGTGAGTATCTGACTAGCCTAAGGTTACACAGTAAATTTTATGGTTGAGCAGGGGAAATGAGGCCAAATTTTCTAAATCTCAGTCCAACACCCCAACCAACTTCACTTTTACAATATAGTATTTACAATTCCACATGCATTGGTTTGTTTAATGTCTAGATAGGCTCCTTTTTACTATGCAAGGTATCTCATTTGTGAAATAATCACTAACTAATTTACTGTTCACTGGTCTTGATTTTAAAGATGCCAAATGCATAAATATTTAAAATGACGACACACTATGTGCTTAAGAGATCATCTACATGGGCATAATAGCCCACTCTATGGGGAATGTTGGGCCACAATTTAAATTCTTGTGTTTTTTCCTGACCCACTCCATTTTGAGCCAATGAAGGGATTCTCTTAAATTAAGGTGCTTTCTTATATCCTCTTCCCATGGTATGAGCATGCTAGGGACAGGATGAAACAGAGCCAAAAAGCTGCTTCCTGTGTAAACCTCCAGATCTCACAGCAGTTCATTACCTGCTGCAAGATACAGAAAATTAAATACTTATCCTGATTGTCTGTGGATAGTTAGATAAGTGTATTTATCTTTTTACATTCAGTAGATGACTTCTGTTTGATGTGTCACTTAGATTCAAATAAAAACAATTTCTTTTGTCGAAGTCAGTGACGGAGAATCCTGGTGCTCCAGCTGTTCTTGGACTTCAATTCCCAGAAGCCCAAGTCAGCACTCCTGCTGATCAGGGCTTCTGGGAAATGAAGTTCCAGAACACCTGTAGTGCCAAGGTTCACCATTTCTGGTCTAAGTGATGCATCAACACAGCAATCATCTACCAAATGTAAAAAGATAAATTCACTTCCAGGACTGTCCTCAGATAGTTAAAGGAAGTTTCAGTTTGCCTATATTGCAAAGTAGCTTCGCATAAGCTTAGCATTACAGGTAACTACTGTTTAGATGGGGGAAGCAATATAGACAGACCCTCACTTTGAAAAGGATCAAGCTATATCTGCAGACTACAAGCTACTGTATGCTGTTTTCCTATCCACTTTGCCCCCTCACTTCAAAATCCACCACATGAGGTTAGCATAAACATATGTGCTTCTTGCAGTGTATCTCCTCCATCATTTACTGGGGCCACATCCAGTGATGGGATGATAAAAATTTTAGTACCCCACCCTGACGTCATCACAGTGGGGGCGGAGCTAACGTCATGACGTCATGGGTGGAGCCAACGTCATGATGTCATGACGTTGTAGGCGGGGCCAAAAATAAAATAAATAAAATAAAAATAAAACACACACACCCCTCAACCCACACACACAAAACCATTAATAAAATAAATAAATAAAATAATAATTAAATAAAAATACACCCAAACACCCACCCACCCCAAACACAAACCCCACTTACAATGGGGACCGTTGGGGCTGGCCCCGAGCCTCGGCGCCCAGCGGTGGTGCGCCTAGCCGGGTGGCTGAGGGCCTCCCGGCCGCAAATCTCCATGGGCAGCCCTGAGCCTCGGCACCCATCGGCGGCACGCCTAGCCGGGCGGCCCAGGGCTTCCGGCCGCAACTCTCCACAGGCTGCCCCGAGCCTTGGCGCCCGGCGGCGCTCCTAGCCGGGCGGCCCAGGGCTTCCGGCCGCAACTCTCCACGGGCTGCCCCGAGCCTTGGCGCCCGGCGGCGCTCCTAGCCGGGCGGCCCAGGGCTTCCGGCTGCAACTCTCCACGGGCAGCCCGTGGAGAGTTGCGGCCAGGAGCCCTGGGCCGCCCGGCTAGGCGCGCCACCGGGCGCTGTGGCTCAGGGCTGCCCGTGGAGAGTTGCGGCTGGGAGCCCTGGGCCGCCCGGCTAGGCGCGCCGCCGGGCAGCGAGGCTTAGGGCGCCCGTGGAGAGTTGCGGCCACCAAAGTCATCCCCGCTGCAATCTCCGCCGCCGCCATTATCGTTGCTGCCGCTGCTGGTGCCGTCATCGCCGCTCCCGTCATCGCCGCCACTGCCTGTGTTGCCGCTGCCGTCAGCGCCGCCACCGCCACTATCTCTTTCTTGAGGACTGCCGGTGTTGCCGATTTTTTTAAAAATTGGAGCTAAAATGGCTCCGATTTACTGCGCATGCACAGAAACTCAA
This sequence comes from Furcifer pardalis, assembly GCA_030440675.1. Lineage (NCBI taxonomy): Eukaryota > Metazoa > Chordata > Lepidosauria > Squamata > Chamaeleonidae > Furcifer > Furcifer pardalis. The sequence goes on from CP126892.1 coordinate 81,504,344, forward strand.
TCTGCCGCATTGCACATGTGTCAGATTGAGTTTCTAAGCATGCGCAGTAAAATTGGAGTAAAAATTGCTCCAATTTTATTGCGCATGTGGAGAAACTCAATCTGACGCATGCGCAATGCAGCAGATTGAGTTTCTGCACATGCGCAGTAAATCGGAGCCATTTTAGCTCCGATTTTTTTTAAAAAAAATTCTTTCGGTGAGGCGTCCAGAACCGGATGCCTCAAAAGTGGACTCCCCTCACGGAGAACCCTCCGGGATTGTTCTTACCGGTTCCAGGGAACCGTATAGAACCGGGGACATCGCATCACTGGCCACATCCTTGTAACCAAGAACATCTGAACAGTTACAGCCATGCAACAAAAGGAATGAAATTAGCCCTTCTTAAGTCACCATAATAATATAACATCATTATACTTGTGTTATTGGGGGAAATAATTATGCATACACTCTATTAGGCTTGTAGAGGTACACAGAAAGAGCCTCTTCAAAGATTGTGGTATTCTTGAACCACAACTGGGCATACCCTAGTAACAACAACCTTGTGTTGATGGCTAATCATTTTCATACTAGGTCAGGTAGAGGGAACTGCAGAATGAACTCACCAAAATGCCTAGACATGGAGGAAGAAGAAGATTAGGCTCTTAGACCAGTTTAAGGATTTTTAACTGGATGAATCACAAGCTGGAATTAAAATTGAGGAGAGAAACGTCAACAACCTGAGATATGCAGATGATACTACCCAGTGGCATAGGGCGGGTTCAGGCGCCCAGGGCCCCAGGCCCCAGGCCAAACTTGCCGCCGCCGCCGCCCGCCCCCCCCCCAGTAGGAAAGTCCTACCTTTGGGGGGTTTGCTGGGCTAGGAGGCGGGTGGCCGCGCGCCTCGGATCCCAATGGCGTGGGCGAGGCCCAGGGTCTGAGGCAGTGCAGAATGGGCCCAGCAGGGAGCCAACTGTTGGGGTCCCAGGCACGCAGCCACCCCACCTCCAAGCCCGGCGACAGCAGCTCATCCACCTTCAGTGGCAGTGGTACCCAGGAAGCGAGGCCGGCAGTCACCACAGCCCAGCGTGAACAGCTGGAGGACCTCCCCCCTGCAAGGCCTGCCCGGTGCTGCTCTGGCCATGGGGCCGCAAAGACCACCAGCCTCACCCCTCTGGGCGCCGGCACCGGCGAAGACGGACGAGCTGCCGCCACCAGGCTAGAAGGCAGAGTGGCCGCACACCTGGGATACTGACGGTGGGCTCATTGCTGGTCCCACAACACCCCAGCCCCTTGCCTGCACCATCCCAGTCCCAGGTGGCATGGCCACCCTGCCTCCTAGCCCAGCAGTGGCAGCAGCACCCAGGAAGGCAGGAAGGGAGATTGGCAGTCGTTGCAGCCCAGTGGCCAGAGCAGTGCCAGCCAGTTATTGGGGGGGGGGTCCTTGGCCTAGCCAGCGCCAGGCTGCAACTACCACGGCCTCGCTTCCCGCCTTCCTGGACACCACTGTCACCAAAGGCAGACAAGCTGCCACCGCTAGCCTCGCAGGGCCAGTGCCCTCCAGCCCAACTGTGACAGAGGGTCCCGGCGCCCACCCTGGCTGATAGGAGGTCCAGGGCAGCGCCACCCCCACCACCCGCAAAGTGGCACCCAGGTGGGCTGCCCTCCCTCATCCCCCCTCACTATCCTTCTGATACTACCCTAATGGCAGAAAGTGAAGAAGACCTAAATAACCTCCTGCTTAGGTTGAAAGAAGAGAATGCAAAAGCTGGCCTGAGACTCAACATAAAAAACCCCAAGATAATGGCAACCAGACCTATCACTCCCTGGCAAATAGAACAAGAAGAAATGGAAGTAGTGATCCAAGATCACTGCAGATGGTGACTGCAGCCATGAAATAAAAAGGCAATTAATTATCGGGAGGCAAGCTATAACAAACCAAGGGAACATAATAAAAAGCAGAGACATCACCCTGCCAACAAAAGTCTGCATAGTCAAAGCAATGGTATTCCCAGTAGTAATGTATAGTTGTGAGAGCTGGACCATAAGGAAGACTGAGCTCAGGAGAATAGATGCCTTTGAAATGTGGTGCTGGAGAAGAATTTTGAGAATACCCTGGACAGCAAAGAGAACAAATAAGTCAATCCTGAAGGAAATCAATCCTGACTGCTCCTTGGAAGGAGAAATGTTGAAGATGAAGCTCAAGTACTTTGGCCACCAAATGAAAAGAGAGGACTCACTCAAGAAGGCCTTGATGCTGTCATGGGAAGACCCTATTTTCTTAACGTTCTCCAAAACATGGAGGTAGCCTGGTTCTTACTAGGCCTCCAAAAATCATTTCTTCTCTGTGTCACAAGACTGTTTGTTTTCAGTACAGTGTACTACCATTCTTTATCTCTGGCTAGCAGAGGCCTTTTGTTTTGACTATACCAGAGACAGTGTCTCTACACGTACGTAAACAGTTATGTTGTGGGAACTTTTTCCTAGAGGAGCCAGGGTGCCTCTGATTGGGTCAGAAGGCACCACATGGGTCAACGAACTCCAGTTTGGGGAGAGGAAATCTCAATTCTCTTTTGGATGTCTATGGGTTAACTTGCCTGGGAATGTTTTCTTTTTGTGTCACCATGATTACCTAGGCCTCATATTTTGCCTTTGGACTGATTCTATGCTACTGAACCTTATCTATGTTTTTTCTCTATGAACTATGCTACTGGACTATGCTTTAAGATACTTGATTAATAAACTATGTTTGGCTTGAAGAACAAAGTCTCATTCGTGGGCAGAGGTAACTATAACGCATGTGCGCAGGGCACACTACCAAATCTCCCTATTTACAAATAACTACTCCACTGGCATTCATGGTCTTAAGTGAGTCCAGACCGGAGTTGCAGCTGCATTTAGCTGGTTTTGCAGGCCGGCTCTTTTGCTGGGTGGCTTTGGAGAAGTCCTGAGGGAGATTCTCGACAGACAGAATTCCCTGGAATGGGTGTGGGGCGACTCCAGAGCAGGGCAAAATGGCCGGTTGCCTGACAGATGCTGGGAAAGATCAAAGGCAAAAGGAAAAGGGGGCGGCAGAGAATGAGATGGCTAGATGGCATTGTTGATGCAATGGGCGTAGAGCTGAGCAGCTGCAGAGGATAGTGGAGGACAGGGGTGCATGGTGTGCAGTGGTCCATGGGGTTGCAAAGGGTTGGACTCAACAACAACAACAAGAAGAAGAACAACAAGGGTGGTTGTTGCAGCAGCAACCCATTTTTTTCCAGAGTGATTTCTGCTCAAAATCTGAATCAATTTGTAAATTTATAAAGTCGATGCAATAGAAAAATAAAATGTTTATAATGTTTTGTGGGTTTTACCAATTTTCTTTTACATATAAAGACAGAAATACCATAAAAGGAGAGCAAATTGCCAAATTTCAGACAGCCATCTTCAATGGTTTGTATATTAGACATACAGTATTTAACATTTACCTTCAAGAAACTAGCAGGTTGAAGTGGTTTGTATCCCTTAGAGATGTGCCATTCTCTTTTCTTTTTCTTGACTCCAATTCTCAGAAACCTCCATCTATTAGCCCCACACCAAAATTGTGTTCACCTGGAGAAAAGTGGGACTGGGAGGCTTCATGGTCTAGGATAGGCAGAGGTCTAGCTTAGTTGCCTGTTGGAAAAAGAAGTTAGTTCTCAGCAACCAGCTGGGCAACCTTCTTTTCTGATGGGCACTAAAACCAGAGTTTGGCTTATCCTAAGCCTTTCTAACCCAGCCTTTCTCCAGGTGAGCATGATGTAGGTCCTCAAGACAGACATTTCTGAGATTTGGAGGCAAGGAAGGCAGTCAGGCACATGCTTATTGATCCCATTTAATTTGGTTGTGCTGTGGACTGAAAGCTATTTGTAAATTCATTTCACCTTGGAAATGAATGTGACTGTTCTTCTTTGATCTAGCCCTCATACAAATCAGCCTTAACAAGGCTGATTCAGTTTTGAATTTCTGATTTGTCTGAATCCAACACACAGCTTTAATTACAATCAACTAATTATTCTCAAGCTTTGCAGAAAATGTATTATAAAAATAGGTGACTCATGGCCAAGGTAGAGGTGGCTCCACCACTAATTCATGGGTAGAGCCCCCGCTTTCCACTTGGGTCATATGACATAATGAAGTTTAATATTCCACTGCAAGCACAGCATTTGCAGCTAGAGATTATCATTGGCATGAGCAAACTCAAACTTTGCAGCATTTCCTCCTTAGTACTGTACTGTATTTTAGTTCTTAGCACCAGTTTTTGGAACTAAAACCAGAAGTACATTTCCCCTGTACTAACAATTAAATCATGTGCCCAAATAACTTATAAAGGAATTTTTCTTTTCTGCTCAATTTCAGCTGGAAGGATTTTGCTGAAATCATCTAAAAATATTTATAGAAAATAGTATTATATTTTCTCACTGAAAAAGCAATAACATGCAATAAGAGTAGAATACTGAGATACTCTATGTCACAGATGATTGTGAAAGTTACTTAAGAAGTTATACAAAGGCGGAATAACAATGAGCTCTTGTTTGCACAAAATACCAAGTTTATCACTACTGCAATTTTCATTGTCTCACTCTTATGGGAGCAGGTACAATCCTAAAAACCTTTGGGGTTTATGATCTTTTTGTATGAAATGCTACCATCTAAGTGCTCCATAAGGAATTTGGAATTGTTTTTAATATACAGTACTGTGCAACATATTGCTGTCTATCTATGTGCAAAACACTTAGTGTGTTGAATGACATTCTGGAAAGCATTCCTGATGACTCAGCTGCTTTTTATGGGTCCAGTTTGTCTGGCATGGATGAATGAATAGAAAAAAAGGATTTCCTAGTCCAGTGTCTTTTCCATAAGTCACTTTTCTTGCAGTGTGTTAGGGATGGAAGATATGTTCCTGAGTTGCAGTCTGATCTTCAGCATGTAGAAAATAGGTACTCAGACAGTGACACTCATGTTTCAGCATTGGCTTTGCCATTTGAATGTGCCTAATCAAGTAGCTAAGGTGTATACCAGGTGGCTAAGCCTTGTATGTGGATGGGAAAATATTCTGAGTTCCTAGAAGGGCTTTTATACAACATGCTTAGACAGACAGACAAAAGTTCTTGTATCAAGTTAAATGTAACACTATATGTATCAGTTATTTAGTTATTTAGAATATTTATATTTCACCCTATATCTCACAAAGAATATAAGAACAGTTTAAAACAATATGTTGTACTGAAAAAAATCACAAACTGGAATTAAGGTTGTCAGGAAAAATATCAACAACCTCAGATATGCAGATGGCACATTTGCTTTAAAGAAACTAGCATGTTGGCTTGTGGCCCTTAGGGATGTGACATTCTCTTTTCTTTCTCCCTAATGGCAGAAAGTGAAGAAGATCTAAAGAGCCTCTTAATGAAGGTGAAAGAGGAAAGTGCAAAAGCTGGTTTGAGACTCAACATTTAAAAAAAGCACATGGGACACTTTAAATTATTTAAAACCATTAAAATCACACATATGAGGGGAAAAGTCCATAACCTATTCAAGCTAAACGCCTTAAACCACAAAGGTTGTAATGAATAGCTATGGGTTAATTTGATGCTGAAGTGGAATCCACACCAATCCAGCCTCCAAGAGGGGAGCATTCCACAGCCAAGGCGCTAAAGCTTAAGAAAGCCCTCTTCATGTAGTATACCATTTTCAATGATAGGGTGTGAAAGGGAGCCCAGTGGCTGATCTCAGTGACTTGCCATGTATGCCATATATAAATATATTGAAACCCATGCTTCTTCTTCTTCTTTCGTGGCCCAATCAAACCCTGCACTGTCAAAATGAAGCCACTTTCTTCGCTTTGTCATTGCCCAAACCCAAGTCCTCATTGCTAAATGTCTTTGGCAGCAATCGGCAGACCAGTAAATGGGCCAGACCAGTAGAGTCGCATAGGGGGGCCGGGGGAGCGACTCGCCCTGGGTGGCACTTTTTGGGTGTATGGGAGTTCTTGGACTACAATTCCCAGAAGCCCTAGCGGGAGTGGGTGCCGGCATCCACCAGGGGGTAGCAAATTTGGCTTACACCCCGGATGACTGAAATCCACACTATGCTCCTGGGCCAGAGTCTGTGTCTCTCCACATTCACATCATGTGTTGTTGTCTGCCAGCAGTCCCCACTTGAGCATGTTGGTCTTGCATTTAAGGATTCCAACTCTCAGTCTTTTCAGGATCCTCCAAGTGTGGCAGGAGAGATTGAGTTCCTCAGCTATATCCTCCTTTAATGTTGTTCCTTGTCCCAGAAGCTCCTTTCTCTGACTTCAAATTTGCCTTTGCTTTTGTGTGCCCTCAAGAATGTTTGTTCTTGCCATAAAGCTCTTCCTGGATCTGAGCCAGTGGACTTGAGCCTTATATCTGTTCAGAGGATGTTGAGGGTCATTCTCTTGCATAGTTCTCTCAGCATCCACTGCTACTTCTTTATTTATCTTAGGTGGAGCAATACCAAGAAGAGGGTATATTTTCTCAACTGGTGTAGGTTTGAGGCATCCTGACACTATGTGCCTGGGTTCATTAACAGCAGTGTCTACTTGTTTAATAAACCCATGCTTATTATTATCTGCTAGTTCCAGCACCCTGCAAGCCTTCTTCAGCTTAGCAGCAATCTGCAGAGCAATAGGGGAAAGAAATCATGCTCTTCTGCAGCACCAGTAAGTGCATGTGAACTATCCTGGTTGCACTATGACCCCTTGAAAATTGGCTTGGTTGTGAAAAGACAATTCAGTTACATTAGCTTTACAAACAGCCTGCTCCTGGCTGAGATGAAATCTGATGGAACTCATTAGTTGGTGTGGGCTAGCATAGCTTCTTGTATTGTTGAACTCTTCTTTGGGATGTGGCTATGGTGAGTGTCCCCAAAATATCCTGTAATCCAAAACTTAACATTGTATCACACCAGAAAAGGATTTCTAAAATTGATAAGAATAAAAACAACTCCTCAATCCCAGAAGAGAATGATATTTAATTATACAATCAGACTGGTTCAAGTTATGCTTTTGTTTGTCAGACAAGAGACAGCTGGGGCAGATCAAGTTAATCAAGTGACTCGGCTTGATTGTTACTGATAGATAAAATGTACGTGCTGTCTCAGCATTCAGGCTCATTTGGAAATTGCACACAATTAACACTGCTGATTCAAAGTATTGCTAGGGAGGTGGGGGAACATGGGGGAAAGTCTTTGCATCCAGGAAACACTCCTGTTTTTAGAACGCATGAGTAGCTTGCACTCTATTATACATTTTTCTCACCCCATACATTTTATGATGGGAATGGCAGAATCTCTAAAAATTAAAACCAAAACAGACTGAGAGAGCATAGGGTAGGGGGGGCAGCCCTCCCCTGGCGGCACCTTTTGGGCTATGGGTATTCTTGGACTACAATTCCCAGAAGCCCTAGCGGGAGCGGGAGCCAGCATCCACCAGGGGGCAGCAAATTTGGCTTAAGCCCTGGGCGGCTGAAATCCACACGATGTTGCTGGATATGATAGCACTCTTCAAATACCAGAAAGATAATGATAAAGAGGAATGGAAGGAGGATATATTCTCCATCACCCCTGAGTGCAGGATGCTTAATAATGGGCTGAAATTACAGGAAGCCAGATATAGGATAAATATTAGGAAAAATCTTTTGATGGTTAGAGCAGTATGCCAGTGAAGCCAACTGCCTCGAGAGGTGGTGAGCACTCCAACCATGGAAGCTGTCATCATTGTTGTCGGCTGCTACTCGTACCCAAGCATACATTTTTCCTGGAAGTCATTTTCTCAGTTGATGGATGTGTCTTTGGTAACTCATTAAACCAATCCTGGCATGAAACATGCAACCACATGCATTATACTGAATAGATGGTGGAGGGTGTAGTTGAGTTTGATTAAGCTTTTGTGTTTGTCACTTAGCCTCTTTATGTCTGCGGCGTTCTCCTTCAAAGTGATCGGTAGCAGCAGAGATGGTTTGGTGTCAAATTGGGTGATCTACAGGAGCGAATTGGACAACCACCTGTCATGTCTGCTTTGATTCAGATTCTTGCATTGAGCAGGGGGTTGGACTCAATGGCTTAAAAAGCCTCTTCCAACACAGTTATTCAATGATACTATATTCTAAGTACCTACTTATTTTTATAGATACAGTACTTTGAAATAATTGGGGGGTCGGGTACACAGAAATAAAATGGGCTGTTTGATGTGATGGAGACAATACCTGAGGGGAAAGTTAAATGTGTTAAGATGTTTTGTTTACCAAGGGCTGATGTGCTCTTTATAAAGAAGAACAAACAGATCTTTTCACTGTTAACTTTGTCTACTCCTACTTCTTCTTCTTGTTTTGTGTCCAGATCAAACTTTGAAATGCCAAAATGAAGCCAGTTTCTTGACTTTGTAGTTGGCCAAAACTAAGTCCTCATTGCTACATGTTTTCTAGTATTGGCAGGCCAGCAAATGAGATGGATTCTGTATCTTGCCACATTCACACAGTGTGTTGTTGTCAACTAGCAGCCCCTACCTGAGCATATTGGTCATGCATTTAGGCACTCTGACCCTCCACTAATTCAAAGGCGAAGGAGATTGTTTAACAGAAGATAACACAATGATAGCTGTTCTTTCAAAAGCTCAAGCAAATAAAATTGTTTTCAGTTGATGGCTGAAACTTAGTAATGAAAGTATGAAGCAGAGCTTTGGTCAGAAGATGGGAGTTGTTCAGGCTTGTAGAATCTACATTGGGTTTTTTTTACTAGAGATCCACCACTGCAAGTGCTAGTGAAGTAGAATCATAGCATTGCTGAGCTGGAAGGGACCCCTCAAAATCTCCAAAGCAGTAAATCCACAGTTAATTGCCCCCAACCTATATTTTAAAAGCTCCTTTGCAGGGGAGTCCACCACCTTCTGGTAGTCTATTCCACTGCCAAATGGCTTTTATTGTTAAGACATTCTTCCTACTATTTAATTTTTAAAAATTCTCCTCTTTATAGTTTGAACCCATTGCTTCGGAAAATGCTAATTCTTCCTCTTTTTAATTCAACCTTAGAATAGTTGCATTTCTCCTCCTCCTCCTCCTTCTCCAGGTGCCTTATTTGTTCCAGATATTGGCTATCATCATGGCAATAGTCTTCCTGTTCCTTACTCCATGGAACAATTCTTCCAAGGACATTCCACACCAGTCTTTCAGGTTCTTCAGCCATGAGGTCCATCTACATGCAAGGCCTCCCTTCCCAGGGATCTTTCCTTGCATAGCGATTTGGAGTATTCTATATTTCATGTCGTTCCTCATGATATGCCCAAGGCATTTGAGCTTTCTTTGCTTAGTGGTCTTAAAACGTTCTTGTTCTTTATCCATCCAGCACAACATTTCTACCTTAGTCACATGGTCAGCCCAAGATATCCTTAGCAGCCATATGTAAATGCACATTTCAAAAGTTTCAATTTTCTTTTCAGATACTTTAGTCAATGTCCAAGCTTTGACTCCATATAGCATGGGTTCCCAACTTTTTCAAGCTGGAGACTGGGTCATGTTCTCTCAGTCAGCTTCAAGGGCTGGATGGCCATTTTGCCCTGCCTTCATGATGGGGGTGGCCATTTTGTCCCAATAGTCAAAGGATTGGCCATTTTGGTTCTCAAATGCCCTTGGAGGGGTGAAGGGACACATAAAATGGCACCATGGGCCAGATCCAGACCACAGGCCTTAGCCTGGGCATCCCTGCCATATGGCAACACTGGGAATATGTAACATCTCACTATTCTTTTCTTGGATTTGTTAAGAGCTGTGTCACCTTATTTTTTTAATAAATTTTATTTTACAACAAAGATAAACACATAATACAAAAATACAACAGTGAAACATCAACAACAAATTAAAAAAACCTACATTAAGTAAAACACACCCAAAAAATAATCCTCCACCCACCAACACACAACACACTAAACGGCCCAACCCCCGTTAAATACTGCCTGATCACTCCAATTTAGGGAGGGGGGAGGGAGAGCCTATCCCTTCTATTCTAAGTTCCTTCTCTTCCTATTCCCTGTCTCCTCCTCTTAATTTTTCCTCTGTTTTAGTTCTGTTGGTCCCTATTCTATTTCATATTCCTAAATTGTTACCACTTTATTGCCTGTGCTTATTTATATTTATATGTTCTGATGAAACCACACCCTTCCTCCCTTGCTTTGGGACCTCTCTAGCATTCCTTCCAAGGCAGATTATTCCAAAATCCCCTCTAGAACTCACCCAAAACTCATGGCAAGGAATGTATGTTCATCACTCTCTCAGCCCACACCTGGCTGAACAAACCTAGGACTTATCTGCGTACAGAGCCCAGCCATATTAATAAGAGGTAAAAAAGGTAGTGTTAAAAGGAGGCCAGTGGACTTACTGCATCTTCCCCTGCATCCCAATTCCCATGAACACATGTTGATTGAAGAAAATAGTTTTATTGAAGTTGCAGCATGGTTCTTGATGAATCAGGTTATAGATCTCAGCATAGAAAAATAACCTAATCAAAATTCGCTTTTAGAGAAAGAATGCTTTCAGACATATCCTCCCCTAAAGAAAGAAAAAATCTATCTATCTGTTCTAAGTTACCATAGTTAAGACTTCTGAAGATAAAGCCTGTTGGAATGGCCTTCCTCTCCCCATATTGGTGTTTCCTTGTTGACCACCAGATTCGACCTTGTTCTCAAGCCATGTGCTGATGGTGAATATCCAGGGAGAAAGGGCTTGTAGCATTAGCCCATTCCCCCCTTCTCTCTAGGGTCTACATCTCCTCTGCCCCAGAATCACACATCTCCCTCCCTCTATCAATCCATGTGCTTAATTGTCTTCAAATATGAGGTGATCCTGGGTAATTAGCATACATCCAATCAGGTCCCAGTGTTGGGAGTAAACTCTGGCTCTATTGATGAAGCATGGTGCCTCCCAGTCTGTCTGTTACCATCCGGGGCCCAGGGAGTAAAAACAAACAGGTGGCCTTATGCTAGCACAAGAAGCCACCTTTCTACTATAGTCTAAAACCTAATAAACTCAATTTTGGATATCACATATGTTATTTTTACTTTTTGGCTTTTTGCTTTCTCTTTGCTCCAGACACTTCTGCATCCTTCTCTTCTTCTCTTATTTCCCCTCCACTTCCATAACTTAAAGCTTTCTATCTTTGTTTCTCCCTTGAATCATCTCTCCCCTTTGTTTGATACTCCTTTTTCCCCTTTGAACCTTCTCCACACAGTTTTTTTTACCAGTTTTTCCTAGGCTGGGTTTCCCACTTCTATAATTTTTAGAAATTCAAGTTGTCTCGTTGCCCCCTTTGGGTGCTCTGCTCTAACCACCTTCCCATAATGAAATATCTTTAAGAAGATAGGGAAACCCCATTGATATCTTATATTACAATTAAACAAAATTTCCGTTATAGGCGTCATCATTACTTAAATCATGATAGACTTGTACTTTTACTTCTCCTATCTTTAATGCAGAGTCGCCATGCTTCCTTAAACAGCCCATTACTTGATCTTTTTTATAACCTGATACAAAAATAATTATCATATCTCTGGGGCATTGACGTCTCTTGAAACTGACCTTAAAAGTTATTGTAGAGGAGGGAGGAGCCTAAGATACCGGTAGCTGTTTGGTTTTTGTCATCTCCTTCTCTAGACAAAGAAAAAAAGGTCCTAACTGAGTTAAAAGTACCATGGAATTTACCAAAAGATAGCTACTGAAGTCCTTTGGATGATAAGATAACATGGGAGGCATTGAAAGTCTTGGACAAACTCTTTGCTGAGATTTTTTTTTAAAAAAAAAATACCTTATTTTATTTAATTTTTCTGCTGTCCTCTCACTGCCCTCCTTGAATACTGATGCTTTATCAGACACCCCACCACTACCTTTTAGACATTTTCTGTCTGATACTGAATTGTTAAACTGTTTTTGCAATATAGTCTCTCCTTCCTATCTATGTTTTTGATAACACCTTTGATACAAAAGGTGTAACTTTGCACTTTGTTGGCATGTATCCTTTAATCTGGAACAATTCACAGGGGAATAATTGGAATTCACACAAGGCAGCAAATTGGCAGCTTCCCATCTCAGTCTCAGCCATAAAATATAAGAGGGACTCTTGTCCAACTGATAAAGTACTGGCATCCCCATAATAATTGGAAAGGCACTTTCTATATCATTATAAAGAGGGTTTGCATCAGCTTTTAGGGATTGGGATTTTGGTATTTATACTAGCAATGCTGAGTTTATGTCTTTTGAAAGAAGAAAATTGTTTGGAGACTGGCAACTAGAAAATGTTGCATTTTATTTTTTGGAATAGTAGCCATGTAAGTCTCTGTTTCAAGCATATCTGAGCATAAACAAAACAAAAACGTTGTAGCACTTTGAAGACTAACTGTTATATTTTAATGTTACCTTTCACCAATCAAGTCCACTTAGTCTGAGTAACTGTTAAAATATAACAGTTAGTCTTCAAAGTGCTACAACATTTTTGTTTTGTTTATTTGTCCATTTTATTGTTTCTGAAAATCCATTCAGATGTAAATGATAATGATTTTGGCTTTGTATTAAAAAGCCACTTGCCCCGGCTTTCATATGCACTTGTAGCCATATTGGGAGCAGGCTGACTCTTTGAGGAAGTTTCATTTTTTATTTAGTGATCCAAAAAAGATATCGCCTTCTCTTTCTACATTTGTTTTGAGGAGGGACAGATATCTGTCATGTGGAGAAGAATCAGGAAGGAAGTAAAATGTAGGATTTGTAATCTACAAATCAACAAGTAGTTGACCGAGCAGGGACATGTCGAGTACAAACAGATGCTGATTGATCCTTTGTGGGTACAAAAATTGGCTTACTTGTCAGATATTTTTTTACAAAACTGAATGAGTTGAATTTGGGACTTCAAAGCCAGGATACATCCATATTCACTATGTAGGAGAAGGTTGAGTCAACAATCAAAAAAATGTATCTCTGGACATCTTTGATCGACAGATGTAAATATGATCAATTTACGAATTTAAAACTTTTTTTGGAAACTACTTCTTCATCAGTGAATGAAGATGTAAAATCAGCCATAAAATGCCACTTGCAAAATTTCTCGACTGCATTACGCACTTATTTCCCAGAATTATCATCGCAATGGAACTGGGTAAACAACCCCTTTGGAAACTGTCCCACCGATCACCTATCCATCTCTGATCAAGAGGAATTAATAGACATCTCATGCAACAGTAGACTCAAAAGTTGTTTTGCGGAGCAATCACTGGTTAATTTTTGGGCTGGTCTTAAAGACGTTTATCGTGTCAGCGAAGTAGCAATAAAACATTTACTGCCATTTTGCACGACGTACCTTTGTGAGAGTGGATTTTCCACAATGACAAACTTAAAAACTAAACATCATCACAGACTTCAACTCGAAGACAACTTGAGATTGAAGCTGATCAAAATGCAACCAGATTTTTCAGAGTTGTGCAAAGAAAAACATGCACATTTGTCACATTAATGAAACATGTGTTCTCTGTCATTAGAATGTCTTTTGATGATAATAAATATAAAATACACCTGATTTCATTTTTTATTTAACGTTCCTGCAATAAGGGGTAAGCAAGTTTGAGGTCTTTCTTGAAGTGATACGTAGAAAAAACAAATTGGGAACCACTGATTTAAGCCATTTCCTTTCCTTGCCAAAGGTTCAAATTAATCCCCAGGAAGATACATTCACACTCTTGAGTGATTTGAAATGAGGTACTTTGCAACAAATATCCATACCTTTTCTTTAGCCTTCCCTCAATATCAGTGTGTTATGCTCAATTTTTAGCATAAAAGAACATACTGTATCATATGGAAAACTAAATTCAAATTAAAGAAGAAAATTGGTGGTAAAAGCATCAATAATTTAAGATATGCAAATGACACCCAGAAAGCAACAATGACTTGAAATGACTCCTGATGAAAATAAAAGAAAAATATATAAAAGCAGGACTGCAATTAAATATTAGGTCAAAAATTGTAATTGCACATTTATATAACTTTTAAAGTTGACAAGGAAGAAAGTGGAATTGTTATACAGTATATCCCTTGGTTCAATCATAATTGCAAATGAAGAGTGCAGTCAAGAAATCAGAAGAAGACTGAAATTAAAAAAGGCAGCAATGCAGAAGCTAGAAATGATAATCAAATGTAAGGATGTATCATTGGAGGCCAAGATAAAATCATTATTTTTCTCTTTAGCTTTTATATTTTCATGACGACCTCCTTGTGTTTTGCTGCAGCTTGTTATTGGTCATCTTTCTCAGATTTGCTAGCAAACATGTTTAATAGCTGTGGGAATAGGCTGTTCCAGGTTGGAAGGAGAATGTTGCTCAACATGGAAAGGAGATTTGCCAGCTCTTGACATCACCCCCTCGTTACCCAACTTCTTGTAGTTTTGAGAATGGGGATAGGCTGAGAGTATAAAAGCTCAGTTACCTTTAGCTTGGTAGTGCATGGAAAAAAGCATTTCCCTTAAAAAGAGTTAGGTATCTGTTGGATTATGGAGACCTGTGCAGTCTACTAAACCCTACCATCTTTCTCTGTAATGTTCATCTTCAGCATCCATGTAACACCACTATTTACAATAAATTCTATGTCACACTAGTGATCATGTTGGCTGTGTGTTTCTAGGGGTTGGAACCCAATAACAAAAAATTCAAACCTCTGCTGCAGGTGTTGTTGGGAGTGTGATTCCCATCATTCTTCACTACACTGGCTAGGGCTGCTAGGGGTTGCAGCCCATCAATATAAAGAAAGCCATATATTGTCCACTCTGGCATTGCTCCATCTCTGCTCCATCAATCTTTCTCACACTTGCCTAAAATATTGGCCAACCCACACCATTTCAACACTGTGTGAAAGCATAATCCCACACATCATCAACTCCACATCTAAATCAATTTTGTTATACAATAGGCCAAGATTTAAGAGCAGCTCTCAATGGTTTGCCATCTCTGGGAATCAAAAATCAACAGCTTTTCTTGAACAGTTTAATGTGAAAAAGAGATTGTAGAGGTGCAGTCAGGTGACCCATTACTAGTAGCAGAAGCAAAATATACTCCCTAGAGTTTAGGATTATTGCTTTTTGGACTACAACTTCCAGAAATTCCCAATCAGAGTAGTAACATTTCTAAAATCTGTTGGGGTTACATGTTTGTTATTCATCTTGGACAAACCAAAAGAGCTACAATCTGCTTCAACAGACAGCTAATATTTCCACAAGGTTTGCTTATTTTATTTGTTTGTTACATTCATGTATGCATACTCTCCCCTTCTTGTTTTTCTGTTGTCAGTCAACAAACACCCCCAAAAAACTCACTGGAAAGATAATAATACTGGGGGGAATTGAAAACAGCAGGAAAAGGAGGGAGACCAATGATGGATGGATTGACACAATAAAGGAACTCACAGCCTTGAGTTTGTAAAAGTTAAGCAGAACTGTTATTGATAGATTCTAGGGATATTAGGGTTGTCATAAGTTAGAAGTTATTTGATGATGGCAACCCAAGCATTTACTATTTGAGATGGGCACAAGACTTAAGTGGATCCTGATACTGTCCTACAGACATAAATGAGACAGGAGATCCTGGATGAGCAAATGTTCATGTGAGGTAATCCTCGCTATGCAATCAAGAAAACCCCATTCCTTTCAGAATCTATTTCATTCATTCTTTGTCCCTCCTATCATATTTTTCTTCTGGCACTGCTATTCCCCAGGCAGCTTTCATTCTGCATAATTACAATTTACACTGTTTATCTGGAACCTTATACTCCCACAGTGTATTTAGCCTAACAAATTATGCAGCTCTATCAGAGAGGTGCTTTGTGAAAAAAAGGAAACAATAAATGTGTCACAAAGCAGGGAGATAAGAATCAACCATTTAATACTCATAAAACAGCATGAATAGTTGAAAGGGGCTTTCATAATGAAATATGTCATGATTTGCTCCTCTTATACAACAGGGGGAATAGAAGCAATTTTTTGCTGCCAACATGATGTGGAGACTTAATCAAATCCATCCATGGCTTTTTTCCCCTCCCAAAGTAGCTTTTTCCTGTCCTTTGGGGCTTCTTTTTTCAAACTTTGCCAAGATCTGCCCTAAATTCTTTGAAGTTTTAAAACTTGTTTTTAATATTGTGGAATAAACAAGGGTAGTAGTACTCATACATTATATTACTATATCAGAATAGCACTAGTCAGTTCTGCAATGAGAAAAAAGAAGAGCCAAGTCAAAGGGAAGGGACTAACAAGCTTAACAAGCCTGGTCTTCCATCCCTTCCCTTTGAGTAACTCTTTGTTTTCTTGATGCAGAATTGGCCACTGCTATTCTGGTACTGTATATTAATACAATAAATCAGAGCTACCCTGAATGAGAGCAGGGATTTGCATGAATAATTTTTAGAACTATACAGGTCATCCCCTGTCTCTGTTGGATATATATTCCAAGACATATTACAGATACCTGAAACTTCAGATAAATGCAAATCCATATTTTACCATTCAGACAGTGGCCTTTTGTGGCCAGCTCTGGTAATGCACCAAAGAAATACATAAACTGTATATTATGAATTTCAGGGATTTTTATTGAATAATTTTAGACCCACAGATAACTGAAACCATGGAAACCGAATCCATGGATATGGGAGGCAACTTGTACATTTGTACACACTTCAGACCTCCTCAGCTTTCAGGAACTACCCCTTCATTTTTCTTGGAGGCTGTTGCATCTATGGACAGCAAGTACTGAGCTGTACCCTCAAAGCCACTCAAGTGATGAAAAAAGTGCTCATCCATATCTGTGGGTCAAGTCTGAAGCAATAGTTTGTCACTATAAATTGCAAGGGCAGGCAGAAGCTGTTTATGAAATAATTCAGGTCATAAATCAATTTAAGGAGTCCAGGCAAGGCAAAGATAGGCATGAGTGAGTGGTTATGTTAATGAGTTGTCTCCCAGAAACTAATCAATGGAAGTCACAGAATGTATAGCTCTCGGCATGCCTTTCCCAGGTGTCCATCTATCTCCAATCAGTTATGAAAAGACCTTGAGATACTGATGATGCTTTAGCTCAAATTTTCACTCTTCTCTTGAGAAATGGGCCTCTTTCTTTCTCCCAAGGCTTCCCCTTGAATTTTGTCAATTAGACCTTCTCTCCATCTGCAAATTATCCTCAACCCTTTTGAAGATGACTGATCAAGGTGAGATAAGATTGTGGTCCCCTTTTCTTCCAAAGCTATTGCCACATGAACGCTCTGGTTAACTATTGGTGGAGATTATTATTCAACACAAAATTAAGTTGAAAGAAGGGGGCAAGATAAGATACAGATCCTACAATCACTTCCACAAAACAAGAATAATTTCATTTCATTTCATTTATTAGATTTATATGCCACCCTATTCAGTAAAAACCGACTCAGGGCAGCTCACAGAACCCACAAATATAACTTTCCGTGAAACAACAATATTACAATATGAAACATAAATGTAACATCATAACACAATAGAGTTAATATAATCAATATATCTAAACATAAGGGGGAAGAAGAAGAAAAATGCAATGCAACACAATAAGGTGGCTCTCTGTCCCTTCCTCGGCCAAGGGAGGGTGGGGACTCAGGCAGCTGTGGTGGTGACAACAACGGTCCTCGACCCACCGTGAGGCCAAGTTCCTTCTGCGAGGCCCATGAGCATCCCAGTAGCCTCAACATTCCCTCAACCCTCTGGCCAGGCAAGGCCAAGAGGGCAGCATCAGCGTCCTCAGTTGCCTCCCATCTCTGGCCAATAGTGTGGGTAGTAGGGGGAAGCAGCAAGGTCCTCAGCTGGCAAAAATGCCATCCTTTTAACCCTCTGGTCTGGTGGTGATGGTGTCCACAGCTGCCTTCCATCCCCAGCCGATGGTGTGGGCAATGGAGGGAAGTGGTGAGGTGAAAGTGCCATCCTTTTAACCCTCCAGTCTAGCAGGGCCAGAGGGTGGTGACGGTGTCCGCGGCTGCCTCCCATCCCCAGCTGATGGAATGGGCAGCAGGGGGAAGCGGCAAGGTCTTCAGCCGGCAAAAGTGCCATCCTTTTAACCCTTCAGTCTGGCAGGCTGGAGGGCAGTGATGGCATCCGTAGCTGCCTCCCATAACATGGCTCCCATAAGAATCCCATAACATGGTCAATAGCAGTGGCCCTTAAAATGCCTTATATAAAGAATTTTGCATGGTTTTCTCCTGTCTCCTTCAATTTTGTGTGCAGCTAATATTTGACTTCATCAAATCTGGCAAAATGATTGAAATATGAAAGTTGGAAAGTAATCACAAGCAAAGATTTTATCTGTATAAAATATGACAGCTTTCTTAACTATCAAGTGATGTGCAGCTAACTGAAACAGATTAGTTAATAAATTACAAGTGAAATTGAAGATGGGAAGGTCCATTGAGTGCTTATGTAAACAACACAAGAACTATCCATGCCCCCTCCCAAAAAAACTTGGACACAAAGGACTGACACCCACCAAGTGTATCAACACACTTCCCCCACAGTAACATCACCATTAATTTTCATGAAGAGATCTTGAATCTCGAAAGCTCGCACAATGATTTATTTCTTGAGAGATCCAATAAAGATATTGCCTTTTTTCTGCATTTGTTTTGTATTTTAAATATGGATAACATGGCTATCTTTCTTTGTTTGCCTGTCAGAAAGAAAGCTCTCAGCTGCCAACAGAGGGGAACAGGAGGTTTTGATGGAGCTAGGCCTCACAGCTTTCTAGTTTTCAACTTTCTTGCAAGTGAGCCACATTTAGGTGGCTGTCAGGTAGAACTGCTGCAATGGAGAATTATGAATGTGTACTCCAAAAATCTAATTCCTGCTAACTTTCAAAACAATGCTGTCAAAATGATGCTGGACTACAACTTCCATCAGTTCTGCCCATCACAGCCAATAATGATGAATGTTGAAATGTGCAGTCTAGCAACATCTGGAGAGCCACATGATTTCCATCCATGCCCCAAAGAGGGTTGACATCAGAGTAGATGAAAAGAGTGAAATACAAAGCAGTTATAGATGTTCAGCAATTTGGGGAGGGGGAACAAATACAGATCCATATGTATCATAATGATGATATATATTTAGACACATTTTTGTTATTAAAGATAAACGGAAGAAACTAGGTTTTTATTAATAGAAAGCCAAGATTTGAACATTGTAGAGCCTGTAAAAACAAACGGTCAATATCTATAAGTTCTACAAAATTATATTCACTACCTTTGTGTTCATGGTTTACAACAAACTTTAGGTGGCAGAAAAATCAATAGTGTTGTTATTAAAGGTTTCCTAGTATGTGAATGCATTATGATGAAGGCCACACTGCATGACTCTCAGATTTGCAGTGTTTTTAATTTGTGGACCTGTTATCCAGGTGAAAGGGGATGTCAGCTTGTTTGAAGTGCTGGAAGAACTGTCGCGACTTTAAGACTTTTCCTTTATCATGCTGGACACAGAGATCATCTGCTGGATCATCGCCTAAAGGCATCATATCATGATTTAATGGAGAGGCTCTCTTATCATTCCATTGGCTAGAGAGGCACATCTCTCTAGTACCAGAAGGAGGGACTTCTCCGTGTCCACCCCAGCCCTTTGCAACCTCCTGCCAACTGAGTTAAGTCTACAGACAGAGCTCCTGGCCTTTCGGAAAGGCCTAAATACCTGGCTGGCAGGACAGGTGTGGGGCTCCAGTAATATGGGGTCCCATGTTGGGTGGCTGATCTGATGGGACAGCCACCCCTCCCTCGCTCTTTTAAATTTTCTAAACCTTTTTAAACCTTTTAACCTTTTAAATCTTTTAGGTTTTTGTAAATTTATAGTTTAATTTTTTTAATTGATTTTTAAGTGATTTTGAACCTTAAGGTTTTAATTTCTGAATTTGTAGGGGGATTGTTTAATTGTTTTGCATTTATTGTGTATAGTCTTTCCCTTTTTTTCCAAAGATATAACAATAGATGTGCACACAGTGTTACTCTAGAAAGAGGGAACTGTAGGAAACACAATACATACAGCACTATGTGAACATTTACAAATTGAAAACTCAGAGTTCGGGGGGGGGGCACTCACGTTGTACATTGTTAATTCATTGCATTTCTCTCGCCACCACAGTAAAATAAAATACAATGGAATAATCTTTATTTCTGTCAAGCAGTCACCAATTCTGATAGTGTGCCTTGGAAAATGATAAAAGAAAAAACAGAACAATACCTCCTTTTCCATTGATTGATAAGAGAATTGAAAATATCCTGTCAAAATGGCTCTAAAAATTACTTTAAATGTCCTTTAAGAATAACTTGAAGTGGAATAGAGAACTATATATACATTACTTTACTGTAGCTTCATATGTACTTGTTATTAATTAGGTAAAGGTAAAAGTTGCCCTTGCTTGAAAGCCAGTTGTATCTGACTCTAGGGTTCAGTGCTCATCTCCGTTTATAACTAAAGAGCCAGCGCTGTCTGCATCTGCAGATGTTTCTACGGACATGTGGCAGGCATGACTAGACAACAGAGTGCACTAAACGCTGTTTACCTTCCCACCAAAGTGGTGCCTATTTATCTACTTGCAATTTCTTTCTTTCCAACTGCTAGGTTGGCAGAAGCTGGGATAGAGTGAGATTACTGCTCACTCTATCATGCAGTACTCGGGTCTCGAACTGCTGACCTGCCAACCTTCTGGTCGTGAAGTTCAGCATCTTAATCACTAAGCCACCGCAGTCCCTTTGTTATTAATTACACAGCTTTTAAAATATTAGTTACACATTCATTATCCATTAAGTATTCAGTTATAGACAACAAGATCACTTGTAATTAGTTATACCCAAGCCTGAGAGAAGACTAAGCAAAAACAGATTCTGTATATTTTCAGACCTTTCTTGGAAGCAAGACCAGGTACCCTAGAATTCTATTATAGGAAGGAATTCACATATGGATAATTTCTGACTCATCCCTAATTACACACATGTTTGATCTGAATAAGCACTCAAGGATGAGGTAATTTGTAATTCAACAATTTTAGTGGGATACCATCAGAGCTAAGCATAATGATGATGACATATAACTATCACTGGCCATACTAGCTTAGTAATATTGGAGCAATGGCCAAAAAAGAAATATTACCTCCTTCTGAACTTGACATCTCTTTCAGCTCAAGTTTGTTCTATTACACAAGACATAAGGTGAAAATATTAGATCCTCATAAATGACAAACCTTAACAAGACATAAGGTGAAAATATTAGATCCTCATAAATGACAGACCTTATGCTATCTTCTCCTCATATTCTCAGAGATAGGGAAGAAAGAAATGAAGAGAAAGACGTTTTAGAAAATAATTGCTCCAAGGGGAAATAAAACCTAAGCAATTATTATTCCTGACTTTTTACCATTGAATCATTAAAGTTCAATCACACACATTGTCTCTGTACACTGTAAAAGATAGGATACTCACAGGGCACTTTTAAAGTAGTTCAACACAAGAGACAATAGGAGAGGAATATTTTGTTGTCACTAATAATGGCAAACTGCCATTCTCCAAGAAAGATTTCCACAGAAATCAAGAAACTTAAGAAATAAAACAGAACTGATACAAAAGTTACCAAGTTATTGGTCTAGGACTCAGGGATGGCCAGCCTTGGCACTCCAGGTGTTCTTTGACTTCAGTTCCCAGAAGCCCAAGTCAGCACTCCTGCTGATCAGGGCTTCTGGGAATTGAAGTCCAAGAATATCTGGAGTGCCAAGGTTGGCCTTCCCTGGTCTAGTCAATAATCAGTAAATTGCCTTAACAATAATGGGGCTTTTACAAATGAGGTAATTTAAAAGGCTGATTGAACCTCAGCCCTGGCTGCGTCAGCTTTTATACATCTTATTATAGTGCCACCAAGAGGTGGAGTGTAGAAGGAGCAGGATAGGATCCACATAAATCAATACTTCATCTGATAGCCATCAAATTTTATTTTATCACTGGGCTTTTCCAGTTTTGTGATTTTAAAAATTATTACAGTAAGAAAACAAATAGAAGTCTTTGTGTTATGATATATCACAGTAAGAATTTTTTTAAAAACATAATCTGTAGACATCTACATGTTAGGAGAACGTTCTAGGGGCCTTCACTGGTGGAGAAGTTCAATCAAGGCACCATTTGTTTGCAAGTTACAAAATGTACAAAATAAACTCTAGTAAGCAGTTGAGGTAACGCTATTGAATGAATGAATATTTATTAATTGATTAGTCTTTCAATCTTATCAATAACATAAGAGTTTAAAATCTGTACAATGCAATAAAGTGCGATAAAATACAATAAAAATACAATAAATACAATATATACATACCTGAACTACTTTTAAAGAATGTAAACTGGAGAAGGTCCCTAAATACAATTAATTCATGCATATCGATAGTCAGCTAAGTGAATCTCCCTTGCAGGATACCCCAATTTGATTGAGATATTCAATTATTTTAGCTGATGCCTTAATTATAAACTTGGCAGCTCTACACACAACGTGG
The DNA here is from genome assembly GCA_030440675.1 of Furcifer pardalis. Classification (NCBI taxonomy): domain Eukaryota; kingdom Metazoa; phylum Chordata; class Lepidosauria; order Squamata; family Chamaeleonidae; genus Furcifer; species Furcifer pardalis. Next base: position 81,526,905 of record CP126892.1, read on the forward strand.
ATATTAGAGCCCAGAAGGAGATAAGACAGTTTGTTTTTTGAGTCCCAAAAAGTTGTTTTTTCCAATAGGGATGCAAGGTATTTAGATCTAATATCAGTGTACAACTGGCAATCTAATATAATATGAGAGCTATTTTCAACATTTGGAGACCCACATATGCATGTTCTTTCGTGATATGGTAAGTGGTGAAAACGCCCATATCTATTCATGGAGTCTAATAGTTCGAATCTGGCTCTACAATATGCCCTTCTTAAAGGATAAGTGAGGCACATCAAAACATATTTTTCACTTTGAAATGTAATTTTGTTAGCAGCCAGCCACCTTAACGAACCATTTTTGGCCAGTAATTCCAAGTCAGATTATGCACTGATATATAAGACTCTCTGTTTAAAAATTTCCTTGGCCTGAGTGGTCACTGAGAGCAAATACTGAACTGAGAACCCATGATGAGAAATTACTTCGCAGAGTTGATTAACCCAGGACTTTGGATGATCCCACTTTATCTGTTCGATTAAGCATAATTTGGGACGCCTATTTGAGTCCATTGATTGGATCCTCAACCATATGAGAATGTTTTAAATACTAAATGGCTATACAAGGAGTGGAAGCCCAATTCTGCTCTGACTGCAGGAGCAGACGTGTTGCTATCAGTTCCTAAAATACTTCTTAGGAACCGGGGCTGTATTTGTTCCAGAAGTGGGCCTCTATTTAGACCCCACAATTCTGCCCCGTATGACAGCATTGGGACAATTTTTGCCCTGAACACTTTTAAAATTGGGGACAGAGTGCCAGGATGATTATAATTAAATATTTTATACAGTTTCTTTGTACTTATGGCAGCCCTTGATGAAATTCTTCTAAAATTATTTAGCCATGACCCTGTTTTGGAGAAAACCACTCCAAGATAGTTAAAAAAGTTAACTTGTTCAATAGGTTCCCCATTTATCTGCCAATTATAGATTTTGCTTCTCCTACTAAAAACCAACACTTTGGATTTGCTTTTGCTGATATTTAAAACATTTTGAGCACAATATGCATTTAGTTTTTGAAGCAATCTCCTCAGACCTATTTGTGAATGAGCCATTAAAATCATGTCATCAGCATATAAAAGAGTATTAATGTGCTTATCAAGAATCTTTAACATATGGGTCTGTGTATCAAACAGGAATCCTGGTAAGTCATTAATATAAAGATTAAAAAGCATTGGAGCTAAAATGCAACCTTGTCTGACGCCTTTAAAAGTAGGTATGCTCTTCGTTATGGAACCATTTACACCAGTCCGCACTTTCAGGTATGTATTTGAATATAGAGCTCTAACTAAGAATAAAAGTCTAGGTTCCATTTTTAGGGTAACCAATTTCTCCCACAACACGTTTCTGTCAATCGAATCAAAGGCTCCTCTAAGATCTATAAATGCAGCAAATAATTTCTTTATATTTCTTAATTGCTTTGTGAGAAGATGATATAAAATAAAACAATTGTCTATTATAGATCTTTCTTGTCTAAAACCAGCTTGTTCCTCCTGTAAAATATTATTTTCCATAACCCAGTCTACTATTTTACTCAGCAAATGCTTGGCATACATTTTACCCACTATTCCAATAAGGCTTATTGGTCTATAGTTTTTAGGGTCACCTTTGTCTCCTTTTTTGTAAACTGGCACTATAATGGCAACCTCCCATCCAACTGGAATGAAACCTGTATTATTTATAAATGTAAAAAGTCCAGCTAGCAGAGGGGCCCACCAGTCACAATGAGTCTTAAAAAGCTCTGGAGGTAAAAAAATCCTCCCCGGGAGCCTTATTGGGCTTTAAAGATTGAATAATTATTTTTGTTTCAGTTACAGAAACAGGAGGCCACAGTGGAAGGCTATCAATAGATGGAAAATCTGTGCTCAGATTGTAGGTTTGGCCTAGATTTGAGTTAGAAAACAAATTGGCATAATAATCTTCCCAAACTGAGGCTGGAACTGGGATATCTAATTGGAATTTGCGTTCCTTTAGCAATCCTGCCACCTTGTTCCAAAAGAAAACCGAATTTGTCCCTTTAGACCAGACTTCCAGCTCAGACCATAATTTGGCTTTATATGCTGATTTCTTGGAAGCTATTAATTTATTATATTCACGTCTGGATTTTAGCATTTCTGTACGATTTTTTGTAGTAGGGTGTTCCAGAGCCTGACGCATAAAAGCCCTCAAATGTTTTCTGCTATATATGCAGTCATAGTCATACCAGTTTGATCTGGTTTGTTGTTGTTATTTCCCAGGAAGTTTGTGTGTTAGAAAGTTCTTCAGGGTAAAGCATAGGTTAGTGTAAGAAGTCAGGATTTTATCTGAGCCTAATGTAGGGGAAGAAATTGAGCTTTTCCAAATCTGAGCCTGTTCCGAATCTAAAAAGGTTTTTAAAGACTTAGTATCAACCTTAGCCCAATTTAGTTTTCTTTCCTGCCTCACCTCAAGGTTAGTCACTATCCCCTTATCATGGGATGTGAAAGGCCTTGTATCCGAACTGCCTTTAAATGAGACTATAATTGGCTGGTGGTCACTGTCCTCTCTCATAAGTGCCTGTATACCCGAAAACAACTCAATCTTATCACTAGAAACACAAATATAGTCTAGCACACTGCTAGAGTTACCTGCATGATAGGTAAAAGGGTATTTAAGAACGGGATCTTTAACACCTAGAATATAAAGATTACATTTGTAGATCAGAGAGACCAACATGGTTCCTGCCATATTTCTTTTCTGGTCACTCGATTGTCGTGGAGGATCAGTTGTCAAGTAATCCTGTGGTAGAATGCCCTGGTGTACAAAGTCCTGTAGAGAATTCCCTAGTCGGGCGTTAAAGTCTCCTGCAAGTATCAGAGTAGCTTTGGGATATGTTTTGTTTAACTTTACTATTACCTCCTCTATGTCTACCCAAATATTTGGTGGGAAATATGAAGATGTAAAAGGAGGAATATAAACATTCAATAATATCACTACTGTAGAGACATAAGAAAATTTGACAATCAGATAGTTGGAAGAGTAGTCTCCAAGGTTCAATTGCTGTCCTTGCCAACCCAGCTCAGCTTTGGCAAGAATAATTAACCCTCCCGATGCCCGCCCTTTAGTTTTATATTTTTCGACAGGAGTGGACCAAAAACTGAAGCCTGCTAATTTAGCCTCATCTTCTTCATCAGTCAACCAGGTCTCCTGGAGTGCAATGATATCAAACCTTGACAGAAACTCCAACAAATCGCCATCTGATGTTCTGGTCTTCCATCCAGCAATATTCCAGGACAATAGCTGGATGAGATCTTTCTGCTGGGAGTTGCTGGGAAGATGTGACAGGGTGTTTATATTATAAGTTGGAACACAGGAGTTTTCTAGTCATCCCAAGGTGATATTGTCCAGGATACCATCAGTGTCATAAAATATGCACTGATTTGACCTCTTTTTATCTTCAACTCCACTTGGCTGTTGGGTGGGCTCCAACAAATTTTGTGGAGATTTCTTATTTAAGTGGGGTACTATTGCAGGTTGACAAGTTGAACAAATAACAGAGTCAGGAGGAAGTGTTAATAGATGTGGAGTGATTGTACTGCATGCAGAGGTATGAGAAGCCGTAATAGGTAGAAGCTTTGGATTTTCTTTTTCCTCCTTATCCACCGAATTCTGCTGAGATGATACTTCAGTTGTGGAAAGGTCAATTAGTGGTTCAGCAGTGGCCATAGTAGCCAGGAGTGTTCTCTTAAGAGTGTCCAGCCTTTTCAGAATATCCACTTGCTCCACCCTAGGCAAAACTCCAAAGGACCCAACAAGTGTGGCCTCCTCTGCATCTAACTTGGCCTCCTTTTGAATGTTCACATTCCCATCATCCAATTTGGCCAGGGGTAAACCAGAGATGGAGACACCTCTGTTAACAACAGATTTGGTGTTTCCCAGACTGTGAAGACCAAAAACATCAGGACTGATCAAGGGAGTTACCACTCCATCACGGAAAACTCTAATTGGGATGATCTGAATGGATGCAAGGAAAGGTCTCATTTTAAGCAACATGTGGGGTATGGTAGATTGCTTAAAGGTCAATAAGATTCTCTTACTGCCAACCCAGCTTGGTAGCCACTCAGCTGTAAGCAAGTCTGTCTGGTTAAGATGGCAACGTAGAAGTTATCCCAGGGAAGTTATAATTGCTCTTCTAGACCACCAACGACTGGAATTAAGGCTGTTCATAGTTATATGAAGGGCAACCTGGTTCGGTTGCAAAGAGCGGGCCTGTGAGGTATTTTCACAATTTTCACTGTGCACTTGCCATCTTCTATCAATGCATAGGTTGCCCTCTTTCTTAATTTGAGATTTATTTTCCTTTTGTTGTTTGGCTAGATTATCCATTTGGGACTGAGCTTTAAGAAATGTTGACAGTCTTTCTGTTTGCTTACTTGCAAAGGCTTCAAAATCAGATTTTAAAATGTCCAAATTTTTCACAATGACAGCCAGCTGCTCAAAAACCGAAGTAACAGTCTGAGCTGTAAGGAGACATTGTGTTGCCATAAGCTCAGCCGAGTTGAGCTTTTCTCCTTCCCCGCCCTGCACACTTTTAGGAGAGAATGGAGAGCTGATAGCATGGGAGAGATGGCAAAGGGGAGTGGATACAAAATCCACCCAGTCTATTAAATCACCCTTTTGCTGCTTCCCTGCTTCAGACTCAGCAAGAGCCTCAGGTGCATTAGGAGTAGGGATCAGGGGGGTCTTACTTACTGTCTCTTCTTGCATAAAGAGTTCATCAATTTTTGGTTGCTTGGCTGACTTTAAAAGATGCTGTGAACTTGGGCTGGTTCCTTGACGCTTTTTTCTCTTTCCCATTTCTAAATTGGCAGGGGTTTTTTCCTTCTGTTCTTTCCTTTTGTTGTCCAAATTCCACCTTCACCTCCGGATAATTTGTTTGGGCTAGGCTACTTCCTGAGTCAGCGTTCTTACAGGTTCACACTCAATGGGAAAAATTCAAGGACACTTCCAACAAGTGGCTCAAAACATGGTTTTAACAACTCCCTGATAAAATGCCAGGGAGGCAGGTCTCACAAAGTACAGCAAGGCTAAAAAACACTGATAAAATAAGCTTGAATCTAAAAGAAAACCTTTCAGTTTGTATTAAAAGACCTTTCAGGCTTGTATTAAAAGCTGCAGACAAAAAAATTGTTTTAAAAACTAAGTAAGATTGTTTTAAAATCTAAGTAAAACTTTATAGTTGTTTAAAAGAGCTATTTAAAACTGTAAAAACTAATTTAAAAGATGAAAAGGCCTAGAGCAGCACGGAGAGAAAAAAATTGCTGCCTCACCCTACCAGAACCGGATCTCCAGGTAACGCTATTGAAGGAGCCTGCTTCTAGTCAAAATAGTCTTATTATTTTAACATCTTAATTTGTTTTGAATTTTACCTATGTTACATACACATCCATAGTATGAAAGTGTGCAACGGAAGGAAGGAAGGAAGGAAGGAAGGAAGGAAGGAAGGAAGGAAGGAAGGAAGGAAGGAAGGTCATGCACCTTATTCCAATGTAGCATCTGTAAGTATCTGAATAGTAGGACTTTTCTATTACCTGCACTTCATTTTTTCACATCTAGATTTTCATGATTGTTGTGAATTATCATATGACAGGTTTGTAGTAGTTGTCTGTCTCTTTTTCCTGCTATGTTTTCATCCATGTCCCCAGTGCTCAGTAAGTGACTACTTTTCTCACCCCACTCCATCCCTGTGACATAACAGCTACCTTGCCTATCTATTACCACATCATTATCAACATTCTCTAGCTAGTTGTTAGTCCTTGGACTTGAGTGTCAAGCTTGGAGAAATGAGTGTGAAAAATTATATTAGATCACATGCCTTCTGCCCTGCCAGAAGGAGCAATCAAGAATATAATCTTATGAAGACATGACTAAAGGACAAAGTCGCTCCTGCATGAAGCTTTGAGGGTCGACTCTGAAATTTCAGGAGGTGGACAGCTCCCTTGATGAATTAGCAGTGTGACCTGCTGATCTTTGCTACAAACTCAGGTAAAGTTTGCATTTGTGCCTGGAAAAATTGGTGGTGAGCAAATTCATTTGCATTCATTCTGGCAAAACCCACCTTCTTTAATTTTCATCACACTCCCTGACCACCCAATTTATTTTATGCATTCCAATATTTTTCCATGGAGGAAAATAACACACCACATCAGAACTGGACCTATATTGCATTAATAATAATAAAACATTCTCTCCCTTCCTAATTACATTTGGCAACACAGCAAACCAATGTTTTATGTCCACAAAGCACAAGATTCATAGGTCACGCTATCAGACCACATTCGTGTATTACTTGTGAATTCCATTTTATTCAGTTTAATTGGTTTCTCTGCTGATATGAAGCAACAATCCAGTAAAATACAGGGAAATTGTCGGAAGAGGAGGAAATCATATTAATCTAAATCACTTGATTGTGAAAATGGATTGCCTGTCTTTCCTCTCTTGTCCTCAATTGCCCCCTGGATGAGACTGAATTATTTATGGGTGATCAGTCCAGGCTCCTTTTATTCTGTGGTTTTTGAAATTTGAGCAAAGAAAGTGTGCCCACAATGTTTCCCAAATTAAATTATCATCGTCATCGACATCGTCATCGTCATCGTCAAAAGAAATAATATCACCCATGTGCTATAAATATTGTCCCAAATTCACCACTTGTTTTTCTAACCATCTTATTAATTTTTTTAAAAAAAGAATAAACTGGAGATATTTCTGTAAGTCAATAATAGGAAAAATATAGGAAATGAGAACTCTGCCAAAAGCCAACATAACATATGAAAAGACAATCTGATCTTAATTGCAGACTATTCAGATACCCTTCCCCCACTTGTTTATAATGTCTTCTTTTTGTGAAAGGCTAGAAATATATTTAGTTCTGCTTTTGTAGATTTACTTGTGACACAGGTGTATTATTGATGAATTTCTTCAAACACTAATTAATAGAGCAGTCCTAAGTGTCTTTCTCTGTGTAATATTTAATTGAGGGATATTCTAGCAATTTCAATTCCTTTGACTCTCCATAGACTGGATGGCATATTGTCAGCCATTTTACCCCTCTTTGATAAGTGCCTCTCCTTTCCCACCCTTTTACCTCAACCCTGGTCCCCTGAGCTCAACTAAGAGCCAAGATTGTGGAGTGAGACTTCTTGTGACTGAAAAAATCCAATGCTTCGTAAGATGATGGCAACTTCCACCAATCTAACAGATAAAGCTGGTCCATGGGAGCACTGAGCCAAGGGTGAAACCACCTATAACACTTGTGGATGTTCGGCAGGGTTGTGGTAGCTAAAATGAAATTTGTTACTTGAATCTAAGCAAGTACATTTGAAATTGGCATAGGAATGACGAACCTTGGAACAAGCGTGGGACATGTATGGAACCACAAGGAAGAAATGTGGGAAATGGCACTAAATGACAAACTAACATGGGAATTGAATGTCAAGAAAGGCATAGTTCAAGAAAATAGATTTTGGAAAATATGGCACCCTTTTGTAGAACAATTGTTGTATAAAGATAAAGGTACAAAGCCAGCACCTGATCACATGAGTTTTTGGAGGATATAAATGAACTTGGGCCAATTGTAACCTTTTTCTGGATGTTGTAAATAGCACAGGGTGTTGAAAGGTGAAGATTGTTAACAAGATAATAGAAGGATTGAGAGCAAGTTGCAAAGATTGTTTAAGTAACTGGTATTATGAAAAAATGTGTGAATAATTATGTGTTTGGATTTATATTTGTATGTGTTATTGTTTTTTTTTATTATCTTTTTTTCTGTATGTGAAAAAATTTTCAAATGTTTTGCCAGGCATTTCCTTGGGCTTTAAAATTTGCATATCCCCACAATTGTAGTCTACACTGAATGCAATTGAAAATGCAGTAAAGATAAATTTCTCCCTTGGTCAAAAGCCAGCTGTGTCTGATTTTAGGCGGCGGTGTTTGTCTCTGTTTACAGCCAAAAAGCCATCACCGTCTGCGTCTGCAGACATTTCTGTGGTCATGTGGCAGGCATGAGAGACATTGGAGCACACAGAACACCAATACCTTTCCCACCAGAGTGGTACCTATTTACCGACTTGCAATTTCTTGCTTTTGAACTGCTAGGTTGGCAGGGGCTGGGTCAGACAACGGGAGCTCACACCATCACACAGTGCTCAGACCTTGAACTGCTAAACTGCAAACCTTCCAGTTGTCAAGCTCAGCATCTTAATCACTAAACCACTGCAACTCCTATTTGAAAATCTATTGTAGTATAATTTCTAATCTAGCCCCACAGGGCTTTTGAATGGCATGTGTTGTTTGCTATGGTTGTTGCTGTTGTTTTTATATGGTGTAAATGGGTTGTAAATTATTTTAAACTATTCAGATTATAATCTATAAATAAAAAAGTAACAAGTAACACTGAAGACAAAGGTTACCAGGTACAGTATCAGGATACTGATTCATGGCTACTAACTCTTACCAATTCAAGAACATCCTGAATGTACTTACTGAAGATTAGGTCAGTGGTTGGTGACTGGTTAACACTATGGCAGGCTGCTTCTTTAGCTACAATTGCTTCAGCTAGAAACCAGACTAAGGTTTCTATGAAACCCACCCAAACTCAGGGTGAGAATTAGGAAAAGCACAGGGCCAGACTTGCCCATTACAAGACTATCGGATGTCGCCAAGCTGGATTTTGTCCTTTAGCAGTTCAAGGCCTGAGCTAGAAGACTCTATTTCCATTCTCTCTCTTACCCCCCAAAAATTCACTCAGTGAGAGAATTGAGTGTTTAAGCCTCATATTTTATGTCATAATATCATGACTTGCCACTATGCATCATAATTTACAATGTGCTGATGAAATAAATGCAGTTTTCATTCCTTCAAGATGTCAAATTATGAATTCCTAATATCTTAAGTTACATTTGGTCAAGGCACTTTTTAAAGGTCCCCATGAATTAAAGATATGACTTTGGCAAAGGAGCTTCAAAGAATGTAGTCCAATCTATCCTCTTTAAAACTTAATTAGTGTGGAAATAAATCTTGTGACCTTGTTGTGCATCTGGTATACACTCTAGCCTTGGACACCCCCCCCCCTCATTTCCTTTGTTATCCGCCTGTTCTACCTCTTATGTAACACATTTCTCATCATGTTGTACCTTGATTTTTTTCCAGCTCCATGTAGCTATCAGGAATACACTAGTTTTACATTTTTCTTGCTCTACCAAAGGCAGAGATTAGAACCAGATTTATTTATTTTTCTGGAAGAATTTCCTTCTCTAGAACAAATGTGTTCACCTTCTTAAAACATCATTGGTAGTTGCCTTCTGTGCTGCAGCAATCCTTTAGTATATTTAATCTAGAGTATTTACTTTCATAAGTCAGCTAAGAAGTCTTAGAAGAAAAGGGATATACATATTTCAAAATACAGTGATAAACTTTTCCTAAGACAATGATGTGTAATCTTGTGTTATCAAGTCAATTCTGACTTATGTTGACCCTTTTCAGTGTTTTCTAGGTAATAATAATAATTTTGTGTCAGACATTGTTCTGGGTTGAAAGGATTTTTGCTGGAGAAACTCTGCTCAGGGGATGCCTGAATGAAGCTCCTATCATATCCCCAAGAAGTTTTCCAGTGGTGGGCATCAGCAGGTTCGCACCAGTTTGCCAGAACCAGTAGCAGAAATTCTGGCTGGTCCTGCCCATTCAAGTTTTGAAATAAAGTACAGTAATACCTCGGATAACATTATGACTTGTTTCCACAAGTCATGACGTTATCCGATTTTTAACGTTGTCCGATGCATTGATCAAACGACGTTAAAAAAAAGACTTGTTCCCTTTCCAAAGGGGAAAGTGAACAGAGGGAGATCAGGTTGGCTTAGGGAGGGAAAGCACCCTCCCTTCCCAAGCAAACTAGGGATCCATGGGGCTGGGGGGGATTCAGGGGACAAACCGCAGGGCCGCGCGGTTTGTCCCCGAAGTCAAGCTCAGCCCCTGCATTTGGTAGCCAGGGCTGAGCTTGACTTCGGGTACAACCCGCGTGGGTGCACAGGTTCTCCCTAAAGTCAAACCAAGCCCGGGCTGCCGATCACCCGCCGGGGCAAGGCTTGGGTTGGCCAACAACCCCCCTGCATGCGCACACAGGTTGTCGGCCAAGCCAAGCCGAGCCTGGGCGGGTGATCGCTCGCCCGGGCAAGGCTTGGTTTGGCCGACAACCCCCTTGCAGGGGGGTGTTTCGGCCAACCCAAGCCTTGCACCAGCTGGCGATCGCCCGCCTGGGCAAGGCTTAGATTGGCTGAAACTCCCCCCCCCCCGCACAAGCGGGTCTTCAGGCAAACCATGCCGAGCCTGGGTGGGCGATCACCCGCCCAGGCAAGACTTGGGTTGGCTGACAACCCCCGCGTGTGGGAGGGGGAGTGTTTCAGCCAACCCAAGCCTTGCCCTGGCTGGTGATTACCCACCTGGGCAAGGCTTGGTTTGGCCAAAACTCCCCCTTCCCTGCACAAGTGGGTTGTCGGCCAAACCAAGCCGAGCCCGGGTGGGTGATCGCCCATTGGCCAACAACCCATGCACGGGGGGGGGGCTGTTTCGCCCAAACCAAGCCTTGCCCCAGCTAGCGATCACCCGCCTGGGCAAGGCTTGGATTGGCCAAACCCCCCCCCCCCACACACACACACACACACACATAAGCGGGTTGTCGGCCAAACCAAGCCGAGCCCAGGTGGGCAATCGGGTGGGCGATCAGTTTGACTTCGGGGACAAACTGCATGGTTTGTCCCTGAAGTCATCACTGCAGATGGGGGGGTGGATTGGGGTACCCAATCCACCCCCCACCCTCAGTGATCCATTGCTGCGGGTTGGGGGTGGATTGGGTAGATGTTCTACCCAATTCACCCATCCACTCCACAGATGATTGCCTCGGATAACGCTAAAGAATCATTATACGATGCAGGTTTTTTCCAAAAAACTTGCATCATTATCTGATTCTGGCATTATCCGATGCAATCGTTATCCAAGGTATTACTGCAGTCCTAATTCAGGTGTAATGCAGGGCTTTCCCCCTGGCCACGCCCACCATACCACACCCACAGTGTGGTAGTAAAAAAAAAAGAGCCCATCACTGAACTTATCCCACCGAAGTAGTCCCTATTTATCTAATTGCAATTTCTTGCTTTTAAACTGCTAGGTTGGCAGGAGCTGGGACAGAGGCAGGCGCTCAAACTGTCATGCAGTATCTGGGTATCGAACTGCCAACTTGCCAGCCTTCCAGCTAACAAGGTGAGCCACCGCAGCCCCTGTTTTCTAGGTGAAAAGTACTCAGAATGGTTTGTCATTCCCTTCTTATGGGCGCATCCTAAGACTATGCAGCTTGCCCAAGGCCATGCTAGCTAGCTCTTCTGAGAAGCACAGAGGGGAATTGAACACCTGACCTCCAACTTTATCGAGCCAGTTCCATTCCTCCAGTTTTTCCACACCATTTGCTGCTGATTATATTTCTTGCACTATCTTAACAATAATTAAGATGAAATTCCATCTTAAGAAAAATGTCAGCAATTCCAGCTTGATTGTTCTTTGCTTGTTTGCTTGTTTTCTTTCTTTAGTTAGTTTGTATTTGTTTTCTTTTGTTCTACAACACAATTGCCTGAAAACTCACATTTGAAATCTAATATTTTGATACATAAGCCCTAAATACTGGTAAAAAATTCTTCATCCTCAGATTTATTCCTGTAAATAGGCTAGACAGATCTACACAATTTTAGCACATATGGAAAATACATGTAAACTGTGTACTCTTTCCCAGTTATTTTTTTTTATTTTAAAATCTTAGATGAATGCTTCAAAATCTTTCTAATACAGTACTACATCATCATATATAATAATCAGGAATATTTTTCAAGGCCTTCCAGCCAGTTTTAAGCATGATCTTTGTAATTCCCAGTCAAAATTTTGAACAGCAGAGCAAGAGCAAAAGAAATATCAATATCTTCCATTGCCATATACACAAATTCACCAGGATTGCCATTTTGGTTCTGGACATGTATGTATCACTTTCAAAGCCCCAGTGGGCAGAAAAATCATTGATAAACCATACTTTGAATAAACAGTAAATCAGTTGTAAACCTTCATTTTCAGAAATCCATCCAAAACATATCTGAATGAGATCAATGCTGGGAATAAGGAAAAGATTTAAATGAAAAAGAGAAACAAGAACAGTCAAAAAGAGGCTTTTACAGTGTGACTTCTGAGTCTTCTCTCATAAGTGCAGTTCTACAAATAAATAGTCTTGAAAATTATCCCAATTTGGAAGCCACGTAGGGCTGTCAAGCTCAGGAGAAGAGCTTAGCACAAATGAGATGCCATGTCAGACAGGGTACCAGAGGGACATTCATGAATTAAATAGATGAGCAAAAAGTGGGGGAAGCACCCTCAAAGCACAGGAGTAATTTTCATGTGTCAAAACACCTGCCAAGAGAGACAGTTCTTCAAGCATTCTAACCCACAATCCAGCTGAAGGAAAATGAAAGGGGGGAACTTAAAACTGCCTTTGATAGAAAATTGCACTACATCAATTGCCAAAGCCACTACTTCTCCTGTTGAATATGTGTGTTAACTTTATTGTCTGTTGTGTTTATACGATGTTATGTTGGGTGATTTTTGACCGATGCTTCTGATGTGTTGCTCTGTACATGTACACTTTGGAAACATTTAGAGAATATTGGCCAAATAAACAGATGGAGAGGGTTACAAAGACCATCAAAGGCAGAATTAATCCACGATTTCTAAGTCAGGCCATAATTAATGAATAATCCTCAAAACTGATTAGAGATTTGCCATATCCACATTTTGCCAGATGAAAAGGCCACTGAGTTAAAAGAATGAGAACCAAGTGAGAATTGGAAGCAATGCATTGGAAGCCTTGCCTGCCTTCATGGGAAGTTCCAGAACTATTACCAATGAATCAACATTCCTGGGAAAAATGCTTGGAAAAGTTACATCTTTTAACTGTCACTGCCAGATTTTCTCCAGCCATCATGGTCCATCATGCTGTCATGCTGGTGGATTCAATAATCTTTAAAATAGTACATACTAAAGTTCTCATAATTCTTTAGCAAACAGGGGGATTCTCAGCCTTGTAGTCCCCAAATGTAAAGCTGTCTTCTAGTCATTTGAAACAACCTACTGGAAGGGACTGTTTTGGCTTAGTGGTTCAGATGCTGAACTTGATGACTGGAAGGTCAGCAGGTCAGCAGTTCAAGACCCGAGTACTGCATGATGGAATGAACACCTGTCTCTGTCCCAGCTCTAACAGTTCAGAAGCAAGAGATTGCAAGTAGATAAATAGGTACCACTTCAGTGGGAAGGTAAATAGCATTCTGTGCACTCTGGTGTCTAGGCATGCCTCCCACGTGTCCACAGAAATGTCTGCAGACACAGATAGTGCTGGCTCTTTGGCTGTAAACAGAGATGAGCACTGAACCCTAGGGTTGGATATGACTGGCTTTCTAGCAATGCTCCTCCAGGTCCCTTGAATTGAAACCTTCAATATGGTCAATATGACAAACCTGACCTGGTTGAAAATAAATTGGCAGACAAGAAGGGGGTTTAATATTTGCAAGATATGCACCAAATGAGCAGGTACACTCCATACCATCTGCACTTTCCAAATGATTTTCAAAGGCTTTCCAATGGATTGTATATTACACAGTATGTACTGGATAGTGGCCAATGAGTGATAAGCAGGACCTTATGGGTTTCCAAAGCTCAAATATACCAACACTAGCTTCTGAAAATGACCCTGCACATGAGAGCAAAAGCACTTTATCATCATAGTCCTGAGTCCCAAATCATCAAGCCCATCAAAGCAACAATAAGGAAGCCTCACCCCACCCCACCCCCACCCCCAGGACTTGGTACCACTTTTCTGATGATCTCAAATAAATTGTATCAAAGGATAATTAACATACCATTGCCCTCCCCCTGTGAGGTTGACCAAGGCAAATATCACTACTAGACTTGGCTGAAATAAGTCAGGATAATATATCTCAACCAAAAGGGGCTGGAGTTGTATGTTTAAATCAATTACAAATGTCTTGCACAGGGAAAAGATATTTGTACTTGACCAATGGTCTTTCTAATCCTAACGGACCAAGAAGGAATGAAAATGGAGCAACTACATAGATGCCTTTTCCATCTGGGTCCTAATCCCATTTGGGAAGGTAGCATCAATTTTGTTTCTAACTCAGTCAGTCAATATTTCCCTATGCAACCAACTAAGAATGGTAATGATTGAGAAAAGGTTACTAAGACTTTTCATTATCAACATTCTTGAACCACACAAAAAATTGTGATACTGTGGATTTATCTTATACAGTACTGCAATATTTTGGTGTCTAGGTATAAGATGGTTTCTTCTATAAACTTTTTTGAATAGTAGCCATGTTTGTCTGTGTTTCAAGCATATCAGAGAATAAACAAAATGAAAACAAAAGTGTTGTAGCACTTTGAAGACTAACTGATATAGTTTAATGTTAGCTTTCATGGATCAAGTCCACTTCAAGACCCTGAAGTGGACTTGATCTATGAAAACTAACATCAAAATATAACAGTTAGTCTTCAAAGTGCTACAATGTTTTTGTTTTGTTTTGTTTATTCTCTGACATTCTATAAACTTGTTACAGTGGACATCTGTTGAGTCCAGAATAAATTCTTGTGAGCCTAGAGATCAAATCATCTATGAACCATAAGGAAATGTTTTCTAGATTAATATCTGAAGATGGAATGGTGGTAAAGTACTATTTCACCCCCATGATCAGAACCACCACAGATGAGGCCTCATCCTGAATTTTTACTTACATTGGTCAAAAACATGTTAAGTGCTCTATTACCAATATCTCTCAACTTGTTTCATTGCTGCAGGCTCACTAGTAATGCAAGGCAGTAGCCTGACTTCAAATAGGACGGTGGTGGCGAAACTATGGCATGAGTGCCAGAGATGGCACTTTCTGTGGGCATGGGTGCCCTTTCTGTGGGCACCCGTGTAGTCACCCCAGCACAGAGTTTGCCCCACTCCTCTGCCCAGCTGCCCAATAGGAGCACTTTCTCCTTCCCCCAGCACAGAGTTCGCCCAGCCCCTCTGCCCAGCAGCCCAATGGAAGTGTTTCCTTCCTCCCCTGTTGCTGTGTTGGCACTTTGCTATAAATAAGTGGAGTTTGGTTGCAGTTTGGGGACACAGCCTCTAAAAGGTTTGCCATCACTGGAATAGGGTGATTGGGAAAAACTATGAACTGTCAGAGTCATCTGTCTGTACAACAAAATGACAACTTGCAACTAAAATGCTACAGATGCCAGCTGAAAATTTCCAAAAGGTGCTCAAAAATCCCTTGTATCCCATTAGGCTCTAGAAAGAAATTATTGCAGGTTACAAATATTATTATTTTTTTTACAACAGTCCCATAATCCCCAATAGTGGCCATACTTAGATAAGGGAGCCTAAAACCTAGTCCAAAAAGTAACTTTTCTCAGCTCTGAATGTAATGATTCTCAGAAGAAAATAACTGCTCGCAGTCTAGAATTCTGTGCTGTAATGTCTAAGAAACAATGCTTGTAATAAATAAATTATTTTCAATTACGAGCCATGAGAATGAACAGAATATTCTTAAAACAAAATATTTGTCAAGATAGAGACTTAAATCTAGTTCCAAATAGTTCTGAAAATGGAGGTCTAGCTACCTTTGGCAACAGTCTTGTATGAATATTTCATAGAAAACCTTCATTTTCAGAAGCCTCAATGGCAACTGCAAATTGTGTGATAGCAGGATGCCCTGACCACTTTGGTTCATGGAAATGGAGTTTAATGCAAACAGATGTATATGCCCTGTATGCAATCCCATTGCTCCATGGTTGATCAACAGGCCACAACATTTGATTTTCCAAACTATTGGCTTCTGCCTGTGTAACCAAACTTCCATTTTCACAGAACCAAAATGATTAATTTTTTGAGTGGAAGATGCTACAGTCCTCAGTGAGTATGAGTCTTGGCTCAAGGATTCTAGAAATCATAGTTCAACACCATAATTTTACCAGGCTCTGATAGTTACCCTGAATCTTTCTTACTCTATGCAGCACTGGGAAGGCTACCAAAAATTTATCTCATGGAGCTATAAGTTTGCATATATGCAGTGGTGGGATGTCAACATTTTTACCACCCCACTGTGATGTCATCACAGTGTGGGTGGAGCTAATGTCATGACATCATGACATCATGGGCGGGGCCAAATAAAATAAAATAAAGTAAAATAAAAATAAGCACACACACACACACCTCAACCCACCCACCCACCCACCAACCCACAACACAAACCCGTAAATAAATTAAATACATTAAATAAATAAATAAAATAAAAATTACATTAAAATACACCCACCTACCCAAACACCCAAACACCAACCCCAAACATAAATCAATGGATGGATATGGTCATTGTACCAGTTCTCTAGGGTAATATGCCTTAATGTAAATGTAAAACAGCTGTACCTCCTTAAGGGTTCTCCAATTGGAACAGCAATTGGAACAGCACAGGTGTAGCTTATGGATGAGGTAACTCCAAGACTTTGCTTAAAAACCCCAAGCCAGGACGCCAGGCCTGCCGGCCGCCAGGCCTTTTTAGGAACTGTGGTAGTACATCAATATAAGTAAAGGTATTAAATACACATTAAAATACACTGTAGGCATGCATGCACACCAGTGAAAAGGTAAGCCCCGAAGGTGGTTCCCCCCCCAAAAAAAAAAAAAACTGCTACCGGTTCTCTGGGACACTGGGAAAAGTTGCTACCGGTTCTGGCAAACTAGTGTGAACCTGTTACACTCCATCACTGCATATATGTAAAGTGGCTATGGGAGGCAGGTTCTGAGCCCTGAGGACTATATGGTGAATGGAAGCAAAATGATGTCAAAGCATTGAGAATTTTCACCTGAAGTGCTCTACCTTTTTCTTCTTTAACCAGGAGGATGAGCATTTGTTTGGGAAGTAAAAACTGAATGATGTCAATGTAAAAGTAAAGGTCTCCCTTGCTTGAAAGCCAGTCATGTCTGGCTCTAGGGGGTGGTGCTCATATCCATTTACAGTCACTATCTGCATCTGCAGATGTTTCCATAGTCATGTGGCAGGCATGACAAGACACTGGAGTGCATGGAATGCTGCTATCTTCCCACCAAAGCAGTACCTATTTATCTATTTCAATTTCTTTCTTTCAAACTGCTAGGTTGGCAGGAGCTGGGGACAGAGATGAGAACTCACTCCATCATGCAGCACTCAGGTCTCAAACTGCTGACCTGTTGGCCTTCCAGTTGTCAGGTTCAGTGCCTTAACCACTAAGCCACTGCAGTCCCTAATCTATTTATACCTAATGTCAATGTACGTAGGTATAAATGGTTGCCATGAGTAAGTGGTTATGGCTGTGAGGCTAGGCTTGCATATACTATATGTGGAAAGAACCATCCCCATTGTTCGAGAAGATGTCGGTAACTATATCCCTCCATAGGTTGTTGGACTGCAACTCCCATTTGCTCTTTAGTCAGAACAACCCGTGATTAGTGACTCTGGGACTTTCAGTCTAAGAACATCTAGGCAGCCAATTATTTATAGTACAGGAAAACCTGTTTGGCTTTGCATTTTTGTAACTGGTTGTATTCACCCTCCTCCTTTGTCTTGATCTGATCGTTTGGGATTTTAATTTGGTCTCTATCAGGAGTTCTCAACCTTTTTAAGCCGAGGGGCTGGGTCACACTCCCTCAGACAGCATCAGGAGCCGGACAGCTATTTTGCCCTTCCTCTACCACATGGCACTTCCTGGAGTGGTGGAGGTAGTGGCCGGGGGGGGGGGGCACATGAAATGGTGCTGTAGGCTGCATGCAGCCTATGGGATACAGGTTGAGAATCCCTCCTCTATATCACTCCTTCAGTTCTGTTGGTATTTGCCAATACATTTTTTCTGTTTTCTTGACACTTCGTATTTATATTTGCAATTAGTCAGAGCTTTTATCAAATTACAGTATTTATGTTTGTTCTGTTGGACTGTGTAATACAATTTGGACATCATCTCACAGAGTGAAAAAGGGTGACTCAGCCATTCCATAAGACACGTGTAAGGAATGTTTGGCCTTCCTGATTTTTCAGACTAACACCCAACCCCCCAAGAATATTCAACTAGCACAGACAAGATTGGGAGTAGACAGGGAAAGGTAGAAGGTGTACATCTTGGATGAGTAGCATCTGAGGCTGACTGGGACTTGATGGAGAACAACTTATCCACAGTGAGAGATAGATAGAGAGTTGTCTTGATGATTACCAACCTATAGTGAGAGAGAGAGGTGGGTAATGGCCATGAATCATGGGGATTGTTCTCAGTAACAGTGAGAGCCAGAGATGCCCCAACTCTGTGTAAGAAGACAAAGTCCTGCACAATTTAATTGTATTGTTCTGTTGCAAAATGTGACACACATTATTTCATCCCTTCCTCCCTCCATTTCTCTCTCAGGAGCAAAATGTTCCATTCAGATGCCAGGTTTCCTCTCTTAAAACAAACAAACCAGTGGGCATTTAGTGGCTTCCCCAGGACAATGCTGTTGTTCTCCAAATCCTCAGGTGAAGAAAATTATTATAACAGGAAAGCCTAAAGTGTTGTTGTTGTTGTTGTTGTTGTTGTTGTTGTTGTTGTTGTTGTTGTTGTTGTTGTTGTTGTTGTTGTTGTTCTTTCAAACAAACTAGGTATGTGTGTTAATGACATTATTTCCTGAGGCCTATCTCCTCCCATTATCAACCAGCACCAGGGTACTCTGGCTGAGCCTTAAGCTGTTCACAGATGACCTGAGAGTGTCTGTCTGTTTGTGAGTGTTGGCACACATCCTTTCTGACCTGCTTTATGCATGTGTAAATTTTTCTGCTTCTTCCTGGTTTTGCCCACCATTGCTGCTGCTTCTTTTTCTGCCTTATCTGTATCTGTATCTGAATACTGGCAATCCTCTTGGTGATCAGCCATGAAGACTGTCCTGTGAATATAATGCTGTGGCCTTTCATCTCACTTCCACATCACAGCATGACACCCATACTACTGATCCAGTTCTGCAAGTCACTTTCTGGTCCTGAGCGCTTTTGGCATACAAAGTCCTCCTCAGTCCCAGGCCAGAAATGATGAAGCTGCTGCCCTCTATCAAGATAGATTCAAGTGGGATTTAATCCACTTAGGGACCATCACCCTTTCCTGTGGACTTTGCCACCCAAGCCATTTGTCTTCAGGTTTGTCAGGCTAGTTAACTGCTGCCTGACACTCAACATTGAGTCACTGGCAGTATGGTCCTAATCTATTACCATAGCAAGATAACCGGCTTGCAACCCATAATTGGCAACAACCAACTGGGGCCAGAGATGAATGACTAGGAGTCATGTCCTACACTGGCAATAGGAAGTAATGATTTAAATATTTATGTGTCTTCTTCTTCATCATCATCAACAACCTTTATTGGCATAACAAAATGGGCAGCAAAATGGATAAAATTGTAATACAAGCAAGTAAAGCCAGATCTTAAGCTTGAGATTTGACCACACGCAACCTAACGACAGCCGATAAAAATGTTGCTACCCCCTCAGTCACCTCTGGGTTCTGATTATTCAGTAAAAACAATAGCCTGGTCTGAAAACTTGGTCATCCTAGTTAGGAGAGGAGATAGTAGTTTGTCTCGGAACTTTTCATGCAATGGGCAACGTAACAAAATATGTGGAACAGATTCAATACAATTTGATTCTATGTGTCTTCCTGAAAACAAGCCCAGAAGACAAGAAAATATTAAGATACAAGCATAGAACAAGGGAGTTAAAGATTACAGCTACTCCAACTCCAACTTCTGTTTATTGACATGAATTCTGTGAACGTGTTACATTTTGGTTTTGCAATGTAACAAAAATCATGTACTTTTGACAAGCTGCAACACCAAAACTAAGGCACCCACGAAAATAACTGTTATGTCATTTGAAAGATTGTCTCAGCGACTTTAAGAATTGATAGAACCCAAAAGACAAAAATACAAAGTGATGGTGTCATCACTTTTGGAAGTAGCATCGGAAAAGTGATAGTTTTGCTAGGGGGAGTCGGTTATCGGGGGGGGGGGGGGGCGGCGGCAGAGAAAAAACAACCCAACCAATTCAGATGATCCAAAGTGCATTTGAAAGTGGAAATATTAACCTTTGTGCAGACACTTTAAGATTTGGAATTGTTTTAAATTTTTTATTTATACATTTTCAATAAAAGAAAACAATAAGAAAAACAAACATACAGTACAAAAAATTTTTTTCACAGGAATACTACATTTGATATATATTGATAGAAGAAAGAAGTAATAATACATTTTTCTACTTTTATATCACACTCTTCAATCAAAAATTCTAATACCTCTATTATCTCTACTGCACATATTCTTCATTGCTTAATTCACCTTTGTGCTATGTACAATGTCCAGGAAAGTTATAACCATTTACATTTTCCAAAAATTAATTTGTTCTGGTACAGGGTTGACTCCTTTCTTTTCCACAATCACATATTCTACAAATTTCCTCCAGATTCCCCAGAATCCATTTACTTGAACTATGCCTTTCTAAACATTTAATTCCCATGTCAGTTTATCATTAAGAGCTAATTCCCACAATTCCTTATACCAATCTTGTATGTTCAATGACACATTGCTTTTCCAATTTTTTGCTATACATTGTCTTGCTGCAGACAGCATCACAGCCATCAGCTCTTTACCATCGTTACTCATTTTATATTTATCCACATTTGTTAGTAGTGCTGTATCTGGTCCCAATTCTAACCATATATCCATTATATTTTCAATTTCCTTTTCAACCTTGCCCCAAAATTCTGACACCTCATTACAATTCCACCACATATGTACATATGTCCCAGTAGGATGCTTACACCTCCAGCATTTATTGCTTATTTCCTTATTTATTTGATGCAGTCTAATTGGGGTCAGATACCATCTCCAAAGCATCTTGAAATTATGTTCTTTTACTCTTACAGACATAGTTCTCATAATTCTTTTTTTCCATTTTCTATGCCAACTCTCTTACAAAATTGTCATATTCAAATCTTGTTCCCAATTATTCTTTAAAACTTCTTGTATTTTCCCTCATTTATTCATTATCTTATATATTTTACTAACTATCCCTTTAATTCCCATATTTCCTTTTCTTATTTTAACCAAAAGTTCTTCAAAGATTGTAAGTTGCCTATCTAAGCTGTTATAAGATAAGAATCTCTTATTCCAATTATTTATCTGGAGAGTCTGAAACCAATTTAATTTCAATTGTAGAAAAAGTGCCTTTCTTTTCTCCAAATCTTTACAAATCTTCAGCCAATCTTTTAACAGTGAAACTCCATTTTCTAATAATATTGCCTTAATATCACTATCTATTTTAATTGGGAAGTTATTAAAGTCTTCTAATTCTACAATTGGTGAAATCCCTGGAATAAGTTCTTCTCTTAGTCCTCTCCATTCTTCTATGGTTGTTTTTATCATCCTATTGGAATTGGATTTAAGAAAAATAATATATGAAACATTTACAAAAAACACCCAAACGAGGTCACAAAAATGCAAAAAAAAGAAGGGAAAACCAATTTAGAAACTGAATATGACAACTTCCCGAGGTGGATACAGTTCACATATAACATGTGGAAAAAAATGACGCTGAAGCAGGAATCTACAAAAAAGATTTTAAGGAAAAACGTGAGTCGTTAAAATGAAATTTCTGCAGGGGCGTGTTTGGCGGTAATCCAACAAAAAAAAAACCCAATTGACTGATCGAAGCGATCCAAAGTGTGCTTGAAAAAGGACAGAATAACTGAATAACCTTTCTTTTGACACTTATACAATTTAGATTGGACATCAGAAACGTTTTATTTTTGTTGTTCAGTCGCACAGTCAATTCTTTTGTGACCCCATGGACCACTGTCCGCCAGGCACTTCTGTCCTCCACCATCCTCCTCAACTCACT
Organism: Furcifer pardalis; assembly: GCA_030440675.1. NCBI lineage: Eukaryota > Metazoa > Chordata > Lepidosauria > Squamata > Chamaeleonidae > Furcifer > Furcifer pardalis. Next base: position 81,548,974 of record CP126892.1, read on the forward strand.
CAGCTCTGTGCCCATTGTCTCTACAATACCATCTAGCCATCTCATTTTTGGCCACCCCCTTCTTCTTTTGCCCTCTACCTTTCCCAGCATCAAGGTTTTCTCAAGCGAATCCTCTCTTCTCATTTGATGTCCAAAGTACCTTAGCTTCATCTTCACTATTTGACCTTCTAAGGAGCAGTCAGGTTTGATTTCTTCTAAGATTGATCTATTTGTTCTTCTTGCTGTCCAGGGGACTCTCAAAACTCTCCTCCAACACCACATTTCAAAGGCATCTATTCTTTTGCGCTCAGCTTTCCTTATGGTCCAGCTCTCACAACCATACATTGCCACAGGGAATACCATTGCTTTGACTATACGAATTTTTGTTTGCAATGTGATGTCTCTACTTTTCACTATGCTCCACAGGTTTCTCATCACTTGCCTCCCAAGAATCAGTCGCCTTTTTTATTTCATGGCTGCAATCACCATCTGCAGTGAGCTTTGATCCTAAGAAAGTAAAACCTGTCACTACTTCTACTTCTTCCTCATCTATTTTCCAGGGATTGATAGGGCCTGTTGCCATTATCTTGGTTTTCTTTATACAGTAATACCCCGGATAACATTATGACTTGGTTCCACAAGTAATGACGTTACCCGATTTTTAGCGTTGTCCAAAAAAAGCTCTGACTTCAGGGACAAACCACTTTAAAGGCAGGCAGGGAAAGAAAGAGCCCCGATTGGGTCTCTCGGTCTCTCTTTTCCTCCCTGCCTTTAAAGCCACCCCCACCCTTTCCCCGACCCTACTGCAGTCGCAGAGACCGCTGCGGGTGGGGGGTGGATTGGGTAGCTTGTGTTATTACTGTATTGAGTCTCAAGCCAGCTTTTTCACTTTCTTCTTTCAACCTAATCAGGAGCTTTTTAAAGTCCTCCTCACTTTCTGCCATTAGGGTGGTATCATCTGCATATCTCAAATTGTTGATGTTTCTCCCAACAATTTATATGAAGGTTTAAAAACAAAAACCGGCAAGTGCTTGTGACTGTAAATCCTCTTCCTCTCTCTCTCCTCTCCCTCTTTTTTTTCTTTTCTGATCCCCCTGCATTGGCTGTCCCCACCTCCTTCCATCATCCCCAGTCACCAAGTTTGTAAGGTATGTTCCGAGTGCTGGTGCTGGGTGAGGAGCACCCGAGTGTGTGTGCGCGCAAATAAGTGCAAGTGGAGTGAGTCGGATGGGAGGGAGAGAGAGAGAAGCAACCACTGGAAGGGAGAGAAGAGAGGTAAGGCTGGCGTGGGGGTGGGAGGGCTCAAAAACAGGCCAATGCATTTAAAGGGAGAAACCCACCCATTTTCACCTCTGATCTTCTCTTCCTTCCTCCACTTCCGCCCTCGTGGAACCACTTCAGAGGGAAGGTAAACAGCATTCGGTGTTGAGGCATGCCTGCCACATGTCCACATTAACATCTGCAGACACAGACAGCACTGGCTCTTTGGCTAATAAACATAGATGAGCACTGAAACCATAGAGTCAGATACTACTGGCTTTTGAGCAGGGTCGACCTTTACCTTTATTCCAATGTTAGTTGCCTCACTCCCCAAAAAAATGTTGCAGGTAGAGTCAGAAGAGTAGCGTGCCTTGGCGGGGCCCCGTATAAAAATTTGTTTGGGGGCCCTTAGGAAGGGTAAAGATTTGTTTTGCTTTCGCATGTTGGGGGGCCCCGTGGCCCGGGGGCCCCGTATAATTGATACGGCAGATACGGCGGTAGCTACGCCTCTGGGTAGAGTCTAAGGATACTACAATCAGGGATTTATTTTGTGAATTTGATTTGCTACATGGGTGAAAAGAACATGATTGTTGGTCTTCGTTTGTGAAATTGACTCATTTCGTCAATTTCAATGTCCTTCACCGGTTTACCACATCGAATTCATGAACTAAATCCCTGACGGTAGTGTCCTTAGACACTACCTGCCACACTTTTTAAAACAATCTTGTTACAATTTGGTGGGGAGTAACTTTAAAAGGGATTCTTTATTCCCATTGCGAATGTACAGAACCCCAGTTCAGACTGTACTGAAATAAAGGACACATTTATAGGGCCTGACTTGCTTTGTGCTCTTTTAGTGAGACTCCAGTCTGATTCTTGTCCAACTCACTGACATGATTTGTATGTGTCTTGATCTATGCAGGGTGGGGGGAGATGCCACCAATGGGGAGATGCAAAAAGCTGTGATCCGACCTGGGCAGCACTGTGTTTGAGGCATGAGGTTAATTTTATTTAAATGCATGCACCTTCTCAGCTACAAGGCCCAACCACCTCCAAAGGTGACTAGGACTAGGATAGGATTTCTCAACCTTGGGCCCCCAGGTATTCTTGGTCTCCAATTCACAGAAGGTATGCTGACTTGGGCTTTGAGTAACTGAATTCCAAGAACACCTGGAGGCCCAAGGTTGGAAAAAACCTGGCCTGGGACATGAAGAATGCATTGTTTCTTTGCTGGCCATTTCCCTCTACTCTCTGGATGTGTGGGTACTGTTCTGGCCCAGAGTTTCTGAACCTTGGACCTCTGGATGTTCTTCGACTTCCGTTACCTGAAGTCCATGTCCTACTGATCAGGGATCCTGGGAACTGAAGTCCAAGAACACCTCGGGTCCCAAGGCTGAGAAAACCTACTCTAGCCTCATCCAAAATAAGGTATGCCCTCTCCCCAGAGCCTTCTTCTTCTTCTTCTTCTTCTTCTTCTTCTTCTTCTTCTTCTTCTTCTTCTTCTTCTTCTTCTTCTTCTTCTTCTTCTTCTTCTTCTTCTTCTTCTTCTTCTTCTTCTTCTTCTTCTTCTTCTTCTTCTTCTTCTTCTTCTTCTATTTCTATTTCTATTTCTATTTCTATTTCTATTTCTATTTCTATTTCTATTTCTATTTCTATTTCTTCTCTTCTTCCTCCACAACAAAAACATTATTTAGGTGCCAGGTGTTTTTACTAACCTAAGTGTTCAAAAATCACTGTGAAGAAATTATGTTCCTTCCCTCCTTTTACTCTTAACTGAGACCTGTGGATAACAGCACCCTTATCTCAGTTTGTCTTGTATGAAATACAATTTCTACCTTTAATTATTTGATAAAATCATAGCAGATGGATTAGCTACATGAAAAACCAGTGGATGGTTTTTCTTCTTGTTGTTGTTTTATTCTCAAAGAATGTGAAAGTGAAGAATAAGAATGTTGGTGGTGGGAGACTTTAATTCCAAATTAATAGCCCTGTTACTCTGATTGCAGTCCACCCATCCACCACCACCACCACCACCACCACCAGAAAAAAGGAATTTGAAAAGAGAAAGAAACCCCCATGAGAATAGAGCTGCAATGGCATGTATGTTTTTTTGGGTACAAACTGTGGCAAACTAGAGTCAATATTGGTCTTCTAAGACTTCTAGATTGGCAGATGCTGAGATGCCACCTGCCACCTGCCACCTTCTATGAGATTAGGAATAATCATTACAGTACTTGGAAAAAGGGATGGAGCCTAGACTTGAATTGCAATCAACTTCAATTAGCATGACAAAATCAAAAGACCTGCTTCTTGTGGATGAAAAGTGAAAGGACTGTGTTGTTCAAATTGATCATTCGAGACTTCTGCTTTTTTTGCACTCCATTTGAAAGTATGTGGATGCAGACTGTCACAAGCAGTTCAGAAACTGCTTGGGTCTCTTCCCACCCCATAAAAGCCCTAGTGAGCACAGGTGAGGTTTACAGGTGAGCAAGCATGCATCCCGACTGGGTGGCAGAAATGGAATTGTCCTCACACCAGTTCTGGAGACAAAGATCTATGACAGGCCTGCATGTGTGGAACACATCTTCAGTGAGGTAAGGTTTGGCATGAATCTGAGGAGAGAGATTTGTTTTTCCCTAGTTAGTGAACTAAGAGAAGGGAAGGGATTCACCCAAAATTTTAGGGCAATTGAGTTGACTCTCAGCTCAGAAGTTTCTCCTCCTCCTCCTTCTCCTCCTCCTCCTCCACCCCTTTGGGTGTTGGGGGAGATGCAAAGTTCTTGTTCCTGCCCTTCTAGTCGCCTTATCTTGTGATGTTTCTTTGATGTTACATTTCCACTTTCCTCTGGGTCTGCTTCGCTCCCTGTCCTCCTCCTCTTTCCACACAGGCCTTCTTAGATGGTATAGAATTCCAAGACATTCTCTCCAAATGGCCCAACCACTTTACCTGTTGTCTCTTAAGATGGGTTCGGTTCCAATTCTTTCCCTCAGTGGCTGGTGCCTGGAAATAAACCCCAACGAAGACCCCAGAAGTCTCAAGTGCACTTCTGGTCTACTCCGCTCTCCTGCCCAGCTCTCCTTGTCTCTCCGTTGGCCAAGATGATTGGCGCGCGCGCCGTGGGCCAATGCTGGCCAAAGAGGGAGGGGCCCCACAGAAGAGGGAAGCCGAGGGAGGGGGAGAGGCAGGGCACAATAGCCAGCCTATCGACTCGAGCAGCCCTGAGGGTGGGTTGCCAGAAGCCTATAAAGGTGGCTTCGGCAGCTGATCTTCTTGCCTGGCATTCCCGAGGCAAGGAGAGCGCATAGACGTGAGCGGTTCCTCCAAAGGCGTTGTAGGTTCGATTCCCGGCCGGAGGAGAAGCGGGGATTGGCGGCTTTTTCCCTTGTTGTGGCGGAGAAGCCTGGATCGGGGCCGTGGGTGGCTGCAGGACCTGACCATGACTTCGATCCCCGCGGCCAACGTGAGCGAGGTGGCCGCGGCTCCCGGGGCCCCTTGGAACGAGAGCGGGTCCCCGGCGGGCGGCAACTGGTCCCTGTCCCGCGGCGCCAACTTCTCCAACCAGTTCGCGCAGCCCTCGTGGGGGATCGCGCTCTGGTCCTTGGCGTACGGCGTGGTGGTGGCCGTGGCCGTCTTCGGCAACCTGGTGGTGATCTGGATCATCCTGGCTCACAAGCGCATGAGGACGGTGACCAACTATTTCCTGGTCAACTTGGCTTTCTCCGACGCCTCGGTCGCCGCCTTCAACACCCTGGTCAACTTCATCTACGCCCTCCATGGCGAGTGGTACTTCGGCGAAGCCTACTGCCGCTTCCAGAACTTCTTCCCCATCACCGCCGTCTTTGCCAGCATCTACTCCATGACCGTCATCGCTGTCGACCGGTGAGCGCGTGTGCGTGTGGGGTGTGTGTGTGAGACGACGCGCGCCTGGGGATGATGGGTGTGGCAACCCTCCGGAGACAAGCGGAGGTTGTGCACCCTCTGGGTTGATCCATTTCTCTTCCCTCTCTTCCCACCCCCCATTCTTTTTCCCTTGGAGGAAAATTAATTTACTATAATCTTCATTAGGAAGTGTATTCCCCCTCAAAAGTAACTACTACAAGTTCCTTGCATATCGAACGGACTTCTTCTTTCGTGTCTAGGTCAGACTTTAACCTGCCAAAACGAAGCCACTTTTTAAGGAATTCATTCTGTAGGTCCTTTCGCCTGATCTAGTGTGAGAAAGATTAGCAGACCCAACCAGGTTGCCATTGCCAAGGGTATGCCCGATTGTGGTTCAAAAATACCACAATCATGAGGAGGCTCCTTCTGTGTATCCCATCAAACAGGTTGAAAGTATATACCTTGTCATAACCGTATGTCTGGACTTCCTTGGCAAAGAATGAGAAACGACCATTGCTAAATTACCCTTGGCTCAGTCTCAGGTTCTTTTTTAACTGCTGTGCATTTCTAGAGGGACCTAAAGCAAAGCTTGACTGAGTTTTCACTTCTAGCCCTTGGCATTCAGAAAGATATTGTGCCACTCTCAATCCATTGAGGTTTTATTGAAGGAACATGCTTATTAGCCATGTCCTTATAAAGTTATCTAGCTATTTCTCTTCTCCCCTCCCCCCATCATTCTTAATGTGCTCCCCCACCACCACCATCCTGCACTAGCCCAGCAATTAGTTTTCTTCCAAGCTCCTGCCTTTCCTTGTCTATTCATTAGCCTTTCAATGCCCCTCAGCATGTTCTCTGGCCAGCTTCTTCTCAGGTGTCAGAGTGTCCATACATATCTGTGAAAGGAGAAAAGAGTAATTGAAATTTCCCTCTCTTTTCTTTGTTTTATTTGGCATAGAAGATCCATCTCATCATGGAAGCAATGGGAGGGGGAGGTGTTGTTTAAAATTGTTTTGTTTTCTCTTTAGCTGTAGTATTAGACATCATTTGCCAACTCTTGCCTTCTTACATTGCATTCCTTCATTATTGTGGTCCAGATTAATTTCATCTGCTACCCCAGTGGGACTGCGGTGACTCAAGTGGTTAAGACACAAACTTGACGACTGGAAGGTTGACAGGTCAGCAGTTCGAGACCCAGGTACTGCAGGACGGAATGAGCTCCCGTCTCTGCCCCAGCTCCTGCCAACCTAACAGTTTGAAAACAATACATTGCAAGTAGATAAATAGGGACCACTTTGGTGGGAAGGTAACAGTGTTCCATGTTGAGGCATGCATGCCACATGTCCATGGAAATGTCTGCAGACACTGACACTTTGGCTGTAAACAGAGATGAGCACTGAATCCTAGAGTCAAATACAACTGGCTTTCGAGCAAGGGCTACCTTTACCTTACCCCAGTTCCTGTTGGATTGAGTATGATGTGTGCCCATCAGGGGGAAGTATGGCATGTTTACCTACTGTAGCATCTCAGTCTCTCACCTGGGTATATTAGAAATTCTGAGAGTTTAACGTCTCTTGATGAGTTATACTCCATCCTACTGTTCATTTGGCTTCGATGGACTTCCTGTACTGAACCTTAAGTGTCTACAACTAATGTTTTCAGACAAGGCTTTTATTTTGTCATGACCGTATCTCATTAAATAACTTTTTATGGTACGTCCCTAGAGCACGATTTGAACACTCCTGTCTTCTTTTCCATCACCATAGAAAATCCATTAAAGGAGTTAATTCATTGGGAGGCAGCTACATTTCTTTGTCGCAGCACAACCAACACCCAAGCAAGTTTTGCTTGGCAAAAGCTTGGGGAGGCTGCTGCCCACATCATCCGGTTACATACATACATACCTGCAAATGTGGTGTGCAGAAGATGCAAAAGGTGCAAGCAAGTGATGATACAGTCAAACCTCACATAAAGAGCACCTTGCTTAAAGAGTAACTCGCTTAAAGAGCAGAATTTTCTCTGAATGTTCACTTCACTTAACAAATAAAACCAACCAAAAACTCACTTAACAAATAAATAGGGGTTCGCAATCCCCGCCCCCCTGCACACACACACAAGTGGTCATTTACAATGGTGTTTCACTTAAAGAGCAAACTCACTTAAAGAGCAATCCTGTGGAACGCATTATGCTCTTTAAGCGAGGTACAACTGTACTAGGAATGATCACTTAACAGACATTAAAAGGTGACAAAGAGATCCTGGGATAGACAAGGAGGGAGAAGCATAACACCTGCATGGTGTCCATAGGAGCTTCCTGCTGGAAACAGCTTGTGTGTCTTCGTTTACAAATGAAACGTAAAAATGGAGATGAGACATTTGAGTAGAGACAAATGACAAACAACCTAGAAGCATGTGCTGGATTTGTTTTTGGCTTCTCCTTCAGAAATACAATCGATCCATTTTGTCAAATGTGAGAGTTACAAACCTTCTTCCTTCAAAAATGTTCCACCCCTTGTTATCTTCATTCATTCATGTCTCTATAACTGCCCATGTTGTTATTCCAGATTCAAATAGTTCTCGTTCTCCCCTTCTCCTCTTTTCTAGTCTTTGCTGCTGCTTTGCACCCTCTTGCCCAGTTAGCCAGGAGGTCTTCTCCCCCTTCCTGCCTCCATGACTACCAGCACTATGTACCTCACCTCCTTGTCAGCCTCCCACTTTCAATTCTGCATGGGGAAAGAGAAACCAAAAAGAAACCAAAGGAGACACCCAATTTCATGGTAAATGAAAGGAGTGGAGTACAAGCATATCTCTACACAAGAAATGTCATCAAAGCAGTGTACTGTGGAATTTATGAAGAATACATCACCATCCCTTGTTCTTAGTTGTTAGATACACTGTTTTGTTAACTTTGAGATGAGAGGAGTTTGGAACCTCCGAATTGGATATGGCTTCCCCAAATGTGGATGTGTAAATAAGCTGGTTCAGTCAGTAATGAGGAGACACATTCTATGCCCACCCAGAGATAGATACTTTTTATTGCTTTAGGGATGGTCTAGGCATGCACTTTCTCATAAACTGATGTTTTCTGTGATGGAGGACAGGCTCCTATTATTTCAGAGATTAGAAGGAGCCCTGGGATATATTTCTGTAAATAAATCTTAAAACGTTTGACTACAACTGAAGTTTCAAACCTTTGCCTGGTGCTTAGATACCAGCAAGGATTCACTAGATGATACATTTTACATGTTTTTAGAAAATGTGTTTTCTCAAGTGCTAACTGACATCTATTTGATCAAGTACAACACCATCGCATGTGATTTTCCTCACCATGCTATCTTGCATTTAGTGTGGTTTGTTTCATAATGATTCATTCTCTTTTACACTTATATGTCACTCCATATATGTGGTAGATAAGGGTAAGCATTATATTGTTAGTTCACAAGATAATTATCCAGTCTACAGTTTGCCTCCAACAAGCTGGTTATTCATTTTACTAATCTCAGAAAGATGGCAATGCTGACTGTTAGGACATTTTTCATTTGGGGGTATTGTACAAAGATTGCTGCCCAATGGAATAGTATAACTATAAGGCCCTCCATGTGTTTTGAACACAGGTGTTCATAATAGAGCCTCAAACTGATGGCCAGGCTGTGCATGCCTTGTCCATGTGCTCATGTAACAGCCCAGCTGTGGCTGATTAGAGAATCTGCCCAGCAACACTAGGTTATAACTGTGGCCCTCTGGGAAGGGTCTATGGAGGAGGTTACCATTCTGTGAGGAAGCTATTATTCAGAGGAGGTTATTATTCTGAGGAGGTTACCATTCTGGAGGAGGCCATTATTCAGAGGAGGCTGTCATACTGATGAGGCTGTCTTACTGAAGACTAGGACTGAGCTACTGAGAGAAAGTCTACAGACAGAGACTGCTGGATGAGGGTCTGCTGTTGTTGAGAGCTTCTTCAACTGAGAAGAACTGCTCAAGAATAACAGGACTCTAAGCATGCTCCTGGGATTGGAGCCAACAGAGGACTCCAAGCTGTCTACCTACTGTGGGGCTTGGAGAGAGAGAGACTGTTGTATATAGTCCTGTGTATGTCTGTCTTCCCCTTACTGTAAGTAAAGCGCACCTTTCCACTGAAGGCATATGTGTGTGTGTTATTGCACTAAGGCTTTCGCTGCGTAAGAGCTTAAAAGTGCTACTCTGCTATCGAGCCACACATATCGCTAGGGGAATCCCTGATACTGACTCAACCTTGTGCCTGTCAGGATCACAATCAGATTGTGAGCAAAGTTTTGATTGCAGTACTTCAGTTTAACCACTATGGTACAGAGGCTCTAGTCCAGGGGTTCACAACCTACGGCCTGCAGGCCAGACCCAACCCACAGCACCATTTCATGTGGCCTGCCACCCTTGCTCCTGCCACTGGATGGAGCAGCAGAAACAGCAGAAAATGCACTGCCCCTGCCAGAAGCGACGAAAACAGCTGAAATTGCACTGTAAATGCACCCGCAGCTGTCGTAAACATGTTTACGACAGCCACATACATGTTTTACAGCAGCATTTATAGTGGGGGGAACCACGTGTCCGGCCCACTCAGCTGTCTGAGTGGACGTGGTCTGGCCCACATCTGGAAAAGGTTGAGAACCACTGCTGTAGTCTACACATGTAATCACTGGGAGAGAAACATGGACATAATTTGTAAGTTTTGTTTCTGAGAAGATCCCAGTTTAAGAGTGGGAATGGGCTGACCCCATTTGTTGTAATCTCTGATTTGACACTAAAATAACCTAGTCCATTTACTATCTCACAGCCTAACACATCTTCCAGGAGTGTTGCATTTATAAAAGAGATGGGCACTTATTTTGCCCTGGGTACATTGAAGAAAGAGTGAGATAAACATGTCTACCTGATAGCTGTAAATTAAGCACACCTTTTCATCTACAGTATTTCTTTCTCAATCAATGGACAGCATAGGGTGTTCTTACATTCATGTCCTACTGGTGTGCTTCCTACAAGGCTTAGAGAGGTTGTCAGTTTGATTCAGTCCTATTATCCCTGCCTTCTTACATCACTAGGAGAAAATAGCCCTATTTATTTATTACCTGAGCTGGGTTCTCCCTCATGTGGAGAGGATTACCTGTCCATCTTCAGACCTTCAGTGATGATGAAATGAGAGACATTGGCATGCTCCTTTTTTTTTTATTATTATACTTGAATTTCCTGTCAATATGTAGGATGCCACATGCTCTAGAATGGACTGAATAAGACTTGTGGATTCCAGAGTATGAAGAAATATCGCATTCAGTCTTCTTACTGCATGCTATCTGACCATAGTGAGGAATGCGTTCTTCTTCAGTCGTTGTTGAGCTACAACTTTAATTGCCACTCATTGTCCTTCTTTACATTTATTATCTTGGGAGGTTTGTTTGTTTCCAGAGGGTCTGAAATGATAGGCAAGAGTGAACTACAGTATGTAGATTGTGAGCTGCTGGTCTTGTATTGAAATTCTAGTTCTATTAATTTTTTGAAGTTGTTTGCCATTTGTTTTAATTCTTTTAAGATTTGGTAAAAATACTTTGCATTTTTCCTGCAGTTTTTTAGAGATTGCTTTTGTCTGAAGAAAACACTCTGAATACACTTCATATTTCAAATAACATTTACTTTAGCTGCATCATGAGTTATATATTGCAGGGTGTCTTTATGATTTGGTATTTATGGTTACTAAAGGTATTCAGTTAATGTCTTACAGTGAGATTGTACACTAAGCTCTCCCAGTGGCTTAGTGGCTAAGGCGCAGAGCTGGAGACTGGATGGGTTTTGATACTGAGAGGTGCACTTGAGGACATGAAAGGAGGCTCATTGAGGTGTCCCCTTAAAAAAAATCCTTTCAACTCAGAGTAATCTCTGACATGAAAACATGCACTGAGATTGTAAGAACAGATTTATGACTACAGGTTATCTAAGCCCTAAGTTAGATTTTTGAATGGTTGAGATCTTAACACAGCCTTAGTGGATGAATTAGACCACTAGATCTAAACCAGGAGTTCTCAGCCTTTTTAAGCCAGGGGCTGGGTCATGCTCCCTCAGACAGCATCGAGGGCCGGACAGCCATTTTGCCCTTCCTCCACTACATGGCACTTCCTGGTGTGGTGGAGGTGGTGGTGGGGCATATGAAAAGGTGACATGGGGTGCATTCAGCCCACAGGCTGCAGGTTGAGAATCCCTGATCTAAACCATTCAGGCAAATGTGGGGAAGAAGGTGTGTGATACTCAGAATGCATTCGGCCAATAAGCTCAGACACAAATTCCAAAAAAGTAATCAAGGCAGTACATCTTTGTATGCTGACAAAATTAAAGCAATGAGAGAGGAAGAAGAAAGTGTTGGAGGCGAAATATTGTTCAGTTTCAAAAAGATGTGAGCTTTTCTGGACCAAAATCCACTTCTTCATGTCCACTGGCTGGCAAAACATCTGTGTTTCCTGTTTCTGGCAGACCAAGGTGGGAAAGAACCTACGACGAGATTTGCAAACATTTCTCTTTAGTAGCTAGAACTGATTCATTGTTCACAAGGGATTAGCAGGCGAATGTCTGTTTCACAAGACGGCCAGATATGCCCATGGAAGTCGTTATTTATTATTGCTACGTGTATCCAACTTGATCACATTTGAAAGGGTAACAGCCAGAGCTAGGTGACAGAGTGTGCTTCTCTCAAGGGCTGTGCACTGTAAGTGAAGTGCACAAACAGAAAACACCGCATTTTGTGCTCAACAGGATTACATTTGGGTGGGAGGGGTTATTTCACCAACAAACTTTTAGTATTAGGGTGCTGCGGTGGGTTAGTGGTTAAGAGGTTGAGCATGATGACCAGAAGGTTGTCAGATCACCAGTTTGAGATGCGCGCCCTGCATGACAGAATGAGTTTCCATCTCTGACCCAGCTCCTGCCAACCTAGCAGTTTGAAAGCAAGAAATTGCAGCTTGATAAATAGGTACCACTTTGGCAGGAAAGCACATTTCATGTGCTGTGTCTGGTCATGTCTACCACATGACCACAGAAAGGTCTGCGGACATAGACAGAGCTGGCTCTTTGGCAATAAACGGAGATGACCACTGCTCCCTAGACTTGGACACAAGTGGCTTTCAAACAAGGGAGATCTTTACCTTTTACTATATGAGATAGTTTTTTCCCCTTATAGTGTAACCCCTTGATGGATTTTCTTGTGTTTGACATGTATTCCATATTGTGAACCATAGAGCAGATATTATCTTTCTATAGGTTTTTAAGCCATTCTGGATTTTTTCTCTCCTCCCAATCCATGCTGATATAACTCCCCACTCCCCCCAGTAGCAACAATTAAAATCTAGACACCCTGCTTGGCACATCACAATCAACCTACAGAATAACCATTTTAATATCTCAGATGCCTGGATGGAACTTTGGCAACATCTATCTCCGATTCCCCACCATTACATAATCAAGAATCCCTGCGAATGGCCAGCTGGATTTTCCCTTCCAAGACGGCAGTGGAGGATGCTGAACAGAGTGAGGACTGGCTGTGGTAGATGTGAACCCACTTTGTTCACATGGGGATGGAAGTCCCCTCCCCAATGTGACTGTGGAGAAGAAGACCAAACCATGGACCGCATTATATTTAGGTATCCTTTACGTGTGTTTGGAGCCACAGATAGAGCCCTTCAATGGCTTTCAGACCTGGATGTGGAACTCTAGCTGAGAACTTGAGACAGACAATTTGTGCTTACTGTATAAAGGTAAAGGTAAAGGTTTCCCTTGCTCAAAAGCCAGTCATATCCGACTCTAGGGTTCAGTGATCATCTCTGTTTCAAAGCCGAAGAGCCAGCGCTGTCTGCTTCTGCGGACATTTCTGTGGTCATGTGGCAGGCATGACTAGACACCGGAGTGCATCAAACACTGTTACCTTCCCACCAAAATAGTCCCTATTTATCTACTTGCGATTTCTTGCTTTCAAACTGCTAGGTTGGCAGGAGCTGGGACAAAGACAGGTGCTCATTCCATCCTGCATTACTCGGGAATCGAACTATTGACCTTCCGCCTTCCAGTCAGTGTCCCTCATTTTTGTTTCCAGGGTATGTACTCTGTGGAGTACAAGGATGAGGGAACCACATGCAAATGCCATGCATATATGCCAACTTATTACCTCATAGTGGAAGAAGGGTAGAATACACACATATATAGCAAGTGAACAAATCAATTGCTTTTTATGCTCCTCTAACACAGTGGCTGGCTGGATAGCTCAATGGTTTAGGTATCTGGCTGTGAAGCCAGATGTTGGGAGTTCAATTCCCCACTGTGCCTCCTGAGAGAGGAAACAGCCTGTACCATCATAGGCAAGCTACATAGTTTCAGAAGGGAGTGATGAACCACTTCTATATATTTCTCTACCTAGAAAACCCTGGAAAGGTTGGCCAAGAGCTCAAAGTGACTTGTCAGCATATTATTATTATTGTTGTTGTTGTTGTTGTTGTTTGTTTGTTTGTTTGTTCAGATTTATATTGCCACCCACTCGCCGAGGTGACTCAGGGCGACTTACAGTCAAAATAGCAACAGTACAATCAAAATTATAAAATATAACCTCACAAAATACAAAGTACAACCAAAGCAGAACACAGACTAACTCCCCTCAGGCTGTTGTTGTTGGCCCAGAGGAGTGGGCAAGGACCTCAGCCACCTGCCAGGCCATGGAGTCTTCTCCCTCAGGCTGTTGTTGTGGCCCAGAGGAGAGGGTGATGTTGTTGTTGGTGGCGGTGGCGGTGGCGGTGGCGGTGGCGGTGGCGGTGGCGGTGGAATTAACACAACTATAGCAGTATGATCATTGAAAGTGGAAAGATTAGTTTATAAAGTCCCAGAAGGCACCGCCTAAAAGCATGTGATGCAGACACCTTGCTGATACTAAGCAAGTTTGGGTTTTGTCAGCTCTCCACTAAAGTTCGGCCACCTCCGAATCCAAAGTACACTACTTATTCAGTATTCTTTAAATCAGAGATGGAGAACCTGTCAGCCTTCAGCTGCTGCTGAAAAACAACTCCCATGAATCCAATAACTGGCCGTGCTGGCTACAGCTGATGTGAGCTAGAATACACCATTTGGAGGGCAACAAATTCACCACCTTTGACTCCCTGTCATATCTACTACAGTTGTATCTCACTTTAATTGAGTTTGCTCTTTAAGCGAAACACCATTGTAGGTGACCAATTGTGACTTCTGGTGGTGGTGGGGATTGAAAACCCTGATTTATTTGTTAAGCAAGTTTTTGGTTGGTTTTATTTGTTAAGCGAAGTGAACATTAAGAGAAAATTCTGCTCTTTAAGCGAGTTACTCTTTAAGCGAGGTGCTCTTTATGTGAGGTTTGACTGTACCTGTCTTTTCAGTGTATTTTGTGAGAAATTATATTCCACATAACTGAAGAGAAAGTTGTGGGTATCTTGTTGCATTTTTGTCATTCTCTGTGGGACACAGAAATTTGCAACACTTTTTTTTGGAGGGGGGGGGGAAATGTTTCCTGGTTTTCCCCTGAGAATTTCCAGAGCACAAAATGGCTCAGTTGATCCTTGCCATATTTTCAATATTATTCTAATGTTATACTTTTCTGATATTACATAAACAGCAAGGTCTTATGATTCACTTGGGTGCTATTTCTTCTTCTTCTGTGAGTCATTTCTTAGCCCTCTGCTGCTTGTACACAGAGATCAGACATCAGATTTGCCATACTGAAAACTTCCTTTCCTTGTGGAATGATTGGCTCCAGTCAAAAGAAAACATTAGTACCCTCTTCTAAGGGGATAAGCAAAGTCCAAATTCAATGGTATATCTGATCTTGCCTTACTCGTTGCAAGAAAAATCCCAAATATAAGAGTGATTAAGCAGTGAAAAAACCCACCAAGAGGACACAGTAGCAAGAGAGCTCTCTCTACAGCAGGAATTCCCAACCTTTTCAAGCCGGGGGCCAGGTCACGCTCTCTGTCAGCTTCAAGGGCCAGAAGGCCATTTTACACTTCCTACACAATGGGTGTGACCATTTTGTCCCACCAGCTTCAAGGGGTGTCCATTTTGTTTCTCAAATGCCCTTGGAGGGATGGGGGCCACATGAAATAGCACTGTGAGCCAGATCTAGCCCACAGGCCTTAGGTTGGGAACCCCTGCTCTACAATCTGATGGACCATTGTACTGATGGCATAGTCATAAACTGGTATTTGACTACAACTTCACAAATTAGCAAGGCCCCAATTAGTATGGTCAATCTGAGAAGCTTTTTCCAATATCATCTGTAAGAAATCCTTTTAACTCTTCTTCTCTTCTTTGCTTCCCCTTTTACCTCATTGGGTGTCAAGGGAGAGTCAGGCTTCTTGCTCTGGCATTTCTAGCAACTTCCACTGAGGTTATTTGGTGCACCTGTACCGTGGTGACCAACTTTCATTTATGTTTTGTTGTAAGTGTCCATGTTTGGCACTGATAACATAAGGTGGGAATGAACATGCTTTGTACAAGGACTCTCTTTGTGCTGGACAGTATTGCCTTGTGTTGTAAGAGCGAAGCTCAACTGTCTCAATGTTTGGTTTTCCTTCCTGCAAGGTGAGTTATTTTGTGTCACTTGTGAGCCCTGCTAGATCTGACTTCCTGACAGTGTAGGGATAAAATGAATAATTCACCACCCCTTAAATTGTCAAAAATGAAACTGGGAGCAGCTAGCAGCCAATCTCAGTTGTTGGGAAAGGAACAATTTGCAGTGTTAAATCATACAAAGGGGCCCCATTTGAAAGAACAAATGAAAAGGCTTCCAAGAGCAGGAATTTACTCTTCCATTCCTTCCTTTTTTGCCAGGAAAACTGAAATCAATGAACTGCTGAGGATTGTATGTGGCCTCACAGCTGCATTTGCCATCCCAAGGGTTTGAAACATCAGCAAGAATGGAGAATTTAGCAAATATCCTTTATATTCTTAATATGTACTAAAATCATGTTAGTTGGGGACATCTGGGAGTTTTAATCCTCCTCCCCCTCCTCCTGCTGCAGTATCCTAATCTGAATATAGGCGATCATCATGGCAGTCATCCATGAAGACTGTCCTGAGCAGGGTCGTAGCCAAGATTGGGGGGGGGGGTGAAAACTTTTCAAGAGGGACAAAAATTTTCAGGAGGGACAAAAATTTTCAGGAGGGGCAGCAATGTCACACTCACATATATAACATAGGCATCATGGGGTGAGGGACAGGAAACGAGCTCAGGAGGGTTTTTGCTCTGCCCAAGGGGTGGAGGCTGGCTACCGTCCTGGTCTTGAGAATATAATGCAGTGGCCTTCCATATCACAGCATGATCCCCATATCTCTGTTCCAGTTCCACAAGTCACTTCCTGGCCCTGAGCTTTTTTAGAACACAAAGTCCTCCTCAGCCCCAGGCTAGTATTGATGAAACAGCTGCCCTCCGTCAAGATGGATTCAAGTGGAATTTAATCCACTTGGGGACCATCACCTTTCCCCGTGGACTTCGGCACCCAAGGCTGTTAGTCCTCAGAGTTGTCAGATTACTTAACCGCCTGCTGACACTCAGTGCTGAATTGCTGGCAGTATGGTCTACTCCATTACCATACCAAGATAACCTGGCCAGACCAGTTTTAATCCTCCAAAGCAATTTTTTTTTTTTTTGCTGCCAGTGCTGTCCATGAGAGGATGGCTCATCCTGACTAAGAAATCGAACTGTCCAAGCTCTCCAACTAAGTGTATGAAACAGTGCGTGTTTTGACAGATGTGTAGTTAAGCATGGGGTTCCTTCATTTAGAGGACCAAATAAAGCAACATTTTTAATTTTGCACAAAAAAATTGAGAGGTTTAAATGACTAAAAATCAATAGTGTGCTCTGATTTCAGTGAAAAGCACTAAGCAAAGCTTTTTATTGCCACTTTTATGTCACATTCTCTGAATCCTGCCCCACTGTGCCTGATATACTGCATGTAACATTAAAATTTATCAGCAGTAATTGTTACTTAAATTTTTAAAAAAAAAGCAAAGGGAAGAAGGGAAATGGGGCAAAGGACAGTAAAAACATGTGATAACAACCAGTCTACGGAAGCACTACCAAGAGCCATCAACATAACTCTGCAAATAAATCTCTTTGTCACAAGAGTCACATCATAAGCAAAAAAGAACACGAGAGCCATGAATGAGTGCTGTTGATTGCTGTGACTCTAATGGATCAGGAACAAAAGACACCAAAATAGAAGAAGCATTTTTCTCCCCATCTGCAAAGTCAGCTTCAGGTTTGAGCACACTTAAGAAAGTTACTTTGTGGGGTTACAGATCCCAGGATACTTCAGCCCCCCTGGGAAGGCTGACAGTCATAATCTTTTTTAAAAAAAACTGTGCAAAGCTCTGGGTTTTTAGGATTACTCAGGACAATACCTAGCACTGAGCCCCATCCTGTTTCTAGAATGCTTCTTAATTTCTGGAGTTGTCAAACAATAAGAAAAGCCTCAATGACTAGTTTTATTTATTTATTTATTATTTTTTATTTTATTGTATTTCTACCCCACTCCAATCGGGGTTTTAAATACTGTATAGGTAAAGGTCACCCTTGCTCGGAAGCCAGTCGTATCTGACTCTAGGGTTCAGGGCTCATCACTGTTTATAGCTGAAAAGCCAGCACTGTCTGCATTTGCAAATGTTTCCATGGACATGTGGCAGGCATGCCTGGATATCAAAGTGCATGAAACACTGTTTACCTTCCCACTGAAGTGGCACCTGTTTATCTACTTGCAATTTCTTGCTTTCGAACTGCTAGGTTAGGCGGAGCTGGGACAGAGACGGATGCTCATTCCATCATACAGTACTCGGGTTTTGAACTGCTGACCTTCCACCTCCTAGTCAGCTTCTTTAACCATTTGAGCCACTGCAGTCCACAGTTTTAAATATGCAGGGAGACTAATGCAGTAACAACTTTCAGTTTCTCCCAGCCTTTGTGTGCAGTCATACAGTCCAATACAGTGTGGGATGTAACAGGTTCTCACCAGTTTGCCAGAACCGGTAGTAACTTTCCCCAATGTCTCGGAGAACTGGTAGCAGCTTTTGGGGGGAACCACCTTCGGGGCTTACCTTTTCACTGGTTCTCCCACTGCACATGCGTGCCAAGCACTTAGTGTGCATACACGCCTACAGTGCTTGGCGCATATGCACGGCCTCCTTGCTGTCCTCCCAAGTGGGGAGAAGAAAGAGAAGCTGCTAGCCTGAAGCTCCCTATAGCCTGCTCCCCAGGGTAAGTGACTCACCTTTGGATGTGGTGTGTCTGTGTGTATTTTAATGTGTATTTAATACCTTTACCTATATTGATGTACTACCACAGTTCCTAAAAAGGCCTAGCGGCCGACAGGCCTAGCAGCCTGACTTGGGGTTTTTAAGCAAAGTCTTGGAGTTACCTCATCAATAAGCTACACCTGTGCTGTTCCAATTGCTGTTCCAATTGGAGAACCCTTAAGGAGGTACAGCTGTTTTACATTTACATTAAGGCATATTATCCTAGAGTACCGGTACGATGACCATATCCATCTTGCAACATGGTGCTGCCCAGGCACTTATACTAACAGGTAAGTGACGGGTTTGGGTTTGGAGTGTGTGTGTGTGTGTGTATTTTAATGTAATTTTTATTTTATTTTATTTATTTAAGGGTTTGTGTTGTGGGTGGGTGGGTGGGTGCGTTGAGGTGTGTGTGTGTGCTTATTTTTATTTTATTTTATTATTTTTATTTTTATTTTCTTTGGCCCCGCCCATGACATCATGATGTCATGACGTTAGCTCCGTCCATGCTGTGATGACATTACAGTAGGGTAGTAAAAATTTTGACATCCCACCACTGGTCCGATAGCAATTACTTTATCCACTATCTCCTCATAGAATTTATGAGGTGACCAGTTTTCAGATCAGATCATTCTTTTCATGTTGTGGCAGACAGACTGTGAAATAGCTATTGTGCTCTCTTCATTTTGGGTACACACGATGCTGTATCAACTGGTTCTTCTACATCCAAGCTGTTTATCTTAACCAGTAGTAGCTTTTCAAGTTTTTGGGAAGAAATCTTTCCCTGCCCTGCAAAGAAATGATTCTAGGACCTTCTGGTTTGAAAACATGCTGTGCCAATGTGTGCAGAGATTATTCCCCTGCAGAGAAAGAATGGAAAATAATCTGTTCATGGTTTTGGTGGGATTTCTACCGAAGGATATTGTCTTCCTTTGATTCCTCCAGTAGAGAGGGAGAAGGAAGCATTGAGAAAGAGGTGGTTTTCCCCCAACAGGATTCAAGAAGTTAAAAAGTATAGCTTTACTTGATTTTCAAAAAGTTAATTTTGGACTCCCAACTGTCAGAATCTCCAACCAGCCTGTATGTTGTTGTTGGTTGGTTGGTTGGTGGGTGGGTGGGTTGGTGGGTCTGTTTGGGTTTTTTTTTTTTTAGCTTGACATTTCTCTGAGTTTAGTGATATGAGCACATTTCATAAAAACAGCAATAGCACTTTCTGAGCCGTCAGCCGGAAATCAAACCCAGATGAAGAGTGCAGACAACTTCTAGTGATAATTTTCAAGTGTGCTCATTTTCATGTCATTTCATACTGTACATTCAATCCTAACAAACTCCCTCTCTTTTGTTTTAATCACTTTGGCCTCCTGGATTTCACATTATACATTGAAAAAATGTGCACATTGAGACAGGAGGTTGTAAATGGCTATCAGTTGGAGCAGAGTGATAGAGTTCTTTGATACATTTGCTGATATTTTAGGTAAAGGTCTCCCTTGCTCAAAAGCCAGCTGTGTCTGAATCTACTGGGTGGTGAAATAGTCACACATATAATCTCTGTGACAACTCTGTGAGGTAGATTAAATTGAGTGGTAAGGTAAAGTAAACTCAGGTAAAGTCTTCCAGTGAGTTTCATGACAGAGCAGGGATTTGAACTCAGGGCTCATCAGTCCCAGCCCGACATTCTAATCATAACCATACATCTTCTCTGAGTGGGGAACTGTACCATGGGAAGAACAAGCTCAAATATTTTCTCGCTGTGCTTGTTTTCTCAGCAGGGAGATTTTTACAGGAAGAAATTAAAAAAAAAAGGTTGCTCACCTTCTGTAGGTTCACTTCATTCTCTCCACTATACATTCCTCATCATTGTGATCAGTGGTTGCTACTTGTATCCAAGTACTGTATACCGTATAAGCCGGTGTATAAGATGACTGGGCGTATAAGACGACCCCCCCAACATTTCCACTCAAAATATAGAGTTTGTTATATACTCGCCGTATAAGACTACCCCCTCTTCCACACACCTTCCACACACCAAATAAAACATAAAAGAGCATCAGATTTGATTTCAACATCTCCCTGTGGCCGGCACTAGTGTGCAAGTGCGCATGTGCGAGCTCTGCGTAGACAAGGGGCGGGGGGAGCACCGCTGCTTCCCACAGAGCAGAATGGGCTGGTCACGCCGAAAAGGCTGGCACCCCTGTCTCGCTGCTGATGTTCGCCACAGCCACGCTGGATACCGTGCGATACTGGATGGTATGTAGAATGAGGTGGGTGGTCATCGGGAGGCCACTATGGGCACCGGGCGAGCATCGGGAGGCCACTATGGGCAGCTATGTCTATCCCAACTGAAGTGCACCCGGTGTATAAGATGACACCCCCCCACACACACTTGGAGGCATGTTTTTCAGGGGGGGAAATAGTCTTATACGCCAGCATATACAGTACTTTTTTTTCCTGGAGCAGGGGAAAATGCCACTGGCGTGAATTTGTTTAAGGTGGATCGCAGCTTGCCATGAAGTGGCCCACACACTATGATCACACAACCATCTCCTGTGGTACATATGAAATGAGACGTGTGGAATTTAACACCAGGACTCCAACAAACCGTTGCAGCCTTGAGGATATTAACAAGGTCCGTCTTCACAGCCAGTCTATCTGCCATGGCCTCTTCCACCTCTATGACCATTGGGAATCAAAATAGTGAAGTGGTTCCTCGTTCACTTATTTTGTTGTTGGGGCAATGTGAAGGTTTCAGTGGCATTTCCTCCACTGAGGGGACCAGCACCCCACCTAAAGGGGCTCATCTGCCTGTAGCTATTGGCCCCTTTTAGGGAGTCAGGTTATTTACTGCCATCCAACACCAAAGGTGGCAAATAATTAAAGAGATGGGACTACCAGAGCACCTTATATACCTCGTGAGAAATCTGTACATGAATCAAGAAGCAACAGTTAGGACAGAATACGGAAGGACAGAGTGGTTTGGAATAGGAAAAGGAGTAAGACAAGGCTGCATTTTGTCACCCTGCTTATTCAACTTATACTTCTTCTTGTTGTTCAGTCGTACAGTCGATTCTGACCCTCTGCAACCCCATGGACCGCTGTCCGCCAGGCACTTCTGTCCTCCACCATCCTCCTCAACTCACTCAGCTCTGTGCCCATTGTCTCTACAATACCATCTAGCCATCTCATTTTTGGCTGCCCCCTTTTTCTTTTGCCCTCCACCCTTCCAAGCATCAAGGCTTTCTCAAGTGAGTCTTCTCTTCTCATTTGATGTCCAAAGTACTTTAGCTTCATCTTTACAATTTGATCTTCTAAGGAGCAGTCAGGGTTGATTTCTTCTAAGATTGACCTATTTGTTCTCCTCGTTGTCCAGGGGACTCTCAAAACTCTCCTCCAACACCACATTTCAAAGGCATCTATTCTTCTGCACTCAGCTTTCCTAATGGTCCAGCTCTCACAACCATACATTGCCACAGGGAATACCATTGCTTTCACTATACGAATTTTTGTTTGGAATTTGATGTCTCTACTTTTCACTATGTTCCACAGGTTTCTCATCGCTTGCCTCCCCAGAATCTGTCGCCTTTTTATTTCATGGCTGCAATCACCATCTGCAGTGAGCTTTGATCCTAAGAAAGTAAAATCTGTCACTGCTTCTACTTCTTTCCCATCTATTTTCCAGGGACTGATAGGGCCTGTTGCCATTATCTTGGTTTTCTTTATATTGAGTCTCAAACCAGCTTTTTCACTCTCTTCTTTCAACCTAATCAGGAGCTTCTTTAGGTCCTCCTCACTTTCTGCCATTAGGGTGGTATCATCTGCATATCTCAAATTATTGATGTTTCTCCCAGCAATTTTGATCCCCAATTGTGATTCCTCCATCCCTGCATTGCGCATTATGTGCTCTTTGTATAAGTTGAATAAGCTGGGTGACAAAATGCTGCCTTGTCTTACTCCTTTTCCTATTCCAAACCACTCTGTCCTTCCGTATTCTGTCCTAACTGTTGCTTCTTGATTCATGTACAGATTTCTCATGAGGCATATAAGGTGCTCTGTTATTCCCATCTCTTTAATTATTTGCCAAAACTTATACACAAAGCACATAATGTACAATGCAGGGATGGATGTGTGGGTGGCTGGAGGGATGTGTGAGTGTGTTTATTTTTATTTTATTATTATTTTTTAATTTTTTCTTTGGCCCCACCCACGGTGTCATGACATCATGAAGTTAGCTCCACCCACAGTGTGATGACATCACAGTGGGGTAGTAAATTTTTTGACAACCCACCACTGCCCATGCCACACAGCTCCTCCAGGCTGGTAAGCAGGGGAGAGGGGGGCTTTTGGGGGTATGGTGGGCTTGGGGTTGTTCCACCACTACCACTGCCTTTGGCAGTGGTGTCAGCAGGGGTGACACCATTCCGGCCTGCAGATAGTCTGAGGGATTGTGATCTGGCCCCTGGTTGGAATACTCACAACCTCCCAAGTTACTGCATATAGGATATAGCTGAGGAAGTCAACCTCTCTTATGTCATTTGGAGGACCCTGAATAGGCTGGGGGTTGGAGTCACTAAATGCAAGACCAACATGCTCAAGTGGGGCCTGCTGGTGGTTTACAACACTGCGTGAATGTGGAGAGATACAGTATCTGGCTCATCTACTGGTCTTCCAATTGCTGCCAGAAACATGCACCGATGAGGACTTAAGTTTGACCAATGAGAAAGCCAAGAAAGTGACTTCATTTTGGCAGTCCAGGGTTTGATCAGCACATGAAAGAAGAAGTTACTGCATTAACAGTTAAGAAGTTCTTCCTGATATTCACCCTGTATCTGGCCTCCTGTTGTTTCAGCCCATTATTACATGTCCTTCATTTTGAGATGATTAAAAATAGATCCATGTGTGTTTAAACAAGGAGTATAGTGTTTCAATTTTGGAAGAAACCAGGTTTATTTTATGAGAAATTGAGCTAGGTGAAATGCTTGCTTTTGTATGAGATTAATTTTCTTTTCTTTTTACATACTCCTAACTCACACAATGCTTGGAGGGGGAAAAGATTTTTTGTTTATTTTCACTATTCTTTTTTCTCTGTGTGTGTTTTAGTTTAGTCCCCTTAATTTTACAGGTGGGTACTGGATACTGGATATGAGGACCTTGCCGCCCCTACCCCTGTGCCCACCCAAACATATTGTAATGTAATGTAATGTATTGTCTATAAGCTGCCCTGAGTCGCCACGGCGAGTGGGCGGCAATATAAATTTGAACTAATAAATAAATAATAATAAATAAATATGTTTATGTTTTGTGTTCACTGCCCAGATTAGCAGTTTGCCACTAACTTGGTTGGAATATAAAATCAATACAATAAATAAATAAATAATTTTGGCTGGAAAATGAGCAGAAAATATGTCAGTCTTGAGTGACAAGTGTGAGAAATCCATTTACTGTTGCTACTGAACACATGACATGAAATCCAGAACAAATTTCTCATTTCATCATAGGATTGATCTTGCCTAGTGTGGGACGTTCTTTTGGAAAAGGAAACTCTGAAACTTGACATCTTTGCAAGATTAGATCTGTTATTCCTGTGTAACTCACCCTGGCAATGTAAATTTCAACCTGGCATGTTATTAGCCTAGAAATGGCATGTTGTTAAACTAGAAATAGGAAAACTATGCTTCCATTTAGAGAAGTAGGACGCCACACCAGGTAATAGCAGCATGGATGTGAATCATATACAGAGGATAATTCTGTAACAGGAGTTGTATTGAGAGATCATCCTATATTTGATAAAATCATCTATTATAGGAGTAGGCAAAATGCAGAATCCAGCCCACAATATGCTCCACTACCCCATTCTTCAGGGTGTTCCAGAATTCCTCTAACATCCTCCTCAACAAATATGGCAGTCACATAGAGTAGAAAACTTTAGATGGGTGATTTGTTATCTAAATATAATTCCCCTAATCCTGGAGATCTTTAGACTAGGTGATTGATTGATTGATTGATTGATTGATTGATTGATTGATTGATTGATTGATTGATTGATTGATTGATTGATTGATTGATTGATTGATTGATTGATTGATTGATTGATTGAAGTTTGAAGTAGCTGGACACTGGTGGGACAGGAAGCTTTTTAACTTACCTTCCACCAACATGTGCTGTACTGGGGCTATAAATGTTTTCTGTACTGTATTTATAAAAAGGATTCTAACTGCACAGAATGTTTTTAATTTGTGGTGAAAGACCCAAAGTCATTTATGAAGAACTTAGTCCTAAAATTATAGTACCATTCAGAGAGACAAAGTAATTACTCTCCATTTCCTATTCTGTTTCATAGGAAATACAGTATATGATTGTGACTCTTGGCTATACTGTACATCTCTCTGGTGGCTAGCTCACTAGTTCTACACAATATATTATTATTATAATCAAATTACCATTAAATTCTATTGTAAAAAATAATAGGAACATATTTATTGAGATTGCAGCCAGACTGAGTTAGTCATGCTTCAGTCCTCTTGAAATCAATATGGCAAATTATGGATTAGATTCATATGAAAGTGTGGCTAATGTACTTTATGACCAGTTACAGTATATGTATCTTTACAATGCCTTTTCACTTGGAGGAGGAAGCCCTTAAATTCATCACAACAAAACCATATCATCACAAGTTTCAATTACGAGCACTGTAACATTTTTTTGAGTTGAAAAATCAATTTTGGTTTCTCTTCAACTTGATTTTGATCCTTACTTATTTTCTGTATTGTGCCACCAGATACAATGGATTTCAGAGGAACATACAAAGCAACAATAGACTTTTGTTGTATTGTTTCTGGTTGTATCTAAGACTAAACGTCTTCATTGTTTTTCTTGCTGACTCTTTGCATTAATTTCAACTAAAAGTGTCCCCTATCCTGCTAATGTTACAAAGATTTTTAAAGTCCAAAAATGGTACAAATTGAACCTGATTTTAAAAATGCACTAAAGAAGCAACAAAATAAAAAGCCTGAATACATTGCTTCCAGTTTATAAGACCCTTATGCAGTGGTGGGCTCCAAAAAATTTTACTGCCATACTGTAGGTGTGGAATGGTGGGTGTGGCCAGAGAGAAAGCCCTGCGTTGCACCCAAATTAGGACTATTTTTTTCAAAACTTGGATAGGCATGGCCAGTCAGAATTTCTACTACCGGTTCTGGGGAACTGCTGCGAACCTGCTGATGCCCACCACTGCCCTTATGTCAGGCAGAGATGCTTGCTTCAAGTGTTGGAGTCCTGGGATATTAAATTGTCCCCACCCTTCCCTACAAATAATACCAAGAATACTCTAGCCACAGTGTCTAGGCCAGTGAAGGTGTACCTTAGCACTCCAGCTGTTCTTGAACTTCAATTCCCAGAAGCCTTGATCAGAGGAGTGCAGACTTGGGCTTCTGGAAATTGAAGTCCAAGAATACCTGGAGTGCCAAGGTTTGCCATCATGGGTCTAGGCTCCACAGGGGGACTTCAATTCCCAGAAGCCTCAGTCAGTCAGGATTACTGGCTGATTGGTGAGAAACCATCCTCAACAATCAACGTGAAGGAATTGAGTCTGAAATTGCTTGGATCCAAGATGCAAAAGCTTTTATTAAGTTCTTCACGTCTGAAGAAACCTACGAAGTATCTGCTGTGCTCTTCTGTTCTAGCTAGCTTTCTCGCTTGTTTGCAGACTGCTTGGCATAACTTTTTTTATACAGTCACACACACAAAGAGAGTTCATCAGCCAGGAGAAAAAAGGAGGAGGGAGGAGGAGGGAGTGTGAGATGTGAAAAACACAACTATATAGTGTTCTTAATAACAACTGGAGGCCCCTTCTTATCTCTAACACCGGCCACAGCTAGACACTTCAAGGACACATGCATTCTTTCAAGAGGCCCATTTCCAGCAGTATACACAGTAATGAAATCTAGCATCCAATATAAAAACCTAATACAAATCTATGATCTATAACACAAGTATATAAAAGGAGTACAATCTTAATTAAGCTATAAATGAATCCCGACAGCTGATCAGTACTTTGGAGAATTGTCTTAGACTTCTGGGAATTGAAGTCCACAAACCAAAGTTTGGGGGAAACTGCTATAGAACCTACCTGTCCACTCTTTAAGGTTGAACAATACATTATAAATAACGCATCAGTAGAAAAGAATTTGTTCAGGATAGCTCAGAGGTTTAGGTATCTGGTTGTGGAGCCAGAAATTAGAAGTTTGATTCCCCACAGTGCCTCTTGAGAGAAAAGCTAGTCCATGTATTCTCTACCTAAAAATACATGGAAAGAGTCAGCAACAGTCAGAATTGACTTGTTGGCACACAACTACTGTATTATTATTAATAGAGGTATAGTTTTGCTTAGCTTTTTACACTTCCCATAATCTGCAAATTATCTTGCTTTGTTTTGTGATTATTATATTCATCAGGAGATAAATTAGATTTAGTATACTAGTACAGTTTTTCAGACAAGAGGACCGGCTTCAATCACAGCTTTGGATCTATCAGTGTATAATTGGTAATGTACAGTTTGAGCCACATGCTTTGCCAAAACAAAACAAAACAAAAAGACAAGGAGGAGTAGGAAGTGGCATTGAAGGGACAAAAGTAGTGACTGTGTTCCTGATTCATATGGTAACAGAGTTTCCATTATTGCTGCATAGGATAATGCAGGGGTTCTCAACCTTTTCAAGCTGTGGTCCGGACCATGCCCCTTCAGACAGCTGAGCAGACCAGACTGGTGGTTCACCACCACCACAAACTGGTGTAAAATGCATCTGTGGCTGTCATAAACACATTTATTAAAGCTGCGGGTGCATTTATGGCTGCCACCAAACTTGTCCATGACTGTCATAAATGTGTTTATAACAGTCACAGGTATGTTTACAGCTGTTTACCACAGACATAAATGCAGACACGGTTGTTTCCACTACTTCCGGGCCTTGCAGCAATGGTGGCAGGAACAAGGACAGTGGGCCACATGAAATGGTGCCATGGGCCGGATCCAGCCCTCAGGCCATAGGCTGAGAACCTCTGGGATGATTGGACATTGTCTTATACCAAGTGGCATCACTGATCCATTTACCCTACATTGACCCTTCTGATGGGCTACACCCCTACAGGTATTCACCCCTATGTGGAGTTCTCTTCCATCATCTCAACAGGAATGTCATGAAATGTCCCACTACTCTATGTACAATGTGCACATTGTTCCTAAACTGTGCTCACCCCCATAGGGAACAAGTGTCCATCTCTTCATCTCATGCTTTGAACTAGCTGGACAAACCTTCCATGAACAGCCAAACAATGTCCCAGTTGTAACTGTGCCACTATCTACTGTGCAGTTTTGGAACATACAACCCCATGTGATCCAGCAAGTCTAGTTGCAAAAGGCAGACACTTGTCCTTATGCACTCATTGGTAGTTTATCACCTTATGAATTATCTTGAGCTAGCCCATATATATTTAATAGGTAGCATTAGTTCATAAATGTGAAGCCATTGATAACAGATGAATTCTGCTTTCTTCTAGCTTAGTCAATGCCACACAGCCACCAAATTTTGTTGTCACCAGTAAGAGAGGGAGTAGAAGAGAAGCAGTAGAGCAGGAAAGAACCTGAAAGATTTATGAACATAATAAAATAAAAACATAAAATGGAGCAAAATGAGTTGAAGTAAAACAAAAAAGCTGACTGTGGCATAGATTACTCAGAGAGAATAAAAACAAAGAAAAACGGAAATATGTTCATCTTTGATCTTGAACTATCAAATGGAGATTTACCTCCTATAACCTTGGAACTAGAAAGAAGGAGATGAAGCAATAAAGCAGACATGCCCAAACTATGGCCAGCAGGCGAGATACAGCCCCTGAAGCCATTCCATTAGGCCCACGATGCCCTTGCCAAACCAGGAAGTGAATACGGGCACATCTTCACATGTGCAGAAGCATCAATATTCACTTCCTGGTTTGGCACATACATGCTTGTGCATGCACAGTAGCATCCATATTCACTTCCTGGTTTGGCGTGGACGTGCTCGTGCATGTGCAGAAGGGTCTGTGCTGAACCAGGAAGCTAATATGAGTGCTTTTGCACATGTGCAGAAGTATCCACACCAAACCAGGAAGTGATTATGGACATGCATGCGCAAACACGCATGCATGCGCTGGCCCACTCAGCTGTTTTGGGGGCATGGTCAGGCCCCTGGCCCAAAAAGTTTGAGCACCCCTGCAATAGAGCAAAAGAGATCCAGGTCTCCTCAAAACCATTCTGAAATCAGCCTGTTCAGAGATGCCACATTTTTTTTGAGACTACACAGTAATACTGATGCAAATTTGGAGGAAGGAACAAGGGTGTCTGCAGGAATTTTTCAGAAGAGGTGGACAGAACTACACAGTGATATGTTAGCATAATTTGAGTGCGTAGTGTGTGTTACACACTGCATCTGTTTGTGTACACTAAAATACTTAGGAAATATAAGATTTGTGGCTGAAGCAGCTCTACAGGCTGTTCCTCCTGAGCTTCATGTCCATTCAAAAGGGTGTTGACATTCAACTATATTCTTTTGGAAGATAAAACATTGTAAGTCAATTCAGTTAATGTCAACACCAATGGGCTACCCCATTGTCCCTTTACAGTAATTTTCACCTGCCAGTCTGGTTAGCTTCTGGACCTGTAATGGGGAAGAGGTGTCACCTCCTCCCTTACCTCAGATAGCAAAATGTATTGAGCACAGTGGTGTCGCTAGGGGAGGTTGGGGGGGTTCCGGCCCTGGGTGGCACTTTTTGGGCTATGTATGTTCTTGGACTACAATTCCCAGAAGACCTAGCAGGAGCAGGCACCAGCATCCACCAGGGGGTGGCAAATTTGGCTTCAGCCCTGGGCAGCTGAATTGACGTACTGATTGAGCAGCACGGCAAACAGATATGATGTATGGGGAAGCCCATACAAGTCCTGGTTTGACTGCCAAAGAATCATGCAACTAAGTGTAAAGAATGATATAATTACCATAACAATGATCTCCCTTGCTCAAAAGCCAGTCTTATTCAACATTAATGGGTGGTGCTCATCTCTGTTTACAGCCAAAGATCCAGTGCTGTCTGCATCTGCAGACATTTCCATTATCATGAGGCAGGCATGACTAGATGCCAAAGCACATAAAAAGCTGCCATCTTTCCCGCCAAATTGGTACCTGTTTATCTACTTGCAATTTCTTCCTTTCAAGCTGCTAGGTTGTCAGGAATTGAGACAGGTGACAGGAGCTCACTCTGTTGTAAAGCATTCAAGTCTCAAACTGCTGACCTGACAACTTTCCAGTCGTAAAACTCAGCATTTTTACCCTTAAAACACCACAGGCCCAATTATCACAATAGTTGTACACTTGTACCTCGCTTAAAGAGCATAATGTGTTCTACAGGATTGCTTTTTAAGCAAGTTTGCTCTTTAAGCGAAACACCATTGTAAGTAACCAATTGTGACTTTTAGTGGGGGAGGGATTGCGAACTACGAGAAAATTCTGCTCTTTAAGCGAGTTACTCTTTAAGCAAGACACTCTTTATGTGAGGTTTAACTATATTCTATTCCCGAGTACTGCACGACAGAATGAGTTCCTGTCTTTGTCCCAGCTACTTCCAACCTAGCAGTTCAGAACCAAGAAATTGCAAGTAGATAAATAGGGACCACTTCAGTGGGAAGGTAACAGCATTCCATGTGCTCTGGTGTCTAGTCATGCCTGCCACATGACCACGGAAACGTCTGCAGAAGCAGAAAGCACTGGCTGTTCGCTTTGAAACAGAGATGAGCACTGAACCCTAGAGTCGGATATGGCTGGCTTTTGAGCAAGGGAAACCTTCACCTTTACCTGTGTATTAATGACCTTTTGCAATTTTCTACCTTATTTGCAGACAGAAAATTGGGGAGGAGGATATTTCCCCAGGTATTTCCAGTAGAAATTTCACAGAACCATTTATGGTGGTTGTAGCTTTGTTTTTTTTTTCTTTTTTCTTTTTAAAAGCTTGTGGCCTTCCAGCTATTGTTAGACCATCAGCAGAATAATTAATATCAGATGATAATGGGAATTTATGGTAACCAGTATCTGAAAAGCCACTCGTTCTACCTGTGTGACCTAAAATGCAATCAGTCTCACTGCATGCAAGCCCTGAGAGTCCTGGGACTGAAAGAAGAAGTCTCTAGTGATTGAACATCTCTCCCTGCTGATGGCATCATCACTTTTCCACAGTCAACTGTCACAACAGGATTTTGGCCAATAATAAATTTCACAGGAAATTGAATGGGCCTGACAATAACAAAGTGGAAAAACCACAGGCTATATTGTTGTAACAGGTTATGCCACCCCAACCAGAAGTAATTTCTTCATTATGTTCTTTTACTCTCTTATCTTGTCATTTCTTTCTTATCGTTTTTCTCAGCCTTTCTTCCTTGCTTTCCCATTTTCTCTTTAACAAATTGAGAAATTCCATTTTGATTCTATGACTTGGAGAGACCCCATACTTTCTCAGGCACCTTTTCCCTTTTGCGTGTGGAGATAGACAGCAGGAATGACATGAATCCAGTGTATATGTTGTTTCTCCACTACCTCAGGTGAATTCAATCACAGCTAGAGTCAAGATAAGGCAGCTGTAGTCTTGTGTAAAAGAAACAGATTAGAAAAAGGAAAGGTCAGGACAATGAATCATGCAGGGAACTTAGTGGGCAATTCCTCTGTGGACAATTCTTATAGGGCTGACCAGAGTTTTTGGTGATTTATGTCTTGTCACACAGTAGCTGTTTTCTTGAGGATGACTCTCCTCAAATGAGTTGTGACAGTGTTGTCTCCAGAGAATTACTTTCATTTTCTGTATTATATTGGAAGGAAGGGGGAAATGTTGCCTCCAAGTTACAGTTTCTCCCTGTTTCTAATTTTGTAATATTCTCTATGGTGCTTTTTGTTTCATTTCATTTTTCACAGATATATGGCCATTATTGACCCTCTAAAGCCCAGACTGTCAGCAACAGTGACCAAGGTGGTGATAGCCAGCATATGGATTCTAGCATTCCTGCTTGCCTTTCCTCAGTGTCTCTTTTCTAAGACTAAAGTGATGCCAGGAAGAACTCTTTGCTATGTTTTCTGGCCAGGTGGAATGAAGCAGCGTTTTACGTAAGTCAAGAATTTGAATGAGCATGAAATTTTGCTTGCTTTTGTGTTTTCCCTCAGAGCAGATCTTGGGATATTTCCTTTAAGAAGAGTGAAGAATGAACATATTGACATGCTGAGACCATGCATAACCAAGCAATACTTCATTGAAAAATAAATCAGTTCAACAATTTTCTCTTATAGGTACCATGTGATCGTGATTGTTTTGGTCTATTGCTTTCCGCTGCTTGTCATGGGCATCACTTATACAATTGTTGGAATTACTCTTTGGGGTGGAGAGATTCCAGGCGACACATCTGATAAATATCATGAACAGTTGAAAGCCAAAAGGAAGGTATGTTGCCACTATGTTTTGCTTTGCTATTGCTAACAATACTTTCATGGTAATTACCACCATTTTTTTATTTTAAAACCAAAGGAATTTTGGCAGGGCTTGATAGTATCCAATATAGGCATGCTTTTTTCCTTGTAAAACAAATGAAAAGACTTCATCTAAATGAGAACATTTATTATTTATCTCTTCCTTTTCACTCCTTTTCATTTACTAGGCAGGTAATTTAGCTTTTTCACCTTGTCAAGCTTGGGTTTTTAATGTATTTTTGTAATTCATATTTATTATCCCACTTTTCTGCCAAAAATGGCATTCAAAACAACTAACAAAAAATAGAACTTAGGAAAAACAAATATAACTCAATTGCAAAAAGAGCCTAATGCACAATTCAGAATACAGTAAAACCCCAACTTATGTAAAAGGTCTGTTCCGTAGGCTTTTATGTAAATCAGGTTTTTTTTTACTCAAAGCAAACCCATAGGAAAAATGAATTTTTTACTTAACTCAAAGCAAACCCTTTGGAAAATGATATTTATGTAAATTGAAACAACACCATAGAAGAAATGAATTTTTTATGTAACTCGAAGCAAACCCATAGGAAATTGTGTTATGTAAATTGGGACATTTATATAAATTGGGACATGGTTTTAGTACAAAAATCATTATGTAAGTCAAATTTTATGTAACTCGAGGCATATGTAAGTCGGGGTTTTATTGTAGATTGGTTATAATGGTATGTACATAAAGGCTGAAATTATCCCCATCCATATGGGGATGTAGGGCTGTGCACCAGTTTTGGACAAATCATACATTCTAAGCCAAATCAGACAAGTTTGTACCAATTTGCATGAGGTGCAGATCAAAAGGGAATGGGAAGATTTGGTTCCAGAACAAAGCAAAATGAATACAATAGAACCCCACATAACAAACAAACAAAAAAATCTCCATTCCATGGAGCTCTTCACTATGCGGTTTTTTTCATTGTGCGGTTCCCTATGGGAGATACCGCGCATAACGAAAAAAAAGTTCATTAACCAGGGTTCCTATTGAGTGGGTATACCCCGGGTACCAAAAAACCCACACAACAAACTTTTTTTTTTTTTTTGTTATGTGGAGTATCGCCCTTCCATAACAAATGCTTTGTTATGCGAATGTTTTGCCTTGCGATGCATTCATTATGCATGGTACCACTGTATTTGTATCCAGACCACAATTCAGATTGGTCAGGGCAGAAATCACTTTAACCTACTAGCTTTTCTTAAAGAAAACTATAAAGATGCATAGCACACAAACCTGAAATTTGAAGGTACCACAAACCCCAAAGGGAGAAATAAACCTGAGTTAGCTCCCATTATACATAAGAGCCTTGTTGGGGCAGGGTGTGTGTTTGGCTTGTACGGTCTAACTAGGCAGTGTTGCCCATCTCTTGTCAATGATGTTAGGCCGGGACTAAAACTCACCAAAGCACCCTCCATCAGATCCCTTGGGCAAGGTGTTAGTAGAAGTCACATGTCATGGTCTGCCTAGCCAGCCGGTGATGTGATATCCAAATGGCTAAAAAACTATAGTAATACCTCGGATAATGTTTACCTCAGATAACGCTAAAATCGCATAACGTTTAGTAATCTGGGGTGGAGAATTGGATCGAATAACGTTAAGGTCCTATGGGATGGATTGGATAACAACCGCTAAAGCCTGTGCGGTTACAATGTATCTCTGTGGAGCTTTAACGTTATCCGATCCATCCCATAGGATTTTAACATGCATCGGATAACACTAAAAATCGGATAACACCAAGACTTGTGGAACCAAGTCTTAGCGTTATCCGAGGTATTACTGTAAATGCAAATGGAAGGTTGTCATGGAGATGTCTACCAATGCATGGACTCCTCACTGAATAATGACTCCAAGGTATCCAAGGTAAATTGCCTGAAATTTGTCAGGCTTATTTCCCCCTTTGGGGTTTATGGTTCATCCAAATTTCATACATCTCGGTGCAATTTTTTTTAAGTACTGTATAGCATTTTGCTTTTTCAGTGCACTGATTACACAGGTTTACAAATCAGTTTGAATCTGGATCACAAACTGAATTCAATGAGGCACAATTTGCTCTGGACTCAGTCTGGGTGTGTGTTGGGTGTGTGGTTTGGGGGAGTGATAGTTCCTAAAAGCTTTGTTCATACTCCTAAAATGATAGACTTAGATCCAGAACTTGATCTTATGAAAGTGCATGCTGTCATACCGAGTAGCAATACAGAATGTGAGATGTGAGGCCGCTACACTAGGATTGTCTTTGTTCCTTTTCTTCTTTGTTGCCTGCTTTTTCCTGGGTAAACCAAATCCATTTGCTAGTCAGCCCTAAAGTTGAATCAATTGCATAACATTTATGTAAATTCCAGTGAATTAATGACTGAAATCATATTGCTTAATGTAAGAAATTATTTAACTTTCAGTCTACTTCTAGCTGGTAAATAAAAAATCTCCACACATGTCTTGGGAGCATGTGGATCGCAGGGAATTGCAGCGAGATTTTTAATTTGTGAATTAGGAACAGACTGAAGGTTACAAATGTTCTTATGCTCAGCAACAGGATTTGTGCCAATGTGTTTAGTCTTGTTGGGGTTACAAGTAGTAATCAGGCTAATGTCCTTTCTTAATGTGACATCTCCAATGTTGTATTAATAGCCATTAACTTGAGGAGCAACTGCATTGACAGTAAACTTGGCAAGAGTGGGCACAGATGAACTGAAATTTAAAACTTCACAATGTAAAGTTCAGTGTGAGCAAGGCTGGTATGGAATCAACTTTTTTGTACAGGAAAATTGTTTGTTGTTCATCTGGTAGAGGTGGTTTAAATTTGTTCCAAATGATTTGACATTCTTATGCTCCCTTTCTTCCCAGTGTGATTGCAAAGGGACACTTGTGGGGCGAGGGTATAATTTTCTCCCATTTTGAGCAATCCTAGTCTCCAAACAATTTCCTTTAAAATTCACTAAGAGATTTTTGCAAAGAGTTAATTCACTGTCTCCCTGCCTTTCTTTCAGTTATCCTGCTTGGAAGCAGTGAAGGCAAAACAGCACCCTGAGAAGCCCACTGGGGAGGGGACACACTTGCAAGTGAAATAATTGAAAGAAAGGCACGGAGGCAGTAAAATACTCTGCAAAAAAAAAAAAAATCCCTTGGCTCAACTTGAAGTTTGGGTGACAAGGAGTCATCCTCAGCCCTTTTCCTTGAAAGCCAGGAGGGAGCAAGAAATATCCATAGCTAAGAAGCCAAATCTCCACCATACGCTGCAGAATTCCTTCTTCACATGACCGCAAAGAGTTAATTGCATAGGGTTGGTATTCTTAGAGAGGAAGGGAACGGGGTGGACAGAAAGTGAAGAGTCCTCCATCTCAAAGGTCCTCCTCCAAAATAAGTCCCTTCCTATTTCCTGCTTTTATCCTTCTGGAGGGAAACGGAGGTGCCATGGACTGCATTCCGGGCCCCTCTTTAGAACTTTCCTCCAAGGGATCCTCGTGTGGGGTTTGAGGGTGAGTCTACTCCAGTTGGTGTGTGTGTAAAGGGGAAGATGGGGTGACCTCAGTGAGAGGAAGGGTGGTTTCAAGAGTGGCCCAAGAAATTTTATTCAAAAAAATAAAAATAGAACCATCAAGAATAGTCCTTTGCAAGAAGAATCACATGGGGGGAAACCTCTTGACTAGTTTATTTTATACTGACGAAGGCTGCCTGCCCCAGACGGGGATTCTGCAGGGTCTTAGAGCTACATTTTCCCTGATAGCCACATTTGACGCATGCACAGTTTGAAGAATGCAATGATGTTATGTGGCTGTCCCGGTTTGGCAGGAGAGAATTATGGCAACCCTACACTGATGTGTATTTGCACTCTTAGCCATTTAGCATTCCTGTTTTCAACAATACAAATTAATTTCCTGAAATAATTTATATTCAGCTCCAGCTGAAGAAACCCAATGGCATTTCCCTGGTTCTTAATGTAGCATAAAACTGTTATTATGTGGTACCCTGAAATATAGTCTTGCTTGGAAAATACTTTAGCCCAGTGGTCCCCAACCTTTTTTCCCCCATCGCCCACTAAGCATCAATAAAGTCCTGATGCCCCCACCCCTGTGAAATATAAACCTTATTGTTCAAAAAGTGAACTCCAATTCATGTGGAAGAATCCTAAAAGGCCATTATCTTGATCTAAACCAGTGGTTTCCAATGTTGGGCCCACACCTCACAGATGAACTTCAATTCCCAGAAGCCTAAATCTTGGCTGATCAGTGCTTTGGGGAATTGACTTAAGCTTCTGGGAATTGAAGTCCAAAAGCCAAAGGTTGGGAAACACTGGTCTAAACATTCTCAAATTGTCCCTCTTAAAAATCAAATTGGGAACCATGGTTCTATCCAGTAATTAAAGAACTACTGAAAGCCTTGGCTAAAATAATGGTCTCATTTATCAATCTAACTCTTGTACATGACTTTAATGACATCCTGTCTTATTTTCCATTTCTGAGCATGATGTACCTTAGGATAATGCATGGAGTGACATAGATCTGCCCCTCATCTCCCCCCACCCCCACTGAAATCTTCAGTTTCAGAACCAGTATTAACATCTGTCCATTTGGAAGCACATTTGATGCCTCACCAGAATACAGCATGTACCTGTTCTGGAAGGATGCTATTATAAAGGTATAGAACCTGTACCTTTCTGTAGCACTTTTAAATCAAAATGCTCCTAGTGTCTGTGTCCTTATGAACAGACAGAATATGTGCTTAAATACACAGCTGATGTTGGACCTGTATTGGATATATCTGACTTCTCTACTTTCTTCAGGGAACACAGAGAGAGATTGTATCCAACCAGCATTTATTAATTCATTCCCTCGATTAGCAGCAGAGGCAGTGATCTGACCTCTACCATATCCTTGTTTGTGTAAGGGTTGATGGGACTGAATAAGAAAGAACTAGCAATGGAGATGTGACAAATACTTTTAGTCACCCAGGGAAGCATCTCTCAAGGGTAAGGGGCAGAATAGATGTCACCACAACTAGCATTACAGCAAAAGAGAAAGGGGCAGAAGGAGAAAAAAGGGAAAGAGAAAGAAAGATGGAGGTCAACAAAAATGCAAGTGAGCTCATTAGACAACAATGTCCAGTAGCAAATCTGGAGTGTCACAAATGGGTAGTAAATTTTTAGCTATTTCTATGGTTCCTATTTTTGACTCCCAACCAGTGGAAGCAATGTTTGCTTTATGTTTCCAAGTCATTTTGGTGACTTTGGATATTATGTATGGGAGATACCATCTGCTGCTCCTCTACAGAGCAGAAGGGTTTTAAGAGGGTTGTTTATTCTGCTTAAAAATCGGCCGTGTGTAACATTGGACAAGCTATGAACTGCAACAACCCTGCTCCAGCCCCACAATCTGTAACTGTAAACTACCAATGTCACTATGAACAACTAGCATGATTCTCCAGGAGTGGATTCACTCAAGAGGAGGAATAAAGACAAAGAATAGATGAAAGGCTTCTTCTGTGCCCAAACACCCCATAGCTAATGATTTTTACTGCCTTTTCAAAAAAGCAATGATCATGTGAGATGTGGCTTGTTGTATTGGGCTGTAATCTTCATTTTAGAGTGATTGTAGGTACATCGTGGACTGTTTGGAGCAGCAGAATTTTTCTGATTACACATCTTTTAGCAAAATTCATCCCTAATCTACTTAGACTAATTACTTAGACTTGAGAGAGTAGGGTTCATATCTCTGCTAAGCTATGCAAACTCACTGGAGGAGGTAGCACTGGTAAACTTACTCCTTAAACCTACTATGATACTTACTTTGACAACTCTATTAAGGTCACTATGTGGCAGATATAACTTGATAGCACTTAACATGCATACATTCTAGTTAGTTTGTGAGAACAGAGGAGTTTGTATCACATCAAATAAAATGCCTCTCTTTCCTTTGGATTACATTTTTTGTTATAGTTCAGCTGCTTACATGTAATGGGCACCAAGAGCAGTAAAACAGCTTAATTTAGGACTAGAGTGGTAAAAGTCTGGGTCTCAAAGGACAACCAATTTTGACTGTTCAATGAGAAGAACTTACTTTTATAACTGATCCTCAAAGCTAGGAGCACAGCATTGATACATTACAATTCCATAGTACATCTCCCAAGTCAAGTTCAAGTATATAAACATCTGAAATCCTTTGAAATACTGTACCATAATACTGTCAAAATAGTTCCACATCCAGGTTACTGTCTACCAATGAGTAAAGTAACTTTTTTCCCAAATGAATGATGGATTAACACAAATCCAACAGACCTCTGTTCAAATGATCTGTTCTGTAAAACAGCTTAATTTAGGACTAGAGTGGTAAAAGTCTGGGTCTCAAAGGACAACCAATTTTGACTGTTCAATGAGAAGAACTTACTTTTATAACTGATCCTCAAAGCTAAGAGCACAGCATTGATACATTACAATTCCATAGTACATCTCCCAAGTCAAGTTCAAGTATATAAACATCTGAAATCCTTTGAAATACTGTACCATAATACTGTCAAAATAGTTCCACATCCAGGTTACTGTCTACCAATGAGTAAAGTAACTTTTTTCCCAAATGAATGATGGATTAACACAAATCCAACAGACCTCTGTTCAAATGATCTGTTCTGTATGAAGAAAGATCAACATTGTTTTAATATATACTGAATGTACCATTCAAGAGTTTAATATTTAGGCTATTATAACCAGAGAAAAAGAGAACAACCAGTACAGTATTGCAGATTAAAATGTTTCGGGCCATTTTCAGCATATAAAGTGAATACTACTGTGAAACAAAAGGCAATTCCTAGTTAATTGACTATATAATTGCCACCGGTTCCTTTTCTGTTAGCCAGAGACCTTCAGTTGTTAAGGATTTGGCAGGGTCTGATTACAAAGATAAAGTGAGAAATCCCTTGCTGTGACAGAGTCTAAGTGCCAAAGAAAATTTATTTTGAAGCAAACTTGGAACAAAGAGGTCTCTTGGATTCACATTAGGGAAGGAGGAACAAGCCCATTTGACAGTGAAATGAAGGCTCAGCAAATTCAAGGCTAGCTTGAAAGCTATGAAATAAGAAACTGCCACCAGTTATTAATTAAATAGGCAGTCTTCCAAAATTGTTCCACCCCTAAGAAGCAGAGCGTAAAGGAATGAAAGCTCAAGGCCCTCTAAGAAAAGGTTATAATTTTGTTATAGGATTATAGCAGGTTGGAGACCATTAGAAATAGTATCTTACCTGATTCTTCTTCTTTCAGATTCAAATCTCACAAGTACCGGTAACTATTTGAGAAGTTAGCAGACTTTGGTTTTTCTTTTTTCAGTTTAGTGTAATACAAAATGAGAAGGTGACTAGAGATAGGAATGAGTAGAGTTAGAAAGTTGTTAGATGTGTAATTTGAAAAATAAAGAGAAGTGATGGAAACAGTGGCTTCAAGGGCATATTGTACATTCAACCCCTTCAAAGAAATTGATGAACACAGAAAAGCCTATCTACAGTACTGTACTTTTAAAAAGGGACATAGCCCATACACTTTGTTTTGCTCCCAAACAGCATTTTTGCACAACTTCAGAGGGGGGTATACAACCAATTAGATCTGGGGGCTTGACTCACCACTGTCCACTTCCCCTCTTTACTTGTTTAGGATTAATGTGTCAACCTCTGTGTCTGTCTCTTTGCATCAGGGGGCTACTGCATATTTTCCCATTGTCACAAATGAGAAGCTAAAGGGAAGAATCCTGCTGAATAGCAGTGGAGTGCTACAGGCTACTAGTATATTTTGCTTGATCTTTGCTGCTCAAGGACACAGCATCTTTTCCACTTGTATATGGATTCCTCTATACAAAGTCTTCCAATGTTGAACCAGTCATGCACCAGACCACTGTACATGCAGAATGCTGGAACATGATTTTGTCCAGGATTTGGTTAATTAACCCTTCTGTTTCTAGTGCTTTGTCAGCTCAAAAGATCATAAGGGTTCATCCTACCCATGGGCAGATTCTTTAATCAATTAAATAGATCAGTCATATGCTGTAAGACAAGGCTGCATTTTGTCACTCTTCTTATTCAACTTATACACAGAGCACATAATGTGCAATACAGGTATGGAGGAATCACAATTTGGGATCAAAATTGCTGGGAGAAACATCAACAATTTGAGATATGCAGATGATACCACCCTAATGGCAGAAAGTGAGGAGGACTTAAAGAAGCTCCTGATTAGGTTGAAAGAAGAAAGTGCAAAAGCTGGATTGAGACTCAATATAAAGAAAACAAAGATCATGGCAACAGACCCTATCAGTCCCTGGAAAATAGATGGGGAAGCAGTGACAGATTTTACTTTCTTAGGATCAAAGCTCACTGCAGATGGTGATTGCAGCCATGAAATAAAAAGGCGACTGATTCTTGAAGGCAAACTATGAGAAACCTAGAGAACATAGTGAAAAGTAGAGACATCACATTGCAAACAAAAATTCGTATAGTGAAAGCAATGGTATTTCCAGTGGCAATGTATGGTTGTGAGAGTTGGACCATTAGGAAAGCTAAGTGCAGAAGAATAGATGCCTTTGAGATGTGGTGTTGGAGGAGAGTTTTGAGAGTCCCCTGGACAGCAAGGAGAACAAATAGATCAATCTTAGAAGAAATTAACCCTGACTGCTCCTTAGAAAGTCAAATAGTGAAGATGAAGCTAAAGTACTTTGGACATCAAATGAGAAGAGAGGATTCCCTTGAGAAAGCCTTGATGCTGGGAAAGGTGGAGGGTAAAAGAAGAAGGGAGCGGCCAAAAATGAGATGGCTAGATGGTATTGTAGACACAATGGGCACAAAGCTGAGTGAGTTGAGGAGGATGGTTGAGGACAGAGGTGCCTGGCGGACAGTAGTCCATGGGGTCACAAAGGGTCAGAATCGACTTTGCGACTGAACAACAACAAATTCCCCAAGACAAATCATACTGAAAAGCGGTCTCCCTTGAGTTCAGGAATCGGCATTATATTATTTGACTCTTGTCTTCTGCCCTATTTACCCTGTTCGGTCAAACACAAATAATAAATTTCCCCATAACATTTTCCATGGGTTGCACTTACACCCTTCAAGCTTCATTTTTCTCATGACCACTAGTCATGTGGGTGGTCACTTTTACGATGTGGTCTTTCAGGTTAAGCCAGCGTTTTTCTTGCTGTAATAAGTAATAAGGTGCTTTTTATTTGAATGAACAGCAAAATCATTTTGCATTCATTATGTGGGATTATGTGGTTCTACACTTGATTAGGAAAGAGGAGAAATTCACAGTTGTGCTATTACCCTGAATAAATGATATGCTGTGGTAAAGTGTGAAAGCACAAATCTACTGAAGTTGTGACTAGTCATTTTAATTACAGTAATACCCTGGATAACGCGAGTACCGTATAGCATTAAAACCGCATAACGTGACAAGATTTTCAGAAAAATCTTGTCTCAAATAACGTGATTTTTAACGTTATCCTGTACAAGAGTATGCGGGGGGGAGTTGGATTGGGTACAACATCTACCCAATCCAAACCCCCCCCCCGTGCCCGCCCGCCGCCCGAAGTTCTGAAAGGATAAGGGTAAGATCCTTAACCTTTCCGAACTTCAGGCATGCACATGCACCTTGGCGGGGGTTAGCCGAGGATACGGGGGGAAACCCCGTATCCCCGGCTAACCCCCGCCGAGGCGCGCTTGCCTGCAAGCCGCCCGAGGTTCGGAAA
This sequence comes from Furcifer pardalis, assembly GCA_030440675.1. Lineage (NCBI taxonomy): Eukaryota > Metazoa > Chordata > Lepidosauria > Squamata > Chamaeleonidae > Furcifer > Furcifer pardalis. The sequence goes on from CP126892.1 coordinate 81,590,679, forward strand.
GGGTAAGGGTAAGATTCTTACCCTTTCCAAACTTCAGGCGTGCACACGTGCCTCGGCGGGAGTTAGCCAAGGATACGGGGGAAAACCCCATATCCCTGGCTAACCCCCGCCGAGGCGCGCTTGCCTGCAAGCCGCCTGAGGTTCGGAAAGGGTAAAGGTAAGATCCTTACCCTTTCCGAACTTCAGGCGTGCATGCGTGCCTCGGCGGGGGTTAGCCGAGGATACGGGGGAAAACCCCGTATCCCCGGCTAACCCCCGCCGAGGCGCGCTTGCCTGCGCTTGCCTGTGAGAAACGGGTATCCCACGTTAAGGTAAGGGATCAAAGTGGGGGGTGGCACCCCCCGCTTTGATACCTTGCCTTGACGTGCAATGTCCATTGCTATACCCGTTTGGTAGAAGAGGCTCCCACTGGCGCACCTTTTCACGCGCGTGCGAGCACCTCTTCTCAGGGTTTTTTTTAGCGTTGTTGGATCAATGTATCGAACAACGTTAAAAACCGGACAATGTCATGACTTGTGGAACCATGTCATAACATTGTCCGGGGTTCTAGTGTACTAGAAGGATATGTGATCAATTCATCTAGACCATTTTTCAAGTCCTAAGAAATTTTGTCCAGGAAATGGCAGCTAACATTTAGACAAGCAAACTGTTCTCTCTTCCAATTGTGTTTTCAGTGGAGCACAGGTGGAATTAAAGACAATCCTTTTTGTCTGCTGATATAAGATCGAAGGCAGAAGGAGAAGGGCAGCAGAGGATGAGATGGCTAGATGGCATTGTTGATGCAATGGGTGTAGAGCTGAGCAGGCTGAGGAGGATGGTGGAGGATGGGGTGCCTGGCGTACAGTGGTCCATGGGGTCACAAAGGGTCAGAGTCAACTGTGTGACTAAACAAAAAAATATTTCCCCTTAATGGGAAATGTTGTGCTTGGAGCTCTCTCTTCTCCCCAGATCCCAGATTTCCAAACAGGTCATGGTTGTTAACTTTAAGAATGCAGAGAGATGGGAGAATGCCCCAGGCTCTGCAGGGCAGCTCCTTCATGCACCCATCAATATGTTATTAGTAGTACACTAGTACCTCAGATAACGTTATGACTTGGTACCACAAGTCATAAATGTTATCCAGTTTTTAACATTGTCCGATGCATTGATTGCACAGCGTTTCAAAAAAAGCTCTGTTCCCTTTCTGAAGAGGAAAGGAAATGGGGCTTGGGAAAGGTAAGTGCCTCGAATAGCCCTTTGTTTGCAAAGGGAAGGAGGCTTCCCTCACAAGCAAAGAGCTAACAAAGAATTATCCTAGCCTCGAATAGTCCTTTGCTTGGGAAGGGAATGAGGCTCCTTTCAGAAGCAAGGGGCTATTCCAGGCTGGAATAGTCCTTTGCTTGGGAAAGGAACGAAGCTCCCCTCACAAGCAAAGAGCTATTCTAGCCTCAAATAGTCCTTTGCTTCTGGAAGGAGCCTCATTCCCTTCCCAAGCAAAGGACTATTCGAGGCTGGAATAGCTCTTTGCTAGCTCTTTGCTTGTGAGGAAAGCCTCGTTCCCTTTGCAAACAAAGGGCTATTTGAGGCTGGAATAGCTCTTTGCTTGCAAGGAAAGCTTCGTTCCTTTCCCAAGCAAAGGACTATTCCAGCCTGGAATAGCCCCTTGCTTCTGAAAGGAGCCTCATTCCCTTCCCAAGCAAAGGACTATTTGAGGCTGGGAAAGTTCTTTGTTAGCTCTTTGCTTGTGAGGGAAGCCTCCTTCCCTTTGCAAACAAAGGGCTATTCGAGGCACTTCGTTCCTTTCCCAAGCAAAGGACTATTCCAGCCTGGAATAGCCCCTTGCTTCTGAAAGGAGCCTCATTCCCTTCCCAAGCAAAGGACTATTTGAGGCTGGGATAGTTCTTTGTTAGCTCTTTGCTTGTGAGGGAAGCCTCCTTCCCAAGCCCCATTTCCTTTCCTCTTCAGAAAGGGAACGGAGCTTTTTTTGAAATGCTGTGCAATCAATGCAAGCAAAGATAACGTTGAGGAATTTGAGGCAAACATTTGCATTGGACAGTGTTATCTTAATGTTGTGCAATGCAAATGTTTGCCTCAAATTCCCCAACATTATCCGATTTTAATGTTATCCGATGTAAATGTTATCCGAGGTACCACTGTACTGATGATATTGATCATAGTTGTTGTTTGGTCACACAGTTGATTCCAACCCTTCATGACCCCATGGACCACCACATGCCAGGCACCCCTATCCTCCACCATCCTCCCCAGCCGGGCCCAGCTTTGTGCCCATTGCATCAACAATACCATCTAGCCATCTCATTCTTTTGCCCTTGACCTTTCCCAGCATCAAAGCTTTCTCGACTGGATCCTCTCTTCTCATTTGATGTTCAAAGTACTTTAGCTTCATCTTTACTATTTGACCTTCTAAGGAGCAGTCAGGGTTGATTTCTTCTAAGATTGACCTATTTGTTCTCTTAGCTGACCAGTGTATTCTCAGAATTCACATCTCAAAGGTGACATCTCAAAGGCATCTATTCTTCTGCGCTCAGCTTTCTTTGTGGTCCAGCTCTTACAACCATACATTACTGCTGGAAATACCATTGCTTTGACTATGTGGACTTTTTGTTTGCAAGGTGATGTCTCTACTTTTAATTATGTTCCCCCAGTTTTCTCATAGCTTGCCTTCCAAGAATTAGTCACCTTTTTATTTCATGGCTGCACTCTCCATCTGCAGTGATCTTGGATCCTAAGAATATAAAGTCTGTCACTGCTTCTACTTCTTCCCCATCTATTGATCATATGGTCCTGCATATTATCCACATCTCCAGTCATGGATACCACCATCTTCTTCTATCCATAGTGGCTTATTTTGCTCATCATAAGCAAGACCTGGCTTTATTCCTTTCTCTTTCTGTCTAGAACAAGGCATAGATTTAACCCTTTCTGTATTTCTTATTCTATGTACCTGGAAAAAGAGAACACTGTTGCTCATGAATCTCATCTGTATTCTCATGGCAATCTCCAATCCACATTAAACTTTTTAATTCCTAATTTTCTTTAATTATACACCATTTGTTCCCCTATGAAAGACAATAACTCACATTTCCTTGTCCAGTGGCATTTGACCTGACTAACTAAATATTTAATTTGGATTGACATGGCTAAATGTAGCAAAGCACCAAAGTATAATTTGGTATTGACTGGATTTCAAGCTTAGAAATACAGAAAGGCTATCATGCTTTAACATTTCCTAGCGAGTCATTAAAACTTAATTAATTCTTGAAAATAACAAAGGAGAAGAAACTGAGTTAATCTTGTCTCCTGATTTGTGCCACACACTGAATAATGGAGGAACATGTTTTAGTTGAGTGTAGCCTTTTCATTGTTGACTTGTAACATTACTGTTCAAATGGATAGATTATTCTGTTCAATTAAAAGGCATGGCAAACTATTATTAGGAAAAAAATCAATGAGATCTTATTAATACTGACAGTTTTTAATCATTTGTCAACCCCTGTGCAACCATTGCTAGCAATTGATAAAAGATTGATGTGAAACTACAATTGAAAATTGCATAGTCCCAGAAAGAAAGAGAAAAGGAGATCCATCCTTTTAAATGGGGTCAAAAAAGGGAATAGTTGCATAAACATGTACATGTTCCTGTTGATTAAATGGATTGAAAATTATGTTAATTTAGTGCTTGTTTTCATTTAATATGTAATCACATGTAACTATTATAATTTATTACATGTTCTAATTGCTTTTTAAATTGTCTTGGGTCTTTCAAGAAAGAAAGGCAGAATAAACATTAATTAAAATATTGATATATACAGTGGGCCAAAACCCACTGATGTTTGCATAACTTATTGTAGCTAATTGTGGCTTATTGGCAAGGTACCAGAGCATACCTCAGTCACATAACTAATCATGCTTATAACACCACAACTGAGATGCATTCCCCTATATCTCATCAGTTAACCATTATGAGCTGTGGCTATTCACACAAACCTGACATAAACATGAGGAAGGTTCTGCCCAGTATTCTAATTTATACAAAATATAATTAATTTCACAAGTGGTGGAGACTGTCACCAGATAATCTGTCTACTAGATCAACCTACTGTCCAGATATTAACATTTGATGGATATTTGCATTCACACCTAAACTTGTCTTTTCTTATGCTATGACATGCAACCTAATTTCATTCAGTTCAGACACACTTTATAATTTAGTACTGTACTCTAATTTCATCATTAAAATAAAAGCCAAAGTTAGATAAAGATGAAACATTTGCCCTTATCATTATAATCCTCATTATGTCATTTTCATTCTTCTGTACATTTTTTCTTTCTTAAATATGCAATTTAATTTTAGTTCTTTGTTATGGGCAGAATGTAAATGTTAGCAAACTGTAGCAAAGTGCATTGATCTTATTTTCAAATGAAGGAAGAAATATCATTCTTGATTTGTATCCTCCACAAGTGTTCTGTATCAATTTTTGTCCCATTAATCCAATTGTTACACTTCCTTTGCTGTGGCTATGAAAAGGTCAGCAATCACTACAAAGGTCAAAAAATAGTTTATCACTGGAATGTTCTGCTAAGGTGAACATCTTGCCCTGTTCATTCAATGTTCTTGTGACAAAGTTTGGTCTGAAAATCTGCTCACTTCATTTTGATTTGTTGTTAGTTTTGCTAGTGATTAGATTGAAGAACAGAGAATCCTGTGCTGTCACTCTCATGGAGTGTATCTTCATTACATAGTTATGGAAGTTTCATTCCACTTTAAGTGTCAATAAGTCTATCATGTGAAATCCTGGGGTTCATAGTTTGGTGAGATATTGACTACCAGAGAACTTCAGTGTACTTCTCTGGACTACAGCAGACAACTCCAAGTACTTCATCAAATTACAGTTCCCAAGATTCCATTAGATGGACCCATGATGGTCAAACTGCTGTAGCCATGTAGTAATTACACACCTGATCTCAAAATAGATAGACAGTATGCAGTTCAAGGTCCTGGTTTGTGGTTCAAGGGCCTGTTTTGTGCTATTTCACTTCTGTCCTCACAGCTGAAATTGGGGGAATAAGAGCCCAAGAGGTGGAGTTCGTTATATATTTGCTTAAAACAAAAGTCTATAGCATTCACCTTTTTAGAGAAAAACCTCTGGAGCAGTTAGAGGGTGTAACTCCACTGAGATGAGGGGATTTTTAAAAATGCTCTGCTATGTTAGAACCACATATGTGATGGATGGGGGGGGGTGTACTTTGGGTAACAGTGGCTGAAATCCTCTTGCAAAATTATGCAAAGGGTGTACATTGTAAACATGAACTGCCGTAAGTTATGAGAACTCCATAGACGTTATTTATTGCATGCTGAGTAATGTGCTAATTCTGCACTGGAGTCCTGTTTTACTGTGGGTTTTAATTTGAATTTTACTAGACTGAATCTAAATTGGGTATAGGGTTTGGCTGGAATGGGCTCACTGAAGTTCTGATTAAACTGAAGCACATAACTACCCCTACATCCTCAGAGTGATCTGTCCACTGCACTTTTCTCTGCTATCCTCTTGACTCTCTGAAGTCTCTCCTTCCTTCCTTCCTTCCTTCCTGTTCCCTCCAGCTGCCTGCCAAATTGTTTTCAGACCAACATTTGCAGAATGCTGTGACTCTGCTGGCTTGGGGAATCTAGAAATTATGTTTCCAAAGAGTAACTTCTCCAAGCTGTGAGGAAAGAGAAAACAATATTTCTTCCAGGGCTCTGCATATCAGACATAGTCATTCATCTGTCACTGTTGCCTTTTCTTCCACTGTTGCATCAGCAGAGATGTTTTCCCCAAAGAGTTTTCTAGATGAGACAGCTTTACAATGACTCATTCAGCCTCCATCCTTGGCATAGTTCCATATCAGAATGATCTGTATTATCTGAATGGAACAAAACAAAGTTGTGCAAACGTTTGTCTCCTTTTAGCATTCTTTAACTGTTCCCTGTTATCATTCGGGTTGTTGCTACCATTAGATTCAAGTGACCAATTTTTCAAGACACTGAATTTGCTACTCTCAGTCCTGTGCAAATGCTCTTGCTACTCTGGAGAATTGCTTGATATAGCTCTCCAGCTTTCTACAAGGACATTTTGGTTAACCTGCTGTTTCCACTGTGTCCTATAAGCCTTCAACATCTAGAGGTGAAACTAGGACAGCTTCCTACCATGTCTACCAGTTGGTGGGGTTCCAGTGATGGGGACTCTGTTGTAATTTAAGTACTGTATACTCCAGCACTCAGCCTTTTCCTGGCTTCTGCCTGGGAAAATTCCTTCTCTTCTAGTTTTGTATTGAATCAAAGTGAGTACCAGGACATTTGTGCTCTGCAGACAGGGGCTCCTTCGAAATCACCTCCACAAATACAAGCGACCAACATCCAGCTCCACTGCTTCAATTTTGCTGTGCCAGGGGTCTTCTTGACTTTTCCCACCCAGACCTACCTTATTTCCTTTATCAGTGTCAACATATGCTTGATGTTGGAATCCCAAGTCATGAGTGCTCCCAACTGGATGTGGAGGAACCAATATGGCAGCAAGGGCCACTTGGACCCACTTGGACCTAGACACAGCTTTGCGAGCCAAGGAGGAGGGGTTCACTTGGACAATGGCAAGGCTGTGAACTATCATTGCTGAGATGACCCATAGAGAGTCTCAACTAGTGCAGGTCCATCTTGGCTTCTGGAATGGGATAGGAGAGTTGTCACCACTGTGAAGTGAGAATGAGAAAGACACTTTACTTTCCATTTGAAGTGATAGGAGAGCTACAAGTGCCCATTAATATCCTCCACAAATCCTAAAATGTGTTAAATTTCCCTAGAACTCCTTATCCATGAGGGATATGTTTCAAGACCTTCTTCAGATACCTGAAACTGCAGATAACAGTGAACCCTATATTTAACACAGATGCCTGAGTTATAGAAGTGAGGGAAGGGTTTCAAATGCCTCCATCATTCTACATGAGAATTATCAAAATGTGTGCCCCCATCCCTTGTAAACATTACATTGAAGTCTCTTGTGGCCAGCTCTGATAATGTGTCATAGAAATACATATACTGTACAATATGTTATGTATTTCAGGGATTTTTAACAGAATATTTTTAGACTTATGGATAACTGTAACTGCAGATACAGAACTTGCAAATACTGAGGAGTAGGGCTGACCTGAATTAACCTCCTGGTGTTGCAAATAATGCATTAAGCATTCATGTTTGCATTTTTTTCTTCAAAACAGCATTTCTTTGGTTTTCCCCAGGTGGTAAAAATGATGATCATTGTTGTGCTGACATTTGCAGTCTGCTGGTTGCCATACCACATTTATTTTATAGTTACTGGGATCTATGAGAATTTGAACCGGTGGAAATACATTCAGCAAATCTACTTAGCCACTTTTTGGCTTGCCATGAGTTCTACCATGTACAACCCCATTATCTACTGCTGTCTCAATAAAAGGTAAGAATATCTTATAGACCTCATTAGTATTTGCGACTGTAATAAAGAATAACCAACCAGACTATATTACTCCTAGGTGTTTTGTTCTCACTTACATTTGTACTGTCAAATTGATAACAAGCTATCTATTACACTGGAGCAACAAGTCCACTTTAGGCATTAATCTGAAATTTAAAATTGCTATCCAAAGTGCTATACAGTACCTATTCTGGAGATAGTGTTCAGCCATTTGGACTAATAATTAAAATAATAATGTGCCATTAAGTTGATGTCTATTTATGGCATGCCAGTATAGTTGCTGTAACTTAACACTAAATCCTGGAGCAGGTTCACTAACTGAAAAACCAAAGACACCATGGGAGTGTTTTATAAATGTCTTTATAAATGTCCTAGGTAAGCAACACAGATGTGACTGCTTGAATCATGCTATAGAATTAATCAGTCTGGTGTCTTCAAAACGTTTTGGAGTATAACTCCCATGATCCCTTCCCATTGGCAATGCCGGCTGGGGCTAGTGGGTGTTGCGAACAAAAGGAGCTAAAGCAGTAATGGTGAAACTCGGCACTCCAAGTGTTCTTGGACTTCAATTACCAGAAGCCCAAGTCAGCACTCCTGCTGATCAGGGCTTCTGGGAATTGCAGTTCAAGAACACCTGGCATGCCAAGGTTTGCCATCACTGATCTAAAGGGTGACAGGTAACCCATCTCTGACCAAGAAACAGGTTGTCATTGCGCCATACAATGTTATTCTGCTTACCAGTCTAGCAGACCCTGTATTTAGATATGGGCAAGATTATTTGTTTTCAGATCTCCATTACACTGCAAGATCAGATCAAAATTAATTCAAAAGCATACCTCTACCATGGTATCATTTTTATTTTTCCCCAGTATGAACGTCAGGAGACATTTCTTTGAATGTTTCCAAATGGAAACTGTAATCAAGACATACTTGCAGGAAAAAAGAACACAAAGGAACATATTTTCAAGAAAATCTTTATTGGATTGGAATGGAAATCCAGCAGGAGTAAAAGCTTTATCAAAGAAATGAAATCAGTACCTAATTCAATATTGAGTATCTGTTGGAGAATATTATTTTGAAATCTCTTTGGGAAGAGTTTCAAACCGCACATTCTAATTGCTGCAATATATATGTAAATGTTTTAAAGTGATTGCAGAGGTGGTAATAAACAAAGATTCCACTATAATGTTGCATTTTGATCAAACACCTGCCTGCTCCAATCTCAGGTCACGTATACCTTATCTCTCCACCAAAAAATAGTAAGTCCATTTACAGCCTAAGAGCTACCACTGTCTGTGTCCGCAGACATTCATATAGTCATGTGGCAGGCATAACTAGACACCAGAGCACATAGAACACTGTTACTTTCCTACCAAAGCAGTACCTATTTATCTACTTACAATTTCTTGTTTTTTAACTGCTAGGTTGGCAAGAGATGGGACAGAGACAGGTGTTCATTCCATTGTGTAACACTCAAGTCTCTAATTACTGACCTGCTGACCTTCCAGTCACCAAGTTCAGTACCACAGTCCCTAAAGAAACTACTCTTCTACAAAGTGCATGAATTGTCCAAAACTCGGGTGATTTCTGCTTTGTTTAAGAGTAGTATGTACAGGATGGGTTGTTTGTGTCTATCTTAACATTTCATCCTTCTGTGCTTGATGTGTATGTTTTGCTTCTCAAAGGAAAAACACTTTATAGACATGCACAAATTTCAGAGAGCTGGAAGGAAAAGAGAAAATGCTATTCACCTCACTCACACCTAAAAGCAAGACATCTTTCAAGACTTTAAAATTCCTCATTGTGTTCTCTCATCCTGTCAAGCTAGACTAAGTCAACAAGAATTGACTGTTCTTTCTTTCCCAACTAACTAAATGTTTAATTTTCTTTCTTCAGATTCAGGGCTGGTTTCAAGAGAGCTTTCAAGTGGTGCCCTTTCATTGAAATATCTACCTACGATGAACTGGAACTTAAGACAACCAGATTCAATCCTACTAGGCAAAGTAGCTTATATACAGTTTCAAGAATGGAAACCAGCATGTCCATAGTGTTTGATCCTACTGATGGAGAAAAAACCAAGTCCACTCACAAGAAAAGAGTTCAGTCACAGGAAGCAGACCTTAATGGTTGTGTCCGCAGAAGTTCAAAAGCCACATCAACAGTATCAAGTTACGTTAACTCTCCATATACATCAGGAGATGAGTATCCCTAAAGCTTTAATGGATGTTGGAGAAGACAGTATTGTGTATTAAAAAAGATTATGATGTCCTGCCTTAGACCCAAACATCCAAGTTTCTGGAAAGCAACAAGGCTGCAAAATCTGAGAAGTGACTGTGTGTATAAATATGTAGCTATTTATGATAGGATGAAGAATGTAGCTTCCTTCAGATGTTATTAGATCACTGATTCTATGATATCTTCACCACAGCCTATGATGGCTAGAGATGGGGGGAGTTGAAATCCAGCAACATTTACAAGGCCACAAGTTGTCCAGGCCATGATTTATGGCAAAGGTTTTTTTTTTTAGTAGAACTCCTGTATTCTCATCCAGGCCAATGTCCATGTTAACTGGGGAACTGTGGTATCTGTAATCCAAAAAGTAACTTTTATAAGTTCTAGTTTCCATCCAACTAATGACAAATGGAATATTTATACAAATTCTTCAAAGTGGCTTGCACGAAGAACAAATCCAACCCCCCCCCCAAAAAAAAAATGTAAAAATGTGGTTGCAACTAATTTAAGTCCTATTCAATAGTCACTTGCTCTGGATCCAAGCTGGTAAAATCATTATGTGTGTTGGACCATAATGCGATTACTAATGCTTGTTAAACTTGCTGAACTGTATATTATCAGTAAGAATGGCACAAAAGTTTTATCACCAACAGGTATGTTTTAAATATATCATTGAGTGAGGACGATACTTTTAGTAAAGGTAAAGGTTGCCCTTGCTCGAAAGCCAGTCATATCCAACTCTAGGGTCCAGTGTTCATCGCTGTTTATAGACAAAGACATTTCCGTTTGGCAGGTATGCCTCAACACTGGAGTACATGGAATGCTGGTTACTTTCCCAACGAAGTAGTGCCTATTTATCTACTTGCAATTTCTTGCTTTCAAACAGCTAGGTTGGCAGGAGCTGGGACATCACTCTGTCATGCAGTACCTGGGAATCGAACTCTGACCTTCCAGTCAGCGAGTGGATACTTTAAAAGTATTTTTAAAAGGATACTTTAAAAAGTTGTTGTTGTTCAGCTGCACAGTCGATTCCGACCCTTCACAACTTTTAAAAGTACTGTAGTTAAATTTCTCTGAACATTAAATCTTGCTAATCTTTGCCACAGGATGCCCAAATCTAGTGTTCCCTGATTAAATTAAAGGATAACAGTCATTCAGCACAATAATTCTTATAGAGGGTTGTCAATTTTCAATTTTGAGATATGTATTATTTCAAAGCCACCAGTTAGTGGAATATCTTCCTATTCTGTCCATATAAGATAACTGCCAACTGAGAGGAGGGAGGAAAAGGACATTGCACTAGCAGATGAGTTCTTGATTTGGATTATCCTTTTGTCTTTTGATAGTATCAACCAGGAAACAAGGAAGATAATGAATGATGTCAACATGCCTCCCTGGCTGTCTTTGCCACCTCAAGACAACTTTGAGCACTTCATTTTTGGGAGGGAAGGCAATGTTAATAACTTCAGCTCCCAATTACTTTAGAAGAAGGTGCTTAAATTGTCCTCTTCACATGGAAGGACAGGGTAGAAACTGAATAAACAAATAAGCTGTTGATGAGGTACAAAATTTGTAAGACATTGTAGGGCAGGGATTCTCAACCTGTGGCCTGTGGGCTGGATGCTGCCCATGGCACCATTTCATGTGCCCCCCACTGCCTCCACCACACCAGGAAGTGCCATGTGGTGGAGGAAGGGCAAAATGGTCATCCGGCCCCCAAAGCTGTCTGTGGGAGCGTGACCCAGCCCCTGGTTAAAAAGTTTGAGAACTCCTGATGTAGGGTTTCAACTTCACTTTAGTTGGATGAATCCACCATCCTGCTGACATTACTTTCCTTCTGCCTAGTAGCCTTCCACACAGGATTCCCTCCCTCCACAACTAGTTTTAGGAGCACTAAGGAGTTAGAGAAAAGAAAAGAAAGGTATTCCCCCTTCTGCGTTCTATGAGATTCCACTTTCTCTGCCAGTGGAATTCCACCATGGAAAGCTGTCATTTGTTTCTTCAATATCACTCCACTAAAACAAACTGCAGAGTAAACTATTGCAGGTACTTGTATAATGACCTAACAGAAAAAGCATGTGATGTTCCCTTCAGATATTTTGGAACATTTTTATGTGGACCAGTCTTGGGGCATCACCAAACAAATTCAGTTGTTCGTTTCCCAGTCATAGTGTGAACGTGCTGCTGGCTGTTACACTCATGTGAATCATCTTTAGGAAATTGTACTGTGTTAGACATTAATGAAGTGGGCTGGGGTCCAAGAAAGCATTTGCCATGATAAAATGTGTTCCTCTTTATGGCACCATAAGACACTTTGCTATATTTCCTTCCTTCCTGTGGCTGCATGTCACGAAGTTTTGAACATTTGAACCTTCCCTTTAAGTATAAGAAATAATGGATATGGATATTCCAAACTATATATGTGCCTGATTGGAAGATGATGGCAAACATAATTCTGCAGAACAGAGAGGAAACACTCATTTTAAACATAAAAGAACTCATTCATTGTATTTCTATTCACAATATGTCACTTTTGAATAGTATTTTCTAACTGATGTAGCAAGTCTGGATATCATTATCCAATCAAGCAGGGCCGTTCACATAAGAAGAATTCTGCTAGATCAGCCCAAAGGCCTTTCTATTTATTAGATTCCAGTCTGGCATTCTGTTAATGCAGTGGTTCACTGTCTAAAGCAGTGATCCACAACCTTTGGGTTTTGGATTTCAATTCCCAGAAGCCTAAGTCAATTCCCCAAAGCACTGATCAGCCAATGTACTGAGTTAGGCTTCTGGAAATTGAAGTCCAAAACCCAAAGATTGGGGACCACTAGTCTAAAGGGAGTCCTCCAGCAGGCATGAGGGGAGCAGTACACCCTCTGTCCTCCACAAATAGAAATAAGTCCTAACATTTCTAATAGTGGAGCTGCTATTTACCATCCGAACTAGTAGCCTATGATCCTGCAGGCAAAGTAACTAATCCATTCACTTCTCTGTATATCAGAATTGCTAGAGGAAAATAAAGCTAATTAAATTATTGGCAATGTTAAAGATTATAGGGATCTAGGCCTAAGGGACCAAAAAGGAGATCTAGGGAGCAATGGCTGCCTCTTGCATATAAAGGCAAGAATTCTCCTCTCCAAAAACAGTAGGGGCAAAAAATAGTAAGTGATATCAGCAAAACTGTATGATATCATTCTAGGGGACAGGAAGGGTTGACACAGGTAGAAGCAGACAAAAGACAACCTGCAGTACCTAAGGAGGTCCCATGTGGAGACATACATCTCCACTGAAAGCTGAGCTGAACCCACCACTTTACTTTCAAGACCTAACCCCCATGAATTATCCAGCAACAGTCTATGTCTGTTTATTCTATGTGTTTATTTATTATATTTTGTATACCACCCATCTGACACAAGCCACTCCGGGTTATTCACATGCAGGCATTAAAACAATAACTCCATCCAAAAAGAATAAAGAACATAATAGAACAACCCAGACACAATAATACACAATAACCATAATACACAATAACCATACCTTATAGCAAGGGTTGCCAAACTTTTTAAGTCAGGGCCAGGTCACGTTCCCTCAGACAGTTGAGGGGGCCAAACTGGTGGTCTCTCCACCATTTATGGCTGCCATAAATGTGACTGCAGCTGTCTTAAACACATTTATGGCTTCCATAAATGCATCCGCAGCTGTCATAAACAGCCATAAATAAGTCCGCAGCCAATTCCAGAGGTGGCAGCTGGAGCGAGGGCAGGGGCCAGATTATTTGGCACTGTGAGCTGGATTCAGCCCACAGGCTGTAGGTTGCCTACCCCTGCCTTATAGAGTGAGAAATAACAGTAACAAAGTCAGAAATGGGGCATAAACTAAGAAAGAGGCAACATATTGTCACAAGCCTCCCTATAAAGTTCTGCCTTCACTGGATGGAGGAGTATTAATCTACATGCAGTATCAAAGCAATCCAGGTTGATGGGATTATCAGTTTACAACTAGGGCTGGGACCTAGTTTTAATCTTCCAAGCAGTGGTGAGCATCATCAGGTTCACACTAGTTCACCAAAACCGGTAGCAGAAATTCTGTGTGGCCCCGCCCATACATGTTTTGAAATAAGTTAGTCCTAATTTGGATGCAACACAGGGCTTTCCCCATGGCCACACCCACCATACCACACCCACAGAGTAGGTAGTAAAAAAAATTTGAGCCCACCACTGCTTCCAAGCCTTTATTGGGTAGATCACACAGCTCTAACATCTGGGAGGACCAAGTAGTCTGGGCCATGTTTAACCAGGTGCCATAGACCCAAGCTGTATAGGGCCTCATATGTTATTACTAATACAGTGGAACCTCATATAATGAATAACTCCTACAGTGAAAAAATTGCACAATGAAAAGAAAACGAAAAAACACGGTGCCCTGTACAATGATAATTTTCGCTATGTAATACAGCATCCCTATGGGAAAAACTACAATGAAAATATCTCGGGGGGGAAATCACATAGCAAAAAAAAATTCTTGTATGATTTTTCCCATAGGGATTTTCATTGTATGATTTTTCCCATAGGGATTTTCATTAGTATAGGGGGAAATTGTACAACAACAAAAACTGCATAGCAAAAAGCTCCATAGAACAAATTATTTTTGTTATATGGGATTCCACTGTATCTTAATTGGGCATGGAAGCTTACAAGCAATCAATGCAGGTGGGCCCAAATTGTAGATACATCCTACCCTTGATGCTAGCTGAGTTGCCACATTGTGTATCTGCTGCAACTTTCATACCATCTTCAAGAGCAGTCCCATGTAGAGTGTATTGCAAGTACCTGTACCTGTACTGTAATCAATTCTTGAGATTACCAAGGCATGAAGTATTGTTAGGAACCCTGTATCCTCACCTCTGTCCATATCTGTAGAAAAGGTTGCCAAGGATAGTCTTTGGTTCATTCAGCCTCCAACACCCTAGGACAGTGATGGCCAACCTTGGCACTCCAGGTGTTCTTGAACTTCAGTTCCCAGAAGTCCTGGTCAGCAGGTGTGATGACAGATTTCAATTAAGGGTTCTTTTAGGTTGACCACTGTCCTCCGTCTTAACCCAGATATCAGAGAGAAGAGTAGTTTGATTTGATCCACTCTGTGGATCATTACAATATAATTCAGCATTATTCAATTTGCTTCCTATCTGAAAAATGTGCCATCTATCTCCATTAGTATTTCCCCCAAGAGCTTCTATGGTAACAATCAGCCCAGCTGGCCTTTAAGCAGATCTACATAAATGAAAGTTATGGGACGGGAATGTCAGTCAAGGACAGTACATGAACAGGCATTTTAGCTACTGTATTAAGATAGCTGATTCCAGCTAACACAGTTCAATTCAGTGGTGCCCAGGGTATAATATATTAAAAGAAATGATTTACAATGAAATAATGTGTGTATACATTGCAAGGGCATTTTTCCTGTTTAATTTAAAAGTTTTGTTTTTACATTGTAACATTTTTGTCAAGTACTGTATATGTCATCATAAATGTGCAAATGAAAATGTTTTTATTGTTATTGAAATAAGCTACAATTACCAGTTTTTACATGCACTGTGTTTTCACTTTAGAATAGAACACTGCAGGGTTCTTTAACAGAGCCTGACCCCTGCTGTCATGATAACCACAGAGGACATCCATTTTAAATTTAATTATTATTATAAGCTGCTGTAGAGCCAGAAGCGTGATGAGGGGGGCAGCCCGCCCTGGGTGGCACTTTGTGGGGGTGGCAACACCGCTGTCCTCGCTTCCCGGGTTCCACTGCTGCCAAAGATGGATGGTGGGCTCCCCGCTGGCCCCGCACCACACTGCCCGAGACCCTGGGCCTCGCCTGCCCCATCGGGGTCCCAGGAGCGCGGCTGCCCCACCTCCTAGCTCGGCGAACCGCCTGAAGAGAGGACTTTCCTATGGGGGGGGAGCCTCAGAGTGGCAAGTTTGGCCTGGGGCCCTGGGTGCCTAAGCCTGCCCTATGCCACTGTGTAGAGCAGAATTTCCCAGTCTGGTGCACTCCAGATGCTTTGAACTAGAATGAGGTGAGCAACCGCCAGACATCTAAGAGCTGAACAAACACCAAGCCCTGAAAGGGAACATACACTGTCCTTCTCCCAATTTTTTTGAAAGCTATTTGTTTTGCTTACAACCAGATTGTGAAAATGACTTCCAGGAAAATGTATGCTCGGATATGAGTACCAGCTGACAATGTTTTACTCACAAGACTTCCTCTTGCCCTCTATGGGCCAATTTAAAGAACCTTACAATATAGGGATGGAGGAGGAAGAAGTAGTCTCCAAACATATCACATGATCATCTCATGTACAGTATGTTGAACAACGTAAGGGCAATTGGATAGTCTGTAACATCAACAACAGGGACCGTGATGGCTTAGTGGTTAAAATCCTGATAACTGGAAAGTTGGCAGGTCAACAGTTTAAGATCCAAGTGCTGCACAATGGAGTGAGCTCCTGTCTCTGTCCAAGCTCCTGTAAACCTAGCACTTCAAAAACAAGAACTTGCAAGTAGATAAATAGGTACCACTTCAGCAGGAAAGCTTACAGCGTTCTGTGCACTCTGGCATCTAGTCATGCCTACCACATGACCACAGAAACATCTGCAGATGCAGACAGTGCTGGCTCTTTGGCTGTAAATGGAGATGAGGACTGTCCCCTAGAGTCAGATACACTGGATTTTGAGCAAGGGCAACCTTGACCTAACAACAACAATTACTTAAAAGTGGACAAAGAGGAGAACAGATAATTCCCCTCTGGAGATGGTTCTGTGCATGGTAGGTTGTGTACAAGACCTCGCAGAGCTCTGAAGCACTATAAGGACCAGCTGAAACAAACCATGAAGGTGTCAGATATAAACTCACAAACTTGGGAGACAATGACTGAAGATCGCCTACTTTGGCACCAAAATATTTCTCCTGTTACTGATCACTTGGAAGGGGAACACCGTAGATCTGGAGAGGCTAAGCAACAAGCACGGAAGCTTCGTCAATCCCAACCACGTCCTCCACCATCTATTCAGTGTACCGTGTGTGGTCGTATGTTCCATGCCAGGATTAGTTTGTGGAGTTATCAGAAACACATCCATCAGTTGAGAAAATGATCCCCAGGAAAAATGTGTGCTTGGATATGAGTAACAGCTAATGACGACGACGAGAAAGTTGTGAAAAAACAGATCTTTTAAAAGTCGCTATCTTGGAATACAGCTCTGAAATCCCACAGTCAATTTCCATGCTGGCTGAGTGACTCTGGAAGATGTAGTGAAAAAATATAAGTTATTTTAGCCTTGCATGAGGAAACAGGGAAGCAACAAGAACATTGTAATGAGACTGTTAAAGGTTAGGATTTGAAAGGATTTAAGAAGTGTAGAAAAGGATTATATTCAGTACAGATTGTGCAAATACACAGGTCACTCTGCTGGATCAGTGGTACTGCATTCACTGAAAAAGTAATGAATCAAAAGGATTTTTAGTTGATTATGGAGGAAAGAGTCCCTGTTCAGCTCTAATGACATTAATAAGATTTCAGTGAGTTCTGATTGTTTCTTCACAATGATTAAAATCTCAGGAGCCTAAACTATGATTCCATATTCATACCATAACATAAAAAGAGGATTATACAATTGCTTCTCTCTGATCATGTGTTATTGACCATAGCAACTAACCAATAGTAGTGTGCACACTGTAAGCATGGGGAAAAGCTAATTTTTAACATCATGTGTCCACCTTCACCATTATAATGCAATAATAATAAGCGATGTTCTAGTGCTTAAACTGCAGGACATGTACCAAGGCATATGTAGAATCATCAAGAGTGGAACAATTAGTGGAGACCTGCAAGAGGCTAAGACGCTGACTGGAAGGTGGGCGGTCAGCAGTTCAATTCCCGAGTACTGCAGGACAGAATGAGCTCCCGTCTTTGTCCCAGTTCCTGCCAACCTAGTAGTTCGAAAGCAAGAAATTGCAAGTAGATAAATAGGGACCACTTCGGTGGGAAGTTAAACAGCATTCTGTGTGCTCCTGTGTCTAGTCATGACTGCCAAATGACCATGAAAACATCTGTAGAAGCAGACACTGCTGGCTGTTCAGCTTTGAAACAGAGATAAGCACTGAACCCAGTGATGGGAATCAGCAGGTTAGCACCAGTTCGGTAGAACTGGTAGCAGAAATTCTGGCTGGTCCGTCTGCCCATCCAAGTTTTGAAATAAAGTAAAGTAAAACCTTGCATAAAGAGCACCTCACTTAGAGACTAACTCGCTTAAAGAGCAGCATTTTCTCTGAATGGTCGCCTCGCTTAACAACTAAAACCAACCAAAAACTCACTTAACAACTAAATCGGGATTCACATTCCCCCACACACACCAGAAGTCACAATCAGTCACTTACAATGGTGTTTGTAATCAATCTGGTTTTGATGTTGGCCATCTGGTGATGTCCATGTGTAAAGTCTCCTCTTGTGTTGCTGGAAGAGAGTGTTTGCTGTGACCAGTGTGTTATCTTGGCAGAACTCTATCAGTCTTTGGCCTGCAACATTCTGTGTTCCAAGACCAATCCTATGGAACACATTATTGCTCTTTAAGCAAGGTACCTAGTCCTAATTCAGATGCAATGCAGGGCTTTCCCCCTGGCCACACCCACCATACCACACCCACAGTGTGGTAGTAAAAAAAATTTGAGCCCTCCACTGACTGAACCCTAGAGTTGGATATAACTGGCTTTTGAGCAAGGGAAACCTTTACCTTTACATATATAAACAAAGGGGAAAATATCAGCTTATAATTCAAGCTCTTTCTTGAGAATATGAGAGGAGTGCCTTATACAAGGAAAAACTGGACATAAAACCAGGGAAACTCAGCATGTGTCTAAATATGCTCCAGAATTGGCACAGTTGAATTCAAGGTATTTTTCAATGAACAAGTAATGCAAGGTCAATGCAGATCAGCATGTCCATGTTTTACTTCTCCTACCACTGGAGACTTCTACATTTAAAAATCTGTAATGATGTAAATAGTTTTGCCTCTGTGGTCAAATGTTTTGTTTTACAAAAGGACTGGTGGGCAAGTATTTGAGTGGGTTTGGGGTGATGTAGTAAGTTGGATTTTGATGTTTCAGGGACAGTAGGAACTGTCCCCCCCAGTCACCCTGAAATATTTCTGCTTATTTAAAAAAACAACTCTTTGATTCTAGTGGTAGATCACTTTATCACTGTGTTTCTACATTACTTAAATGCTAGCGCACCTCTGTACAGAAAAAAATATTTAAAAATTGATATAAAATTAAAAAACACTGTCACAATCAATGAGATGTAGGCTGTGATGGGATGTCAAAAATTTTCCTACCACACCATGATATCATCACAATGTGGACAGACCCGACGTCATGATGTCATGACGTTGTGGGCAGGGCCAAAAAAATAATAATAATAAAATTAAATTAAAATAAACACACACACACACACACACACACACACACACACCTCAACCCACCCAACCAAACAAACAACCACGACACAAACCCGTAAATAAATTAAATAAAGAAATAAATAAAATAAAAATTAAATACAAATATACCCACCCACCTGCCCCAAACACAAATAAACCCACCAACCCACCCACCCCAAACACAAACCCCTCATTTACCCTAAGTTGGAAGCAGCAGAGGCAGTGGTGTGGCAGCGCGGCGGCAAACCACCGCCACGGCAAACCACCACAATGGTGCGGCATCCGGGGGGGGCAGGTGTGGAAAGGCAACCGCCGCTTCTTCAGGTGCTCCCTGCACCCTTTCTTTCCTGGCAGCCAAAATGACTGCCAGGAACTGTGCATGCGTCAAACTTACATTTGATGCATGTGCAGTAAAAAAATAGAACTGTACATGCGTCGAATGAAGGTTTGACGCATGTGCAATACCCAGGAGACATTTTGGCTCCAAATTTATTTATTTATTTCCTGGTGAGGCATCCAAACCAGATGCCTCAAACAAAATCCCGGGGGGTTGTTACCAGTTCGGTGAACCACCTGGGAATGTTGCTACTGGTTTGGGTGAACCAGTGCGAACCAGGAACATACCATCACTGGATCTAGGTACCTTTTCTCTAGCCACTAGGTTACTCAACTCTCCCTTTGTTTACCTTGAGGTAAGAGGGAGTGCCCAGAGAGGAAATTGATGTATTGAAGACTATGAACTCTGACAGAAATTCTATCACTCTCAACACCTCAGTTCTCCTTTGACTTGGCAATGCTGCAGGGGGGTGAAAAAATCCAAACAATCTCCAAAAATCACAAGGCTAGGCATTTGGATGCAGGATGCCCTACTCACAAGGGTGTTGATCAGTGATGGGATGTAACAGGTTCTCACCAGTTCTCCAGAACCAGTAGTAACTTTTCCCAGTGTCCCAGAGAACTGGTAGCAGCTTTTGGGGGGAACCACCTTCAGGGCTTACCTTTTCACTGGTTCCCCCACTGCACATATGCGCCAAGCACTTGGTGTGCATGCACGCCTACAGTGCTTGGCACATATGCATGGCCTCCTTGCTGTCCTCTCAAGTGGGGAAGAGGAAAAGAAGCTGCTAGCCTGAAGCTCCCTATAGCCTGGTCCTCAGGGTAAGTGACTCACCTTTGGATGTGGTCTGTCTGTGTGTATTTTAATGTGTATTTAATACCTTTACCTATATTGACGTAGTACCACAGTTCCTAAAAAGGCCTAGCGGCTGGTCTTGGGTTTTTTTAGCAAAGTCTTGGCGTTACCTCATCAATAAGCTACACCTGTGCTGTTCCAATTGGATAACCCTTAAGGAGATACAGCTGTTTTACATTTACATTAAGGTATATTATAATAGAGAACTGGTACAATGACCATATCCATCTTGCAACATGGTGCTGCTCAGGCACTTATACTAACAGGTAAGTGATGGGTTTGTGTTTGGGGTGGGTGGGTTGATTTATGTTTGGGGTGGGTGGGTGTATTTTAATGTATTTTTATTTATTTATTTATTTTATTTACGGGTTTGTGTTGTAGGTGGGTGGGTGCGTTGAGGGGGGTGTGTGTGTGCTTATTTTTATTTTATTTTTTCTTTGGCCCCGCCCACATCATGACATCATGATGTTAGCTCCGCCCACAGTGTGATGACATCACAGCGGGATAGTAAAATTTTTGACATCCCACCACTGATGTTGATGCCACAGCTCCTATAAAACCACCACAATTTTCCAGTAGATAGATTAGGGAAGAACTGACTTTAAGTACCAACAACCCTCCAAACTACTACTTGAAGAATGTTTGTATTTTATTTAAAGAAAGAAAGAAAAAGGGGAAAGAATGCAAGATGCAGCAAACTCTACAATGTATTTACAAAAGATTTCCCCAAAAAAATTGGAGCAGAATTATGAAGATTCAAGGGAACTCTATCTGTTACTCAACCCAAAT
Organism: Furcifer pardalis; assembly: GCA_030440675.1. NCBI lineage: Eukaryota > Metazoa > Chordata > Lepidosauria > Squamata > Chamaeleonidae > Furcifer > Furcifer pardalis. The sequence continues at coordinate 81,611,861 of CP126892.1, forward strand.
AAAGTTCAGTATAGTTCCTATGCTCATAAAGCAGTGATTACCACCCTTTTGTTTTTTGTCCATGCCCCACCTAAGCATTTCTAAAATACTGATGCATGCCCCCTGTGACATATTATTCAAAAAAGTGAATTCCTATTCATGTGGAGGAAGCCTAAAAGCACATTAACTTGGTCTAACTCAGTGTTGACAAACCTATGGCACACGTGCCAGAGCTAGCACACAGAGGCCTTTCTTTGAGCACACGCACTATTGTGGGCAAGCCTCACACAGCACAGCCTGGCTGTCACCAATGACAGAGGTCTCTAAAAGGTTCATCATCACTGGTCTAACTCATTCTCAAATTGCCCCCCTGTGGGGCATGTGCCCCATGTTTGGAACCTCAGCCAGAGAGTGATCTCTCTAGGCATGGCAAAACACTTTTCCACTCAGAGAAGTGCTGGGCTCATTAACAAGTTTTCATAATTCCTTTTAGACAAGTAAATGAATACATATTAGTTATTCTGACAAACAAAGCACACAGCTGTAATTTCTTCCCAATATACAAGGAATTAAACAGGTTTTGAAGTCAAGAGGTGAGAGTCTTTCTCAGTCCTTCTTTTAAATTCTGTTTATCCTTTTTTGAAATTCAGTTTGGCAATTGCAGGTGTCAACGGATCTTGTTGGATTTCCATTCATACTTCACCCAGCTCTCTCTCCCTCAGTCACAGTTATGGAAATCATCAGGCTTCTAATGGAAGAATTTTATATTCCAAATTTTTTAATATTCGATTTCTTCACAAACATCAACAAATTCCTTCAAAATACAGTGCTGCAATAGGATGTGTGTATGTTTGTACAAACTGAAAATTCGTCTCTCTATCCTGTACAACCATTTTAACAGTGTCAGGGGCATGATGGAAGACCATAAAAAATATTTAGGGCAAGATGTCAGAACCAAAGGAAGTGGAGTTGTGGGTGCAGATTGAACAGCACACCAGTGTGGCATTGGCACCAAAACAATCCAAATCTGAAAGTGAATGCAGTACAAAACAGACTGAGAATTTAATTGATTGCCAGTATAGCCACACTGTCAGACTCTACCAGTAGTTTTTCAGTGTGTGTGTGTGTGTGTGTGTCTGTGTCTCTGTGTCTCTGTGTCTCCGTGTGTGTGATATACCTGTATATACTCGAGTATAAGTCAATCCAAATATAAGTCGAGGTACCTAATTTGGACCTCTAAAACTAGGAAAATACATTGGCCCAAGTATAAGTCAGGGGTAGAAAATGCAGCAGCTGCTAGTGAGTTTCAATACAGTCAAACCTTGCATAAAGAGCCCTCGCTTAAAGAGTAACTCGCTTAAAGAGCAGAATTTTATCTGAATGTTCGCTTCGTTTAATAAATAAAACCAAACAAAAACTTGCTTAACAAATAACTCGGGGTTTGCAATCCCCCCACCAAAAGTCACAATTGGTCACTTACAATGGTGTTTCACTTAAAGAACAAACTCGCTTCAAGAGCAATCCTGTGGAACACATTATGCTCTTTAAGCAAGGTACAAATGTAATTTTAAAAACATGAAAATACAGTAAAATTAATTAATTTAAACATTTGTGTGGGTGTGTTTTTGAGTGTTTACGGTAGTTATGTCTTTTTTTAAACTGTATTTGCACCACCAACCAGTGGTGGCGCTGCAGGAGAAATGAGCAGGCAGGCCAATTGCACTGAGGCAGGAAGCAATGCTCTAGCCTAGCCTCTTGCTCTCTCTGCAACTAGGAAGCATGGCTTCCCCCTCCATTTTGACCACATGAAGCAGGGAGAAAGGCAAGAAAGGTAAGTGAAACCCTTTCTTTTTATATACAGGTTTAGTTTCCCACTGAAATGCATTGGGAACATACAAACAGAAAAGCTTTAGAATATAAAAAAATTATTTCCAATGCATTTTAATGGGAAATCATGATTTGTGCCCTCTTGTGGCCACCCGTGGTAATGGCCTGCAGAACATATGTTTTTCTTTCCGCTCTCCTAAAGCTGAACTGCACTGAATCCAGCGCTGTTTTGAATTCTCATGGTTGTTGACGTGTGTATAAATCAAGTCACCTTTTTGGACCTCGTGTGGGGGGGCTAAAAACCTTGACGTATACTCGAGTATATACGGTATATAAGCAGCTGGAAGTTTGAGGGCAAACTGGTAACTCAGAGTAACCCTGGCCACGTCCTGGTTACAGCTCTGTATTGACAAGACTATCAGCCAAATCTTGCTGCAAATGTGATGGTAAGACATCATTCTCCATCTGACCCAGTGATGGGATGTTCCCGATTCGCACCGGTTTGCCTGAACTGGTAGCAACATTCCCAGGTGGTTCACCGAACCAGTAGCAACCACCTGGGATTGCAAAGAGAAAAAAAATTAAATTTGGAGCCAAAATGGCTCCCGGGTACTGCGCATGTGTCAAACTTTCATTTGATGCATGCACAGTTCTATTTTTTTACTATGCATGCATCAAATGAAAGTTTGACGCATGCACAGTTCCTGGCAGCCATTTTGGCTGCCAGGAAAGGAAGGGTGCAGGGAGTGCCTGAAGAAGCGGCAGTGGCAGCCTTTCCGCACCTGGCCCTGATGCCCCACCAGGACGCCTCGCCGTTGCGGTGATTTGCCGCAGCGGTGGTTTGCTCCCGTGCCATCACACACCGCCTCTGCTGCTTCCAAGGGTAAGTGAGGGGTTTGTGTTTGTGTTTGGGGTGGGTGGGTGTTTGGGTGGGTGGGTGTATTTTTATTTAATTTTCATTTAATTTCTTTATTTATTTTATTTATTTTATTTATTTATGGGTTTGTGTTGTGGTTGTTTGGTTGAGTGGGTGGGTTGAGGGGTGTGTGTGCTTATTTTATTTTAATTTTATTTATTTTAATTTTTTTAAAAAATATATTTTTTATTTTTTTTACCCCGCCCACAACCTCATGACGTTGGCTCCTCCCACAATGTTATGATGTCATGATGTTGGCCACACCCACGACATCCATGACACCACGGTGTGGTAGCAAAAATTTTGTCATCTATCACTGATCTGACCAACAAGAGCATGCTGGCCAAGGATGAGCAGAGTCCCCCCGCATATCAACACTACTCTCTGTTTCCCAAACTACAATATCTGAGGTGGCCATCTCTCTCTTCCTAAAGATAGGGATGACCCTTCCCTAGATTCCTGCAAACTTGTCCTAGGCTACTTGTTTCTGTTTAGCTTTTTAATAGAAGTAACAGAGGAACTTGTTTTTTTGAAGATTATAAATCTTGTTTGCTACTTGTGTGTATTATTTCCAATCACCTGAGTCAGTGTACAAGAAGGAATAAAGTAAATGTAAAGGTATCCCTTGTTTGAAAGCTAGTCGTATCTGACTCTAGGATTCAGTGCTCATCTCTGTTTCAATGCCAAAGAGCCAGCACTGTCTGCTTCTGCAGACATTTCTGTGGTCATGTGGCAGGCATGACTAGACACTGGAGCGCACGGAACGCTGTTGCCTTCCCACCAAAGTGGTTCCTATTTATCTACTTGCAATTTCTTGCTTTCGAACTGCTAGGGATACAAGTGACAATTTATTAACTAGCGGCAATTGGTCACTGCAGTGTGTGCCATCACATTCAATAGTGTCATAACTAACCTACAGGATTCCAGCCTATTTATTCGTTTGCTCAGTTACAGGAAGTGCAATCCTAACTCAGAGATGTGCTGACTTACAGGAAGAAACACCAAGCAACTTCTGCAAGCTATGTCAGGCATCTGGCGACATCTGTTCTACTGTCTTAGATTTTCTGGAATAACTGCCAAAAAAAGGCAAAAGAAAAGAGGCAATGTAAGAAAAATACAGAACCAAACCATTTCTAGCTGAGCAATACCATCACAATGCTGCCCCTTATTTAAATCAGGCAAAGAGTAATCATAAGTTATTTTCAGCGTCTGTAGGCTCAAAGAGGTTTGGCAATGCCCCCACCTAATAATATGAGGCTGTTATCTTACTTATCCAGCTTAAGTAACCCAGAGCATAGGAGATCATACATGCGCTTGCATTTTAACATGTTATCATCAGCATTCATAGAGGGGTTATTTAAGAAAGTTCCTGTTCAGGAGCACTTATGTATCTGTCAGACTGGGAAGGTGGAGACATCTGCACATTGGGTTGCCATATGTCCCGGTTTTCCAGGATTTTCCCTGATTCAAACTGTCCTGGCCATTTCAAGAAAAAACATGTAAATGTCCCGGACTTTTAAATTTGAACAAAGGAAGCAAGATCATCCCTCACCAAGGGATTTTTACAAAGAGTTAATTCACTGCCTCCCTGCTTTTCTTTCAATTATCCTACTTGAAAGTGGTGAAAGCAGAACAGCACCTTGAGAAGCCCATTGGGGAGGGGACACACTTGCAAGTGAGATAATTGAAAGAAAGGCACGGAAGCAGTCAAATAACTCTTTGCAAAAATCCCATGGCTCATCTTGAAGTTGGGAACAAGGAGTTGTCCTCAGCCTTTTTCCTTGAAAGCTGGGAGGGAGCAAGAAATACCCATATCTAAGAAACCAAACCTCCACAATACACTGGAACAGAAGAAATTAAATTTATTATTATTATTATTATTATTATTATTATTATTATTATTATTATTATTATTATTATTATTATTATTATTATTATTATTATTATTATTATTATTTCTTCTTCATGTGACTGCAAAGGGTTAATTGCATAGGGTCATTATTCCTAGAGAGGAAGGGAGCAGGGTGGACAGAAAGTGAAGGGTCCTCCATCACAAAGGTTCTCCTCCAAAATAAGTCTCTTCCTGTCTCCTGTTTTTCTCCTTCCAGAGGGAAACGGAGGCACCATGGACTGCATTGCCATTCTGGGGCCCTCTTTAGAACTTTCTTCCAAGAGATCCTTGTGTGGGGTTTGAGGGTGAGTCTATTTCAGGGGTGTGCTAAGGGGAGGGCGAGTGGTTTCAAGAGTGGCCCAAGAAATTTTATTCAAAAAAATAAAAATAGAACCTCTTGACTACAGTTTATTTTAAACTGATGAAGGCTGTCCGCCCTGGATGGGGATTCTGTGGGGTATTAGAGCCATGGTGTCCCCGACAGAGCTATTAGAGCTATTATAGCCTTAGATATATATGCAGCTCATATCTTTTTGTTACTTTCCTTTCAGATCCTGGCTCCTGAGAGATGAAAAATACACCTGTGAAAGCATTTGGGAAATTCATTTAATTTTTTACCTATAAAACTTATATCTGAGCTTCCTGACCCCAAATGGTACTCAGATGATCTGCCCAGGGGCATGAAATCTAAAGATCAATTAACCTAGTCCTAATAGGTTTCAGTGGAAATAACAAGAGAAACCATAATCAGATTTATATCTTTTTCCAAAGATTATTCTCTATTGTTTTCTTCATCAAATCAAAGGTAGAATTTGAAGGTTGTTCTCCTTTTTCCTCTTGGGATGACTTCCAGATGACACATGCAATCACTAAGAGCAACCTCTGTAATCACTGACTAGATAAAATGTCACAATAAAATCATCTTGCTGCATACTTCAAAGTGAGATCTATTATTGTCAACTTATGTCAGGGAATGCTTGATTACCAAGTCGGATCTTCAGCACAACATGAACAGTCTGAAGAGGAGACAGTCTGCTAGATGTACAGCCATTGCACTTTTTCTGTGGTGTGTGTTTTTTCAAAGTCCCCGATCAAGTTGAGAAATTCTACTTGTAGGAAAAGCTTTCTTCATCAATTAGAGGTTCTCACATTAGAAAGCAGAAAGCAGGACTTAAACTCTCTCCCTGCTCATGTTTTCAAATTGACCATCTTTTGAATGCCTGAATAGTGCTATAAACCTCCACACACAGGTATTTGTATCTGGGACTTGGGATGCTTATTTTGGACTACAGCTTCCAGAATTTTTCAGCTAGCATGGATACTTACCTCTCTATCCACCTCAGTAAGTTGGACAGTCTGTGAATGCCCTCTGGGAAGACAAAACTAGACTCAGCTGCCTATTAATATTTGTATTAATCTCCCTGATTACCTAGATGACTCAAAGCAACATGTAGAACATTAATATATGGTGGAGTGAAACTACTGAAAATGACAAAACAGCTTAAACAAACTCTGCAATATGCTAATACATTAAAATCCAAGAACATTTAATGTTATGTAAACTGAAAATAAGTGCCTGCTTTGTAAGAGGATCTTCCAAAGCCTTGCCAAATGGGGAAATCAAACATTATCTTCTAAAGCAGGGTTTTACAATCAAAGTCTCCCCAGATGTATGGGAACAGAACTCTCTTCATGCTCAACCACAGGTTCAAAGGGCATCAAATTTGCATGAAAATGATTACCATCTTCAGTCGTACACCAATGATTCATTGAATAGTTAACAAGAACCACTAGCCCCAGAACTAATAGTAACACTGGGGGTGTGAAAAGTGTGTTCAACAGAAAGAAATATTTCCTGCTGAAAAACAAAATACTTTTCGTGAAGATTATTATATAAACACTGTTGTAGCCATGTGTTGTGGTGCAATAAAATACTTGGATGAAGTTTGATTTAAAAATAAAAATGAGTCAGAATTTATCATTTCCATCCCAATAACATGGTCACTGTCCAATATATACAAGTTAGGTTAGATACTGGAGACCACATTGCCAACATACGTTGGATCATGGAGGAAAAAAAGGAATATCAGAAACAAATCTACTTCTGTTTCATTGACTACACCACGGCATTTGACTGTGTGGACCACAACAAAATGTGGGAAGTAATTAAACAGATGGGAATACCAGAATACCTTATATGCCTCGTGAGAAAACTGTACATGAGTCAAGAAGCAACAGTTAGGGCAGAATATGGAATGACAGAGTGATTTGGAATAGAAAAAGGAGTAAGATAAGGCTGCATTTTGTCACCCTGTGTCAGAAAACAGACATCTTTTTCCTAATGCTCTCAAAGCTTGGTTAAGTTGTAGTTTCATATAGGCCTCAGAAAAAATCCTATGTCTTCTCTGAGTCTCAAGGCTGTGTCACAGACAGCCTGTTTTTCAGTATTTCTTATCTTTTGTAAGCTAGCTGAGAGCCATGTTTTGGCTAGTGCCAGTGCACGTGTGTAAACAATGTGTTGTTTTGAGAAAGTTATTCTCTGTTGTTCTCTGTTACCTGATTGGCTAAAGCTAAACCACCTGACTGCAAAGTCTCCATTTTGCAGAGAAGAAAGAGTTCGTCTCTGCTTCTTCATGAGTTAAGACCTGTTTTTGATTAGAGAGCTTTTGTTTCTGAATCTCTATGGGCTAGCATTCTTTTGCCTAGGAGCTATGCATTCTTGCTCCTTAAAAATGGTTACCTAAATTACCTGTGGACTGTTTATTGGACTGACCTGTGCTACTGACATTTATTCTTTATGAACCTGATCAATAAATCATCATTTTTCTGAACAACTTGTCTTCATTGGACTAAAAGTGTAAGAGCAGCATTGCATTTCACACACAAACACGCTACCAAATTAAAACCTCCTTGAAACTGATAAGCTGAAAAGTTCTTATCGCCGTCCAGCTCGCCCTGTTTGTTTTGGTTTACAGGAGGTTTCCCAAGGGAGGGGGCCGGCTGGTACATGATACCCTGCTTATTCAACTTATATACAGAGCACATTATGCGCAATGTAAAGTTGGACAAATCACAAGTTGAGATCAAAATTATTGGGAGGAACATCAACAATTTGAGATATACAGATGATACTATCCTCATGGCAGAAAGTGAGGAAGTAAGACAGAAAGTGAGGAAAGTGAGGAAGATCTAAAGAAACTCCTGCTTAGGTTGAAAGAAGAGAGTGCAAAAGCTGGCTTGAGACTCAACATCAAGAAAACCAAGGGACTATAATGGCAACAGGCCCTATCAGTCCCTGGAAAATAGATGGGGAAGAAGTAGAAACAGTGACAGATTTAACTTTCTTAGGCTCAAAGACAGATGGGGGTAGCAAAATTGGGTGGCCTCTGAGCAGGGTGGTGGTGAAATCGGGTGGCCTTCAGGCAGGGTGTGTGTAGATAAATTGGATGGCCATGCCCACCTCCCTGCCCTGCCCTATCAGGTTTTGTCCCTGCAAGTGGTTCAAGGTCTCCCTTGCTCAAAAGTCAGTCGTATCTGACTTTAGGGTGCAGTGCTAATCTCTATTTACAGCCAAAGAGCCAGTGCTGCCTGTGTTTGCAGATGTATACATGGCCATATGGCAGGCATGACTAGATCACCCACAATGTAGGCTCCCCCCCATGATGTAGGCTCTGCCCATGATACAGGCTCTGCCCACGATGTGGTAGCGAAAATTTTTGCTGCCCACCACTGATCAAAGATCACTGCAGATGGTGATTGCAGCCATGAAATAAAAAGGTGACTGATTCTTGGGAGGCAAGTGATGAGAAACCTGGGGAGCATAGTGAAAAGTAGAGACATCAAATTGCAAACAAAAATTCACATAGTCAAAGCAATGGTATTTGCAGTGGTAATGTATGGTTACTAGAGCTGGACCATAAAGAAAGCTGAGCGCAGAAGAATAGATGTCTTTGAGATGTGGCATTGGAGGATAGTTTTGAGAGTCCCCTGGACAGCAAGGAGAACAAAAAGGTCAATCTTAGAAGAAATCAACCCTGAATGCTCCTTAGAAGGGCAAATAGTAAAGATGAAGCTAAAATACTTTGGACATCAAATGAGAAGAGAGGATTCACTTGAGAAAGCCTTGATGCTGGGAAAGGTGGAGGGCAAAAGAAGAAGGGGGAGCCCAAAAATGATATGGCTAGATGGTATTGGGCACAGAGCTGGGCTGGTTGAGGAGGATGGTGGAGGCCAGAGGTGCCTGGAGGGCAATATTCCATAGGGTCACAAAGGGTTGGAATCGACTGTCCGACTGAACAACAACAACAACAACTGTTAAATACATCTACAGTTTGTAGGTGCAAACTGATGTGTATAGAGGGATCCTTGGCAGAAGCACATGCAAACCAATTGATTGAGGGACATGCACAGTCCAAAATATGCTAGCTAGAATCTAATGGGTTTATTCATATAGCATAAGTGTGAAAAAGTATAAGAAACTTTTCTTTCCCATTGTCCATCATGCTCCCACATTTCCTCTGGTTGTTCATGTGAGAGAAGTTAAGCTTAAATGAAAAAAATACTGCACAATTGCACATACATTGACATTTTTTGCCCTGTAGGGTTTTGGCCATCATTTCTTGATTGAATCTGGAAGAGGTATCAAACTCATCCCAGCCACTATGCATGGGTATGTTCAATCAATGTATTCAGTTGACTCATGAAATTGCATCTTGCTCTTGTGTGCCTCTATAGTTACTGGATTTTTTTTGAAGCACAGATATTAAAACCTAGTCAAGTATGAACCAATAGTTTTGTGAATCATAAGACAAAACCAGAGCCACAGAATTCGTATTTTCCCTTCCTCCAACTGAGATGATCAGAGAAGAGTTGCTACATTTAAGAGGTTCCATGCAAGCCCATATTATACTTGTGGCCCAAATGTCACAAGGAAAAAGATCCACAGACAACACTGAACAGTTACCTGCAAGTAATTCTCAGTGTTGCTCACTTCCAATTCTACCTGATCTTGACTGTGGAGAAAACCTTAATAGAGATACAGTACTACCTAGGAGAGTCTCACAGTCATGAACTTGGTTCCACTGATTCAAACTCATTTCAAGCAATCATAGTTTGAAAGACAAAAACAGAGTTGTCTAGCTCACGTAGAAATAGAATGAAGGGGCATTTCTTTCAGGATGATTTTTTAAAATTAAATTTTACTTGTACTTATGGAGGCCTTCAAATCTGAGACTGAAAGGATCTGACACTTTTAAAAATAAAAGGAATGTGGGTAAACAGAAACAAACAACCATCCTTCGCTATGCATCCCTGTGTATTCATTTAGTCAGTTCTTATTAGATTTTCCATCTTTTCTTTTCTTTTCTTTTCTTTTCTTTTCTTTTCTTTTCTTTTCTTTTCTTTTCTTTTCTTTTCTTTTCTTTTCTTTTCTTTTCTTTTCTTTTCTTTTCTTTTCTTTTCTTTTCTTTTCTTTTCTTTTCTTCGCTTCACTGTTTTAATAGACGCCTTATTTCCATCTTCTTTTTGGCAGGCAAGTACAACATGGCCTTCTATACACTAAAACCTGAATTAGAGTAGTGGAAGACACAGATTGTTTCTTTCCCCAATACTTGGTATTTCAGAGGAAGCAAATTGTGATTAGAGCAGAGGTGCAAATGGATATTTAATATTTCTTCCCATTCACTACTTCCATGCTTTAAAATGACACACATGTAAAGAGGTGCTCATTTATTTTATTTATTTGTTTGTTTACAATATATTTATATGTCGTCCCAATCAATAGAATCTGGGCAGTATACACAGTCCAGTGAACACCTCGCTGGCTGCTTAGCAACAATAAAAAAAAACAATATAAGAAACAGTTAAAAGCCCTTCCAACACAATAATGCTGCACGCACATGCAAACGAACACCAACACACTTCTCCTTTGTGGAATTTCAAACTCATGTTTTCAAAGAAAAGGGATATACTGTACATGTATTTCATGGTTATCTGCTTGTATGAGGACGTCACTATAATTTGCACAAAATGTACAGAAAAATCCTTTCATATTTTTCAAGATGTAGGATGCCTATTTCTGGTTTTGCTTAAGAACAGGGGTACCCAAACTTTTTGGCCCACGGGCTAATTATGTGGTTCAGGGAGCCAGTCACTAAGGCCTGGGGCCTGGATGCGACCCCCAATGCCAATTCATCGAGCCCCTGAATCCCTCATCGCTCTTGGAAGCAGAAGTAAAATGCTCCCTTACGGGCGTGTTTTACTTCCGCTTCCAGGATTGATGACAGCTTTGGGGGGCAGATGAATTGGCATTGGGGGCTGCATCTAGGGCTGGGGATGTAGTTTGGGCACCTCTGCTTTAGAACTACAGAAGATCAAGGTCTTTTTTTTTACCATAATAGAAATGAATTTTCATGTTGTCACTTTCTTTATAAGCAATAAGCTTCTGATTCCTAGCTATTCCTGACTAAAATTTTCCACTTCAGTTATTTCACAAAGGTTTAAATCAAACCTGGGATTCACAGACAGAGCCTCCTTGAAGACTGTGGTATTTTTGAACCACAATCTGAAGTATCCCAGGCAACGGCCAGGTTGTATTGGCTAATATTTCTCACACTAGGTCAGGTGAAAAGAACTACAAAATGAATAGGTGCTTTCATTTTGGCAGTGTCACATCTGGCCTTGGCATGGAAGAATCCTGTGGTTCTGGCTCCAATTCTGGAGCCATTCCTAGTTTGCACAATGTCTTAGTAGCTATGCTGCAGATTAGAGTAGGACCATAGCAAAGTGCTAGAGAACATGCTTGGTATGGAGGTGACAGTGTTTTGTGTTGAAGAAGTTCAATCACAGAGGTCTCAAATTTTAGCTTTTTTCTTATGTGATGGGTCTGGAGGAAAACGCTATCTGATTATGAGATTGCACAGGGAAATAGACCTCATTTTGGACCACTTGTGGAGTGGTCTGGAGTGATCTGTTTCTTGGCACTAACCATACTGAAATTTTACTTCAGCCCAATCCCAATTAAAGTCCAAGATGAATCTTTTTGGTCACCAGCGTGGCTACTTCTTTAATCTCTGGTTGAAGCAGAAGAGAGCTTGCAATAGAACTTACTATAGCTAAAATACAGGGGAAGCTTCAAGCTCTTAATGCATCTTGAGCTTGAGAGAGTGTATCATCCCTTCCCTCGTTTATTATAAGATATTAAAAGAGCTAAAAAAATGTATCCTTCCAAATTTCCATTTGCTACTTGTTTATCCCCACAGCCACTACCAGTTCTACTAAAGCTCAGTAAGCCTAACTTAATATGGAGGAAATTGACCTAAAGGCAGTGCAGACTGGCACAAATAATGTTTCACTTTTGACATCTGCTTTGTGGCTTCATGACATTGGTATTTACAGTAATGGAAAAGAACTCGGTAGAAGCTGCCCATGAATTAGTTCAGGTTAGAGTTCAGCCCTGTGGGTCTTGTCACTGGGAAAATTAAATACTGGGATAAAATTAGAACAGAATACTCAGAATACACTTGTGAAGGATAATTATATTTGGATTCCTTTGAAAACTAAAGTTTTAAAAAGAAGAAAAGTTAGAAATTTTTTTTGATCACAATGGCTTGAATCTCCTGCTTTTGCTATCATTGGCCATGATGGCTGGGGAATTCTGAGGTCTGCTGTGCAAAAGGTAACATTAAAGCTTCGAAAAAGAGAGGTGAAGATCCATACAATGAGCTTAGTTTCATCTCATGGAATAAAGGGAGGTCTTTTTTTTCCCACCACTCCTATCACACCACCATTAGAGGATACATTCTAATGTCTTAGTTCTATATTTGTCCAAAGAAATTAAGATAAGCTAAGTGGGATGAAATTTAGATCAAACAGGAAGGCATCATTATCCAGGCACACTCCCAGGTTTCTTCAGTAAAAAACAATCTGTAAAAGCAACTCTGGGTTAGTTTCCTCCTGAGCAGGGCAATCCTAGCTCCAGGTTTCCCAGAGTCTAGAACAGGGATTCTTAACCTGTGACCCATGGACCAGATGTAGCCCACAGCACCATTTCATGTCCCCCCACCACCACCTCAGGAAGTACCATGTGGTATAGGAAGGGCAAAATGGCCATCCAGCCCGCGAAGCTGTCTGAGGGAGCATGACTGAGCCCCAGCTTTAAAGGTTGAGAACTCCTGATCTAGGGCAGTGATGGTGAACCTTGGTACTCCTGGTGTTCTTGAACTTCAATTCCCAGAAGCCCTGATCAACAGGAGTGCTGACTTGGGCTTCTGGTAATTGAAGTCCAGGAACATCTGGATGCCAAGGTTTGCCACCACTGGTCTAGAGGATTAATATTAGTCTCAAGCCTGGCAATAGAATCCATTGTTCTTGGCAGAACCCTCTTCAAATGGATAATTCCACAGAAGCTAGAGCAATCTGCAAAGAGAATTTGGAAGAATGGGCTGAGAAAGGTACAGATAGGGAGGAACCCATCTCTAAAACCCCTGTCAGGCCAGTGACACATCCAATAGGCCTCTTCAGTAATTTCCAACAACCTTAGACTGAGAGAGATTTGAATTCAATTCACTTTCATAAGGAATGTTTTTGTGGAAAGCCTATTTTCAAAGATGTGGTTTATGCAGTGCAGTGTATATATCAATATCCAATGTTTCCTTGGAAACAAACCTGTGCTTATTTACAAAAGAACCTTTGCTTATCTGGACAAGCCATCCATGAATCATTTGCCTAGGTAAATAGATCCAGGATCTCAGACTAAAGGTAATAATCTAGGCTGTGTGACTTGAGTCTACAGATGGGTAACCTGATCTTTCAAATATTGTTGATTGAGTTGTCTCCCAGACCCTGTTGACTGGGCAGTGGAAAGGGATGAAAGAAATTATAATCCAAGAATAAATGAAGAGGCACAGTTTGTTTATCTTTGCTTTTGATGTAGGGTGTGTAGGCAACACATGGACATTGGCATCCATGCTACAAACGTACACCAATTTGAAAAGTGTTTCATCTTTGAAGGATGCGAACTCTATCTTTCAAATGACTACTAACATAGAAAACTCATGCTAGATATATACTTCTTCAAGTTCATCAGCCATAGATACTGGTGGGGTGGCTATTACTGAGTTGTTGTTTTTTACCTAGGGACCTCACTAAAAGAAAATTGGAATCTTTCCCTTTTTTTGTTCTTATTAATCTATTGGAAACTTGTTTATACGTGGAAATAGACTACTTAGAGGAAATGGGTGAAGGAAACAATACACACAAACCATTTTTGTGAGTAACAGGCTAGTTGAAAAGAAAGATGAGTGACTTTTATGCTTTGACCCTGTGTATGCTGAAATGGCAGCCATACCCTGAGGTGAAACTACCACTAAAAACAAGTTTTGACATTTTGCAGCTGTGACAAAATATAGCAGTAAATTGGGTGAAACCATCCCCCTTGCCTGGAGGGGATAACAATACTTGAATGGTGTAAACCTTTGGAATGAAACATCTATAAATACCAAATAGATTTTTCTGTGTACCTGGTCCTCATAGCCAGCAGCATATTGGTCAGGTGAGTTAGACTAATAATTCCCATTATGATTGCCAAAAACAGTATCTGAAACCTTGGAGCTAATGGTAGTTGCTACCTGTTTTAATAACGCATTACCTTCACCATTCTCAGCATTATCTATAACTTTTCTTCCATCATGGAAATCTAGGTGTCAACTGTAGGATTTTCTAGTCTTCCTAGGGAATATATTAGCTTTGTATATGTCCAGCACTAGATCTGCTTAGCTTTAACAAGGTGTATCACATTCCTTGAGCCACTTCGACTGCTACCTACATTCACACCTACATTCACACCCACAACCTATTCAATTTATACATCTCCAAAGTTGATGACCTGCCTGGCCAGGTTATCCTGTTATGGTAACAGAGTAGACCATGCTGCCAGCAACTCAACACCAAGTGTCAGGTGACAGTTAATTAACCTGACATAACTAAGGGCTAATGGCCTTGGGTGCCAAAGTCCACAGTGAAGGGTAATAGTTCCCAAGTGGATTAAATCCCAATTGAATCTCATTTTAATGGACTTGGCAGCAGCTTCAGCAATACTGGCCTAGGGGCTGATGAGGACTTTGCATGCCAAAATGGCTCAGGACCAGAAAGTGACTTGTGGAAAGTGACCAGAAAGTGGAATTGGATCAGTGTTGTGCTGCAATGCAAAAGGCAGAGGAAAGACCACTGCGTTATATTGCTCCCAGGACAATCTTAATTTATTTATTTGTTCAGATTTATATTGCTGCTCACTCACCGAGGCGACTCAGGGCGGCTTATATTCAAAACAGCAACAGTACAATAAAAATCATAAAATACAACCTCACAAAACAACCAAAGCAGAACACAGACTAACTAATTAATGGCTGATCACCATGAAGATCGCCAATATTTGGATTCAGATACAGCAGAACAAGAAGAAGACAGTTGATGAGCCATAGTTGAATGAATGAATGTTTATTAATTGATTACTCTTACGACCCTATCAATAACATAGCAGAAGAATTAAAATCTGTGCAATACAATGGAGTGCAATGAAATACAATAAAAATACAATAAAATACAATAAATATACAATACAGTATGTACATACCTGAGATACTTTTAAAAGGAATGCAAACTGGAGAAGGTAAACTGGCGGAGCCTCGCTTTACCAGCTAAAGCACAGCGCAGGGACCATGGGGGTGATGGGGGCAACAGAAGCAAGATGTTACTGGCACTGTCCCGGAGACTGCAAAAGGATTGCAAAGAGGCAGCGATGGCTCAGTGGTTAAGAAGCTCACCTTGCTAGCTGGAAGGCTGTCAAGTTGGCATTTCGAGATCTGGGGACTGCTTGACGGTTTGAGTGTCCATCTATGTCCTACCTCTTGGGGCCATGAAAGTCAGGGGTGTAGGGTGGGTTTAGATGCCTGGGGCCCCAGGCCAAACTTGCTGGGGGGGCAGCCCCCCCCCTAGGTAGGAAAGTCCTACCTTCGGGGAGTTGCTGGGCTAGGAGGCGGGACAGCCATGCACCTGGGACCCCGACGGCGCAGGTGAGGCCCAGGGTCTGGGACGGTGAGGTGCAGGCCCAGTGGGGAGCCCACCATCAGGGCCCCAGGCACGTGGCCACCCCACCTCCAACCCCGGCGGTGGCAGCTCATCTGCCTTCGGTAGCAGTGGCACCCGGGAAGTGAGGCCGGCGGTTGCCGTGGCCCAGTGTGCATGGCCAGAGGACCTCCCCCTGCAAGGCCTGGCTGGCACTGCTCCAGCCATGGGGCCACAAAGACCACCATCCTCACCCCTCTGGGTGCTGGCACCGCCAAAGGCGGACAAGCTACCACCGCCGGACTAGGAGGCGGGGCGGCCACATGCCTGGGACACCGATGGTGGGCTCACTGTTGGGCCTGTGCCGCACTGCCCCAGCTTTTCGCCTGCGCCGTCAGGGTCCTAGGCGGCACAGCCACCCTGCCTCCTAGCCCGGTGGTGGCAGCAGCACCCAGGAAAGCGGGAAGCAAGGCCGGCGGTTGTTGCAGCCCAGTGTCCGGAGCAGTGCTGGCTAGATGTTGCGGGGGGCTCCTCGGCCTGGATGGCACTGGGCCGCAGCAAACGCCAGCCTCACTTCCTGCTTCCTGAGTGCCGCTGCCGCCAAAGGCAGATGAGCTGCTGCCAGCAGGCTCGAAGGCGGGCAGCCGCATGCCTGGGACCCCAACGGTGGGCTTCCCGCTGAGACTGCGCTGCCATTGAGCTACCCAGATGATACCTTTATTAGGTTACTGAAATCTCACAAAGAGGTACCAGGTTTTGAGTTCTTCAGGATTCTTTATCAGGGTGGGCATTATTGAGCTAAGGTAAAGAATGCAGAAGCCACAGATTTTTATTTTTTTTAAAAAAAAAAAAAACCTCATAGCCAAATATAAGATCTCTTGTGTTTTCATATTTTACCCTGGCAAGGTAGATTTAATTAAGCAAAACAAAGCAATCACACTTATATACCACCTCATAGTCAGTGGTGGGGTGTCAAAAAATTTACTACCCCACCATGATGTCATCACAGTGTGGGCAGAACTATGGTCATGACATCATGATGTTGTGGGTGGGGCCAAAGAAAATAATAAAATAATAAAATAAAATAAAAATAAGCACACACACACACACACCTCAACCCACCCACCCACCCACAACAGAAACCCGTAAATAAATTAAATAAAATTTTAAAAAAATACATTAAAATACCGTATATGCTGGTGTACAAGGCGACTGGGTAGATAAGACGACCCCCCAACATTTCCACTCAAAATATAGAGTTTGTTATATACTCGCTATATAAGACCACCCCCTCTTCCACACACCTTCCACACACGCAAAAGAGTAAATACAAGAGTTACCGTAGTCTTTAAGGTGCCACAAGATTTTTGATGTTGTTTTGTTTAGTCTCTGATATGCTTTGCTCAGAAAATATTACGGTATATTTTCGCGCAGGAAGACCTATCCTTTCCCCTGATTGGGCGAAGGGGAACTTGGGGCGGGATCTTCCCGAAGAGATGGAGGAGCCAATCAGGTTGCCACGGGCACGAGTTTGAATGCAGGTGAGTTTGAATGTGAGTTTGAATGTGGGTGAGTTTGAACGTGGGCGAGTTTCAATGTGGTCGTGCGGGTGGTTGCCGCGGGAATGAGTTTGAATGCGGGTGAGTTTGAATGTGAGTTTGAATGGAGGTGAGTTTGAATGCAGGCGAGTTTGAATGCGGTTGTGCGGGCTGTTGCCGCGGGCGCGAGTTTGAATGCGGGCAGGTTTGAATGCGAGTTTGAATGCGGGTGAGTTTGAATGCGGTCGTGCAGGCGGTTGCTCCACTGCCCTGGCCGTGGGGCAGCTGAGGATGCCTCCGCCTCTCCCCCCGGATTTGTTCCACCTGGCCGGGGGCATAAAGGGCAGTCGGCAGGATCTCCGAAGAAGCAGCCCCAGTCGTGTGGGTGGTTGCTCCGCCGCTGCACAAAAACCGCAACAAGAAGGTGGCGGGGAAGGACTCGACGGTCTCCGCGGAGCTGCTGCCCAAGCCCCGGTAAGTATTTGGGAACCCAAATGACGTGCACCCAATAGACAAGACGACCCCCCACTTGGAGGCATTTTTTGGGGGATGAAAAGGTCATCCTGTATGCCGGCATATACGGTACACCCACCCACTCACCCCAAACAAATCAACCAGAGCTTATAAACCAGAGCTTAAAGCTTATTCTGGCTAATCTTTCTCACACTAGGTCAGATGGAAGGAACTACAGAATGAATTCACCACAAGATGGCCTCATTTTGGCACTTTTCAACTTTTCAACAGTTAAAGTAGTTAGGTGCTAAGTCTTTGCCTAACAAGTTCTCTAGGATAATATGCCTTAATGTAAATGTAAAACAGCTGTACCTCCTTAAGGCTTCTCCAATTGGAACAGCAATTGGAACAGCACAGGTGTAGCTTATGGATGAGGTAACTCCAAGACTTTGCTTAAAAACCCCAAGTCAGGCTGCCAGGCCTGTTGGCCGCTAGGCCTTTTTAGGAACTGTGGTAGTACATCAATATAGGTAAAGGTATTAAATACACATTAAAATACACACAAACACACCACATCCAAAGGCGAGTCACTTACCCTAGGGAGCAGGCTATAGGAAGCTTCAGGCTAGCAGCTTCTCTTCCTCCTCCCCGCTTGGGAGGACAGCAAGGAAGCCGTGCATACGCACCAAACACTGTAGGTGTGCATGCACACCAAGTGCTTGGCACACATGTGCAGTGGGGGAACCACTGAAAAGGTAAGCCCCAAAGGTGGTTCCCCCCCCCAAAAAAAAAAAAAAAAAAGCTGCTACCAGTTCTCCGGGACACTGGGAAAAGTTACTACCAGTTCTGGCGAACTGGTGCAAATCTGTTATATCCCATCACTGTCCATAGTGCTCAGTGCACTCTCTGGGTGGTTCACAAGTTAATTAGTATTTTGCTCCCAACACACTGGGTACTTATTTTACAGAGTCGGGTGTAAGCCCGATTGGGGCGGGATAATAAGTGCAAACAATAAATAAATTACCCACCCCGAAAGGATGGAAGGCTGAGTCGGCCTGGTCAGAATCAAACTTCCAACCTTTTGGTAGCAGTGCAGCAGTTTACCCATTGCATCACCAAATTACCCTTCCCAATCTTAGTGGGCAACGATCTATTGGTCATTCAGAACCGCACTCCCTACCATTTTATATTAAAGTGTGTGGCTTCTTTTTGGCTGAGAACAAAAGTACAGAGAAACATGACAAACTGCATATTGGGCAAGCAGCATTAAAATGTAGTTCTCACACTAGGTAATGCAAAGTCAATTGTAGTCAAAATAAATGTATTATCCAGAGGCTATTCTAAGTAGCGTTGTAATGGGAATTGCAACTATTAAATCAGTGAAGTAATCTTTTAAAGTGTTACTATCTGCTGGCATATGGACTTGCACCTTGGGGATATGGTCATTCAGGATCTTAGACTTGGCTGTAGAAGTTACTGTGAGCATTCTTGTGATTTGGCTGCAGCTGAATAAAATTGTTAAAACCATTTCCTCTTTGTGAAAAGAGCAAATGGTATCCACTAAAAGAAGGCATCTGAAAGTTTTGTTACAGGGCAGAATGAAATGTAACCTCAGAGATTTTTCCAAGAGAAAATGGCCTTGGATAAGAGGAATGGTAGACCCGAGGGAAGTATGATAAATAATTTTTGTATATACTTGCCTGCTAAGCCTGCAAATAATTGAAAACAGTACAGTATTTGCATTCTGAAATGTGCTATTGATGGAATTTTTCAGTCTGGCTTAGACTGAAAGAATGATATACCGTATATGCCGGCGTATAAGACGACTGGGCGTATAAGATGACCCCCCCAACATTTATTTATTTATTTATATTTATATCACCGCCCATGGCGACTCAGGGTGGTTTACAATCAGGAAAAAACAACAACACACACACAACACAAACAGCTAAAATCCATTCCTCCTTCCAGCCAGAGGACGTTAGTCTTTTCCTTCCCTGGGCAGATAGGGCCCAGGATTAGGAAGTGGGAGCTTCCATCTAAAAACCTTAAAACATTTCCACTCAAAATATAGAGTTTGTTATATACTAGCCATATAAGACTACCCCCTCTTCCGCACACCTTCCATACACTAAATAAAACATAAAAGAACATCAGATTTGATTTCAACATCTCCCTGTGGCCGGCACTAGTGCGCAAGTGCGCATGTGCGAGCTCTGCATAGACAAAGGGCAGGGCAGAGCACTGCTGCTTCCCGCCAAGCAGAACGGGCCGGTCACACCGAAAAGGCTGGCACCCCTGTTTCGCTCCTGATGCTCGCTGCAGCCATGCTGGATACCGCGTGATACTGGATGGTATGTAGAATGAGGTGGGTGGGCATCGGGAGGCCACTATGAGCACCAGGCGGGCATCAGGAGGCCACTATGGGCACCGGGCAAGCATTGGGAGGCCACTATGGGCAACAGGCGGGCATTGGGAGGCCACTATGGCCACCGGGCGAGCATTGGGAGGCCACTATGGGCAGCTCTGTCTATCGCAACTGAAGTGCACACGGCGTATAAGATACCCCCCCCCTTGGAGGCATGTTTTTCAGGGGGGGGAGTAGTCTTATACGCCAGCATATACAGTATTTAGAGGAAACATACAGAAAATTGTTTTGTCTTGCCGGACATCCCACTAAAATAATGAAGTAGACTGTACGCTGAGTGATGGGCAGTGGTAATTAACCTGACTCCCTAAAGGGGCCAGTGGCTACAGGCAGATGAGCCCCTTTAGGTGGAATGATGGTCCCCTCAGTGGAGGAAATGCCACTGGAAACAATCATATTGGGCTCAATGGTAGAATGAGCAGAGGAGAAACCACTTCACTATTTTGATTCCCAATGGTCATGGAAGTGGAAGAGGCCATGCCAGATGGACCGGCTTGTTAATATCCTCAAGACTGCGACAATCCATTGTAGTCCTGGTGTTAAATCCTGCATGTCTCATTTCATATGTGCCACAGAAGATGGCTCCATGATCACAGTGTGTGGGTCACTTCATGGCAAGCTGAGATCCACCTTAAACAAATTCACACAAATGGCATTTTTTCCTGACACATCCATCAATTTCCTGGTGTGGAGGAAATGTATACTCAGATATGAGTAGCAGCCGCCGCCACTTACAACAGAAAAATGCAATTTATGCAAATGGAATTTTGCAGACAATTGATTTTAATATTCCCACAAATGTCTATGACATATTTGTACCAGGAAAATGCACCCAAAATTTGGAGATCAATTCTTTTCAACATTCAAGAGCCATAAACTGATGCGAACATGGGCAAAAGCAACTTTTCAGCTGGCAAAATGGGAACTCCGATGAAAGGGAAAATCATAGATGTGTAGTCTGACTACTTGCGTCCACCTTAAGTATCATTGAAACATAATGATAATGAAAGATTTTAACTGAGCCTAGGCAGTTAACAACAGACACTTTTGGGAGTGAGTCTACAGAATACAATTTTGGCCCAAACAAAGATTGGGTTGGATTATATTTGTGTCTAATCACTGAGTTTGAGCATCTTGGAGGCAGAGTTGTGGTCATCTATTTCTTCTATATATTTTAATGCTCTATTTAGAATATTAACAAATTGAAACAAAACATTGTTTTATGAGAAAATTATAACAGCGAGCATTGCAGGAGGGAAGAAAAGGAGAAATAGGGAGGGAGGAAGAGAAAGAAGTGTGACTCCATTTCCAGAGTATTTACATATATAATGAATGTATATTCCTATAGATTTCAGGTCCTTCCATTTTAGTTCTTGCTTAGTCTTACAAAATTGACAGTCCTGGAAGCAGGCATTTCATTATTTATGTTGAGGAAAGGAGTGTCTGCCGCAGTCAGCATATTATACCCTATACAGTAGAACCTTGGTTAACAAACAGCTCGGTTAACATAAAAAATCACATAACAAAAGAAAACCCATAGAAAACAGTTGCTCAGTTTATGGAATATTTTTTGGAACAGATTATTTTGTTTTTAATGCATACCTATGGGAAACCATATTTTAGTTAAACCACATTTTAGTTAAAATATTTTGGTTTTCAGTGCATTCTTATGGGAAATTTCATCCAATGCATTCCTATGGGAAATTCGGTTAAAGTAATTTTTGCTATAAGAAACATCCCGGAGAACACATTAATTATGTTAACCGAGGTTCCACTGTAGTCTCAAGACTGTTATAAGGACTGGTATATTTGTCTCTGTCTAGTTGAACATAGAAACCAAGTCATGTTGAAGCTATTTGAGTCCAAAATGTCTTGTGCCTGTGTTCTTGTGTTAAATGTTGAGATAGAGCTACATCCCAGACACTTTTATACCAAATATTCACAAAAACATTATCAGCTTCCTTCCAATACGTTGTAAATTCTTTGTATGTAGCAACAAGTAGATTAAGTGATTAAAATTTTATGCTGGAGTTGTCTAGAATAAAAGTTTAGCCAAGCTAATGGTTGGTCTAAGTAGGATTTTTTTTGTTTTGTTAGCAGTACCTTCTATTTCTTTAGGAATTTGTAGCCACCTCCAGTGGTGGTATAGTTGGCTATTTCTAGAATTTTTGAATATTGAGGATGTTTTACCTGCTGAACTGGTTAAATATGTCCATGTAAATTTTGCAAAGGGAATAAATCTTTGTTCTTCTTTGATACAGTCTTTTATATGAATGAAGTGTAGTTCTTAGTGTATTTGAAAGCATAGTCTAGGAGCATTATGTAGTTTGCCTCTTTTCTGCCAAGTGGTTGCACATTTCTTATAAAAGCCAGGACTAGTGTGTAAGTCTCCTTGTTTCCAATGTATAACTTGGAGTTGTTTGGATGGGTAGCAGAATAAAGGATGCAAAATAAGTGAAGAAAAGAGAGGAAGATCTAAACAATAGATTTTTAACCATTCATTTGCTAGCTGTTCATGATGTTTCTGTAGCTGCAATGTCATTTCCTTGATCAGATTGGTTTGTTGTGTTGGCCCTTTTGTTTCGGTTTTGATACTTTGTTTGCAGCCTTATTACTAGTTTTTTCTTCTGACAAATCTGCAATCTTTTTTAATCCAAACATAGGAAACCAGGACTTTTTCTTTCAGACCATTTCATTCAGACTACAGTCCCTTATTCGTTGATTGTAGGCTGAGGAAGATAACAATCTGTTAACTTGCAGAAATTATTGATTTTGTTTATCAAAGGCAGAGATCAGCCATCTTGTATGTGTGAAATCTAACTCCTTGCTTGTTTATTTAGTGATAGAATTTGACAGGATATCCTTCCATCAAATTCTCAAAGTTTCAGCAGGTGATTTTATAGTAAGAGCATACAATGTGGATGTGATCATGATCAACTAGATTACATTCAATCAGGTGAAGGCTGCACTGTAACATTCCAGATATTGCTTAAATTAACATGTAAGGAGGCTGAACATGGTTCAATGTGACAGCTTGTGTGCCCACCCATTTCTCATTTAGCTTGATTTCATTCAAACCAAAGCAATTTTATTATATGACCCAAATTAAACCTGAAAGTTTCATTTGGCTTGTTTGAGCAATGCTCATTTGCCTGTTTTAGCAATACTGTACTGTACTTTTATTCTTTTAGTGGAACTAAGTAAAGGGTTACTGTCATTTCAGCTCAAGACATGAGACTGAATGTCCCTTATCTTATTGAATGCAAATTATTCTCTGTCTCATCACTAAAATTAATGCATCTAGTTTTAAGGCAATCTTGTTTGACTTACTTTGATATCTTTATCTTAATTGTTGGCTCTGGCACAGCCAGTTGTAAAGGTCTGAAAATGTCTTTTTACTGAATGCTTTAGACAAGGACAGGAGAATATAGAAGGACATGTTGTTAACTGCATGAGCAGATGGACCAAGGTGTTTTAATTTTATCATTACTGGCATGAGTCTCAACCTATTAGGCCTATTTCACTGACTTTAATAGATCTCTCAAAGCTCTCATAGCCTATCTATATATCCTGGACATGATCCTTTTATTGTCCTTTACTCGAATTTTCATGAGCTAATTATGGCATGCAAAGAAGAGGCCAGGAATAAGTAAAGGATGAGCTAGACCGGCTATCAAAGCTATGTTAGAGACAGAACAAGGACAAAAATGTAGACTCTAGCTCCAGCTACAATGCTGTTTTATTAAAATTGAGTTAACAGATCAAGCTCTTTTTGAAATAGTAATGAAACTTTCCCTAAATCAGCCTTTCCTAACTCACTCTGCCAACTTAGAAAGTTATTTTTCAGAAGACTAATGTCATGACTATAGCCTGAGAATATCTTTTTCAGCTACAACTGCCAAAGTCTTCTAACCAACACAGTATAACCATTAATTTCATTGTATAACCATTAGCTTCAAAAAACCTAAACTTTTCAGTTTCTGCTAATGATATTCTAAAGTCAAATATTACTGAGCAGAGACAGGATGCTAGTCTGGGTAAAAGAACATCATCCTATCACCACTTGCTTAAGGACAACTGTCTGTCTTTCCCCAATGGAGGATGATTTGGTGAGTTTTAGTCCTGACCAAACATCATTGACAAGAGATGGGCAACACTGCCTAGTTAGACCACTCAAGCCTCCACAACCCAACAAGGCTTTCACCTCCAATTGCTGAAAACTTTAGTTGATGAACTTTAGGGTGCTCAGATTCATCTCCCTGGTCTCTATGACTTTCTGTTCAACAACCAAACAGCCATTTTGCACCCAGGTACAGAAAAGACTGATAATTCATTTTCAAGACTAGCTGAAATCTAGAATGTTCTTCTTTTATCTTTTCAATAGCTATACAAAGTCATCATTACATAAAAGATTGAGTGTGCATGTGAACAAGGGATAAAGAATTGGCTGCTGTGTGTAGGCTTTAATTTAATAGGTTGAATGTAGCACTCAGAACTATCTTTTCCCTCTTCTCATTATTTTTTGCCTTAATGTATCTTTTATTGTTTGCCGCTGGGTGATGCAGAGTGGATTTATGGAAAGGTAAGAGCTGGGTAAAAAGTAGAGTGTACATTCTCCTAGGCATGCAGAATGGAGTGAAGGAAGACAGTAAAAACTTTGTCTAAAAATTGAATGCCCAACACTGGAAGTATTCAAAAGAGAATTGGACAACCATCTATCACAGAGGTGGTGAACCTATGGCATGTGTGCCAGAGGTGGTACTTGGAGCCATCTCTGTGGTCACCTGTGTAGTCATCCCAGCACAGAGTTCACCCCATCCCTCTGCCCAGCAGCCCAATGGGAGCACTTCCTCCCTCCTCCCAACAGAGTTCACCTGACCTCTCTGCCCAGCAGCCCAATGGGAGTGTTTCCTTCCTCTCTAGTTGCTATGTTGGCACTTTGTGATAAATAAGCAAGTTTTGGGTTGCAGTTTCGGCACTCCATCACTAAAAGGTTCACCATCACTGATCTATTGTATCTGCTTTGATTTGGATTCCTGCATTGAGACAGGGGTGGACCCAATGGCCTAAAACAGGGGTTGCAAAATTATAAACAACACAGAAGAAACCCAGGACATTCTTAAAAGGACGTGCTTACTGTAGCAATTTATACATTTATACATTTATACAATTTATACATTTATACATTTATACTGTAGCAATTTTACATTTATACCCCATTATTTATGGCAGTGATGGCAAACCTTGGCATTCCAGCTATTCTTGAACTTCAATTCCCAGAAGCCCTGATCAGCAGGAGTGCTGACTTGAGCTTCTGGGAATTGAAGTCCAAGAACACCTGGAGTGCCAAGATTCACTGTCATTGACTTATGGTATTTCTAGAATTTCCTTTCCATGTCATTCTTACTTCTAGTTAATGCAATGCTTGTTCATTTGGTGGTTTGTACATTATCTTCTTTTTCTTACATATCAGAAAATAATCAAAATGAAAATGCAGCAGCACTTTAAAGACTGTTAATCTTTAAAGTGCTAAAATGTTTTTGTTTTGTTTTGTTTATTTTCTGATATGCCTGAAACACAGACTAAAGTGGTTACTATTCCTTTTCTTAAACACTCTTTAAGACTTTTTGGGGTAATTTAGGTTGAAGAAGAGGACAAAGTTATTCCATTCACTTCATAACACAATAAGGATTTGAACCTGATTATTCAACATACACAATACACATTCTCACTTCTGTACAACTCTGACTCTTGAAACTGGTTCTGATGGATCCATGCCAGGAGGGAATGTAATGGTTGCTTGGCAACTTCATGGCACAACCTCATGAAAGAGACAATTCAGTGCCCCTGGTATTTCACATCCAAAATTCAAATTAACTTCATCTTTACCCACACACTACTGCAGGAAGCCCTCAAATGAGCTTGACCAATTTGCATCCCCTGTAGATAAAGCTCAAGCAAATTCAAAAGCAATGGGATTTCTGATTTTTGTTTCACTGTGAAACTCCTCAGTAGAGGAAAGTTCATTATAAATCATCACCATGAAGTCTTCTGCAGTCAGAGGCCATCTATAACTGTCATGCAGATTAAATTGATTCATGCTTAAACTGACTGTAAAGCATTGGCTTGCATCCATATCTCTTTGAAAGAACTGGTTGCAGCATGCTGAAATTTAGGTTGGAGAGCAGGTTGAGAAAACATGGGTTCCAGGATTATTACATCAAGTTTGTGGTTACTATTAGAAGATTAAATTAGCTAGCTTTGTGGGTGGCAATGGCACTAATTTATCAGATGTTTCCATACAGGAAGGAGTTTGAGCCTTCTTCCTGTAGATGTCTAAAGAAAAAGAGGAAATCTTACATGTATTTCTTGTTTGCTTGGCACCCAAGATATCTGACATTATTGTTCCTGGGTTTTATTAGTAATGAACTCACCAAAAGGTGCCTTCATATTGGCAGTTTCACACAGAGGAGGAGGAGGAGGAGGAGGAGGAGGAGGAGGAGGAGGAGGAGGAGAAGGAGAAGAAGAAGAAGAAGAAGAAGAAGAAGAAGAAGAAGAAGAAGAAGAAGAAGAAGAAGAAGAAGAAGAAGAAGAAGAAGAAGAAGAAGAAGAAGAAGAAGGGGTGTATTCTTACAGATTTTTTCCCACTTCTTTGGCTGCTTTGAATATTTTCAAAGCAAAACACAGGATCTGCATCATGTCTGTCTTTATTATTGAAATAAACATTCTTAGGATGGATGTGCTCTTCTGTGTGAGCACACTGCTACATGCCAGCTTTAGACATTTGTTCTCAGCTGCTCATGAATGTGTGCCAATCCAGAGACTCAGTGGAGGCTCCTATTCAGTAGTCTAGAAAATGGCCTTCTTCAAAGTGGATGATTTGGGGCCAGTCCTACTTTTCAATTAGCAATTCAATTAAATAGTGTTCCCTTTTTTCAATACTTTTTACCTTCTAATAAATAGCTAAAGGTTACATCTTTGCTGGTTGAAGATCTTTTGTTAAAGTTCAGTGTGCTTTACAAATCAAACCTGTGGAAAGGTAAACATCACAGAGTTGATTCCCAGATAACTGTGGTTTGGATTATAGTAGTGTTCCTCACCCTTAACTGTGTAATTTTATTAATGCTGTGGTGGTTGGTTGGTTGGTTGAAAGGTTTGGGTTTTATGAAGGAGTGTGTGGCTACAGATTCTACTGGAGGGGCCCTGCTTGCTAGGGTTTTAATACTGAAATCGTCCACTTTAAAACTTACAACTACATGATGTCTAACAATGGCCAAAATGTGAGCTGTGGTGGCTCAGTGGTTAATAAGCTCACCTTGTTAGCTGAAAGGCCAGCAAGTCGGCAGTTCAAAACCTGAGAAGTGCATGATGGATTGAGTGCCCATCTCTGTCCCAGCTCTTGGGGACATGAAAAAAGCCTCATTTGGGTATTCCCTGAACAGAGTTTCTCGCTCAAAAATCCTTTCAACCCAGAATAATTTCTGGCACAAAATTATTATTATGATCAAAATTCGGTTGTTTAGTGTGGTAAATTGCTTAATGGTAAATAATGGCCAAAATCCTGTTGCTCATTGTAGTATATTGTACTAGATTAAACCCATTGAAACATTTAGTAAGCATCTGTAAGTTCCTTTGATTCAAATGGGCCTACTCTAACTGTGACATAGATTACCATAGTAAATTGCAACTTGAGTAGGTCCATTTGAATCAACTGAATTTATGGTGGAGTTGGCTCTCCAAATCCTCATTGATTCAATGGGCCCACTTTAGTGTGTTTTACTACACTAAGCAACAGGATGTTGCCCCGTGTATTTTTCCATGCTTCTGATATAGCCCTGAGTACAAATGCATTTTAACAATGTTGTGCTGTTCTTCTCAGAAGCTAGTCCTGACTGCAGGTGGGGACTGCAGCCACTAAATAAAAAGATGCTTACTTCTTGGGAGGCAAGCTATGGCAAACCTAGGCAGCATAATAAAAAGTAGAGACATCATCCTGCCAACAAAAATCCGCACAGTCAAAGATATGGTCCTCCCAATTTTCCTATGGGCTAACTAGGCTTCAGCCTAGGGCCTCAAGATCAAGAGGGGCCTATATTCAAATAAGTGTTCTCGACTTTTTTTAATTTATTATCTGTGCCACATGTTTTATAAAGGTTAGTACCAATCACAACATCTTTCATTTAACATATTGATATATATCACAGTAATGATGTATTTTATTATCTCTCATGTAATTTACAAACTTAAAAATGGGAGGTGAAAGGGCCACATAAGTGGAATAGCCTAGGGCCTCTTAGGCCCTGCCTCCCAGTAATAATGTATGGCTGTGAGAGCTGGACCATAAGGAAGGGTGGATGCAGAAGAATAAGCGTCTTTGAACTGTGGTGCTAGAGAAGACTCTTGAGAGTCCCTTGGACTGCAAAAAGAACAAATCAGTCCATCCTGAAGAAAATAAACCCTGACTGCTCCTTAGAAGGACAAATACTGAAACTGAAGCAAGTAATTTGGCCATCAATGAGAAGAGAGGACTCATTGGAGAAGGCCCTGATGCTGGGAAAGATCAAAGGCAAAAGGAGAAGGGGCGGCAGAGGATGAGATGTCTAAATGGCATAGTTGATAGAGTAGGTGTAGATCTGGGCAGACTACAGAGGATGGCAGATGACAGAGGGGCCTGGCATACGGTCATCCATGAGGTCACAAAAGGTTGGACTCAACTGTGTGACTGAACCACCACCACCACCACCACCACCACCACCACCACCATCCTGATGAGACTTAGTGTCAGACAATGGGGCAAAGTAGGACTGTAGCCTAAAGCAAAGTATTCTTTCAGGGGGATGTTTAAAAAGCAAATAAGGCAAGTCATTGCCTGAAGTCCTGTTACATAGTGCAGTAAGTTGCAACTAGAGTAAATTCATTGAATTCCTGGAGACTTAATTAGTCACTTCCTCCATAAGTTCTGTTCATTTAATGGCCCTGTTCTAGTTGTGACTTACTATGTCAAGCTGCAGGAAATGTCAGTGTTGTCTGCATCTGCAGATATTTCTGTGGACATGTGCCAGGCATAACTAGAATGGAACACTGTTTACCTTCCTACTGAAGTGATACCTATTTGCCTACTTGCAATTTCTTGCCTTTGAACTGCAAGAGCTAGGACAGAGACAGAAGCTCTCTCTGTCGTGCAGTATTCAGGGCTCAAAATGCCGACCTGCTGACCTTATTTCTGCACAGAAATAAGTGGAGCTTGGAAAAGTTTCTTTTTGGAGTACAGCTCCCAAAATCCAACATTTAGCAAGGTCAGTGCTGGCTGCATGTTTCTGGGATTTGTACATTTTCAAGGTTCTGCAAGTTAGTCTTATTGGTTTTATTTTTATTGAGTTATGTGGCTATGGCAGTCATCTCTAATTTCAGAAACAATGGCTCATGAAATGTGTTTGTTTTGGGGTAAAACTCTAATTGCCAAAGATTTTGAGGCATC
Source organism: Furcifer pardalis (assembly GCA_030440675.1). Taxonomy (NCBI): domain Eukaryota; kingdom Metazoa; phylum Chordata; class Lepidosauria; order Squamata; family Chamaeleonidae; genus Furcifer; species Furcifer pardalis. The sequence continues at coordinate 81,641,432 of CP126892.1, forward strand.
TTGATGTTACGCAATTCTCTAGAGAAATTAAAACTTATTGTTCGAAAGTAGAGTTTTATGCTGAATATATTGTGATTTGTCATCGGTTCCTTAGGAACACAACTCATCGTGTGTATATACTGGAGGATGCATGGATAACAATGTGTTCGAAGAAATGAGAAATATTAAAATTAAGCTATTAAATCCACTCTACGGTGGCATACACCAACAATATTGCACAGAAAGGTAATTGCTCTCTGTGTTTTTTCAGAGCTAGAAGTTGTTTCACATTTTTCTAAGTTATGATTCCTCTGCCTTGAAAATGTCCCAGAAAATAATCAAGTATAAGTGAAAAATTTCTTCCACATTGTATTTCCCAGTAGACAACATCCCATAGCAGGAGATTTCCTATGTTTGTTGTTTTCCCCACCCTCCCCTCTCCACCCCTCAGCCTGTGGGCTGGGGCCAGACAACACATCAGACAAATGCAAGGATGTGTGTGCCTCCTCCTTCTCACAAGTAGCCATTACTGATAACAGGGCCAGCCAGCACCATTTTGTTGCATGAGTCAACTAGAGTCAAGATGGAGACTGAAGCTGGTCAAACAAGCAGCAGTATCATACAACCAGGTCAGCTTTGGAGGCACAGAACAGTGGTTAGGTGCCACACCCACTTCTGTCTTCTGTACCTCAGTGCTACATCCTGGCTCCCAATATCTGCTTGCCTGAGGCAGCTGCCTTACTCTGTTTAAATCACAGGGCTTGACTTTACTTAAAAATAGGTTCTATTTGGAGGAAAAATAAAACAGATATCATGAGAAGGCTGGTATAAGTCCAAAGCAACCATCATCTAAAAAATTTCAAACCTCATAAACAGCAGGAGGAGGGAAGGTGGGAGAAATGCTACAAGCCAACTTGACATAATCATATTGAGCCCAATGACTGGAGTGAAAATTCACCGGCAGAGATTTTACTTCTATCCTTTATCCATCTCTCATGACAATCCAGCTTAAAATTTAAAGGAGAAAACTGGAGAAGAAAGACAAATTATTATATTTCCACAATCAGAAGAAGCCATGCATTTTAATTTTTTAAAAATGACATTGAGATAAAGTATTCACTCCTGCCATGAATGTATTTCACTGATTTTATATTTCCCTCTCCTTTTTCCTCTCCCATTTTCCTTTCATTTTTTGGGGGGAGGGGGGAATTCCTCTGAGTCGTCTGTCCACATTTTGCTAATTAATATAACAAGACAACTAGATTAGACCTGAAGTATTAGTACTGACAAATGTACTGCTTCGAGCAACTCAAGTTTTAATAATGAAATCTCTCCACATACTGTTGTGGAAATCTATATGTTGAAATGGTAGTCATTATTTCACGATGACCAAAATAAATACCAAAACAAACCCCAAAACAAATAAACCCAACAAAGGCTAACCTCCTAGGAAAAGAGCTGCAGAATTTCCCATTTTGAGGTCTAAAATTAAAAACATCACTCATTGTTTCTATTGGGTTAACTTCTATCAGTGGAAATGCTGATACTACATTGATCTTGTCTGAAGTATTCTTTAGAGTTTTTTCCAGTGGGGTAACTGATCTTTATGAAAATCTGCATTCTTGCCGAGGGTCAGTATTATATTTTGCTACTGGTTTTCAAAAACCATATAACTCCTCTGACAGTTTAAAATTGAGAGTGCTATTACCCGGCTCTTTCTAATAACCAAGGATGGGTATGTTAAAGTCTGTTTTCTAGGAATATTCTGGAAATGTCTCATTGGCCAGAATCCTTTGAATTAGCCCTTGCATCTTTAGGCACTTTCTGGCAGAGGCCTCGGGCTTGGCACTTTGCAATCAATTCAGAATCATCTGTTGGCAGGAGAACAAATCCATGAGACATCTCCTTCTGCCAAGGAAGCGGATCAAGTAGGCTCTCTCAAAAGACACCACCATTGCCAAATACCCCCAGTGTAACATAATTTCACATCTTCTGGTTTATGCTGGATTTTTAAATTTAGAACCTAAAACAATCAAAAATCAGTACAACACAATGGCATAAATCACAGCAGCAACTTGCTACTAGTTAATGCCACTTGCATTCCTTACATGACTGACTCATAGCAAGTGATAAAAGCAGTAACATGTTAACTCATGACAACTGGAAGCTGCAGTTTGTGGCACTAAATGTGTACCGGGAAAACTAATCAACAGATTTCTGACCAATGATTTTTTTTACTTCATTGTTGTTGTTGTTGCTGCTGCTGCTGCTCATGTTCTTGTTCTTGGTTCTTCTGCTTCTTCTTGTTGTTGCTCTTCTTCTTCTTCTTCTTCTTCTTCGTGGTCTCGGTCTCGGTCTCCGTCTCGAGAAAAGACAATGATGGTGGGAAAGGTGGAAGGCAGCGGGAAAAGAGGAAAGCCAAACATGAGATGGATTAACTCAGTGAGGGAACCACAGGCTTAAATATATAAGAGCTGAGCAAGGCAGTTGAAAACAGGACATTCTAGAGATCTCTCATTCATAGAGTCACAATAAGATGGAGACAATTTGATAGTTCAGAAGATGACAAAGACGGAGATGGAGATGGAGAGATCTCTAAAATGTCCTGTTTGCAACTGCCTTGCTCAGCTCTTATATATTTAAGCCTGTGGTTCACTCACTGAGTGAATCCATCTCATGTTTGGCCTTCTTTTTTTCCTGCTGCCTTCCACCTTTCCCACCATCATTGTCTTTTCTCAAGAGTCTTGCCTTCTCATGATGTGCCCAAAGTAAGTCAGCCTCAGTTTCATCATTTTTGCCCCCAGGGACAGTTCAGGCTTGATTACTGTAGGACCCATTTGTCTATCTTTCTGGCAGTCAAAGGTACCAACAGAATTCTCTTCCAACACCATATTTCAAATGAATCCTCTTTTTGTGTGGTTTTATTTACTGTAAAGCTTTCACATCCATACATTGTAATTTGAAATGCCATCATGTGAATGATCTTGGTCTTATTACCCTTCTGAGTCTTGGCTGCAGGCTCCATTTGGATTGATGATTAAACCAAGGTGTACAAAACCTTTCACTAGTGCTCATACTGATGGACATGGGCTTCCTCTCCACTTTTGCCCCACAAGAAGGTTGTATGTTAAGTGGAGAGACTATCAGAAGTTCAACCAGTGTGTTTCATAGTTCTGAAGGGACATGTTCCTATATGTCTCAAGTCCAATTCCAAAACTCTGACTCTGACCCCTACATGGCACAGGATGTCAGCATCTGAAGTGTGTTTTTCAACCGATACCAGACTTCTATCAAAATTTCAAAAATGCCAGTATTTGAGATATGAGTAATTCTTCTTTGAAACGGACTGCTAGACTAGATGGACCTTTTATGTAAGCAGTCTGGAATTTCAACTCTACCTTTTCCTTGTCAATGGTTTTTTACACGTTGATGTGATATTTGACAGCAATTCTGACAGCTATGTTCTTTGGTATTTGATTCTCCTTCTTCGGCACCTGACAATAATTGATAGTGAACAGATGACATTTCAAACCTGACACTTGGTATTTCACATCGGATCATGAATTTTCATAGTTACCAATATTTAATAATGACCAGTTTTATACTTGACTGTCAGGCTCTTTTGACAATGTCAAATACTGATTGCAGAATATACTGGTAGTACAGTACCCTACAATTCATATTTGCTAGCTAATTCATTTCTTTATATGCCTTCTTCTTTCATGTCCACATCAAACTTTAGACTGCCAAAGTGAAGCCACTTTTTGGGCTTTTTCGTTGGCCAAAATTAAATCTTCACCAGTACATGTTTCTGGTAGGAATCAGCAGACCAGCAAATGAGCTGGATTCTGTATCTCTCTGCATTCACACAGTGTGTTATCCTCTGCCAACAGCCCCCATTTGAGCATATTGGTCATACATTTAGGCACTCTGACACTCAGCCTTATTCAGGGTCCTCCAAATGACATAGGGGATGTCAAGTTCTTCAGCCATATCCTCTTTTAAGGTTAGTCCTTGTCCAGGAAGCTGCTTCCTCCATCTACTTTGTTTTTGCTCTTGAGGGCACTCTTTGCCCTCAAGAGTGTTTGCTCTTGCCATAAAGGTCTTCCTAGATCTGAGCTGGTAGGCTTGATGCACATACCCATTCAGAGGATGGCAAGGGTCATTTTCTTACTTAGTCATCTCGGCATCCAACTGCCAGGGGAGGAGGAGGCCTGGGCAGGATGAGGACTTTGCCACCCCTACCCCTGTGCCCACCCCGAGATATTGTAATGTAATGTAATGTAATGTATTTTCTGTAAGCCGCCCTGAGTCTCCATGGCGAGTGGGCGGCAATATAAATTTGAACTAATAAATAAATAAATAAATACTTCTTTCTAGATGCCATGCTAGGAATGTAGTGTTGCATAGATGGACACAGAAGGAGGCCAAAATGATAGTAAATTAAAAAAATAAGCAAGCAGCCAAACTGACATACAATATTGCAAGTACAATCAATAAATGAGATAAAACAAAATGTTGCCATGTATACCATCTTTAGCAGGGTTCTAGCCATGCATTCCCTTCCAGAATGTATTGCAGAATCTAGCCCTTGATGGCGAACCTTTTAGAGACAGCGTCCCCAAGGAAGAGGCATATGGGCCGGTACTCATGTGGTGTTGCCGACATGCCTCCAGAGAAGTCACTTGGTTGCATGTGCACATGTGCCACTTGAGGCATGCCGGTGGCACCACATGTGTGCCTGCCCACCTGTGGGTGTTCCCCATCCCCCACGGGACCTTCCCACTACCCCATGAGTGTTCCCCACTATTTCTGTCACTGTATATTATTCCGTCATTTATTTATTTGTTATAGTCATTCTATTTTTTTCCTTATCTTCCTGTGGTTTTATGTGATTTATTCTTTTTATTTTTATATGCTATATGTTATATTATAACCAACCAGAGTAGTATTTATTTGCTATATAAATCAAATAAGAGTGATTGGTATAAGATAAATCAGCAGCTTAGTGGTTGAAATGCTGCGCTTGTTGACCAGAGATTCACCAGGTCAGCAGTTTGAGACCCGATTGCTGTATGACAAGAGTGAGGTCCTGTCATCTGTCCCAGCTCCTGCCAGCCAAACAGTTTGAAAGCAAGAAATTGCAAGTAGATAAATAGGTACCACTTTGTTCTGTGCACTCTGGCATCTAGCCATGTCTGACACATATCCAAGGAAATGTCTGCAGATACAATCAGTGCTGACTCTTTGGCTGTAAACAGAGATGAGCACTGTCCCCTAGAATTGGATACAACTGGCTTTTGAGCAAGGGAGACCTTTATTATGGTTCAGTTGCACAGTCAAGTCTGACCCTTTGCGACCCCATGGACAACAACCCGCCAGACTCCTCTGTCATCTGCCATCCTCCGTAGTCCACTTGGCTCTACATCATTGCATCAACGATGCCATCTGGCCATCTCAACCTCTGCCACCCCCTTCTCCTTTTGCCTTCAATACTTCCCAGCATCGGGGCTTCTCCAGTGAGTCCTCTCTTCTCATTTGGTGATGAAAGTACTTCAACGTCAGCTTCTAAATCAGTGGACTTTATGGCTCAGTTGGACATTCTGTGTCTCAGTTCTGTGTTAGGTCTTGTTCCATCTAGTCCAATTTTTGTCTATATTACAAAAGTGATGTCTGAATAGGATGGACAGGTTTTTCTCTTCTACATTCAAAGACTCCAGAAATAATATTAAAAAGGCTAGACAGCATTGCCATCCCTTTTAGCTAAAGTCAGAGAACTGGGGGAAGTTTTGCTCAGCTTCCATTTTTGTTTGCATATTTCTATCATAGCATGGAAAGAATTTATCTAATTGTGCTTCCCTGGGGCACTGCATGGTTTCAATTGTAAAGTAAATTGCCTCAAAATTGGAAGGGAATGGAGAAGAGTAGAATCACAGTATATACAATGTGATAGAGAAGAAGTATCTCTCTAGCATGATGGAAGCCAATGGAATCAATAACCAATTTGATAAAGTATATACAGAACATAGGAATAAATGGTTGTTTCAGAAAAAGTTGGTATGTACAAAATCATTCTAGTTGGTTTGTGGAAGTTTTTTGCTCCAAAAAAATGCAAATAACTAATTACTGCTAAAATCAAAAGATAAATTGCTTCCTGTAAATGCTAGATCATGACAACACAGTAAACAAGCTATAAAACATAAACTATAAATTCTATTAACACCAGCATTTGCCATCTTCTTCACATATTAGTTTTCCAAGAGGGAAAGTTTAGCAGGTAAGTAATTTTGTTGTTTCTGCTTCAAGTCCAACATGGCACATTTTATGCTGAAGATGAACAGTGTGATATTGTTCATCACTCACTATAATCCCTACACATGATCATTATTAATCCAAGCTTACTGTTTCACTGAATAATGATAGTCTAATCACTCACAAAATGTATATTATCTGTAACTATGCAAACCAAAATGGAAGGAAGGCTGCTAAAAAGGCATTGACAATCTGGTCCCTTCACCATATACAGTTGCCACATTTAAGGCAAACGTAAGGCCACAGATCTTGCACTAGCCCCAAAAGATCTCTTGCAGCTAGAAGGATTAGATCTCCTAGTTGTTCAGACTCAGGAATAGCTCATGGATCAGGACAGAGAGGTGGACCAGACCAACATATCTTTTAGGGTGAACTTTCATATTTGTTTGTTGTGTAGTCGCACAGTCTATTCCGACCCTTTGCGACCCCATAGACCATTGCCTACCAGGCACCTCTGTCCTCCACCATCCTCCTCAACCTGCCCAGCTCTGTGCCCATTGCATCTATGATACCATCTAGCCATCTCATTTTTGTCCACCCTCTTCTTCTTTTGCCCTCCACCTTTCCCATCATCAAGACTTTCTCAAGTGAATCCTCTGTTCTTATTTGATGTCCAAAGTACTTTAGCTTCATCTTTACTATTTGACCTTCCAGGGAGCAGTCAAGGTTGATTTCTTCTAAGATTGACCTATTTGTTCTCCTTGCTATCCAAGGGACTCTCAAAACTCTCTTCCAATGCCACATTTCAAAGGCATCTATTCTTCTGCGCTCAGCTTTCCTAATGGTCCAACTCTCACAACCATACATTACCACTGGGAATACCATTGCTTTGACTATGTGAATTTTTGTTTGCAAAGTGATGTCTCTACTTTTCACTATGTTGCCCAGGTTTCTCATCGCTTGCCTCCCAAGAATCAGTCCCCTTTTTATTTCATGGCTGCAATCACCATCTGCAATGATCTTGGATTCTAAGAAAGTAAAGTCTGTCGCCGCTTCTACTTCTTCCCCTTCTATTTTCCAGGAAGTGATAGGGCCTGTTGCCAGTATCTTGGTTTTCTTTATGTTACGTCTCAGACTAGCTTTTGCACTCTCTTCTTTCAAACTAAGGAGAAGCTTCTTTAGGTCTTCCTCTCTTTCTGCAATTAGGGCAGAACATTGGTGGGCAGCAAAAAATTTCGCTACCACACTGTAGATGGAGCCTACATTGTGGGTGGAGCCTATGTCATGGGTGAAGCCTGCTTTGTGGAAAGAGCCTACATCGTGGGCGATCTAGTCATGCCTGGCATATGGCCATGTATATATGTGCAAACACAGGCAGCACTGGCTCTTTGGCTGTAAATGGAGATGAGCACTGCATCCTAGAGCCAAGCATGACTGGCTTTTGAGCAAAGGAGACTTTGAACCACTTGCAGGGACAAAACCTGCCATCCCCCTGCCCAGAGGCACACAATTTTGCTACCACTCCCTCCCAGGCGGTGCAAACCTGTTGCTGCCCAACACTGGGGTAGTATCATCTATGTATCTCAAGTTGTTGATGTTTCTCCCAGAAATTTTGATCCCAACTTGTGATTCGTCCAACCCTGCATTGCACATTATGTGCTCTATGTATAAGTTGAATAAGCAGGGTTACAAAATGCCTTTTCCTATTCCAAACCACTCTGTCTTTCCTATTTTCTTTAGTCTAAGCCTGAATTCTGCAATCAGTAGATTATTATCTGAGCCACAGTCTGCTCCAGGTCTTCATTTTTGCTGATTGTATGGAGTTTCTCCATCTTTGGCTGCAGAGTATGTAATCAATCTGGTTTCGATGTTGGCCATCTGGTGATGTCCATGTGTAAAATCTCCTCTTGTGTTGCTGGAAGAGGGTGTTTGTTATGACCAGTGCATTCTCTTGTCAGAACTCTATTAGCCTTTACCCTGCTTCATTCTGTGTTCCGAGACCAAACTTGCCTGTTAGGTATAATATTTCAGTCAGGTCAAGTTATCCTGCTATGGTAACAGAGTAGACCATACTGCCAGTGGCTCAAAGCCAAGTGTAAGGCAACAGTTAACTAACCTGACAACTCTGAGGACCAATGGCTTGGGTGCCAAAGTCCACAGGGAAGGTTGACGGTCCCCAAGTGGGTTAAATCTCACTTGAATCGATCCTGATAGAGGGCAACAGCTTCAGCAATACTGGCCTGAGGCCAATGAGGACTTTGTGTGCCAAAAGGGCTCAGGACCAGAAAGTGACTTGTGGATCTGGGTCAGTGGTACAGGTGTCACACTGAAATGTGGAAAGCAGATGAAAAGCCACTGCATTATATTCTCAGGACCGTCTTCATGGCTGATCACCATGATGATCGCCAATATTCAGTTTCAGATATGGCAGCAGAAGAGGAAGAAGTATAACCTTGTTTTTTTTTTTATCATACCTTTTTGGTTTTAAGAGGGAAAGACATTCCTCCAGGAAATAAGCCTTCCCCTCAAATAGCCTACAAATAGCTGAAAGATAGCCATTGACAGCAACCTCTGCCAACAACCCAGAGAATAGCTGGTAATTTGTGAAACAGTTCATTTTAGGGGGTAAATAGCACAGATCCCCTGCAGCTGTTGGGTTCCTCATAAATTATAAATTGATCAAACCCAGGCTTTTATGATAATGCAATATCTGCACTATAATTAATCCCACCCTTTCTTTGTGATTGATCATCATTGCTTCATACGGAGATCAGTTTTGGTGCAGAGATATAGGACTGTAATTTGGAGACGAGAGAAAAATTAGTCTGATTTGCAGCTGAAGCAAATGTTATGATGGAGATGAATGGCAGATCTTTGCTTTTTTGTGGACAAACAAAAAGGCTAAGCATAACGATGAGCTGAGCCATCCATAAAGGCACCTGCAGCACTGGAGTGAAATCAGCTGCATAAAGTATTCACATTTCTTCTTCTATATACTTCTTCTATGGATCTTTTCATGATGGATGACAAGCTGTTATTTCTTAGCAAAACCAGATAAAGAAGTCAAGTGGGGCTAGAAGACTAGCAAGTGCCACCCAGCAACATTGCTGTCTCACTTTACACTAAGAATCCCAAGAAGTTCTGAGTTTGCAGTAAAAGAATTCACTATAATTGCTAATAAAAAATAAAATAACATTAAGGGAACTAAAATTGGCATCCCAAACCCTGGACCTAAACCTCAGAAATGTGTGTGAATATGAAAAATCCAAAAGATGTGCAGATCAATGCTGGCAGAGAGAGAATGAGAGGGAGAGATGAAAAGTAAGAAAGTATGATACTTTACTGTATTCCATTCCAGGTATTTTTTTTAAAGCCGGGGTAGGAGTGGGAATTTTTATGGTCTTCTGGGTATCCTTGAACTGTAGCTCCAAATAACTTTAACTTATACAGCTCAGGATGAGCGCTGACAGATGTCAAGCCCATAGCCACAGTTATCTTAAGCATCCCTTCAGCCTCACTTCACAGAGCATGGTCAATTCACAGCCATGCCTGGGGCTAAACAGGACATGCAGTTTAGCCTTGTTAATCTTTCTCAAGGAAAGTTGTATAGCCTCAATTCACATCAGGACTACCATACTGAGGAAAAGGAGGCTTAAACTTTCTCCCTTTTTAGTTTAAAGTTCTCTTCCCAGTCTATGGGCTAAAAATGTCCTGCAATGGTTTCTCCTATATAATTTTAGGGCCCCAAACAAATTAAGGGAATTGATTTTTATTTCTCCTTCTCAAGCTGTGGCTAGAAAACAGAAAGAAACATTTTTCAGAAGAATTTACAGGAATGTGGAATGTGAATTGACATTTGTGTCCATGACTAAAGTCTTGTTTCTTCCTTCTCTTCACTGCCAGAACTCTGAATCCTCTGTCCTTCCACACATAATTTGAAGCAATGCACCATCCTTTCCTGCTCCCATCAAGCGTGCTTCCCTTTGGACATAGTTGTCTCTAAGGGACTTGAATAAAGTTGTAGAGGCAAGGATCCAATCCTTCCAAACTATCCACCTGCTTGTCTTATACTGCGCCTGTGTCTCTGTTTTATCAACAGCCTAGGTAAGTCATCCTGCAAAAAGCATCTGCATTTGTTATCTCTCCCCTCACACCTCTGTTGTCACACGACCAGCCAGCCCCCCTGCTCTGGCCCTCCTAAACTAAAGCCCTCAGGGGCAAACTGGGCAGCAAAATACAGCTAAAAGCCCATAGCTGCGTCTCTTCCACAAGGAGGTTTAAGCAGGTAGCGTATACAGAGGCTTGTTAATGAGTGAATTGCTTTCTCTTACCCTTTAGCCCAATGAAGAGACATTGTTGAAACAAACGTAGATTTATTGATCAGGTTCTTAAGGCGTCACCCATAAAGCGTAGAGAAATAATGTAAATAGAGGTCAATAACATAAGCCTATGTAATCATAATGAAAGAAAAAGGGAAATATCCCCTGGCTTGTTAATGCAAAGCCATCCCAAAAAGAACTGAGACTGTTTCCCCCCAAAAAGGAGATCGTTGGACCATGTGGCCCCTCCTGGGCCAATCAGGGAAAGTTCCCATAGGACTCAAAAGTTCCCATAAACATGGAAAGTGTTTACACATGTGTGTAGACAATGCCTCTGGAGTAGCCACAACAAGGCCTCTGCTAGCTAGCTAAAGATAAGGAATGGGAACACTGAACTGGAAAACAAGCAGTCTTGTGACACAGAGAAGTAATGATTTTTGGGGCCTAGTAAAAATAAAACCTCCAGCTTTAGTGAACGTTAGGAAAGAGCCGTCGTTCCATGACATCTGTCACCACTGCCCCAACTCCAAATTCCCAATTTGTCCATGCACAATACACCAATTCACCTGGGCACACACTCAACATTGGTACAATTAAATGTAACACAATATCAATTTAAAATAAATAAACCCTCAGAAAAGAAAATGCCTACTATGAAATTTCATCTCAGAAAGAGCCCTCCATGTCTGCGGGAGTGTATTCAGAATCTTTCCGTATACGGAACTCGAAGAAGAAGACCTAGCCAGGGCCCCTACATTTCTGGCTCCACAGTCTTGGAGACACATTGTTGCTCCAGCCCAATATCTGCTCCAACTTGAGACACCTAGCCATAGGAGGGCCTTTACCCTAGCCCACAGCCCGGCCCTGCCTTCTGCAATTCTTGAGGGAAAGTTCCAAAGGACACCAATGTCAGACTATGCCCCTGTGACTCTGGAGAAATTGAAACCACAGAACACATTCTAAGTACAGTAGTTGCCTTTTCTATAGAAACAAACAGAACAAATTCATATCTCCACTGCTCCACAAGTATACTGGCAGGACAAACACCACATACACTCACTGGCTGCTATTTGATGAAAGACCCACCTTCACCCACAACACTGCCAGATTTTGTGCTGCAGCAGGTAAGATCAGAAGAACAATCCTGGCAGGACCTTCAACCAAATAAGATACTTGCACCACAGCATAGGCAAGCAATAACCGTTATACTAGTGTTATTTTGTTGTTTGTACTAGTGACCTACGTACCAATTTTACTCCTCCTTAACACTGAACAGAAATACTCCTTTTTAAGCCCCCTCATTTTATCTTTTGTCTCTTGATACACTTTAATTTCCCCCACTTTAACTTCTATTCCCTTTTCTGTTATATGCTCGAGCAGAAATGCTCCTTTTTAAGCGCCCTCATTTTAACTTGTGTCTTTTGATATATTTTAGTACTCCTATTTTAACTTCTGTTCCTTATGCTGGTCTTGAACCATAATAAAGATTTGATTGATTGATTGAAATTTCAGCTCAGTTCAGTTATACACTTGCACATGTACACGCACATCCACAATATAGATGAGGTGGGAGAGAAGTTCATCTGGAAATAGTGATGTTTTGAACATTTATGTCACACCTTGTTGACCCTCATTTTCACTTGGTGAAGCAGGCAGCATAGATGCCTCACAGGAAGCAGTCTGGAGGATGTCAAGACTTAGAGAAGGATGAAATTACCTTCCAAAGGTAGCTAGGACAGTCGATGGCTCTTCCCTTCTTGAACTGATTCAGCTTCATTCTGACTTAATACCCCAAACCTTTGTCATTTAGATCAGGAATTAGATCTTTTGTTGTTGTCGTTGCTGTTGTCGTTGCTATGCTGGTGGTGGTGGTGGCGGCTGTTGAGAACCACACATAGTTGTTATGTGCCACCAAGTTGGGATGCACTTACAGTGACTCTAATTGGGCTTTAAGGTAAGTGCGATAACTAAGGAATGGTTTTACCAGTTCCACATCCCCAGTGAGTTTCCATGGCCAACTGGAGATTTGATCAATTAAACGAAAGCTTCTATTAACTACACCACACTGGGTATTCACATATTGGGAGTCAAATATGAGTAGAATAGGCAGTTTCACTGGCTTACATAGAATGATTTCTCTGAAGCTTATTCTTTCTGCTACACCATCTTTCCTTCTCTCTTAGCTGTTCCTTTAGTCTCTCTGTCTCTCTGTCTCTCTCTCTCATGACCCTCTTTCATCCACATTTGACTAAGATGGCTGCTATACAGGCAGAGTGAAACAAAGAGAGTTTGAAATATCACAGAATTATACAATAAGGACTCTCTCTCACTCTGCTATTCCATCTTTCCGCCCTCCCACCCATGAAACTAAGATAGGGGGTATAGTTTGCTAGTAATGCTAATAGGATGGACTATACTACTTTGAATGCGTACAGAGCACCACACAATTCTAGGCACTTTGTAAACATTGAACATTTTCCTTGTTGTACATTTTTGAAGGGGTAGTCATGGTAGTCTGTGCAAGCATATCAGAGAGTAAACAAAACAACAACAAAAAGACAAAAAATGTTGTGGCACCTTAAAGACTAACTCCTGTATTTAAATGTGAGTTTTTGTGGATCAAGTCTGTATGTCTGATGTCAGATGTAGTGGACTTGATGCATGAAAGCTCACATTTAACTACAGGAGTTAGCTTTAAGGTGCCACAATGTTGTTGTTGTTTTTTGTGGTGTTGTACATATATCCCTATGGCATATATGTACAACAGATGGTGTGTGTTGTGTACAACTGTGATAACTTCTAAAATTTTGTTGTATGGTGTTGTATGGAGGAATTAGAATTTGGGATCAAAATTGCTGGGAGAAACATCAACAACTTGAGATACACAGATGACACTACCTTAATGGCAGAAAGTGAGGAAGACCTAAAGAAGCTGCTGCTTAGGTTGAAAGAAGAGAGTGCAAAAGCTGGCTTGAGACTCAATATCAAGAAAACCAAGATAATGGCAACACGTCCTATCAGTCCCTGTAGAATAGATGGGGAAGAAGTAGAAGCAGTGACATATTTTACTTTCCTAGGATCCAAGATCACTGCAGATGGTGATTGCAGCTATGAAATAAAAAGGCAACTGATTCTTGCGAGGCAAGCTATGAGAAACCTGGGGAACATAGTGAAAAGTAGAGACATTGAAAACAAAGATTCGTATAGTCAAAGCAATGGTATTTCCAGTGGCAATGTATGGTTGTGAGAGCTGGACCATTAGGAAAGCTGAGCACAGAAGAATAGATGCCTTTGAGATGTGGTGTTGGAGGGGAGTTTTGAGAGTCCCCTGGACAGTGAGGAGAACAAATAGGTTGACCTTAGAAGAAATCAACCCTGACTGCTCCCTAAAAGGTCAAATAGTAAAGATGAAGCTAAAGTACTTTGAACATCAAATGAGAAGAGAGGATTCACTTGAGAAAATCTTGATGCTGGGAAAGGTGAAGGGCAAAAGAAGAAGGGGCAGCCAAAAATGAGATGGCTAGATGGTATTGTGGATGAAGTGGGCACAGAGCTGGGCGGGCTGAGGAGGATGGTGGAGGACAGAGATGCGTGGAGGACAATGGTCCATAGGGTCACAAAGGGTCAGAATTGACTGTGCAACTGAACAACAAAAATTTATTATTTGATTCGGATTCAAACTACACTAACAGGATGAATTAACTACCATATCTTTATTTAATGAGATTATCTCTGGATGCTGCCACAGAGACAACAGCATGCCATGTAAAATTTCCAGTTTCTCTAAGAAAGATATCCCACTGCCTCTGTTTTGATTTTCTAAGTTGTACTATGCAATAGACCAAAGGGGACTTTCATTCTTTTATTTGAAACTGCTGCTAAGTATCTAATTTTTGTTTTGTTTAGAACTATAACAAGGTTTAGAACAACCAAGGGATACTTAACACATTTCTGTCCTGAGGTTAATTTAGTTAATTAATTACCAATTACCCAGTGGGTATATACATTTGCAATTTTTGTTGAGGGTATGTTAGTACATGTATGTATGCATGCAATTGGGGGCAGAGATAAAATATTTCCTGTCTACAAATGAAAGCTGGAAGGGAGGCAATTTTTTGACTTTCACTGTTCAACAACTACAGCTATCTATGTGTCAAACCAAATTAATGGACACATTTCAAGCAGGAAAAATCTAAATGGAATATGTGTAACCAGCTGCGGAATGACACATAATATGTTTGATATCCCAAAAGTAACACCCAGCAGTGCAGCCAATATTAAAATTCATAGGAAAGTAATGATGCATAGTCACTTGGGTAGGGTCTATGGAACTATTATGGAATGAAGTATTGAATAATACATCCTTCCTTCCTTCTGAAAATTATTTCAGACATTGCAGAAGCATACATATTTCACTCTTAATTGTTAACAAGTGTGATAATAAATCAGGTTCTAGAACTACATACTCCCTCCCTATGGCCTGTCTCCTTATCAAAAACCACATTTTCCTCCATTACTTTGGATTCATTGAATCTGCAGTGATGTTTAACCATGATTAACACTAAATAGATTCCTAACCTGTTGGAGATCCTAATTACAACAGGAACTCTGATTACCAATAAGTGTCTTAAGAGAAGTACAGATAAATGTATGTAATCCAGGGATGAATAATGTAGGTACAGTATGTGGAATTGACTTTTCATATATTTTCCTTAGTATTCACCAATCTGAACATCATATGGAATAGAACTAAAGAATTTACCTGGAGTCCTAAAAGGAGTTAACATCAAACTTTCTTCATTTTGGTAGTATAATTTCAGACTGCTGAAAGGGGAGTCATTTTATGGAGAATATTTTTTAAATCACTGAGAATCAGAATCCTTGTTGAAATCAACTGTAGATTTATCTAATCTATATACCTCAACTAACACAATCATTTTGAGGATAAAAAATGGGGAGGATAGACAAGTGTATTGCCTTGAGCTCATTGGCAAACAAACATTTGTTACATAGTCAGATACATGAAGTATTTACAATATATTTTATGGTTTCTCTATTAGGACTCTTACTCTGCTGTTCATTCTGTCCACATTATGACCTCTTCTGGGCATTTTCAAAGATCAGCCCTACATTATTAATAAAGATATTGAGGTCAGATAACTCTTATTAAGCATGGTCACAAAGAAAACAGTCTCCAAACATGGTGAGAGATTGCTATTGCTAAGGTGTTTCCCAAAATGATCTTTCAAAATGGTATATGAAGAAAATGATGTTCCAGAACTAGGAACTAAATTAAATGTCTGACATGGGAAGCATGCTCATGGTTAGCTCCATCTTCTTCATAGGTATCTCATACACATGGCAATGTTTCCTTTTATGGGTCAAAATAATAAATGCCAAAAATAAGTTGCTATTAGGTAGGAAGGAAGACCACTGACAAGCACAGAAACTGTCCAGCTCATAGTGACTTAGATTTTAATAGTCAGATTTTAACAGAACTATCTGAGGTGCTGAACTCTTTCTTCAAAAAAAAAACACAATTTAACAGCTTGTGTAGCTCCCTTAAAGAGCAAGGGAGAGGTGTTCAGACTTGTCTCTTTGGACTACAATGGTCTAAAACTCTCCAGCAAGCATAGCAGAATTGCTTCTGCAAAATTAGAGTCACTAGTCTCTTCCTGTAGTGTCAGCATACATAACACATAAACAGGTGAAATGTCTTGAGCCAGACCCTATTATCGTGAAGAAGGAGCAAATTACTAAATTCCCTTTGGTTCTGTCTTGGACCGTGTCACCTCACCTCCAGTTCTTGAGGGAAAGAGAGACCATTTTTCTGCTTTTTAATAAAACAGGAAAGATCTTGAACAAACCCTTTTCTAAAATGCTGCAAACACCAAGAGTGCCATTATCTCACCAGGGCAAAACCCTGCCATTTTTGATAAGTGTCTCTGTGTGTAAGAGACGGAGATTAGAAGAGAGAAAGAAAATATGAAATCCATTGCATGCTCCCTATAGCCTTTTATCCAGTGCTAAAGCACATATTTGCTTGTAGAGTTTTCAAAAGCACTGATTCATCTCTTTCTTCCTACTCAGCATGTGTTCTACCTATTATGCTTGCAATACATTTCATGCTATTTTCCCTGTTTCACGAAGGCTAAAATAGAATTGGGTCATCTTTTGAATTTTTTCTCTCTCCTAAAGCTACAAATAAACATTCAATAACAACTGGAAAGGATCTCTCTCTCTCTCTCTCAAAGTTAAAGGACTTCTGGTAGAAGGGTGCTACATTGCAAAGGTTCTTCTTGCTCAAAAAGAGTGTTGCTACACACACAAAACCCTCATTTTTTAATAAAACAATTTTTTATAAAACAAAAGTGAACTTTCAACCACCTCTTTTTTCATTTTTGCCCTTGGGGGATTTGGGTGGTTTATTCAGGTGCCAGAGGGTGCTAGGGTAAAAAAAATGCCCCTCTCCGATTATACAAACTCATCTGCACCAAATTTACACAGTAAGTTGATCTCACACAAAATGGCAAGCATGTGGAATTACTTCCAGCTAAAAGTGTTTCTAACAATCCCCAGCATGGCTATAATTATGTGAATCATTCCTTGCTGTATCAAGGAAGCTAAATCCTTTCTAGTGTAATAAAAGAGCTAGTTCATCTCTCTATTTCCTTTTGGCAGCCTCAATACTCTCCTGTGAATCAATGATGCCTTGTAGCAATGGCTGGTTTGCAACTCCCTTCTTGTTTGTTTGTTTGTTTGTTTGTTTGTTTGTTTGTTTGTTTGTTTGTTTGTTTGTTTGTTTGTTTGTTTGTTTGTTTGTTTGTTTGTTTGTTTGTTTGTTTGTTTGTTTGTTTGTTTGTTTGTTTGTTTGTAGTCCAGATAGCAACTTTTTTCATTTCTCAGATGATTATCCCAGTTTCTTAGACTAAGTAACTGGCCAGAGGATGAAAGAAGGGATTTGTGTCCTAGATATTATTTGCAAAAGATGTCAAGAAATCACTACACCACACGGTTAATTTGACTTTTCATGCAAGGATTGTTTCTTCCAGTGTAGCAGCTTCCTTCCATTTTCAGAGATTAGGAGTTAATGATGTGCTGTCAAGCCAGAACCAACTTATAGCATACATATATATTCTTTCTGTAACCTTTATTTCTATCCAAGTATCTTTTAGACCCAAACATTTCATCCACTTGTCAAGGATTTGGCTTTTGACCCTTTTCTATAATGAGAAACATTAGTGCAATACAAATTTGAACATACCAAATTACAATCTCCCGCTACAATCATTGTATTGGTTTTTTCTTTTGAAATTATTTGGTATATTTTATCAAAAAAAAAAAAGACTCTTGGTTTTCATTTGGTGCATAGATGTTAACCAGGAGGATTTCTTCATCTTCTATGATTCTTTCAGTATTAAATATCTACTTTCTGGATCTGCTATTGTTGTAGTCAGTGAAAAACATAATCTTCCTGAAAGCAAAATATCGATCCCCTCACTTTTGAAGAGCCATAAGACTTTCATAAATTTGGGTCCACCATAAAAACAACTTGTTTATATCTTCAGCTTTTTGATGAGTTTCCTGCAAAACAAAACAAAATCAAGTCCGCTCTATCCTTTCTCAATACCACTTCTAATCTTCTTTTGTTGAAGCAGCAAGGACCTTTTACATTCCATGATAAAACTTTAATATTTTTCATATTCTAAACAGAACATATTTTTGAGTTTCACTTGGTGAATTCTATTGGAAATATGACAGCCCCTAACATACCCAAAAAAATTAAATCCATCCCCATCTCTGTCCCACTCTCCACCATTACTATAAAAAACTATTAATAACCCCCTTACTCCTTTCAAAAAGAAAACATCTCTAACTATTAGAGAAGGGGGGCGGAGAAACTGTGAACCATACATTAGATTTAAATGATTTTTTTAAAAAAGAAATTTAGTCCCTGCCAGCTGTATTCAATAACCTTGTTCTTCCATATTTAAGACTCGCCCATTGCTCCTTGGCATTCTTCCTCCTCTCCTGCCCTTCCCTTTACTTCCTGACAGTGGTGGGCTCCCAAAAAATTTACTACCACACTGTGGGCATGGTATGGTGGGTGTGGCCAGGGGAAAAGCCCTACATTGCACCTGAACTAGGGTACTTTATTTCAAAACTTGGATGGGCGGGGCCAGCCAGAATTTCTGCTACTGGTTCTGGTGAACTGGTGCGAACCTGCTGATGCCCCCCCCCCAACTGCTTCCTGACCTTCTTCCTCCTCCTATGTATCTTTTGATGTTCTAAAACCTCCTGACATAATAAATTCGTTTTTTAATTCAGACCACTCTTGATATCCCACCTCTAAAATTTTTGCATCTGCCAAAGTATGCAACACATGTGAATTCTCATTAATCACAAATAATCTGGCCAACTGGGGATTTAAACCCTGGCCTCTACAGTTTTCCTCCATTATTCTATCCACTACACCACACTGGAGACCTCAAATGGGATCCACCATAATTGAATCACAGTCTATGATACCATTGCAGTGTTCTTATTTATCAAGGGTAGGCTCTTCTTCTCCTTGACATGGCTTTACTAATTTTGGATGCAGGAACTCTGAACTAATTCCCAAAATTCTTCTATCACTTAAGTTCTGTCTTCCACAGTTCTTTCTTCATTTACTTTTTCTTGAAAGATCAGCTGCAGCAATTTCTACTTCTCATTTATTGGTGGTAATAATCAGTTGCAAAAAGTAATCTTTGTTTTTCAAGTGCTCCACACTTTCTTATGGTGTAGCTCACACATCACATTACAAACATAATTGCTCTGAAAGTACAGTGTTATTTTACTTACCTTATGGATAATCTTGCCACAGAAAGACAAGTTGATTTGGAAATCAATGCCATAAATATCATCCTGCTATACTTAATTAATGTTTCAGACCATTGTAATTGTCTTTTCATGCACTGTGGTGTTATCTAATCATTATCATAATTGTATGCTGTCAAGTCATTTCTGGCTTGTGATGACCCTTTTCCAAAGTTTTCTGGGCAGAGAAAATACACAGAAGTAGTTTACTGTTACCTTCTTCTTTGGAGACCTTGGGACTATGCAACTCCTAGCAGACCCTAAAATCACAATTAAGAGCAAAATCCAGCTTTAGTTCCAGCTAGATTAGGCCCATTGAAACAAATAGGAGATGTCCCTCAGCACTAACATAAATCCTGCTGATTTCAATGAGTCTGTTTTAGTAGGAAAAATTGATTAGCGATCCATTATTAACTGATTCACTATCTGACCATATCAGGTTAAAATAAAATACATTAGATAAAATATGATTACATAAAACAGGATAAAAACAAGTTAAAAGTGGGATGATACAATCACAATAAAATTAGATATAAAATTTACTCAAAATAATGTATCAATAAATTTGTGGGGCATGTGTGGGGTGCGGGCCAGATGGTCAGTTTGGCCAGCTGACTCCTTTGAATACCCCACCTCTCTCCCTGTTGCTTTTAACTTTTTTTAAACTTTTAATCTTTTAACTTTAATTTTAATTCTTGTTGTAATTAATATGTTTTAAATTGTTTTAAATTGTAAGCTGCCCTAAGTCCTCAGATAAGGGCGGAGTATAAATGTAATAAAATTAATAAATAAATAAAAATTGTTTTGTTGATAGTCCCTCTTCTTTCTCTTACTTTCAACCAGGAAGCAAATACAAGGTCTCTCCACATCCTTTTCTCCCATTTTTCTACTTGCTGTTATAGATAGCCATCATAAATAAAGATATCTTTTTTCCTACTTTATATGCTTCTAGAGTGATTTTGTCATACCAAGTGCTGGTCATTGGAGGGGCAGGGGTTAATGAAAATTGAACTAATCTCTCCGTATTTCTCTGTGCTGCTGCTGCTGTTGTTTCTGTACCTTTTACTCTGCTAATTAAGAGGAATTACCCACATTCCCCCAAGATGTTTTCCCATATTTTTTCTGGGCCACTGGTAGTAACTACTGTACATTGTAATTAATTACTTGCACAATCAGATGAGAACAGCAACCTTGCTGGTGAGAAATAATAAGAAACACAATTAGTTTTGTTTAAAATCCAACATTCCAAAACCTTTTTTCCTAGGAGCTGAATAAAAAAATGTTTCCAAGTTCTGAATATAACACATTATAAATTTGAGAAGATATCCATCCCAGAGACATATAGCAACCCCTAAGAAAAAAGCTTTTTCACTCTTTATTTTGAGGGGAAGTTTCAGGGGAAGTTTGTGGGTTGAGTTTTATGGTGAGTTTTATGACCCTAAAATCACATTAAGAGCTAAATCCAGCTTTAGTCCTAGATTGATTAGACCCATTGAAATGAATAGGACTTGTCCCTCAACACTCACTAGATGACTTCAAGACAGTGACATACTCTCAGTGTGACAAGGAGAAGGCAATCCATATATTATATCCTGTCATGAGCTCATTGAACAAAAGGCAGGATATAAATACTGTACAAATAAATGCATGTAATCATAGAAGAGCCTCAAAATGATTTTGTGCCCCATGGGCCATGTGATTTCAACCACTGGCCTACACATTGTGATTTCTTTATTTTGCCATCCAAACTGAGGTGTAGTTGACATTCACATGTCAACAAGAAAAAGAAAGAAGAAATCAACCAACAATGGATTCCTTCTCTGGTTCATTAGGGAAGGGAACGAGGAAATCAAAGTAGCAGCTCTGCTTGGTTTGTTAAGCCCCACCCACTCTAAGTAACAAGTCACACCAAGTCACACTAAGTCACACCAAGTAGGGCGGTATAGAAATCCAAAAAATAAATAAATAATAAATAAAATAATAAATAAATAATCCACCTTTTCAGCTGTTTCACAGTCTGAAATGTCAGGGTCAAAAATTGAAATGGGGGGGGGGGGCAAGTCTTTTTTGATGTTCCAGGGGACGACTCTTGTGATTGTACTGATTGTACTGAGATGGGCCTTCATGATGTCACAAAAACAGAACAGGCAAGGATAGGAAGGAAAGCTAGGGCAACTTACACACATCCTTTCACACTAATACAGTGAGCCCAAAGGACAAATGGAATGAGTCGGAGATGAGACCAAGGCTTCTAAAAATTTACTTATCTTCCAACGGTGATCACCCACCTTGAGATTCTTGTCCCACCTGGAGAGGAGAAGCATAGAGATGCCCAAGACATCAGCCAGCACTTTGACACTTGACAACTCTACTCATAACCAGTCCTCTACCTCTAGAATTTGTAACATTCAGTCTCTCACTGTACCTGATATGAAAGTATACAGATCTTTCCTATGATACTCAGATGCTTTTAATTAAGATCTGTTTCTTGAAATACACTTCTCCTTTGGTGGAAGTGTATCATAATGATTCCAAAGGTCATATCATGAACAAGAGGGACTGTGGTGATTTAGCTGTTAAGAAGCTCACCTTGTTAGCTGGAAGGTCAGCAAGCTGGCAGTTCAAGGCCCGGGTACTGCATGATGGAATAAGCACTCATCTCAGACCCAGCTCCTGTCAACGTATCAGTCTGAAAGCAATAAATTGTAAGTAGATAAATAGGGATCACTTTGGTGGAAAAAGATCTTGGGGACATGAAAGGAGCCTCATTTGGCAATCGCCTGAGCAGAGTTCCTCCTGCAAAAAAATCCTTCCAACCCAGAAAGCACCTTTATGTGCTGACATGATTTTTAAAAAAATAATGAACAAGATGGAACCATTGCTTTTTGAGGTTATATTGGCTTGTTCCCTTACAGTTCTCAATTTACTTTGCATGTCTCAATCAGTACAGCTTCTGGTCAAAATCTCCATTTCACATAACCTTGGTAACTGTGCTTTGATTTAATCAATGTCAGTTATTCTACCTTCTCAGGGGAAATTACTTGAATATCTATAGTGATAAACTTCAATACCTCTAACTTTATTAAGATAGGTATTGATGGGTTTAGCTATATTATTATTTCCAATTTTCCATGTTATATCAGCAGTGATAGCCAGGAAAAAATATGATTTTTATCTCTGTTTTATTATTTGTTACTGTTTCTTTATTACTCAGGGTTCAGATGCATAGCTTTCTCTTGTTGCACTTGAAAAGCATAAATAAAATTTATCAAAATTAAAAAGCACAGCATATTAGGGAAAAGTTAATTGTAGTACAGGTGTCTTTACCTTTTGAGAATACAGTACATCCAGACTATAACAGCAGTGTAGCAATTTAATACAAAGAGCATAAATATAATAATAACATGCTGTCAAGTCGATTTCAACTTTCATTGCTCTTTCCAGGGTTTTCTAGGTATAAAGTACAGATCATCCCTTATATCTGTGGTTTTCATTTCACTGGTTTTAGATATCCATGGGTGCATGGGTCTGTTTCTTAAAACAAGTTTAAATGCTGGCTGCAAATAACTTTTGCAGGGCTGTGTTCAAATTTCACTGCAGTAGGATTTGGCTGGAATCCACAGTCTTTAGTGTCTATTAACACTAAATATATTGAATCCATATATTGGAAGATATATTGGGTGAGTATTGTTTTCGCTCCCATATTGTTAGCATAGTCTTCTTAAGATGTTGTTAGAGTCATTTGTTGTCAGATATTGTTAGAGCCCTGGTAGCACAGTGGTTAAACTGCTATACTGCAGCCAAAACATCATGAGTTCAATCCTGACATGGGCTCAAGGTTGACTCCTCCTTCCATCCTTCTAAGGTCAGTAAAATGAGTACCCAGCATGTTGGGGGCAAAAAGCTAATTAACTTGTGAACTGCCCAGAGAATGCATTAAGCACTATGGGACGATATACAAGTGTAATTGCTATTGCTATTTATTTAGCTTATAAATTTTAGCAAAGTGTTGACTTTCATAGTATAATAGGTATGCAAACAAGAGTCAAGTCTCTGTTAGGGTTTGAAAAGAAGCATGATGTTGGTCCAGGCCTCTTAGCCAAGGCAATCCCTATTTGGGGGTAACCTCTGTTTTCATGCACAGCCTTAGGTTTTAGCTCCAGCTTCCTCAGGATCAGCTTCCACAAAAAATATCTCATGAGAGTTTCTCTGAAAACCAACCTATGCGATTGTTCCCTGTTCTTGTTATTGCTGCATCTTCCAGGTCTTCTTGCTTCTAGCATTGTAAACTCTCACTAGTCTTGTTCTGGTTGTTATATTTAGCAAGTGAAGTGCCAGCAGAGTGCTTTGTCAAGGTCAATTTCAGTTTGTAAAGCCTGGTGTTCACAAGTCAGGATGGAAAGATATCTGAAGAAGAAAAGTAAAGTCAAAAGTGAGTCAGTCAACATTAGAATGGTCTATAAACAAAGTTGAAGAGGAGCCTGGTCAGGGTTGAATAGTATTGTTAAAATTGGTGTTGTAACGTGGTATCTTCTTTGTGTCAAGGATTGTACTTGTTGTATTGATATTGTATAATTTTTATAGTGTATTATTATAAGTTGTTCTTGTAATTTGATTTAGATATATTATACTAAATTATATCTATTGTATTACTGTGCATTTATTGTATTTGGTGTGTTTACCTGTGGTCTTTGTATGATGTTATTATGATTGTGTAACTGTATATTTTGCATTCCTGTAAGCCACCCAGAGTCGCTGTATGCGAGTGGGGCAGGGTATGTCTTTAATAATAATAATAATAATAATAATAATAATAATAATAATAATAATAATAATAATAATAATAATAATAATAATAATAATAATAATAATAATAATAATAATAATAATCCAAAGCAAAAACTTGTCCTTGTATAATATTTAGGTTTTCCAGCAAAACAGTTCTGACTAAGAGAGACCTTTTGGTTCTTCCCAGTTTCAGTTGCATCCATCCCAGTTAGGGTTGCCATGAGTCCCAGAAAACTGGGATTGTCCCAGATTCAAGGTCAGAAAAATTGTTCTGACCAGTTCAATAAAAGTCATGTTAAAGTCCTGGATTTTTAAAACTTACTGAACTCTCGCCATCAAACAAGCAATTTCCTGCCACATTGGAGTTGGAGTATACCGGGAGACAAATCTTAACATCCTCGTCTCACACCACTGCCAGATAAGTGTGACCAGTGTGTTTTCTGGAACGGAGGACGTTAAGAGTTGACTGCGACACGACTTCTCAGAAGTACAATAGATCATCTTACAGTAAGAATTAAATGTTGTAAATAAATTCATTTATGTATTGATTTATTTAATGTGAAAGTGTTTTATAGCTGTCATTATATTATTATTACTATTTTGTAAATAACCTGCCCATTTTTGTCAAGTATACTTCTGTCCCAGTTTTGTTGGAGAAAATTATGACAACTCTAATCCCAATGGTAGGTTTTGGAGATATTCCCCAGAGGTGTTTGCTTACTATGTGTTTGTTTTCCAGCACCCCAAGACAGTGGGCATTCTTTGGGGGGCAAAAGGGACTTGTCCATCACGCTTGCCTTCCTCCTCGTTTTCCTTCTTCTATAGATGATTGTTTGACCCATCTCCTCTGGTGGATCTAGATTCTCTAATCCAGGGGTGCCTAAACCTTTTGGGCCATGGGCCAGTCATGTAGTTCAGGAGGCTGGTCACTATGACTGGGGGGCCAGATCTGGCCCCTGATGCCAATTCATCCAGCCGACAAAGCCCTCATCGCTCCCGGAAGCGGAAATAAAATGTGCCTGTATGGGCACATTTTACTTCCACTTCCGGGAGTGACAAGGGCTTCGTGGGCCTGATGAATTGGAGTTGGGGACCAGATCCAGCCCCCAGGCCATAGTTTGGGCACCCCTGCTCTAATCCTCTCCTTCGGGGGGGGGGGAGAACTCATCCTGGTGATGCATGACTCTTGCACACAAGGACAACAAACTGCAAAATTATTCTCCTCACACCCTGTAAAAGTGCAAGATATTTTGCGCCAGTCTCAACAAGGAAAAAGATGAGAGTTAACATGTTTCCTTCACAAACTTTTCAGGATTGGTAAGTCGTATTGGAGGAGTTGTTTACATTTCTTTTAACAGTGAGTTGTTCTGTATTTGTTGTGTTTGTGCTGCTTCTAAAGGAGAAAGGACACTAATTTGGCACACACAGAGATTGACCAAATGACAGAAACTCTGCTGTGCAAACAGTACTTCTTGCTTTGCTCTGTCAAAGAAGCAAAAGGATGTGTGAGAATTGCAAAGATTTGATGAAGGTGTCTGACCATGTCAATACACTTTTGATCTGTGGTGCTTTATTTATTTATTTATTTATTTTTCACATTTATATACCACCCTACTCACCAAAGTGACTCAGGGCAGTTAACAGACATAAAAACATACTTAAAAACATTAACAACTATGGAATTAATCAAGGCATTTCTCCAAATAATTCAGATTAAAAATTCAAGAAGGTCAACAAATTAAAAATAGCAGATAAAATCAGAAACATTAAGTCACAAAGATTAAGAGATTAAAAGGTTCAGGGTTCAGGGTTCAGAGAGAGGGGGGCTCAAATTAGCCAACAGGCTGAGGTTAACATCCGGCCAGTACTCCAAACCTATACCGCCAGCCATGTTCTCACACCCTTCCTGAAGGGCAGCAGCTCTATCTGAAGATGTAGCTCAGTTGGCAGGAGGTTCCATAGGGCCAGAGCAGACACAGAGAAGGCCCTCCTTCTAGAGATGCGCCTCTCTGGCCAATGGAACAACTAGAGAGCCTCTCCGGTCTGCTCCGGTGGGATGGAAAGATGTTCTAGAGGTGATCCAGTCTCTTAAGTATCCTGGCCCACTACCATGTAGGGCTTTAAAGGTAATTACCAGCACCTTGAATAGCACCCAGAGACACACTGGCAACCTGTGCAGCTTTAATGTTTCCAGCAGCATAGTTTTTTCTATGCAAGGTCAGATTTGGCATGAAGTTAATAGGTGGCAGGATTTTTAAAGACGTTAAGCAAATTTGTAGGCAAATAAAGCTATGAATGGCTATTACTTGTGATAGTTGTATGCTTCTTGAAGGACCACAAATAGTATCTCTATGAATACCAGATTCTGAGCAACAACAGCAGTACCAATCCCTCCTTTGTTGAAGATTTTTAAACAAGGGTTGGATGGCCATCTGCCACATATGCTTTAGCTATGAATTCCTATCTCGGCAAGGAGATCAGACTAGATCGTTGTTCCCCAACTTTTGGTTTTTGGACTTCAGTTCCCAGAAGCCAGCGTTAATTATTATTATTATTATTATTATTATTATTATTATTATTATTATTATTATTATTATTATTATTATTATTATTATTATTATTATTATTATTATTATTATTATTATTATTATTAAATTTATATGCCACCCTACTCGGTAAAAACCAACTCAGGGCGGCTAACACAGTCACCAATTATAACATTACAAAAACAGCATTACAATATAAAATATAACAGAGCATATACACATTACAACAGGATAAAAAGCAATGGAGTAACAACAAATAAATTATGATATCATATCAAATCATAACACATTGCAAAGAAAATACTAACAATAATAGTACTGAAAAAATCATTCATTTAAAAAGTCTCATAAACATGACATCAATTCCCCAAAACACCAATCAGCCAATGTACTGACTTAGGCTTCTAGGAATTAAAGCCCCTCTGTGAGGTATGGCCCCTGTGTTGGAAACCACTGGACTAGATTATCATTGGTGTACCTTCAAACTCTACTATTTCAATATTCTCAAGTTTTGCCTTCATGACCTGCTTCTGGATTTCCCACATGTGACCGATCACTGGAGAAAAAAGGATGTAGGACTAGATAGTACTTTGGGGCCTATTTATGTGATCTTATGAAGCATATAAATCAGGGACTTGAAAGGTATGGTTTTCCATATATTATATGTTATCCCTGACTCCTAGATATGCATGCTAGGGTTGATGGGAACTGCAATCTAAAACCATCCAAAGAAGCCTGCATTCCCCACCCTTGACAAAGAATTTTTCACACAAAGCTGTATTTTTCAAAAGTATTGTCTGAACTCCTGCTTGCTAATAAGAAAGCCACAGCTTTTGTGTGTATGACAATATGATGAGGATGCATATTGAAAAGAGTTTTCCCAATTTATTAGCCAAATTTCACAAAGCCACGAGAAGCCAATTATCTAAGGCACCACTAATTGGTGTTCCTTATTAATTAAGATGCTAGGCATGATGGAAGAGTTCTGTATTATTCATTTCTGCTCACTGCCAGCCTGTGTTTAAGGCAAAGCCACCCAAGAAAGCCTGCTGTGCCAATGAATATTTTCATAGCTGTATTACCTGTGATTTCAGAAAAAGCCATTCAGTTCAAGAGAAGCTTCACCTTTCAAGGAATGATGTCCTTGTGCGATTGGATGGATGGCTCCCCAGCTGAGATTAGTAGGGCTGCTTCCTAAATGTATGCTTTCTACACAGCATGAAAGCTTCCTGCATTAAAGCCTGATGACTCGTTGTTGGAAAGAGAAATAACCTCTGGTGAACTGATGCTAATCATACAGTATTATACATTCCTATATAATTTTCTTTCTGCTTCTTTTTCGCTGATCTTTACTGTGGGTCTATGAAGAGACTGAATTTAATGTAGATCATTAGGATGGCAAAAAAGGTAGCTGAGAAAATGAGGTAGACTGTATAGGTTCTAATAAATAACAGGAGCTACGTGCAGACAAACCCTGCATGCCTCCACCTCACCCCAATATGCTCATAACATTTATCTACTCCACGGTTGACAGCTGGAGGTCTTCCAGATGTCATTGGAATGTAACTGGCATCAACTATCCAGTATAGCCTGTTGTGAGGAACTAGGGGAGTGATTCGCAGCATTTCTTACCAATTTGTAGAGATATTCACTGTCCTAGGACAAATATGCAAAAATGAACTAAATGAGGAGTATGCGAGCAATTCCATGGTGGAGCAAGGTGTCACTCACTGCCTTCAGAGGGAGTGACACCATACCGGATCCTTCCTATCCAATTCAGAATTCATAGGGTTAAAAAGGTCATCAATTTGAAATGTGGGGAAGGCAAGCTTGAAAGTAATACAGTAACAACAGAAAGATACAGTGATCATTTTCTGCTGAGGCTCAGCTTCAGTAGGTGTCAAATGAGAGATCTGTGTTCAAGTATTACCTCTTTCTCACCATTCCATCGCAAATGGGAAATGCTGGGTACACCAGGACTTTAGGTTCTGGTCTGGGTTTGAGTAGTGTCTGGATTTGGCTTGTTTGGTTTTCTCTCAATCCCCATTCAGTTTGGTGGGTGACTGGAGTATTTTTTGCTCTGTGTGAAGGATTCATGGGGAATATTTGGACTACAGGAACATCTTTGTGTGGCCTTTCCCATCCACAAGAATGTAGGTCCTGGCAGAAGCTTTCTTTCTTAATAAATTAATCCCTGTGTAAGTCTGATTGTTGGTTTTATGTCTCATGTACTGTTGCCATTTTTGGAGTCAATTTATTCACTGCTGTCTTGACTATCTTTTTGGAGTAGTTGTTAAGGAAAAGATCAGCAGGTCAGCAGTCCGAACCCCAAGTATTGCACAATGGGGTGATCTCCCATCTTTGTTCCCAGCTCATGCCAACCTAGCAGTTCAAAAGCAAGAAATTGTAAGTAGATAAATAAGCACCACTTTAGTGGGAAGGTAAACAGCATTCCATGTATTCCAGTGTCCAGACATGCCTGCCAGAAGTCCACAGAAACATCTGCAAATACAGACAGCACTGGCTCTTTTGCTATAAGCAAAAACTAAGATGAGCACTGAACCCTAGAGTCAGATACAACTGGCTTTCGAGCTAAGGTGACCTTTACTTTACATATCTCCCATTGCTGCTTCTATCTTTTCCTCTCACTTCTTTTCATCACAGACACTCCATTAAGCAAAAGAGTTCATACTTGGATTCTGGTAACAATGCCTAATAAGTAAAAGTTCTCTGTTGTACCACTTCCACCAACAAAGAGGTGGCAGGTTTCTGTTTTTCATAAAACTCAACAAAAAGTATTGCTATGCTCTTTTTTACTTCCTCAAGCAATGCTAAATGGAAATGTGCAGTATTTCATTTTCTTGGGATAAGAGAGAGCCCTTGTGGACAGAGACATATGTTTATTGTGATGTTCACTCTATTTACAAACACACAAACAGCATAAGGTGAGCAGAATGGCAATAACTTGGCTGGAGGCTGGAAACTAATTTTGCAGACGCAAGGAATTTGCTCAGAGTTTCCATCTGAATTGAAAAGAACTATCCAAGGTGCTGAAACTATTGTAAAGATAGGGTTCAGCACCTTGGACAACTCACATAAATTTAAAACTGAAATCTAAAGAAAGTTCACAGCCCCTATAAAATCTGAGTCAGCAGCCTTAGTGTTAGATCCAAAAGGAGAGAGAAGACAAACACCTTCAAGGTCTCTTCAGCCAGTTCTTTCTCTTTGCTTCTGTCTCTTTCACTTTTAGCCTACAAACTGCCTTTCATGCATACGAATCTTACATTTGATTTCATGGTGTGAGAAACAAGATATTAGACCAGGGGTTCTCAACCTTTTAAAGCTGGAGGGGGGAGGATCACACACACCCTCAGACTGTTTGTGGGCCAGACTAGTCTCCCAGGTGGCAGCAGCAGTGGGACCACCCTGAGCCCACAACACCCCCAAAAAGGCTCCCACACCCCACCATCACACCACTCTCCTACTTACCAGCCCAGAGGAGCTGCATGGCATAGGTCCGTTATGGAGAACCTTGGAACTCCAGATGTTCTTCGACTTCAATTTCCAGAATCCCAAGCACTCTG
Source organism: Furcifer pardalis (assembly GCA_030440675.1). Taxonomy (NCBI): domain Eukaryota; kingdom Metazoa; phylum Chordata; class Lepidosauria; order Squamata; family Chamaeleonidae; genus Furcifer; species Furcifer pardalis. The sequence continues at coordinate 81,671,759 of CP126892.1, forward strand.
TGAATCCACACAAATGGGTTTACTGCAATTCATCCAGCCCTCGTCGCTCCCGGAAGTGGAAGTAAAACGCACTGGGAGCAACAAGGGGAGCACGGGCTGGATGAATCACAGTAAACCCATTCATGTGGATTCACAGGGTGCTTGGGCTTCTGGGAATTGAAGTCCAAGAACATCTGGAGTGCCAAGGTTCACCATCACTGGCATAGATGAAAGAAATCCCCCCTGCAGCTACCAGGAATACGTCCACAGCCACCGGAAATGCATCAGTGGGTGCCAGAAATATGTCAGTGAGTTCAGGGGGGAACCCTGCAGCCACTGCAGATGTATTCCCAGCAGCTGTAGAGGTGTTCCTGTGGCTGTGGACACATTTACAGCAGACGCAGAGGAGTTCCCGCCAGCAGAGGAAGAGACAGATGATGCGAGAGCATGGGCTTGTTGATTTGGTGCCACAAGCCAGATCTGTCCCATGGGCCATAGGTTGAGAATCCCTGTATTGGACCACAACTCAGAAAATTACATTTTGATGCACATTACAGGGCTGGGAAAAATCCTGTTGCATCACTTGTTGCAGTGACACAAAATTATATCTTCTATTGCTCATTACAATTCAATTATTTCTATTTTTAAAAAACCCTTAGCATTGATAAGAGGATGGCATAATACTTAAAAAATTCCTTTCAAGTTTTCTCTAGGTCACTCTTGCTTAAAAACCAGTCATATCCGATTCTAGAGCCAGCATTGTCTGAGTCTGCAGACATTTCCGTGGACATGTGGCAGGCATGACTAGACACTAGAGTGTATGCAATGCTGTTTACCTTCCCACCAAAGTGGTACCTCTTTATCTACTCGCCTCGGCGAGTGGGCAGCAATATAAATCTGAATGAAGAAAAAGAAGAGAAAGAAAGAAATTTCTTGCTTTCAAACTGCTAGCTTGCCTTTAAACCTTTTTTAAAATAAGCTATATGAAAGCAAATAGAAATCATTGCATTATTGTATTACACCCTGAAAAAAGACATCTGGCAGGAACAAGAGATTGTTTTGGATATGAGAGACAATAAGATAGACTCATGAGGAAAGGTTTTTTAAAACTTCATTAAAAAGAAACAAAGAAAAATCAGAGAAAGATGTATATATAGAAACAATGACAGCATTATGGTACAAATGCGTAGTAAATAGTAGCCGTAATACATCAAAAGAGTAGAGCTATGGCCTGAACCTTTTCTTCTTACTTGGAAATAGTAGTGGCTGCACTGAACATGACCGGCACTGGACTCCCTAAACCAGGGCCCCCAAAACTACAGCCTGTGGGCCAGATATGGCCCCCAAAGCCTTTGCCAAACCAGGAAGTGAATACGGATGCTTCCACGCATGTGTGGACACCTGTATTTACTTCCTGGTTTGGCGTGGACATCCACACACATGCGCAGAAGTGTCCATGTGTACTTCCTGATTTGGTGTGGACATGCTCGCACATGCACAGAAGCATCTGTGCCAAACCAGGAAATAAATATGGCTGCTTTCGTGCATGCACAGAAGCATCTGTGCCAAACCAGGAAGTAAATATGGACATGCATGTGCAAACATATGTGGCATACAAATGTGAATAAATAAATAAATAAATAAATAAACATGCCCTGACCCAGTTGCATGGTCAGGCCCCCAGCCCAAAAAGTTTGAGCACCCCTGCTTTAAACCAAGGGTACCCAAACTATGGCCCATGGCACCAATTAATGTGGCCACCACCCTCGCTGCTCCCAGAAAGGGAAGTAAAATGTGCATGCACACGTGCATGTGCAGACAGAACACTGCCATAAATGACATGTGGCTGTCATCAATCCATTTACAACAACTGCGGGTCATTTACGGCACATTATGCACATGCACAGGTGCATTTTACTTCTGCTTCCAGGTGGAAGGAACCATGTGACAGGCACACTTGACCACATGACTGGCCTTCAGCCTGAAAAGTTTGGGCACCCCTGCCCTAAATAAAGCCATGAAGTGTCTTTTATAATTTTAAGGCATCTGTGTCATGACTAGAACATAATCCTTTTTAATTGGCAAACTGAAAGAAGAGTAACTTCCTAACTGGCAACATGATAATACCTCTTGTTCTCTTCAAACCTTTTGACTAATGAGCAAAGTGATAATGCCTTGGCTTCTCATCTCCAGATGCCCAAATTTACTGACCTTCACTAGAACTACAGGGATAAACACCTGCTTTTTCCAGACAATCATCTGTCAGGTGAAAGTAGAGGTCATGAGAAAATCAGCTATACTCAAAAGATAATGAGCAGCTAGAATAGACTCTGGCTATGAAGATGGTCAAAATAGCCTAGGCCTATTATTACAGGTACAAAGCTTGAGCATAAATGGAAATTTGGTACACAACACTACATTGACACGACATAAGTAATTCATTACTTTGTAGCTAATTACTTCCAAGCTCAAATTAGGCTGGATCAGATTTCATTCTGAGCCTATATGGCTATTCTTGTGTTACTACATCATTCCCTCTATGGGAATGCAGTTGCTCAGTGGTTATAAAGCTTGCCTTGTTAGCTGGAAGGCCAGCAAGTCAGCAGTTCAAGACCTGGGTACTGCATGAAGGATTAAGCACCCGTCTCTGTCCCAGCTCCTGCCAACCTAGCAGATCGAAAGCAAGAAATTGAAAGTAAATAAATAGGGACCACTTTGGTGGGAAAAGGTCTTGGGGACATGAAAGGAGCCTCATTCGGACATCCCCTGAACAGAGCTGCTCCAGCAAAAATCATTCAACCCAGAATCATTTCTGACATGAAATTATTATTATCTTTCCCTCTCTTCCCAGTTTTTTTTTTTTTTGGGGGGGGGGAAATACTAGCCTTCTCCTGTTACTTAGGTCATCTCTGATACACACATAGACATACTGTATTACAGTATTTCCATCCTTTGGTTTTTGGACTTCAATTCACAGAGGCCTAAGTCAATTCCCCAAAGCACTGATCAGCCAATGTACTGACTTAGGCTTCTGGGAATTGAAGTTGCCCTGTGGGTCCTGGGCCCCACGCTGGGAACCACAGACATATTGTCTGCAATGTTCCATCCGTCAACTAAAATACAAACTCACATCTGCAAACAATTTAGAATAACCTAATAAAGAACTTTTCAACAATCTTCCAAAGAGAGGGTGTTTTAATTTGGTTTTAATAGTTTTTAAAGTTTTAAGTGTTACACTTTGTATGATGGGGATGTTTATATTTTGAACTTTTTGATATTAGCTGTGAGCCACCCAGAGCTACTATGGTTATAAGATCTATGATTGCAGTACAAATAATGGGTCTGCAATAACAAAATGGTCAAGCTGTGCCTGTTGTGACATTGGTTCAAAAAACTGACACCTCCACAAAAATCTCAGCTGGGTCCGAGTCCTCCAAGAAATTCCTCCAAGATGAATGGAGCTGTGGCTAAAGAAGTGAATTTTCATCTATGCAAGCCAAAGTTTAGTTTGTTCTCTTTCTTTGAGAAGCAGACGTCCTTTCCACTTCATATTCCCAAACTGATTAAGCTTTTCATTCTTGAGCCTATGATTTGTCACATTCTTCTAAAGTTTTCATTAGAACTGAGCTGATACAGTATTTCTCAAAAAGCATGGTTTCCTGAGGAAATAAGTGTGAGCTTCTTAAAAATCATCTACTGTCCTGTTCTAAGAGAGAGAAAGAAAGGCAATTTCACAAAATTCACTCCAACCATTCTCCTGTTAGTGAGAGGAGGACATCACCATTTTCTCTTTCAATCATAATACTCTCAAATGACACTAAGTCTCAGGCATTATGGAGACTCCAAAATAATAGTCAACAATTGGGGGGTAGCTAAGAACCAATAGCCAATATCTTAGAAAAACTGAGAGAAACTGTGCATTGTAATCACTACCTCAGAGAAACTGGGAGAGTTTCTCCTCACCTGAAAAAGTTTGGTGTACTGGCTCCTTCCGTTCTCTTCCTATTTTGAGGCAACCTTTGTCAAAGCTCTGCTTCATTATCCAGAGTTTCTTGATTCTCTGTGGCAATTTCTGCACATTTCCCAAAATTCTGCAGCACATGTTACCACCACACTGCCAAACCCCTCAACTTTTGTTCTATGACAAGACAGTAATGGAATGTACACCTTATTTTAAGATAAACTATGCTTTCAAGAATCCTCCAGAAGCACATTGTGTCTTAAAAATGGGATATTCCATATACATATAATATTGTAAAAAGTATAGGTGTTCATACATTTGTTATGCAGTAGAGATCTAACTCTTGCTATGACGATCTGAACAGTGAGATGTTACATATTCCCAATGTTGTTTTATGAAGTCAAAGCTTGGACACTCACTAAATCGTCTGAAAATAAAATTGAAACTTTTGAAATGTGGAGCTACAGACGGCTGCTAAGGATATCACGAATTGACCATGTGACTAATGTAGAAGTGTTGCGTTGGATGGATAAAGAATAGAAAATGTTTAAGACCATTAAACAAAGAAAGCTACAGTGCTTTGGGCATATCATGAGGAGTGACATAAAGTATATAATACTCCAACTCACTATGCAAAGGACAACCCTTGGGAAGAGATGCCCTGGATATAAATAGACCTCATGGCTGAAGAACCTGAGAGACTGGTGTAGAATGTTCTTGGAAAAATTGTTCTAAGGAGTTAAGAACAGGGAGAATATCACCATGATGATAGCCAATATTTGGAATGGATACAACACGAAGATGAAGACAAAGACAAAGAGGAGGAGGAGGAGGTACTCATGCTATAGTGCTGAAATTTGATGGCAATTGCACTGGTGAGGGGCAGCAGGGACTACAAGAATGGATGGTCTTGTATGCAATTTGGAGGCTAAATATTGCTGATCCCCAATATACTGCATCATTTTGGTCCATACACTATTGTCCCTACAGATTCCTTTGGGCCTATTTTGTTTATGTTTGCTTCCTCTCCAGAGCCTTGGTTATTACATTTCCTCCATTGACATTTCCAGTTTAAATCTAACTTACCGTATATGCCGGCATACAGGGCGACTTTTTCACCCCCAAAAAAATGCCTCCAAGTGGGGGGTCGTCTTGTCTACCGGGTGCACATCATTTGGGTTCCCAAATACTTACCGGGGCTTGGGCAGCAGCTCCAGGGAGACTGTCGAGCCCTTCCCCGCCACCTTCTTGTCACGGTTTTTGTGCAGCGGCGGAGCTGCTTCTTCGGAGCTCCTGCCAACTGCCCTTTATCCCCCCGGCCAGGTGGAACAAATCCGGGGGGAGAGGCGGAGGCATCCTCAGCTGCCCCACAGCCAGGGCAGCAGAGCAACCATCTGCACAACCGCATTCAAACTCGCCTGCATTCAAACTCACCCGCATTCAAACTCGCATTCAAACTCACCCCCATTCAAACTCACATTCAAACTCACCCGCATTCAAACTCATTCCCGCGGCAACCACCCGCACAACCACATTGAAACTCGCCCGCGTTCAAACTCACCTCAATTCAAACTCACATTCAAACTCACCCGCATTCAAACTCGTTCCCACGGCAACCACCCGCACGACCACATTGAAACTCGCCCGCGTTCAAACTCACCCACATTCAAACTCACATTCAAACTCACCCGCATTCAAACTCGAGCCCGCGGCAACCTGATTGGCTCCTCCGTCTCTTCGGGAAGATCCCACCCCAAGCTCCCCTTCGCCCAATCAGGGGAAAGGATAGGTCTTCCTGCGCGAAAATATACCGTAATATTTTCTGAGCAAAGCATATCAGAGACTAAACAAAACAACATCAAAAAACTTGTGGCACCTTAAAGACTACGGTAACTCTTGTATTTACTCTTTTGCGTGTGTGGAAGGTGTGTGGAAGAGGGGGTGGTCTTATATAGCGAGTATATAACAAACTCTATATTTTGAGTGGAAATGTTGGGGGGTCGTCTTATCTACCCAGTCACCTTGTACACCGGCATATACGGTACTAACTATACTCATTATAAATTCATAATTTAATCATATCCATCTGCTTTCTCTCTCTCTCTCTCCTTGGTAGGCACTCTTAATTCTTCCACCTCATTCATTCTCTTCTTGACTTCAATGTCAGTTTGCTATTCCCAATTTTCTTCTCCAGCCTTTCCCCACCCCCCTTTGTTTGTTCCTCCATCAATTTTCCTGGTAGGTTTGCTATTTTGTTACTGGAGACAGTCCCATTATTTGTTGTTAATTTCTTTCCTCTTCTTCCAATTACTTTGCCTGTCTTCTCAAATCACTCTTCCTTATCTATTAACAATGCTTGTATATTCTTCTTATAAATTAGCATTTTAACAGAACTAAAAATGAGAGAGGCAAAATTACTCAATGTGTCAAACAGGGCTGCTTCTCTCAACTTGATATTTTGTTTAAATAGTACCATCTGATCTATTTGACTAGATTTTTTTTAAATTACTATTTGTCTAAAGCTGGTGAAACTCCAGTTAACTATTTATGTTTCCAAGAGGTAAGTCAGCTTTATTAACCAATGAAGGACCCTTATTTCTTGTTGCATGTCAGGAAATGACATCTTTTTCCTAATGTTCTCAAGGCTTGAGGTTGTAGTTTTAGCTAGGCCTCAAAAATCCTTTTTTTTCTCTCTGACTCACAGACTAAACATCACGAGAAGGTTTGTTTTCAGCCAGTGTTCCTGCCTGCTATCTCCCTAGCTGGCATGTTTTGACTGCACTAACTGTACACATGTGTAAACAATTATTGTTTTTAGAAAGTTTTCCTTTGTTCCCTGATTGGCCAAGGTTAACCCACCTGACTGCAGAATCTCCATTTTGCAGAGAAGTTAGTTAGTTTGTGTTTGGATCTCAATGGCTTAAGACCCTGGCAATGGTGTGGGACTATTTTCTTTCTTTCATCATGATTACCTAATGAACTTGAACTGTTACCTGGACTGATATCTGTTATTGACCTTTTATAACTACGTTTTTTCCATGGAATATGCTATAAGAACCTGATGAATAAAGCAGCTGTTTTTCTCTGAAGATTGTTGTTCTTTTCATTGGCACACACACAGTTACGCTACTAGAAGACCTCCCTTGTTCTGCTCTATTGCCTGCGCATAGTAAGAGTTCTTTTTCCGCAGCCCGGCTCTCCCAAGTGTGTAAGGTAAGGGTGAGAGTTCCAGGAATGGGACAAGGTATCTCAGGAACTGAAAGGGAGGGGCCCTTACAGGGACATGCCGGTGTCTGACATTGCATATAAATGCTATTGTTTAACATATGTTTGTGTGTGGAACAGCTACCTGCAGAACCAGAGGCTGGGAGCTCAAATTCCCTTAGTGTTTCCTGAAAGAGGGAATAACTGAAATCACTTGGAACTTGTGTCATCACCACTTGTGTCATCAAGTACATCTTGCACAGTCTCAGAATACTACCAGGAATGGTAACCATGTTTGAGTATTTTACACCTAGAAACCGTTATACCAGAGAGGTCTGGTATATGTGAGCATAAATTTAATGGCACATAACTAACTAACTAACTAACTAACTAACTAACTAACTAACTAAACTAAACTAACTAACTGTTGGCATCTGGCTAACAAACTGTTACTAACTAACTGTTGCCATCCAGAAGTTGGGCCTTTGATTTCCCCATAGTGCCTCCAAGGATTAAAGCGAGCCTGTACAGTCCTAGGATGCCCCCAAAAACAGGAGTGGCCAACCTATGGCCTGCAGGCAGGCACCAGCCCACAGCACCATTTCATGTGGTCCACAACGTTGACACCATCCCACTGGAAGTGGAAGTGGATGCATCCACAACAGCTGTAGAACACGCCCATGCCTGCACAAACAGCCCCCAGCTGTCACAATAGCCACAGACACATTTTACAGCAGTATTTATAGTAACTGGCCCACTCCGCTGTCTAGGGAGCGTGGTCAGACCCACTTCTCTCCATTCTCTACCTAGAAAACCCTGGAAAGGATCTGCACAAATCAGAACTTACTTAACATCATGCAATTATTATATTAATTAACCAATTAGTTAACAAACTAATTGTATCCTTGTTAGCTGACAATGCCAAGACATCCCAAACTAAGAGATTGACCACTCTCATAGAAGCTCATTAAAATATTTTATTTTCCCTGGAAAACAACAGTCCTTTAGGATTTAAAAATGCTATTTATTCAGCCATAATGTAGCACCTGTATGTCTCAAAGTGTTCGCACAAATTTGAGGAAGCCACTTTTCAGCTGCCCCTTTTTTGCTCTTTTTATGTATATTGCTTGTATAACGAATATGTGGAATTACTTCATGTTGAAATTGGTAGCCCATGGTTATGTATTCAAAACATTTTTACAGACCACTCCGTCAGGCCCTATTTTAGCATGTTGTATAATAAAAACATCAACATCACTAAATCAGAAATGAAAATAAAACCACACTACAGTGCTGGAACATTGCATACTTAGATAAATAAAAATGTCTCAAATTGATATTTGAACATTTGGAACAGAAAAATGAGGCTCACCAAAAGCTTGCTAGTAAATAGTTACTTTTACTTGGTTCCTTTCCCTAATAATGAAGATGTAATTAGATTGTAATTGCATAATTTCATACCCTTTTGTAATGTTAAATGTAACTGAGTTTACTTAATATTTGCAGAGGTATGACCTCACCTTGGCTCAGGTTTTTTAAGTAAGCAAAAAGTAACAATTTGATTCATTTGAATAAGTTATTTCTTTAAATGTGTACCTACACTGATAACTTGCTATAATAAAATCATGGAAGTGTATTCCTTGAAGGAATCTGCAAAGTCATCCAGTCCAGGTAAAGGTAAAGGTCACCCTTGGTCGAAAGCCAGTCGTATCCAACTCTAGGATTCAGTGCTCATCTCTGTTTCATAGCCAGCACTATTTGCTTCTGCAGACGTTTCCATGGTCATGTGGCAGGCATGACTAGACACCAGAACACACAAAATGCTGTTTACGTTCCCACAAAAGTGGTCTCTATTTATCGATTTGCAATTTCTTGCTTTTGAACTGATAATTCGGGTATCGAACTGCTGACCTGCCTCCTTCCAGTCAGCATCTTAGCCACTTGAGCCACCATCCAGTCCAACTCTCTGTCAAAGCAGGAAATACACAAGTGGCCTCCTAACCTCTGTTGAAAACACCCAATGAGGAAGAATCCATGGCCTTCCAAAGTGGACTTTCTACCATGAACTGGAGAGCAAGACCTTAGCTGAAGTTCTTCAGACCTAGATGGTTTGATGTGAGAATAGGTGCTACAAATATTTGGATCCTAAGACGTTTGGGATGTTCAGCATCTAGCTGAGAAAGTACTGTTGCTTGCTCTGACTGACATTAGCTTTCCATGACTCCTACTTGGTGCTTTTGCCTCCAGATGCACATCCAAAACCAGCTCTACCTTTAAGGAGAGTCAGCCATCTTCCTCCAACAGCAGATGACCAGAGTTGGCAACAGAAGACCCACCAGCTGTTCTTTTCTAACCATCCTTTTTTGCCATTCTTCAGCTGCAAGCCCTACTATAAACCCTACAACCTGTCTCACAATTCCTAAGCTAGCCTGTTGCCTTCAGGTTCACTGCAGGATGTTTTCCATTATCTGTATAACTGAAGCTAGAGTCATCTATCAGTTCAATTATCTCCTATATGTTATTTTGTCCTCATCAGCTTTTTGAAAGGTTATGTTTTTGAACTACAGTTTCAAGAATCTCTCCAACTATTTGGCCACTGGCTATGTGGGCCAGGGGATCATGTAAACCAGTGTTTTCCAATCTTTGGTTTTTGGACTTCAATTCCCAGAACCTAAGTCAATTCCCCAAAGCACTGATGTGCTGACTTAGGCTTCTGGGAATTGAAGTCCACCAGTGTTCTGCAGAACATAGTCTAGGAAATGTTGGTGTAAACCCGAGATTCTCAACCTGTGAGCCATGGGCCAGATGTGACCCACAGCAGAATTTCATGTGGCCCACCACCACCTCCACCACACCAGGAAGTACCATGTGGTGAAGGGCAAAATGGCCATCCAGCCCCTGAAGCTTTCTGAGGGAGCATGACCCAGCCCCCAGTTTGAAAAGGTTGAGAAACCCTGGCGAAAATTATAGTCCAAAACCCTTATTCTTTAAAGTACCAAAATGTCTTGATCTGGCTCAATGTAGATGTCAAAAACTAAATTTGGGTTCTTTTGCACACAAAGCATTTGCTCTATTCATTGAGCCAGGACTCTTACCTGTTGAGCCTACAGATTTTATCAGTTTATGCTAAGTAATGAGGTTTTGCTGGGTTTCAAGGAACAGAATATTGTATGCTGGCTTCATTATCTTGATAAATAGATACTGAAATAAAGATAATTGAGGTGGATTTTCCCCTTTTAGATGGGCCAAAACAAGCATTTAATTTTTAAAAGATGAGCTGCTAAGCTTCACATCTCCATGTAAGATACAGTGTCTGAGATGTAAGCTCTGTCTTTTCTTTTTGGCATAATTAGAAGAATTTTTGAACTGTCTCCTTCAATCTTTTGCTAATAAATCTCTTGAGACAAATGAATTGCTTTGGCAGGGTTTCAACCAGAATGGAGGTTTTTACTATACTGTACTGCTCATAGTTCATTTACAACAATTTACAGGTAATAACACATCCTCTGGATCTTTTTAGGAAAATTTCTGCCAATTATAGGCACTAGGAAGTTATTACAAGAGGGGCTCGCAAGATAGCATCATTGATGCCAACCTTTATAATAAGAACTATTCCTGATATTGCTAGAATATTTACAGATCACACAACAAGGAGCAGGCTGGACAATCAGTACACAGATGGAGAAGACAAAGTGTGTCCCTTTCATTCCTTCCAAATATAAAACAGCACCAATAACAACTTTGGCAATAATAATAATAATCCTGGCAGTACATGGCTTCAAAGCAGAAAATGAACGCATCTTTGTGGTAAATAGAAAGTTAAAAATGAATTAGCCTGATAAAAATGTGAAGTAAGGTAATGAAGCTTTCTGCTGTTGCTTGTAATTGGAATTGATTAATTGCTGACCAGGTGATCAACAGGAGAATGGGACTGCTGCCTGGCCAGTGTGCGTGCGTGCATGCGTGCGTGCGTGCGTGCGTGCGTGCGTGTGTATGTGCGTGTGTGTGCATGTACATATTATAATAATCCAATTCTTTTTTAAAAAACACTTTGGTTGTATCCATAATTCAAAACACCAAGAAATGCTCCAATATTGCTGCACAATATAATGCCTGCATTGCCAGAAGGAAAAATAATGTCAAGCTTTACATAACAAAGGGCAACCTGAATGCTGACAAGGCCAATGGCAGCTGTCACGAGGGTCTACATCAGGCATTCTCAACCTATGGCCTGCAGGCCAAACAAGGCTCCTATAGCCTTTTCATCCACCACCCACCATCACCACCCCAATGTTCTCCTTGTTCCCGCCACCACCTAGAATCACCACAAACAGGCAAAAATTGGTGTTTTTTTGTGAGTTATTGCATGAAATCTCACAAGATCTCGTGAGATCTCACTGAAATCTCACTAGATCTCACCAAAATCTCATGAGATCTTGCTGAAAATGTGCGTTTTTGCACGAGAGCTCACGTAGAAACATGTGACCGGCCCGCACAGTTGTTGTTGTTGTTGTTGTTGTTGTTGTTGTTGTTGTTGTTGTTGTTGTTGTTGTTGCTGCTGCTGCTGCTGCTGCTGCTGCTGCTGCTGTTGTTGTTGTTGTTAGATTTGTATGCCGCTCTATTCACCGAAGCGACTCAGAGCGGCTAACAATATAGGTGATAAACAATACAATCTTAAACAGCATAATATAAATATAGCATACAATACAGCACAATACAATCAATAAATCTAGCCATACAATACATCAATAAAATAATACAATTTACATAATTAATACAATTTACATAATTAATACAATTTACATAGAAGTACACATAGTACTCAAATAAAATAACAATTAAATAAGAAGACTTTCACCCCTGATACTCCTCCTCCCTCCAATCTGTTGTGCAATCTATCTAATATGGTAACAAATATCAACAATACATAAGTCATGGTATCATCATAAAAACAATATATACAGTATACATCTTAAGAGTATAAAAGAGAATATCAGAGCATTAGCCATTTATTCTGAGGGGAGTGATCTGACCCCCGCCCCGACAAGGTTGAGAAAGCCTGGTCTACATCAGTGATGGCAAATCTTTTAGAAACTGAGTACCCAAACTCACAGGCTGCCATCCATGCCGCAGAGGGCAGGGCAAACTCTGTGCTGGGGGGAGGGAGGAAGCACTCCCATTGGGCAGCTGAGCAGAGGGGTGGGGTGAGCTCTTTGCTGGGGAGAGGAAGCATTCCCATTCGGCTGCTGGACAGAGGGGCGGGGTGAACTCTGTGTTGGGGAAGGGATGAAGTGATCCCATTGGACTTCTGAGCAAACGGGCGGGGGGAAATCTGTGCTGAGGCAACGGTGTGCATGCCCACAGAGAGGGCTCCAAATGCCCCATCTGGCATACATGCCATAGGTTTGCCACCACTGGTCTATATGAACTTCTCTATTACCCATTGCCATTCAGACTTGTCAAAAAAAAACCAGCCATGACAATTGCTTTGTGTTTGGGTGAGGAATTGTTAACTAATGAAAAAGGAGTCAACTTCTGCATTTTCACCTTGCTTAGTATCTCTATGTGAACAGTACTATTCTCTATGTGAATGTCAATTATCTTGACTGTGGCCATTTGTGTTGTCAACAATCCAGATGCCCTTTGGTATGTAAATCTTGGCATCTTTTACCCCCCCCCCCCATTGGCAATGTGGGCAACACATTGAGCAGCAATATTAGACCATTCCAGAATGTTTTAAATCATAGATACAGCTGCACAATATGTCACAATCATAAACCAGACTAGTTTTTGGAAGACTTGGATGACCTGACTTTTAAAAAAGGAAGTTTAAATATACAGTAAATATACCGTACTACACACAGATTCCAACAAAATTCTTCATGTAGAATTGTTCAGTGCTAGAAGATCCCAGAAAATAAATCCATGATCTGTACACTGTGGTTGCTAGATGAGACCAAAGCTGGCATGTAGCTGTATTCCCTCTGTGTCAAAAATTTTTAAAGGGCTATTGTAGACTTAATGAAATAGTGAAGCAAAGATGTACACTAGTACCCCGAATAACGTTATGACTTGGTTCCACAAGTCCCGTCATTATCCGGTTTTTAACGTTGTGCGATACATTGATCACACAATGTTAAAAAAAGCCCTGTTTCCCTGGAGGCTGCAGGAAGTGAGAACGTTGGAATTTAAATCCTGACATTTTGGCTTGCTGCTGCCTCCAGGGAGGTGGGGGAACTTTGGAAACAGCTTGGAGCGGGTTTCCCCACCTCCCTGGACCCGGCGGGTGGGTCAGAGACCCCAAAATTGGTAAAAAAAAAAAAAAAGTCCGGATTTTTTTTTACCAATTTTGGGGTTTCTGACCCCCCCCCTGCCGGGTCCAGGGAGGTGGGCAGACCTGATCCAAGGTGTTTCTGGGCTTCCCCGACGTCCTGAGCCAGTGCAGCAAGCCAGAATGTCAGAGTTCGAACTCTGACATTCTGGCTTGCTGCACTGGCTCAGGACGTCGGGGAAGCCCAGAAACACCTTGGATCGTGTCTGCCCACCTCCCTGGACCCAGTGGGGGGGTCAGAAACCCCAAAATTGGTAAAAAAAATGGACGCTGGGTCCAGGGAGGTGGGCAGACACGATCCAAGCTGTTTCTGGGCTTCCCCGATGTCCTCAACCAGTGCAGCAAGCCAGAATGTCAGGATTCGAACCCTGACATTCTGGCTTGCTGCACTGGCTCAGGACGTCGGGGAAGCCCAGAAACACCTTGGATCGTGTCCCCTGCCTGCTCCAGAGAGATCAGAGGACCCAATCTACAGCTGCAGGGTGGCTGGGGAAGCTGACGGGGACTCCCTGTCGGCTTCCCTAGCCACCCGCCCATGCCTCCGCAGCTGTGGGGTGGCTGGGGACGCCGACGGGGGAGCCCCCCATCAGCTTTCCAGCCTCCCCACCCCGCCTCCATAGCTGCAGGGTGGCTGGGAAGCTGAACGGAGAACCCCGTTCAGCTTTCCACCCACCCTGCTGCTAAGAACGACTGTATCGGATAACGTTAAAATCGTGTTATTTGAAACAAGATTTTTCCAAAAATCTTGTCACATTATACGGTTTTAGCGCTATATGATACTCACGTTATACGGGGTACTACTGTAATTCTAACACATACAACAGAGAAACAGACATACTCTTTAACCTCTAGAGCAGTAGTTTCCAATGTGGGGCCCATGCCCCACACAGGGACTTCAATTCTCAAAAGCCTAAGTCAGTACATTGGCTGATCAGTGCTTTGGGGAATTGACTCTGGCTTCTGGGAATTGAAGTCCAAAAACCAAAAGGTTGAGAAATGCTGCATCTAGAGTAAACTAATGTTGCCACACCTGCGCCACAAAATGCAGGCTAGAAAGCTATATTCCAATATCCAAACCTGTCATTGGATTAGCTGACTCAAAGAAGAAAAGTTACATCAGACCACAAGCTCTACAAAGACATTGTGTACATGTTTTTCAAAATAATGTATGTCACTTCAGCTATTGAAATAAAAGAAAAAGAGAACTGGGAGTTAGAAAAGAGTGTCACTGGAGACCAAGGTCAAAAATACAGTATCTACCATGTAAAAGAAAGTTAATTCTTTTGAAGTGTTGTGGTGGAAGAAACCATTATAGAAACAATAGAAGCCAGAAAGACAGAAAAGTGGGTTCTCAATTAAATCAAGCCTGAACATTCACTAGAACTAAAACTTTATATGAAAATACAGAACTGGCCAGAAAAGACAATATTTCTGGCAACAGGGAGGGGGTAGCAGGAAAAGAGGAAGAGGAAGACCCAACATGAAATGGGTTGGCTCAATAAAGGAATCCACAGTTCTTAGTTTTCAAGATCCAAACAAAACTTACTGGAAAAGGCAATATTGCTAGGAGGGGTATGTGCATAGAAAGAGAGAACACCCTAGCACAGTGGTGGTTAACTTTGGCACTCCAGATGTTCTTGAACTTCAGTTCCCAGAAGCCCTGATTAGCAGGAGTGCTGACTTGGGCTTCTGGGAATTGAAGTTCAAGAATTCCTGGAGTGCCAAGGTTCTCCATCATTCCCCTAGCAAAAGATGCTGTTGGTTTGCAAAATCTTCATGAGCTCACATAGTCACCACACATTCCAAATGGTTTATAGCATCTTTACAAATTTCATAACTTGAAAATCCTTTACCCAAAATTCCCCAAATTTGGCCCAGAGCAAGAGCAGACTGCTACATCTGAGCCATGTTTAGAGCTGAGTTGAAATCCAGTTTCAAAGTTCCAAATTTTTGTTCATGATGCCCCATTTTTGGAATTGCCTTGTAGAACATTGTTTTATTCTTCTTCACATTGACATAGCTGCACTCCCTTACAGAGTTTATAGCTCTTTGGCTATAAACAGAGATGAACACTGAACCAGAGAGTTGAATATGACTGACTTTTGAGCAAGGGCAACCTTTACCTTTACCTTACACTCTTACAGCAATAATAATTGTGAACCATTAAGTCAATTCTAATTTATGACAACATGATCCAGGTTTGCTTAGGTAGGGGATGCTCAGAAATGGTTTATCATTCCCTTCTTCTGGAGGAATCCTGGGACTCTGCACCTGCTTAAGACTATACAGCAGAGGTTTCCAACCTAAGGCCCATGGGCCACATCCAGTCCATGGTGCCATTTCATGTAGCCCCCACCCCCACCCCAAGGGCATTCAAGAAACAAAATGGCCACCCCTTTGAAGCTGTTTGGACAAAATGTCTCCCCCCCCCTCATCATGCAATCAGGGCAAAATGGCTGTCCAGCCCATGAGGCTGACTGAGAGAGCATGACTCAGCCCCTGGTTTAAAAAGATTGGGAACCCCTGCTATACAGGCTGGGTCTTCTCCTGGGAGGCACTGTGAAGAATCAAAACTGCCAGTTTCTGGCTCCACAGCTAGTACTTAACCAGTGAGATGTCCAGACAGTTGTGCTACATATTAAAAGGGAATATATATAAGATGTGAACCAAACAGGTTTGCTACAAACAAATTGAGATAACTTTTTGTTCAAAGGCTTCATCAAGGAATTTCAACTGAGTGCTTTGAAATACTATTACTGCATACTCTTAAATATTGCCAATAATTCCCTCTGTCCCAGCATAAGCTGAAAGATGGTTGGATCACAAATGCCAAATGGCATGCCAGGGCTCTTGTGGAAAACAAACACCTCCAGATGAGCCTGGATCTTGAGAATCCCATACATTAAAAACCATGATTTTCCTACTGAATTTGAAAACCCTTTGCACAAACATATTGCTAATCTTGAAGGAACCCACTCCACATTCAGTGTTTATGGCACAAAGGATGCTGAAGCAAATCCTAAGGCAAGAATAAGTATCTTATGGACCTTGAGATATTGTTAGACTATACCTTCTCATACTGTTGATTATACTGGGCTGAAGGGCCTTGTAGCCCAACAACTGGAGAACTACATGTTGCCCACCCCTGTGCTAAGGAAAAATAAGGTTTGCATAGGACTTTGTCAAAGCCTTTTGGGCCTCACTAGCTCTTTCTTCACCTTATTGTCCAACATCAGTATCTCTTTAGGGGACAGCCTGCAAAAATACTCAGAGTTGTGAGTTCAATCCTGACAGATATCAAGGTTGACTGAGCTTTCCATCCTTGCAAGGTTGGCAAAATGAGTACACAGCATGTTGGGGCCAAAATGCTAATTACTCTGTGAACTGCCTAGAGAGTGTACTATCTCTGTTGGAAATCAACTAGCAGCATGCATTCAGAAACAATAGGAACAACACTTTGTATTTATACACAGCAGAATATGCTAGTGCCATATAATATAGATCAGCACATACCAAACAAGGGGATGTAGCTCTTAATGAATCATGCAGGAGTATTACTGGCTGCCTGAAATCTAACCCCCCACTAAAAAGGTATTTTATTTGGCTGACATTGCTTGTTCAGAAGTACATCGACAGGTGCTAGCAAATAATGAAATATATAAGATAATCCAGCACCAAACCCATCTACTTTATACACATCAAACCTCTACATGAGAGCTAGAATTGAGAAAAGAATTTCTTCATGCCTCTCAGAGTCCAAATATGAAACCAGAAGCAGTAGGCTAAATGTCTGGAAAGCAAAAACAACACACTTTTCCAAATGGATGAATTCCAAAAAGTGTCACCCACCAATACAAGATTCTGGCTGGGCCATCTGGAAGTCACTTAATAGGTCAAATAATAGTTATGATAACTAAATGGGGGTACAGTAATACCCCGTATAATGCGAGTACCGTATATCGTTAAAACCGCATAACGTTACAAGATTTTCGGAAACATCTTGTATCGAGTAACGCGATTTTAACGTTACACGATACAGTCGTTCTTAGCAGCAGGGTGGGTGGAAAGCTGAACGGGGTTCTCCGTTCAGCTTCCCAGCCACCCTGCAGCTACGGAGGCAGGGGTGGGGAGGCTGGAAAGCTGACGGGGGGCTCCCCCATCGGCTTACCCAGCCACCCCACAGCTGCGGAGGCATGGGCGGGTGGCTAGGGAAGCCGACAGGGAGTCCCCGTCAGCTTCCCCAGCCACCCTGCAGCTGTAGATCGGGTCCTCTGATCTCTCTGGAGGTGTTTCTGGGCTTCCCCGACGTCCAGAGCCGGTGCAGCAAGCCAGAATGTCAGAGTTCGAATCCCGACGTTCTGGCTTCCTGCACTGGCTCAGGACGTCGGGGAAGCCCAGAAACACCTTGGATCGGGTCCCCACACCTCCCTGGACCCGGCGGGGGGGTCAGACCCCCCAAAATTGGTAAAAAAAGGACATTTTTTTACCAATTTGGGGGTTTCTGACCCCCCCGCCGGGTCCAGGGAGGTGGGCAGACACGATCCAAGCTTTTTCTGGGCTTCCCCGATGTCCTGAGCCAGTGCAGCGACCCAGAATGTCAGGATTCGAATCCCGACATTCTGGCTTCCTGCAGCATAAAAGAGGGTGGGGGAAGTTCAAAATTAGCGCGCATCGGGTCTCCCGACCTCCCTAGAGCTGATGTGCGCTAATTTTGAACTTCCCCCACCCTCTTTTATGCTGCAGGAAGCGAGAACGTCGGGATTCGAATCCTGACATTCTGGCTTGCTGCACTGGCTCAGGACGTCGGGGAAGCCCAGAAACACCTTGGATCGGGTCCCCACATCTCCCTGGACCCGGCGGGGGGGTCAGAGCCCCCAAAATTGGTAAAAAAAAAGTCCATTTTTTTTACCAATTTTGGGGTTTCTGACCCCCCCGCTGGGTCCAGGGAGGTGTGGGGACCCGATCCAAGGTGTTTCTGGGCTTCCCCGACGTCCTGAGCCAGTGCAGGAAGCCAGAACATCGGGATTCGAACTCTGACATTCTGGCTTGCTGCACTGGCTCAGGACGTCGGGGAAGCCCAGAAACACCTTGGATCGGGTCTGCCCACCTCCCTGGACCCGGCGGGGGGGTCAGAAACCCCAAAATTGGTAAAAAAATGGACGTTTTTTTTACCAATTTTGGGGTCTCTGACCCCCCCGCCGGGTCCAGGGAGGTGGGGAAACCCGCTCCAAGCTGTTTCCAAAGTTCTCCCACCTCCCTGGAGGCAGCAGCAAGCCAAAATGTCAGGATTCAAATCCCGACGTTCTCGCTTCCTGCAGCCTCCAGGGAAACAGGGCTTTTTTTAACATTGTGTGTTCAATGTATCGCACAACGTTAAAAACCAAATAACGACGAGACTTGTGGAACCAAGTCATAACGTTATTCGGGGTACTAGTGTATTTAAATATAGGGTGGATTTTCTGTGAATGCGAAGAAATACAATCAGTGAAGCAGTTATGTATATGCAAACTATGCCATAAAACATGTACAAAAGGGGGTTGTGGTGGTTAAAACACTGATCTTGACAGTCAGCAGGTCAGCAGTTCAAGACCAGAGTGCTGTGTGGCAGAGTGAGCTCCCCTCTCTGTCCCAGTTCCTGCCAACCTAGCAGTTTGAAAGCAAGAAATTACAAGTAGATAAACAGGTACTGCTTTGGAAGGAAATATAACAATGTTCCATGTGCTCTAGCATCTAGTTATGCCTGTCGTATGACCACATAAATGCCTGGAGACACAGACAAGCATTAGCTCTTTGGCTGTAAATGGAAATGAGCACCCCCTTCTAGAGCAGTGATGGCGAACCTTTTAGAGACCAAGTGCCCAAACTCAACAGGCTGCTGTCCATGGCACAGAGGGGTGGGGCAAACTCTGTGCTGGGGGAAGAAGGAAACTCTCCCATTGGGCTGCTTGGCAGAGGGGTGAGGCAAACTCTGCCTGGGCAGCAGCATGCGTGCCCACAGAGAGGGCTCTGAGTGCCTCCTTTGGCATGCATGTCATAGGTTCACCATCACTGCCCTAGAGTTAGGCACAATTAGTTTTTGAGCAAGGGAGACTTTACATGTGCAAAAGAAGTTCTAGTAAATGGCCAAGATTATTATTATTATTATTATTATTATTATTATTATTATTATTATTATTATTATTATTATTATTATTATTATTATTATTATTATTATTATTATTATTATTATTATTATTATTAGTTCAAATTTATATTGCCGCCCACTCGCTGTGGCGACTCAAGGTGGCTGACAAACAATACATTACATTACAATATAATATGTTGGTATGGACACAGGGGGAGGGTAGGCGAAGTCCTCAACCTGCCTTGGCTTCTTCCTCCCCTGGCAGTTGGTGTAGGTGCAGGGAGAGGGGCGGCGAAGTCTTCAACCTGCTCTGGCCAATTCCTCCCCTAATAATCAATAATCAATTATTTCAATAATCCTATTGAAATAGCCCGCTTCTGATCAAAAATAATATGATCCTTTTAATCTTTTCATTTGTTTGTTTGAATTTTATCTCTTTCATATACATCCATAATATAAAGCATGCAATGCTCTGATATAAATATTGGGGTGGGGGAGCTTTTTTCCTTTTGCTCTAACGCTAAGATTTAGTTTAGAGTTTTAAAATGCACAAGGCTAAGACTTCAGTGTATATTTTCCTTAAGTATAGGCAGTTTTGTATCAGTAATAGCAAACCATAAGTACTCTGTGAGTAGAGCACTTTACAATTGTTCCAGCCATCTCCAGCTTTCACTGAGATAACTGGAGATCATCCTGTTGAAAGAAATGAGGCTTGCTCATGCACAAGGAAATGGCAAACCTTTTGCTCAACTGGGAAAAGAAGGTAACTGTATGCAAGAGGCCATAGTCTACGGCGGGGTGGGTGGGCAGGGGTGGTGGACAGTTTATTTGGCTAAAGTTGCATGGGTAGTAAAGATAGGAATTTGCTCCCAAAGAGCAGATCACCTAGCAATGCAAAAAGAGAAAGTAACAATGAAGGGGATAACTATCAGCAGACATTGTACAGAGTAAAACAGAGTAGGAAATGTGTGGCTTTGTAGATGTGTTACAGCTCCAATTGCATCCATTAAGCACAGCCAATTTCAATGGATGATCAAACGTGCAGTGCAAACTATGAATATCATCATCATCATCATCATCATCATCATCATCATCATCATCATCATCATCATCATCATCATCATCATCATCGCAGGGCAACCTGGCCGGACTGGCACATATTTTATTAAACAGAAATTAGTATAAATTAAAATTCAAAGGCAGTGAATAGTTTTGTTATTACCACAGCTACAATTTTAAAAGGATCCTTTATTGTTCTAGTTCTCAAACATAATAAAAACTACTATTAGTTACTTTTAAAAAAATCTGAATGAAGTAACCTAAGGATCTGCATGAGCTAGTGTGTTAACTGTAAAAGTAACTAAAAAGTTTCAGTTACTCTGCAAAATGTGTGAAATTATGCCTTATTAATTTAGCAATAGCTAACTTCTTTGGAGAATTAAAAATAATTATTCATGTTCTTATGGCCATTTTGATGCAAGGTGAAAGAATTTTCAACACCATTTATTAGTCACCACCAGGAGTTTAGGAAGAACCAAAGAAGAAACATATCAGAAGTATGAAGCTATTATTTATCACAAATTGTAGCCATGGTAACCTGGTTGCTATCTTCATCAGAAACATTTCTGCTCTAGCAGTAACAATGTAGTTTAGAAATCCCATCAAAAACATTATTACAGTATAAAAGAAGGAATTATTCTCAAAGTGTAGATCAAAGATCCTCCATCCTAATTCCTTTTAGGCCAGATGAAGTGAGCAGCCTTTTCAGATTAAGCTTCAATCTCATCCCTCTTTTATCATGATGCCTTTACAATTAGCTGAATAATAAAGAATTTATTAGTCCAGGAGAATGTGAGAACAGGATTATGGACAATTTGTGTGTGTTGCAGGGACTGTTTAAAATGGACTGGAAAAAATGCTGAACTTCAATTAAAAGTTGTTCTACTGCAACATAAGTACAACAGATGTATTTGCATATACAGTTGTACCTCGCTTAAAGAGCATAATGCGTTCCACAGGATTGCTCTTTAAGCGAGTTTGCTCTTTAAGCGAAACACCATTGTAAATGACCAATTGTGGGGGGATTGCAAACCCCGATCTATTTGTTAAGCGAGCTTTTGGTTGGTTTTATTTGTTAAGCGAAGCGAACATTCAGAGAAAATTCTGCTCTTTAAGCGAGTTACTCTTTAAGTGAGACGCTCTTTATGCGACGTTTGACTGTGCTCAGATGAGAAGGTAAAAACACACCATTCAGAAAATAGCACTGAGGTCTCCATGGGAACCAGTTTGGAGAAAGCAGCAGACTGAAGATGGAGGCATCTCCCTCCCTACCACTCCCTTTAGCTACTGGAGCCTCTACTCAGGGCCCTGTCCAAGGGTACTGAACATGCTTATATTCCACATCACCAGCAGCATACAAAATTGAATCCAGTTCCCCACAATTTTTCCCCACTCCTCAATAGCTATGTCCAATGAGTCCCTGTGTAACACTCCCCCTCTTCTTCAACTTTCTCCACTTTTATAGCAATTACACGTATATACCACCCATAGCACTTAGTGCACTCTCTAGGCCAGTGATGGAGAACTTTTTAGAGATGGATTGCCCAAACAGAGGGGCAAGGCAAACTCTGTGTGAGGAGAGGGGGGAAACACTCCCATTGGGGAGCTGGGCAGAACTGTGTGCTGGGGAGGAGGAAGCATTTCCATTGGGGTGCTAGGCAGAGGGGCGGGACAAACTCTGTGCTGGGGAGATGGCTTGCATGCCCAGAAAAAGGGCTGGGAATGCCATGTCTGGCACATGTACCATAAGTTTGTCATCACTCCTCTAGGCAGTTCACAAATTAATCAGCACACACACACCCCCGCAAACATGCTGGGTAGTCTAATTTTACCCACCTTGGAAGGATGGAAGGCTGAGTCAACCTGGAGGCTTGAATCAACCAAACATCGCCACTTCATTTTTCTTCTGTAGGGTAAACATACCTAAACCTCCAATGCTCCTCCATAGGGCTTGTCAGTACAGTATTTAACTCACAACATCAGCAGTTTTGACTGCGGTACAACAATACCACTGCATTCAGATCCTGCCCTCTTGCCCAAGTCTTCTGCAGCATCTTTCTCCTTGTCACTTCTCACTTCCAACTATCAGCTATTCTCTCATATTGTGCCCTTCTGCTGTCCAGAAGAATCTCTTCATAACTTTGCAATTGGTTTTTATGAAAAATCCAAAGGAATTTAATCTGGACCTAAACTGAAGATAGATCTACATCAATCTACCAAAAACCATCTAGCTTTGATTCTGACTAGCATAGAAACCTTTAATGAATATCTTGCCATTAGCTCTCAGTTTCCTCCTCCAAATAACTGAAACAAATAACAAAATTAATGAGGTGAGGTTCACAGCAGGAGAAGCCAAGAACTACAAGGGGGAAAAGGACAGAATTTCATTTAAAAAACACTACAGGAAAATTTCAATGTTAAATATTTACTCATGAGAGCTCATTTAAAAAGCCAGAGCATGGTCTGCAAACCTGTTTTAAACATCCCGAATTGTGAATCCACCTGTGGTAAAATTTTAGATGATGCAGTAAGCTGAAAGGAAAGCACACAATCAATCAAAGAAAGGCTGTATGGCACCAATTTGACTACTGCTAACAGTAATTACCTCTAAAAGGAAATACTGTACCTGTTACCAGTTATCTAGTATGCAGTGAATTTTCATAATTTAAGAACAAGCTTCAATAATAAAGGATAGTCACATACTTCCATAATTTTTTAAAATGTCATGGTAAACTCCTCTGAAAGCTTGATGGGGCTATGCAAAAAAAAAGTATTTATTTATTTGTTTATTTATTTAATTTCTATACTGCCCATCTGGGATATTTTCCCACTTTGGATGGTTTACAATCGCCAGGAAAGTGGCTTCATTTTGGCAGTCCAGGTTTTTTGATTGGGACATGAAAGAAGAAGAAGAAGAATTTCATGTCAGAAATTATTCTGGGTTGAAAGGATTTTTGCTGGAGAAACTCCACTCAGGGGCTGCCTGAATGAGGCTCCTTTCATGTCCCCAAGAGCTGGGACAAAGATGGGCACTCAATCCATCATGCAGTACCTGGGTCCCGAACTGCCAACTTGCTGGCCTTCCAGCTAACAAGGAGCGCGCCGGCGACCCAGCGCACCTTTGGCCATTGTCCCTGGCTGGAGGGTAAAGAGAAAGGAGAGGAGGCGAAGCCACGGGTCGGGCGAGCAAGGGAGCGCGCCGGCAACCCAGCGCACCTTCGGCCATTGTCCCTGGCCGGAGGGAAAGAGAAAGGAGAGGAGGCGAAGCCGCAGGTCGGGCGAGCGAGGGAGCGTGCCGGCGACCCAGTGCACCTTCGTCCATTGTCCCTGTGGCCGGAGGGTAAAGGGAAAGAGAAGCAGATGCAGAAGAGATTAAGAAAAGATGGAAAGAGTACACAGAGGAGCTCTACAAAAAGGACCTCAACACCCCTGATAATCACAATGATGAGAACATTGAACATGAGCCAGACATTCTAGAGAGTGAAGTCAGAAAGGCCCTAAAAAACATTGCAAACAACAAAGCCAGTGGAGTTGATGGTATCCAAGTTGAACTGTTCAAAGCCCTACAAGATGATGGAATCAAATTATTGCATTCTATATGCCAGCAGATTTGGAAAACAAAACAATGGCCACAGGATTGGAAAAGATCTGTATACGTTCCACTCCCCAAAAAGGGTAATGCCAAAGAATGTTCAAATTATCGAACAATTGCACTCATCCCTCACGCTAGCAAGGTGATGCTCAAGATAATACAGGATAGACTGCAACAGTATGTGGAGAGAGAATTACCAGAAGTGCAAGCGGGTTTCAGAAGAGGCAGGGGGACTAGAGATCACATTGCCAACATAAGATGGATCATGGAAAAAACAAAAGAATATCAGAAACAAGTCTACTTCTGTTTCATTGATTACACGAAGGCTTTTGATTGTGTCAACCACAACAAAATGTGGCAAGTAATTAAAGAGATGGGAATACCGGAACACCTTATAGCCCTCATGAGAAATCTGTACATGAATCAAGAGGCAACAGTTAGGACAGAAAATGGAATGACGGAGTGGTTTGGAATAGGAAAAGGAGTAAGACAAGGCTGCATTTTGTCACCCTGCTTATTCAATTTATACACAGAACACATAATGCGCAACGCAGGGATGGAGGAATCACAATTTGGGATCAAAATTGCTGGAAGAAACATCAACAATTTGAGATATGCAGATGATACCACCCTAATGGCAGAAAGTGAGGAGGACCTAAAGAAGCTCCTGATTAGGTAGAAAGAAGAGAGTGCAAAATCTGGCTTGAGACTCAATATCAAGAAAACCAAGAGGCCCTATCAGTCCCTGGAAAATAGATGGGGAAGAAGTAGAAGCAGTGACAGATTTTACTTTCTTAGGATCTAAGCTCACTGCAGATGGTGATTGCAGCCATGAAATAAAAAGGCGACTGATTCTTGGGAGGCAAGCAATGAGAAACCAGGGGAGCATAGTGAAAAGTAGAGACATCACATTGCAAACAAAAATTCGCATAGTCAAAGCAATGGTATTCCCTGTGGCAATGTATGGTTGTGAGAGTTGGACCATTAGGAAAGCTGAACGCAGAAGAATAGACGCCTTTGAGATGTGGTGTTGGAGGAGAGTTTTGAGAATCCCATGGACAGCGAGGAGAACAAATAGGTAAATCTTAGAAGAAATTAGCCCTGACTGCTCCTTAGAAGGTCAAATTGTAAAGATGAAGCTAAAGTACTTTGGACATCAAATGAGAAGAGAGGATTCACTTGAGAAAGCTTTGATGCTTGGAAGGGTCGAGGGCAAAAGAAGAAGGGGACGGCCCAAGATGAGATGGCTAGATGGGATTGTAGAGACAATGGGCACAGAGCTGAGCGAGTTGAGGGGGATGGTGGAGGACAGGAGTGCCTGGCGGACAGTGGTCCATGGGGTCGCAGAGGGTCGGAATCGACTGTGTGACTGAACAACAACAAATTTATCTCAGAAAATTGAAAAATTACTTTCTTTGGCTTCTAGTTCCCAGAATTTTCCATCATAATGTTTTTTTGCTGGGAATTCCGAAAACTAGAGTCTAAAGGATTAATATGTCCAAGTTCTGATTTATTCACAAAGTGGCTGACTAAAAAGTTTTAATTAATAAATACATATGACCAGGTGAGACCATATATATCCAGGAACACATGATAGAGCACAATACAGTACATGTATCTGAATTTGTGAACTGACCTTATGTCTGTAAGTATGTATTTACTTCAAAAATGCTTTCACCTATAGTCTGTTGTGTCAGTCTTTTTCTCCCTAGTTTGGATGGTGTCAGGAATAATAATAATAACAACAGTAATGAAAAAAAAGAAGAGGAGAGCAATAATTTAAAAAGAACTATCTGAGGTTAATTTTAATTGTTAGTCCCAGTTGCAGGATACCTATCAAACCAATAGGACTGGTGTACATCAGTGCCTATGTAAGTTCCACTGGTGCAATGGACCTACTCTAGTCGGAACTAACAATTAGGTTTATCCTTCCTTTTCCCCAATGTGGATTATCAGGTGTCGAAAACAGCACCATCCACACCCATGAAGGATGCATCAGCAGTGGGGGAGAGATCAAAAAGTCTTCAGAAAAGGATTCTTGAAGAGTGGGTTGGTGAAAGAAACCAAAGCAGCTCAATCGGGATTTAGCATGTTTAAAAGAACAGGGAATGTTGACTGATGGCTAGAAATGGGAACGCACATTGGAGAAGAAAAGGAAAAGGAAAGGAATGGAGTATCCCTGGAAAGAGTGTGAGAGGTTGGCAACATTGCTCCAACATTGTGATATAGCTCCCATTTTTAATAACCTATATAGCAAGAATGGGGGTAACATTTAAGTCCATAAGATGTTGGTGAATGCTTTCTTTGGCAGCTACTGTCCTTTAGCTGTCAGAACGATTGATTATCAGGCTGATTTTAACTTGAGTATTTTTAATAATATAAGAGGATCTCTTACCAAACTGACCAGTTTTGTACTTCCTTCATTTGTTTCTTTGAGTGTTGTGCAATTGGATATTTCTGAACAAAAACAGGCTACTTCGAAGGCCCAGAGCTGATTTACAGTGACTGCAAATACAAGGGGACACACACACACACACACACCAAAGCCTGCATGCATGTGATTCTCCTATACTCATATCTAGGGATGGGTTCGAAATATGTTTTAGGATCACAGATTGTGAATACTAATAGCTATGGGTTGTTATGTCAATTCCAATTTATAGCAGCTCTTTCCATGGTATTTTAGGTATAGAATACTCGTAAATCACTGTCTGGCAGGTCATCCCACTACGGCAATGGAGTAGACTGTACAGACAGTGACACCATGCCAAGTGTTGGGCGGTGGTGAATAACCTGATTCCCTAAAAGGGGCCAATAGCTACACAGATGACCCCTTTTAAGTGGAGTGACGACCCCATCAGTGGAGGAAATGCCACTGGAAAACATCATATTGAGCCCAACAGCAAAATGAGCAGAGGAGGAACCACTTCACAGAATAGTGAATTGGTTCCTCCTCCACTCATTTTGCCATTCTCAAGGCTGCGGCAGTCCATTGCAGTCCCAGTGTTAAATCCTGCATGTCTCATTTCATATGTGCCACAGGAGATGGCTCTGTGATCACAGTCACTCCATGGCAAACTGGGATCCACCTTAAACAAATTCATGCCAGTGGAATTTTTCCTGTTTGTCATTCTTCTTTCGTGAAAATGATGTGCAGGAAAAGATGTATACTCAGATATGAGTAGCAGCCAATGACGACGACAACGACAATGCCGACGACGACACCACCGATTATGACGATGACGTGGCAACGACAATGAGGATGACAACTTGTAAGTCATTTATCATTCCCTTTTTCTGGGCATACTTTGGGGCTGTGTGGCTTGACCAAGACCATGCAGGCTAGCATTGATCCTACAAGGAAAGAAAACAACACAAGGGGAATACAGTGGCGTAGCGTGGGGGGGGCGGGGGGGGCGGATGCCCCGGGCAGCGCCTTTCAGGGGGCGGCAAAATGTCCCCTCCCCACCCTTTTGCTGGCGAGCGCCCCACGTGCGCTTCGCCGCTTGCCACACACCTCCGTCCGCTCGCACCTCCATCCGCTCGCTCGCCCGGCTGGCCGTCGGGGGCTCTCCGCCGCCTGTTGCCCCTGCCAGCGGCTTTCAGGGGGAGGCAAAATGTCCCCTCCCCACCCTTTTGCTGGCGAGGAGGAGAAAAAGGGGTTTTTTTTAGGCGGACAATTCAAGGAGGCTCCTTGAATTGTCCGCCTAAAAAAAAACCCTTTTTCTCCTCCTCGCCAGCAAAAGGGGGGGGAGGGAAGGAGGGGCACGCCCGGTCGCCCGCCCAGCTGGCCGTCGGGGGCTCTCCTGGCGGGCGGCCCGCGTGCGCGCGGACGCTGCTCGCCTCCGCCCGCCCAGCCACCCACCCAACTTGCCGTGAGACGGGGCGCTCGTCGGGGGGGGGGGTGGCGCCGTGGCGGGGAGCCCCTGGGGGCTGGCTGGGCAGGAGGAGGTGGGCAGCGTGCGCGCGCACGCGGGCCGCCCGCCAGGAGAGCCCCCGACCGACAGCCAGCCCGGCGGGCGGGCCCCTCCTTGAATTGTCCGCCTAAAAAAAAACACTTTTTCTCCTCCTCGCCAGCAAAAGGGTGGGGAGGGGACATTTTGCCGCCCCCTGAAAGCCGCTGCCAGGGGCAACAGGCGGCGGAGAGCCCCCGATGGCCAGCCGGCCGGGCGAGCGGACGGAGGTGCGAGCGGACGGAGGTGTGTGGCGCGCGCGCGCGCGCGCCCCGCTAGTCAGCAGGGGGCTGGCTTCTACCTGGGTCGGGGGGAGGGGGTGGCGGCAGCAGCGAGCGGGGGGGGGGGGGCGGCGAGTTTGTTCTTCGCCCCAGGCGGCCGAAGACTGCGCGACGCCACTGGGGGAATAGGAAATGCAAGTCTTGACCCCTAGCTCAACTGCCTGGTGCTGCATCTCACTGAGCTGTCCAGCCAGTTTTAGATGTATGAAAGGACATCAAGATTAAGTAAAACAAAAGATCTAAACTTAAACTACTTGAAACATGATTAATAGAATTTCAAGTAATTATAGCATACTAGCGTAATGCTTCTAAGAAATAAATACTATGGAAACTCTTAATTTGCACATTGCTTAGGGATGTAGTGTCAAATTAGACATGTTCTTAGAAAATGTGACCCCACAAGTAGTGGGAAAAAACTATTGGCACAGTGTATCTTGCATTTAGTAGCTACATGGTCTGTCATTTAAAAGTGAACACAAGTTTAATCTGCAAGTCTGACTGCTGAAGCATTATCTTTGAGGAAATCCATCATGAGAAGGGGAAACGTTTTAACGGTAAAGGTAAAGATCTCCCTCACTTGAAAGTCAGTTGTGTCTGACTCTAAGGTGTGGTGCTCATCTCCATTTATAGCCAAAGCTTAAGTGCTGTCTGCATGTGCAGATGTGTCTGTGGTCATGTGGCAGGCATACTGTTACCTTTCCCGCCAAAGCAGATCTGATGGGACAGCCACCCCTCCCTCACTCTTTTAAACTTTTTAAATCTTTTTAAACTTTTTAACCTTTTTAAATTTTTTAGATCTTTGTAAATTCATAGTTTAATTCTTTTTAATTGATTTTTTAAAGTAATTTCGAACCTCAAGGTTTTAATTTATGAATTTTCTGTAAGCCGCCTAGAGTCAGGTTCGCCTGATTGGGGCGGGATAATAAATCTAAATAAATAAATAAATATCTATCTACAGTACAGTACTTGCAATTTCTGGCTTTCAAACTGCCAATGTTGCAAGGAGCTAGGACAGATGATGGGTGTTCACTTTGTCATACAGCACTTGAGTATTGAATTGCTGAGGGAGTATTTACACTAGTACCCCGAATAACGTTATGACTTGGTTCCACAAGTCCCGTCGTTATTCGGGTTTTAACGTTGGGCGATACATTGAACACACAATGTTAAAAAAAGCCCTGTTTCCCTGGAGGCTGCAGGAAGCGAGAACATCGGGATTTGAATCCTGACATTTTGCCTTGCTGCTGCCTCCAGGGAGGTGGGAGAACTTTGGAAACAGCTTGGAGCAGGTTTCCCCACCTCCCTGGACCCGGCGGGGGGGTCAGAGCCCCCAAAATTGGTAAAAAAAAAACGGACGTTTTTTTTACCAATTTTGGGGTCTCTGACCCCCCCGCCGGGTCCAGGGAGGTGGGCAGACACGATCCAAGCTTTTTCTGGGCTTCCCCGATGTCCTGAGCCAGTGCAGCGACCCAGAATGTCAGGATTCGAATCCCGACATTCTGGCTTCCTGCAGCATAAAAGAGGGTGGGGGAAGTTCAAAATTAGCGCGCATCGGGTCTCCCGACCTCCCTAGAGCTGATGTGCGCTAATTTTGAACTTCCCCCACCCTCTTTTATGCTGCAGGAAGCGAGAACGTCGGGATTCGAATCCTGACATTCTGGCTTGCTGCACTGGCTCAGGACGTCAGGGAAGCCCAGAAACACCTTGGATCGGGTCCCCACACCTCCCTGGACCCGGCGGGGGGGTCAGAGCCCCCAAAATTGGTAAAAAAAAAAAACGTCCATTTTTTTTACCAATTTTGGGGTTTCTGACCCCCCCCCCCCCCGCTGGGTCCTGGGAGGTGTGGGGACCCGATCCAAGGTGTTTCTGGGCTTCCCTGACGTCCTGAGCCAGTGCAGCAAGCCAGAACGTCAGGATTCGAAATCTGACATTCTGGCTTGCTGCACTGGCTCAGGACGTCGGGGAAGCGCAGAAACACCTTGGATCGGGTCCCCACACCTCCCTGGACCCAGCGGGGGGGTCAGAAACCCCAAAATTGGTAAAAAAACGGACTTTTTTTACCAATTTTGGGGGCTCTGACCCCCCCGCCGGGTCCAGGGAGGTGTGGGGACCCGATCCAAGGTGTTTCTGGGCTTCCCCGACGTCCTGAGCCGGTGCAGGAAGCCAGAACATCGGGATTCGAAATCTGACATTCTGGCTTCCTGCACTGGCTCAGGACGTCGGGGAAGCCCAGAAACACCTTGGATCAGGTCTGCCCACCTCCCTGGACCCGGCGGGGGGGTCAGAAACCCCAAAATTGGTAAAAAAAAAAACGGACTTTTTTTTACCAATTTTGGGGGCTCTGACCCCCCCGCCGGGTCCAGGGAGGTGTGGGGACCCGATCCAAGGTGTTTCTGGGCTTCACCGACGTCCTGAGCCAGTGCAGGAAGCCAGAACATCGGGATTCGAAATCTGACATTCTGGCTTGCTGCACTGGCTCAGGACGTCGGGGAAGCCCAGAAACACCTCCAGAGAGATCAGAGGACCCGATCTACAGCTGCAGGGTGGCTGGGGAAGCTGACGGGGACTCCCTGTCGGCTTCCCTAGCCACCCGCCCATGCCTCCGCAGCTGTGGGGTGGCTGGGTAAGCCGATGGGGGAGCCCCCCGTCAGCTTTCCAGCCACCCCACCCCTGCCTCCGTAGCTGCAGGGTGGCTGGGAAGCTGAACGGAGAACCCCGTTCAGCTTTCCACCCACCCTGCTGCTAAGAACAACTGTTTCGTGTAACGTTAAAATCGCGTTACTCGATACAAGATGTTTCCGAAAATCTTGTAACGTTATGCGGATTTAACGATATACGGTACTCGCGTTATACGGGGTATTACTGTATTCCCTTTTACATGTGGGGTCTCCTTAGCATGTCTTGATCCAGCTGTGACTAAAGCAACAGGTTTCTCAAGGTACTCCAGAATGTGTAAGTGGGGCAGAATACAGCTGAGAATATTGAGCATCTGCTTTCAAAGTTTACCCTCTAGAGCTTAAAATCAAAGCCTCAACTGGCAATCTCATCTGGGATATACTTAACATGCTGGTGGGCATTCTCACTACCATGCCATTCATTTGGAATTAAAGTGCGTCCTCCCATTAAGTGGTGGTGTATTGACAACCCATGCTATGCCTGCAATTTCCTCTCTATTCTCTCATTTCCATAGGCAACATAGGACTGCTAATCAGCTGATCTCACTAGCAGATGGCAAAACTGTTGGCAATGCTCAGAGGGGGAAAATTCAGACCGATAACAGAGGCAATGGAAGAAGAAGATAATGGAAAGAGAAAGAGAGTGAAGCTGATATTGAAAAATTGTCTCCGTTCAGAGGGAAGAGACAGTGTGGAGCAAATGACTTTGAGAGATTTTTTGTTACAAATTGGTATGGCAATCGTTTCTGGAAGAGCTACTCAAAATTGTATCCCATCAGATGTATTTAAGGGAACTTGCATCCTTTTGTATGAAGCTAGCCTAACAAATGTTTACATGAAAGCAACTACTTTGCGAAACAACTAACAGTTTTGTATCATTTACCACTTTTCCTCTAATGAAGGAATGTCATGATCAGTGCTTATGTTTTCCACTGCCACAGTTATAACACGGCTCGCAGATAATAATGCCAAAATTATAATGGCTTTATTGGGAGAGTGAGTTCACACAACCATCTTGTGTGTTCCCTGTGATGTGCACTTACACAAGCCCAGCTTCATTGTTTGGTTACCCAACATCTTGACAAGCTGATGCCCCAAGGTTGGGAACAACTGCTCTAGGTAGTTAAAAGTTACTGCTATTTTTAAAAGGGGCACATTACCATTTCTGAGAATACTTTCATGTCTGTTTTGTTTATAATAGAATTTGATAAACTAGTAGGCTGAAAAAAAGGTTAGGTGTTGTTGGCTTCCAGTCTGGCCAGGTTATCCTGCTATGGTAATAGAGTAGACCATACTGCCAGTGACTCAACACTGAGTGTCAGGCAGCGGTTAATTAACCTGACAACCCTGAGGACTAACGACCTTAGGTGCTGAAGTCCACAGGGAAGGGTGATGGTCCCCAAGTGGATTATATCCCACTTGAATCCATCTTGATGAAGGGCAGCAGCTTCATCAGTGCTGACCAGGGCCTGATGAAGACTTTGTGTACCAAAAGGGCTCAAGACCAGAAAGTGACTTGCAGAAATGGATCAGCAGTATGCGTGTCATGCTACGATGCGGAAGGCAGATGAAAGTCCACTGCATTATATTCTCAGGACAGTCTTCATGGCTGATTGCCATGAGGATCACCAAAATTCAGATATGGAAGAAGAAGAAGGTGTTGGCAGAATCTAGTAGTAAATCGCAAGTAGTGTGGTCCCATTGAATTAATGGAACCTACATAAGTTATTGGTTCACCAAACCCTCACTGTATGTGGTTCTGCCATGTCCAAGCTTGTTCAGAGAAGCCATAGGACCAGTGATGGTGAACCTTTTAGAGACCGAGTGCCCAAACTGCAACCCCAAACCCACTTATTTATTGCAAAGTGCCAACACAGCAAAAGGGGAGAAACACTTCCATTGGGCTGCTGGACAGAGGGACAGAGTGAACTCTGTGCTGGGGTGAGGGAGGAAGTGCTCCCATTGGGCTGCTGGGCAGAGAGGTGGGGCAATCTCTCTGCTGGGGTGACTGCCCAGATGCCCACAGAGATAGCTCCGCATGCCATAGATTCACCACCACTGCCATAGGAGAACAAGACAATATTATATATAACTCCCAGTAAGCACCTTGCTCCAGTGGGCTCAGTCTTATTGTGACTTAATGATAGATACCAGCCATTATTACAAAATGCCATGTAAATCCATATGTTTTAAGCAGAGAGAAGGAATAAGCACAGCTACTGTATCTCAAAAGCACATAAACCATTTTTCTCTCGGATGGATATTCAATTTGTTGTTCAGTCGCACAGTCGATTCCGACCCTTTGCGACCCCATGGACTATTGTCCACCTGCATGGCAATGGGGCTCGGGATCAGTGTGACACCCTTACCACCGATCCAGTTCTGTACATCACCAGAAAGTGATGTACAGAACTGGATCAGTGATATGGGTGTCACACTGCAATGCAGAAGGTAGATGGAAGGCCAATGCATTATAATCTCAGCACAGTCTTCATGACTGATCACTATAATCGCCAATATTCAGAATTGGATATGACAGAAAAAAAAGAAGAAGAAATGTGGATGCACTGATAAAATGTGGTTCATATTTTCCTGTACTGAATTATTCAGAGCAGGGTCATCTAGAAGTAGGCCTGCCACATCACAAAAGGGGCACAAGAACCAAGACTTAATCAACATGATTCTACACTACAATTTCTTTCAGAATTAGATTGTAGCAATGTCTATTATCCTTTATGTATCTTTCTGAGTTTTTTTATTTTAAAAAATTTACTTCTGTACCCTGGACAGCAAAGAGAACAAACAAGTCGATCCTGAAGGAAATCAACCCTGACTGCTCCTTGGAAGGACAAACATTGAAGATGAAGTTAAAGTACTTTGGACACCAAATGAGAAGAGAGGACTCACTTGAGAAGGCCTTGATGCTGGGAAAGATCAAAGGCAAAGGGAGAAGGAGGCAACAGAGGATGAGATGACTAGATGGTATTGTGGACGCAACGGTGTCATGGGAAGATCCCCATTTCCTAAACATGCCCAAAATAAATGGCGGAAATTTAGTTTTTTTAGGCCTCCTAAAATCATTTCAGTTCTCAGTGCTTAGAGAGACTGCTATTCTCCCTTCTGTAAAATTCCATTAGCTTGCTGTTTTAGTAACAGAGCTATCTTTGGTTCAGCTGATCCAGATAAGACACAGCTGTGTAGAGGTCTAGATAAACCCCATTGTGGGAGTGAAGAAACTCAGTTTTTTCAGTTTTTTCAGTTCAGTTTGGTTTGGTTTAGTTTTGTTTCAGAATACCAAAGGAGCAGGATGCTATGGACTCTTTGTTTTGCTTACAATGATTATTGGACTATGTTTTGCTTCTGAAGATTATTTATGCTTTCTATGGATGATTCTAATGGGACAATAAACTCTGTTTTGCTTCCATGAAGACTCTTAACTGAATAAGAGGTAAGACAACACACACGCTCACAAGCCTCGGAGATGCTATCTAAAACCTCCTTGTTATGAAGAGAAGCAGATAAGAAGTTTTTATTTTCCACCCAGTTCGCTCTCTGGGAGCTCCGGTTTAGTTCTGGGGGTTTTGTTTGCCATAAAGACCCCAACGTAAGGAACACTGAGGAGGGCTGGAGCAGAGGGGGCCAGCTGGAAGTGTGACAAACAGGCGTAGAGCTGAGTGGGCTGCAGAAGATGGTGGAGGATAGGTGTGCCTGGTCTCATGAGATGACATCTTTTTCCAATGTTTCCCAAAGCATGGAGGGGAACTGCTTTTCACTAGGCCTCAAAAATAATTTCCCTTCTTTGTCTCACAAGACTGCGTGTCACGAGACAGCTTGATTTCAGTTCAGTGTTCCTATTTCTTATCTGTAGCTAGCCTTGTTGTGGCTAGCACAGAGACACTGTCTCCACATGTTCCCATGTTTTGGGATTTTCTGTTTCAATAAGAGCGTACCCTGATTGGCCAGAAGGTACCCCACCTGACTGGAGAATCTCCATTTTGGAGAGAACAGAAGGAGTTCATTTTTTGATGTCTATGGGTTAACATCTTTCCCTGGGACTACCCTTTCAAAATGATTACTTAGGACTGTACTTTGTTCTACTTTTGGACTGCCGCTGGACTGACTAATGTTATTGAACTTTATTTATGCTTTATGGACTGATCAATAAACCTACGTTTGCTTCTACAATGTCTCCACTCATTGAACTAAAGGGTAAGAGATGCAATGCATTTGCACACAAGCCCCTGAATATGCTACCTGTTTAAACCTCCTTGTGGAAGAGAAGCAGCTAAGGGCTGTTTAGCTGCATTGCCGGCCAGCTCGCCCTCTGGGGGCTTTGGTTAAGGAGGGCCAGAGCAAAGGGGACCGGCTGGTTCTGTGACACCTGGCATGTGATGGTCCATGGGGTTGAAAAGGGTGGGACTCAACTATGCAACTGAACAACAACAACTTCGTGTGTCAGACAGGATAGATACATATAAGCTTGAAAAAGTTTTGTAATGAACCCTTTTGTTCTATGAATTACATAAAAATCATTTATATCACATTTGGTTGTTTCAGGGAACTCTTCTGAAGTTAATCTATAAATTTTAATTTGTCCAGATTAAAGTATATTAGCTACAACCTCAGATGGGATTGAAAAATGATTTTTTAAAAATAAAACAGAGACAGAATCTGATATTTCAGATGATATATTTAGCTTTTGAAACTGGCAATGAAAGTAATTGACGTCTACAAAGTTATTATGATTAACCTTATTCAGACACATCAGCTTCCAAAAATGAAAGTCTACATTAGCATGATAAGGGACAAATCAGCCTTTGATCTTTTGATTATTGTATAAATTTGGCCTCATAGGCAGACTCAAACACAGCATGGAACAACAAGATGCATTATCTCATCATTCTTAAAAAAAAAATTACAATGTAGAAAGGAATCAAGAAGTTATAGGAGTGATGGCCAAACTGATTTTTCTTTATTGTGCTAGTTCTCTCCTTCTCTGTGCTCTTCATTGTAAGAGTCTAATTAGTTTCTAATTTCCCACTGAAATTCTTCTTAGAAAATTAGATTGCCTGCCTGGTATGCTATGGGCTCCTAAACAACATTGAGAACAGTGTAGAAGTAATTGGGAGTTGAAATTATTCAGGATCCCTTCTCAACTAAAAAAAAAATGCCTTTCCAATAGCACATCAAGCAATTGGGCTTAAACGTGTACGTGCAAATTAGACATGTGCCTATGTGTATTACATTTAATTAAGCAGCTAGCAAGAGTGGGGAAATTACCATATTCTCAAATGTGACAGCTGAAAATGGACCATTATTTCAGTATACCAGTTCCCATCTGTCCCCTTTGCATGGATCACCTCAAACCTTTGTAAACAAACTGTAAGCAAGCTATATTTCAATATATTTTATCATTGCCTATAGCTGACAGAAAGGTACCAGAGGGTACTCATCCATTTGATTCCTTCTTGTGGATGAGACTCATTTGATCAACCAATCCAGTCCTCAATTATTCATTTGCATTGACCACCAGTAATACAGGTTCCTTTCTTTTTCTCAAGGACTTCATAAAAGAGAGTCAGGAAATAATGTAGAAAGGAGGATGAGAAAACAGAGAAGAGAAGAACCTAGCCATATGGCATCACACGTATTTAGAGAGGCATATTTAATGCTGTATTAAATTTGTGAATAAAGATGAAGAGACTGCATCCAATTTGTGACCATCATGTTTACAACTCTGTAGCCAACATGCAAAATGGATACAAGTTCAACATTAACATCAGCTTTAAGAAGTCAATAACATGCATCAAAGGTTCCTTTCCATGGGCTTTTTCGTTTGCAGTCAACAAATCCAGATGTATAGGTACATTTAGTCAATATCAGTTTTATTGATATTGGGAAGAGGAGCACTTCTAGTAAATTGCAAAACTAAGTGCCAAACCATGGGAAATCCAACTGACACAGTAGGTGTGCTTTTGGAAAAAAACCACTAATCACCATTAAAGCTTCAGGAGGCTCCAGTTTTAATCAGAACAGTAGAGCTGATGACAAGAACATTTAACTTCTCCACCATCACCGTCCTATTTTCCCAGTCTAAATCTCCTGTTCTTTCAATCCTTGAGGGGAAAATATAATGTTATAGGTACCAGTGAATTTTCCTACCAAGACTAATGACATCTATAGAAGGGAGTGATTTAGACTATGAAACTGGTGGGTGAAGAAAACGAGGAAGCTAGAATGGAAGTCTCATCTACTATCATATATTTTTGATGAAAGTGAGACATAGGCCAACACTACTCAATGGATCCTTCAAAGAATGGAATATGGGACTTGGCTGGCTCTGGAGAGCCACATACTGACTGTTCCTCTGTTGTGCCACTACTGCAGGAAACCCTCTGCCACATTGTCTAAAAAGTAGAAGCTGCTTTCTACTTACCTATCTGACACAATTCAAAGTGCTGATTAACACAGTTAAAACCTTGTGATGCTCAGATCTAGGCTATGTGAAGGACCACATCTCCCCAAATGAATTTACCTGGCTCTCAAGTTCTTCAGAAGACACCATTCACAGCTATGTTTGATGAAAATGCAAGAGAGGGCCTTCTTGATCCTTGAACATAGGAAAGTCACCCTTGCTCAAAAGCCAATCATATCTAACTCTAGGGTTCAGTGCTCATCTCTGTTTATAGCCAAAGAGCCAGTGCCGTCTGTGTCTGCAGACATTTCTGTGGATATGTGGCAGGCATGCCTAGATACCATAGTGCACAGAACACTGTTTACCTTCCTACCAAAGTGGTACCTATTTATCTACTTGCAATTTCTTCTTATAGACTGCTAAGTTGACAGGAGCTGGGACAGAGAAGGGAGCTCATTCCATCATGCAGTACTTGGGTCTCAAACTGCTGACCTGCCAGTCAGAGTCTTAACCACTTGAGCCACCACAATAGGAAATAAAGTACAAACATAGGAAATAAAGTATGTGAAAACTATCAGGGGATACAACACCCAGAAGCACACAAAACATTTTGTTGGTTGGGACAAAGGCCAAGACAAAACCTTATTCTCATTCTAAGCTAACCAGACTTGTAAAAGAAACTTACTTCAGTGCTAGTGATGCAACAGCAACTTCAAAGACAGCAAACTAGCTCATAAAGCACAGGGTAGACCACATGGCATACATCTTGCCCCTATTCTGGCACCTCAGGCTTCTGTGTTCCTCTGCCTAATGGAAGAGCCACTTGTGTACCACCTCCTCCTTTCTGTGTTACCTTGCTGTGCTAAGCCTGAACTGTATTTTTATCTGTGCATTGTTTCAGGAGCTAAGGATGAATATGCCCCACTCAGGACTCAAATTGCTGACCTGCTGATTTTCCATTTGTCAAGTTCAGCCACTGCAGTCCCTTAGTATGAAGATACTAAGCAGTTCATCACTTGTGGTTTTGAACTTACCTTAAATAATTAATAAAGAGCATTTAGATTTCCAGTTTCTCTGGATTATTTTTATTAGACAGAGAAAACAGCATTCTTGCTCAGTTTAAAGAAGTGCTCCTTTCTTGCAAGTACAATAGGTTGCCTTGGGAACTGTCTTATGTTGCTAACATCTGTGTGGGGATGTTCCTATTGCCTGGGGTGTCCATTCATAGTTTCTTAAATAATCTGGGTAAAAGAGAAAACTTATTGCAGAGATTTTAAGGAAATATACAATCTTTAAAATGCCCAGGTCCCAAGTTGTGCCCCTTTGGTGAGGAGGAACAAAAAAATACTATTGACTGGTGTGGGTGGATGCCATCTCGGAGATCATCATGATAATCCATCATCAATAAAGGAATATTATTTTAGAGGCAGATACTTTGAGGTGCTGTGATGCATGGTTTCCCTTTAATGCATTGTGATAGTAAATGTATTGTTTGAAATGCATTGGTTTGATAAGTATGTTATGGGAAGGGGTGAGTCAGGAGGATCCAATGTGGGTAAGAATGGTTCTGATTGGCTAGGAGAGAAATTAGATAAGGAGGAGAGGATGTGTGAAAGGCAGCAGAGTCATAGGTGCTGAATTAGTTACTCTAGTGTAGGATAGTATTTCCTCCATGTCTAGGACAGAGGTGAAGCTGCCAAAATGAAGGCACCTTTTGGCGAGTTTATTCTGCAGTTCCTTTTGCCTGATCTAGTTTGAGAAAGATTAGCTGGCAACACAGGTTTGCCAATACCAGGGTATGCCCGATTGTGGTTCAGTAATACCATAATCTTCAAGGAGGCTCTTTCTGTGCACCCCATAGGGTAATTAGGAAGAGGGTGGTTTTGGATCCTGGGATATGCGAGAGCAGGCTGCAAGAGAGGTTGACACAGAGAGAAGTGAAAGAGAAGAACAGCACTACACCAACTTAGAGCCTAGGAACAAAAAAATGTTTTTTTGATATGTTTATTTTTAAAAGACCTTATTAGTTCTAGTCAAGCTGAATGGCGCTGAGTTCAATACCTTAAGGACAGCTATGTGGAGGGTGTTATTAGGACCTGAGTAAAAGGACAAAATACACAACAGAGAGAGAGAGAGAGAGAGAGAGAGGCAGTTAAAGGTTGATAGCAGTAAAAGAAGAGAGTAAATAAGTGAAGCTTTTTAAAGAAAATCTGTTTGTTCCTGTGGTTATTTAAAGAGACCTTCTCAGGTGCCTGAGGTATCAATATGCTGAAAGTATGTCAGAGGGCTTTTGTTGGGGAAGGATTTACCCAAATAGTTTTTGCACACTTTTGTAAGATGTAAGGTATTTTTAAAAAACAATTACTGTTTAAGAAGAGTGAGAGAAAGACAGAAGTACACCATACTAAATTGACTGAAACCAAATCCTTCAGAGCCTGGATAAGAAAGCAGGCACCAGCACAGTT
The DNA here is from genome assembly GCA_030440675.1 of Furcifer pardalis. Taxonomy (NCBI): domain Eukaryota; kingdom Metazoa; phylum Chordata; class Lepidosauria; order Squamata; family Chamaeleonidae; genus Furcifer; species Furcifer pardalis. Next base: position 81,711,798 of record CP126892.1, read on the forward strand.
GCACACATACACCCAGTCCTCAATCCAAGTAAAACAAATCAATACAGCATCTACCCCATCATTAACTAGCACCAAAACAAATTAGGAAGATACATGGCATGCAAGAGAACATGAAGGCCAAATGACCTTAAGGACCTTCTTTCTACTCCCAGATATTGGAATGTGTGAGCAAGGCCATTTTTAAATGGGACTGAGAGTGAAGCTCTTAACCAGGATGGCCAATCCACTCCAAAAATGGGGTAGGGATACATCTATATTAGCAGAAATAGCCCCAATTCAACCCAGAATGTGGCATTCATCTGGAACTGGTGCACAGCCCAAGTTAGTAAGCTTAGTTACTAATTTACTGTAATTACTGGGAAATAAAATCCATTACAGGCAATTGCAGTATTTTTAATGGTCAATGTTTCCATGCTCTAGTTCCAGCACCCTAAAATGATGGGAGAGCTTCAACTTGTCATCACCTTAGATCAGGGGTGGTCAATCTTGGTGTTCTTGGATCTCATTTACCAGAAGCCCAAGTCAGCACACCTGCTGACCAGTAGGGATAGGAAAGGGTTAGTAAGAGAAGTAAAACAGCATTCATCTCTGTGGAAAAGAAAGCACACCAGGAAAAATTGATGGATGAGAGGAGAAGACTACTCAGTAATGGCCAACCTTGGCACTCTGGGTGTTCTTGGACTTCAGTTTACCAAAAACCCGAAGTCAACATACCTACTGAACAGGGCTTCTGGGAACTGAAGTTCAAGAACACCTGGAGCAACAGGGTTGGCCACCCCTGCCTTAGATTAATACATTTGGTTCAGAGTAAAACATCAGAGGTCTGCAAATGTTTTACTCTTTCCTCATCAACAGCTGTGCTATCTATCAACCTCTTGCATGAAAGGAGACCTCTTTTCTTTTCCTGATGAAAAAAACCTTCTAAGTGCCACCACTAATCTTTCTGTTCTCAACCACAGCTGGAGTGCTAAGTCTATTTTGTCAGCCATAGCTGGACTATGTTGGGGAAATGGGCAAAGGAGTCCATTACACACCAGCAAATTGTCAAAATAAAGGAGTGATGAGTTAATAACATCATTATGATTAGAGGTACAGTAATTAAATGTAAAGGCCCTAATTGTGTTTTGAGCATCTCATCCTCTTTGTTTGCCAGACAGATAGTTTTAATAGCTACATCCCTGTCTTGCCCCAGTTTATCACTGCTTTTTGACAGGAATCTATCTGTGTACATGACAAATAAGCAAACATTTCTTCAGCAAATATCAAGTATTCATATGGTATTTGGGGAGAAGAGATCAACACTTCCACATCTAGTTTTGGTGGTGGTATGATTAAACAAGATGATTGAGCAGACTGTTAACTATTTTGCATATAATCTGCCTGTGGAAGAACTGGCTTGAGTTTAAGACTTCAAATCTTTCAAGAACCATACTACAAAAGGAATACACTGAACTTTGTGGTGATTAATTTTCTTCTATTTCATTATAATTTTTTAGGGCTATACACAAGTCTCAGTTCAATTTGGAGGTCAAATCAGGACTTTCGAAAATATCCTAATTCAGTCAGAAATGAGCTGTGGCCCACTAATTCTATTTCTCCCCCAGAACCAAAACAGTTTGTAAGGCTCATACTGACTTGCACTGGAAGACTGGAACCCTTGTAACATTTTTGCTTTTGCTGTGTCAATGAGAACTTTGAAGAGTGGAGTAAACTTAGTACATTTTCAATGGTAGGCAGGTAGAAAGCAAGGAAGCTGAAGCAATTTATGTCCCGTTTTGTTTGATTTATGCTCTGTAAATTTGCTTCACTTCAACTCAGAACTGAAGCTGGAGTATGTGCAGAGTAGGGTGATGGGGATGATAAAGAAGATTTTAGTTCAACATTAGGAAAAACATATTGAACATAAGATCCTTTATTTGCTCCAGTGGGTGAAAGATAGAACCAGAAATGGTTATTCATAGGTGCAGTTGATATGAAGGTTTCTTTAAATCACAACAGATAAACAGAGGATTTTTGTTGTTGTTCAGTCAAACAGTCGATTCTGACCCTCTGCAACCCCATGGACCACTGTCCGCCAGACACTTCTGTCCTCCACCATCCTCCTCAACTCGCTCAGCTTTGTGCCCATTGTGTCTACAATACCATCTAGCCATCTCATTTTGGGCCGCCCCTTCTTCTTTTGCCCTCCACCCTTCCCAGCATCAAGGCTTTCTCAAGCGAATCCTCTCTTCTCATTTGATGTCCAAAGTACTCTAGCTTCATCTTTACTATTTGACCCTCCAATGAGCAGTCAGGGTTGATTTCTTCTAAGATTGACCTATTTGTTCTCCTCGCTGTCCAGGGGACTCTCAAAACTCTCCTCCAACACCACATTTCAAAGGCATCTATTCTTCTGCGCTCAGCTTTCCTTATGGTCCAGCTCTCACAACCATACGTTGCCACTGGGAATACCATTACTTTGACTATGCGAATTTTTGTTTGCAATGTGATGTCTCTACTTTTCACTGTGTTCCCCAGGTTTCTCATCGCTTGCCTCCCAAGAATCAGTTGCCTTTTTATTTCATGGCTGCAATCACCATCTGCAGTGAGCTTTGATCCTAAGAAAGTAAAATCTGTCACTGCTTCTACTTCTTCCCCATCTATTTTCCAGGAACTGATAGGGCCTGTTGCCATTATCTTGGTTTTCTTGATATTGAGTCTCAAGCCAGCTTTTGCCCTTTCTTCTTTCAACCTAATCAGGAGCTTTTTTAAGTCCTCCTCACTTTCTGCCACTAGGGTGGTATCATCTGCATATCTCAAATTGTTGATGTTTCTCCCAGCAATTTTGATCCCAAATTCTGATTCCTCCATCCCTGCATTGCGCATTACTGTATATGATTTATGAAATTAAGGCATAGTATAAAAAAAAATCAAAGAAAAATCAATGAATGTCTAACAATACAATGCAATGATGCAATAATGAAATAAAGCAAAGTAGTACAGATTTAAGTGTCAGAGGAAAATACAGTTGTGCAAAATTAGATAAAATACTTTTATAAAATAATATTAGCCCTAATCTTTAACTAGTTGAAGGTCACTAAGTTCAGCCAAGGAATAAATAAAACAAGACAAAAATAAATTTATTTATTTATTTATTTATTTATTCACATTTTTATACCGCCCTCCTCACCAGGGCAACCCAGGGCGGTTTACAACATCATAAAAGCATAACATAATACAACCCGAACCCATTATCTAAAACTTCAAAGTTACAATTATAAAAATTTAAAAATATTTTAAAATTTATAAAAATCAACAGATTCCAATAATAATTTTAAAAAGTTAAAAATAACTTAAAGATAAAAGATTAAAAGACCAGGGGAGAGAGGGAGCTCAAACTAACCAGCGAGCTGGGGTCATGGTACCGCTAGGACCTCATACCTGTCCCGCCAGCTATGTTTCTAAGTTCTTCCTAAAAGACAGCAAGTCCATCTGTAGACGTAGCTCAGTTGGTAGAAGGTTCCATAGGGCCGGAGCAGACACAGAGAAGGCCCTCCTTCTAGTGCCAGAGAGATGCGCCTCTCTGGCTGATGGAACAACTAGAGAAGTGTAGAGAGGTGTAGAATTGCCCAAAACCAGTAATCTGACCCATTGTAAAAACTGAAGCTTCTCTCAGAATCATGGCAAGCTAAGCTCCAATGGTCCCAAAAACATCAGAATCTACAAAAGGAAAAATTACATGAAAAAAGTGAATTGAAAAACATGTGTGAATGATTATGACTCTGAGTTCCTGCTCCCAATCAGGAATTGCTTCTTTTTCCACTCATGTCTAATTTTCTTGCATTCACATTGACTTCTTTACCTCCCCTCCTAAACTTCAGTTCTGTATTAGTAGAGGGCAAGTTGTGAGAAAAATATGCACTGCACTACCTTTCTTTATTCCCAGAAACTAAATCTTCCTTCTGTTCTGCAGCACATGATGTGATCGTTGCATCTTACCAGGGTTCACCCTGAGCCTGAAGCTACTAAAAGTATCCAGCCTTTTAGCCCAGGGGTGCCCAAACTCAGGGGTGCCCATGGGCTGGATCCAGCCCCCAGAACCAATTCATCCAACCCATAACGCCCTCTACACTCCTGGAAGTGGAAGTAAAATGTGTCTGTACAGGTGGGTTTTACTTCTGCTTCCGGGAGCAACAAGGTCATAATGGGCCAGATAAATAGGTGCTGGGGGCCAGATCTGGCCCATGGGCCATAGTGACCATCCCCCAAACCATGTGACCGACACTCAGCCTGAGAAGTTTGGGCACCCCTGTTTTGGCCTGTCCATTCTGTTCCATTGTCTTCCAGCTCAGCCAGTGCCTTGTTGCCAATGCAATTGTGTAGCTCTCTTTTCGTTCATTCCATTGTGCAAAAGTCCAGGCTAGGATAAATACTCAGCCTTTTTCACCAATGAAACAGTGAATACATCAATCAACCATCATGCTGTTTATGAAACAAACCAAAGATTTCCTCAATACCATTCCATAGGCAGGCCATTCCACAGGCTAGTTATCCAATCCATGGGCCATATATCTGTACGCCAGGCCATTCCACATGTCCAACACCCTTCTGTCCAGTGTATCCCTGCCTCCTAAAAGTAGAACCTGACCACACATCCTAGCAGTGAAAACTGTGTGATAATAGAATGGGCTGCCTTGTCGAATAGTAAAATCTCCAACATTAATAATAATAATAATAATAATAATAATAATAATAATAATAATAATAATAATAATAATAATAATAATAATAATAATAATAATAATAATGTACCACCAATTAAGGGACTGTGGTGGCTTAGTGGTTAAGATGCTGAACTTGATGACTGGAAGGTTGGCAGGTCAACAGTATGAGACCTGAGTGCTGCATTACAGAGTGAGCTCCCATCTCTGTCCCAGCTCCTGCCAACCTAACAGTTTGAAAGCAAGACGTTGCAAGTGGATAAATAGGTACCACTTTGATGGGAAGGTAACAGTGTTCCGTGCACTCCAGGGTTTAGTTATGCCTGCCACATGTCCATGGAAATGTCTGCAGTCACAGACAGAGCTGGCTCTTTGGCTATAAACAGAGATGAGCACCAAACCGTAGAGTCAGATACAACTGGCTTTTGAGCAAGGGCAATCTTTACCTTTTACCACCAGTTGAATTTTGATTTATGGCAACCCTTTCCAGGGTTTTCTAGGTTTAGAGTAGTCAGAAGTAATTTACCATTCCCTTCTTCTGGGAGCAGCCTGGCTTGCCTATGGATTGGTTGGCTCTTCTTCTTGGGTGCACAGCAAGGATTAGAACTTCCAATCTCTGGTTGTGCAGCCATATCCCTAACTAATTGAGCTATCCAGCCACCATTTTCTCTAGCACTGGAAGTCTTTAAATAGAGGTTGGCTGACAACTTGTCAAGGATGCTCTAGATCAGGGGTTTGCAACCTACAGCCCATAGCCTGGACCCATCCCATTGGCACCATTTCATTTGTCCCACCACCACCACTGGCAGTGGAAGCGGACACATTTACGACAGCCATAAATGTGCTCACGCCTGTTGTAAATACATCTACTACAGCCATGGATGCATTTTTCGACAGTGTTTATGGCAGAGGGAATGATCAGTCTGGCCCACTCAACTGTCTGAGGGGGCATTGTCTGGCCCATGGCGTGAAAATATTGAAAACCCCTGATCTAGGTAGAGATTTCCTGATGTTACAGGATTGGACCCAATGACCCCTGCAGTCTCTTAATCTCCCAAGGCTCTGTGAATCTGGCCATTTTGCTTCAAACTGGACCTCATACAAATTGTTCCAGATAGACCGATACAGCCTGAAAATGGTGATGTGTTTGGATCTAATGCACAGCCCCAAGCATTTACTCTTTTTCTCTGTAACTGTTTTTTAAAAAGCCGATAACAAAAGTTATTTGCAAAATGTGCAGATTGAAAACATAAAAAACAGAGTAACAATAAAGCAATAATAAAAATGTATCAGATTAAAAAACATAAAAACCAATATAACTCAATCTGAGTTAGCTGAATGTAAATCCCCTGAAATCAATAGGAATTGTGTTAAAACATGGCTCACTATTCCTATTGATCTCAACTGGAACTATGACCAAATAAATAAGCTGGGATCAACCCAGCAAGAATTAGAGCATTGTTCATGAAGAGCTCAATGATACATTTTTAAATATCATCACTTTAAGGCATTCATTGGAAATATAATGGTGATTTAACTGGGCAATTCTTACCATTAGGCAGAACATATCTCATGCACTAGATTTTAGTGCTTATTGAAAAGGCAATGCATTTCAGTTATCAGGCAATGCATTTCAGTTATCAGGCAATGCATTTCAGTTATGTTCTTAATGGCTAGTATCTGTGAGTTTCACCTGTATGGCAGGATTGCTGTCATGGGGCACGGGAGTGGGCAGGAGGGTTGCAGTCAGAAGACAATCCAAATAAAAATCTCCTATGGAAAGAAAGATAGCACATACATACATACACAATGGTGAGCAGCCAAAATTTTTACTACCATACTGTGGGCGGAGCCAACATGTGGGTGGAGCCAACATAAAAAACCATAAAAATAAGTACACATAAAAATACAAATTAAATAGACATAAAACACATAAAAATACACATATTAAAAATAAATACACATTAAATACACATTAAATAGATATAAAACACAAATTAAATACACATAAAACACATAAAAATACACATTAAAAATAAATACACATTAAATACACATTAAAATACACCCACCCATCCCACACCCTAACTGAGCCACTTACCTTGGGGAGCAGGCTATAGGGAGCTTCAGGCTAGCAGCTGCTCTTCCTCCTCCCCACTTGGGAGGACAGCAAGAAGACCGCACATGCACACCAAGCACTGTAGGCACGCATACACACCAAGCGCTTGGCGCACATGCACAGTGGAGGAACTGGTAAAAAGCTAAGCCCCCGAGGTGGTTCCCCCCCAAAAGCTGTTACTGGTTCTCCGGGACACCGGGGAAAGTTACTACCAGTTCTGGCAGACTGGTGCAAACCTGTTGCTGCCCATCACTGTACATACATACATACATACATACATACATACATACATACATACATACATACATACATACATACATACATACATACATACATACATACATACATACATACATACATACATACATACATACATACATGCAGAGGAGGAGGAGGGCAAGTAGCCAAACTGGAGGACGATTTTTAAGAGTCAGTATTCTCCCCCCCCCCCCATGAAGTAATGCCTAACAGTGGTTTCACATGGTGGTGGGGCATAATGGGAGGTGGTCTTAGTGGGTAAAAACCCCACACACTGTGAAGCAAGGACTCCACAGTGTCCTTTGAAGATTTCCACCTGCCCTAATTAAAAATACATGCATGCATGCATACATACATACATAGAATGAATGAAATTTCTATTTCAAATTATAGTGGTTATGCTTACATTTGAACTAGTTTGGAAGAACAATTTTTTAAAACCTGCCTCCTCTTCTCTGATTTTTATGACTATTGTTTTGCATTTTTATGTACAGGTATCTGGTGGTTGTATTGGCTTTTTTTTTTTTTTTTGCACAGATGGTTCACACAAGATATTTGACCTCCCATTCCTATACTGTAGTTTGTTTAACGTCTTCCCAAACAAAGTGCCATTTCTCTTGTAGTACAAGTCAGCTTCACCCAGCTTCTCCTTTAGAGTCTTAAATTAAATTGTTTGTATCTTTATTTATTTGAAGTTTATGGCAGCAGATATTCCCTTCTCTAGTGAATAGCTGCCATCTGCTGGTTACACATCTTCCTACTCTGAGCAGCTGGGTAATACCGGTAGTTGTTCATAGCACTTCTACCAGTTTGTATTTTGGGCCATCGAACTACTGTATATTGTACCAGATGTGTGCAGAACTGTATACTGTAATAGGAAATGCCCAATAAAAAAAAGAACAACTAAAGATGTAAACAAAGTGTTGGTTGACACATCATTTTTCTGTTTCTGTTTTTGCTAATTCTGTGGTCACACTTAAACTTGTATCTTTTAGCCTCAGCATGCATGAATCTGGCCCTTCACATAGGGTGAAGTTGCTTATAAACCAATTCTATGGTTTCTTGGGCCCCTTCCAACTCAATTATTCAATTAATCTATGATTGTATCATAAAATATACATCCATGAATTTAGCACCTTTCTCACGCCAACTTGTAGGAACAAGAAGGTGACAGGACAGTGGCGTCGCGCAGTCTTCAGCCGCCTGGGGCGAAAAGCAAACTCGCCGCCGCCCCCCCCCAGCTCGCCGCTGCCGCCACCCCTCCCCCTCCCAAGGCAGAAGGCGCCCCCCCTGCTGACTAGCGGCGCACGCACGACCGCGCGCGCGCCACACACACCTCCGTCCGCTCGCCCACCAGAGGCCGTCCGGTCCGCCACCCACCCCCGACGAGCGCACCTCGCTCCGGCAGATCGCTCGCCCGGCTGGCCGTCGGGGGCTCTCCGCGCGCCGCCTGCCGCTGGCAGCGGCTTTCAGGGGGCGGCAAATAATGTCCCCTCCCCACCCTTTTGCTGGCGAGCGTCCTGCATGCGCTTCGCCGCTTGCAGGCGAGGAGGAGAAAAAGGGGTTTTTTTAAAGACAGACAATTCAAGGAGGGGCCCGCCCCCCGCCCCGCCCGGCTGGCCGTCGGGGGCTCTCCTGGAGGGCGGCCCGCGTGCGCGCGCGCGCTGCCCACCTCCTCCTGCCCAGCCAGCCACCAGGGGCTCCCCGCCACGGCGCCACCCACCCCAGACGAGCGCCCCGTCTCACGGCAAGTTGGGTGGGTGGCTGGGCTGGCGGAGACGAGCAGCGCGCGCGCGCACGCGGGCCGCCCTCCAGGAGAGCCCCCGACGGCCAGCCGGGCGGGGCGGGGGGCGGGCCCCTCCTTGAATTGTCCGCCTTAAAAAAAAAAAAACTTTTCCTCCTCCTCGCCTGAAAGCGGCGAAGCGCACGCGGGGCGCTCGCCAGCAAAAGGGTGGGGAGGGGACATTTTGCCGCCCCCTGAAAGCCGCTGCCCGGGGCATCTGCCCCCCCTGCCCCCCCCCCCACGCTACGCCACTGGACAGGAGGCTGCTCTAATGAAAATGTGTTTGCAGTTTTCCTTAAAATGCAAAATACAGGAATCTGCAGTGGTGTAGTTAGGTGATGCTAGACTTCAGATTAAATCATTTTAAAAGGTGCCCTCTTTAAATGATAATCTATATTGCCACTGAATAACTTGGTAAATTAGCTTTACTGCACTGCATGCCTTTCTGATTATCCTGCTGTGTGCAGCCTCAGACTTCAATCCTAAAGTCCTTCCTGGTGGCACCACTGGAAATGAGTTTCTTTTGATTAATTCACTGCATCTTAATTCAATCAGAGAAAACTTTCCTACCACCCAATAGTGAGTATATCTGAATGTATGCTTTTTAAAAAGGCTGAGAAGGAAATGTTTCATTTCAACAATTAACCGGTACAGAGCTATTTTACTATGGGCATTCTTATGTCAAAAGCAGGCAGATGCCATGTGAATCATGTAAGTTACTTTAAGAGGATATGTCACTGTCTTGAAAATTGAAGTACAATACAGTACTAGGTAAATTTCAACACAGGTTAAGCACTTTTAATTCCCACTAACAACAGTCAAGGAATGATGCATGCACTTCACACTTTCTCATGAAATTCCATGGGACTTCAGGAATGCAATTCTTAACTTTGGTTCATGTCGTTCATCAGCAATATCAGAGCTTTATTGCCTAACAGGTGCCCAGTTCAATTATAACTCAACTGAGCCAGAGCGCCTGAATCAGAATTTTTATTCCCCAATGTACCTTGTGGGGAAAGAGCCAATTTGTGTAGTCAATGTACCTTGTGGGGAAAGAGCCAATTTGTGGCAAGAAGAAGGGACTGATAAACCACTTCTGAGTACTCTATACCCAGAAAATGCTGCAAATGATTTCCATATGTTGGAATCAGCTAGATGGGATGTAATCATTAAGAGTAAGGTTACAAAACCAGGCCAAACCATTTTGCTACTGGAAGCAGAACAGCGACTCAGATACTACTCCAGAACTACAAGCTCAACTATACCACCCTAATGGCAGAAAGTGAGGAGGACTTAAAGAAGCTCCTGATTAGGTTGAAAGAAGAAAGGGCAAAAGCTGGCTTGAGACTTAATATCAAGAAAACCAAGATAATGGCAACAGGCCCTATCAGTCCCTGGAGAATAGATGGGGAAGAAGTAGAAGCAGTGACAGATTTTACTTTCTTAGGATCAAAGCTCACTGCAGATGGAGATTGCAGCCATGAAATAAAAAGGTGACTGATTCTTGGGAGGCAAGCGATGAGAAACCTGGGGAACATAGTGAAAAGTAGAGACATCACATTACAAACAAAAATTCGTGTAGTCAAAGCAATGGCATTCCCGGTGGCAATGTATGGTTGTGAGAGCTGGACCGTTAGGAAAGCTGAACGCAGAAGAATAGATGCCTTTGAGATGTGGTGTTGGAGGAGAGTTTTGAGAGTCCCCTGGACAGTGAGAAGAACAAATAGTTCAATCTTAGAAGAAATCAACCCTGACTGCTCCTTAGAAGGTCAAATAGTAAAGATGAAGCTAAAGTACTTCGGACATCAAATGAGAAGAGAGGGTTCACTTGAGAAAGCCTTGATGCTCGGAAAGGTGGAGGGCAAAAGAAAATGCGGGCTGCCAAAAATGAGATGGCTAGATGGTATTGTAGAGACAATGGGCACAGAGCTGAGCGAGTTGAGGAGGATGGTGGAGGACAGAAGTGCCTGGCGGACAGTAGTCCATGGGGTCGCAAAGGTTCGGAATTGACTGTGTGACTGAACAACAAAAAAAAAAATATGTGTATGATTTGCACATAGTTTATTTCTGCTACTCCATCATTGTGCTGTTTGTTTATTCTTAGTTTTATTTTTATTATTTGAATAACACCATCAGTGTAAATAAGCCATTGCACAGGACAAGTGGGGTGGGAACAGTAGCAGAAAAGAAAAAAAGGAAGTGGGGATAAACGAAGTACAAAACAATTCTTTCAGTTGTGCATGTTCAAGATCTGAGCTAGATCAGGACAGAGGAACAAAACAAATATAATCTGAATTAGGATTTGAACTCACATCTTCATTTAGAGTCCAGTACACCCCAAATGAGGAAAAGTCAGCCAAAACGAAGGATTTATGGGTATACATGGAAAAGTCTCTCCTTTGGTTGAACATACAGTACTAGCCTTTGAAACCAAGGTGACACAGACATTAATTCTGAAGTGTCCCATTATCTTCAGCTAGCATCAGCCCTAAATATACTTAATGTGGAGCAAAATGCACAGTTCAATCAGATATGCATACAAGAAAATGTGCAAAGGAGAGGGAAAGTATTTATCTCCAAATATTATTCTTCATAAATAATTTTTAAAATGAGGATCCACGATTTCCCCCCATTCTTTTGTGACCTTTTGAATGGTCCTCACAGGAACATGCCTCAGCAATGGGTTTCCTAGATCTTGTTTGCAGAAGAGGATAGCCATGAATACCAGCATGAACAACCAAACAAATAATAAAACAAATAAATATTTGATACCACAGAAGTGTGGCCCAATGTCCCTGCTTCCCTGTTCAGTTTGCACATAGCTTCTTTCTTCGACTCGATCACTGTGTGTATGGTTTATTTGTTGAGATTTCCCTATCATGAAACCAACTCATTGGTCACCCGGGGTGGGGGAACAATCCCCCATATTTAGAAGGGAGACACACAACCTAACCCAACTCTGTTGGGGACAGAGAAGAAGAGAATAACATGTTCCCAGACAAACTGGGTGAGCTCAAATGAGAAGCTGCAATCCTTTGCACAACTTCGTGTTATACACCAGTTATGCCCACTCCTAAATCAGGACTCCTTGCTTATGGTCATGCATGCTCTGGTCACCTCCAGACTTGACTATTGCAATGTGGTCTACATGGGGCTGCCCTTGATGACCATCTGGAGGCTGCAACGGGTCCAGAACGCGACTGCCCCAGTGGTGATGGGGTGCGGGCGGTATGCCCATGCCTTGCCAGTGCTTCAGGAGCTGCACTGGTTGCCAGTGTGCCTCCAGGTGCAATTCAAGGTACTGGTAATGACCTTTAAAGCCCTACATGGTAGTGGACCAGGATACTTAAGAGACCGCATCACCCTGAGAACATCTGTCCGTCCCACCAGAGCAGACTGGAGAGGCTCTCTCATTGTCCCATCTGCTAGGGAGGCTCCTCTCTCTAGCACCAGAAGGAGGGCCTTCTCAGTGTCTGCTCTGGCCCTTTGGAACCTCCTGCCAATTGAGCTTCGTCTCCACACAGAGTTGCTGCCCTTCAGAAAAGGGCTAACAACCTGGCTGCCAAAGCAGGTGTGGGGCACCAGCGATGTGGTGACCCCCACCTGCTGGCTGATTTAGTAAGAACACTCTCTCCCTCTTTTAATCTCTTTTTATCCGTAGGGGTCGGAGTAATTTTTGGTGTCAGTTTTAACGGGGGGGGGTTTATTGGTTTTTAAAATGCGATTGGTTTTATGTTCTGTGAGCCGCCCAGAGTGTTCTGAGTTGGGGGCAATATAGATCAGGAAAAAAATAATAAAAATAAAAAATAATCCTTCTCAACCCTCAAGAATACATTATGTCGTTTTTAGAGATGTGGGGAAACAGGGGGGGGGGGACAAAATCTCCTCTTCCCCTTCCTAAGGAGGCAGCAGGCTCTCCCATGAAGCCTTGAGAAAACCAGCCCCCCCCCACACACACACACACACACTGCACCAACCACCTGTTGACTTCTTCTTCCGCCTCCTCCTGCAGGGCAACCAATCCGCTCTCCCTAGCAACAGTGCTCTGTTGACCTTAGCAACACCAGGACAGTTCCTCCTGGAAGCCAGAAAGAGAGAGCTAGTGGGAAAGCCTACCTGGGAGGCAAAGGGGAGACCTTTCCTTCAGTCTCTTCTCCTCTTCCTCTCCTACCAACTCTACTCTATAAAGAAATCCAGCTGGCTCATCTCACATCAGCCCCATGGCAGAGCCTCCTGGTGAACCCCCAGCACCTGAGAATGGGGAGAATCCAGAGCAACCCAGTCAGGACCTACCCAGAGAAAGCAGTCAGGTATTTGGAGAGCAGCCCACCAGCGAAGACTCAGGTGCCCAGGGTCAATACCCACCTGAGGAGCCTCAGGCGCCAGGGCAACCCAGGTACCAGCCTGACCAACCCAGGTTCAGCATCTATGATCAGCAGGAAGGAAGAGGCTCTCTGTACCAACCCCAGCAAGCGAGAGGACCCCTTTTCCAAGCAAGGCCTAGCATGGACCCAAGAAGTGGTGTTGCTTGGCAGCCCCCCATGGTGTCAGGAGGCTTTCCTCAGGACACATCAGGAGGCGGCCTTCCACCTTTGCCACCTGGGCAGTCAAGGTCGAGCAGCAGCTTCCATGCACCGGTGGCCACCAGAAACAGCCAGATTCTGCAGTCTGAGGGTGGAGGGCATGGGCCGTATCAATCTCACGAACCTGGCTACGGCCTTTACCAGACAGGAGCCAACTTGTATGAAGATCAGGTCCCTGATCTAGGACCCAGGGCGCTGGCAATAAAGAATGCGAAAGCCTACCTCTTGAAGACAAGCATCAAATCGGGTGTGAGCTTGTGAGTAGAGGTAGAAATAAGTGCAATTGGCACTTGCACAATTTCTGACGAAACTGAATACTAATGCATAATCTTGAATGTTATTTTATTAGTGCTCTAATACCCCAGAATTCACACTCTGCATGGTTAACTAGAGGAATCTTCTGAGCTAAAGTCTAAACATATGAGTTTACCAAATGCCTGTAGAATAAGGTATCATTTATATAGAGTTAGTATGGTGTTTTTTGCTGGCTTAAAAGCTCAGTGGCTTAGAGATGTAAGGGTCTGGGTGGTGCAGTGATTAAACTGCTGTACTTCATATTTAAATAAGCCTTTGCTTAGATTCACTTTAGCATGCTTATTTTGTTTAAAATAAACAAAAACATATGGCGATTTCTAAAATGGTATGATATAATTATAAAGTTCTTTTTTCCAAATGGTGACATCTACTCTCATAGAAACATCTGGGTGTTCTAATAAACCAGGAGTTCTCAACCTTTTTAAGCCGGAAGCAGGGTCACGCTCCCTCAGACAGCTTCGGGGGCCAGACAGCCATCTTGTCCTTCCTCCACCACATGGCACTTCCAGATGTGGTGAAGGCAGGGGTGCACATGAAATGGCACCAGGGGCCTCATCTAGCCCATGGGCCACAGGTTGAGGATCAAAGAAAAATGGATCAATTCTTCTTCTTATGTGTCTAGGCTAGATGTGAAACTGCCAAAATGAAGACACCTTTGGTGTATTCATTCTTTCACCTGGCCTAGTATGAGAAAGATTACCCAGCAACACAAGGTTACTATACTAGTGTACATCCAATTATGGTTCAAAAATACCACAATCTTCGAGGAGGCTCTTTCTGTGTACCCCAATAGATCACTTAACTTTCAGAGAACTGCATCAGTAACAGAAAAATAATACATTAACTTTAAAACTGACAGAATGACAAGAAAACATGTCTTACCAATAGTGAGGATGCAATGAGTACCAACTCATATGTGCCTTGAAACCAACCTCCTTCCTTGCATCCAACCATCTGAGCCATCAGTAGCTTACATGATAACAGCTCTAGTCCCTCCCCATCACCATAAATGCTGAGAATCCACTGCATTTTCGTGATTGAAAATATAAATGGCATATAAATTGGACTAAATAAATAAATAATGTATGGATGTAAGCCAATAACATATCTCCTTGGGAGAGGGGGATCTCTTTCATAGGTATGACCATCTTGCTGAAATGTTGGCCAAGATTCTGGACGAGCGACCTCAAAACCCAGCCGATATAATAGAGAACATTAGTAAGGATTTGAAATGTGCTCGGTTCCAGAAGAAACTGGACACTCTACGAGATGAATATGACAAACATCCAACTTTTGAGCTGGCTGAAATAT
This sequence comes from Furcifer pardalis, assembly GCA_030440675.1. Classification (NCBI taxonomy): domain Eukaryota; kingdom Metazoa; phylum Chordata; class Lepidosauria; order Squamata; family Chamaeleonidae; genus Furcifer; species Furcifer pardalis. Next base: position 81,726,867 of record CP126892.1, read on the forward strand.
ATAAGACACTGTTCCAGAAGGCTGGTGGAGATGGAGCAGAGCAAGATCTGGAAGAGGAGGCGGTGAGTTTAACACATGATGTATCCACTTTAGAAATGTTAAGAAAATTCAGTAAACCTGGAATGCGTTTATTTAGGAATCTAGACAGACATACTTTTTATAGGATACAGTATCTATCTTTCTCCTTCCCACAAGCGTTGGCACCTTATGACTGTTGAATATACCACATAGATGTTGCACTCTTGCAATTTCTTCTTGCATTGGATAGTATTGTGTCCTCCATGTGTTTGGAAGGCACTATTCTGGCTCCATAAAGAACTACATACAACAAATTGTTTGCTACTATACGTAGGATATCAAATATAGGACACATAGACTATCTTTGTATACACCAGGGGTTCCCAACTTACAGCCTGTGGACCTAATCTGGCCAATGGAGATCATTAATATGGCCCATGGTGGCCACACGGGCACCTCCAGAACCACCCACTACCACCGGAAGTCTTGATATGTCACTTATAGCAGTGATGGCATCAGCAATTGCCCTGTTTTGTGCACAGGCTCCACTGTTTCCCAGGGAAGCGGGAGGCTTTTCAGAGCATTTCCGCTCCATTTTGGATTTATTTATTATTTTTGCTGCTTCTTCATTGCATTTCAGCACCTAAACCATGTCTGTTGGGGACTTCTGGTGCCAGGCGGAGCTTACATCATGCCTGGGTTCTCCAGGGCGGAACCAGGAAGTTCCATACAGTGGTTTGGCTGCCAAAACACAGCAGAGACTTGATTACTGTAATGCGCTCTACATGGGGCTGCCCTTGGTGACCATTCGGAGGCTGCAGCTGGTCCAGAATGCGGCTGCTCGGGTAGTGATGGGGTGCGGGCGTTATGCTCGTGCCTCACCACTGCTTCGGGAGCTGCACTGGTTGCCAGTATGTCTCCGGGTGCAATTCAAGGTGCTGGTTATTACCTTTAAAGCCCTACATGGTAGTGGGCCAGGATACTTAAGAGACCGCATCGTCCCAAGGACATCTGTCCGTCCCACCAGGGCGGATCGGAGAGGCTCTCTTATCATTCCATCGGCTAGAGAGGCGCATCTCTCTAGCACCAGAAAGAGGGCCTTCTCCGTGGCCGCCCCGGCCCTTTGGAACCTCCTGCCAACTGAGTTACGTCTACAGACAGAGCTCCTGTCCTTTCGGAAGGGCCTAAAAACCTGGCTGGCAGGGCAGGTGTGGGGCTCCAGGAATTTGGGGTCCCATGTTGGGTGGCTGATATGATGGGACAGCCACTGGCGTAGCGTGGGGGGGCGGGGGGGGCGGATGCCCCGGGCAGCGGCTTTCAGGGGGCGGCAAAATGTCCCCTCCCCACCCTTTTGCTGGCGAGCGCCCCGCGTGCGCTTCGCCGCTTGCAGGCGAGGAGGAGAAAAAGGTTTTTTTTTTTTTTTAGGCGGACAATTCAAGCCAGGAGGGGGCCCGGCTAGCCGTCGGGGGCTCTCCTGGAGGGCGGCCCGCGTGCGCGCGCGCGCGCTGCTCGCCTCCGCCCGCCCAGCCACCCACCCAACTTGCCGTGAGACGGGGCGCTCGTCTGGGGTGGGTGGCGCCGTGGCGGGGAGCCCCTGGCGGCTGGCTGGGCAGGAGGAGGTGGGCAGCGCGCGCACGCACGCGGGCCGCCCTCCAGGAGAGCCTCCGACGGCCAGCCGGGCGGGGCGGGTCCCTCCTTGAATTGTCTGCCTTTAAAAAAACCCCTTTTTCTCCTCCTCGCCTGCAAGCGGCGAAGCGCACGCAGGACGCTCGCCAGCAAAAGGGTGGGGAGGGGACATTATTTGCCGCCCCCTGAAAGCCGCTGCGGCAAGCCTCTCCAAAGCGCATGCAGGCTTTGGCGGAGAAGCGAGAAATCTTGGGGGTCCGTCGTTCCCCTACCCACACACCCACACACACCCCCAAGAAAAAAACATCCCTCGGAAGCTGCCGGTTGGTGCCGAGCCGAAGGTAGTGTGGCCCAGTGGTCTAAGGCTGCCTCTTTCGGGGACGCGGGTTCGAAGCCCACCGCTGCCAGCGGAGAGGAGTTGCCCAGTCCGCCCCGTTTTCCCTTTCTCGCTGCGGCCGAGATGGCCGCTTCCCAAGCCCGGCTCTTGCCTCCGCCGCGCCGACCCAAATAGCCTTGTGCTTTCCCGGGCTGGCACATCTTCCCATGTGGCGTCGGTGGTAGAGTGGCGAGCACAGCAGGGGTTCAATTCCAGGCCAACGCCGGGACTCTCTTTAATGTTATTTACCCGGAACGTTTACAGCCTGCCGTGGCTCAAGTGGTTAAGATACTGAACTTGAAGACTGGAAGCTCAGCAGTTCGGGACCCGAATACTGCACACGGAGTGAGCTCCCGCCTCTGTCCCAGCTTCTGCCAACCTAGCAGTTCGAAAGCAAAGAAATTGCAAGTAGATCAATAGGGACCACTTCGGTCATGCGCTGCCAGCGGCAGGAGGCGCGCGGAGAGCCCCCGACGGCCAGCTGGGCGAGCGATCTGCCGGAGGTGCGCTCGTCGGGGGTGGGGGTGGCGGACGGCCCCTGGCGGACGGAGGTGTGTGTGGCGCGCGCGCAATCGCGCGCACGCCGCTAGTCAGCAGGGGGGCGCCTTCTGCCTTGGGAGGGGGGGAGGGGTGGCGGCAGCGGCGAGCTGGGGGGGGCGGCGAGTTTACTTTTCGCCCCAGGCGGCTGAAGACTGCGCGACGCCACTGGGGACAGCCACCCCTCCCTCACTCTTTTAAACTTTTAAAATCTTTTTAAACCTTTTAACCTTTTTAAATCTTTTAGATTTTTGGAAATTCAGCGTTTAATTCTTTTTTAATTGACTTTTAAGTAATTTATGAACCTTAAGGTTTTAATTTATGAATTTCTGTAAGCCGCCTAGAGTCAGGTTCGCCTGATTGGGGCGGGATAAAAAAATTAAAAAAAAAGAGAGAGAAGCACAGGGGAAATCCCAAAACAAATATTCCAAAAAGCCTCCCGCCGCCCTGGAAAGCACCTTAGGTTGTTCAAGAAGCTGCAAAAATTGTGCAATTGGCACTGACGCTGATGATGCTGACGACAAAAACATAAGCAGTGGGCACAGCCATGCCTCTGGACCCGGAAAACATTGGGAACCCCTGATATAAACATCCAATAACTCGGTCCAAATTAAAAAGTTTATTTACTGTACTTCACAAATACTGTATGCTCAAGGAAAGTAATCCTTGCTGTACCACAGCAATGGTCAACGAGTGATCCTTTAGATGTTGTTTGAGTTGGATTATAGCTTACAATATTTCTCACCACAGTTCTGTTGGCAAAATCAGATGCAAGTTGTGATTCAACAACATTAGGAAGGCTCCATCTTGCCCATCCTGCCTTACAAACTTCTTATAAAGCTAATAACGGAGATTAGAGTTAAAATGCCAACAAACAATAAGGGAGCTCTCTTTATCTGAGCTTTCTGTCTGCATCAATGGTTCTCAACGTGGGGTCCAGGCCCCACAGGGAGACTTCAATTCCCAGAAGCCTAAGTTAGAACATTGGCTGATCACTGCTTTGGGGAATTGATTAGGCTTCTGGGTATTGAAGTCCAAAAACCAAAGGTTAGGAAACACTGGTCTGCATCTTTAGATACTACCAGAAGGGTTCTTTCTATTGGATTTTTGTCACATGCTCTCTGGAAGACAATCTGCATATATCCACTATGCAATTACAGTACAGGTATAACAGTTTTGTACCAATTTAACTGCCACAACTCCATAACATAGAATCTTGAATGTACATTACAGTATTTATTTGTAGAGCACATGCATTTTGAAATTCAAATTAAAATATACTGTAACAGTAACAAATTATAAGCTGTCTATATTTTTAATATAATTTTTAAATGTTGGAATTCTTCTCTTTCCCTTTCATTCTGCATCTTTTAACTTCTCTACGTTGTTTTTAAACTCAGTCTGATTTTCAGGTTTATAGGTGCATTATACTCCTGAATCATTGGTTTGGAAGTACAGTACTTAAATCAGGAGTTTTATTTGTTTATTTATTTAGATTTATATTGCCACCCACTTGCCATGGCGACTCAATTCTCAACTTTTTTAAGCTGGGAGCTGGGTCACGCTCCCTCAGACAGCTTCAGGGGCCAGACAGCCATTTTGCCTTTCCTCCACCACATGGCACTTCTAGGTGTGGTGGAAGCAGTGGGGGAGGCCACATGAAATGGTGCCACAGGCCGCATCCAGCCCACAGGCCTCAGGTTGAGAATCCCCAACTTAAATGAATGTACTTGTATTTCAAAGCAATGGACTCATTATGTACAGTGATACCTTGAGTTACAAATTTAATGCATTCCAAGGCATTTTTCATGTTATGAAAAATTTGATACTCGGATTTCCCATAGGAATGCACTGAAAACCAAAATTCATAACTTGAAACATGGTTTCCCATAGGAATGCATTGAAAACCAATTAATCTGTCCTGGAAAAATTCATAACTTGAGCCATTATTTCCAATTGATTTTCATTTGTATTGTGAAAATTTTGTAACCCGAACTATTTGTAACTCAAGGTACCACTGTATACTTGATGAGAATCAATCCCATTAAACCAAATGCACATAACTGATTGGTACATATGCATATGTTAAAGTTTTGTTTGAGTAAGAGTAAATGTATATTTTAATGAAATAATGTAATTATCTAATTCATGCATTTTTCCCCAGGCAGAAACTCCCTTACCCAATGTAATGGAGACAGCTTTCTATTTTGAACAAATTGGAATTGGTATGAGCTTGGAAGAGTATTACCACATATTCCTTGCCCTCAAACAATTGATCTCCACCCATCCAATCCAGACCTGTCGTTTTTGGGGCAAAATTCTAGGTATACAAGCAAACTATATTGTAGCTGAAGTGGAGTTCCGTGAGGGTGAAGAGGAGGAAGAAGCGGAGGAGGAAGAAATGATTGAAGAGGGGCTAAAAGAAGGGAGTGAATTCCGAGATGAAGAAGAAGATGAAGACGAGGAAAAAGATGAGCCACCAAAGCCCAACTATAAGCCACCACCAGTAATACCAAAAGAAGATAATCGGACTGGTGCCAATAAATTTACTTACTTTGTTTGCAACGAAGCTGGTAAACCCTGGGTCAGATTACCCCAAGTGACCCCTGCACAGATAGTTAATGCCAGGAAAATCAAGAAGTTCTTCACCGGGAGGCTAGATGCCCCCATTGTCAGTTACCCACCTTTCCCAGGCAACGAATCCAATTACCTCCGGGCACAGATTGCTCGCATATCCGCAGCAACCCAGATCAGTCCACTTGGGTTTTATCAGTTTGGAGAAGAAGAAGGAGATGAAGAGGAGGAAGGAGCTGGGAGAGACTCATATGAAGAAAATCCTGATTTTGAACCTATTTCTGTAATAGAAATGGTGGAAACCCTTGCCAACTGGGTTCATCATGTACAGAATATTTTAATGCAGGTACAGTATGTTTAATAGATGTTGGTCTCGGATGGTACCAAGACTGTGTGAGAATGAAAACAGTGCTGCATATACCACTTCTTCCTTGCCCAAATACAGGAGCATTATTTACCATTTTCAGCCATAATTGGTTCACACACACACCCCGGTTGCTCCATTGAAAATATCTTCTTTAAAATGTCTATGTTCAAAAGCAACAGTCAATAATTGAATGTTTTATTACTTTGAGGTCCTTTATAATGGCAGTAACATTCTGTGAGCAGTAGACATGAAATGCCACAGGATGGATTTGATTTAAATCAAATCAATTTAAATCACAATTTTAATCACTAATAAGCATGATTTGCCACATAAAGACTCATAAATGTTCAAAAGGTTTCACTTTCAATTTTAGTGCTTGCCCCTTTCTTCACACTTAGCTTCTGGTGCACATCTATTTCATTTCCAACAATCTTCTAGTACTGTAATTGAATATTTTTAAACTTAGCACTTAAGAAGTAAGGTGTTGATTCTTTGTGTACAGGTTTGTATATTTATGTTGTAACTGTTTTGAATAAGAAGCATGTAATATCTGCAGATACAAGGACATTGTTTTGAGAATTGTAAAACCAAGCTTCTTTGATAATATTTTCTAGATAGAAAAAATGCCCAATAATCTTAACAGAAACTTCTGGAAGAGTATGACATTGTTAATTCTTCTTCTCCTTCTCTTTCTTCATCTTTCATGTCTAGGCCAGATGTGAAACTGCCAAAATGAAGGCACCTTTTGGTGAGTTGATTCTGCAGTTCCTTTTGTCTGACCTAGTGTGAGAAAGCAGGATTTTATATACTGTATATAATTTCTATACAGTTAACCCAAAATGGCCACATTAAAACCATCATAGAGGATAAGTGGAGATTGTATGTATTTAAGAGACTGTTTGCATGAACAATTATCCCAAGATAACCTTTCAATTTACTGCAAGTGGTGATATGCTTGAATATTATTATTTTTTTACTGTGGACACAAAACTCACTTCCTCAGGTGTAGAAGATACAGAACTTTTCCATCTGAAGTCAACTGTATATCCAGGAAATATTATGCTATAATAAAAATACTACTCTCATTCTTGCATAATAATCTTAGATTAGAATACATTATTATTATTATTATTATTATTATTATTATTATTATTATTATTATTATTATTATTATTATTATTATTATTATTATTATTATTATTATTATTATTATTAAATTCAAATTTATATGTCGCTCTCCTTGCTGAAGCAACCCAGAGTGGCTAACAATGTTACAAAAAACATAATATATATACAATATAACACATATAATACAATCAATGTGGTTAATAAATCCTTCATAAAAATAATAAAAATATAAATGCTGTACAGTACAATCAAAGAAATACAAAAACAGTCAAGGATATACAGTACAAAGCAACAGGGAAAATCCTCATCCCTTATACATATTTCAATTAGTAACAATATACATTTATCCGGAGAAGTGGCTGACCATGGTAAAGCTATGGTGGTACTAGCAGAGCTGGCGTCCTTAGTCAGCTGGCCCATCCGGCCAGTTGGTCCTCATTCTCCCCGCCCGGCCGGCAGGGGAGAGCGTATCTACACTAGCATTTCTGCTGGGGAAGTCAACGGCTTGAGCCGTCTAACTAGGTACTGTTTCCCATCTCTGTCAATGATGTTAAGTCGGGACTAAACCTTACCAAAGACGCCACATGTCATGGTCCACCTAACTAACAGGTGATGTGATGATATATAAATGGCTAAAAACCGCATGCAGATGGACTTGATTTCTCAGGTCTGTTTGCATGTGTACAATGTTGTTGCCTACCAATACACAGACTCTTCCCCGAAATAATGACTCCAAGGTATCCAAGGTAATTCAAAGGAACCTCCTCTTCACCTGCTTCAACCAAGCCAGCAGAACTTTGGAAGTGGTGTGGTGTTGACTCTTTTTCTTCCTACACACACATTTAGAAGCTCTTCAAAATTTCTGTTGGGTCTAAATGACTTATTTCCTTTGTTCTTTCCTTTTTTAAAAAATAAATCCCCAAACAAATGTGGCTTCATCTTGGCAAAAGAAAATTGCCTGAACAAGTAACTGAATTCCCACCAATCTTCCTTAGTAACCCTTGATTCTTTGGGTCCAGGGACGCTGTACCTGGGTTAATCCAGCTCAGAAATCAGAGGAGGAGGAGGAAGAGGATGAGGAAGAAGAGAGAGTAGATGAACAAGAAGAAACTCAAGAAGTTGGACCCCCACTTCTCACACCATTGTCTGAAGATGCAGGTACTAGAGCAGAGATGACACATTGTGGGGAAATGTTCCAAATAGTTGGGATACAAATGTAATAAATAAAATAATCATAGTTTAACATCCCCCCTCCCACCCAGTGGTGGGCTGCCAAAAATTTTACGACCACACTGTTGGCGGGGCTGACATCATGGGTGGAGCCAACGTCATGACGTAGTGAGCAGAGCCAATGTCATGACATCATGGGCGGAGTCAAAGAAAAATAATAAAGAATCAGTATACAGAAAATAAAATAAAAACACACTACATAAAATACCCCCACCCCACCCGGAACACAAAGAAAACAAGCCCTAGCAAAGTTCCTTACTTTTGCCGGGGTCGGGGACTCAGGGAGCAGCAGCAGGTAGGTGGCGGTGGCACGGCCTAGCCTGGCGGTGAAGGAAAGGCTGCTGCCACCGCTGCTGCTCCAAGGATGGCACTGCGCCCTTTCCAGGCAGCCGAAAATGGCTGCTTGGAAGTACGCAGGCATCAAATTACCATTTGACACATGCACACTATTTTTTAGTGCACATGCGTCAAATGGTGTTTTGATGCATGCGCTCTTCTGAGCAGCCATTTTGGGCTGCCTGGAAAAGGAATCTAGAGGGTGGCCAGAGAGGCGACCTAAGCGGTTGCCCAGGGGTTTACTCCCCCCCCCCCGGAGAACCCCTCCTGATTTCGCTACCAGTTCAGACGAACCGGTCTGAACCGGTAGCAGCCCACCACTGCTCCCACCCCTGACAGAAATGGTTCAGCTTAGGGTTTCATTCTGTGGTTTGCCTATTGAAGTCATTAAGTCTACACCAGGGGTGCCCAAACTTTTTTGGCTGCAGGCCGGTCAAATGGTTCAGAGGTTCCCAAACTATAACCCAGGGCCAGATCCGGCCCCTGATGCCAATTCATTTGGCCTACAAAGCTCTCATCATTCCTGGGAGCAGAAATAAAACGTGCCCATATGCGCCCATTTTACTTCCACTCCTGTTAGTGGCAAGGGCTTTGTGGGCAAGATGAATTGGCATTGGGGCCAGATTCGGGCCCTGAGCCATAGTTTGGGCACCCCTGGTCTACACTATGTACTCTGAATAACAGAGATGAATTTTTTGGAATAGTAGCTGTGTTAGTCTGTGTTTCAGGCATATTGGAGAATAAACAAAACAAAAGCAAAAAGGCTGTAGCACTTTAAAGACTAATATAACAGTTAATCTTTAAAGTGCTACAGCATTTTTGTTTTGTTTATTCTCTTATATGCCTGAATAGCAGAGAGAAATTCATGGCTACTCCTTTTCTAGTTGTATGTTTTTGCCCACCTTTCTTTTTATCTCTTCTTGCTTGCACTTAAAAAAAAAAGAATTACGGTTACCAGCTCTTACCCAAGTTTTCCCCATGCCAAATGCTGCTCCTACACTATGGCTTAATGTAGCGTTGCTCAATGCAGGAATTTTAGTTCAAGCTGCAGGTTAAATCACACAGCTTTAAAAAGTGGTTGAATTCACTAGTTTTAAGAAAAAGTAGGTGGAAGGTACCTCAACTGGAAAGTGCTTCTGATCCAACTGCCTCCTATCTTTGGCTTCTATTTGACTCTGAAGAAAAAATGATCACCTTTGCAGGGCAGATAATACCGTAGCAGAGAGTAAGAGTATTTTTTCCTAGCAGCAAACTCTTACAAGATCACAAGCATATTTATGTTGGGGTCCTGTTGTCCTTGGTCATTAAGAATAAATCGGTTTTAAAATTAGTTTGGTTGGTCATCAACTAATAGCACTGCACAGGCAAGCAATCTTGTTTTTAAATCAGATATTTTTCAGTAGAACATTTTTTCTCTCTAGACATTCAGAACATCCCTCCTTGGTCATCTGAGCCATCAACATACTTAATTCCTCAATACGCCCTTGCAGTTCTCTTTGCCAACTTATGGCCTGGCGCATATTCATTTGCCTCTGGAAGGTATGTAATGTAGCTCATCTATATTTTTGTTAGAATTGTTTTACGGGATATGCTCTCAGAGTACATCAGTGGTGCCCAAACTAAGGCCCGGGGGCCGGGTGCAGCCCCTGATGCCAATTCATCCGGCCCACGAAGCCCTCATCGCTCCTGGAAGTGGAAGTAAAACGTGCCTGTACAGGCACGTTTTACTTCTGCTTCCAGCAGCAACGAGGGCTTTATGGGCCGGATGAATTGGCATCAGGAGCCGCACCCGGCCCCCAGGCCTTAGTGACCAGCTCCCTGAACCACATGATCGGCCCATGGCCCAAAAAGTTTGGACACCCCTAGAATACATGCATGTATCTTACATGTTTGAGAGACACTCATAAGGGGGCTTTGAGCCATGGCAACAGTACAATTTGACAAAGATTAGGCTGAGTGTATCACACTCACACATAGCTATGTACAAGGGGGAATTCTTGAATGCACACACAAATAAGATAAGTTTGGCATAACAACTGAGTTGTAAAAGGGATAGCTGGCAGACTCAAGGACTTTAGTGCACTTGGGTGGTACATGTATTGTGTTATAAAAAGTTGTAATACCATGATGAAGAGAATAATTGGAACATCCTGGGGTAGGAGGGGACTATATACAGATTGCTACTTAAAATATAGATTCAGGGGTTCTTTTATTATAATTGCTCATATAAATGTGGGCAATTGCAGTCCTTCAGATTTTTTAATTTTTGCCTACAGCTCCAATTGGCATTAGCAGGGATAACAAATAGCAAAGGAGAAAGAATTGCAGTCCAAAAATATCTGAAGGGCCACAGTTGCTTACTTCTGGTGTAAACAGGTTCTTTAACTATCTTTCAGTTCTTTCTTATTTTCTCCCCCCCCCCCGCTCCATATTTTGAAGTAACCAGCTCTTCTTGTTCTTCAAGTGCCATATCTGATTCAAAATATTGATGATTCTCTTGGTGATCAGCCATGAAAATTGTCCTCAGAGCAATATAATGCAGTGGCCTTCCATTTGCCTTCTGCATCACAGTGTGACACCCATACCACTGATCCAGTTCCAGGAGTCACCCTCTGGTCCTGAACCATTTTGGCACATATAGTCCTCATCGGCCCCAGGCCAGTATTGATTAAACTGCTGCCCTCCATCAAGATGGATTCAAGTGGGATTTAATCCACTTGGGGACCATCACCCTTCCCTGTGGACTTTGGCATTAATCCTCAGGGTTGTGAGGTTAGTTTTCCACCAACTGAGGAGATCAGCAGCATGGTTTACTCTATTACAGGCATTCTCAACCTATAGCCTGCAGGCCAGACCCAGGCCCGGAAACCATTTCATCAGGCCTGCGACACTCTCATCAAACCAGGAAGTGGAAAACACTGCATGCTGTACATGCACAGAATGCAGCTAATGCATTCTGTGCATGCACGGCACACATTTTACGTCTGCCTCCGGGTAGGCAGAACCACATGACCAGCCCGATCAGCTGCCCAGGAGGCATGGTCAGGCCCGTGACCTGAAAACCTTGAGAAAGCCTGCATGAATACCATAGCAGAATAACCTGGCCAGATTCATATATGTAAAGTCATTCTGCTTTATAAATATGGAAAAGACTAAAAGCAGAAAGGGAAAGGCATGTTTTGGTACTTTGCCTGAGTCTCTGTGAGCTGGACCAAATTTCCTCATTCATGCTATCATCCTGTGCATACCAAACATGGGTTATAACCCTTTGAATTCAAGTCTGTCCATGTTCTCTTTCTCTTTCCACCCACAATTAGCTATAACAGTGATGGCGAACCTTTTAGCGAGTGCCCAAACTGCAGCCCAAGACCCAGTTATTTATCTCAAAGTACCAACACAGCAACAGGGGAGGGAGGAAACTCTCCCATTGGGTTGCTGGACAGAGCAAATTCTGTGCTGGGGCAGGGAGTAAGTGCTCCCTTTGGGCTGCTGGGCAAAGGGACAGGGCAAACTCCGTGCTGAGGTAACTGCATGGGGTGCCCACAAAGCAGGCTCCGAGTGCCACCTCCGGCATGCGTGCCATAGGTTCGCCATCACTGAGCTATAACATGTTCATCAAAATACTGCTAAGAAAGTTCCTGCCATCTACTTCTGTAGCTGAAGCAGAAATGGCCCCAGTGAAACGGGACTCACCAGTGAATACTTATATAGAGATCCAACCAATGAAAAACATCACAACAGTGTAACACAGCCTAAGAAGTGTTATTTGCTTATGGAAAATAGAACATCTTTATCAAAATCCTGCTTGTTTTTTCTGCCCATGCAACAGCTGATTGCCTATTTGGTTAATCTTGTTAAGTTATTTTGCATAAGAGGGCATTCACTACCCTCTTGTGCAATTGCAAAGCCTCTTTTTAATGAAGTGGTCACTGGCTTGTATAACAGCAAACCTAAATTTCTGGAGCTGTCACAGAACATCTGTCCAGAAAGCATTGGATTCTACCCAGTTGTTTCATAATGTAGAGTACTTCAAATGTAATAAACCAGAGAAATCAGTATCTTCTCCGTCATGTACAGAACCAACAACAACAGGAATCTTTTTTTCCTTTCAGTTAAAGATATATTTCCTTTTTCTCTAGGCGATTTGATAATATCTACATTGGCTGGGGCCACAAATACAGTCCAGAGAATTACAACCCTCCATTGCCACCTCCAGTGCAGACGGAGTACCCAAGCGGACCAGAGATCTTAGAAACAACCGATCCAACTGTAGAGGAAGAACTTGCACTCAAGGCTGCACAAGAGGAAGCATTGGCAGCTGAAGAAATGGAAGAGGAGGAAGAGGAAGATGAAGATGAAGAGGATGATTAGACTCCACAAAGCAAACTTAACCATAGTATTTTCTCCTAAATCTTTATATAGATATTTTACAAATATATTAGAAAAAGCATAGTGTTAAACATGAGGGATTACTGTATTGTGCTTGTTCTAGAAGACTTTCTAATATACTTTTGTTTTGTTTTGTTCCAAATTGATGTTTTCATTATTATTTCATTATTTGCTATTAAATAAAAAATAACATGATCAAGTCTTTAGTCCGAGCATACAGAATGATTGCCAATGGACATCTGCTGTAATTTACACACCGGGTCTGTTTGGGGCAGAACTACCCCATTCAGAAATAAAGATGGTAGCGCCCGAGATAACACAGGACCCACAGCCACTCAGTCTTGCCAGGATTCAGTTGAAGCCCGTTGTCCCCCATCCAGACCCTGACAGCCTCCAGGCACCTGGAAAGGACTTCCACTGCATCACTAGGGTTCCCACGGGCCGAGATATATAACTGGATATCATCTGCATATTGATGATACCTCTCCCCGTGGGAGCGAATGATCTTACCCAGTGGTTTCATGTAGATGTTGAATAGGAGAGGCGAGAGTACCGAGCCCTGTGGCACCCCATAACATAGGGGCCTTGGGCTGGACACCTCGTCCTCCACCTGGGTCCGGCCCCTCAGAAATGAGGAAAACCAGGACAACACAGTACCCTGGATCCCCAATCCTCGGAGCCTTTCCAGAAGGATACCGTGGTCGACAGTATCGAACGCTGCTGAGAGGTCAAGAAGAGCCAGGACAGATGGATGACCTCTGTCCCGTTCTCACTAGAGATCATCCACTAGCGCAACCAATGCAGTTTCCATACCATATCCAGGCCTGAATCCTGACTGAAAAGGATTGCTATTACGCGCAAAGTGGCGGGTTTTTGTGCACAGGCTAGTAGGATACGTCGGCTGCTGACTAGGAAGTCTAGTGTGGCTCTATAGTTTACTGAGATTGCTCCCGCACTGAGCAGCTGACCTACACTACTTATTATGTTATCTCTTCACCCTTATCATTATCGGTCTGGCCATAAATTACTGAGTTTTAGTAAACTACAACTCTATTAGAGAGTATTTTATATCCTTGTAATGAGGCTATCCCTCTTTTTCTTGTAAATATTAGTATTGCATTTTATTTTCATGACACTAGGTTTTAGTAATTATTGAGGGATTTTAGTAATATTGTTTTTAGATAGGCACCTGCTGTTTTATGTCGATTCCCAGTAGGTTTTTAGTATTATAGTACCATAGTTTCCTTTTATTACCCGTGTCCAGACTAGTTAGGATGTGGTATTATGTTTTTGTGTGTTATGCTGGTCATGGACTGTAAACAACTTGAACTTGAACTTGAACTTGGGTCCAGATAATCCGCTTCATCCAGGACTCCCTGTAGCTGCCATGCCACTGCCTTCTCCAAAACCTTGCCCAAAAAAGGCAGGTTGGACACAGGTCAGTAATTAGTAAGCACCACAGGGTCGAGTGATGGGTTTTTCAGGAGGGGGCGCACCAAAGCATGCTTTAAATTCACTGGGAAAACCCACTCCCGTAGCGATGAGTTTATGATGGCTTCAACCCAGGGATGGCCTGTCACCACCCTGGAAGTTTTAATCAACCAGGCGGGGCATGGATCTAATGCACAGGCAATGGCACGAACAGATCCAAAGACCCTGTCCACTTCCCCAGGGACGACTGGATCAAACTGATCCCAGATAATGTGGCCAGAGTGCACTCCAGACAAACCCAGCTCTACATTATTCACACCGGGATTAAACTTTGAGCAAATTTGAGCGATTTTCTCCATCAGATAATCAGCAAAAGCCTCAGCAGATCCCTGCCAGCTGGGGCCCGCCCCTCCTCTACCAAGGAGGGATCTAGTAACCCGAAACAGGGTCTCTGGGTGATTATCCATGGAGGCAATAAGGGTGGTGAAATATTGGCGTTTCACCACCTCTATCGCCACAAGGTAGACTTTAATAGTAGCTAGCTCTAACTAGTGTTCGGTCAGATTCACTCTGGGTCTTCACCCAGCGGCGCTCTCAGCATCTCTTTGCCCGTTTAAGCTCCCTCAGTTCTTCTGTGAACCATGGGGAGGATCGTTGCACACAGGCACGGAGAGGCCGTAGTGGTGCGATAACATCCAAGGCCACCATCAACCTCTCATTAAAGAGGCCAACAAGAGTCTCAGAAGAATCGCATAGCTGGTCCAGAGGAAAGCACCCCAGTTTCTTCTGGAATCCCACTGGATCCAATAGTTGCCCATTTAACTGGCCCTACCTCCCTGCAGTGATGCCTCGCCCCTAGGAAGTCAAAAGTCACGAGATAGTGATCTGACCATGGCACAGGAGTAATGTCTAATTTCTGTAGCTTCAGATCACTTTGCCACCGCTCCGACAAGAAAGTTAAATCCGGGTGGTGTGGCCACTGCTCCTGGTTGAACCCTGAATTACCTGAGTCAGGCCCATAGCTGCCATGGAAGCCATGAACTCCTGTGCTACCCCAGAGTCAGCCCCCAATGAAGGCAAATTGAAGTCCCCCAGGACCATCAGTCCTGGGAGCTCCAACGCCACCATGGCAACAGCCTCAAAGAGCTCAGGTAGAGAATCTGCTACTCTGCAGGGAGGCAGGTAGAAGAACAAGATTCCCTGCTGACCCTTAGGGCCCAAACACAGAAGCAGAGCCTCACAACCCGGGACTTGCAGAGCCATGGCTCTGGCGACTCCCAGTGACTCCCTGGCTATAATGGCGATGCCACTACCCCTCCCCTTCTCCCTAGGCTGGTGCCAGATACCGAACCCGGCTGGACATAATTCAGATAGAGGTAAGCCATCCTCTGGTCTCAGCCAGGTTTCGGTGATGCATGCCAGGTCAGCCTGCTCCCCCAAAATAGAGTCAGCAAACAGGGGGGGGGGCTTATTGCAGACTGACCTGGCATTCAGCAGCAGCAGCCTAAGGGAGGGGTCATTCTGGACTGGCTGCACAGGAACCAGAGGTGTAGCCGAGGGGCCGGAACAGGAGACAAATATTACACATCTGTCCTGTGTTCCCTGAGTGCGGCCCACCCCACGGCTCCCACCATACTGCCCCATGCCCATCACAACACCAATATGGACCCCAGGAACCCCCCTCCCCCGACAGTTCCAAACAGAGCGCTGCCTCTATTCCCTTGCTGGCAGAGTCTTCTGCCCTCCCCAATCTGCCCTCCCCACTGACTGTCCATCATTTGGGCCTCTGCCGCCGGCTCTCTTGTGACTGGGGTCAGTTCTGCAGCCCTTGGCCCAATGTCGACACTGGTCACTGCCAGGTGACTGGGTCCAGATCCGTGACTCATAGCCCATGTCCTGCTCCTAACACCTGGGGAGCTCTGCCACCATCCTCCTGCACTGAAACCGGCTCTGCAGCCGCAGTGCAATGTCCTTCTGTATAGTCAGTCCCTTAAAGTCTGAGAGTCTTGCAAGGTGTTAGGATCTAGATCTGTAGTACGAGTAGGCGAGACACTTGATCCCTCAGCCAGGACTCTCCTAGGGTCCGATTCTGCATGGAGCTGAGGGATATGACAGCTGCCCTGGTTGATGAGAGGCTTTGATGAAGGGCCTGGGACTGAACATAAGTTGTGAGCTTGGATAGGACCCCCAAATGCTGTAACAGACAGATCAGAACAAGCTCCTTCTAAACCCCCCTCAGTAGGTAATGAAGGGGGGGGGGAGCCACTGAAGTCTTACTCAAGCTGTCCATTAGCATTAGGGGCCTCAACAATGTCTCTTTAGAAACAGTCTCTGGGGAAGTGTGGCTAGCTAGGAGAGTGTTTTTGTAGAGAATGTTCTGGATTAACATCTGTTGGTAAACTGTCGTAGCTTTTCTGTTTCTTGTGGCAGAGGGAGGGCAACAATGGAGCACAGATGGTACTGATGAAGACCCGAGTTGGGCAGATTCCCTTCGCCTCTAAATAGAGTCTCTGGTTCAGCATCAGCGATGGGAATCTATGGCTGGCAAAGGACAGCAAGACTCTCTGGGAGAGGGTGGAGTCATTCAATGAGTCTACTGCCTTCAGGTCCACTAACTCTGGGTAAACTCCAAACAGTGCTCCTAGATGTTTCCTGACATTGGCCCTCCTTCTCCAGCATGGGGCTGTGCCTCCATAACCAGAGATAGAAAGGCAAATTTTATGGGGTTGCCACACCAGTTCACAGGTGTCTCCCCTTAGATAGGGTTTTAAGCCGAGAGGTGGCTGAGTCCATTGAGCCTGAGCTGGAATCTGGCACTGATTCTTATGCAACTCAGCCACCATCACGTGCAAATCCTCCAGTCTGGCCTGCAAATGCCTTAAATCTTCAAAGATGAAATTCACTGTTTTGGCTGTTAACATAAGTAAGTCTTGGTTAACACCTTCATTAATGTTACCAGCCTCTTTGCCATCCTTCATCCAAGGGAAATCCATCTTGGACAGAATAAAAAGGAGTCACCGCCAATAAAGAATGTAACCCACAACAATCCTCTGAGTAAGGCTCCCACAGCTTCCAGACTTGGTAAACTTGTAAACTTCCAGAGCACTAACTCTCAAGGCCAACACCCCAAGCCAAGGCCAGCAGCAACAGGTGAGAGTAATTAAAACCACTGTAGGACAAAAACTAAAAACAGGCCATAAGCTGATAAAACTCTAAAACTTCAAAACATCTAAAACTACGCCTCTAAAAACATCTAAAACCACTCATTTGTCTAAAATCATTATTGTATAAAAAACCTAAAACTGCTAAGCAGAGAGATGAGCAGGGGAAAACTAATCAAAATATTTGCAATGTCCTGCTTTCAAACCGCTAGAGCCTCTGTTGTTCACAACTTCATGGAAAAAATCCTGCAAAATTCAGGCTCACGTTCTTGAATTCTTGAATTCTCTCTTCCCCTGCTTCTGGGCTCGGTTCAAAAGGCTCTCTATGACAATGCTGTTTCTGCATTTCCCAAGACACAATGGACAGGATAGGGTTGCAAGGATAAAACTTTTCTTCCCTACTAGATGCAGGAGCCCCGACTTGCCTCCATGCTGGTTCCTCTCCCAGCTGTGATTAAAAGGGAGACAGCAGAAATCAAATACGTCCATCTGTTAGGCACCCATCGCAGGGGATTGAATATTAGCGAAGGGTTTCTGGGACATTGTCAAATTTGATACACAGATTGCTATATGCCGCATATAATTATAATTATAATAATATTATATGCAGCATATAATATGCTGTTAGATATTTTATATATTATATTACAACCTTCCTGCCAATTCTCTTTAGCAAAACAGGAAATAACCAGGTGCAGTGTTTTTGTTTGCAGGTCAAAGTTTGATCAGAGACCAGAATGGGCTCAGACCCTTTGAGATTGAAAGGGAGACATTTAGAGCTAATCTGGATAATCTATTGTTGCTGGTGGCTGTGCGAAGCTGTAGTGCTTGCTTGTCTGCCATTTTGCTTGATCACACCCTTCTCCCTTTGACCTCTGAATTTGGTACATAAAAACCTTGCTTATAAGTTTCACTCCTTGTCTGAAGAAGTGGACTTGATCCACGAAAGCTTACAATAAAACTATAGCAGATAGTCTTTAAAGTGCTACAGTGTTTTTAATTTTATTTTGTTTATTTTGTTCTGTTTTCTGATATACAATTGGCATTGAATCCCTATAGCATCAGTTCTCAACTTATTGCCCGGGGGCCGGATGCGGCCCATGACACTATTTTATGTCGTCGTCGTCGTCGTCGTCCCCCCCCCCCCCCAATGCCTCAGCCACACCCAGAAGTGCCATGTGTGGCAGGCATGGCAAAATGGCAGTCTGGCCCTCAAAGCTGTCTGAGGGAGCATGATCAGCCCTCGGCTTGAAAAGGTTGAGAATCCCTGCTCTATAGAGACTACTGTACAGTACGGTATCTATATTTTCTATAACTGAGTCGATAGAAAATCAGAGTTATCACTCTACTTTTTTTAAGTCTATCGCGATGAGCGGTCTCTACTATAGAGGTATCACTCTAACACTTTTTAAGTCTATCCCCAAGCGAGATCTAAAGCCTTTTTAAAAGTCACTTTGAATCAAATCCCTTCCCGGATTGGACGGTTGTCGGTCCATGCCAGCCAATCAACGGGCAGCCCTCCGTTTGTCCGGCATTTTAGCAGAGAACACAGAGAAAGACCCGCCTCTTAACCCGCTCATTAAAAAGAGCCTCTTCTAAAAGACTAAGGCAGGGGGGGTACAAACCCGGTTTGTTCGGTACCTTTCACACGGCTGGTGGAAAAGGAGAAGCAGGTTGGCGTCATGACATCAAAAGTGTAATACTGTACGCAGGATTGATGAGACACTCTCCTTCTTGGGCCCCTTTCGTTGTCTAAATCAAGAGGCCTTAGCTTCTCCTCCCCTCCCAAAATATAATAGTACAGTCCGCCGGTGGGCGGGAAGAATCTCCCTACGTCACACCAAAGGACCAATAAAAAGAGACCTGGGTAGCAATTCAAACTCAGAAAGTGCTGCGGGTAAAAGAAGCGGTGGCTCGGCCACCAGAGGAAGGCGCGGCATGGCGGAAGGAAGGGCTGTGACGGTTTGTGTGCGGCTGCGGCCCCTCATTGCAAGGTGAGTTTTCTGCCCGCGTAACGTGGACTTTTAGTTACTGCAATGTCTCCTTAGCTCTTCTGGTTCGTTACTTTTATTGTAACGGTAGTTCGTTACTTTGCGGTAACAAAGGGAACTGCCTGCCAGCCCGGGAATTTGTGCGGTCTTCCCAAAAAAAAGGTGCTTTTTGAACCGAATGGGGGAGTTGCCTTTCAAAGTCAGCCCTGGTGAAACTGCTGTACTGAAACCAAAAGGTTGTGAGTTCGTTCCCGTCCCGCCCCACCCCTGGCCGGCTTAAAAAAAAGACGCGGCGGGCGACATGACATCCCCACCCTGTCCTTATATATTAGACATTGTATCATTTTTGTTGCTAAGCGCTGTTTTTTGGGGTTTTTTGTTTGTTGAATTTGTATTGTATAACTGATGTATATACTATTGTATTGCTGTATATTCTGCAAGCCGACTAGAGAGTTTCGAGAATGAGGCGGCATAGAAATCTAAAAATTAAATTAAATTACAAATGGCTCTTAATCCGACCAAATTATCTGCACCTATTTCACAGGCACCGCCCTCCCTTTAAAAAAAAAAAAAGAGTTGTTCCTCTAGCTCTGGAGCGTATTCTTTGCAAAAACCTACATTGCACTTTTAAAAGATTTTTTTTTAATTCTCCAAAAATGATAGAATACCAAGATACTGTAGGTAGACCAGTGGTGCCCAAACTAGGGGCCGGGCGCGGCCCCCCGAAGCCAATTCATCCGGCCCACGGAGCCCTCGTCGTGCCTGGAAGCGGAAGTAAAATGCACCAGTAGGCTGTGTTTTACTTCAGCTGCCAGGAGCGACGAGGGCTTCACGGGCCAGGTGTGGCCCCTGAGACCAATTCATTCCGGCCCGCGAAGCCCTCATCGCTCCTGGAAGCGGGAGTAAAACACGCCTGTATGAGCACGTTTTACTTCAACTTCCAGGAGCGACGAGGGCTTCGCGGGCCAGATGAATTGACGTGTGTGTGGGGGGGGGAGGGCGCACACCCGACCCCGGGTCTTAGTGACCGGCTTCCTGAACCATATGATTGGCCCACGGCCCAAAAAGTTTGGGCACCCTTGATGTAGACTAACTTGCACCTTGCAGAAGATTGACACTCAAACGCTGCCAATTCTTCCCCTAGGTATTTATTTATTGCATGCTATGGCTTGGAGATGATGGTGGGGCTGGAAAATGTCTTTTTTTTTTTTTTTTTTTTTTGCACATAGAAGATTTATTATTTAATTAATAATTATTGTACACTGCCCAGAGTGGGAAAATATCCCAAATGGGAGGTATGGAAATTTAAATAAATAAATAAATTAGAACATCCTGTTTTGTTTTCTTTGTTTATGCCCTAAAAGAGAAAGTGAAGACCTTGAAGATAAAGTGCCAATTTCATGGGAAAGTGAAGGCAGTAATGTATCGCAAGTAGATGGGACCAAGTCTTTTGTTTTTGGTAAGTTCCTTCTATGCACACATAAAAAGCTTATTTCACCCTGAACATTTCGGAAGTAAGGAGGGAGGATATAACACACTTTAATATTGCTAATCTTACAGTACCTGGGCTGATTATCTTCCTGGTTGTAGAGATACAGTGGATATACAGTAAATGTAAATACTGTACAGTGAATACAGTAGGTATATAGTGAATGTAAATGTTAGAAGTTCCTTAAGCAGGATCTCCTGACTCTCTCTCTTCTTGGTGTTTCAAATTTTCCCAAACAGGAGATGTGAAATGTTTTGGGAGAGATGACTATAATCTTGTTCATTAACACATTTCTAGTTCAAAGCTACAAATAATCTTTATTTCTTTTATAAGAGAATCAACCTGAGCTGATTGCCACCCCCTGCCTAAACTTGAGTTATTTGTTCTTAGTCTGCTTGGTAAGTTCCTTGTCTGTATTGACCAGACGTTGGAAAAGTAGGGTGGGGGTGAACTATTACTGCATATGTTGGCAGGGAGAACCTAGCAGTTTAATTCTAAACCAACTGCGGGCCAGGCTATGCCCAGCAGACAACTGAGCAGGCTGGACTGATGGTTCCTTCCACTGTAAATGCTGCCATAAAAGGTGTCCTTGGCTGCTGTAAACACATCCGCTTCCAGTGGCGGTGGCAACGACAACAACGCGAGCCGCATGAAATGATTCCATGGGCCATTGGTTGAGAATCCCTATCTAAACAGTACCTTTTTCAGGCTCTGCTCTTAATTGTCCAAAATATCCACATGCTATTGTGGTTTTTATCAGCATTGGTCACAATCCTATTTATGATGTGATAACATAAGAATCATACTAGCATTTCCCTGCTCCATCAGGCTTTTCATCTCAGAAGTAGCCAGGCATTAGTTATGAAACTGGGTGTATGAGCAATGGCCACTGGCAAAGGAAAAACAGTGTGAAAGTCCACTTATATATATTGGTTTTCTCATTTAGATTTGGGTTTTTGTGTTTACAGTAAGTATCACATTACCATAAAAACACTTGCCTTTGAAACATCTTAGATTTTGTATCATTTAATTGAGAATGTTATAATGTATTTCTAGTCAGCTGCAAGTTACTTACTCACATGGTGCAATTTTCTAATGAGTTTAGGATATGGAGCTCAGTTTTTAAGAAATCATTCACAGTATGTTTTTATTTTATTCCTTAAAGATCGAGTCTTTCATTCCAACGACAATACTGAAGAAGTCTTCCAGGGGGTAGCTGCTCCAATCATAAAGTCTGCTGTTCAGGGTTATAATGGTATGTTAAATATAACTGAGTTTGATCGTTCAGTCTCTGTGCAGTTCTTATTGTGAGCTAATGATTGAGCTTTCTCTTAGGAACAATTTTTGCTTACGGTCAGACTGCGTCTGGAAAAACATATACAATGTTGGGTACAAAGGAGAGTCCGGGTATCCTACCACTGGCGATCCATGATGTCTTTAACACAATTTGCAAAGTAAGTTGTTCTACAAAACACTTGTCTTCTTTCTGATACCATATCAGTGTTGAAAAGTTAAATGAAGCTAATACTCAACATTCTGCGACAGATCCTTTTTTTTGGTAATGGGTGGGGGACTGGCTGGTAATGGAGTAGACCATACAGCCAGCTAATCAACGCTGAATGTTGGGTGGCAGTAAATACCCTGAAACCCCCCCCCCCCCCAAAAAAAAAGGGTCCAACTGCAGATATGCCCCTTTAGGTGGGATGATGGCCCCTTCAGTAGAGGAAATGCCACTGGGAACCATTATACTGGGCCCAACAGCAAAATGAATGTAGGAGGAACTACTTCACTATTCTGATTCTCAAAGGTCATGGAGGTGGAAGAGGCCATGCCAGATGAACTGGCTGCGAAGGTGTACCTTGTTAATATCCTCAAGGCTGCAGCAGCCCATTGTGGTCCCAATGTTAAATCCTGCATGTCTCATTTTATACGTGCCGCAGGAGGTGGCTCCATGATCACAGTATTTAGGTCACTTCATAGCAAGCTGGGATTCACATTACACAAATTCACACCAATGGCATTTTTTCCTGTTTGTTATTCATAAATTATTTCCAGGGGAAAATGTATACTTGGGTATGAGTAGCAACCAACAGCGATGATGGATGGGAGAATTGGAGATGTTTTAGACTACGGTACAACTTCTGCAGTACAATACCAATTGCCATCTTTAGGGAGGGAGGGTTGGCTTTGTAAATCAAACCATCTGCAGAGACAAGAAATCCTTCCATCTTTTGCGCCAGAAGGAAAAACTGGATGAAAAAATACCACACCTTCCTTCATTCTTTTCCCTTGTTTAGGAAGTACTATATTGGCTACCACCATATTGTCTGCCAGGGAGAAAATTCTAAGGAGCTGGAGCAATGTATCTTATCTTTCCTAACTTTAGGAAGTGATAGCTGGTCTTAACCACTGGCCAGGTTGACTAAGAATAAGAGGAATTGTAAGCCAATAGCTGGCCACCAAAGGAATGGAAAAGAATTCTATAAATTATTAGACATGCAGGAAAGATTGTACAGTAAAACCTCATATAACACTAAAACCTGGTTCCACAAGTCTTGGTGTTATATGATTTTTAGTGTTATCTGATGCATGTTAAAATCCTATGGGATCCATAGAGATACATTGTAACCACACAGGCTTCAACGGTTGTTATCTGAAGCATCCCATAGGATCTTAATGTTATCTGATGCAATTCTTCCCCCCAGATTCCTTAATGTTATGCGATTTTAGTGTTATTCGATACTAATGTTATATGAGGTATTACTTGTATCAATATTCAAAGACTTTGTAGATAAATTTGTCTATACTGAATAGTATTCTTTAAGCATGCTGATGAATGTGTACTCTTCTAATGTTTAGATCCCCACAAGAGAATTTCTGCTCCGTATATCATACATGGAGATTCACAATGAGAATATACAAGACCTATTGTGTAGTAACTTTAGGAAAAAGAAGCCACTTGTTGTGCGTGAAGACATCAACGTAAGTAACCTGACACAGGGAGATCGCCAACATTTTAAAAAATTGCTCGCCCATTTTTTTACTCTTCCGTGCTTTTGAATTAATAAAATTTCCTGTTCCCAGATTTGATGGGTTTGTGCATTAGATTATAAAAGACCTTGGATAACTCCCTTAAGCACTTCTGTTTAATTTAGAGCATGGGTGCCAAAACCTTTTTTTTTTTAAGCCGGGCCAGTCCTGCCCCCCGACACACAGGTGTGGGAGCCAGAGGCGGGTTGCTCTGGTTGCTTGCATTTTTGGTATCATCCATGGCGACGGCATTTGTGGTGTTTTTTTTTTCCCTTGTTGTCCTGAGTGTGGGATCTGCTCATCCCCAAGGCAGCAGATACTCCTGCCAAAGTGGATCTCTGCCTTGTAAAAAATTTTTTGCGGCATCCCCTCTTTGAAATCCCTAGTGTTTGGGACCTCGCGGCAATGACTACATTTCCCAGACTCCCTTGGCCCACGGCACTGAGGCAGTCTGGGAAATGTAGTCATTGCTGCAATGTCTCTAACACCTTGGATTTCAAAGAGAGGGTGCAGGAAAATATTTTTACAAGGCAGCGATCCACTTTGGCAGGGGTTTCTGCTGTCTTGTGGACATACAGATCCACGTTCAAGACAACAGGGAGAAAGTGCGACCGCCACAACTGCCACCGCTGTAAGTGACATGGGGCGGGTAGGGGGCGTGTCTGGGAATGCTCGGGTTCTCACAGTGGGTCTGATAAGATTTATGGGCCTAATTGGGTCCGCAGGCCGTAGTTTGGGCGCCTCTAATTTAGAGACTCGGGATAGACATATTAATACAGTAGTTGCATAACTTTGTGTTGTGTAATGCAAAAACATATTACCTTGTAAAATTCTCTTATAGAGGACTATTTATGTTGAAGATCTGAGTGAAGAGGTGGTGATTTCTCCAGAGCAAGTTTTGAAATGGCTACAAAAAGGCGAAGGTAAGATTCGATATCTGCGGTGACTTAATGTTTACAAGGTTTTCTATGCAGTTCCATGGCTTCAAAAACTATTGTGTATAAGAAAAGAGAATAATCAAGGTTTTTGTCTGATCTGTTTTCTAATATAGAGAACAGGCACTATGGTGAAACAAAAATGAATAAAAGAAGCAGCCGTTCTCATACCATTTTCAGAATGGTAAGTGATTGTAAACTTTGGTCTGAGATTACTCTGACAGAGGTAAATGTCCAAGATTTTTAACTCTGATGAAAGCACTGACTCAGTCCCAGTGAAGCTTTTGTGTTGAGCGACCAATGCTATACTGTATCTGCATAGATGAATTTTCTAGATATAATATTTGGGAGGTCATGTGTGTACAAGTTAAATAGTAAAGGCGCCAACACAGAACCCTGGGGAAGACCAACATTTATCGTGAATACTCTGCTCTTAGAAACATCTGAAAATACCGGGAAATGTCTATTGCTCAGCATGTTGCTGAGAAACATAGTAAGTTTTAGACAAGGGATGATACTGATGAATTTAAGGAGGTGTTTCTCTCCATACAGTGTCATAGGCCGCTTTTAGGTCTAGGAGGACACTTGTGCTCACCATCTTATTCTTGAACCCTCTTTCGATATGGGTGACTAATGCAAGGAGCCTCTTCTGGGTCTAAATCCTGCTTGCTCTATTGGGATATGCTGGTTGACTGACTGAGATACTGTATTCTCTTGTATATGAGCTTTTCAAGGAGCTTCATAGTAGCACTGAAAGGAGTGCTAGGCCTATAGCTTTTCACTTTTTCTGGATCGTTGCTTGCGTTTAGTACTGCTATGATTGGGGTTTTCTCAAAAAGAGGAGTTAGGGTCCTCTTGGGGACAGAAAACTGGCTGCAGACCAAGAATATTTGCCCAGCCCAATATCTAGAGTGAACAGGGAAGTGTCCCTCTCTTCCTTCCATTGATGAAAACATATCTGAATTTGAGGAATGTCTTGGTTTGAGACCTGAGTGCTGCGTGATGGAGTGAATTCCATTGTCTGTTCTGACTTCTGCCAATTCAGCATTTTGAAAGCAAGAAATTTCAAGTAGATAAATAGGTACCACTTCGGCGGGAAAGGTAACTGTTCCATGTGCTCCAGCATCTAGTCATTCCTGCCACATGACCATGAAAACTTCTGCAGATATAGATAGCACTGGCTCTTTGGCTATAAACATAGATTAGCACCAATCCCTATAGTTGGATACGACGGGCTTTTTGCACAAGAGAGAGTCCTTGACCTTTACTATAAGATTTGGAATATTGCAATTAGCAATAAATTGACAAGTGAACTAAGGTTTAAAACAGGTTTAGTAAAAGAAAATAGATTTAAAGGTATTTGGGAAGTGCTTTTGGATTATGTATTCTGGAAAGTGAAAGGTATAAAGTCAGCGTGGGGAATGGTGTCTCTTTTGGAGATGAAAATGGAAAATATAGGGGAGTACTTTTAAAATTTCCATCTAATGTCTGAGGGGTGGGTAGGTGCACATAGATTTACTATTTCAATTTGTATATATTTGGCTTTTGTGTTTTGTTATTTTTCTTTTGTTTTCAATTGTATATTTAATAAAACAAGAACTGAATTTGAGAGCAAAGTGGTCACACTTCTATACCACCCCATAGTGCAGTTCACAAGTTAATTAGCATTTTGCTCCCAATATGCTGGATATTCATTTGGCTGACATTGGAACGATGGAAGTCTGAATCAACGTTGAGTCCTGGCCGGGATTGAACTCACAACCTTTTGGTTTCAGTACAGCAGTTTAACCACTGCACCACCAGGCCCCTTCCATCTATGGTTACTGTTAAAGGCCTTATCCCACTTCTGTCTGCCAAGTAATCTCTGAGAAAAATAGGCTATCTATACTGCAGTGTGCAGTAAATCATAAACAGTCAAACCTCACATAAAGAGCACCTCACTTAAAGAGTAACTTGTTTAAAGAGCAGAATTTTCTCTGAATGTTTGCTTCGCTTAACAAATAAAACCAACCAAAAACTCATTTAACAAATAAATCGTGGTTCACAATTCCCCCACCAGAAGTCACAATTGGTGGAACACACTATTCTCTTTAAGCAAGGTACAACTGAACTTTGTTGTAACAATAAATGTACTTTTCAGCCTATAGCAGGAGTTCTCAACCATTTAAAGCTGGGGGCCTGGTCATACTCCCTCAGACAGCTTTGGGGGGCAGACAGCCATTTTGCCCTTTCTCTACCACATGACACTTCCAGGTGTGATGTAGGTGATAGTGGGCCACATGAAATGGCACCGCCGGCCGCAGGTTGAGAATCCCTGGCCTATAGTATGTATGGTGCTAAAACTGGCTCACATTTTGCTTTTTTAAAGATCATTGAAAGCAAAGAAAGGACTGATGCTTCCAGCTCAAGTTGTGATGGAGCCGTCATGGTCTCTCACTTGGTGAGTTCTTTGAAAGTAGCACTGAAGTTGAAAATGGGATATTGTGAGGGAAGGATTTATCTTTTCAAACCATGGCATAGACTCATCGTTTGTGTATCATGTTTCAAACTTGGGCCTGCAGAGTCAAGTATCTCGTTAAAGTCTGCAAGTTGGAAGTCACACGAATTTTTGAGGGGGGAAATTAAGCAAAGATGTTTCAACTTTGAAAAGAGGGGAGGGGGGGAGAATTGTAGATTATCGTTTTTACCTGAATTGCAGACAGTTTGACCCACCAATTCCTGTGTTCATTCAGAAATATGGTCTGCTGATTTCACTGTTTTGGTGATGGTGCAACACCACAGGAATCCAGCTACTGCTGCTATTCCTAAAGTAGTCAGAATAATCGGAATAAATAACATGCAGACCTTTTACCTTTGTTTTTACTTTTCAAACAAAATTGAGTCTGGGAAATTATATAAGGCAGTCTCCTTGTATCTGACCTTCCAGATATGTTTCCAATTATGGAGTGTTGCTGACTGGGGATAATGGGGATAACTGGAAATGGTAAAAAAGGAAATGGAAAGAATAAGTATTGACATCTTGGGAATCAGTGAGTTAAAATGGACAGGGATGAGCGAATTCAGCTCTGGAAACCATCATATCTACTACTGTGGACAAGAAAACCTCAGAAAAAATGGAGTAGCCATAATTATCAATAAAAGAGTGAGAAAAGCAGTAATGGGATATAATCTCAAAAATGATAGGATGGTGTCAGTCAGAATACAAGCCAAACTGTTCAATATCACTGTAATCCAAATATACGTACCAACCACCAGTGCAGATGAAACCACAGTTGACCAGTTCTATGAGGACCTAGAACACCTCATAGAACAGACACCAAGAAATGATGTACACATTATCATAGGAGACTGGAATGCCAAAGTAGGAAATCAAAAAGTAAATGGAATAACAGGCAAGTTTGGTCTTGGAACACAGAATGATGCAGGCCAAAGACTGATAGAGTTCTGCCAAGATAACACACTGATCATAGCAAACACTCTCTTCCAGCAACACAAGAGGAGACTTTACACATGGACATCACCAGATGGCCAACATCGAAACCATATTGATTACATACTCTGCAGCCAAAGATGGAGAACCTCCATACAGTCAGCAAAAACAAGACCAGGGGCAAGATTGTGGCTCAGATCACAACCTATTGATCGCAAAATTCAGGCTTAGACTAAAGAAAATAGGGAAAACAATTAGGCCAGACAGATATGACCCAGACAACATCCCTAAGGAATACACAGTGGAGGTATGGAACAGATTCGATGACTTGGACCAGATAGACATTGCCAGAAGAATTATGGACAGAGATGCGGGACGTCATGCAGGAGGCAGCAAGGAAAACCATACCAAAAGAAAAGAAGCGTAAGAAAGCTAAGTGGTTGTCCGATGAAGCTCTTAAAATAGCAGAGGAAAGAAGGGACGCAAAAGGCAAAGGAGAAAGGAAAAAATACAATCACTTGAATACAGAATTTCAAAGAAAAGCAAGGAGAGATAAGGAAACCTACCTGAATGAACAGTGCAAAGAAATAGAAGAAAACAACACAAAAGGCAGGAATAGAGATCTTTTCAAAAAAATTGGTGAAATCAAGGGAACGTTTAAAGCAAAAATGACCATGATAAGGGACAAAGAAGGCAAGGAGTTAACTGATGCAGAAGAGATTAAGAAAAGATGGAAAGAATATACAGAGGAACTCTACAAAAAGGACCTCAACACTCCTGATAAAAGCAATGATGAAGAAATTGAACTTGAGCCAGACATCCTAGAGAGTGAAGTCAGAAAGGCCCTAAAAAGCACTGGAAACAATAAAGCCAGTGGAGATGATGGTATTCCAGTTGAATTTTTTAAAACCCTAAAAGATGATGGAATCAAATTATTGCATTCTATATGCCAGCAGATTTGGAAAACAACAATGGCCACAGGATTGGAAAAGATCAGCATGCGTTCCAATCCCCCAAAAGGGTAATGCCAAAGAATGTTCAGATTATCGAACAATTGCGCTCATCCCACACGCTAGCAAGGTGATGCTCAAGATAATACAGGACAGACTGCAGCAGCACGTGGAGAGAGAATTACCAGAAATGCAGGTGGGGTTCAGAAGAGGCAGGGGGACTAGAGACCACATTTCCAACATACGTTGGATCATGGAAAAAACAAAGGAATATCAGAAACAAGTCTACTTCTGTTTCATTGATTACACTAAGGCCTTTGACTGTGTGGACCACAACAAAATGTGGCAAGTAATTAAAGAGATGGGAATACCGGAACACCTTATATGCCTCATGAGAAATCTGTACATGAGTCAAGAGGCAACAGTTAGGACCGAATACGGAATGACAGAGTGGTTTGGAATAGGAAAAGGAGTAAGACAAGGCTGCATTCTGTCACCCTGCTTATTTAACTTATACACAGAGCACATAATGCCCAATGCAGGGATGGAGGAATCACAATTTGGGATCAAAATTGCTGGGAGAAACATCAACAACTTGAGATATGCAGATGATACCACCCTAATGGCAGAAAGTGAAGAGGACTTAAAAAAGCTCCTGATTAGGTTGAAAGATGAAAGTGCAAAAGGTGGCTTGAGACTCAATATAAAGAAAACCAAGATAATGGCAATAGGCCCTATCCGTCCCTGGAAAATAGATGGGGAAGAAGTAGAAGCGGTGACAGATTTTACTTTCCTAGGATCAAAGCTCACTGCAGATGGTGATTGCAGCCATGAAATAAAAAGGCAACTGATTCTTGGAAGGCAAGCAATGAGAAACCTGGGGAACATAGTGAAAAGTAGAGACATCACATTGCAAACAAAAATTCATCTAGTCAAAGCAATGGTATTCCCGGTAGCAATGTATGGTTGTGAGAGCTGGACCATTAGGAAAGCTGAGCGCAGAAGAATAGATGCCTTTGAAATGTGGTGTTGGAGGAGAGTTTCAAGAGTCCCCTGGACAGTGAGGAGAACGAATGGGTCAATTTTGGAAGAAATCAACCCTGACTGCTCCCTTGAAGGTCAAATAGTAAAGATGAAGCTAAAGTACTTTGGACATCAAATGAGAAGAGAGGATTCACTTGAGAACGCCTTAATGCTGGGAAAGGTGCAAGGCAAAAGAAAAAAGGGGCGGCCAAAAATGAGATGGCTAGCTGGTATTGTAGAGACAATGGGTACAGAAGTGAGCGAATTGAGGAGGATGGTGGAGGGTTGCAAAGGGTCGGAATCGACTGTGCAACCACAAGTTTAAATTGTTTACAGATGCTTAATAATAGAAGCAACTCTAAAAGTTCTCTTATTCTAAGTACCCTTATTATTTCGTTAGAAATGTTACCAGTGTTGATTTTCCAATTATTCGTAAAGTCCTTTTAGATATACTAATATGGCATAAATTGTTCTGCAGTGTCAAGTCTGGGCAAGTAACCTTTTGCCTCCATCTGGTTATATACTGTACTCTGTTTCCTCAGCCATTCAGATGTCAGTGTTTGCTACTAACTGGAAACCAGGGTTCAGATCAATAGGTGGCTTAAAGACACCGAGCAGGGCGGTATAGAAGTTGAAATAATAATAATAATAATAATAATAACTTGAACCATTAGAGAGCATAACAAAGCCTGTCTTGAATTTTCAGAATTTAGTAGATCTTGCTGGAAGTGAACGAGCTAGCCAAGCAGGTGCTGAAGGTATGTGTCTGCTGCTAAATTAGATGTTTATGAAGCTGTATCTCATTCTTTATTTTCTGGATGCTAGACTGATTACACTCATTCAACAAAGGGAAGTTAGAATGATGAACCCTAAGTGTTGGGAGCCCTAATCTAGTAGGGTTTTCACACTGTCTTTATATCCCTGCAAAGTTGGCTCATAGGTATGAGAAAGTGGGGGACTTATGCAGGATATGCTGTGGGAGGTTCTTAATCAGAAGTAGGAACAGTTGGCTTGGAGTAGAATATAACAAACATTGTCTACTCCGACATGACTGGCTCCTACACAACAAATACGCTATTCCTTATCTTGGTTGTATTTACATCAAGCATAACTAGCAATTGTTGATTACCGCTATCACCCACCAGAGAGAATTTTTTAAATTATAGGCTAGTTCAAATTATTGTCCTCCTTTTTTAATCATTCAACCATCCAACTTAAATGTCCTAATCTATCATGCCATGTACTGAGGACCTATTGATGGCCACCATCTTGGATTGTTCAGAGTATAGTATGACAAAGTCATGGAGAAATGAGTTGACATTACTCATAATGGCTATAGTATCTTGATTTCACAGGCATTATGCCTCCATATACCAAATGTTAGGGAATACACATGGGAAAATAGTGCTATAACTAACAGTCTATTTTTGAGTCTCCTGTGGTGCATTGTATGTTGTATTGAAATACCATGAGTAAGTTCTTCAATCTGTTCCAGTAAGATCCTTACATTCGGTGCATAATATGTATTCCAGAATTGATTATATTTTTGTCACAGAAGGTCTGAACAGATTAGTGGAAGACATAGAAATAGGAACATTTAAAGAATCAGACCATTGAAAAATATCAATGGAAATAAAACTAGAAGGTCCTGGAAGAAGAGTGTATAATTGGAGGTATAATACAAAAATTTTTAGGGAACAAGCTATTAAAAACTATATCACGGAAAAATGGGAGGAAAGCTGGAAATTGAATGACAATAATGAGGTTAGCTACAGTACAGTGTGGGACCCCATGAAAGCAATTTTTAGAGGTGAATCTATAAAAATCACAAGTACAAGAAATAAACAAAATAAAAGTAGATACCAGGAATTGGAAAGACAGTTGAAACAATATCAATTGGAACACGCAAGGACTAAAGAGCAGGCCGTATTTGAAAAGATTCAAAAAATAAGGAAAGAGCTAGATGGAAAAGATATAGAAAGAGTTAAGAAAGACTTAATTTTCCTAAAAAGGGAATACTTTGAATACAGTAATAAAAATTCAAAATTACTGGCAAGGGCAGCCAAGGAAAAGAAGTCTAAAAGTCAGATTAGTGTTCTAATAGACAAAAGAGGGAAAAGGTGCAATAAGAGTATAGAGAAAGTAAAAATAATAGAAAGTTTTTCTCGAGACCTATATTCAAAAAGGAAAATAAGTATAGCAAAGCTTAGAGAATATTTTGATAAACAACAAATAAACAGGATCTCAGAAGAACACAGAAATAAAATGGAGGAAAAAAATTCAGAAAAAGAAATCAGGGAAGTTATAGGAAAATTAAAACTAGATAAGGCTCCAGGGGAAGACGGATTACCAGCTGAATTTTATAAAGATTTTAAGGACTTATTAGTCCCAAAATTGCATAGATTATTTAATAAGATACTGGAAGGTGAGGTAATTCCAAGTTCATGGAATAGATTGATTATTACTTTAATACCGAAACCAGGAAAAGATTCAGAAAAAGTAGAATCGTATAGACCAATTTCATTAATCAATCAGGATGCAAACATTTTTACAACAATATTGACAAATAGACTGAGTAGTTTTATAGCTGAATATATTAACAAAGATCAGGCAGGATTTGTGAAAAATAGGTATATGTCAGACTTGGTAAGAAGAGTGTTGGACTTAATGGAGCTAACAGAAAGGAAAAAAGAAAAGGTAGGATTTTTATCGCTTGATATTTTTAAGGCATTCGATTCGTTACAATGGACAACGATTCACGAAATGATTACGGTAGATTATATGGATTTGGTAATAAATTTCAGGGAATAATTGCAAAATTATATCAACAAGGAATAGCAAGGGTTAAAGTCAATGATATATATACAGAGGATATAAAATTAGAAGCAGGCACCCAACAGGGGTGCCCTTTATCCCCAATTCTGTTCATAGTGGCAATGGAATTTTTAGCTAATGCTATACGTCAAGATGAGGAAATAAGCGGAATAGAGGATAATAAAATAAATTTGTACGCAGATGACACACTTATAATTGCAAAGCACCCGATGAAGGCTTTAGAAAGAATACATTCACATTTAAAAACGTTTGAGGAAACAACAGGTTTGAAAGTAAATTGGGAAAAAACAGAAATGATATATTGCAATGGGGAAAGGAAAGAACGAGAAAGTATAAAAGAAAAATATAAGATACAGGTTTAAATTAATTTAAAATATTTGGGAGTAATGATTTCAAGCAAAATTGAGGAGCTCAAAAGTTTAAATTATGTTAAACAAAAGAAGGAAATTGAAAGGAAAATAGTACAATATAATAAATTGAATCTATCTTGGTTTGGCTGGGTAGTATTAAGTAAAATGATGCTATTACCTAAATTAAACTTCTTATTAGATGTTTTACCAATAAAGCATAGTGATAAAGAACTGGAAGAATACCAGAAAATTATAAACAATTTTTGCAACGGAAAGCGAAGAGCAAGAATAGCCAAAAAACTGGTATTTACCTCAAAAAGAAGGGGGATTGGGAATCCCAAGTATACATAATTATTATAGAGCTTTCCAGGTAAGAAATGTTGTAAAAATTCTAATTGGGGAAGAATCGATCTGGGGAAAAATTGAAAAGAGGGATTTTTCACAAATGGGTGAAGCAATGTTCTTAAGCGAAGGTGTAGGCAAAAAGAATAAAGATATTCAGAATAAGCTGATAAAAGCAACTATAGAAGAATGGAATAAAGTAAAGGAAGATCTTATTCCAGGAATTTCACCAATTATAGAATTAGAAGACTTTAATAATTTCCCAATTAAAATAGATAGGGACATTAAGGCAACACTATTAGAAAATGGGGTTCTATTGTTAAAAGACTGGGTTAAGATTTGTAGAGATCCGGAAAAAACAATGGCGCTTTTTTCACAATTGAAATTAAATTGGCTTAAGATTCTCCAGATAAATAATTGGAATAAGAGATTTTTATTTCATAATGGTTTAGAAAGGCAACCTACAATTTTTGAAGAACTTTTGACTAAAATAAGAAAGGGAAATACAGGAATTAAAGGGATAGTTAGTAAGATTTATAAGATTATGAATAAAAGAGAAAAAATACAGGAAGCCTTGAAGAATATTTGTGAACAAGATTTGAATGTGGTAATCTCGGAAGAAACGTGGCAGAAAAAAATGGAAAAGAAGAATTATGTGAACTATGTCTGTAAGAGTAAAAGAACATAATTACAAGATGCTTTGGCGATGGTATCTGACCCCAATCAGACTGCATCAGATAAATAAGGAAATAAGCGACAAATGTTGGAGGTGTAAACAATCAGTGGAGACATACATGCATATGTGGTGGAGTTGCAATGTGTTGAGGGAATTTTGGGGAAAAGTCAAAAAGGAAATTAAAAATATACTGGATATGCAGTTGGAATTGGGACCAGATACCATATTGCTTACAGGAGTGGATAAATTTAAATTGAGTAATGATTGTAAAGCGTTGATGGCTGTGATGTTGTCTGCGGCTAGACAATGTGTTGCAAAGAACTGGAAAAACAATGTATTGTTAAATATACAAGAATGCTATAAGGAAATGTGGGAATTAGCTCTCAACGATAAGCTCACATGGGAAATAAACGTCAGGAAAGGCATAGTTCAAGTAAATAGATTTTGGGGAATCTGGAGAAAAATTGTGGAATATGTGATTGTTAAAAAGAAAGGTATCAATCCTGTACCGGAACAAATTAATTTTTGGAAATATAAATTGTTATAACCTCCTGGACATTGTATATAGCACAGAGGTGAATGAAGCAAAGAAAAATATATGTAGAAGAGGTAACAGTCGTGTTAGAAGTATAGTGTGAAGAGTTTTGATATAAAAAATGCATATTGTATTATTGTTTTTCTTTATATATCAAGTGTACTTTCTTGTGGAATTCTTGTATGCTTTATTCTTCTTCTTTTTTTTGAAAATTTACAAATAAAAAATTCAAAAAAAAAGAATAGATTTGCTTGATTCCCATTACAGTAGAAATATAAGCTACTGTATTAATTGTGTTTGTTGTGCTCCTATGTAGGGATTCGCCTTAAAGAAGGCTGCAACATCAACCGAAGTCTTTTCATTTTGGGCCAAGTTATCAAGAAACTGTGTGATGACCAGTCTGGGTAAGGCTTGTTGTTCTGCTAATCCCTTCTCTTGATCTGCAGTGGCAAGTCTCATAATGTGGCGAGGAACCTTTTGTACTCTGGATACTTTAAATTACAAAATTGACTGGGTGGAACTGTTAATACTGTTATCATCACACCAGTGTTGGTGAATCTGGCACATGTGCCAGAGGGGGGACTCGGAGCCTTTCTGGGGGCATGCATGCCATCACCCTATCACAGAGTTGGCCCTGGCCCTCTGCCCAACAGCCCAATGGGAGCACTTCCTCCCTAGCCCTCAGTACACAGTAGATTTTGGGTTGCAGTTTGGGCACTCGGTCTCTAAAAGGTTCAGTAACACTGTTACTCTTCAGGTGCATATTTAGTCAAGTCAGATATAGCCTGAATATCAAGGAAAACTTAACTGTTAGAGCAGTAAAACAATAGAACCAATTACCTCGGGGTGGGGTGGGGTTGAGCACTCCCATTCTGGAATCATTCAAGAGAAATGTTGGATAACCTTCTGTCAGATCTGCTTTGATTTGGATTCTTGCATTGAGCAGGGAGTTGGACTAAATGGCCTCATAAGCCCCCTTTAACCCAATTATTCTGTGATTCATAGATTTCACAATCGGTTGCTCAGGATCAAACTTCCCATTCCTATTGTACATTGGCTTTTGGACTACTTTTATCTTTACTGATAAGCTTATATTCTCTGTTATCTTTTTTCAGCAATGCCTTCATCAACTACAGAGATAGTAAGCTGACACGAATTCTACAGAATTCCCTGGGTGGGAATGCTAAAACTGTTATAATCTGCACCATTACTCCGGTATCTCTGGAAGAAACTCTTAGCACTCTTCAGGTATAAATAAAGTTCTGTTGATTCCTCATCCACCCCATACTCTCTTTTTGGAGATGGGGTATTCCCACAAGTGATTTATTCAAGACTGAATACTTTTTTTTAATATACTGTACTCTAATCTCTATTTCATCTGGAACTGCAATGGTTTAGTGATTAGGATGCTGAACTTGATGACTAAAAGATAGGTCGGTCACCAGTTCAAGACCTGAGTGCTGCATGATGGAGTGAACTCCTATCTTTGTCCCAGCTTCTGCCAATTTAGCATTTCAAAAGCCAAGAAACTGCAAGTAGATAAATAGGTACCACTTTATAAAGGTAAAGGTTTCCCTTGCTCGAAAGCCAGTCGTATCTGACTCTAGGGGTCAGTGCTCATCTCTGTTTCTAAGCCGAAGAGCCAGCGCTGTCTGCTTCTGCAGACGTTTCCATGGTCATTTGGCAGGCATGACTAGACACTAGAGCGCATGGAATGCTGTACCTTCCCACCGAAGTGGTCCCTATTTATCTATTTGCAATTTCTTGCTTTCGAACTGCTAGGTTGGCAGGAGCTTGGAGAGAGACGGGAGCTCATTCCATCCTGCAGTACTCGGGAATCGAACTGCTGACCTTCCGCCTCCCAGTCAGCATCTAGGGGGAAGGTAAACAGAATTCCTTGCATTCTAGTGTCTAGCCATGCCTGCCACATGTCCATGAAAATGTCTACAGATGCAGACAGCATTAGCTCTTTGACTGTAAACAGAGATGAGCACTAAAACCTATAGTCAGATATGACTGGATTTAGACCAAGGGCAACCTTTACCTAACCTCTATTTCATGTATGACACTGCTTAGAAAAACTTTAGTGAATGTCCTTTATTTGGGTTTGCCTGTTGGTTTATTGACTGCCTTCTGCAATATTGAAATGGGAAGAAAGATGTCCCCATGTTTGCCTAACAAGTTGAGTGGCTTGTGGTAGTGGGATGATGGCATCTAGTCTCAAATATTTGAGGTATGCCTACAGCAATATTTGAGCCCCAAGCCAACCCCTGCTGAAAACAGCTTGCACACCGATGACCCCAAACTCTTAGCTCGTGTTCTGGTCATGTGTTCTGGTCACGTGCAAGGGAAATCAAATAGGTCAATGGAAGTCAGAATTGATAGAATTTAGTTTAATAAGGTAGATCGTGTTATATTTTAAAAACTGAAGGCCATAATTTTTCAGACCCCATTTGCAGTTACTTTACTAGCTACTGTTGGGTTTCAGAGAGCCTTTAAAGATAGTTTATTAGAAGGTTTTCTTCTGGTTCCTCTTAATGCCATATCCTGATAGTATTGACTCTTCTTTTCTCTTGCAGTTTGCCAGTACAGCTAAAAAGATGAAAAATACCCCCAAAGTCAATGAAGTTGTTGTTGATGATGATGCTTTGCTGAAGAGGTATCGTAAAGAGATAGAAGACCTGAAACGGCAATTGGAAGAAGTAGGTCTACTCTCTAATTAGAAATCAATCTAAATTTCAAAGAATTCAGAAAAGCAGATGGGATGAGAGGCCAGCTGTCCTAAAACATATTCTTTGTCTAGCATGCATACAGCTCTTCCATCCTATTGTATTGCATAACTAACTATGATCTGTGATTAGATCCAGAATTTGGCCCTCTAAGTGTTGTGACCTACAGCTGCAAACAATTCTAGCAAAGATAGCCAAGGATGAGGAATTAGAGTTGCAGTCTTAATATCTGAAGGGCCACAATTTTCCCATCTGTGATTTAGATGAGGGTGAACAACCCTTGCCCAGTTTTGCAACCCCGAAAACCACACTTCAGATCCCACCCACCCAGTTTTAAAATCTGAAAACATCCAGGAACCACAGTTCTCTTAAAACAAGAATACTCCCTTTCCTTGTTTACAAAACCAAATATAAGGCTTGACTTCCAATCTCACTCATTTTCTTGGAGAAAAGAAAGAACATTGCCTGCGTAGTCAATGAACTGACTTTCATCTCAACCTGTTGAACTTGCCCAACCCTGCTGTGATTTAGTATACAGTGAAATCTTGCTAAATTATTGTAACAATCTCATGAAATACATATTCATGAAAGTGCAAAACTGAGTTTTTAGGAATGATCCGGAAGCCAAGCAGAAGAATCTTAGGGAGGCAGGAAAAGAGGGGGAGGCATCAAGCACAGATCTAAAAGTTTTTTTGTCAACCAAACAATGGACACAGAGTTAAAAAATCTTCTAAGTCTCCTTGAAAAAAGATCCACAGAGAGATAAGTGAGATAAAATAGGTACATATCTTGTTATTAATGTTTATCTTCTATTTTTGTTTGGCTTGTTCTGTTTATATTGCTTTGTGGGTTGTCTATTTCATTGTTCTAAGCTGCCCAGAATGGTACTTTCACCAATTGAGGTGGGGTATTTAATGAATGAAAGAATGAATTAATAATCTGTTATTTCCCATAATTCAGGTTCCTTCCTGGCTAACCATGGTTACCTTTGCAGAATGAGCTTCAAAGGAAATGATCTGAATATCAAACAGTGGTCTTAAATCACAACTAGGTGATTTAAGAGTCATTGACTCCCATGAAGTAGACTTGATCCACGAAAGCTAACAATAAAAATATAGCAGTTAGTCTGTAAAGTGCTACAGTGTATTTTATTTGTTTTGTTTTCTGAGATGCCTGAACCACAGACTAACACGGCTACTATTCCAAAAAGTTTCCAACTTGTATCTATTAACCAACCACTGTCTGCATTTTGGAGCCATGTATAGATGTGTTACATTTTTGTCACATAGACCCACTCTTCTAGCTTAGAAAGTAAATTTGATCCACAAAAGCTTACATTGCTATATAGCAGTTAGTCTAACTCTAAGAAGAAGAAAATCTTCATTTTTTGCTTTTTTGTATCTTGTTTGAGAAACAATGGTGGTGTTATTATTAAAGCTGTGAACCCTTTTACCACTGAGATGTGTTTATATTTAGGTTTCGTCATTCACACACACCAAAGACCAGCTAGCTCAACTTCTGGAGGAAAAGAACTCTCTTCAAAAGGAACAGCAGGACAGGATAAGAGCATTAAGTGAGATGCTTGTGACCGCGTCCTCTTGTTCAAAAGAAAAAGAGTCAAAAGTAAGCTGGGAAGATTTAAATGTTGTGGGAACCTGGAAATCTATTTTTTACAACAACTCTTCTATTTTGATGAGACAACATTTAAAGCACACCAAAATGTTCTGTATCCTATTTTAATTATGAACAATTCATATTTATTAAAGCAACAAGTTGTTTATGTGGATTTTTGGACCAAGTAATGTATCTTACTCCTGCCAACCTAGCAGCTTGAATGCAAGAAATTGCAAGTTGATAAATAGGTAATCAGCGTTTTTTACAATCAGGTGTCTAGTCATGCCTGCCACATGTCCATGGTAACATCT
The DNA here is from genome assembly GCA_030440675.1 of Furcifer pardalis. Classification (NCBI taxonomy): domain Eukaryota; kingdom Metazoa; phylum Chordata; class Lepidosauria; order Squamata; family Chamaeleonidae; genus Furcifer; species Furcifer pardalis. The sequence continues at coordinate 81,766,280 of CP126892.1, forward strand.
GCAGATGCAGACAATGCTGTCTCTTTGGCTGTAAACAGAGATGAGCACCGAATCCTAGAGTTGGATATGATCGGCATTTGAGCAACGGCAGCCTTTACCTTTAATGTATTATAAAGGATTTGAAAACTTCTGAGTTGTAGAGCAGTCTAATATGACTCCTCTTGCTGGGTGTGGAGCACAGTCGCAGGTGTGTGCAGCGCAGCCAGGGGTAGGGGGCCATTCAAATACCCCATGACCTAAAATAGGCTACTTTTTGACACACACACACACACACACACACGTGACTTTCTGTGACTTTTGGTTGAAACCCCTTCCCCCCTAAATCAAGAGGTTTCCCTGATTTGAAGAGAAACGGCAGAAGCCCAAGAAAGAAAGGCCTCCTTTGCAAAACCTTTTCATGCAAGCAAGGAAGAGGGAAAAGATTTGCAATCTGGATTTCAATGGAACAACCACCACCACCCGGTCTCTCCTCCGATGTCTCCTTTCAGGCTTATTTTTGCTTTAGGAAAAACCTCCCCACATCCCCCAATTATGGGGGGTGGGGTCCTTGTCACCCCTGTCACCCACCTCCTCCTCTTCCTTCCAGCTGTCCTGAATGGCAGCGGGGGAGAAAACTCCCTGTCCCTCCCTCTGTCAAAGAAGCACCTCTTCTCCCCCTCGGAGACTGACTGAGAGCGCACGTGAATGGTTGGGCGGAGGGGGTGTGGCCTGGTCTGTGCTGAAGCTGGCAGTGGATTCTGGGATTTGTAGTATTTGCAGGGGAAACAAGTCTAAATATATAAATTAAAAAAGGGAACCCTTTCCCAGGTGTTTTTCCACCCCCCACCCCCTTCAGTGGTTTCTTGTTGGAAGGGTTTTTCCCTTCTTCCCGCTCGGGGCAAAAGGAAGAGCAGTGACTTCTTCATCCCTGGAAGGAAGGAAGAGGGTGACTACTTATTCTTCCTCCTCCTCCTCTTCTAGCAGAGGAACGGTGTTACTTTCTCCCCACCCCTGTGTTACTCTTTCCTGAGAAGATTTGGTAAGCAGCCTTTGAAGTCCTCATCACCACCACCTATAGATCCTGCCTCTGTCTTGGGTATTTCTTGCATCAGGAACTTTTCGATAATTTTAGAGTCACGTGACTTCACGCCGAATTCCCCCCTCTCCCATGACTTTCTGTGACTTTTGGTCAACCCCCCCCCCCAAAAAAAAAAAGGTCACGTGGTATTTGAATGAGCCCTAGGGTGTATGGTCAGGGGGTGGGGAGCGCCATGGGGGTGGGGTGGGGAGCACCATTGGTGTTGTCAACATTCAGACTGCCTTTGCCCTATAAAGCTTGACGTCCTTTTTCCTACTGGCAACATTGGTATAATATTCTGCAGCTATAACAGGCTATTTCTTGATGTTTTGAATCATGGCTACAGAAGCAAAATAACCTACTTTCATGAATGAGAAGTTTGAAAAAGAATAAGGTATATTTGGGAAAGAGCTTTTTTTAAAAAAGTTGTACATAAACCCCATGAATATATCTCTGGGAACTGCAGCTCAAATTATCTGCTCCACCTCTCTTAGAAGAGAAAGTGGATTGTTTTAGAAATGTGACAGTTTTGTTTGTTGGCCTCCCTTTTGGATATTTTGAAGGCATCTGAGGAGCTTCATGTTTTAGAAAAGTTTGTTAGTTCATGCATTGAAAGCTGGCTGTTTTAGGAACAAATGGTGCAATGGTTGATTCTAAAATACTTGACTTGCAGCTCTTCACATCTACTCCATGTGGCTACAAATATGATAGGAGTTGGGGATGAACATATTTGAAGGGCCCTGAATGAGTGGCTGACTGTCATAGTTGGTGGCTTCCTTAAATGGATCCTATTTCTTTCTACCTTCTTTAAACATGTGCTGCAAGACTAACAAGATAATATTCACTCTAGGCCAGTGATGGCAAACATTGGCCCTCCAGGTGTTCTTGGACTTCAATTTCTAGAAGCCCAAGTCTCTGTGAATCCACACAAATGGGTTTACTGTGTTTAAACCCATTCATTTAAATCTATTCATGTGGATTCACAGAGACTTGGGCTTCTGGGAATTGAAGTCCAAGAACACCTGGAATGCCAAGGTTTGCCATCACTACTCTAGGCAGAATTGTGCAGATACAGGATTTGTGATTGTTTATGTTTAGCAGAGCTTGGATGAGATTACCTTTATGGACTATCATTCTCAATCTCCCAACCAGTGTAGCTCAGAAATTACTTTTCAAAGCTTTGATGTTTAGGAAGAATTTTCCTCATTGTCCTGATTGTGTTTTGCAATAGACCTTTAGCAACGTAGCAAAGATTTTTCTAAATTCAAGTTTCTACAGGAATTCCACCTAAAAGCACATTTCAATCACCAACTAATTCAGTTAAGGGTTGTCTTCTTCTCTTGTGTCCTGATCAAACCCTGGACTGCCAAATTGAAGCTACGTTCTTCGCTTTGTCATTGGCCAAACTTAAGTCCTCATCACTGCACGTTTCTGGCAGTAAATGACCAGTAAATGAGCCAGATTCTGTGTCCACATTCACACAGTGTATTGTCTGTCAACAGCCTCCACTTGAGCATGTTGGTCTTACATTTAGATACTCCAAATCTCAGCCTATTCAAGAGTCTCCAAGTGACTTGGGGAGGTTGAGTTCCTCACCTACATCCTCCTTTAATGATGTTCCTTGCCCAGTGAGCTCCTTCCTCCATTTTTTAATTTGGTTTTGCTCTTATGTGCCCTCAAGAATGTTCTTGCCCTAATGTTCTTCCTGGATCTGAGCCAGGGAACTTGAAGCTCATATCCATTCAGAGCATGTCAAGGGTCATTCTCTTGCTTAGTTCTCTCTGCGTCCGCAGCTATTTCTCTCCTGATCTTAGGTGGAGCAATATCAGCAAGAGGGTATATTTTTAACTCATGTAGGTTTGAGGTAAATTATGGGTCAAACTAAATGTAAAACAATCCAGCTTGCTTTAATTCTCCTACATGCCTTGATCTATTAATGCTTTTGTTCTTATTTTCTTGTTTTTAAAGGTTAGACGAAAGAGAAGAGTTACTTGGGCTCCTGGAGTGATAAACCAAAATGAGAGCTTGTGTTTCTTGGGACACCCTCCTGTTAAAAGGAACCATTTTAAAAGTTCTTTCTGTTCTCTACCAGAAATGGAAGAATGTAAGAGCATTTCCTGAAGGGAAAAACATTTTAATGCAAAACAGTGGATGCAGTGAGTTGTGATGGTTGAGATTTGAGTACACTAGTACCTCGGATGACGTTATGACTTGGTTCCACAAGCCATAATGTTATCCGGTTTTTAACGTTGTGTGATGCATTGATCACACAACGTTTAAAAAAAAGCCCTGTTCCCTTTCTGAAGAGGAAAAGGAACATGGCGGCAATCCAGATTGCTTGGGGAGGCACCTCCAGCCATCCCGATCCCAAAGCAGGCAGCCCATCCGGGTTCTGCTTTGGGATCGGGGTGGCTGGAGGTGCCTTCCACTCCCAGCCAACCCAATCCCAAAGCAGGCAGCCCGTCTGGGCTCTCTGCTTTGGGATCGGGGTAGCTGGAGGTGCCTTCCACACCCACCCAGCCCGATCCCAAAGCATGCAGCCTGGGTGGGCTGCCTGCTTTAGGATCGGGGTGGCCGGAGGTGCCTTCCATCCCCAGCTATCCTGATCCCAAAGCAGAGAGCCCGTAGCACTGGTTTGGGTGGGGTGGGGGAACAGGCGTGCCCGATCTCCCCCCCCCCCCCAACCAAACCGGCAGGTCTAAGCCTCGGTAGATCTCTGCCCCAAAACCCACAGGGCTGGTCTCTAACCCTGCGGGCTTTGGGGCAGAGATCAATGTCGGGGAATTTGAGACAAACAATTGCATCACACAACGATATCTTAACATTGTGAGATGCAAATGTTTGCCTCAAATTCCCCGACATTATCCGATTTTAGCATTATTCAAGGCAATCATCCCCGAGATATTACTGCATTTCCATAGCATGCCATCTATCCGATATTTATTGTGGTAGTCAAACTGATTACAGTTGAAGTTGAATGCTGGTTAACTCGTATGGAATGCTTCTTAGATCCAAAGGGAACAAGAAGGGTGACAGGATTTTTAGCTTAATCTAACAGGCTGGAGAAGTTTGATTCTGGTACTAGTCTCCATGTGTTTGGGAGACCTGGCTGCTTTCCAGGTACTGATAAAGACAATAGACTTTTCAGCTTGATATGAGAACTGTATTCCTGTGAGGTCCCACGATTCCTTTCTAAATACTGTACAGCGGAACCTTGGATAACGAAGGGTCCAGCTAGCAAAAAACTAGCATAACGAAAGGAAATCGCATGTGAATAGTGCCCTCGGAGAGCGAAAATTTGTGTTCCATTTTCAATGAGAAACTTGCATAATGAAAATTTCAATGGGAAAACTCGCATAACGAACATTTTCGCTAGAACCGCATTGTATCTCAATGGATTCTTAGGGGAAACTCGCATAATGAAAAATTTCACTATACGAAAAAACTCGTGGAATGAATTAATTTTGTTATCCAAGGTTCCACTGTATTTCATTCCAAATACAGGGAAATGGCCATGGGGCAAGGTTTAAATTTGGAATATACTACAAGATTCAACTTTGATTAAATCTATTCACATTTCTAACCCACAATTTATCTCATGCATTTTTACTGGTTTTTTTTACTTTTTAGACTCTAAAAAGTAAAAAAACAGTAATAATGCATGAGATATAATTGTGGGTTAGAAATGTGAATAGATTTAATCAAAGTTGAATCTTGTAGAATATATATTCCATAGTGCAGAAGACATTAAGAAATCTTCATACCACTGAATGGTGAGCAGTAAGTTTTCTTTTTCCAGCCTTGCAACAGAGAGTGCAGAAATCATTAGCTGAGTTAATCAAAAGCTAGGTTGCACTGTGTCAATTACTGCTTGAATTTGTCCCTAGATCTTCTTCCTTTATATTAAGTTTTGCATTTTTTTAAATTTTATTTATTTATTTTTGTTAAATATTTTAACATGTAGCTGCATGTTCGGAGTTGTCAGAATATGATGACCAGGGCATGACAACCGGTGTCACACTACCTGATGAAGAGTGGGTTCCAGGGTCTGAAATCAATTTTGTAAGTAATGGGGGCAGGGAGATAAATTACAATGTCTGTTCTTTTGAGGGAATATCTACCGTTCTGTATCATATCCCAAAATAGTGATTTGAAGTAAAATAATGGTAGGGGCTATGACTGCTCTCAGAATGTCTTCCATTGTGGGTGATGTGTTGTTCTGCTTCCATCATCAAGCATGAAAGAATTTGGCCATTATCTTTAATAAGTAGCTGTATTTAAGTGGTGCTTAATGTCCCACAGCTCATCATGTTGGCTTTAAGCGACATCGTCTTTGAGCTATCAATCTCCTGGTTTGGGAATATTCAGCACTGTATATGATTAGGTACATGATCTTGAGAGGAGGTTTAAGTAGGACTGAAACCAAGAAAGGATTTTGTAGCTGACTTGAGTACTTTTTGTTCTCGAAGAAGAGAGGGTAAGTCATTTACAGTGTTGTCTAGGGAATTTATTCTGAAGTGAAGGCAAAACATTCTGATTTCTCTCATTCTTTCCTAGTGTAATGCAGTCACTGAGCAGCAGACTCTGAAAGCAAAATTAGAAAATCTACAGCTGGAGAATGAACAGCTGAGATGTGAGCTCACAGAGCTGAGAGAAAAGATGGCCACTGACGAGTTTGTGACTCTCGAAAATAAGACTGCAAAAGAATACGAGGTAAGGAAAGGGGAAGCTAGAGAATGGATGGATGAAAGTATAATGAAGCTTTCGGCCTGTGTTTATATGCTTGCTGAATGTTTATTTAGTTTCTCAAATGGAAAAGATGCTAGAGATATTTTGCATGAGTTCATCAAATCTGGATGGTGTGCAAATGAAGGCATGGGGGAAGAAAACCATCCACCTTGATGAAGAATTCTGAGAACTTTAACCTTACGGTGCAGTGTTTTGTGGCCTTTGCATTGGACTATTCAAAGCATGGATTTGGGAATACATAGGGTCTTGAACTTTACCATGAAGAAAGCTGAGGTGCCCTTGCACATCATGTCTGCCAGGGGAAAAGTTCAATGTTGAGATGTTTTCTAGGACACTTCTCCCTTTGTTGTGTTATTTTCTATAATAACTGTTATTATCTGCAACTATTTTATTTCTGAGGGAAAACTTTAATGGCACAGCCTGCTTGCATTTATAATGGGTGATAACAGAGACGCTAAAAGGTGCTGCTTAACTCTCTGCTGTTTTGCTTCAATTGCTCCACAGATGCAACTAATGCATGAAAATTCCAACCTAAAGGTAAATGCTGAAATTTGCAATCAAGACATGCAGGTGAGCTGGTGGCAGTAGTGGTAGCAACTTTGCATACAAGAAAACCTCATGCTGGTGTGTATGCTGACCCAAACGTTTGAATCTTTAGGTTACTTCATTCATATTATATAATACCAGATAGTTCCTCATACCCTATGAAGCATGGACATTGAAGAGCATAACTCAAATTATCACTTTGCACTTGTTGTCTTTCTCTTCCTTAGGAGGAAATTAAGTTGAAAGATGTGCAGCTCAAGGAACAGAAGGATAAAATAGAGGTGCTGGAAAACAATGTCACTGAGCTAAAAAGGCAGGTAGAAGAATTTAAGGCTGAAAGTGGAAAGAGAGAGGTGTCCTCGATGGTAAGCTTGAGCCATTGGTATGAACTTGGAAAAATTAACATTGTGTTTGAAATTCCTTTGCCTGTGGCTCACCATGAGGTTGACACTTCTTAAATTGAGTCATTAGAGCAGAGGTGGCCAAACATTTCGGGCTGGTCACATGGTTCAGTGTATCGGTCACATGGTTTCTCCCAGCAGAAGTAAAACGCCTCTTGCAATCTGTTTTGCAACAGGATTAGAGATTTTAAGCTGCCATTTTCTCTGCTTTAACCAGGGGTGCCCAAACTACGGCCTGTGGGTCAGATCCGGCCCCAAAAGCCAATCCATCCAGCCTGCACCCCCTTGTTGCTCCAGGAGGTGGAAGTAAAACATGCCCATATGGTCTTGTTTTACTTCCGCTTCTGGGAGCGATGAGGGCGGTATGGGCTGGATGAATTGGTGTTAGGGGCCATAGTTTGGGAACCCCTGTATTATAGAGCAGTAGTTTTCAAATCACCTTATTTCTGGTAGAGGTCAGGAATAGGGTCAAACAGTGCAAACATAAATCTGAAGAAAAATTGTTTGAGGCAGATAATTGTTGCTGAATTATCTTTACTCCAAAAGAATGCAGAGGAATGATGAGGTGTCAAATTGGCTCCAGTAATGCCAGTTTTCAAATCAAAACTCTTCATCAGGACATTAAATATTTATCTGTTAACAATAAAATTAGAGTAAAGTCTTACACTCTGACAAAGTTACAGTAATAAATCATTCTCAAGTTAGGCTGTGAGCCTTTAAAGCAAGGATAAAATGTCAAAATACATACCAAGAAATCTTAATGCGTCTAATAGCTTCTATGGAGAAAACCTTCCTGAAAAGTGACTATATAAATGTTTATTTAAAGAAAAAGAAAAGTCTAATTCATATTTTAAGCCTAATGGGACCATGGTCTTCAAATGGTGTATGTAGAAGGCTTTGAAGACCATGATCCCATTAGGCTTAAATAATGAATTAGACTTTTCTTGTTTTTTTATAAACATTTATATAGCCACTTCTAAATATATGTTAGTCTTGCTTATCAAGCCATTTCTGCCTCTTTGTGGTACTGTTGGTTTAAAATAGGGGTGCCCAAACTTTTTGGGCCGTGGGCCAATCATGTGGTTCAGGAAGCCGGTCACTAAGACCCGGGGTCGGGTGTGTGTCCCCCCACACACACACACACACGTCAATTCATCTGGCCCGTGAAGCCCTCGTCGCTCCTGGAAGTTGAAGTAAAACGTGCTCATACAGGCGTGTTTTACTCCCACTTCCAGGAGCGATGAGGGCTTCGCGGGCCGGATGAATTGGTGTCAGGGGCCACACCTGGCCCCCGGGCCTTAGTTTGGGCACCACTGCTTTAAAAGATAGTTGTTCTTGTAATCAAACCTCTCAACACACAAAGTATATTGTACCACCATATCACATGTTTTCAACGTCCTGGGCTCATTACGGAAGAAAGTTTTCTCCTTAGAAGCTGTTAGACGCATTAAGATTTCTTGGTATGTATTTTGACATTTTAATCTTGCTTTAGAGGCTCACAGCCTAACTTGAGAATGATTTATTACTGTAACTTTGTCAGAGTGTATGACTTTACTTAAATTTTATTGTTAGCAGATAAGTATTTAAAGTCCTGAGAAAGAGTTTTGATTTGAAAACTGGCATTACCAGAGCCAATTTGACAACCTCATTATTCCTCTGCATTCTTTTGGAGTAAAAATAATTCAGCACTAATTCTCTGCCTCAAATGGTTTTTCTTCCAGTTCTGGTAAAGGTCGCCGTGTTGCCTTCTTGACCCAGCAGTAGTGCTAAGAGACTCCATGTACAGAGTTCTGGGTTTGAACTGGTGGGGTTCTTTCCAGGTCTGGTGGACCTTCCAGATTGTCCTGAGCGAGTGTCCTCAGGCTGCTTAGTTGTGTTTGCGTATTGCTGGATCAGATCAATGGCCAAATAGTTGGGCTGTGGAAAGGCGTATGCCTGCTTTTGTGAAACTGCTGTCTGACCTGACATGCCTACATTCTCTTCTTAACTGAGATCTACAGCAAAGCTACAGCTGTTGTGAGTCTTGGACCCAACTGCTGGAACTCTTTTTGCGAAAGCCTGCTTAGAAGCTGTTGAAATCTGTGAGTTGCCCAAAGCTGTCTGAAAAGTAGGGCCACATTGGGGGGAAATACGTAGGAAAAAATTGAACAGTCCACCTGGCAAACCTGAGGACATTTATAACCTGACCCTGTCTCCAAACAGAAAGCCCTAGGGGCAAAACCCTAGATACAGTGGTACCTCTCTTAAAGAGCATAATGCGTTCTATGGCATTGCTCTATAAGCGAAACATCACTGTAAGTGACCAATTGTGACTTCTGGTGGGTGGGTGGGATTGCGAACTCTGATTTAGTTGTTAAGCGACTTTTTGCTTGGTTTCATTTGTTAAGTGAGGCGACCATTCAGAGAAAATTCTGCTCTTTAAGCGAGTTACTCTAAGCGAGGCGCTCTTTATGCGAGGTTTTACTGTAGTTCTAGGTGTTTTTTTTTCTGGTCAGCCTGATTAATTGAAGTTTACTGGCTCCACAGTAGCTGATCTAATCTAATTTTCTTTCTGATTCCTGGATGTTTTTACATGTGTGTACATATAGATATAGATGTATATACCATAGTGATGTTTGAATTCTTGCAGCAAATGTCAAATAAAGAGATGGATGAAGTGCAGCGATTGAACCAGTCTCTTAGGGATGCAGAAACAGTAGCACTTGATGCCAAGAAAGACTTGTCAATCTTCAGAAGTGAAAACATAGCTCTAAAAGAAAAAATGGTAAGTTTATTTTTAGTAATGCTTTTATGACTTGCGGCATAGAGCATTGCATTGCAAAAAAAACAATAGACTTTTATACGAAGAAAAGAACCTTCACCCTACAAAAGAAGGGGCTATTTCATGCTTTTCAGGAAATCTACATATAAGATCTGAGTGAAGAGAAGAACCTCTTGTGACCTTTTACCAAAATGGCACTTTAATACAGAAGATGATGTTGCGCAATGGCCAGAGTCCTGTCCAGATTTTGTGTGTGCAGGGATCCAGTAGAGGAAACTGCAACAGTGATCCAATAAAGTGTTGGTCATTTATTTATTTATTTAAATTTATATATCGTCGTCCTCGCCGAAGGCGACCCAGGACGGTTTAACACAACCTAAAAAACATAAAAACAGTACAGGCTAAAATTCTAAAAGTTCTCAAAATCCACAGTTAAAACCAATTAAAACTACAACTACAACTTTGTATGATTTAAGAACTTAAGGGAGCAGGGGAGGAGGTCAAACCAGCCAGCAGGCTGAGGTCGTTGTGCCTCCAGTACCCCAGACCTGCCCTGCCAGCCAGGTTTTTACACCCTTCCAGAAGGGCAGCAGCTCTGCCTGGAGGTGCAGCTCAGTTGGGAGGAGGTTCCACAGGGCCGGAGCAGACACAGAGAAGGCCCTCCTTCTAGTGCTAGAGAGATGTGCCTCTCTAGCTGATGGTACAACCAGAGAGCCTCTCCAGTCCGCTCTAGTGGGTCGGGCAGATGTCCTTGGGACGATGCGGTCTCTTAGGTATCCTGGCCCACTACCATATAGGGCTTTAAAGGTAATAACCAGCACCTTGAATTGCACCCGGAGGCACACTGGCAGCCAGTGCAGCTCCCGAAGCAATGGTGAGGCACGAGCATAAACCCCGCACCCCATCATGACCCGGGCAGCCACATTCTGAACCAGTTGCAGCCTCCGGATGGTCACCAAGGGCAGCCCCATGTAGAGCACATTACAGTAATCAAGTCTGGAGGTGACCAAAGTGTGTGATCATGAGCAAGGAGTCCCGGTCTAGGAGCGGGCGTAACTGGCGTATTACATGAAGTTGTGCAAAAGCCCTCCTGGCCACGACTGCCACCTGCTCTTTGAGCAGTAGTCGTGAGTCCCAAGAGGACCCCCAGATTATGCACCTGGTCTGTTTGGGGCAAAACTGCCCCATCCAGAACCAAAGATGGTAACTCCCATGATAAAGCAGGATCCCTGACCCATAGCCACTCAATCTTGCTGGGATTCAGCTGTAGCCCATTGTCCCCTCATCCAGACCCTGACAGCCTCCAGGCACCTGGAAAGGACTTCCACTGCATCGCTTGGGTCCCCACGGGCAGAGATATATAGCTGGGTATCAGCATATTGATGATACCTCATCCCGTGGGAACGGATGATCTCACCCAGTGGTTTCATGTAGATATTTAATAGGAGAGGCGAAAGGACCGAGCCCTGAGACACCGCATATTACATGACTGGTTGGATAATCGATAAGAATCTCTTTCCTTCCTAGAATTCTATGAATTCTATTCCATTCCCAGGCAAAATTCTGATAATTACAGCCCAGAAACACATACTTCCAGGAAAACATATACACCAGGGGTTCCCAAACTTTTTGGCCTGTGGGCCGGTCATGTGGTTCCTCCCACCAGAAGTGGAAGTAAAATGCACATGTGCAAAACACTGCTGTAAATGCACCTGCAGCTGTTGTAAATGCGTTTATGACAGCCACGGGTGCATTTACAGCAGTCTTTTGGGCATGCGTGGGTGCGTTTTACTTCCAGGAGCAGTGAGAGCAGTGCAAGCCAGATGATTTGGCCCTACGGGCCATAGTTTAGCCACCCTTGATATACACCCACATTTTGTTTGCTTGGAGTGCAGCCTATCTTTCATGTTGCTTGGCTGTCTAGGGCAGGCATGCCCAAACTACGGCCCGCGGGCCAGATCCGGCCCACCAGGCCATTTCATCCGGCCCCCGACATGGTATAGGAACTCTTATTATTTTATTTTATTTTTTTAATTTTTTTTGTGGACTTTTTTTTTTGCGGAGGGATCACAAATCAGTGCCTAGTTCCTTCCTTCTGCTGCTTAGTACTAGGACTTCTGCCAAATCTAATTTAGAATTGCTGAATCCCTCCGCCTAGCTGATTTGGCTGTTAAGAGTGGAGAGAGAGACTGAGCCTGAGGCCATCCGAGAGCTAAAAGTAAGCGTCCACCATTTTGTCTTAGCCTTCCGCTTATTCAGGGCTGAGGGGGGGGGGAGAATGGTTTCTTCTGGGAGAGGGAGAAAGAGGTGTGTGTGTGAGAGAGAGAGAGAGAGAGAGGTGTGTGTGTGTGTGTGTGTGTGTGTGTCCAGGATTACAAGCAGTTTCTTCTGGGAGAGGGAGAAAGAGGTGTGGGGGGGGGAGAGAAAGAGGTGTGGGGGGGGAGAGAAAGAGGTGTGTGTGTCTCCCGACCTCCCTAGAGCTGATGCGCGCTACTTTTGAACTTCCCCCACCCTCTTTTATGCTGCAGCAAGCCAGAATGTCGGGATTCGAATCCTGACATTTTGCCTTGCTGCAGCCTCCAGGGAGGTGGGAGAACTTTGGAAACAGCTTGGATCGGGTCCCCACACCTCCCTGGACCCGGCGGGGGGGTCAGAGACCCCAAAATTGGTAAAAAAAAACGTCCATTTTTTTTACCAATTTTGGGGTTTCTGACCCCCCCCCCCCCCCCCGCCGGGTCCAGGGAGGTGTGGGGACCCGATCCAAGCTGTTTCTGGGCTTCCCCGACGTCCTGAGCCAGAGCAGCAAGCCAGAATGTTGGGATTCGAACTCTGACATTCTGGCTTGCTGCACTGGCTCAGGACGTCGGGGAAGCCCAGAAACAGCTTGGATCGTGTCTGCCCACCTCCCTGGACCCGCGGGGGGGGGGGGGTCAGAAACCCCAAAATTGGTAAAAAAAAAAAAAAGTCCGTTTTTTTACCAATTTTGGGGTTTCTGACCCCCCCCCCCCGGCTGGGTCCAGGGAGGTGTGGGGACCCGATACAAGCTGTTTGTGGGCATCCCCGACGTCCTCAACCAGTGCAGCAAGCCAGAATGTCGGGATTCGAACCCTGACATTCTGGCTTGCTGCACTGGTTCAGGACGTCGGGGAATCCCAGAAACAGCTTGGATCGTGTCCCCTGCCTGCTCCAGAGAGATCAGAGGACCTGATCTACAGCTGCAGGGTGGCTGGGAAAGCTGACGGGGACTCCCTGTCGGCTTCCCTAGCCACCCGCCCTTGCCTCCGTAGCTGCAGGGTGGCTGGGAAGCTGAACGGAGAACCCCGTTCAGCTTTCCACCCACCCTGCTGCTAAGAATGACTGTATCGGATAACGTTAAAATCGTGTTATTCGATACAAGATTTTTCCGAAAATCTTGTAACGTTATACGGTTTTAGCGCTATATGATACTCACGTTATACGGGGTATTACTGTATTGGTATAAGTTGGAAGTCAAAATTGATTTACAGTATTATGGCTGTGCATTGTGTAATTCCTGATTTTAAATTGATTGGGAGACCCAATGCGCGCTAATTTTGAAGTTCCCCCACCCTCTGAGGCTGCAGGAAGCCAGGCAGGACATGATGTCAGGAAGCAGATCTTTTCTAAGGCTAATGACTTTTCATTGCTAATTAAAATCTAAAGTTTCAGGTAGGTGGGGTTTTAATTGGCAATGAAAAGTCATTAGCCTTAGAAAAGATCCGCTTCCTGTCAGGAAGCGGATCTTTTATAAGGCTAATGACTTTTCATTGCCAATTAAAATCCAGAGTTCCAGGTATGTGGGGTTTTAATTGGCAATGAAAAGTCATTAGCCTTATAAAAGATCTGCTTCCTGACATGATGTCAGAAGCAGATCTTTCCTAAGGCTAATGACTTTTCATTGCTAATTAAAATCCAAAATTTCAGGTAGGTGGGGTTTTAATTGGCAATGAAAAGTCATTAGCCTTAGAAAAGATCTGCTTCAGGAAGCGGATCTTTTCTAAGGCTAATGACTTTTCATTGCCAATTAAAATCCAAAGTTTCAGGTAGGTGGGGTTTTAATTGGCAATGAAAAGTCATTAGCCTTAGAAAAGATCCGCTTCCTGACATGATGTCAGGAAGCGGATCTTTTATAAGGCTAATGACTTTTCATTGCTAATTAAAATCCAAAGTTCCAGGTATGTGGGGTTTTAATCAGAAGCGTAGCTACCGCCATATCTGCCATATCAATTATACGGGGCCCCCGGGCCATGGGGGCCCCCAACGTGTGTAAGCAAAACAAATATTTACCCTTCCTAAGGGCCCCCAAACAAATTTTTATACGGAGCCCCGCCAAGGCACGCTACTCTTCTGGTTTTAATTGGCAATGAAAAGTCATTAGCCTTATGAAAGATCTGCTTCCTGACATGATGTCAGAAGCAGATCTTTTCTAAGGCTAATGACTTTTCATTGCTAACTAAAATCCAAAGTTTCAGGTAGGTGGGGTTTTAATTGGCAATGAAAAGTCATTAGCCTTATGAAAGATCTGCTTCCTGACATGATGTCAGAAGCAGATCTTTTCTAAGGCTAATGACTTTTCATTGCTAATTAAAATCCAAAGTTTCAGGTAGGTGGGGTTTTAATTGGCAATGAAAAGTCATTAGCCTTAGAAAAGATCCGCTTCCTGACATCATGTCAGGAAGCGGATCTTTTATAAGGCTAATGACTTTTCATTGCTAATTAAAATCCAAAGTTCCAGGTATGTGGGGTTTTAATTGGCAATGAAAAGTCATTAGCCTTAGAAAAGATCTGCTTCCTGACATGATGTCAGAAGCGGATCTTTTATAAGGCTAATGACTTTTCATTGCTAATTAAAATCCAAAGTTCCAGGTATGTGGGGTTTTAATTGGCAATGAAAAGTCATTAGCCTTAGAAAAGATCCGCTTCCTGACATCATGTCAGGAAGCGGATCTTTTATAAGGCTAATGACTTTTCATTGCTAATTAAAATCCCACCTACCTGAAGCTTTGGAACACAATAACAGCTCCTTGGATGCCACAATGACCAAGCTGGATGTGAGTTTCTAGGATCTGTCATATTTTTTTAAAAGGACATTTTTAAAGGACACCGCGAAGGCGGCGAAGGAGGAGCCGGTGAAAGAGGAGCCGGCGGCAAAGGCGTTAGTGGTGGAGGCGGCGGCAAGGCTGGGTGGATGTATGTACCATGGAGAGATAGTTCGGCCCTCGGAGCCTCTGATAAAATGTTATCCGGCCCCCGGGCCGAAAAGTTTGGGCACCCTTGGTCTAGGGGCTCCTTCCTGTTGTTAATGAATGAAAAAGAAAGTCCTAGTGCTTCTTTGGGAATCTGCATGGGAAGTATAGTTCTTTTGGAGGTACCATCTAAAAAGGATAATGGACTATACCTGCCACAAAGATCTTGACCTCCTAGGAAGCAGCAGGCCAATTGACAACAAGAAAGTACATCTGAACCAAGCAGCCTAGAAGATAAGCCCTATTCTAAATGAGCAACATATAGATGCTTGTAGGCTCTCACTGCCAGAATTCTGTATGGGGAACTTGTGGATAATTCTGAGAGTTAAGAGTTCAAAAAACAAATCATACCCCTAATGATCAGCACCTTATAATATTGTTACCTCAGTTTATGTGCAGTTTGAGTTCCGCACACATAAACAGTGGGATATTGCCCTTGTAAGCAGTGGTGGGCAGCAACAGCTTCGCACACACCATGTGAGGAGGGGGTAGCAAAACTGGGTGGCCTCTGGGCAGGGTTGTGGTGAAATTGGGTGGCCTTCGGGCAGGTGCGGGGGGTAGCAAAATTGGGTTTGCCATACCCAACTCCCTGCCCTGCCCCATTAGGTTTTGTCCCTGCAAGTGGTTCAAAGTCTCCCTTGCTCAAAAGCCAGTCATATCTGACTCTAGGGTGTAGTGCTCATCTCCATTTACAGCCAAAGAGCCAGTGCTGCCTGTGTTTGCAGATGTATACATGGCCATATGGCAGACATGACTAGATTGCCCACGATGTAGGCTCCGCCCATGACATAGGATCTGCCCACAGTGTGGTAGCGACATTTTTTGCTGCCCACCACTGCTTGTAATCCTATTGTAGGTATAGGGTAGTGGTGTCGAACCTATGGCATGGCGGGCCAGAGGGGGCACTCAGGGTCCTCTCTGTAGGCATGCACTCTGTTGTCCCCACCACAAAGTTCACTCTGCCGGCAGCGCAATGGGAGCACTTCCTCCCCGCCCCAGCAGAGGTCACTCTGCCCAGCAGCCCAATGAGAGCACTTATTCCCTCCCCCCAGCACAGAGTTCACCTTGTCCCTCTATTTGGGCACTCAGTCTCTAAAAGGTTCACCATCACTGGCATAGGGTTCCTTGATTTGTGGCACAATACAAATTCATTTCAACTTTTTCTTGTGAGTTAAGTTGTTTCCAAATAGAGTTGCCATATGTCATGGTTTTCTAGGATTTTCCCGAATTCAAGCTGTCCCGCCTGGTTCAAAGGAAAACATGTAAAAGTCCCAGTTTCAAAGAAAAACATGTAAAAGTCCTGGGAGGGAGGGAGCAAGAAATGCCCATGTCTATGGAGGATTCCTTCTTCAAATGACTGCAAAGGGGTAAATGCATAGAGTCAGCATTCCTAGAGAGGAAGGCAACACTATGGATAGGAAGTGAAGAGTTATCTCTCACAAAGGACCTCCAAAATAAGTCCCTTCCTTTTCTCCTTCTGGAGGGAAACAGGGACTCCAAGGGCTGCATTTCACTGAGGGAGTCTGGGAAGTGTAGTCATTACTGCGAGGTCCCTAACACCGCGAATTTCAAAGATGGGACACAATGATTTTTTTTTTTACAAGGCACCAATCCTCTTTGCCAAAAACGTGAGCAACCCGAGGTTTGGCTCCCTGCAGCTGTGGCAGAACTGTGGGACAGGCAGGGCGCGCCACGAGAGAAAGCGGGCAGGGAGGAGCTAGGGTAGACTGGGCGGAATAGGGACGGGTGCCAGGGGGGCAGCGAGCCTGGATGGGTGGGCGGTTTGGCAAGAAAAAATTATGTCCCGGTTTGGCAGAAAATATTATGGCAACCCTATTTCCAAATGGACTTCTAATGTCATTCTGCTCTGTGATAGATTTGGATGCACAGGCCAACTCTTTGAAAAGGGAGCAAATGGTACTACTGGGCTACTTGGCTTTTTATGACAAGCTTTACGTCCTTTACATGTGGTTAGATATATGATAACAGTATATTATCTTGTCCCCATGTAGACCCAACTTTCAGATACTTACAACCAAATGGAAAAAGACCTTGAATGTTGTAGAAGCCAGCTAGAAGCTGAGAAAGTTACTTATAGGAAAATGCAGTCTGATTTGCAGAAAGAACTGCAATGGTACTTTCAAGAAAACGCAAAACTGACATCACTCTTGGAGGGCAAGTTTCCGAAAGGTATTAGCGACAAGAATTGTTTCCTGAATTCTTCACTTAGCCCAGTGTTGTCTTTTGTTTCCTTCCTGTGGAAGAACAGAGAATGAAAGGTGGTGAAGAGAGGAGGAGAGAAATTGGGGGGATGGATAGATGGTGGGTTGATGGCTCCTGGTTGGCAGAACATTACTCAAAATGTTTCTTTGCTTGAGGAAAATGGGAAGATGGCCCACACTTTCCACTTCATGAATAAATGTTAGTCCTCATCTTGTGATAGAGTAGTATCCTCCCTGACATTTGAGGCAATAGACTTGGTTTAGAACATATTCTATTAAATTAATAGGTCAATTTATGGTGGGTGTTGGTGGTGATACACAGTTCTGTTTTCCACCTTAGCAGAACATTGAAGGGTATAAGCAGAACCACAAGGTGACTGGCATGGCCGCTTCCAGCATATGTCACATAAAGGCAGTGCCTCACGCTGTCTAACAGCAGGGCCTGCCCTGGTAACTGGGAAATAGAGTAAACTGGGTGCAAGGATGTAGAAGATGAGTCATTGGAGTAGTCTGTATGCTTGTACATCAGAAACCAGATAATGTATTAACCACAAAAAAGGATTTGTACTTTTAACAACTGAAATCCTGTTGCTTAGCAGAATAAGTTGCAACAAGAGTAGCCTCAGTGGAATTTACAGAGAAGTTTTTTCACCAAATCCTTGTTTAGAATCCAGTAGGTCTATTCTAGTTGCGACTTACCTGTGCTAATAAGTAGGATTTCAGTCAATGAGTGCTTATTTAGTAGTTGATAAGGATGAAAAACAATGGTTATTATATAGGATAGTAAAGCTTGCAGTATAATTATGATTCTCTTTGGTCAATTTTCTCTGTTAAGCTTTTAGACCTTTTCCTCCCCAGAATTGCTATCAAGTGTGGAACTGGAAAGAAAGATAGAAGATTTAAAAAATGAACTGACTAAAGCTATGGAAGAAAACATAACTTTAAGGAAAGAATCAACTATGTTAGCACAAGCTGCCTCAGGACCAGACCCTAAAATATTCCAAAACGAGGTAACACACACACACACGCATACATACATATATATATTGGTTCCACAAGTCTTAACGTTATCCGATTTTTAGCCTTATCTGATGCATGCACCAGATAACGTTAAAATCCTATTCAGGTGGATCAGATAACGTTAACTCCATAGAGATAAGTAACAGAGGCTTCAATGGAAAGTCAAGGAAACATGCTGGAAACTTAAAGAACTTTAAGAAATAATTGTCTAAAGGGTAAATACATTACAAAAACATGCCACACCACCCTGACTTTAGGGGAACAAAGCCATACAGCATTTTTAAATTTTTGAAAATTTTATAAAGTGCTGTTTTAAAAGATCTGAACAGAAGCTAGGAAAATGTTTTCCTTTAGAATCAGCCCACCTACCATTGCTGTAATAAAGGAAGTTTCCTCAGGGCTTTGCAGGGTGTGAAAAGCTTAATTGCTTTGTAGGTGAAAGGTTTCAGTCTGCTTGTTTTCCATTGACAATGCATAAGGCTTGTGGAGCTACAATCTTGGGTTCAGGCTGTTTAGAATTTAAAGGGGAAACTTCATAAAGGTAATTGGGTCAAATTGTCTCTTTGCAATTATTTTTCTGCAAAGTGTTCTGGGTTACACTGGGGAAAGGGTCCTAAGCCTTTGCTTTGCTAAACTAGTCAGACTGGTTTCGCAAGCCTTTGTTATTCAAATGTGGCAAGCTTGAGAGCAGGCAGCCCCTCCCTTTCTCCCAAGAGAAACTGGTGAGTCACAGTCACACTTCAGGGAATTTGAGGCAAAGGTTATCTGACGGATCAGATAACGTTAACATAATGGTTAACATAATGTTATCCGATCCAAATGTTTTCCTCAAATTCCCCAACGTTATGCGATTTTAGCGTTAACCGATCCAATCGTTATCCGGTGTTTTACTGTATCATCGTTATTCGAGGTACTAGTGTACTTTTGATATTCTGGGAGGACAGACTTGAAGCCATACACCTTCAGCTTTGGCAGTTATGGGCCAAATGGTTAGCTTTTCTAAACTCCAGCCTTCACTGGGCAGCTTCTGGTACATTCCCATCTTCTCAACTGACTTGTTTTACAAGATTTTGAAATATGTTCTAGATTGTTTTAAAATTGATCTAGTTTGAAAATGAATTATGTTAAAATGGAATACTGCCATGTAGCTCTTTGGTCTGAACAGTTTCAAAGAGATGAAATAGAGATTCTTATCTTTCCAGCCTGACTTCTGCCAAAATATATCTTACAACACACAGCAATAAACAATTAAACCTGTTTACCATCCTGTAGTTAAAATATATTTTCTATTGACAGATTCTTGAAAAATCTGAACTGATCGCTTCGTTGACTTCTGAAAAAGACAGCTTACTTTCTCAAGTAATGGAAAAGGAGAGACTGCTCCAGGAAATGACTGATGCATTACACTCCAAAGATGATTTAGCAAATGCTGAAAAGATGAGAGAGAAGGACACTGAATTTCAAGAACTGAAACACCAGAATGATGAACTGAAGCAGAAATTATTGACCACATCAGAGGAAAGCAAGCAGATGAAAGGCCAAGTAGACCTTCTGTCTGATGAAAACCTTAAGCTAAATGTAACCATTCATGACCTAACCAAAGAGGTAAGTCCTTGGTGGGTATTTCTTTACATGGAAGTTGATGAGATGAAGGAGCCGGAGAATTTGTTTCATTGCAAATAAAATTTAGAGCTGAAATTTTTCTGAGAACTTTGTGGGGCTCTTGGTACTGCTCTAGCATGCTAATAAATGCAGCCAAAGACTGATACATTATCTGCTCTTCAAAAAAATATGCTCTTAGCCTGTCAAAAGAAAATAAAGTTCAATAAAGGATGGAGAACCTTTTAAGCATGGATGGTGGGCTGAAAAAGAATGGAACCAAAAGTACAAATGCATTTTATTACTTCTAAGGTTTATTAGAAATGTTGCAGCATTCCAGACTAGAGATCAGTTCCCGCCCGGAAGTGGAAGCGGGTGCATTTAGATCTTCCGTAAAACTTGCCCGCGCATGTGCAAACACGCCTATGGCTGGCATAAACGTGGAAGTGGGTGCATTTACATCATTTGTAAATGCTTCAGGAGGGGGAGTCGTCCAGCCCACCACAAAAATGTTGGTCACCCCTGATGTAAAGACTACACCATTATGAGCGCCCCCAGTTGTACCTAACAGAGATACAACAACAAGCTTAAGCCAGTGTCCATATCACACCCCTGTCAAAGAGTCATTGGTCAGGAATTGTGTGTGTTAAGTTCCAAAATATCTGGAGAGCGGATGTTTGAGAACCACTAATCTAGAACATGTAAGTAATTGGATCACAAACAATGGGCCAAAAACGTACTGTAGATGGCAAACTTCTTGATAAACTGAGACACATTTTCATTTTCTTTTCTCTCCTTTCTCCCCCCCCCCCCCTTTCTCTCTATTTCTTGCTCAACTCTGTTGGGAGAGAAACAGTCTACTCTTGCAGAAGCCAAACTTGATTAGGTAAAGGTTGCCCTTGCTCAAAAGCCATCGCATCTGACTCTAGGGTTCAGTGCTCATCTCTGTTTATAGCCAAAGAGCCAGATCTGTGCCTCTGCAGACGTTTCTGTGGTCATTTGGCAGGCATGATGCCAGAGTGCATGGAACACTGTTACCTTCCCACTGAAGTGGTACCTATTTATCTACTTGCAATTTCTTGGTTTTGAACTGCTAGATTGGCAGGAACCTTGATTAGAGAACCTTTCAAATTAGGCCAAGAGCTACTGGTTACCCACTTGTGTTCAAAGACAAAATTGTCAGACTTCCCTGATGGTGATCACTTCAGAATTAAAACATGGAGACTGTCCTTGTACTATGACTGACAACAAACCTTTCCTTTTCACTTTTTTTTTAAAGCTATCTCTGAAGGTGCAAGAGCTCCAAGAAAAAAGGAAGGAACTGGAAACATTGCATGGGATGAAGGAACAGCTTGATGGATCCCTGTGGAGGCAGAACTTGGTGGATCAGTTGGAGGAAGAATTAAAGGCTAAGAAGATGGAAATGTCCCAAAGGCTTTGGGACAGTGAGGAAAAGATGAAATCTCTAATTCAGGAAAGGAATGACTTGGAGCAGAAGATGGAAGCTGTCCAGACGGAGAGAGATGCATTCAGAGCATTGGAAGATAAGACCAGCTTGAAGGTGAGGAATCCACTTAAGTCTTTTCAATGTAGGAAGCAGAAAAATAAAAGGTACCTCCTCTCTACAAATCAAACTTTATTTTTATTTATTTATTTTTTAGATTTCTATACCGTCCTACTTGGTGCGACCAATTCAGGGCGGTGTACAACAAAATAACATATAATCAGTCAATAAGGTACAACAGTAAGGCAAACAAAGCTATGAAAGGACACTACAGAGTAAAACAGCAACAATGTGGCAACGCAATCAAGTAACAAAATAACAAATCAAAAAATACAAAGTAGAAATACAATTCCAAGTCCAGTATAACATACAGTATAAAAATAAAACAATATGACAATATAAGTTCCTCAAGGTCACATGAGGTAATTTTGCACCTGAGGTAGGAAGTCCTACAAATCTTCCTCTCATCTTGGAATAACAATTTCTTTTTCATTGATAGCACCAATGACTTATAAATGAGAGGATTTTCCTTTTCATAGCCTGCATGCTGCTGCTTCTGCCCCATACATCTTTAAGAATCCAATTTCCTTCAGAGAAAGGAACTGTGGTGAGAGTGAAATGGGAGATATGGTTAAAGCTGGTATTAATCTGCTAGCGGGGGAGCTTGTAAACTCTTGAGGGAGAGGCTTTGCTCCAAATCCAGGAGTAGGAGAGGGTTTTGTAAGCTCTTAATGTATAAGAGGGGTGCCGTTCACATGGTTCAGGGGGCTGGTCACTACAGCCTGGGGGCCAAATCCAGCCCTGGGCTGTAGTTTGGGCACCCCGATGTGTAAGCTGCATGGCAGGAGATAATCTGCAAAATTATTTGATCATTGTCATCTCTGATTCCCCCCTTCTTTTTAGCCCTTCTGCACTATTACAGAACAGTGAACATTGTAGCAAACAAAAAACCCAACCCTTTTCTAGGAAATATATTGCATTTGGCTACTCTTTTATCCCCACCAAATGTGGCATAAAGGAGAAAAATTGTCTCACACTGCTTTTTAGGAATCCATAATACATTGGAACCCCGACTTATGGAATTAATCCGTTCCTCTGGGTTCTTTGTATGGCAAAAAAATCCATAAATTGAAGCATGGATTTCCATTGGAATGAATGGAAAACCAATTAATCCATTCTGGAGATCAGAAAAGAGCTTTTTTGGGGGAGGGGGCTGCTTGGGCAGCCAACGCCACTTCCCATGGCAGCAGGAGAGTGTTCTGAGCATTTTCTGGGAATGGGAAGTTTGGTCCTCAGCAACCAACTGTGATATCTATGAATCACAGAATAATTGAGTTAAAGGGGTGCTTATGAGGCCATCGAGTCCAACTCCCTGCTCAATACAAGAATCCAAATCAAAGCACATCTGACAGAAGGTTATCCAGATTTTCTCTTGAATGCTTCCAGTATGGGAGTGCTCAACCCCACCCCACCCCACCCCGAGGTAATTGGTTCTATTGTACTGCTCCAAGAGTTAAGTTTTCAGGCTATATCTGACTTGAGTAAATATGCACCTGAAGATTGCTAAGAGTTTCTTCCAGAGATACCAGAGTAATGATGTAGATCAGTGATGGTGAACCTTTTAGAGACCGAGTGCCCAAACTGCAACCCAAAACCTACTCTGTGCTGGGAGCAAGGGAGGGAGCGCTTGCATTGGGCTGCTGGTCAGAGGTGTGGGGCAAAGTCTGTGCTGTGTGTGGCTTCAGAGAGGGCTCTTAGTCTCTCCTCTGGCACACATGCCATAAGTTCACCATCATTGTACTAGGGTACAAGGGTTTGAAAGAAGAATCTCTTTGTAAAATTTCAAAGCACCTGGAATTCATAACCTAACACGAATTCTTCAAACCTAACACGTTTTTAGATGCAACAATTAATAGAGGAATCCTCTGACCTGAAGAAACTGCTTGATTTGCGAGAAAAGCAGAGTCAGCAAGTTGAAGAAAGGTTAAATGAACTGCAGCGACTGAAGGTCACTACTGAATCCAGAATCACGGTTGTGGAGCAGGAGAAAACAGAATTGGATGAGAGGTTTCGTAACACTATGGAGAACATGAGATCTTTAACCCAGGAAAATGAAAGTTTAAAAACCACACTACAAACCCTTCAGACGAAGGAGGAGGACATGATCAAAACTATCCATCGTCTGAGTGAATCCATTGCACAAACAGTTGCAGCTGTGAGTCTCTGGCTTTGTCACCTACATAAATGTGCTATTTCGTAAAAACTTAGTAAGCAACTTGACAGTGCATGTGCTTTTTTTAAAGAATTTGAAACTGCAAGAACAACTCAGAGAAGCTCACAGTTCCATGAAGGAGATGGAATCGCTGAGAGGAAAGATCATGGATAAGGATTCTACAATGAAGCAAATGGTATGAGAATGCAGACTCTTCAAGAGCACTTTCATGTGCAGCCTGTTGCACCTGTACTCTTAAGCCTCTTTTTGAAATATCATCATGATATGAATGCCTCTTAAAGCATAAATCTCTTTTTGACTGGTAGTTCTTTTGTTTTCTCTCACTTCTTCTGAGCTACCAGTTACTGATGTCAACATTATTGCTCTTTTAAAGTTTGAGGAAATGGAGAGGTTGCGAGCACAAGTAAATACCAACGAGGAGCAGGTAAATGGGCTGAAGAGCCAAATTGAGGATAAAGACCATTTGTATCAGCAGTTGGAAGCAAAATATGTAGAAGAAAAAGAACAGTTGAAAAAGAAAGTATGCTCTTAAAACCCTGCGTAACCCCATGTTCCAGAAACTGCTCCTCCAAATGATGTTGGTTTGCAACAACTCATGCCATTTACCACTTGCTGCCAGTCCTGGTTGAGATGAAGGGAGGAATTGTGGTCCTTACTATCCTAGACCCAAGCCATTCTAAAAAATATGTGGGTAAAATCAACATTTTGGAAGAGATGTGGCCCATGGTGTGTACAGTGGTGGTACCTCGCTTTACAAACACTTTGGTTAACATAAAGTAGTACTTGGCTTTTTGCCAGAGATAAATCACCACTTTTGTCCACTTTCCCCTCCTTCACTATTGATCTAGGTCAGTGATGGTCAACCTTGGCGCTCTAGGTGTTCTTGGACTTCAATTCCCAGAAGCCCTGATCAGCAAGAGGGCTAACTTGGGCTTCTGGGAATTGAAGTCCAAAAACACCATCACTGATCTAGGTGGTCTTCTCCTCTCATCCACCAATTTCTCCAGATGTGCTTTCTTTCTCATAGAGATGAATGTTTTACTTATCTTACTAACCCTGTCCTTTCCATGCTGGTGGTTTATTCCTTTGTCTCTGCTTTATCCCTTCTTGCTCTCCTTGTTTTTCCCTTTTTCATTGCTTGTATCCCTCTACTCCAGTGGTTCCCAACAAGGGGTATACAGCCCACTAGTGGACTTCAATTCCCGGAAGCCTAAGTCAGAACATTGGCTGATCAGTGCTTTGGGGAAATGACTTAGGCTTCTGGAAATTGAAGTCTAAAAACCAGCATTTGGGAAACACTGTTCTACTCCAATGATTGTTCAGTCTTTCCTTCTGTTCCCTGACTTCCCAAAGTCCATTATCAGAGATTAAGACTCTTTTCTGTTTCTGAAAAATGCCAAACACCTAACTGCAGTTTCCACTTGACAGGTTAAGGATATCTGCCAACATGTGAGTGAAGCTTGTACATTCAGATTAACATAAAAGTTAATTAATATTAAAAACCAGATAACTTTGAGATGCACAACAGACAGTACCCATGCGGAGTTTCATGGTCTCAGAGCAGGAGTTCTCAACCTTTCTAAGCCGGGCCCCTGATCACGCTCCACTAGACAGCTTCAGGGGCCGGATAGCCATGTTGCCCTTCCTCCGCCGAATGGCACTTCCGGGTGTGGTGGAGGCAGTGAGGGGACATGTGAAATGGTGCCATGGGCCACATGCAGCTGATGGGCTGCAGGTTGAGAATCCCTGCCTTAGAGCTACGGTGGCTCTTCCATGTCTAGGCCAGACGTGAAACTGCCAAAATGAAGCCAACTTTTGATGAGTTCATTCTGCAGTTCCTTTCACTTGACCTAATGTGAGAAAGATTAGCTAGCAAAATGAGGTTGCCATTGCCTGGGATATGCCCAATTGTGGTTCAAAAATACCACAATCTTCGAGGAAGCTCTCTGTGTACCCCTTGAAGACAAACATATATGAAGACATGAAATATTGTCTTTTGATTTAATTGTTTACAAATACCTGCTAAGGATGGAAATTTAAGAAAGTATAATATGCAAAACCTAATGTCGTAAAATGTTTACAAGTGAATCCAGCTCCTTGTAGAAAGACTTTTATAGTTCCTGTTATGTGTACAACTTGCTATTAAAATTAATCAAGGAAAAGTGGCAATACTCCTCTTTTATATACTGTTTTTGTGTTGTCAGTTGAAAGAATCATTAAATTTGGATACATCTGAAAAGGACCAGTTAGTAGCTAAACTTAAAGACCAGACAGAGAGAGTTCAACAGTTGATGAAGGAAGGTTCCTTACTTCAGAAAGAGCGAGATGACCTCCAGCAGGCTGTGCAGAGCATTACAGCTGAAAATGATCAACTTCAGGGCAAAGTGCTTGATCTTACTGCAAAGGTATGGGAGTCAAAGGTTTTCCAGGGCACTAAACCCCAGTGCAGCTGTATCTCCATTTTGCTTGTCTGATAGCAGATGCCTGAATCTAGCAGTGTGATTTTACTGAAATTTCAGAGAGAGGGAGCGGTGCTCCTTGAAGAGCATCACGGTGATGCCTTTCTGTTTATAACAGAAAGGCATATAACAGACAGAAGAAGAAAATTACAAGCTGTGGGGATGGGGAGTAGATTGTCTAGAATTAAAATCTATGTACTGACGGAAACCTACCATGTTGATGGAAGCCTAAGAATAAGTGAGAAATGCAATACATGGCTGTTGTCATTGAGAAGTAATTTTTTCTAAAAATAAAAAACCTCAGAACAGATTTCAAAATGGATAATAATTCTTATTTGCTTTTGAATGCTATTTAATTGATAGATACATTCCCAAAGTCATCATCAGTTGCTTCATTTACTCATGCTCAGCTTATTTGGTTACGGCAGGAGTTCTCAACCTTTTTAAGCCAGGGGCCGGGTCACGCTTTCTCAGACAGCTTCAGGGGCCGGAGAGCCAGAAAGTGGTAGAATTCTGGAAACATTCCAGAGAGAATTGAACCACCTTCGTCAGACATGCTTTGACTGAATTCCATACGGGTGTGTTTTACTTCTGCTTCCAGGAGTGATGAGGACTCTGTGGGCCAGATGAATTGGTGTCACGGGCTGGATCTGGCTCCTGGGCCAAAGTGACCGCCCCCTGGACCACATGACCTGCCCACAACCTAAAAAGTTTGGGCACCCCTGGCCTAGAAGGCCCTTTCCAACCTGCTCATTCTATGATTATTTCAGACTATCTCAGATTTATATACAGTGTGGTTTTCTTGTGTTAACTCCATCAATCTAAGACAAGCTTTCCCTCTTTCAGTTCTCTAAAACAAATGCCAATGTGGAGAAGCAAGGCAACATTGAAAGCTTGGAATCAAAAGTGCTAAGAATAAAGGTAAATATTTTACACCCTGAAACTTTACATACACTAGAACATCGGAGAACGTTATGACTTGGTTCCACAAGTCATGACATTATCCAATTTTTAACGTCCGATGCATGCATTGAACAACGCTTTAAAAAAAGCCCTCACGTCAGGGACAAACCGCGCGGTTTGTCCCTGAAGTCATTGCTGCGCTGGATCGAACACAGCCCGGGCGGGCTGCGGAAGAAGGCTAGCGCAGCCCAGCCAGGCTGCGCTAGGCTTCTTCCACAGCCCGGATGGGGTCTGGAAGAAGATTACGATGTTCTACCCAATCCACCACCCCCCAGACGATTGCCTCGGATAACTCTAAAGGATAGTTATCCAGAATCGTTATCCGATGCAATTTTTTCCAAAAAACTTGCATCGTTATCCGATTCTACCGTTACCCAATGCAATCGTTATCTGAGGTATTACTGTACATAATAATATTGCCGATAATTTTTTTACCATGACAGATTTATCAGATCTTCATTAACTATGTCTTTAACTTCCATTCTTTTGTGCCCATTTCTTCTTTTTCTTTACATCTGTAAAAGAAAGAATTGAATATCCTGTTCAAAAGCAGTCACTCTTATTCTAGGCATAGACTCACATTCCTAGGAAGGAGGGAGAAGGCAACTTGCTTTTAGAAAAATGTATGCATGTACAAATGGGTCATTGTTTTCTCTTTTGCATCTTAAAACTGATTTCCTTTTTTAGGAGGATCTGAAGCAGTTCCCTGTACTGGAAAACAGGTCTGAGTGTTTCAAAAATACATCGCTTCAGATTAAGCGTGAGCTTGATAACCAGAAATCTCTCCTAGCCAAAGTGCTGGTTGATCTCTCTCCTGTACTAGGAAGCCGTCCCAAAACGCTCCACATGGAACATGAATTCATCAGTAATGGTCTCCACAGCATGTTGAACAAAGTTCAGGTACCAGTTTTTAATACTGTTAACGAAACATACCAAAAAAGTTAGCTGTACAATTGCCTATAATAGACAAAAAGTCTTGGAGGATCAGGTCAAAATCCTCTACGGGCCACTACCCCTTTCCTCACAATGCCAAGTTCAACGTTTATAGAAAAACTTACAAGCAAAACAGGCAGCCAAGAGCTGATATTAAGAAATAAATTATCTCTGAACATGGAGGAAAAATATAGCCATTCCAACTAATAAAGCAGGGTTGCCCGAACTACAACCCATGGGCCAGATCTGGCCCCCAATGCCAATTCATCCAGCCCTTGTCGATCCTGGTAGCAGAAGTAAAACACACTTTCAGGAGCAACGAGGGTGGCACGGGCCAGATGGATTTGTGTCAGGGGCCTGATTTGGCCCATGGGCCATAGTTTGGGCACCCCTGGTTTAAGCAAGAGAAACTGGTTTAAGCATTTTGCTTCCAGCGAGAGGAACCCTATGACTGACCCATGGCCCAGAAAGTTCGGGCACATTTGCCATGATGTTGGTTTACTCTTTCTAGAAGCATCCCTATACAGGGTAATATTGGAATATCTGGTTACCACTAACTCAAGGAACAAACTCAACCCATTTTTACACAAGCTAGATGTCTATACCTGCAGGTTAGATTTTTAACTTTTATGTAAAGATGGGGCGAGTTTGTTCCTGACTTGGAAAATCCTACAAGTCTATTCTGCATTGACAGTGCATTACATACTCACTCCTTGTCACGAAACAAGGAAGCAAACGAAGGTTTATTGATCAGGTATATTGATCAGGTTCATAAAACATAGGTCAGTAGCATAAAACAGTCCAGCAAACAGTCCACAGGTACATTAGGTAACCATTTTGGGAAAAAAAGAATAGTCCCACCCAGAAGAGTAGCGTGCCTTGGCAGGGCCCCGTATAAAAATTTGTTTGGGGGGCCCTAGGAAGGGTAAAGATTTGTTTTGCTTACGCACGTTGGGGGCCCCCGTAGCCCGGGGGCCCCGTATAATTGATACGGCAGATACGGCGGTAGCTACGCCTCTGCTCCCACCATAGCCAGGGTCTTATGCCATTGAGATCCAGAAACGAACTAACTAACTTCCCTGCAAAATGGAGAATCTGCAGTCAGGTGGGTAAGCTTTGGCCAATCAGGTATCAGAAGAAAACTTTCTCAAAACAAAGAATTGTTTTCACACATGTACAATCAGTGTAGTCAAAACTTGCTAGCTAGAGAGATAACACAGGAACACTGGCTGAAAAACAAGCTGTCTCGTGATATGAGTCCATGAGACAGAGAGGGATAAAGGATTTCTATGAAGCCTTGATGAATAATCTACTGCCTCAAGCCTTGGGAAACATGAGGAAATATGTCATTTCCTGACACTCCTGTACTTCTTCATCATGACAAAACACTTTCTAACTCTACAAAGGAAGCACCAGAACCACTGTACAAAGAGCAGCTAATGCCCAAAATTGTGATGGGAGAAGAAAAACATTAATAATAATAGGGATTCATTCCAGAGCATTTACATGGGATGAAGCAGTGCAGTACATGACTTGTGTCTGTGGAATGTGCTATCAAAACAGAATAGACTTAAAGTAGACTTTAGAGTGCTTTCGAAGTCTATGACGTATTTAAAGACATTTTACCAGTTCCTTCTCTGCACTGAGAGTTTCTGTGGCCAACCAAGGTTTTGAACTCAGATCTCTGGAGTCATAGTTCACCATTGTGTTCACTACATCGCAGTGGATACCTTCAGTTTAAATCCTTTCCTCCACATTGGTTCCTGTTTGCGACTGACCACCACTGGATACTAGACAGACAGACCTGCAGAGGCTTCTGTGGTAGTTTGTAGGGCACACATCCAGTCCATGCCTGACCCTACGCCATGGTTTGTTTGGGGGTGACTCCCTATGTAAGCGGCTTGCTCCAGGAGAAGACATTCACTCAGCATTGGCCACTATCTCAAACCAATAGGGTACCTTTGCGACAGCGACTGCTGGGAGCAAGGGGTCTTTGCCGCCCGGCCCCACCCCTGGGGGCGGTCGGGTGACAGCTGCGTGGAAAGGGATGATTGGCTGGGGACCCTGGGGGGTAGGCAGGGTATCGGATTTGAGTTGCAGAAGGTTCGAGCACCGTCTTGTGGGTTTGGGATTTTGTTGGAGCAAGACGTGTTTACCTTATAGGGAAGAATGTCTCGTAAGCGAGGGCAGGT
The DNA here is from genome assembly GCA_030440675.1 of Furcifer pardalis. Classification (NCBI taxonomy): domain Eukaryota; kingdom Metazoa; phylum Chordata; class Lepidosauria; order Squamata; family Chamaeleonidae; genus Furcifer; species Furcifer pardalis. The sequence continues at coordinate 81,796,183 of CP126892.1, forward strand.
TGCGGCGATTTCGGAGGAGCTGGTGCCTCAGAAGAAGAGTGGGGGGAAAGAGGCAATCGAGGAGTCCTCCGATGAGGAGATGGAGTGCCTTCCTCCGATCGTTGAGCGCTTAGATGTGCTGGAAGAGGATGTGGGAGGCAGAGATTTTATTCCACAAATGCAGGGAGCCTTAGGAGGGAGAAAAGGGGCCAAAGCAGGGAGAACAGGGGGATGGAAAGAGGCCCTGCGGACGATCGAGGATAGATTGTCCCAATTGGAGAGAGGGAAAGAGGATCTTCCTCCATCACAGGCGTTGCTCGCGCCTCATTTGGGCCCGGAGCTTGGGGTTTCTCAGGAGTCGGGGGAGGAGGTCCAGATCGTGGGTGAACAGGAGGTGGGCGTGGCTGGCACCAGTGAGGAGACGGGCGTACAGGGGCCCGAAGAAGAGATCGCCCTGCCGTGCAGCAGTGGATCCGGGGGAGCGGTTGATTCCCCGGCGAGGGGGGCGTTGGCCGAACCGCAGAGAGCGGGTGAGTTTGGGAATTGGGAGTCTCAGAAGAACTTTCCTCCCCCTTGGGGGTGGCCTTGGCCTTTTCCTTGGGGTTTCGGTATCCCGGGGGTAAGGACGGGCCGCCATCTGGGGGGATGAAAGGGGATCGCGGCATGGGAACGTGTTTCCCATGACAAGGAGAGCCGGGCGCCATGTGGCCGTGGGCAGGCGCTAGTTCTGAAAAAACCCAACAGGGGGCAGGTAGCAATAAGATAATTTTGACACCTGAGGCACAAAAAAAAAATCCTGTTATCATTTCCCCATTTCTGAAAGAGAATAAAAGCCACAATAATGATGCCTTTAATATTGTTTTAATGATAATTTAAACCTGCTACCTGAGGTAAGCACCTCCCTATGGTCAGAAGTCAGGTCTCCCCTGACTAGAAACTATCACCTTGTATTCAACAGTTCCTTTTTACCCGCTTATGCAAGAAGAAGACTGAATACTACACTAATATCAGCACTTACACAGCTGTTCTGCTTGATGAGAGAAAGAAGCAACGTGAGCTACAAATTCACATTCGAGGTCTCAGAAAGCCTTGCTTGGAAGAATCCCAAGGGTTTGCATCCCAGGAGGTCAATGTTGCTCAACTTAGCCATGATCTGGACCGGTACAAAGAGGTAACACATTTCTTGAAAACTCTTGTCTAGTGCCATGTGGTCTTATGGCTTCCATGATGTATTTGAAATAACCTGACTTCTTGTTTTGTCATTCACTCAGATCTGTGTTAGCTGAAAGGAAACTGAATTGAAGGTGCAGCAAACTGTTCTAATGTATCTTTAGCCCCTCTGCCCTTACATAAATCCTTACTCTTGAACTGACTTATTATTATTATTATTATTATTATTATTATTATTATTATTATTATTATTATTATTATTATTATTATTATTATTATTATTATTATTATTATTAAATTAGATCTATATGCCCCTCTACTCACCACCACCACCACCACCCTTGTTTAGTTTACCTAGACATGATATGCAGTCTGACCTGGTTATCCTGTTATGGTAATAGAGTAGACTATACTGCTAGCAACGCAACACTGATTGTCAGGTGGTGGTTAACTAACCTGACAACCCTGAGGACTAACAGCCTTGGGTGACGAAGTCCATAGAGAAGGGTGATGGTTCCCAAGTGGATTAAATCCCACTTGAATCCCTCTTGATGGAGGGCAGTAGCTCCATCAATACTGGCCTGGGGCTGAGGAGGACTTTGTGTGCCAAAAGGGCTCAGGACCAGAAAGTTACTTGCAGAACTGGATCAGAGGTATGGGGTCATGCTGTGATGCAGAAAGTAGATGAAAGGCCACAGCATTATATTCTCAGGACAGTTTTCATGATCGCCATGAGGATAGCCAATATTCAGAATCAGATATAGCACATAAAGAAGAAGACACAATATGCACACCACAGACTGTTTTGACTGGGAACTTGTTAGTTCAAGGACAAAGATAGATTAAAAACAGGGTCTCAGGAAAAATAAGCTCTTGTCTCAAAGTGAGCACTAACCCCACCAGAGGAAAAGACAGGGATATAGCTGTAAATGATCGCTTTGCTGATATAGATAAATCAGAAATGGGTGGCTTGGTGTAAGAGAGCTCCTTGTTCATGAGCTATGTAATAGGCCAAAGAATATGCAATGAATAACACAAGTATGTATAAGCAGGCCCAGGATCATAACTTGCACCATTGTATCTCTTGATGCAGCAAATCTTGAAAGACATTTCGGGACTAGAGGAAGAACTACTCAGTATAGAAGAACAGCTGCAAAAAATGAAAAGTGATGGCGAAGAGGTCAAGCAGCATGTGGGACGTTGTTTGGCTAACTTTGATATCCAAGACTTTGAGGCAGGCATCAAACAGTATAATGAAATACTCATGCCTGTAGGCCGGTTCCTAAAGAGTAAATCTCAGGTACAAAAGAGACGTTGAGATATGGCTGTAAAAAATGCGTGTCTGGGGGAATGTGAGGAGGATTATTGTATGCATCAGTGGCCAGAATCTTGTTAGTAATGCCCATTGATGTCACTTTCAGCAGTAAGTTGATGGAAGATAAGTTGGTGTAGGCATTTCTTATCTTAGAGCAGTCAGAAGAGGTAGGATACAACAGAAATGCCTATACAGTAAAACCTTAAGTTACGATGGAGGTTCATTCCAACAACCTCCGCCATAATGTGAAAAAATCATAACCCGAAGCATGTTTTCCCATTGGAATGCATTGAAAATAAAAACAGTCCCGGCTGGACCAAGAATAATTTTAAAAAATACAAAAACCACCAAAAAAATGCCAGACTCGATCGTCCTCCACCCCCACAAAAGCAACAGAGCGATCTCCCTACCTTTCCCATGCCATTTGGGGACCTTATCCGATGATGACGATGGCAGCATCTCTGCAGCAGTAAGCACACCATTGTGCCTTCAGGTGGAGGGGGTGGCAACCATTTTAGGATGCAGTGCTTACTGCTGCAGAGGTGCCATCGTCATCAGATAAGGTCCCCAAACAGCATGGAAAAGGTAGGAAGATAGCTACCATCTCAGAGTTTAAAATACTGTAGCACATTTTTCAGTTGTAAAACGAAAATTGGTCGTAACCCTGGAATTTTTTTTAAATTAAATGTGTGGTCATAACCCACAGCAAAAGTAACCCAGGGCAGTCGTATGCCAGGGTTTTACTGTAATAATAAGATGAGCCCTGTCCCCTAGAGTCAGACTCTACTGACTTTGATCAAGGGAGAGCTTTATTTGAGTTTAGGGAGACCTTTATGTTAGCTGCTCTGAGTTGCTTTGATGAGTAGAGCAGCATATAAGTCTAAATACAAAACCATCTCCACCTGTGTGTGTGTGAGAGAGAGAGAGAGATGTATGCATACACCAGTGTTCATGAAAGGGAAGAAGCAAGAGTAATTGAAAGTAAGAGATTGTGATGGAGTGGCAGATGGGAGCTCCACAAGAATAGATAGATAGATAGATGGGGGGAGGATTGCAAGATGTGCATTGAGGATCAAAATAAAGAGGGCTTGTACCAGAACTGTGTAGGAAACGGATGGTGAACCTTGGCACTCCAGGTGTTCTGGATCTTCAATTCCCAGAAGCCCAAGTAAGCACACCTGCTGCTCAGGGCTTCTGGGAATTGAAGTCTAAGAATAGGTGGAATGCCAAGGTTCAGCATCACTGGCATAGGACACCGTGGCATCCTTTCTCCTTGGTTCTGGGTGCTGTGCTACCATTCAGGCGTAGCCAGACCTAAGGCCTTCCTTTTTCTTGTGTTTCAAGTATGCGAATAATGATGTCTTCCAGGCGTACATTCAAGCAAGATCAGAGGTGGAAACCAAAATGGCTGAGTACTACAAGGAAAGTGAATGTGCTGTGAAAGAATGTCAAGAAGAAACCAAGAAGCTGTTTCTGGAACTGAATACACTTCAAGACGAGCAGAAATCTTGTGTCTCTAATCTTGCATTAGAAGAAGAAAACTATAAACTACAGAATAAATTACAAGCAACAGATTTAAAAGTATGTCTTGTTTCAACTGCTAAGTACTGCTATATTCTCTCTAAAACTAACCAGGAACATGCATTTGAGATTATGTAAATCATCTAGCTCAGGAGTTCTCAACCGTTTTAAGTCAGGGCCGGGTCATGCTCCCTCAGATGGCTTGTGGGGCAAGACATCCATTTTTCCTTTCCTCCACCACATGGCACTTCTGGGTGTGGTGAAGGCAGTGGGGGCTGCATCTGGTCCACAGGCCGTAGGTTGAGAATCCCTGTTCTAGTTCATGATTCATTTTTTCAATGATTTCTTGTTTTTTGTTTACATTTTTATACTGCCCATCTGGGAAATTTCCTACTCTGGGTGGTGTACAGACAAATAAACAACATCAACATAATATAACAAACAAACAAAAATAAATAGATTTATTTGGGGAAAGAACAGTAGTACTCATTTTAAAAAAAATTGGTGATAGGCAGTTATCAGAACTAGATATCAAAGAGAATTGGAGTTTGGGGAGGATTAGATTATAACTGCCAAGATTTGCTCCTTCATTTTAAGATGTAGGTATGTTGGGAGCTGTAGCCAAAAACAGTAACTTTATGGTATACGATTGATGGGACTGTGGTGGCTTAGTGGTTAAGAGACTGAACTTGGCAACTGTAAGGTCAGCAGTTCAAGACCTGAGTGCCGCACACATAGTGAGCTCCCATCTCTGTCCCAGCTATTGAGAACTGCCAATTCAGCTGTTCAAAATTAAGAAATTGCAAGTAAATAAATAGGTACTGCTTCGGTGGGAAGGTAATAGTATTCCATGCATTTCCGGTGTCTCATCATCCCTGCCACATGACCACAGAAACGTCTGCAGATGCAGACAGCCTTGGCTCTTTGGCTATAAACAGAGATGAGTACCGTACCCTAGAGTTGGGTATGACTGACTTTCAAGCAAGGACAACCTATATGAGTAATATTGAAAACAACAGCCCTCCGTTACTATCTCATCCTGAAAAATTTGCCTACTGTTCAATGAAACAACATCAGGTTGGCTGTTATTATCACCTGCACTGAGTTCTGTAAATGGAGCAGCAAATCTGAATGTCATGAATATATCTGAATTAATCACTGCTTCACTTCCATGTAACCCGGGATGTTTTTTCCCCCCCAAGAAGCTGGAGCTGAAAATCCAAGAGCTAGAAAATGAAGCGAATGAAGCAGAAAGAAATCGCCAGGAGATGGAAAAGCGAACATACACATTGCAAACACAACTTAAAGCAAGAATTCCCAAGAGTGAGGTGGTCAGACTACAGGCTGCCCTAGAAGAAAAAGAGAACTGCTTAACAAGGGCCCTGGCAGAGACAGAAACACTAAAGGTGTGTACTGATATTGAAATCTATAGTGTTCAGAAATCCAGAGGGTTCGTGATTAGATTTATGATGATTCAGACTTGTAGTTAGTTGTAGGGCTCTTGACAAAATCCCTAGAGACCAAAGTGAATTTCTTTAGTAAACTTCAATCCCTAACTTGGAATACTAGGATGTTGCTACTGCAGAATTCTAATAACATAATCTCCTCTCTTATATAAAATGTTGATAATTCATGACTATTCAACATGAACTTTTAAATATCTGTTTATAGAAATGTGTCACAGTTCTCCCTTTCTTACAAAATATGTTTTGTTGCACTTTCAATTCAGGCACAGATAGACAGAGGTGCTGAACCGTACAAAGAGGAAATTGAAGATCTCAAAACCCAGCTTGTCAAAGCTGATCTGGCACAGATGAAACAGTCCAAATTCTTTCAACAAGAGTAAGTCCTGTTTCAGTAAACAGCAGTTTTTTCTAAGGTGGATGCATTTCATTATCCAACTGTTAAAGCAGACCAGAAGAGGTTACAAGAGTATAATGGCCAGAATCCATGTTAATATTTACACCTGTCTAAGGGGCTGCAGTGACTTTGTGATTAAGAAGCTGAACTTGACGACTGGCACCTTGAGGACCGAGTGCTGCATGATGGGGTGAGTTCCCATCTCTTCTAATTGTCAAGTTCATCATCTTAGTCACTAACCCCACTACTTAGACACACCAAAATTGGAGAGAATCTTCTGCTGATCTGTCTCCCAACCCACTCCACTTGGCCTTGCCTCATGATATTCTATGCCTAAGAGGAGAAGGGATATCTGGCCTAAAAGGACTTCCCACATTCTGTAGCACCCAAACTAAAATATATATTGTGGCTGAAATTTTCAAGTGGGGAGACTACTTTATCAGCAAGTATAATGTATCTGGGAGGAAAGTGAAGTTTGGCCCTAGACAACTTGCACCATAATACATTTGTTAGAATTTTAAATCCCCATAGAGATAGTCTGGGTTTGCTTCCACAGACAATTAAGCTTGCCACATTCCCCCTTTATCTGCAGCTTTTCCCAACCCAATTATTTGGGAGAGTGGGCACTGTTCTCCCAGGTTAGGACGATAAAATATATATTATCAGTTATCTTTTTATTTTTTGTCCCAAAATTATTTCTGTTTGACAACCGTTCCAAATGGTATTGTGGACTGGACATACTTTCTTCTTTGCTGACTACAGCTGTTACTGCATATGTATGCTTGTTTAGAAGTTAAAAGGGTGCTTTTTCCAAGGAATGTTTGTGTAATATTTCAGTCTTACTTTCTTTTCTGGGGAAAATAGGTACCGCTTCCGCAGGAAAGGTAACAGCATTCCATGCACTCTGCCATCTACTCATGCCTGCCACATGACCACGGAAACATCTGCATATGCAGGCAGCGCTGGCTTTTTGGCTATAAGCAGGGTTGAGTGCCACACCTTAGAGCAGGGATTCTCAACCTGTGGGCCAGATGTGGCCCACCGCACCATTTCGTGTGGCCTCCACACCAGAAAGTACCATGTGGTAGAGACAGGGCAAAATGGCCGTTTGGGCCCCCAAAGCTGTTTGAAGGAGCGTGACCTGGGCCCCAGCTTTAAAAGGTTGAGAATTTCTGCCGTAGAGTCTGATACAACTGGCAAGGGTGCCTTTTTTGTCTATCAGCAAAAAGTAGATCAATAAATAGCTATGTGGAGTAACCTTTAGGACTAAAAGAATTATTATAGCATGAGTTTTTGTGGAATGGCCCATTTCCTCAGCATCCATAAAAGTTCATTCTAATAAATTTGTTAGTCTCTGTTCTTTTGCTGCCGCAGACTAATGCTTCAGTCCAGTGGATATTGCCTATAAGAGACAGAATGGCATTATTAGTAAGCTTAACCAAAATATTGTGTTAATGTACTTAGACTGGCAAATGCAAAAGCCCTTGCAGAACACAAAGAAGAACAGTTAAGAAAATTAATGGAAAAACTACACCAAGCACAACAAGAACAAGATGTAACTGGTAAGTACATAACAGGCCTTCTGATTGTAACGAACGTGTTTCTAAAATACAGACCTCTAAGGAAAAGATGATACAGTGATCAAACAGGCAGTCACAGAGTTCATAGGAAAATATAGGCTTTATCACTCCTAGAGTAAAAGATATTGCAATAATACTACTTTAATCAGGTTAGAGGGGTTTACAGAAAGAGCCTCCTTGAAAATTATGGTACAGTAATACCTCAGGTAACGCTTGCATCAGATAACGCTAAAATCGCATAACGTTAAGCAATCAGGAGTGGGGGAGATTGCATCGCATAATGTTAAATCCTATGGGATGTATCGGATAACATTCACTAAAGCCTGTGCCGGTTACAATGTATCTCTATGGAGTTTTAACATTATCCGATGCATCCCATAGAATAAAAATCGGATAACACTAAGACTTGTGGGGCCAAGTTTTAGCGTTAGCCAAGGTTTTACTGTACAGTAGTACCTCGGATAACGATGAGACTTGGTTCCACAAGTCTCATTGTTATAAGGTTTTTAACATTGTGCGATGCATTGATCGTACAACGTTAAAAAAAAGCCCTGTTTCCATGGAGGCTGCAGCAAGCCAGAACGTGGGGGAACTTTGGAAACAGCTTGGATCGGCTCTTCCAACCTCCCTGGAGCCAGCAGGAGGATCAGGGATCCCAAAATAGGTTTTTTTTTAAAAAGGGTCCTTTTTTTTTTTACCCATTTCAGGCTCCCTGACACCCCCCCCCTTGCCGGGTCCAGGGAGGTCGGAAGACCCGATCCAAGCTGTTTCCAAAGTTCCCCCAGCCTCCTAGAGGCTATAACAAGCCAAAACGTCAGGATTCGGATCCTGATGTTTTGGCTTGTTGCAGCCTCCAGGAGGGCGGGGGAACTTCAACATTAGTGCGCATCGGGTCTCCTGACCTCCCTAAAGCCGATGCGTGCTATTTTTGAAGTTTCCCCACCCTCCTGGAGGCTGCAACAAACCAAAACGTCAGGATTCGAATCCTGACGTTTTGGCTTGTTACAGCCTCCAGGGAGATGGGGGAAGCCCATAAACAGCTTAGATCGGGTCCTCTGATCTCCTTGGAGCAGGCAGGGAGGTGAGAGAGCCTGAAATGAGTTTAAAAAATGGACTTTTTTTTTACCCATTTCGGGCTCTCTGATTTCCCTGCCTGCTCCAGGGAGATCAGAGGACCCAATCTAAGCTGTTTCTGGGCTTCCCCGACGTCCTCAGCCAGTGGAGCAGGACAAAATGTCAGGGTTCAAACCCTGACGTTTTGGCTTGCTGCACTTGCCGAGGACGTTTGGGAAACGAGAGACAGCTTAGATCAGCTCCTCTGATTTCCCTGGAGCAAGCAGGGAGGTGAGAGAGCCTGAAATGAGTAAAAAAAAAAAAGGACTTTTTTAAAAACCAATTTTGGGCTCTCTGACTTCCCTGCCTGCTCCAGGGAGATCAGAGGACCCGATCTACAACTGTTACTGGGCTTCCCCAACATCCTTGGCCAGTGCCACAAGCCAAAACGTCAGGGTTGGAACCCTGACGTTTTGGCTTGCTCCACTCACTGGGGAAGTCCACTCACTCAATGGACTTTTAAAAACCCATTTCAGGCTCTCTGATCCCCCTGCCTGTTCCAGGGAGATCAGAGGACTCGATCTACAGCTGCAGGGTGGATGAGGAAGCTGACAGGGACTCCCTGTCGGCTTCCCTAGCCACCCGCCCTTGCCTCCGCAGCTGTGGGGTGGCTGGGGAAGCCGACAGGGGAGCCCCCCGTCAGCTTTCCAGCCACCCCACCCCTGCCTCCGTAGCTGCAGGGTGGCTGGGAAGCTGAACGGAGAACCCCGTTCAGCTTTCCAGCCACCCTGCTGCTACGAACGACTGTATCGGATAACGCTAACAGATCGTTATCCGGTGCAAAATTTCTTTAGAAATTTTGCATCGTTATCTGATTTTAGCGTTATCCGATGCAGTCATTATCCGAGGTATTACTGTACTTTTAAACCACCATCAGGCATTTCCTGGCAACAACAGCCTTGTGTTGTCAGCTAATCTTTCTGACACTAGGTCAGCCAAAAGAAACTGCAAAATGAACTCACCAAAAGGTACCTTCATTTTGGCAGTTACACGTTTGGCCTAGACATGGAAGAAGATGAAGTCAGGTTAGAGTTAAAACTCTACTTGAAAGGTATTTACGTGCTCTTGATTAGATTACATAATTCATAGTGTACTTGACACGTGTTAAAACTTAGCTAGCACATTATCCAAGCTGTCATGGCCAGAATTGTGTGCTAAAAGTTCCAAATGCAGTTTGTGCATTTTATGGGTTTGACCTCAAACTCTTATCATTTACTCCAGTTTCTTGGCCTTTAAAATTTTTTATCTTCAATGTATGGAACAGTATCTCCATCTAGCAGCAGACATGCAATGCAGTACACTAGTACCCCGAATAACGTTATGACTTGGTTCCACAAGTCCCGTCGTTATTCGGGTTTTAACGTTGGGCGATACATTGAACACACAATGTTAAAAAAAGCCCTGTTTCCCTGGAGGCTGCAGGAAGCGAGAACATCGGGATTTGAATCCTGACATTTTGCCTTGCTGCTGCCTCCAGGGAGGTGGGAGAACTTTGGAAACAGCTTGGAGCGGGTTTCCCCACCTCCCTGGACCCGGCGGGGGGGTCAGAGCCCCCAAAATTGGTAAAAAAAACGTCCGTTTTTTTTACCAATTTTGGGGTTTCTGACCCCCCCGCTGGGTCCAGGGAGGTGTGGGGACCCGATCCAAGGTGTTTCTGCGCTTCCCCGACGTCCTGAGCCAGTGCAGGAAGCCAGAATGTCAGATTTCGAATCCCGATGTTCTGGCTTCCTGCACCGGCTCAGGACGTCGGGGAAGCCCAGAAACACCTTGGATCGGGTCCCCACACCTCCCTGGACCCGGCGGGGGGGTCAGAGCCCCCAAAATTGGTAAAAAAAACGGACGTTTTTTTTTACCATTTTTGGGGTCTCTGACCCCCCCGCCGGGTCCAGGGAGGTGGGCAGACACGATCCAAGCTTTTTCTGGGCTTCCCCGATGTCCTGAGCCAGTGCAGCGACCCAGAATGTCAGGATTCGAATCCCGACATTCTGGCTTCCTGCAGCATAAAAGAGGGTGGGGGAAGTTCAAAATTAGCGCGCATCGGGTCTCCCGACCTCCCTAGAGCTGATGTGCGCTAATTTTGAACTTCCCCCACCCTCTTTTATGCTGCAGGAAGCGAGAACGTCGGGATTCGAATCCTGACATTCTGGCTTCCTGCACTGGCTCAGGACGTCGGGGAAGCCCAGAAACACCTTGGATCGGGTCCCCACACCTCCCTGGACCCGGCGGGGGGGTCAGAGCCCCCAAAATTGGTAAAAAAAACGTCCGGTTTTTTTAACCAATTTTGGGGTTTCTGACCCCCCCGCTGGGTCCTGGGAGGTGTGGGGACCCGATCCAAGGTGTTTCTGGGCTTCCCCGACGTCCTGAGCCGGTGCAGGAAGCCAGAACATCGGGATTCGAAATCTGACATTCTGGCTTCCTGCACTGGCTCAGGACGTCGGGGAAGCCCAGAAACACCTCCAGAGAGATCAGAGGACCCGATCTACAGCTGCAGGGTGGCTGGGGAAGCTGACGGGGACTCCCTGTCGGCTTCCCTAGCCACCCGCCCATGCCTCCGCAGCTGTGGGGTGGCTGGGTAAGCCGATGGGGGAGCCCCCCGTCAGCTTTCCAGCCACCCCACCCCTGCCTCCGTAGCTGCAGGGTGGCTGGGAAGCTGAACGGAGAACCCCGTTCAGCTTTCCACCCACCCTGCTGCTAAGAACGACTGTTTCGTGTAACGTTAAAATCGCGTTACTCGATACAAGATGTTTCCGAAAATCTTGTAACGTTATGCGGATTTAACGATATACGGTACTCGCGTTATACGGAGTATTACTGTATTCTTATGTAGTATCACCACCCATGATTTTTGTTTTGTTTGTTTTAGTGCCTCATCCTATCTTTTATCCTTTCTATGGCTTTTAATACTGTCTGTTCTGTGTGTTGCAATTAGTTGTTGTTATTTATAAGTTTCATTCTGCCTTTGGGACTGAATGGCTCAGTGGTTAAGAAGCTTTCCTTGTTAGCTGAAAGATCGGCAAGTCAGCAGTTCAAGACCCAAGTACTGCATGACGGACTGAGTGCCCATCTCTGTCCCAGCTCCTGTCAAGCTAGTAATTCAAAGCAAGAAATTGCAAGTAGATAAATAGGGACCAATTCAGTGGGAAAAGATCTTGAGGATATGAAAGAAGCCTCCTTCAGGCGTCCCCTGAGCAGAGTTCCTCCAGCAAAAATCCTTTTAACCCAGAAAGCACTGTTGTGTGTTTCTCATACAATTTTAAAAACCCTCTGCCTATTTACCATGTTTTCATGGATTGTATTTTATTTATATGCTCTTATTAATGGTTGTGTGGCCTTCTAGCCAGAAGGGTGGTAGATAAATATAATGAAATAAGTAAGTAAAAATAAAATTCAGACAGTGGCTAACAATATGGGGTTTTGCTTCCAATTCTTAATAAATTAACTGTGAACATTTATTTTTTTTAGTAAAAGCAATCGAAGACCTTCCTCAGACATTAGTACCAATTACTTGTGGTGGTGGAAGTGGAATAGTCCAGAATACACAGGTCATGGTGGTGAAAATGGAACATGTGAAACTTGAAAAGACGTACAATCAACTTAAGAAGGAATATGACTTAATGTTGGCGTAAGTCTTAAAAATCTACTCAGGGAATTGGTGTGTCTAAATCATTCTTTGGCTCTGAGCTCTGGATCTGTTATTTGCAAATTATGATTTTGTTTCAAGACAAATAAGCTCTACATAAATTTGGTAACTTACAAAGTTACCAGCCTTCTTATGATTAAAAAAGATGCGCCCGGCAATCTACAGTACTGTATGTGGTTGATGAGTTACATTTGTTTTGGTCACCAGTGGCATATGACATACTTACTGAGATTTATGAAGGCTTTATGTTTTAGTTCTTTCATAACCAAGTGACTATTGTCTGACCTTGGGACAAGTTTTAATATTAACCTGAAGCAAAGCCATAAGATGGACAAGTTACTCCCAGCTGATTTCCCAGCTCCCAGACTTGTGTTCCAGAGGGCCCCATGATTCGTGCCCTGATCGAGAATGAGAAAATGTGTTGTATCTTCTAAGCGTCTTCCCTTAGCTAAAGTCAAGTTCTTCCTCATGCTTGTAAGAAATGTATTTTTCTAAAACAGGGTACACAGCCTTGCCGGGGGCTGGGGGGCAATGCCTTTTCATCAGATCTTGTTTTTGTTTTAAGAACTGACCTTGCCTTGAAAGAAGAGGTGAAGAAGTGGAAAGAGCGAGCTTTGAAGAAAAGGGAGCAGTCCCTAAGAAGCACTGATGAGGAGCAAAGACTGAAATTTCCAAGAAAGACAGCGCCTGCCTTTTTCCCAGGCCTGCCATGTTCTCCCTCCAGAGAATCGTCTTTGAAGCCAGTTTGTCCATTGGACACGCCTCCTGCTGCAGGTTTCTTTGCTGATCCACGACAAGGGAATTCTACAGGTACTTAAAAGTGTTACTTGTAGGACCTATTCAAAGGAGATTGTATGAAGTTAAGATTTATTGCCATTTAATCAGTGATGGGATGTAACAGGTTCACACCAGTTTGCCAGAACCGGTAGTAACTTTCCCCAGTGTCCTGGAGAACCAGTAGCAGCTTTTGGAGGGAACCACCTTCAGGGCTTACCTTTTCACTGATTCCCCCACTGCACATGCGCGCCAAGCACTTGGTGTGCATGCATGCCTACAGTGTTTGGCGTGTATCCACGGTCCTCCCAAGCAGGGAGGAGGAAGTGAAGCTGCGAGCCTGAAGCTCCCTATAGCCTGCTCCCCAGGGTAAGTGACTCACCTTTGGATGTGGTGTGTCTGTGTGTATTTTAATGTGTGTTTAATACCTTTACCTATATTGACATACTACCACAGTTCCTAAAAAGGCCTGACGGCCTGGCTTGGGGTTTTAAAGCAAAGTCTTGGAGTTACCTCATCAATAAAAGCTACACCTGTGCTGTTCCAATTAGAGAACCCTTAAGGAGGTACAGCTGTTTTACATTTACATTAAGGCATATTATCCTAGAGAACTGGTTAGGCAAAGACTTAAAGAAGTTAGGTAGTAACTGTTGAAAAGTGCCAAAATGAAGCCAACTTGTGGTGAGTTCATTCTGTAGTTCCTTCCATCTGACCTAGTGTGGGAAAGATTAACCAGAATAAGCTTTAAACTCTGGTTTAAAAGCTCTGTTTGATTTGTGTTTGGTGTGGGTGTTTGGTTGAGTGGGTGTTTTTTAATGTATTATTTAATTATTTATTTATTTTATTTACGGGTTTGTGTTGTGGGTGGGTGGGTTGAGAGGTGTGTGTGCTTATTTTTATTTTATTATTATTTTTTATTATTGTTTTCTTTGGCCCCGCCCACAACATCATGACATTGGCTCCGCCCATGATGTCAGCTCCGCTCACACTGTGATGAGGTCACTGTGGGGTAGTAAAAATTTTGACATCCCACCACTGCATTTAATCCATTGGAAATCTGGCCAGATTATCCTGCTATGGTAATAGAGTAGACTAGATGGCCAACCTTGGTGTTCCAGCTGTTCCTGGACTTCAGTTCTCAAAAGCCCAAATCATCACATCTGCTGATCAGGGCTTCTGGGAATTGAAGTCCAAGAACAGCTAAAGCACCAAGGTTGGCCTCCTCTGGAGTAGACCATACTGCCAGAAATTCAATGCTGATCATTAGGCATTGGCTACCTAGCTTGAGGACTTGGGTACCGAACCCCACAGGGAAGGGTGATGGTCCCCAAGTGGATTCAATCCCACTTGAATCCATCGTGATGGAGGGCAGCAGCTTCATCAGTACTGGCCCAGGTCGGAGGAAGACTTTGTGTGCCAAAAGGGCTCAGGACCAGAAAGTGACTTGTGGAACTGGATCAGCGGTACAGAGGTCATGCTGTGATGCGGAAGGCAAAAGAAAGCCACCCTGCTGCTAAGAACGACTGTATCGGATAACGCTAAAAATCGCGTTATTCAATACAAGATTTTTCCGAAAATGTTGTAACGTTATGCAGTTTTAGCGCTATCCGGTACTAGCGTTATCCGGGGTATTACTATACTTGGAATTGAATACGACACAACAAGAATCCATTATGTAAATGCTTTTAGGGTCTGTCCTTATCAAATCTTGGTTGTAGAAGATTGGTAGAAGGTGTTAATAAAGTCAAACTAAATTGGTCTGGTATTTATTAAAAAGCTTATAGAAAATCAAGGTCAAGAGAGGATGCAACCATCATTACTTTTTAAAATGTGGTTTTAAGGTGAATAAAATAAAATATATTAAAGGAAAGTATATAATGATACAAGAAGGAGAGGATAAGAGTATTCTTTGATTAATACTTACTCCCCAAACTAATTTGTTTACTGAGGTGTTGAACAAATCAGAAGAGGTTTTATAATAATATCAGGTGATCTAATATGGCTATGGGTTTTTTAAAAATAGATCAAACCCTACTAAAGGTGAGAAATATAGTTATGATTTTGAACAGAATGATAAAGACTGATTTAAAATATATTTGGACAGTGATAAAAAGTAAAGGTTTACATATTCTTCATTATGAGTTCATGCAGAATAGATTGTATATGTGTATCTATTTTGAGAATAGTTAAAACCAGTTGGATTAATATGAGAAACAAGTCATGCTTTGCTAACTATGGATAATAAAATCAAATGCAATTTATCAAGAAGTTGAAACGGGGATTATATACTAGTATTTTGGCTCTATAGAACTCTGAGATTTGGAATAACCATATATACTCAAGTATAAGCCAACCTGAATATACCTAATTTTGACCTGAAAACCCAGGAAAATAGATTGACCTGAGTATAAGCTTAGAGTGGGAAATGGAGCAGATGCTAGTGAGTTTCAATAATCAAAATACAGTAATACCTCAGATAACATTAGTATCGAATAACACTAAAATCGCATAACATTAAGCAATCTGGGGGGAAGAATTGCATCGGATAACATTAAGATCCTATGGGATGCATCGGATAACAACCGCTAAAGCCTGTGTGGTTACAATGTATCTCTATGGATCCCATAGGATTTTAACATGCATCGGATAACACTAAAAATCGGATAACACCAAGACTTGTGGAACCAGGTTTTAGTATTATCTGAGATTTTACTGTACATGAAAATATGGTAAAATTGATTAAATTGTTGGCATGTCTCAATCTGGCATGGTCATAGGACCCTCAGGGTCACTGACCCGAGTATAAGCCGTGTCCCCTTTTGGTGGCTCACTTTTGGGGCTAAAAAACTCGGATTATACACTAGTATATACGGTAAAGGCCTCATCAATGTTTCCTGAACAAATGTTTTTTCTTCTGGTTTTATCAAATATTGTTCTTCTTCGAGAAGTCTGTGAATCACACGTTTGGGTTTTGCGCTTGCGCAGGACTCCGTTTCAGATTGTACCAGAGCTTTGAAAAAAGGAGGGAAAATTTGTTAGTACGAGTCCCCGCCCCCTCCCTTTATATTCCTGGCGCCCGCCCTTTCCCCCTCAGTCTTTTTCTTTCTGCTGCGGCTGTTACTCCGTTCAGCTACCAGAGCATTTTCCCTCGCTTTTTGAAGTGATTTCGACTATTCCTTCTGCAATTGTCTCTTGTTTTATGGCCCCTGCGGCCTTTTTCAAACACTGTTCTTTGTGTTCTGCTAAGATTCCGCTGTGCCTCCGCTGCTTGGGAGAATCCCACCAGGTCCAAAGTTGCGTTCAGTGCAGAAAGTTCTTGAGATCTGCCCTGAAAAATCGCAAGTCTAGACTTAACTCTTACCTGTGGGAGCAGTCCTTGTCGGGTATGGATTCGCAAGTGTCAGATCCTCCCATGTTGGTTCCTGCCGATATGGCAGTTCCTTCGCCCCGTTCTCCGAAGTCCTCTCCCAGACCTTCGCAGCCATCTAAAAAGGTGAACAAAAAGAGAAAGCATAAGGATTCCACTGAGGCGGCTCAGAAAAAGTGCAAGAAGGTCCCTAAAAGCCTTGCTTCTAAGGTGGTTAAGCCGGCCCCCATTGCCAAGCCTCCATCTGTCATTTCGGCAGCAAGTGACAGCGACGCCATCTTGTCTGTCGATCACGAGGAGTTTAATGAAGATGCGGCCTCTGTAGTGCCGATTCCAGACAACCTGTCCCCGGTGCCTCCTTCCAGCCCGGAGCGCCCGCGGAGCTTCCGTTCAGCTTCACCCAGGTCTGAGATCCATGGGTACCATGCTAGGGGTGACCATCATCAGCCACGATTCTGCTGCCCCCCACCCCTACACGCTGGGGAATGGGCATGTTCCGCGAACTGCAGTGACTATCATGGCCATTATTATGTCGGGATGCCTTGGTTCTCACCCCGGCCACACGGGTACCCTGTGACGGTCCCGAATTTCCAAAGCTGCCACGGCGCTGACATTCAGGAGCATCAGGCTCCACAGAGAAACGCTCCGCTCCCCAGGCCTCTAGCCACTGAGTGGCAAAGAGTGCCCATGTGTCGCACAAGGCGTCACGGAGTAGTCGAGCTCGCCTTACCCAGGCTAACCGCCAAGGATCCGACAGGAGCCCTCATCCGTTGACTCCCTCGCCTGCCTCTTCAGCTGTCAGCGAGCGGAGTCGGGACGCTAACAAGCACCGCCCTCCGAGGGAGGCCTCTCCTGCCAGCTTCCAGTCTCCCGCACGCTCGGAGTCGGGTAGCGAGTCCTTGATCCCTGTCACCCCTGGATCCGAGGCTGCAACACCGAATGTGGCGCAACCACCGGAGGATTCGCGAGCAAACTCAGGGCTCGTCTCCAGAATGGCATAAGCGCTGGACTTAGAGTTCCAACAGCCACCCACTCCCAGGTCCAACAAGGTTTTCCAAAGGCTGCAGAGAGACGCTGTGCGCCCGACCTCACTTGGCATGCTTCCCTCTCTGATCGACCTTGGTAAGGATATCTGGTCGAAGCCCTCACCTCACAGAATATTTCCCGCAGAGTGGACGGTTTTTATAAAGTGTTTGATCAAGAGTCCTCCTTTCTGCTTAAAAACCCTGTCTCGATCTCTATCGTGGTTGAGACTGCTCAGGGCAAATCAGGCAGCCGGGAATTCGCTAGCCCCGCCTCTAAGGAGAGGAAAAAGCTTGACCAGATGGGAAGGCGTCTTTACACTTCGACCTTCCTGTCTGTCCGCATTGCAAATTACCAGGCAATGATGGGTGCCTACCAGGCGCACCTGTGGGATAAGGTAGAGTCCCTCCTCGATTCCCTTCCAGAGGAGGCTAAGTCACAACTCCAGGCAATTGTGGGGGAAGGTTCGATCCTCGCCTCTCAGCAGATATGTTCAGCCAGCCACGCTATGGATGCTGCTTCTAGAGGCTTAGCATCGGTGGTGGTGCTCCGTCGGTACTCATGGCTCAGGTCGGCTGGGCTCACTGATGATGCGAGGCGCCGTATTGAAGACCTCCCGTTCAGTGGGGAGGGCCTCTTCAATACTAACACTGACGATATCATGGAGAATTTACATAAGAAGACAAACACGGCTAAGAGGCTAGGCTTGAACCAGCCTGCCTATAATAAGCAACAGACATACCAGCCTCGCCTGTCTCAGCCTTTTCGCTCCTTCTCCTCCCAGCCTTCAACTTCGGACAGGCCCCCATCTTGACCACCCTTTTCGGGGCACCAGTCATCATTTAGACGCCCCTTTCATCCTCAACATAACAACAAGGGCTGGGACAAGAAGAAGCGCCATGCCTGACTCCCCTCAAGGCAAACCCCGACATCTGACGCTCCTTCCGCAGTCTCGTCCGACTCTTCATCCGTTCTTCCATGCATGGCAGTCCATCATTTCAGACTCATAGGTCCTCACCATTGTTCAACACGGCTATGCCATCGAGTTCGAAAGCATTCTGCCCACTGGGTATGTCGGGGTGACTCAGCCGTCTCCGACCCTCAACTAAGAGTTTTCTACTCTTCTCATGAAGAACACCATAGAGCCTGTTTGCCGTGCTACCCACAGAGGGGGATTCTTCTCCCGCTATTTCACGGTGGAAAAGGGACGGAGGACCTGAGGGCCCTCAACGCCTTTCTAGCCAAGAGGAAATTCCGGATGGTCACCTTGCAAGCCATTCTACCTCTGCTCCAACAAGGGGATTGGTTTGCGGTTATCAATCTGTTCGATGCCTATTTCCACATTTCGATAAGACAGGACCATCGTCGTTTCCTGTGTTTCGCCTTGGGATGGAAGATTTTTCAATTCAAGGCTCTTCCCTTCGGTCTGGCGTCAGGACCCAGGGTATTCACCAAGTGCCTAGCCCCCGTGGCTGCCTACCTGCGCTCCCAGGGTATCATCATTTTTCCGTACATAGACGATTGGTTGCTGACAGCTCCCTCGTGGGAACAAGCGTCGGATGCAGTGGCATTCACCTTGAATCTGATGGGCTCTCTGGGTCTGAACATAAACCATCAAAAATCCGTACTTGCCCCTCAGAGACTGGTCACATACATAGGGGCAGTACTGGACTTGCAAACCGCGAGAGCCTACCTGCCAGAGCCACGGATTCAAAAGATCGGCCTTCTGGTTTCCCAGTTCCAGCCCGGCAGGAGAGTCACCGCCCACCGGGCTCAGAAACTTCTTGGGCTCATGGCGTCCATACTGTCCGTGGTACAGTATGCCCGCCCGCAGATGAGACCGCTACAAAGTTGGCTACTACAACGCTTCTCCCCACTCAGAGATCCCCAGTCAAAGCGTCTTCTTGTCCCGCCTCATCTGGCTTCTCAGTTACAATGGTGGACATGCAGAGCGAACCTCTCAAGAGGCCGCCCATTCAAGACAACAATTTAGCAGACGACCTCAGTCACCGGGACAATTCCATGCACGAATGGGAGCTGCATCAGGCTCAGTTTCTTCGCCTCTGCAGGGAATGGGGGATGCCTCAAGTGGACGTCTTCGCCACGGAGAGCAACAGCAAATGCGCCCAGTACTGCTCCAGGGTGGGTGCTGACCGGCACTCATTGGGAGACGCCTTCATGCTTCGCTGGAAGGGCGCACTGATGTATCTGTTCCCACCTTTTCCGCTGATCACCAGGACCTTGGTGAAGATCAAGTCAGACAGGGCAGACGTCATCCTGATCGCCCCTTGGTGGCCACGACAGCCCTGGTTTCCGATCCTCAGGGCACTGGCCTCGACTTACATCAGGTTCCCAGACCAGCTGGACTTGATTTCACAAGAAGGGGGTCAGGTAGTGCACCCGGACCTCCCTACCCTCCATCTGACTGCTTGGAGGATAATCCTCTGATCTCTCATATCCTGACGGCGAGCAGGAAGCCTTCTACGAACCGTCTCTATTCATACAAGTATAAATCGTTCCTCCAGTTCGTTTCACAAGGAGGCCCAGTTGTTCAAGAGTTTACTGTTTCTTCGGTTCTCACTTATTTGTTACACTTAGCGGAGTCAGATCAAGCCCACTCCTCCATCAAAGTTGCTCTGGCAGCCATTGTCGCTCATCAGCCAGCTCATTCCACACACGCCTCTCTCTTCCGCAACCCGACTGTAAAGAGATTCCTCAAGGGGCTCTGAAATACCTTCACTTGCCCTAGACAGCCTGTATCTCAATGGTCCCTTCAGCTAGTATTGCGTCGGCTCCGATACCCTCTGTTCGAACCCATGGGTTCCGTGGACGTCAAGATGGTGACTCTCAAAACGGTTTTCCTCTTAGCAGTTACTTCCGCTCGCAGGGCATCAAAGATTGCGGCGCTGCGTGCGGACCCACCTTTTCTCCAATTTTTCCAAGATAAGGTCATTCTCCACACGGACCTGTCCTTTCTACCGAAGGTGGTCTCTGATTTTCATGTCTCGCAACCTTTGTGCTTGCCTGTCTTCTTTCCTAATCCGTCCACGGCAACGGAAAAGTCGCTCCACACCCTGGATGTCAGGAGGGCTCTCCTCTTTTACCTGGACAGAACCAAGCCTTTTCGATCATCCACATGACTCTTTGTGGCTTACAGGAGTCGTGGGAAAGGCTCCGCCATCTCCTCCCAACGATTGTCTAAATGGATCGCCCTTACCATCCACCTTGCCTACCAGCTCTCTTCCACTCAAATTCCGGAGCGGGTACGGGCACACTCAACTAGAGCCATCTCTGCCTCAACAGCCTTCTTACAAGGCGTTCCTCTCGAAGACATCTGCCGGTCCGCCACGTGGTCCCAGCCCCTGACCTTCGTCCATCATTATTGTTTGGACACGAGGGCTCACGCTGACACGCGGTTTGGGACAACGGTCCTATCTTCGGCTCTGTGACTTCAAACGTGGGGATGTCAGATCCGGACCCTCCATCCGGTAAGCAGCTTGCTACTCTCCCAAACGTGTGATTCACAGACTCCTCGAAGAAGAGAAGGTTACTTACCTGTAACTCTAGTTCTTCGAATGAATGTCTGTGAATTCACATGAACCCGCCCTACCTCCCCTCTGTCTGTTCTGGCATGGTGCCCGGCGCCAGCTTGTAATGGACTGAGGGAGAAAGGGCAGGTGCCAGGAATATAAAGGGAGGGGGCGGGGACTCGTACTAATGAATTTTCCCTCCTTTTTTCAAAGCTCTGGTACAATCCGAAACGGAGTCCTGTGCAAGCGCAAAACCCAAACTTGTGAATTCACAGACATTCACTCGAAGAACTAGAGTTACAGGTAAGTAACCTTCTCTTTTGAAAGCATGTACTTGATTGCACTGATTATTTTTAAATTAAAACTTTTGCTAAATGTTCTTGCCTCCAACAGAGAAAAGACATGAAGGAGCAGAATCATCAGAAATGAATCTGAAGCAATGGATTGCTTCAACAGATAAAGATGGTGCAAAAAACTGCAACACACAGTAATATAATAATATAATTCATCTGGAGATTCTTGGAAGACAATTCTACTAGAATCAGTTCCAACTTGTTTCTATTAAGAAAACTAACCGTCTTGCCTTTGACGATTTCCTTTCTTTCTTCATTCTGTCTTTTTTCTTTCTGATTTTCTCTCATGGACTCATTTTGTATTGCACTTTTTAAAATGTATAAATAAAAGCCACTGCATTGCTCAAAACTGAAATCCTCTTTCTCCAGCGTTCTTTTAAAACGAACTGTCTTTTCCTCATAAATAAATGTTGCTTATTAGCTCAAGCTTCCTTTTCTTCCTTTCCTTAAGGAAGTCTGAAAGATCTGAGCATATTTAGCCTTGACAAAAGACTGATGGGAGATATAGTAGTACTCTTCAAATACTTGAAAGTTGTTATACAGAGGAAGGGAAGAATTTATTGACAACCTTTCCAGAGTGTTTGACACACAATGGGCTCGGATTTCCAGAAGCCAGATTTTAGCTTGAATATCAGGAAAAATATCCTAACTGTTAATGAAGTACGACAGTGGTGCCAAATAACTCAGGAAGTAGTGAGGGCTCTAATGCTAGGAGATATTCAAGACAATGGTAGACAACCATCTGTCAGATACACTTTGATATGGATACCTGCATCGATCAGGGGGTTAGGCTTAATGGCCTTATAGGCCTTTACTCCCTTGTTCTTTTGTTGTCCTTTCAGGTTCGTTGAAGATATGGCAAAAAATTTACAGCTTGGAAAATGTATTTTTTGAACAATAACATATTCTTTGGTGTATCATAAGAAGACAAGACTCACTAGAAAAGTCTGATAAACATTGAGGGTGGTATGAAAATAGGAAAAGCTAACATAAGATTGAGTGATCAGAAAAGGAATCCACAGCTTTTAGTTTGCAAGACCTCAGCAGAGCTGAGGATAATAGGACGTTTTTGAGGTCATTAATTCATAGAAGACTGTGGTGGCTTAGTGGTTAAGATGCTGAATTTGATGACTGGAAGGTGGGCAGGTCAGCAGTTTGAGACCCAAGTGCCGTAGGATGGAGTAAGCTCCCGTCTCTGTCCTGGCTCCTGCCAACCTAGCAGTCTGAAAGCAAGAAATTGCAAGTAGATAAATAGGGACCACATTGGTGGGAAGGTAAACAGCGTTCTGTACACTCCAGTGTCTAGTCATGTCTGCCACATATCCATGGAAACATCTGCAGACGCAAACTGCTGGCTCTTTGGCGATAAACAGAGATGAGCACTGAACCCTAGAATCAGATATGACTGGCTTTTGAGCAAAGACAACCTTTACCAGTCATCATAAATAGTAAATGACATCTAAAAAATGCAACCCATTAAGATTTTGTTGCCAGGTTAACTGATGAAATGCCGTGCTGGATCAGACCTGACTAGGCCTTGGAAACCTTATACAGTGGCACCTTGCTTAAAGAGCATAATGTGTTCCACAGGATTGCTCTTTAAGTGAGTTTGCTGTTTAAGTGACCAATTGTGACTTCTGGCGGGGGGGATTGTGAACCCTGATTTATTTGTTACGTTTTGGGTTGGTTTTATTTGTTAAGCGAGGCAATCATTCAGAGAAAATTCTGCTCTTTAAGCGAGTTAGTCTCTAAGCGAGATCTCTTTGTGCGAGGTTTTACTGTGGGTAGCTTTCAGCCTAGGTTCTCCAGCAACTAGTTTATAGATATAAAATATTCATGACTAGATGCAATTTTAGCCATCATCACTAGTAACCATAACAACAGGGTTTTTCTTTCCCTCCTGTTGTCAGAGCTATTCAACCAGCTTTCTATTCCCCTTTATATTTCCTCAGTATCAGAATCCTATTGTTTTGAACGTACAGCCAGGAAAACTGTCTGGAATTACTGTTTGGTTCAGTTCACCCTGTCTTTATAGATGGAAATGAATTACAAGTCTTCATTCCAGAAGAAGCCAGGATAATCACTTTTTGTTGCTGTTCAGTCGCACAGATGATTCCGACCCTTTGCAACCCAATGGACCACTGTCCGCCAGGCACCTCTGTCCTCCACCATCCTCAACTCGCACAGCTTTGTGCCCATTGTCTCTACAATACCATCTAGCCATCTCATTTTTGGGCCGCCCCCTTCTACTTTTGCCCTCCACCCTTCCCAGCATCAAGGCTTTCTCAAGCGAATCCTCTCTTCTCATTTGATGTTCAAAGTACTTTAGCTTCATCTTTACTATTTGACCTTCTAAGGTGCAGTCAGGGTTAATTTCTTCTAAGATTGACCTATTTGTTCTCCTCGCTGTCCAGGGGACTCTCAAAACTCTCCTCCAACACCACATCTCAAAGGCATCTATTCTTCTGCACTCAGCTATCCTAATGGTCCAGCTCTCACAACCATACATTGCCACCAGAAATACCATTGCTCTGACTATACGAATTTTTGATTGCAATGTGATGTCTCTACTTTTCACTATGTTCCCCAGGTTTCTCATCGTTTGCCTCCCAAGAATCAGTCGCCTTTTTATTTCATGGCTGCAATCTCCATCTGCAATGATCTTGGATCCTAAAAAAATAAAATCTGTCACTGCTTTTACTACTTCCCCATCTCTTTTCCAGGGACTGATAGGGCCTGTTGCCATTATCCTGGTTTTCTTTATATTGAGTCTCAAGCCAGCTTTTGTACTCTTCTTTCAGCCTAATCAGGAGCTTCTTTAGGTCTTCCTCACTTTCTCCCATGAGGGTGGTGGTATCTGAATATCTCAAATTGTTGATGTTTCTCCCAGCAATTTTGATCCCAAATTGTGATTCCTCCATCCCTGCATTGCACATTATGTGCTCTGTGTATACGTTGAATAAGCAGGATGACAAAATGCAGCCTTGTCTTACTCCTTTTCCTATTCCAAACCACTCCATCATTCCATATTCTGTCCTAACTGTTGCCTCTTGACTCATGTACAGATTTCTCATGAGGCATATAAAGTGTTCCGGTATTCCCATCTCTTTAATTACTTGCCACATTTTCTTGTGGTCCACACAGTCAAAGGCCTTGGTGTAGTCAATGAAACAGAAGTAGACTTGTTTCTGATATTCCTTTGTTTTCTCCATGAGTCACCGTATGTTGGCAATGTGTTCTCTAGTTCCCCTGCCTCTTCAGAACCCAGCCTGCACTTCTGGTAATTCTCTCTCCACGTGCTGCTGCAGTCTATCCTGTATTATCTTGAGCATAATCTTGCTATCATGTGGGGTGAGTGCAATTGTTTGATAATTTAAACATTCTTTGGCATTACCCTTTTTAGGGATTGGAATGTACAGTATACCAATCTTTTCCAGTCCTGTGGCCACTGTTTTGTTTTCCAAGTCTGCTGGCATATAGAATGCAATAATTTGATTTAATCATCTTTTAGGGATTTGAAATATTCAGCTGGGATACCATCATGTCCACTAGCATTGTTGTTTGCAGTGCTTTTTAGGGCCTTTCTGACTTCACTCTCTAGGATGTCTGGCTCAAGTTCAATTTCCTCATAATCACATTGACTATAGTAAAATCTGCTAATTCATTCAATATTATCAAATCATAAACCATCCTTAAAGAGTTAGCTCCGCTTACAATATAAGGTAATACCAACCAACACAAACGTCTCTTACAAAGCATTCATTCCCACCTTATGTTAGCTATGTTAGCAGTGCCAAACATGGACACTTAGAACAAGACAAAAAGAAAAATTAGTCACCACAGAAACGAGATATCTGAGGAAGGCTGCTGGAGTGACTAGAAAGGATAAAATAAGGAATGAGATTATAAGGGAAAGAATTAGAATAAGACCAATCTTAAACTACATACTACTGTGCCTTTATTCTCAGGGAAGACAACTAAGCAGCAACTGTGTTAAGGAGCCCTGCTGGCTCAGTGGTTAAAATTTCTCTTTCTTCTTGAGCAGTTCATTGTTTTTCTTCTGTTACAGTTATGTTTGCAAGCTAATTTTAGCTAAGCCTGTCACTAGATGGCAGTCTGTAACCTATTGGAATTGCTGCCATGACTTCTTAAAATTAATTAGCTCATTTAACTACGAATCCCGGCATGCAGGAAGAGAAAGGAGGAAACTCCTCACAGAGCAAATCTCACAACCACGTAGTCGCTGGAGATCTGAGGTGAGTAATTCTGTTGGGTTTGCTCTAGGTTTTAAAACAGTAATAATAGTTCAAATGTAAGGAGGTGCTTTGTGCTTTTAGAAGCGTAAGAGCCAATCCCCAGGTCAGTGGTGTCTTTAGCTTTGAGGAACCAGCTGGGAACTACTTCTATGCATTTTCGTTTTGTTTTTGCCACGTGAAAAAAGGAATGGAGGCAGAGATCTTTCAAAAATCCAAATCAGTCTTTTCTGCACCGATTTTGACATTTGATAGATTCCAGGGGTTGGGTGGGGAGAGGAGATTTCTGGACTGCAATTCTTGCATCTTATGCCAGAGATTTTATTTAAAAGGGAAATCTGCTTCCAGGTTTCTTGTGGAAAGTGGGTTTGCATTGCAAGAAAGTGCCAACTCTTGCAAACATTTTCAAAGGAAGGTATTAGCCCACCCTGGGGTTAGGACTGGCGGCTGAGCCAACCCAGTTCGTTTTGCTTGTGGAGAGAAAGCAGCCGATGTCTAAGCCAAAGCAAAGTAAAAGATTATGGCCCCTGGAATGGGAAATCTCTTAAACCACTGCTCCCTGTTCTAGGCAGTAAAAAGTTTAATTGTATATTGTTTGAAGTGCATGCTTGTTCCCCATTGTTTATGTCATTCCTCTCAACAGCCCTGTAGTGTAGGCTAGGCTGAGAGACTAGTCCAAGATGACATGGTGAGCCTCATGGCTCTTTCAAGATGATAATTAGGACATGATAAGTAATAGGGACTGCAGTGGTTCAAGAGGTTAAAGATGCTGAACTCAACAACTGGAAGGTCGGAGTTCGATTTCCGAATACTGCATGACGGAGTGCGCTCCCGTCTCTGTCCCAGCTCCTACCAACCCAGCAGTTCAAAAGCAAGAAATTGCAAGTAAATAAATAGGTAGCACTATTTTTCCACGGAAATGTCTGCAGGCGCAGACAGCGCTGGCTCTTTTACTATAAACAGAGATGAACCCTAGAGTCGGATATGACTGGCTTTCAAGCAAGGGCAACCTTTACCTAAGAGAAGTACCGGTAATAAACTAAACTATATGTTCCCCTTTCGTGACAACCGAAAGCATCTGCCTTATCCCACTAAATAGCAGAGCCATTCCTGCCCTGGTAATATATCTCCGCTACTGCTGTTTCTGTATGCTGTCTCTATGCTGTGCATTGGTTTTAAAACTAAAGGAACCTTTGACCTGTTTCTGCTCCAGATTGTAAAGATTGCTGTTAACCCTTTAACAGGGTGCACAATGGGACGTCTGGAGGGGAAAGTAATCCTGGTGTCAGCCGCAGCGCAAGGAATTGGCCGAGCTGTGGCAATAGTAAGTCTGGACCTTTTTAGTGGGTTTCTTTTTGGCTGTTTTTTCTAATGGTTTCCATAAGTTCCAAAGAACAGAACGCAGACAATCAGAATAATGGCAGCATTGCCGATGAGAAACCAGGGTTAACCATGCTTAAGGTAAATCCTAAAATGCCCTCTTTTCTTACTAAATGTTCTGCTGCAAACTTGTTTTATTCTATAAGGTTGATGGTTAAACATATTTGCGAAGACGAGACTCATTGGAAAAGATGATAATGCTGTAAATGGCAGTAGCGAAAAAAGAATCCATGTAACATGAGATAGATCCATTCAGTAAAGGAAGCCAGAGACTTTAGTACAGGGGTTGCCAACCTTTTAAAGCAGTGGTGCCCAAACTAAGGCCCTGGGGCCAGGTGCAGCCCCCGACGCCAATTCATCCGGCCCGCGAAGCCCTTGTCGCTCCTGGAAGCGGAAGTAAAACATGCCCATATGAATTGGCGTCAGGGGCTGTATCTGGCCCCAGGGCCTTAGTAACTGGCTTCCTGAACCACATGATTGGCCCACGGCCCAAAAAGTTTGGGCACCCCTGTTTTAAAGTCAGGGGTCAGGTCACATTCCCTCACACAGTTGATGGGTCCGGACTGGTGGTATGTCCCCCCCCCCCCCCCGATGGCAATGCTGCTGTAAAATGTGTAAAAACATGTTCATGATGGCCATAAAGGCATCCACAACTCGTAAACACATTTATGACAATCATGGACATGTTTTACAGCTGTTTACAGCTGTGTATGCCACTTTTGGTGGTGGCAGGACTGAGGGCATGGAAGTCAGATGATTTGGTCCCATGGGCCAGATCCGGCCCATGGCTGTAGGTTGCCAACCCCTGCTTTAGTATATAAGGTCAGAATAGAACTGTTAATGGCAAGACTATGTACCGCACTGATTCAAAGGCTCAGTATAAACTCTAAGTAACTTGAAGGCACAGAATAACAAATACAGTAAAACCTCACATAAAGAGCATCTTGCTTAGAAACTAACTCGCTTAAAGAGCAGAATTTCTCTGAATGGTTGCCTCACTAAACAACTAAAAACAACCAAAAACTCGCTTAACAACAAAATCGGAGTTCGCAATCCCCACCCCCACCCAACCAGAAGTCACAATCAGTCACTTACAATGGTGTTTCACTTAAAGAGCAACCCTGTGGAATGCATTATGCTCTTTAAACAAGGTACCACTGTACTAATATTATATATGGAGTTTATCCACAGCCATACAAAAATAAATGTTAAAGGACAGATTTAAAAGCGCAAAACCACAAAGAAGTTTAAAGTTAGTCTTGAATTTTTGTCAAGACAGAAAATCCTTTATTCTCTTGGTTTATTCTGCCCAAAGTCATTTTGTTCTTCTGAGAACAACTTATAAAGGTAATATTAAATTGAATTCTACACTCCAAAATTAGCAAGAATGCTTACAAGAGTTCTTTAGTTTTTAAATACTAAGCAGCTAAAGGAGTTTGTTGTATACTGTGCAGGTTTTCACCACTTGCTTTTGAAGAAATTGTATACCTCTGGGAATTATGTTTGGAATGGCAAGACCTGCAACAAAATGTTGTAGTACAGGCTGTTCATCTTCCATCCACCAGTCAACTTGTCACTGGATATGGCTGTTGCAAGGAAATGGGACCCTATGAATTTCTTTCTATTTCTGTTCCCAAAAAAATAGCCACATTAAGTTTGTCTCTGCACAGTGACCAAATTAGGTGAAGTGAGGTGTAGGAAAAAAAGGGGAACCTAAATACAGAGTGTCGAGCCTTTTTAAAGACTAATAGATTTTTCTCAGTGTGGGTTTTCAGGGGTCAAAATTCACTCCTTCCGCAATACCTGTAAATACATATATGAATCATATAGATGGCATAGTATAAAGAATCTCATGTGTTCGAAGAAGCAGATTTTGATCCATAAAACAAATCAGTCTTTTGGGTGCCATAATACTTTTTTTCTTCTGCCTTCTCTCTCACTTTATTTTGTTATAGTTATGGTTCATATTTTCCCTTTAATTCTGACAATTTTCTGCTTCAAACTCTGGGGCTTCTATGGACAAATTGAAAGACCGGTGGCTTAGTGCTTAAGACAGGGTTCCACAGCAAGTACTGCAGGACGGAATGAGCTCCCGTCTCTGTCCCAGCTCCTGCCAATCTAGCAGTTTGAAAGCAAGAAATTGCAGATAGATAAATGGGGACCACTTCAGTGGAAAGGTAAACAGTGTTCCATGCACTCCGGTGTCTAGTCATGCCTGCCACATGTCCACAGAAACATCTGCAGATGCAGACAGTGCTGGCTCTTTGGCTATAAACAGAGATGAGCACTAAACCCTAGAATTGGATATGACTGGCTTTCGAGCAAGGGCGACCTTTACTTTACCTTTACTATGGACAAATTAATATATCCTTGAGGTTTTTCTGTCTCTCTGTTTTGACTACTAAGCATTCGCAGCTCAACACCAGAATTTATTCCCAGCCTATTTGTTTTCTGTTATTTTTTTCTATCAAGTATTTTACTCTTGAGTTTGAGTTGGAAAGCTTTGCACTTAAGAGAGAAACCAGATATCATATTTAGAAACCATTCCCAGTATTTACTCCAGGTAGGTTGAGCTATACTTCTCACCAGTCCCTGCCAGCTTTGGTCATCAGATGAGCAATTCACCTTTCACAAATCAGAGCAGTTTCTGGTTCAATAAGTTTATGTATTAACAACTGATTGTTTTATTTTCCAAGGCTTTTGCAAAGGAAGGAGCAGAAGTCATTGCTACTGATATCAATGAGTCCAAACTTCGAGAACTGGAAGGTTCTACAGGTATTCCTTGAGTTATTTGAAACTGCACCTCTGTGAGTAGAGAGGACTTCTTTGTACTAACTTCCTTTGGACCCTTCCCCATACTTTGACCTGCTTCTCCTTGCTGACATTACTGCTCATCCCCCCTCCCGTTCAGGCGAGTGAGAGGATCTCTATGCTACACAATTGGCAGCAGTTTAATGCCATTCTGATTGTTATGCCTCTGTCTTGTAGAATTCTGGGAATTGTATAGTGAGGGACTTGGAATCTGCTGTAGCTCTAGTGATGATCACCAGACATCTAGTGATGTCTGGCCGGACAACCCGCTATGGTAATGGAGTAGACCAGTGTTTCCCAAATGCTGGTGTTTGGACTTCAGTTCCCAGAAGCCTAAGCCAGTATATTGACTGATCAGTGATTTGGGGAATTGACTTAAGCTTCTGGGAATTGAAGTCCAAACACCAGCATTTGGGAAACACTGGAGTAGACCATACAACCAGTGACTCAATGCTGAGTGTTGGGCAGCAGTAAATAACCTGACTCCCTAAAGGGACCAATAGCTACAGACAGATGAACCCCTTTAGGTGGGGTGATGGTCCCCC
The DNA here is from genome assembly GCA_030440675.1 of Furcifer pardalis. Classification (NCBI taxonomy): domain Eukaryota; kingdom Metazoa; phylum Chordata; class Lepidosauria; order Squamata; family Chamaeleonidae; genus Furcifer; species Furcifer pardalis. Next base: position 81,826,397 of record CP126892.1, read on the forward strand.
TCAGTAGAGGAAATGCCACTGGAAATCCTCATATTGGGCCCAACGACAAAATGAGTGGAGGAGGAACTCTGATTCACAATGGTCATGGAGGCGGAAGAGGCCATGTCAGATGGACTGGCTGTGAAGGTGCACTTTACCCATATCCTCAAAGCTGTGGCCGTCCATTGCAGTACCAGTGTTAAATCCTGCATGTCTCATTTCATACGTCTTGCAGGGGATGGTTCCATGATCATAGTGTTTGTGGGTCACTTCATGGTAAGCTGGAATCCACCTTAAACAAATTCATGTCAGTGACATTTTTCCTGATTGCCTTGGAGGGCAAAGGCAGAGGGTGAAGATGCCATGGCCTGGGAGGCGGCTGAGAACATCGCCCCCTCCTCTGGGCCCACACCAACAGCCTGAGGGAAAAGACGACATGGCCTGGCAGATAACTGAAGACCTTGCCCCCACCTCTGGGCTCACACCAACGGCCTGAGGGAAAAGACACCATGGCCTAGCAGGTGGCTGAGAACATTACCCCCTCCTCTGGGCCAACACCAATGGCCTGAGGGAAAAGACGCCATAGCCTGGCAGGCAGCTGAGAAAATCACCCCACTCTGGGCCCACACCAATGGCCTGAGGGGAAAGACGCCATGGCCTAGCAAGCGGCTGAGGACCTCATCCTCACCTCCAAGCCCCCATCAGTGGTCAGAGGGGAATTAGTCTGTGTTCTGCTTTGGTTGTTTTGCGAAGTTGTATTTTATGATTGTTACTGTACTGTTGCTGTTTTGACTGTAAGCTGCCCTGAGTCACCTTGGTGAGTAGGCGGCAATATAAATCTGAACAAATAAATAAATAAATAAAGGCAGCCCAGAACCAGCTGGTCTTTAAGACCAGGCCCCTCGGCACCCTAGGGCAGGAAAAAACATATGCTCGATCGAGTTGCAGCCAACTCAAGCTAATGACGATGATCACTGGAGCTCTTTACCAGAGTATTACAGGTACCTCCCAAACCAAAAGTTCCAGGATTCTGTAGGAAGGATCCATTACAAAGTGGTATCAAACTGTTACAAATTATTGTGTAGAGACCTTCCCAACTTTTGGGTTTTGGACTTCAATTCCCAGAACCCTAAGTCAGTTATCCAAAGCACTGATCAGCCAATGTGTAGAAACTTAGGCTTCTGGGAATTGAAGTCCCCCTGTGGGGCGTGGACCCCACATTGGGAACCACTGCTCAAAATGAATGATGGTAGCAGCAAAGAAGAACCACCATTTCTCATTATTTTGCTGACTGTTAGATTGGAAAAGCAATCAATAAATAAGCAGGGAAATAAAGAACTGCTCATTAAATGCTCATCCTCTCATCCAGATGATGGGGGAGGGGGGACAATGCCCAAGGGGGTTATAGGGAAGTCATAGCTACCCCTGCTCCTAGGAGGGCAAGCAAGCATGACTGAAAGCAGCAGTATTGATGGATCTGAAGTCAACAGTGGACCCTGACTTTAATGGGAACATTTTAGAACTGAGGGTTCAAGGCAAAATGTCCTATCCAGTCTGCCACCTGGATATTTTCAGAACCATGGCCTTATTCATTGAAATTCAGTGGAAGGTGTATGTGTATCATAATAGCTCAAACTCTACATCGTATACCATCTTGGTATTAGCAAAACTGAATTTACAGAAATTAAATAGCTTTTACCTCAAACATTTATAAATGTACTCTGTTGCTGTGAATAGCCAGTTTAATAGCATTGTCAGCATTTCATTCTGTGTCTTGTGATGCGGCTAGCCCTTGGTTTTTTGTCTTTCTCTGTGAATGCATACTCCTAATCCTAGAGGAAATTTGTCAAAGGGGCTTAAATATTCTGTAAATGGTATTGTGGTGATTCTTGTGAGCTATGCATATTCCTCACTTTGAACTTGCAACCTAACTGACTATTATCAAACCATAATTATGCTAATATAATTAACAGGCATCCAGATCCGCTTGCTAGATGCTACAAATAAAGGAAAAATTGAAGATCTGGCCAAGGAATTGAAGAGAATTGATGTTTTATGTAATATTGCAGGGTAAATATTACCATGTTTTAAATCAACTACCTACCATTTGCAATGTCATTTATAAACCAGGTTACTTTCCTTTCTATGTTTACATAAGTCACAAATATTTTTTATGTGCTCGGTGTCAGCCATGCGACAGAATTGAGTATTATCAGGACCCTCTACAGCAGGAGTTCTCAACATTTTTGTGCCGGGGGCCACGTCACACTCCCTCAGACAGCTTCCGGGACCGGATGGTCATTTTGCCCTTCCTCCGCCACATGGTACTTCCTGGTGTGGTGGAGGCAGTGTGGGGTCACATGAAATGGTGCTGCAGGCCGTAGGTTGAGAACCCCTGCTCTATAGTTACCTCTGTTCCTTACATTTGTACCTAATTTAAGAGCCATGCTTAGATGTTGCTTTAAATCCATGGTCATATTTAACAACACTATCACCACCAACCTTCTAACTCAGGAATGGAAGACCTATGGAATTCTGCCTGTGGACCCAATGAAAATGATCACTAACTAAGCCCAGGGCCGGATTTACATGAAAAGAGGCCGTAGGCTATTCCACTTATGTGACCCTTTCACCTCCCATTTTTAAGTTTGTAAATTACATGAGAGATAATAAAATACATCATTACTGTGATATATATCAATATATAGGCCCCTCTTGATCTTGAGGCCCTAGGCTGAAGCCTAGTTAGCCTATAGGAAAATCCGGCCCTGGCTAAGCCTAAGAACAAAACTTCTTTTCTGGGGCTAGTAGAACTGTTCTGAGATTATTGCTGTTTCTTCCACCAATTTTTACTCCTCCTGGTGAATCTAGTGCAGGTTTCTATGTTTTATGTTCTGCATACAGATTGAACAAATAAGGGGATAAAATGCATCTTTGTCTGACCCTTTTGCTATAGGAAACCATTCTGTATTCTATTTTACAAAGCATAGACCCCACAATCTTCTTCTGAAATTCATGGGTATGCTCCAATATCCAATAGATATTTGCAACATGATCTCAAGTGCCTCTTCATTTTCAGACTCCAGCTTGAGTATCTGAAATTTTTTGTTCTATATAAGGTGAAATGTCTGGTACCTGTATTCAGATTTCTTAGTAAAGTATAATTACCAGGATTATTGAGGAAAGCCCCAAAAGTTTCATTGATAGGAAATCTATATATGTTTGCATATATGGAAGTGACCCTTGTTTATGTACAATTGTAAATGTTGAGTGTTGAGGCCTACAAGCCCCCCCCCCCCAAGTCACTGTTTTGCCTTCTGAATATTCTGTATTTCAAAGTTATGGTCCATTTCTCACCCTCATTGCCCTCTTCTGTACCAGCTTTGTCCATCATGGAACAATTTTGGATTGTGAAGAAAAAGACTGGGATTTCACCATGAATGTCAATGTTCGCAGTATGTACCTGATGATCAAAGTATTTTTGCCTAAGGTAAGGCTATTTTTACCTTTTCTCCCAATTACATAGGTACAGCACAGGGTCTGCATCCTATTCTACTTCTTTCACCGAAGAAGGAGAAGAATGGGGAACATGACAGAAAAAATACTGCACATTTGTACAGTTTTCAGGCAATGGCTCAAGTCACTAAGACGCTGACTGGGAGGCGGAAGGTCAGCAGTTCGATTCCCGTGTACTGCAGGACGGAATGAGCTCCCGTCTCTGTCCCAGCTCCTGCCAACCTAGCAGTTCGAAAGCAAGAAATTACAAGTAGATAACTAGGGACCACTTCGGTGGGAAGGTAACAGCGTTCCATGCGCACTGGTGTCTAGTCATGCCTGCCACATGACCATGGAAACGTCTGCAGAAGCAGACAGGCTCTTCGGCTTAGAAACAGAGATGAGCACTGACCCCTAGAGTTGGATACGACTGGCTTTCGAACAAGGGAAACCTTTACTTTTTATGTGCATAAGTTGAAACTGTGTACTGCAACCTTTTCAGCTAATCAAAGAGCACTGACAGTCTCCAGAAAAGAACATCTTCTCTTACGAAAAGAAGCAAGATGTAAAGGATGTATTTTTGTTAATGCTTGTGTACCTTGGATATTTGGGAACATAATTCAGTGAGCAGTTGCACTTAATGGAAGCCACAAACATGATCTTATGGGGTTGTTGTGTGTTATCCACCCCTCTCAGAAAGTCACTAGGCATTATTATCCCATTAAGAGAACCTGAGGCTAGGAGGATGGCTTTTTTCTAAGCCTCCCTCCTTGCTGTGTTACAGCAGTGGCAAAAATTCAAAGTGGGGACCACTGGATTTGCGACTCAGTCCTTTAGGCATCATGCTGTATCCATCTTGAGCAACAAAAGCAGCTTTGTAAACAAATGGGGAAGATAAACATTTTATTCATCTAAAATGAAATAGAAATGCTACATTAAATAACATATTTTTCTCCACATAAAAATAGTGCCTTTGTACTTATGAAAAAAATGCTGCTGCAAGCTGTTGATTACTTGTCTTATTGGCTGCCTTCCTCCACATTTAAATTTTAATTTAATTTAATTTAATTTTTGCATTTAGATGCCACCCACTCAGGTTTTTAGCCCGACTCAGAGTGGCTCACATCAATAGAACAATCACAACTATACAAATCATGAAATAAACATTTTGCACATTACAGTATTATAAACATTATGAAGCCCTATAAAAACCCCAATATTAAAATCTAACAGCTTTTAAAAAATAAAGAAATAAAAAATTAAAAGATTAACAGATTAAAAGATTAGAAGATTAAAATTCTGGTATTGTTCTTTATTCTGAACTCCTAACAGGAATTTAAATACTTCCAGTTATTTATTCTGTCATGTTCGCTAACATTTTCTGAAGTAGAATGTTTTTAAGGTGTCATTTTATCCTTAGAGGGATTGCCATGTCATCGAGTTTGATTTTGTTTCACTGACATTAAGTTTTGCAAATGACCATCTGCTATTGCTTCTCGGGTCACATATATACGGGGATTTCACACTGTCTGAAAACATTCTCCAAGTTCTGTATTTGTTAAGCAAAGGGCCCACTGGCGAAAACCTTCTTGTGTAGCTAGTCCAGCAAAAAGGAAAGGTCATAACTTGAGGTAGCAAGCTCACTCTACATAAAGAGCCTCACCATGGACCCTAGCCACATGTTAAGGTACTTGACTGGCATACACTGAGGAATCAAAGCAGCAATTTGTTGAGTAGTAGCAATTTGCTGATGCAAGTTATTCTGTTTCCTTTCTGCCAGTAAAACAATACAGGCAGATTTTGGCCATTATGCTTTAAAGTAAGACTCAGTTAGTGATCTTGAGGGCACTTTCCTGAATTTCAGCAGACAATTCAAAGTACAGTAAAACCTCAGATAACACTAAAACCTGGTTCCACAAGTCTTGGTGTTATACGATTTTTAGTGTTATCTGATGCATGTTAAAATCCTATGGGATCCATAGAGATACATTGTAACCACACAGGCTTTAGCGGTTGTTATCTGAAGCATCCCATAGGATCTTAATGTTATCCGATGCAATTCTTCCCCCCAGATTCCTTAATGTTATGTGATTTTAGTGTTATTCAATACTAATGTTATATGAGGTATTACTGTACCTCATAAAACAACATATCACAAGATTCCTCATGATACCAGTTAAAGTAATATAGAACTGGTGCAACTGTGTAAGATAAATATTGTCATTGTCTCTTGTGGCCTTGATGTAATTGTGTTTTGTTTTTTGGAAGATGCTTGAACAGAAATCTGGCAACATTATCAACATGTCCTCTGTGGCGTCCAGCATCAAAGGTTGGTAGTTACAACATAATACAGTTGTACCTCGCTTAAAGAGCATAATGCATTCCACAGGATTGCTCTTTAAGCGAGTTTGCTCTGTAAGCGAAACACCATTGTAAGTGACCAATTGTGTGTGCGGGGGGGATTGTAAACAATGATTTATTTGTTAAGTGAGTTTTTGGTTGGTTTTATTTGTTAAGCGAAGCGAACTTTCAGAGAAAATTCTGCTCTTTAAGCTAGTCCTCAGGGTGTTGAAACTGTCACCAGAAGTCAGAGAATAACCACAATTCATTCAATGCTAGTTTGGCTTTTTGTTTCTCCTGGTGCATGAAGGTAATGTTTTGGAACAGAGTGGCTCCTTAGACCCAAGACTATCCATGGCAATCAACCACAACTAGGACCATCCATTTGTTTAAAAGCAGACATCACACAGAAGCATTAGCCTCACCAAATGTGCATAATCATGCTTATCTAACTCTCAGGGTATGTGCCTCCAGAAAGTATGTCTAGATTGTTCATATAGGGCAGTTATGGCGAACCTTTTAGAGACCGAGTGCCCAACCTGCAACCCAAAACCCACCTATTTATTGCAAACTGCCAACACAGCAACAGGGGAGGAAGGAAACACTCCCATTGGGCTACTAGGCAAAGGGGCAGGGTGAGCTCTGTGCTGGGGGAAGGGAAGAAGCGCTCCCATTGGGCTGATGGGCAGAAGGGTGGGGCAAACTCTGTGCCAGGCGATGGAAGAAGCGCTCCCATTGGCCTGCTGGGCACAGGGGCAGGAAAACTCTGTGCTGGAGTGACCGCACAGGTGCTCACAGAGAGGACTCAGAGTGCCATCTCTGGCACGTATGCCATCGGTTCGCCACCACTGATATAGGGTAACAAAGCTGTCACAGCAAGCTTAAAGTGCAATTTTTAATGTGATTCATTCAGTAGAAGGAGGCCTTGAAAGGAAGACTGGGGAAACTCAGGCTGAAAAATCCTGTTGCATTGTTACACTTGCAGAATACAAGCAGTGTAACATTCAGTTGCTACTTGCTGGCATTTAATAAGCCATCTCACTGGGATTTTTGGGGATTCTGCCCACTGGCTTAGTGTAATGCTCTAGACTAGATGAGCCCTGGAGGCACAATGGTCTTTCTTTATTTGTGTCAGAGGCACCACCAGCATATAATAACATACAAAGCTAAAATTAACTTATCTAAAACAAAAAAGGAATCAAAAGGACTGGCTGCTGTACTGCACCGAAAACATTGTGAGTTTGATCCTCATGAGGTTCAGGGTTGGTTCAGCCTTCCATCCTTCTGGTAAAATGAGAAAACAGCATATTGGGGACAAAAATGCTGATTACCTTGTGAGCCACTCAGAGTCAGCAAAGTGCCATGGGGCAGCATAGAAGTGTAATTGCTATTGCTAGGATTACTGTAGTGATACATTAATTGTGAGCTAGAAGGGACTTTTCAACTGCACAAATGCCCAGTCAAACAGACTCACACATGCATACATGTGCAAACGCATACACAGGTGCATTAAAAGCCAACACAACATTTTAGGATGTGTGGTTCTTTTAGTGTTTGTTACACTGCAGTGAAAAGAGCCTCTGGACTTTCAGTTTTGATGTAGGTGAGAGAGAAAAAGACATTTCAGCCCAAAAAATTTTTTTTAACAGTTTGACAGTACCTTCTCACCAGTGATGGGCATGAGCTGGATCAGACCAGTATGCGCATACCAGTAGTAAAAATGGCTGGCTCCATTTCCCTCTTCCTCCAAGCCTTTTCCTGTGCTCCGTTTCACCCCAAAGTGCATCCCCAGCCACTCCGGAGTGGTTGGGGAGGCACTTCAAGATGAAAGAGAGCCCTGGAAAAGCCTTGGACGAACGTGGAAATGGCTTCGGAGGGGACTCTTTGCTAATGAGCTATGAAAATAGAAGCCTCCTCTTCTATTTTCATCACTCTATAGCAAACCTCTGAAGCCATTTCCCCCTTGACCAAGGCTTTTCCTGTGCTCCATTTCACGCCAAAGTGCATCCCCAGCCACTCCGGAGTGGCTGGGGAGGCACTTTGGGGTGAAAGGGAACCCTGGAGGCTGGATGAACTAGCATCAGGGGCCGGATCTGGTCCATGGGCTGTAGTTTGGGCACCCCTGGTTTAAGCAGAGAGAATAGCAGTTTAAAATCTACCTCATCCTGTTGCAAAACATTGCAAGGCATGTTTTACTCCTGCCTCTGGTGGGAGGAACCACATGGTCTGAAAAGTTTGAGCACCCCTAGTTTAAGCAGTTTATTCGGGACTCCATGAACTGTGCCTCCTGCCCTCTGAAAAGCCACTCAGAAATATTTGTAAAAAGGGTTGCTGAAATGTGTACAAATAAATGCTGAATAAGATATAATGGAATAGAAGTTCAGTGAATCCCAAGGCAGTTGAGGGGGAGACAGTAAGAAGGTAAGCATCACTATTCAGATGCAACATAATACAGTTTGCTCTTGTTCTTCCTCCCTCAACAAAGTTTGATTTTCTAATTGCTAATTCTAATTTCTTTCAGGGGTTGTTAATAGGTGTGTCTATAGTACCTCTAAGGCAGCCGTTATTGGTCTCACGAAGTCTGTAGCTGCTGACTTCATTACCAATGGAATCCGGTGCAACTGTGTCTGTCCTGGTAAAGTAATGTTCAACAATCTCTGTTTTGTCTACCTTCAGTATTGTTTGTAGAAATCCAGTACTTTGCAGGGCTCAAGGATGAAGCTTGCCATGCCCAAGCCTACTTTGCTCCAGTTCTTAAGGAAACATTTGGATAAAGAAATAAATATTTTCGTTTAAAAAGACTGACCACAGTTACAAAAGCAAAATGGGGGGGGGGACTGCTTTTGATGTAAGGAGAGTCCATCTACATTAATCTTCTGGTTTAATGCCTTTGTGGAAGCAGGAATTTTATCATGTATGACTTAGTTTAGGGTACTGCAGTGAGCAATAAAAAAAAGACAAGCCACACTTTTACAAGGCTACACATCCCTCCCTTACATTTGCCTCCCACCTGAAATTAATCAAATTCTATTTTTGTAGACTATAATCCCAGAGGCAGAACTGCCTAGAAAGCTTATACCAAATGCAACATTATGAGCCATGACCTAGATCAGGGGTCAGCATATTTTGCTGTCTGGATGTTCTTGGACTTCAGTTACCAGATGCCCACATCAGTACACCTTCTGATCGGGGCTTCTAGAAACTGAAGTCCAAGAACATCTGGAGACTCAAGTTTGCTGACCCCTCAGCTAGATTATAAATAGATATGGGGTATTTCCATTATGTGAAAGCAATATGTTCATGCTTTCTCCAGAGTTAATTGTGAAATGGGTGAACAAGGATGAGAATGGAAGGATGTGGCAGCAGTACCAAGAAATCAGTTGGAATGAAATTCCTAGAAGTAGCAAGAGTTATCTTCTAAACAGGCTAGAGTAGTCAAAGGGAAAAATACATTGTTGGGGAAACAAGGCTATCTGTTTTATCAATACTAGATATGAATGTGAAAGCTGAATATTAAATAAAGCTTAAATTAAATGTTTGTGTTGAGCAGAGTGCTTTATACATCCCATGAGCCCACAGAAAGACAAACAAATGGCTGCAGAAGCTTCAACTATTTCCCCTCTCCCAAAGCTAGACTGATTAGGCAGTAGTACAGTGGTACCTCACTTAAAGAGCATAATGCATTCCATGGGATTGCTCTTTAAGCGAGTTTGCTCTTTAAATGAAACACCATTGTAAATGACCAGTTGTGACTTCTGGTGGGGGGTGGGGGGAGTGCGAACCCCGGATTAGTTGTTAAACGAGTTTTTGGTTGGTTTTATTTGTTAAGCAAGGTGACCATTCAGAAAACAATCTGCTCTTTGAGCAAGTTAGTCTCTAAGCGAAGCACTCGTTATGTGAGGTTTTACTGTACTTTGACATATCTTGATAAGATAAAATTCACTGAAAAAGACACTGAAGGCAGTAAGAAAGGAGAAAGACATAGCAAGGGATGGGTTGAATAAAAAAGAATCATGGTCTTGAATTCACAGTACAGTTGTACCTTGCTTAAGCAAGTTTGACTTTAAGTGAAACACCATTGTAAGTAACCAATTGTGACTTCTTGGGGGGAGGATGATTTCAAAGCCCTATTTATTTGTTAAGTGAGTTTTTGGTTGGTTTTATTTGTGAAGCAAAGCTTCAAGGTACACAACAGTGGTGCCTCTGTACAACAATTGTTGAGGAATACAGATAGATACCGTACATGCTTTTGTTCATGTGCCCTGCTTATAGTCTTGCCTATGTACCTGGTTGGTCCCATAGGAACCAAATAGTGTACTAGTGAGGATATGAGTCTTATCTAGCATGGTTTCCTGAGTTTTTGAATTCCTTGATGATATCACTTCTAGGGCACTATATTAAAATAACTTTTTTAAAGAAAGAGAAGACTTCAGTTAAAAGATTTATCTTGTTCAAAATGGTGACATTAAACTGATGTTATTATATGTTTGCAGGCACAGTTGACACTCCTTCTTTAAGGGAGAGGATCCAGGCTAGTCCTAATCCAGACCAGGTGAGCATCCTATTACATTATCTAAGCACATAATGAGGCAGTATCAAAGGCTGCCCTGAAACACTGGGTATTCTCCCCAATATGCAGATTACCTTTGTATGGAAAAAAGTTTACACCCCTGAATAGAGAATACAGGTTTGAGCTCATTCCCCCCCTCCAAAAAATAATAATAATTGATGAACACTACTATTAGACACAGTGAACTGGTCATTAGAGGCTGATGGTTTTGACATGCAATGACAAGTAAGGAAACAGTCTTTTCTTGAATAAATGGCAATCTTTTATTCAGACCAGAAGCAATGAGGGATTAAGTTTGGGTTGCTGTTATTGAGAATTTTTTTTTGTCTCTAGGCAATGAAGGACTTCTTAGCCAGGCAAAAGACAGGCAGGCTGGCGACAGCAGAAGAAGTAGCTCACCTCTTTGTGTATCTGGCATCTGATGAAGTAAGTGTCTCGAGTCATTTGCATAATAGCTCACCAGTTCATTTGAAACAGTACTAAGATGGACAAAACTATTTGTTTTGGATACAGTTTCCAGCATAGCCAGCTATTCTACTAGCTGAGCCCTTGCTCAAAAGTCAGTCATATCCAACTCTATGGTTCAGTGCTCATCTTTAGCCAAAGAGCCATTGGTGTCTGTGTCTGCAGATGTTTCCATGGACGTGTGACAGGCAAACCTAGACAATGGAGTGCATGAACACTGTTTACCTTGCCACCGAAGTGGTCTGTATTAATCTACTTGCAGTTTCTTGCTTTTGAACTGCTAGGCTGGCAGGAGCTGGGACAGAGACAGAAGCTCCGTCATGCTGCACTTGAGTCTTGAACTGCTGATTTGCCAACCTTCTAGTCATCACGTCCATCGTCATAGCCACTAAGGCACCAGAGTCCCATAATTAGAAAATAAAGCCATTATAGCAAGTCTGGCACAGGGAACCATCAGCTCACTATGCTTATTGGATAAAGATCCCTTATACTTTGCCATACAGTTCATACAGGCTGGCGTTTTTGAGAACTGAAATACAATGGTTCCCAACCTCAACTCTACAAAACATGACTATGTGGTGTATGTAATCGAGAAAAGTTTGAAAATGACAACATATTGTTCTTCAGTTAGAAGGTACAGGATCTAAGTTAAGGATGACTACAAGCTTTATATAGAGAGGAAAATTTACATAAACCAGTGGGGTTGCTGTGGACGTTATTTGCTTCACACTTTACTTCCCCTTGCAAATCTGCATCATAAATCAAAGTGCACGATATTTATGTGTCATAGTAACTCATAGGAAAAATATCAGGCAGGAAGTATAACACTGTTATTCAGATGCATACTGTGGAAAATAGTTTAATATATTAATTTAGTGGCCCTTTCAATTATTTAAAAAATAGGCACATGTTGCTCATTCATGACATAGAGGCTAGCAAGTGATTTTTGAATTTGTGACCTTGTAAGGTCAGAGCAAGTGCTTCCCTGATGTTTTAGCGGGGAAAGCCTTGGCATTAGGGGACACCTGCTTAGCCATTCTTGGAAATGAAGCTTCATGAGCAAATACTCTGGAGCAGATCCTAGGCTTTTCATGGAGAAGGTCCCAGGTTCAATCCCTAACCACTTCGGATAGATGTCAGAAAGAATCCCCTCTGAAATCCTCGAAACCTGTTACTGAGTCATTATACACCATGTTGGATCAGCTGAGCCAAAGGTTTGACTCTACACAAGGTAGCTTCCTATGTCCGTAAGCAATGGGGGCAGCACATAGTAGACAAGGTGGTTTCTTAGGTTTAAATATCAAGTTGTTAATGAAAGAGACTAACTTTCTCCAAATGTTTGCCATTGAGGCATTTGTAATCAAATCAACTTCTGGAATAATTAATATTGGATGCTACTGTTTTATGTTTGTTATGCTGCTATTATGCTTCTTACATGGAACTTATAATTTCTCTGCTTTCCTAAATATTTCAGCCAGCGTATGTGACTAGCCATCGACTGATCATTGATGGTAGAGGGATTTACTGCTTTATGCTCCTTATGCTGCCTTTATGCTTCTTACTTGGCACTTACGACTTTGCTCCCATACTATTTACCGTACTCACATATTTATTCCCCTTTACCCTACATATTTCAGTCAGCATATGTGACTGGCAATACATGCATCATTGATGGTGGCTGGAGCATATAACGTAATTCCTGGAAAAGCCATTCTCAAATGAAAAGCGTCCCCTGGATACTGGAGGATCAGAAGGAGAAGCTGACTTGCACATGGAAAATTAGAGTTTGCATCACTTTAAATGGGTAAAATGAAAAATGGGATCTATTACCAACTATGTGATAGGTATTAATTCAACTTTTCCTAAGCGCCTTTCTTCACATTTATTGCATTCTGCACAGCTTTGCTCAAAACTGCAACATCTCCATGCCTTGCATCTTTCACTGGCAAGGGAATCTGGAGCTCTTGAGAGTTTGCAAAGATTTATTATTATTTTTTGCCTTTTTCATTGACTAAATAAAAAAAATCACTAACGTGATTTTGTCTTATAGCCAGCTAGGGTTAACCTTGTACAGTCAAACCTCACATAAAGAGCGTCTCGCTTAAAGAGTAACTCGCTTAAAGAGCAGAATGTTCTCTGAATGTTCGCTTCGCTTAACAAATAAATCCCATTAAAAACTCGCTTAACAGGTAAATCGGGGTTCGCAATCCCCCCCACAATTGGTCACTTACAATGGTGTTTCGCTTAAAGAGCAAACTCACTTAAAGAGCAATCCTGTGGAACGCATTATGTTCTTTAAGCGAGGTAAAACTATATTTTATATCAAGGCCTTTCCAAAATACTGTATTTTGCAAGCTGCTAAAGCAAAACATTTACTACTTATGGGAGGGATAGAATGTTGAATTGAAATCCCACTTACCCCCACCTGCATTTACAGTAAAATTACATGGCCATACTAGTCACTACTATTTAGACTAATAGCATATCCACCTGAACCATCAGAATATTAAAACACACAAACAAACTTTAAATGTTATCAGACTAGCCTTTTTAATGTGGGCTGATGTAATATATACTGTATAGGATCACTTAAGGTCATAGAGAAAAGTGATGTGTTATTTGGTTTGATCCTCATGTCCAAATGGCATTTCATTTGCTTAAAAGCTAAAAAGTGCTTTAACTTTAATATTTTTACTTTCACAATCTTTTAATGTTTTACAAAAGTGCTTTTCTCTTTTAAAGTGCTTGCCTGTAACTTGTAACTCATATTTTAAGTACTTATTTGTAACTTGAGTAGATGTTACATGTCTGCAATATCTTTGAAGAACCCTGTGGGCTGGATTTTTATCCAAATCATTTTTATATGCCTAATTTGTTCTCCTCTATCCAATTTTGAAAATGTTTAGTACGCAGCCACAATTTAACATGAGTGTATGATGCCACTAAGCCATTTTCAACCATGTGCCTGTTATGTCTTCAATAACTTTGAAGTACTTTAAAATCAATATTAAAAAAATAAATACTTGTAGAATATCCAAGCTGCCTTGCCTTGCATTATTTCAGCATAGATACCCAGGTGATTTAAACTGTTACTGACCTACAAAGGTAAGGGAACCTTTCAGGATGTAAGCCATTGGTAAAATACAATCAAACCTCACTTAACAAGCGACTCGCTTAGCGAAAAACTCACATAACGAGCAGGTTTTTCAAAAAGCGATCTGACTCACATAACAAAAATTTTCACTATGTGAGTCAGACTTTCCCTATGGGAAAACTCGCATAATGAGCATTTTTAAGGGGGAAAACTCACATAACAATTTTTTTTTTTGCTATGCGAGTTTTTCCATAGAAATTTTCGTTATGTGAGTTTTCCCATAGGAATTTTTGCTATGCGAAAAAAACTCACATAGCGAAAAACTCGCATAGCGAGCAGCCTCGCAGAACAAATTATTTTCGTTATGCGAGGTATGACTGCAACTTAGATGGAGAAGAAGCTCAACTTCTGAGTCACCCTGAGTGGGGTGCCCTTGCTCAAAATCCAGTCATATCTAACTCTAGATTTTAGTGCTCATCTCTGTTTACAGTCAAAGAGCTAGTGTTGTCTGCATTTGCAGACGTTTCAGTGGATATGAGGCAGGTATGACTAGACACCGAATGCATGGAATGCTACTTGCAATTACTTGCTTTTGAACTGTTAAGTTTCAGGAGTTGGGACAGAGACAGAAGCTCACTCCATCAGGCATTTGGGTTTCAAATTGCTGACCTGCCAACCTTCCAGTTGTCAAGTTCAGCACCTTAACCACTAAGCCACCACAGTCCCTACTGATGTGTAGAGGATCCTTTATCGGCATCTGACAGATGGCAAGCTGAGCTGTCAAGAGTGTGGTCACATGTATCTAAAGTACAAGAGTACTTTCTTCCTCTTGTGTTCTATATATTTATCTTTTTCTGTTCTACATAATGAAGAGCTCTGGGAATTTTCAAAGCTTGCAAAATTTTACACCCCCATTTTCCCCATGGCATCTGGCGTAAGAGTTCAGAGCTACTCTTACTTATCTGCATAGTTCCTAGATCACAGCCTTCACTTGTTTATTTGTAATCATGTCCATTTTCAAAAGTAGAGATCCTGTCTTATTCTGTAGAAGAATTCAAGGTGACTAAAAAATATTCCATTAAAAGAAAATACAATCCAATGCATGTAAACGAAGAACAAGACCAGAGGGAATTAAAAGCAAATACAGTCAAACCTTGCATAAAGAGTGTTTCGCTTAAAGAGTAACTCGCTTAAAGAGCAGGATTTTCTCTGAATGTTCGCTTCGCTTAACAAATAAAACCAACCAAAAACTCACTTAACAAATAAAGCGGGGTTCTCAATCCCCCCACACACACACAATTGGTCATTTACAATGGTGTTTCGCTTAAAGAGCAAACTCGCTTAAGGAGCAGTCCTATGGAATGCATTATGCTCTTTAAGTGAGGTACAACTGTAATTAAAATTCAGGAGGAACCAGCCAACATAGAAATATATGCCTGATCAATGCTAGAGATGAAAAAGTCTAAAGAAACATAAGGCCTAGCACAGTTGGACTCTCTTGAAAGATCAGAAGATGGAATCAAACTGTGTTTCTCTAGAAAGATCAGTGTTTCCCAACCTTTGGTTTTTGGACTTCAATTCCCAGAAGCCTAAGTCGATTCCCCAAAGCACTGATCAGCCAATGTAGCCAATATACTGACATAAGCTTCTTGGAATTGAAGTCTCCCTGTGGGAGAATCACTGCTCTAAGTTATGTTATACTTCTTGAGCCAACAACTCAGTGATATTTACAGTGACTGGCAGTGATTCCTCAAGATTTAAGGCCCAGTACTTATACTTTTTCTGCCACATTTGCTGCTTTCCCCCTTCCTTTCCTATATATTTCAATCAGCATATGTGACTGGCCATCCACACATCATTGATGGCAGTGTGATTCCAGTAATTTGGTTCCTGGAGAAGCCATTATCAAATGAAAAAGGGCCCTGGTTACTGGAGGATGAAAAGGAAAAGCGGTCTTGCATAGGGATAAGCAGAGTCTGTGTTCCTTTAAATGACTAAAATGAGAAATAGGATATTTTACCAAAGAAATGATAGGTATCAATCCAACTTTTCCTGAGGACTTTTCTACTAAAATTTAAGGCTTTCCATCCGTCACTGGCAAGGGGACCTGAAAGTCTCAGCAGTTTGTACAGATTTTAGTATCCTCTGATGCCTTAACATGTTTTGTGAAATGTATCTAAGCTTGGATTATCTTTTTATTTTATTTTTAATCAACAAGGTCTTTCCAAAATATTGTCACAGTGAACTGGAGGATGTGAGAGTGAGAGGTCCTAGAAAGCTTGGCAGCAGTGGTTCTGTTAGGTAAAGGTCACCTTTGCTCGAAAGCCAGTCATATCTGACTCCAGGGTTCAGTGCTCATCTCCATTTATAGCCAAAGAGCCAGTGCTGTCTGCAACTGCAGATGGTTCTATGGACATGTGGCAAGTATGTCTAGTGCATGGAACCCTATTACCTTCTCACCATAGTGGTGCCTATTTATCTGCCTGCAATGTCTTGCTTTCGAACTGCTAGGTTGGCAGGAGCTGGGACAGACTACAGGAGCTCACTCCGTTGTGCAGTACTCGGGTCACGAACTGCTGACCTGCCAACCTTCCAGTCATCAAGTTCAGCGCCTTAACCACTATTTTACTTTACTTGACTATTTTACATAAGAAAGGTGGAATGTTTTTCCTTTGGAAAGGAAAAATGTGGAGGGAGAATGTTCAGATCGAAACCATCCTAATTAGGACTGCATTTAGCCCCAGAGAGAAAGGCTATTTATTTATAAAGGAGAAGCAGGCTGTTTTCATGGGATCTACTGGCACACAGATCTGGGTCAAAACTTGTTGACTTCTTCACTTTACAGGGGCTCTGTAGAGATTATGGAGGGCCTCAACTTTAACAAGTGAGTAAAAAGGCTACATAAGTGCTTGGGAATACTACTTTTTACATTATACTGCAACTGTGTTTCTTGTGTAGCTGCCACTGACTTTGAGCCCTAAGATAATTAAGAGTGCAGGCAAAAGAAAAGTTATTTGAAAGTTCACACAAGAACTGTTACTTTTTAGAACTTGATACTTATTTACTTCCCAGTTGCTTCGTATTTCCATCTAGCTCAACCTTTTTCAGCCGGGGTCCAGGTCACACTCCCTCAGACAGCTTTGGGGGCTGGATAGCCATTTTGCCTGTCCTCCACCACATGGCACTTCCTGGTGTGGTGGAAGCAGAGGGGCACATGAAATGGTGCCACGGGTCACATCCAGCCAATCATTGGTAGGATTCAGCAGGTTTGCACCAGTTCGCCAGAACCGGTAGTAGAAATTCTGGCTGGCCCCGCCCATCCAAGTTTTGAAATAAAGTAGTCCCCCTGGCCACACCCACCATACCACACTCACAGAGTAGGTAGTAAAAAAAATTGAATCCCGCCACTGGTTTCAATCCCCACAAAGGGTAATGCCAAAGAATGTCCAACTTATTGAACAATTGTGCTCATCCCACATGCTAGCAAGGTTATGCTCAAGATAATACAGGATAGACTTCAGCAGCACATGGAGAGAGAATTATCAGAAGTGCAGGCTGGGTTCCGAAGAGGCAAGGGAACTAAAGACCACATTGCCAACATACATTGGATCATGGAAAAAACAAAGGAACATCAGAAACAAGTCTACTTCTGTTTCCTTGACTACACCAAAATGTGGACCACATTTTGTGGACCACAACAAAATGTGGCAAGTGCCGTATATACTCAAGTATAAGCCAACCCAAATATAAGCTGAGGTACCTAATTTTGACCTGAAAACCTAGGAAAATAGATTGACCCAAGTATAATCTGAGGATAGGAAATGCAGCAGCTCCTAGTTTCAATAATCAAAATACATGACAATATGGTAAAATTAATTAAATTTTTGGCGTGTCTCAATCTGACGTGGTCTTGGGACCCTTGTGGTCATTGACCTGAGTATAAGCCATTTCCCCTTTTGGGGGCTCATTTATGGGACTGAAAAACTAGGGTTATATTTGAATATATACAGTAATTAAAGAGATGGGAATAGCAGAACCCTTACATGCCTCATGAGAAATCTGTACATGAATAAAGAAGCAACAGTTGGGGCAGAATATGGAATGACAGAGTGGTTTGGAATAGGAAAAGGAGTAAGACAAGGCTGCATTTTGTCACCCTAATTCAACTTATACACAGAGAACATAATGTCCAATGCAGGGTCGGACGAATCACAAGTTGGGATCAACAACTTGAGATACGCAGATAATACTACCCTAATGGCAGAAAGTGAGGTTAGGTTGAAAGGCTTAGGTTGAAAGAAGAGAGTGCAAAAGCTGGCTTGAGACTCAACATCAAGAAAACCAAGATACTGTAATAGCAACAGGCCTTATCAGTCCCTGGAAAATAGATGGGGAAGAAGTATAAGCAATGACAGATTTTACTTTCTTAAGATCCAAGATCACTGCAGATGGTGATTGCAGCCATGAAATAAAAAGGTGACTGATGCTTGGGAGGCAAGCGATGAGAAACTTGGGGAACATAGTGAAACGTAGAGACATCACACTGTGAACAAACATTCGTATAGTCAAAGGAATGGTATTCCCCATGGTAATGTATGGTTGTGAGAGCTGGACCATAAGGAAAGCTGAGTGCAGAAGAATAGATGCCTTTGAGATGTGGTGTTGGAGGAGAGTTTTGAGAGTCCCCTGGTCAGCGAGGAGAACAAATAGGTCAGTCTTAGATAAAATCAACCCTGACTGCTCCTTAGAAGGTCAAATAGTAAAGATGAAGCTAGAGTACTTTGGACATCAAATGAGAAGAGAGGATTCACTTGAGAAAGCCTTGATGCTGGGAAGGGTGGAGGGCAAAAGTAGAAGGGGGCGGCCCAAAAATGAGATGGCTAGATGGTACTGTAGACACAATGGGCACAAAGCTGAGCGGGTTGAGGGGGATGGTGGAGGACAGAAGTGCCTGGTGGACAGTGGTCCATTTGGTCGCAAAGGGTCGGAATCAACTGTGCGACTGAGCAACAACAAAAAAGTCTGAAGGGGAAATTCTGACACATGGGTTCCCCCCCCCCCCCCAGCCTCACATGGTAGAGTCCCCTACTACGAGTCTACCACTCCTTGGGCTGCCTGAGTCAAGCTGCAGGCCAAGGCATGGGCATAGAGTAGCCAGCCTGTGCCTCCGGAGGCTGCCGCCGGCCTCTTTCCACCTCCTCCCGGCCGCATTTTCCTCCGGGGGGGGGCGGGATTCTCCCTCAGCTTCAGCTTGCTTTGAACAGCTCATCTTTCCCAGACTCGCACAGCTTCTTTCCCATCCCGGGAAAGCACCCTTACTCAGACCGGCGTGACTCCGGGTTGTGAGGCTCTGCCTGTGTGTGTTTCTCCTCCTCAAAAAAGAAAAGAAAATAGGGGGGGCGGAGGAGACTCTCGCCAAGAACTGGCGCGCAATGGGTCCGACGGCGCTTGTGATCTGACTGGCTTGGCCAGGACTCAGGGCCTCCGAGCCTGGCACCCGGCGCCGAGGGCCCTCGGAGGAGGCCGCCGCGGTGGGCAGGCAGGAGAATCTCCCCGGCTCTGCAGCCGCGCTCCTGGCGGGAGGTAGGCAGCGAGAGGCGGAGGCGGGCTCGTCTTTCTCCCGGCACTGAAAGCGGCGCAGCTGAAAGGCGGCTCGCTTCCCTCCGGGTCCTAATCTGAAGTCAC
Source organism: Furcifer pardalis (assembly GCA_030440675.1). NCBI lineage: Eukaryota > Metazoa > Chordata > Lepidosauria > Squamata > Chamaeleonidae > Furcifer > Furcifer pardalis. The sequence continues at coordinate 81,846,025 of CP126892.1, forward strand.
AGGAGAAGCCGGTTTAGTAGTCCTAATAAGGAAAACTAGAACAGCGGGGGTTTCTGTGGGTGGGTGAAGGAAGGGTTATTCTGGGATGGCGAGAGGGCGAGGAGTTGCTTCATTCATTCATTTATTCATGCGTTTCTTTATGCATTTGTTTTTTTGTGTGATTGTTTATGCGTTTGTTTATTTGTGCTTTTTCTGTTAAATTTCTATACTGCCAGTCTAGGATATTTACCCACTCTGGGGTGGTGTACAATAATGAATACCAGAAATATACACCCAAGTAACGATGGATGTGTTTGAAGTGTAAGCACATCTGAGAGTAAATGAAACAGAACAGCCAAAAAAAAAAAAAGACAGAAAATGTTGTAGCACTTTAAAGACTAACTCCTGTAAACTGTGAGCTTTCATGGACCAAGTCCACTTCATCAGTCATCTATGTCAGATATGCTAACAATGGATGGTGTCCAAGGGTGGCAAAGGCCAGTTATGCACCTATTCATTGGCTATAGGGAAGGTGTTCTTAAAATCCTCTTTAAAGAGTACAGTTTTAATATGTTTTTCTTAAAAGTAGCCAGTGATGGGGCCTGGTGTAACACAAACACACTCCTCCGGCAGAGCATTCCATAATGTGGTGCCGCCACTGAAAAGGCTCTATGTTTTGTCACCATCTTTATCTGAGACCCTGGGCAGGGTTGCCTTGACCATTTGGGTGTGATTGTATTTGTTAAAGATCTCCCTTGCATGAAAGCCATTCATATCCAACTCTAGGGTGGGGTGCTCATCTCCTTTTAAAGGTGAAGAGCCAGTGTTGTCCACAAATCGCTGACTATGCCAACCACTGATGACCAAAGGTCTTTAGCTCAAGAACTAGACAGCGCTGAGTGAGTTAGTAAAGGTAAAGTTCACCCTTGCTTGAAAGCCAGTCATATCCAACTCTAGGGTGCACTGCTCATCTTCATGTACAGCCAAAGAGCCAGCGTTGTCTGCATCTGCAGAAGTTTCCGTGGTTATGTGGCAGGCATGACTAGACACAGGAGAGCACAGAACACTCTTACCTTTCCCATCAAAATGGTACCTATTTATCTACTTGCAATTTCTTACTTTCAAACTGCTAGGTTGGCAGTACCTGGGACAGAGAAAGGAGCTCACTCGGTCCTGTAGCACTCAGGTCTCAAACGCCTGACCTGAAGACCTTCTGATTGTCAAGTTCAGCATCTTAACTACTAAGCCATTGCAGTCCCTGTGCTTAAAGAAGCCCCTTTTTATTTTATAAAGAAAGACTAAGTCTTTTGGTACACTGGAATTGGAGAAGGAGACTTGACAGCAACCAGGGAAATGTTGCTGCCAACAAACATAGGGATTCCATGTCATAATACTGGCACTGTTATTTTTTTAACAGCCTTCTCTAAATTGTCAATTGGGAATTTCCTTTTTGGAATTCAAATTCCAACAGTTCCCCAACTAGGGCATTCTGGGTGTTTTAGTGCAAACAGGGAAATTCTTCAGGTTTCTTCAGAGTAAAGTGTTACAAAGAGCCATCAGCAATAGAAGTATGCCAGAATGTGGAAAAATTGTCATTTTAGATTACAACTTCTGAATTCCCAGTAACTCCTGGACATGCTGGCTGGGTAATTATGGGAAATGTAGCTCAGGGAGGAATATTTTTCCAGCTCTCACTTACCTCCACAGAGCATTACAAGATACAGTACCGTAATTAGGTTCCTATTGGCACCGTCCAAAACTGATTTTTGAGGATTTCCAAGCCCCAGAATCCACTTGCAAGTACATCTACTGTGGGATTCAGGGAATTGTAGTCCAAAAAAAGATATATTTTTGTAACCTATGAAATACTTAGTGTTGTGTGATATGTGAGTTGGATGGAATCACAAGTGTACACTTCTGTGTGCTCATTTATACCCATTTCAGTTATTGCACATGCTTTTCATAAAACAAATATCATTATCGGCACAACTAAATAAAACCACCTTGTTCTTCAGTAGGGCAGTGTTTTCTGTGTCCAAGAGGAAAGAGCACTTTATATAAGTGGCAATTATTTTAGTGAGCTAAATCGACAAGCTATTGAATAATTTTGGAAGAGGCCATTTGTACTTTTAAAAAATCAGCTAAGAAAACTCAGTTTTTAGATAATAATGTTATTTAACTGTATATTGTGTTGCATGCCACAATATCTTAGCCAGATTCAGAAATACATTCTATGCCATACTGAAGTTCATGTAGTGTTCCTTTTACATTTAATTTGAAATTTTGGGGTGGGAGGGAAGAACTTCCTTCCCCCTTTATCAATTCAGTTATTGGACACCTCAATTGTGGGAAATTTCCCAAATGGGGTGGTATAGAAATGCAATAATAAATTAAAAAATGAAATAAGGCAAGGCCACCCCTTCATCTTTTGCCCTCCACCTTCCCCAGCATCAAGACTTTCTCAAGTGAATCCTCTCTTCTCATTTGATGTCCAAACTACTTTAGCTTCATCTTTACTATTTGACCTTCTAAGGTGCAGTCAGGGTTAATTTCTTCTAAGATTGACCTATTTGTTCTCCTCGCTGTCCAGGGTACTCTCAAAACTCTCCTCCAACACCACATTTCAAAGGCATCTATTCTTCTGCATTCAGCTTTCCTAATGGTTGAGCTCTCACAACCATGCATCACCACCGGGAATACCAATGCTTTGACTATGCGAATTTTTGTTTGCAATGTGATGTCTTTACTTTTCACTATGTTCCCCAGATTTCTCATAGCTTTCCACCCAAGTATCAGTCGCCTTTTTATTTCATGGCAACAATCTCCACCTGCAGTGATCTTTGATCCTAAGAAAGTAAAATCTGTCACTGCTTCTACTTCTTCCCTATCAATTTTCCAGGGACTGATAGAGCCTATTACCATTATTTATGTCTATTTTTTCTAGTAAAGATGTTTTTTTTAAAAAAAATAATCTTGTAAGCTACCCAGAGTGGGAAAATATCCCAGGTGGGCAGGATATAAATGAAATAAACAAACAAACAGCAGCTCAACATGAGTTTCAGTTATTTGTTTATTGTTATTTACTGAACCCCATCCCACCTTTCCATTAAAATATGTGCTCAAGTTGACCAACAATAATAAACATAGGTTAAAAATAAGATCTCAATCCAATTTTGATTTATTGCTGTTTGATTTTCATCTGTTTACTTCATTCACTTCTTTTGTGGAACCAATAGGTTGTCCTTGTGCTATCCTTTTATTTTTTTCATTCACCTTGAGTGCAAAAGGACACAGAAGTATTCTCCAGTGTAGAAATAATGATGATGATGATTTCATGTCAGAAATTATTCTGGGTTGAAAGGATTTTTGCAAAAGAAACTCCACTTAGGGAATGCCCAAATGAGTCTTCTTTCATTTCCCCAAGAGCTGGGACAGAGACAGGCACTCATTCCATCATGTAGTATCCAGGTCTCAAACTCCCAACTTGCCAGCCTTCCAGCTAACAAGGTGAGTTTCTCAACCACTGAGCCACCACAGCCCTTAATGCAGAAATAATCATGCCCAAAGGAAACTTGTGGAATACCATTTGCTTCCATAGCTCTGCTTGAATATTTGCATGGATTTCCCACTTCTGTTGATGAAAATATTGGGCCATGAGGGAGGAGGAAATAGCTTGGAGAAGCTATTTTTTGAGAATTCTGGCTGAAGAATTATGGGAATTATAGTTTCAAAACAAGGTATCTTGCTCTTGCTGTAATATAGGTACTGTTGGAGCCCAAGCAGAAAAGTGCCATGCCTTTTAAAAACAATCCTGATACCACAAAGGTATTTATGCTATTGGAAATGATCTGAAACTGGTGGAAGAAGGTTTCAAGGTTCTTTTGTTACTAGAAAAGTACAGTACCTCTCTTTTTAAAATTTTAACCTCAGGTTGCTCAAAATGGCAGAAGATAATCTGGCAGAGAATGAAGACACAGCATCATCTGTGAACATGACCAGTGATGCTATACCTCTGCATCAAGACACTCAGGTATTTGATTCCTCAGGGATAGACAGATTTCAAGCTTGCACACTGAACTGCAAAAAATATGGGAGACTGATATTAAAAAAGAGAGGCTTATACAGACTGGCAGCATTTGGAGATGTTTATGGGGGGTGTACTGTTTTTAGAAAGCAGTTCCCAGAATCCCTAAGGAATATGGTGGCTCTTGGAGTTATAATGTTCAAAGAAGTAATATTTGCAAGCTCTGGTCAAGGAGATGAGCATTAAAAGTAAAGAAACAAGATGTTTCTGAGCACATACACAACCAATGAGTTATGATCCAGAACAAATCAAAAGTCCTTTAAAATGCAAATTCAGTCTTGATTTACCCCAAATGATCTTTTCCAGCAAACTGTAGATTCTAGTTCCCATGGTCTCTTTTTTGTGGAACCAGGTCCAGATGTTCTTCTGGGCAGAGGTGTTGGTAGAAGAGATATTATTCACAGCAAGACTAGAGCTTGGAGAGTTAATTTGAAAAACTAATTAGCTACAGTTGTAGCTTCAGATACTCTCAAAACTGTTGCCATTACAGTAACAATTTCAGAATTGTAACTCTTTAGTTTCTCTTTATTGAGAAGTGACCAATATAGATACTGTTAACTCCTTTATTTTAACAAAATGAATACTACAGTTGTTGTGTCATGATATGAAGCACAGCTAATTAATGAAGTCACATTACACACTGTAACTATAAAAATAATTTAAGTAGAGTTACAGTTATACTCCAAAAAAGAACAAAATTGTTCCGTATTATGTAATTTGGTATTGTATTGATTATTTTAAAGAGGAATTATTATAATTTACAATAAATCCTAAATGTACCTAATCAGGAAAAACCTCCATTTAACTCAGTAGCAGTCAACTTGAAAAGTATGATCTCATGTGATAATTAACTGGATGTTTGGGCAGAAACCCAGGGATCATTGTTGTTGAGATGTGTTTCTTTGTTTTAATTTAGGAGGCTGTTGTTTTGGATTCCAAAGCTGCTGATGGTAATTTACAGACAGAAGAAATGGCACTGCTGAACAGCTACAGGCAACAACCTCAAGAATCTCAGACTGAGTCAATGGCCTTTGGAAAAATAAAGGAAATATGTGCTTGTCCTCCACGAGGCATACTTGCCCTAATGGTAACATATGGTATGTTAAGGAAGGGAAAGAGCTGAAAATACAAGGATGAAGAAGAAAAGCCACACTCCTAATTGTCCATAGTGTATGTTTATTTTATTGATTTGCATTTATTTCCTGCCCTAATTTTTCCAAAGATTCAGATGAGGTACAATAGTAATTAGCAATAGTAATTACAGTTACATACCACCCCATAGTGCTTAGTGCACTCTCTGGGCAGTTCACAAGTTAATTAGTATTTTGCCCCCAACATGCTAGGCACTCATTTTACCAACCAAAGGCTGAGTGAACCTTGATCCCTGGTCAGGATTGAACTCACGATGTTCTGGCTGCAGTACAGCAGTTTAACCACATTCCCACCAGGGCTCCTACGTACATAGTGTCTTCCTTCAGACATGTATTCTGGCCAATTCTGTGATGAAAAGTAAGTCTGATTTGTCATGGTCTTTTTATTTCCCTTCTCGCTTCAGCCTCTGTTTCATTTTATTCAGCAGGGTAGGTAGTCTTGCACCTCCCAGATGTTTGGGCTGTGATCCCTATAATCCCCAATTATTGGACAGAATAGTTGCAGTTGGTAAGCATTGTAGTTCAAAGAATCTAAAGGCTGCCTGCCATATTCCGGAAGTGTAAAAATAAATCCATGATTCAAACTAAGGAAAGATCATTATCCCAAAGTGATAGGGTAATGAGGGTAGTTAAAACAGCAATGGGAAGTCATTGACAAAGTAGTAGCACATGTTGCTTTTCATAGTTTAGAGAACGAAAGTACAGAGTAACCTCATACAACAATTGCCCCGTATAGCAACAAAATCGCATAACAATTAGGTTTGGGGGGGAAATGGTGTCCCACATAACAATTTTCCCTATGGAAAAAAATTTATAACAACTTTTCAATGGGAAAGCCCACTTAGCAAAAAAAAAATATCGTATGATGCAACCCATAGGGAAAATCGCTATACGATGCGTATATTGCATAGCAATTGTTTCATACAACAATGAGCCATACAGAATGGAATAAAACCATTGTATGAGGTACCACTGTATGTATGGAGCATATTTAGCCAACCTAAAGCTCCAAAACCAAGTAAGTTCATCCCTGAAATGCCACTGAATGGTAAAATAACTGAAAACCCTTTGTAAGCCAACCTAGGTTCTTAGGTAAGAGAGAGAAAAAGCAATTCAATAGAGTAAGTCTGGTAAATAATTTAGGATTTTAAAACAAACCCTACAGAAAACTAGTGAAATTCTTCCCATGTTCTGCCTTCACAGCCAGTATTGAACTTAGCACAATTGCAAGCTCTTTGTCATTATGCCAGATCTTAGTTTTCTCACACCCAGAACTGAACAACCAAGATTTTAGCAAGATTGCAATGTTGCAATGATATGTTGAAACTGGAAAATGTCCAGGAACATGTACAAAAGTGCCTTGTTCTTTTATTCAGGCAAAGTGCATTGTTAAGAACTTCGAAGGCTAGATGAATATTACCTCTGGTACACTCAGCAAAGTGTTTAAGCTGCCTATCTCAGAAGTAACGGGGCCTTGCAGGGAAAAAGTCTGTTTCTTAAATAGCACTCAGTGTTGCTTAGTCCTTCCCTAAGAAATTGACATATTTTGCCTAAAACAGGACTGGGGGACAACAGATATTACTAGAATACAATTCTTATCAGCCTTAGTCAACCTACCTCATCTCTAGTGGGGGAGAGTAGGAATTGTTTTTTAAGCCATATGTGTCTCATTCCCATATTAGACGATTCTAGCTTTCACACACACAACCCAAGCATGTTTCTTTGGTAACTTCTTTTGGTCTTATGTGGGTTATTCATGGTATAATGGGCCCAAGGAATCATTTGGGTATTGGATGCAATACCATTGGAGCTTCAGGTGTGGATCCAATAGCCAGGGAATCTTTGAGATGTCGGAATTCCTCTGGAGTATGCACAGAGTGCTCAAACCATTTATAAAGGGGAAAGTGCCCCAAAATGAAAATAGTTTTCAAAGGGCAACTTAGATAACAAAATGAGATCATATAAAAGGGTGAGTTCAGACAGACAAAATGACAGTGAAGCAGAAGATGGATGTACCAACACCTTATGAAGGCTACCCTGATAAGACTGGCATCATGTAGCAGCTGGGGCATTATAGGCTTCCTGCCAGAATTACTAATAATACCAGCCTCGTGGAATTCTCTTTAGATCAAGCAAGACTTGGTGTGCATTTAAATTGAACTTTTCCCCCTATGTGTTCTTTAAGTCATACTTAAAGGGCTTAGTAATGCTTTATATTTTTGACTTTTACTTTGTAAGGTTTTACACCTTAATAAATACTTTTCAGTACTAAGGAGATATAGTTTTTGAATACACTTAAGATGCTGTTTAAAGTGTATACTGTTGCATATAATGCAATTGCTCCTTGTTTGGTGCAGCGGGCTCTTACTAATTCTAACCAAATTTGATTGGTAGGAAATCCTAAGGCAGAGGTTGTGAATCTTGGCACTCCAGATGATCCTGGATTTCAATTACCAGAAGCCCAAGTCAGCACACCCGATGATCAGGGCTTCTGGAAATTGAAGTCTAGGAACAGCTGGAGTGCCAAGGTTAGCCACCACTGTCCTAAGGCTTTACCCCTGAAATATAAATAATGTAAGATGCAGAGCTTTGAAAAAATTTCTTCAACCACAGTGCCTAAAATCCTGCAGTAAGCATGAGACTCTAAGAGTTGAAGGTCCCCTACAGTAAAATTTTCCATTTTCTGGCTTGATGTGGGAAGTTAATTTCCAACAGTTTCTTCTCTAAATCCCACTGAGAAATCAACACAGCCATCAACGTTGTTTGCAACCTGGACTTTGGAAGCCCACCCATGCATTTTTTATTTAGCAGCAATTTTTTGGATGGTAAAATTTGTGTCAAGAAAATGCAGCCTTTAACAACAGTTCTTGGGGGGGGGGGGTTAAGAGAAGACCCAGGACAAAGGAGAAATGGGGCTCCAAAAATATTTACATCATAGGGACAATTTTTTATTTTTTTCCAATATTTTAATTATCAATCATCCTCACTTAGGAGGTTTTTATAACTATATTAGCCAGGAGTTCTCAACCTTTTTAAGCTGGGGACCCAGCCACGCTCCCTCAGACAGCTTTGGGGACCAGACAGCCATTTTGCCCACATGGCACTTCCAGGTATGTTGGAGGAGGTGAAGGCCCACATGAAATGGTACTGTGGGCCACATCTGGTCCATAGGCTACAGGTTGAGAATCCCTGATATTAGCAAATGCTAAGAAACATTCTGTGGAATACTTAAATATCCCCATCCTTTTTCTTTCAGGGACAGGCGTAGTGCTGGTATGGGCTGTGGTCTGGTCTATAACAGGTGATGAATGTCTTCCTGGTGGGAACCTCTTTGGAATTTTGTTCCTCTTCTTTTTTGCCGTCTTTGGAGGAAAAATTATGGGCCTAATTAAATTTCCTGGTCTGCCTCCCCTTCCTCCCCTTCTTGGTAAGTATTTTATTTTTGATTCATGATGTTCATCACTTTGCTGTGGGAAATACTTGATTTGTGGACCAAGGCAAGGTTTTCTGTTTTGCCATCCATACCCTTAGAATAAACGGCTGAAGAGCAGAATGAAGTTGAAGATCAAGAATGGAATAAAAAAACCACAACTTTTTTGCCTATAAATTGAATAATTTTTCTTGGAGGCATTTCTGTAAAGATGGAATGTAAAAGAATTAATTAAATATGGCTTTGCTTAGTGTGATGGTATATTTGTGAAAGCTAAATACTAATTTCTTTTGTGCTTTCAAAATATTTTTGCCACCCAAAAAAACTCACTAAGAAGACTCTGTGTCGCTTGTAGGAATGCTGCTGGTTGGATTTCTCCTCAGAAATATACCATTTGTCAGTAAAATAGTCCAAATTGATGAGAAATGGGGAGCAACCCTAAGAAACATTGCCCTCTCTGTTATCTTGGTCCGTGCTGGTCTTGGCCTTGACCCAAAGGTAGAATATTGTTGTTGTTTTTATATTGTTGTTGTTTTTAAGTTTACAAAATGCTAGACTAGACCACTACTGAAGTGGTAAAGCTGTGCCTGGACTGTATCACATTGGAATACTGTATGTGTGTGTGCATGCATTGTGTGCAAGTGTCTGCTGCTGGCATGTCTAAATATTTCTCCAAAGTGCCTAGAAAAATAACAGATTTCCCACAATGTGGGAAAATAGCATGTCACGATCCAGCCGGCCCCCACTCTTCTGGTAAACCCCTGGAAACCAAAACAAACCTACACAGGGCGAGCTGGACGGCTAATTAGAACAGAGATCCAACTCTCGGCTGCTTATCAGCTCTTAAGGGGTTTTTATTTTGGTAGCGTGTTCAAAGATTTGTGTGTGTGAAAGGCAGCTCTTACCCTTTTTAGTCCAATGAAGACACGTTGTTCAGAAAAATGATGAAGATTTATTGATCAGGTTCATAAAGCATAAAAGTCAGTAGCATAGGTCAGTCCAATAAAGTCCACAGGCAAATCTAGGTAACCATTTTCAAGGAGCAAAGGTGCTTAGCTCCTAGGCTAAAGAATGCTAGCCCATAGGGATGCAGAAACAAAAGCTCTCTAATCAAAAACAGGTCTTAATCCATGAAGAATCAGAGATGAACTCCTTCTTCTCTCCAAAATGGAGAATTTTCAGTCAGGTGGGACAGCTTACCCAATCAGGTAACAGCAAGCAAAATGAGAAAACTTTCTCAAAACAACAGTACATTGTTTACACACGTGCCCACAGGATGCACTGGGGCTAGTCATAACATTGCTCTTAGCTTACAAAAGATAAGAAATACTGAAAAACATGTTTAAAAACATGCTGTTACACAGCCTTGAGGCTCAGAGAGAGAAAAATGGATTTTTCTGAGGCCTATTTGAAAATTGGCAATTTCAAGTCTTAGGAAATAGGTCCATTTCCTGACACGCCCTCCTTTCTGGAAAGGCAAACCGGGGGTTTGACTTTACCAAAAGGCATTATTTACTAATGTGAGCAAAGCAATTGAGCAAACAAGCTATCCCTTGTATATGTAGGATATCAAGCATTAAAGCTTCTTCCAGTTTTAGCTACTGGAGGTACACGTTACATAAGTTACATTCTGCATTGCAAGCAAACTCAGGTATAAAACCTTGCTGGAACAAAAGACTTGGGCATTTTCAGGTACCAAAGGTTTTCCCTTTCCAAAACACATTTTGCCCAAACAGAACAACCTTTAAATCAGAAAACAGGTCAGTAACACCACACATGTCACAGAGGCCGCTTGTACGAGCCTCTGGAAAAATAAACAGATGATTAGCAAGAAACAATAACATTTCCCCCCTTCTTCGTCTTCTTCGATGTTGCACCTGCAAACAATTAAACAACCAGTTGAACAAAGTCCACTCAGAGTTCCGTTATCAGCTCTTCTTTCAGACGTCAGGAACATGTGCATCTCCTAGTAAACAAACTCAAGAAACAACCTTTAAGGTATTTATCAGAACACAGTCCAAAGGAATCAATCAAACAACCCCGCATCCTCATCCCAGTGAGGTTTGGGAACTAAACAGGCAACAGAATTGATGGCTTGACTAACGTCTCAACTCAAGAGCACGCAGAATTCCATTCACTCTCCTCAGTACGTCGGGAATCTGGATCTGGATCTGGCCTCTGCTATTGCTGAAACCGCTAGGTGGGCTTCCCACAGCCATCTTTACGTTTTCCCCCCTCTTCAGCTCTTGGCTTTCTCGAAGGGTAGTAAAACTCAGGGAAACACTGCATCCGGCAATTATTTCCCACTTCCCACTAGCTGACCAAAACAGCGTAGTGTAACAGCCTGTAGATAACACTTTTCAGAGTGGTGGCTCTGGCCCACACACTCTAGCAAACTTCTTCCTTGGACACGTGGAGGAGTCCGTTGGAGCTCTTCCACCTTTACGCTGGTATCTCAAACACAATGAGGCAATCAGCAACTTCTCCAGGTCTTCAAAGACCAAACAGCACATGTAATCAGCAACTAGGAACTTCAATGCAGGAAAATAAATCTTATCTGAAGGGTTCCACTCCTTCTTCCTGGCTTTGGGGGAAAATTAACTTCAAGGAACTGCTTCTGAGTGAAAATAGGCACTCTGTGGAGTTCTGACTCCAATTCAACACAAAAGAGTCTTATTTAGGGCTTGGGGCTTGCTGGGCGTCTGGGGAAGTCTCAGAAGTCATCTGGACAAGCTTCACCCACCCTGGGCCCTTCCTTTTGGCTAAACATCATCTGGGCACCTTCTCCAAGATCCCATCTGGAATGGAGTCTGTCTTGGGGTGCTAACTGTGGTGAGGGGGTACATTCATCAGCCACTGGCTTACCTTCCATCTTGTAGTCTTGGAAGACGTCTCAGTCCCTCTGGACTTGCCAGCACTGGAAACGGCCCTTGGCCCACGGCCCTCAGATCTGGGAGTTTGAGAATCCGACCCAAAACTCAAAACGAAGAAGCAAACAGCTGCGATCCTGCTTTCCTTTCAGCACCCTTATCTCAGGAAAACAAAACATTCCAAAACACAGACACTTTCAGTCTCAGCCGGCGCTGGAGACACACACAGGCTTTCAGCCAAAATAAACGAAGCTTGCTTCTTCTTGCAGAGACGTAGAGCATGCACACACACACAAAAACGTCTTCAGGGTTCGTTTATCCCACCGCTGCCACCATGTCACGATCCAGCCGGCCCCCACTCTTCTGGTAAACCCCTGGAAACCAAAACAAACCTACACAGGGCGAGCTGGACGGCTAATTAGAACAGAGATCCAACTCTCGGCTGCTTATCAGCTCTTAAGGGGTTTTTATTTTGGTAGCGTGTTCAAAGATTTGTGTGTGTGAAAGGCAGCTCTTACCCTTTTTAGTCCAATGAAGACACGTTGTTCAGAAAAATGATGAAGATTTATTGATCAGGTTCATAAAGCATAAAAGTCAGTAGCATAGGTCAGTCCAATAAAGTCCACAGGCAAATCTAGGTAACCATTTTCAAGGAGCAAAGGTGCTTAGCTCCTAGGCTAAAGAATGCTAGCCCATAGGGATGCAGAAACAAAAGCTCTCTAATCAAAAACAGGTCTTAATCCATGAAGAATCAGAGATGAACTCCTTCTTCTCTCCAAAATGGAGAATTTTCAGTCAGGTGGGACAGCTTACCCAATCAGGTAACAGCAAGCAAAATGAGAAAACTTTCTCAAAACAACAGTACATTGTTTACACACGTGCCCACAGGATGCACTGGGGCTAGTCATAACATTGCTCTTAGCTTACAAAAGATAAGAAATACTGAAAAACATGTTTAAAAACATGCTGTTACACAGCCTTGAGGCTCAGAGAGAGAAAAATGGATTTTTCTGAGGCCTATTTGAAAATTGGCAATTTCAAGTCTTAGGAAATAGGTCCATTTCCTGACATAGCATGTTTGAGAGAACATCAGGCGAATTTCTTCCCACAGAAATTTATCTTGTTGTGTTTATTCTTTTCTTCATTAACATTTATATCCCACCTTTCTCTGTAGAGCTCAGGTTGCTACAGCTTTCTCTCCCTCGCTCTTTTTAATCCTCATTCTTTTAATCTTTGTAGCTTTTTTAAATTGGGTTTTTAATATTGGACTGCTGTGATGTTTTTAATGTTGTGATCCTCCCAGAGTCATTTTTTTGTTGGGCAGCTATACAAATTGGGAAAATCAATCAATCAATCAATTCTCCTTCCTGCCCTTTTGTTACACAGCACTCCTGTGTGGTTGACCAGGGTGAGAAAGAATAATAAGCTCAAGTTGACCCAATGAATTTTATGACATAGTCAGGAACTGCCTCCATTCAACACTGTAACCATTGTGCCACCTTGGCTCTTTTTTTTTTAATAGGGCTCTTAAGTGTAGTCTGAGTGCACTAAGCACAATGGGGCAGTATACAAGTGTGTTTGCTTTGTATTAGTGTATCCTCAACACAGGTTTCTAACTCTGGTGAATTCACCACATATAATGTCCAAGAGCAGAAATGTAAACCTATATGAGGCTTTTTAAAACATCCTCTGAACTTTGCTTTGTGGAGGACATTGACATAGCATGGGCCAGGTTTTAAGTTGCTGCGAAAACTGCATGAGGAAAACACTTTTTCCATGCACAGAAACTTGCCTTCTCTTACAGAACAGAGTCTACAGATTGTGGATTTTGTGCATCAAATTAATTTTTGTCTGGGTTTTTTTTCTCATCCCTTTTTTGATTGAATTTTAATCAGCTTTTGGCTTAGTTTGATTAAGATGTCAAAACATGTCATTTAGAGCTTTCCCACACCGTGGACTGGCTTCAGGCCAAAAAGCCTTTCCACGGACTGGCAAGTTGAGGAAGTGGGACCAGAGGACACAAGCCCACAACAAAAGATGACAAAGTGCTCACTGCACACAGGTGTGGGGAGAAGCCCCACTGCAGCCCAAAAACAAGGAGGAGGGGCCCAGCCAACCACCAGCCACACTGCCCGACACAGGGAGAAAGGCATCACCACTCATACAGGTAGGGGGCATATCCCCTCTGCAGTTAAGCAACATGGAGGAAGGGCCCAGCCACCTACCGATCCACTGTGTCTGAAGCCCACATCCCCACCCTGCCCCCTGGGCAGGTCCGGCAGAGCACGCCAAGCCACCGGGGCTTGCAGCACCACCACTACCCACCCACCTACCCCACAGCCCAGGACAGCCTGTGGTCCAGCACTGGTCTTTGGCCTGGTGGTTGGGACCCCTGATTTAGAGCATAAGCAGTAATCATTTCACTCACTACAGAACCAGAGAGGGAAGTGCATAAGCTCTGCTAGAGGCTAATTGAATCATAAGCTATAGTTTCAGCTTTAGAGTCATATGAGGTTAGTATAAGAAGTTCTCACAAGAGAAGATTCTGTGATGCACTGCCAGTTTTATTCTGACATGCTCACTTCATGGCATTTTTACTAAAACTCCCTATCCCAGCTTTTGGCAGAGTAAGAACTAGATCATAGAAATGTGGGTGTGCTGAAATGTGTGGGGAGTTGTGGTACAAAATATACTTTTCCCAAGCTCGAAAACAGTTTTTGCTGAGACATGAATGTTGCAATAATCCAACCCAGGGGTTTTCAGCCTTTTTAAACCAAGGGCCAGACCACACACCCTCAGTCAGCTGAGGGGGCATAGTTGTGCCCCGCCCCCAGAATGCTGCCATAAAAACGTGTCTGCGGCTGTCATAAATTTCTTCTGTTTGAACTCACTAAAATGGGCTTTGTTCCATGTGGTGCTAAAAACAGTGCTAGCAATTTCTCATTGTGTTGATCTTTCAGGCTCTGAAAAAACTGAAGGCAGTCTGCTTAAGACTGAGCTTTGGGCCCTGCATTACCGAGGCATGTACAGCTGCTATCCTGTCTCACTTTCTCATGGGCCTGCCTTGGCAGTGGGGATTTATCTTAGGGTAAGCAGCTTTTTTCAGCTTCTAAACCTTACATTTCTTCTGTTTGAGCAGAGGTAGGGAAAAGCAACTTTTCTCCAAATTGCAATGAAAGCACGAGTTGCAAATATGCCTGTCACAAACATTATGCTTCTTATATTTTGGCACTGTAAAATAAGATACTTGGTGATAATATTCTGCTGGGAAGGAACAAGTGTATGAAATGGTGAGCCATGCCCATATACCGTCACACAGGGAGTAAAATTGTTAAGACTTGGATGGGAGACAACACAGGGGAAATACATTTCCTCATTTGTATTTCTTTGAGGGAGGGATGAGTTGGGTACATACTGCAGGGAACACAAAAGAAAGAAAGAAAGTCTTCAAATGGACGGAAGAACTGATCCTATATATGTTCAGATTTGTTCTAGGTGCTGTATCTCCTGCTGTTGTGGTTCCCTCGATGCTGGTTTTACAAGCAGGAGGATATGGTGTTGACAAGGGTGTTCCAACATTGTTAATGGCTGCTGGAAGCTTTGATGACATCCTAGCCATCACAGGTTTCAATACCTGCTTAGGCATAGCCTTCTCTTCAGGTATCCTGGCTGCTCCACAGAACTGATAAGTCATATCGAAGCTACATGGTTTTTCCTAGCTGATGTATTAACATGAAATTATATATTTATTATAAGAGTGGTTTACATTTTAAAAAACAAACCTGCACTGTCACCATCATTGGATGGTGTGATGAGATAGTGATACAAATCCTGCTAGATTGGTCCACTTTGCTGGATGTGATCTCCTTTAAAGCAACCCTTCCATGTACACATAATCTGGTCTCAGTTGCTCCAGCCAAGATTCAGAAAAAGAGTAGCCCTGCTGCTGGGGCAAAAAGGTCCAGATTAAGCACAGAGCAGAAGTGGGATGGTTCGGAATTACCTAGACATCATTTAGTCACCAGAAGATAGCTCAACGTGGACAAGGGGTTGAAAACATGTGCTGCATCATTATCTCATCATACCCAGAATTTTTGTTTCATTGTGATTTAGAGTCCGAAGTTAATAGAAAATTGTAGAAAACCATGTTACTGCAGGACAGATGTCTACAGCTGTTGCCCTCTAAATGTTTTAACAACCTCCCACCATTCCTATCATGGCTTTTGTCTGCCATGATGGGTGTTGTAACCCAACACATCTGGAAGACATGAGACCAGGAAACACTACTGTTGTGCAAACTCCTTTTATTTCATTTCCAGCCCTTGAGATCTTACTAATGGTAGTCAGAACTATGTTTATAAGGAGGAGCCTGTATGGATCTAATAAAAAAAAATCTGTTCAAATTTTCTTCTGTTTCCCAAAACAGGCTCCACCCTTGACAACATCCTCCATGGTGTCCTGGAAGTTGCAGTTGGCATAGCAGCTGGTGGCCTTTCAGGAATTTTTGTCCGTTATTTTCCAAGCAAGGATCAGGTAAAGAACTGTTTGAAAAGTTTCAACCTTCCATTACTTGAATTACAGAAGAACAAAGGAATGGTTAAAATGAGTTCTTTGTTTTTTAATTATTTTTTAAAGGCAGTTATGATAAATTAAGATTCCTGATACTGTACACTAGTTGTCAAGAATAGTAAACTGCAACTTGTTTACAATTTGTTCTTTTCACACTGTCTTCTCATCTATGATACTTATAAAAATCATTGCCATCTTCTCTTTTTCTTCCCTGGTTCTAGGCTTCTCTTGTATGGAAGAGAGTGTTCTTTATGATGGGCTTGTCAATGTTTGCCATCTTTGGCAGCATGTATTTTCATTTCCCTGGAACTGGAGGGCTTTGCACAATCGTCTTGGCATTTCTTGCTGGCATTGCATGGGCAGATGAGAAAGTAAGTGTTCTAGTTAGCCAGCTGAGAAACCATTATACAGTAATTCCAAAATACCATATTTAGTGAAGCAGTCTTGGTAAAATGGATGTGTTTGTTTGCTTGTTGCATTTCTATGCTCCCCATTTGGGTGGTATTCCACTCTGGGCGGTGTACAAGCAGATAACAAATAACAACAAATACACAGCAAATCAAAACAGAAAGCTGACAAATACCAGTATGTTATAAAATAAAGTAACTGGAGTCTGAGGGCATAGGGAATCAACCTGTCTGACTAATTTATCATTAAAGGGACAACACCCTGAAAGGCCTCCTTGAACAAGTGAGTTTTTAATTGCTTTTTAAATATAGTCAATGATGGGGCCTGGTACAGCTCCACTGGTAGAGTGTTCCACAGTGTTGGTGCCACCACAGAGAAGGCTCTATTTCTAGTTATAGGTTTTCAAGCCATTCTCAGGGGCGGCATCTGGAATTGCACCAACTGTGATGAAAGAGTAATCCAGGGAGTTGTTCTGAGGGAGAGATTCTCTGACAGATAACAAGGTCCCAAACCATATAGGGCCTTATATGCTAACACTAACACCTTGTAGCTGACACCGTAGACAGCAGTAAACCAATGCAGGGGAAATTTTATGCCTGTCTCCAGCCTGGCTGCTGTAACAAAATGTTAAGCATGAATCACTTCCTCTTTCCTCCTCTCCAGATTTTGCATGCATCTACAAGTCAGAGCTTGGAAATCTTGCAACTTTGGGATCACAGTTCTCAGAATCATCCAACCAACAAGGCTCCCATTTGTATGGATATTGATGTTCATAGTACATAGACAAAACAAAGACAGGGGAAAGCTCTGACTACTTATCTCAGCTAGAGTTAACATATGAATAGTAAATTGACATATATGTAAATTTCAGCGATTCAGTAGATCTTCTCTACATGGATGTGCAATTGAATTGAACCACTCCATCGGGTGAGACAAGACAGTTAATGGCCTTTTAGACTTCATCCATGTGAAGAGGAGTTCACTTTTTGAATAATAAGAATTATATGTCATGGGCGTGGGGGTATCAGGATTTTAGAGATGCTTAGGTGGGGCATGGCCAAAAAGGTTAGGATTCTAAAGCAAATCCTGCCACATTCTGAGTAAGGATTCAACAACAACAGCAAAAGACTTCCCTTTTCTTTTGATAACCAAACCAATACAACAGTACTGTAATGCATCCACCTAGCATGGTGTACATATTATTTTACATCTAGAATTGTGCTGCATCAGTTAGGGAAATATTTTTTTAAAATTAAGATTAAAATAGAGGAATGGCTTTCCTTGTCCATTTTAATGTGGCAACCCATTAGGAATGTCACATAATTGTCACCTCAGATAACACTGCTCACAGATCCACTTTGAATTTGTAGTAATTATCTGCACTAGCTATACAGTGGGGTCATAGGGAGTTCTCCCTGCCCTCCCGCCCACACACCCCCACACAAAGAAACAGTATAGTATGCAAAAAAAAAAAAAGTGGAAATGGAGTGCTTTAGATAAAAACAAATGTGAATGCTGTAACTTTGATTGAACCCAAAGAGCCCCAAGTTTAAGCAATATGCCTAATCTGGATGTGCTGTTAGTATGCTAAAGTAAAGTTGCAAATATAAGGCCAAATATTGCAGGGTTTGTTCTGTTGATAAAATGAAGAAATTTGATTTTTTTTAAAAAGGGCTGGATTGATCCAGCCCTTTTTGATCCCAAAACAGTGTTTTTTCTCTGCCCTGGATGGTGCCTACTTTTTTTAAAATTGAAACTATTTGAATGGGCCTTTCTTGTGGGTTTAGTTATGATCCATTTTTTAAAGAGGGAAGCTATGTCTGTAGGTGGTGTTTCAGTGATGTAGGCAGTTAGGGTGTGATATTAATGGCTTGAGGAGTATGCCACCATTTTTCTTGCTCTCCCTTGATCTTTTAAAAATGTTTTTACATTTATGAGATTAGTGCTAGATCATCCCATCACCTTATTGCTGGGTAATTATTATAATCTGGTTCACTTTCAAGCATAATTGCAGACTAAGTTACAATTAGGGTAAACCCATTTTAATGAATGGACTCATCAAATCCCCATTAGTTCAGGTGGCATACTCTAATTTTCTGTGCTAAGCAACAGAATTCTGGCCAGTATACATATGCTTGGTGGTTGTTGTTGTTTTTAGAAACATAAAACCAAAAATAAAATTTGGGATCACCCCCAGAGGTTACTAGAGCTTGCTTATTCCCTTATCCAAAATGTCTGCTTAATTATCAGATGACATATAAGACTAGAACCAAATAGTCAAGACTATGAATAGATTAAGTTTGAAAATGCATGTGGTGTGGTACTGATGCCATAGGTGTGAGCCTTACAGGGATCAAGGTTGACTCAGCTTTCCATCCTTCTGAGGTCAGTAAAATGAGTACCCAGAATGCTGGGGCAAAAATGCTAATTACCTTGTGAACTTCCCAGAGTGCTACAGGGCAGTATATAAGTGTAATTGCTATTGCTACAGATAATTGATTTTATATTTGTCATACATACTTGATGGCCAGGACTGAAATTGTTCCTACAATGTGGTATGAATTTTGGTCTACTTCATTTTTTTCTGCAGAAAGAAGTCGAAAAAATTGTTGCAGTTGCCTGGGACATTTTTCAACCCTTTCTCTTTGGCTTAATTGGAGCAGAAATATCTGTTGCATCTCTTTCACCTGAAACAGTTGGTAAGTCTTCTAAGAAGTACCGTAACATTTAGTGAATTTGTAGCTAGCTCATCTTTCCTTGATTACTAATGAACTATCTTTCTAAAAATGGGAGCACTTGCACCTCTATAAACAAAGTAAAAGGTCACATACATAACACTGCATGTTACAACAGTTGTAGACACTGTAACTTGGGGGGGGGTGTTTCTCACACATATGATGAATATGTTTGAAGTGTTAGTAGTTGTTGCTTCCTTAGAGAGTGTTGATATTTTTTCTGCTGCAGGTTTTTGTGTAGCCACACTATTTATTGGTTTAGTTGCCCGAATTACAGCAACCTTCCTGTTGGTGTTTTTTGCTGGCTTTAACATCAAGGAGAAAATATTTATTTCACTGGCATGGATCCCCAAAGCAACTGTCCAGGTACAGTTTATCACACCTATATTGTTTACAAATGAGTGGATAGGATATTTTGATCCTTGTAAACAAATTGGAAAAAAGGACCTAAATGCAAAATGTATCAAGTACTTATATTCCTTTGTGCTATAAGCCTTTCTCTCTTTGCTACCATTCTGTCTATCATTATCATTTCTTAATAAACACCAAAATACAATAGCCTTTTTTGTTGTTCAGTCACACAGTCGATTCCGACCCTTTGCGACCTTATGTACTATTGCCCTCCAGGCACTTCTGTCCTCCACCATCCTCCTCAACTCACTCAGTTCTGTTCCCATTGTGTCTACAGTACCATCTAGCCATCTCATTTTTGGCCGCCCCTTCTTCTTTTGCCCTCCACCTTTCTCAACATCAAGGCTTTCTAAAGTGAATCCTCTCTTTTCATTTGATGTCCAAAGTACTTTAGCTTCATCTTTAATATTTGTCCTTCTAAGGAGCAGTCAGTGTTAATTTCTTTTAAAATTGACCTATTTGTTCTCCTCGCTGTCCTATAGCCATGCCTCAAGGTTGGTATAAGCCCTTCGTTTTCTTACACTGGCTAGATTACGAAAACCAACACTCAGGGGATGAGATTCCTTTCATGTCCCCAAGATTTCCCCCCACTGAAGTGGTCCCTATTTATCTACTTGCATTTGCTTGATTTCGAGTTGCCAGGCTGGCAGGGGCTGGGACAGAGATGGGCTGCTCACTCTATCATTCAGTGCCTGGGACTTGGAACTGTCAACTTGACAGCCTTTGAGCTTCTTAGCCACCACAGACATATATCACATTTATAGAATAAATGTGATACAGTAATACCCCAGATAACGATTGCATCGGATAACGCTAGAATCGGATAACGATGCAAGTTTTTTGGAAAAAACTTGCATCGGATAACGATTCTGGATAATGATTCTTAGCGTTATCTGATGCAATGGTCTGCGGGTGTGGGGTGGTTTGGGTAGAACAACCCAATCCACCCCCCACCCGCAGCGGTCTCTGCGACTACAGTAGGGTCGGGAAAAGCACCCGCCTTTCCTCTGATCCTACTGCAGTTGCAGAGACTCCTTGTCTCTTTCCCTCCCTGTATTTAAACTACAGGGTAGGGGGAAAGAGAAAGATGTGATTGGTTCTCTAGAGAACCAATCACATCTCTCTCTTTGCCCATACCTGTAGTTTAAATACAGGGAGGGAAAGAAAGACAAAAGCAGTTCTCTCTTTCCCTGTAGTTTAAATACAGGGATGAAAAAAGATGCGAAGGAGTCTCTGCGACTGCAGTAGGGTCGGGGGAAAGGCGCTTTCCCCGACCCTACAGCAGTCGCAGAGACCGCTGCGTGTGGGGGTTGGCTTTAAAGGCAGGGAGGTCTCTTTCTTTCCCTGCCTGCCTTTAAAGCGGTTTGCCTCTGAAATCAGGGCTTTTTTTTCTTTTTCTTTTTTAGTGTTGTTCGATGCATGCATCGGACAACGCTAAAAATTGGATAACGTCATAACTTGTGGAACCAAGTCATAACGTTATCCGGGGTATTACTGTATATGTTTTTTAAAAGTAAACAAAAGCAACCATGGCAATTCATATCTTTAATTATACAAGAAGAAGTTACAAAAAACAAAGGTTCCCATTTTCCAAATATGAACACAGGGAGATTCTGAAAGGGAAATTGAATGGTTATGTTTTCTTAACATCAAGCATTGTTGTTTTTGTTTCCCACCAGGCTGCAATTGGTTCTGTTGCTTTAGACACAGCACGAGCTCAACAAGATGAAACATTAGAAAAATATGGCATGGATGTCTTGACAGTAGCCTTCTTGGCAATCTTGATCACAGCTCCAATTGGAGCTTTGATAATTGGCCTGGCTGGACCTCAGCTTCTTCACAAAGCTACTGGTGCAGATTATCAAGAAGATCATGGGTCTGTAACAGGAGAAGACATGGCAAGACCCGGAGCAGTATAGAAGAGGAGCAAAAAGTGTTTTCACCAAGACATTGATACGTAAGGCTGGTTAACAACCATAGTGCCCAGTAAGGGCCTGCAGAAATCTGAAGCCCTTTGGAGTATATGACAGATGCTGCTAAAACAACAGTTCATATACTGTACTAATAGAAAAAGGATGATTATGTTTAATCAGGGTCCAATCTTATTGTCAACCTTGATGTGGGAATTTTGTAGAATATTTGGCAGAAAGAAAATACATAACTTTTGTTATGGAGATAACTTTTGGCTGCTGCAATAGTCAGTAGTTTGATTAGAGAAATGAGTACCAACCAATAGGACAAGATGAAGAATTCATTCTCAAGAATTGATTGTGGAGTGGAAAGATATACAGGATCAATATTCAAAGCAAATCACTAAGAGTGAGATCATGAAAGAGGCTGCAAAAGCCTCTCTGTTCGTTAGTATTCAGGGATTCAAAAGTATAAATCAACATTGGGTATATTCAGTCTTTGAAACAATTGTATGTCATTCTAAGAAAAATGTTAGTATCCAGTATCCTTTATTAACTAATTAATCATCTGACCATATCAGGTTAAAATGTGATAAAATACATTAGATAAAATATAATTACACAAACAGAATAAGAGATTAAAAGGAGAATGATACAATCATAATAAAACAAGATACAGTCAAACCTCGCGTAAAGAGCACCTCACTTAAAGAGTAACTTGCTTAAAGAGCAGAATTTTCTCTGAGTGTTCGCTTTGTTCAACAAATAAAACCAACCAAAAACTCGCTTAACAACTGAATCAGGGTTCACAATCCCACACACACACACACACACACACACACACTAGAAGTCACAATTGGTCACTTACAATGGTGTTTTGCTTAAAGAGCAAACTCGCTTAAAGAGCAATCCTGTGGAACACATTATGCTCCTTAAGCAAGGTACAACTGTATAAAATTTACTCAATAAAATGCATCACCTTTGCATGCAACTCCTATCTGATCAATAAAACACATTCTCTTTTGAATGGCTCCAACTATAAACTTGATAGTTCTGATAGTTACATATTTATTTGTTCCCTGTAGGAAGCAAGTTAATCTTTCATTAGGGTCCCAGTATTTCATTCTGTCTAGTAGTATTTGTAAATACTGGACTCTTATTGTGGCATATATTGTGTGTAGAAGAGGCATTCCTTCCTCTCTCATGCACTAGAGCAGGGGTGCCCAAATTTTTTGGGCTGTGGGCCTGTCATGTGGTTCAGGGAGCTGGTCACTATGGCCAAGGGCCCAGATCCAGCCCTGATGCCAGTTCATCCAGCCTGCAAAGCCCTCATCACTTCCAGGAGTGAGGAGGGCTTTGTGGGCTGGATGAATTGGCGTCAGGGATGGATCCAGCCCCCAAGCCATAGCTTGGGCTTCCCTGCACTAGACAAAATATCTGTTCTTGCTCTATGTTTTTAATAAGTGTTTGTATTAAAAATAAATGTTTGTTCTTCAGAAACTGCCTAATGAATCTTGGATACCTTATCACTTAGTGTGAGATGAGAACACCCTGAGACTTGTCATTAGTAGCAAGAATATATTCCCTTTTTCAATGAGGCTAGGTAGACTTCCTATTCAACTTGTTAAAACTGTTTGAAAGAAATAAACAACATTCTAGAATATTTTATTTGGAAATGTTGAACTGTAGGTAAAGGCAGCAGAAAGAAGCAGCTGAGAGCCCTCTGCTGATGTTTCCTCTTTGTTTTGTAACATTATACAGTCAAACCTCGCATAAAGAGCATTTCGCTTAAAGAGTAACTCGCTTAAAGAGCAGAATTTTCTCTGAATGTTTGCTTCACTTAACAAATAAAACCAATCAAAAACTCGCTTAACAAATAAATTGGGGTTTGCAATTCCCACACACACACAATTGGTCACTTACAATGGGGTTTCGCTTAAAGAATAAACTCGCTTAAAGAGCAATCCTGTGGAACGCATTTTGCTCTTTAAGCGAGGTACCACTGTACTCTTATATAAATGAGATGGTTGTGATTAGATTACAGCAAGTAAATGGAATTGAACTGATATGTGCAATGGTTCTCTCCACCCACTCAATCATCTTTCCTCACATTCTGCTTTTGCTTACATCTGGTCTGAAGAAGAATGCCAAAGAATCCCCAAGCTTTCTTGTTACCTTGCATTTTAAATTACTCATTATTTATTTAGTGCCATCATATGGATTGTGTTTCATCAGGTCCAAGGGAATATATCTTTGCCCCTAGGGCGTACTATGTGAAGTTCAACACAGGGCAGAAGAGAAGAAAGGAAAACAGTGACTGGAAGAATAGGGAAATGGCACATGGTGTCTTTGTGGCACACCCATTAGCTCTCTTCAAGAAGACAATGTACAAATTAAATCAGTTCCTGTGCAAGGTTGAGCCAGCTAATAATTTTCTCATAAATTATTCTGGGTTGAAAGGATTTTTGCTAGAGAAGCTCACTCGGGGAACACCCAAATGAGGCTCCCTTCATGTCCCCAAGATCTTTTCCCACCAAAGTGATCACTATCTACAGTACAGTACTTGCAATTTCTTGCTTTTGAACTGCTAGGTTGGCAGGAGCCAGCTATGTGTCCCATGGTATCTGCACCAGGGAAGCCAGGTCACCAAGCTCATGTGTGCAGCATTATGACAGTCATCACCACATCCTCACTTGATTTAATGCTTTAGCAGGTGTACCATCTCCCCCGCCCCATTATAAGATCTTTTGACCGAGGTTGGATAGTTTGAGAAGGACAGGTTGCACTTACCTGTAACTGTCGTTCTTCGAGTATGTTGTTTGTGAATTCACACTGATGGGTTCTGTGCTTGCGCGGGAGCCATGTCGGAGCTGGAAAGCTGATTGGATAAATTTGAATGGTTAGTACCACCCACCATCTCCACCCGCCCTTTGCGCCATTTCGCGCTTTCCACCTCAGTTAATATTAAAGCTGTACAGAGGATAAAGCACCTCATCCCTGCAGCAGTAAGAGGGAAAGGACGGGTGGGTTGTGTGAATTCACAAACAACATACTCGAAGAATGACAGTTACAGGTAAGTGCAACCTGTCCTTCTCCTTCGTGTTGTTTGTGAATGCACACTGATGGGTGACTAGCAAGCTCTCTTACCTGGATGGTGGGTAGCTGGTGCTGTGGTGAGATGTGCCGCCCGGTGGAGATGTGGTCTGGTCTCAGGATACACTCAAGGGTCAGGAGGTCATCATGGCATTGAAGCGTGAAGACCTGCTGTCAAGACCGAGCGTCCCAGCCTGGAGTCGGGGATGGCTCTGGTGTCCAGTCTGTAGTGGTTGACAAAGGTGAGTGGCCTGGACCACGTTGCGGCTTTGCAGATGTCTTCCATGGGGATTCCCTCCAAGAAGGCCGTGGAGGTGGCCATGGATCTGGTGGAGTGAGCCCTGACGTGGGGTGGTGGTTCCCTCGATGTCAGGCGGTAGGCCAAGTAGATTGTCTCGCAGATCCATTTGGAAAGGCGTTGGGCAGAGAGCGCGTGGCCTTTGGATCTCCCGCCGTAGGCGATAAATAGTCTATTAGATTGTCTAAAAACTCTGGTACGTTGTGTGTAAAAGAGCAGTGCTCTTCGTACGTCCAGGGAGTGCCATCTTCTTTCCTGGGTACTGGAAGGGTTGGGAAAGAAGGCAGGTAAGGTGATGACCTGGGATAGGTGGAATTCTGTGATCACCTTAGGGAGGAAGGAGAGGTCCGGGTGCATGACCACTCTGTCATGGAAAAACTTGAGGAATGGGGGATCATTCCTGAGGGCTGTCAGTTCCCCTACTCTGCGGGCTGAGGTGATGGCCACCAGGAACGCGGTCTTCCACGAGAGCAGGTGGATCTTGGCTGTTGCCATCGGCTCGAAGGGCGGCCTCATCAGAGCTTCCAAGATGGTAGACAGTGACCATTGTGGTGTGGGTATTCGTGTGGGGGGAAAAACATTCTTCAGGCCCTTGAGGAACCTCTTCATGGTGTGGTCTCGGAAGGCCGAAGAGAGGGTAGAGCGAGGTGAAGCATGGGCGACAACTGCAGCTAAGTGCACACGTATGGAGGAGTGTGCCAAGCTGGTTTCAGCCAGGTGGAGCAGGTAGTCCATCAGGTCCTCTAGGGAGGCTGTGGTCAGTTCCTTGTCCCGGTCCCTGAGGAATGCGTTAAACCTCTCCATCTTGTTCTTGTAGGACTTGATTGTGGAGGGTTTCCTGCTCTGTTCCAGGATCCTGCTTATCCTGGGATTATGAGCCAAGCCGTGAGGTGGAGACTCGGTAGGTCTGCGTGGAACATCTGGCCCCGTTCCATGTGGAGGAGCGACGGGTCGTCTGGGAGGGTGATCGAGTCCGTCGCTAGTTCCCTGAGCAGTGGGTACCAGTGTTGCCTAGGCCATGCTGGTGCAATTAGAATGGCTCGGGCCTTCTCCTGGCGAAGGCGGACTAGGACCCTCTGGATGAGCGGGAAAGGTGGAAAGGCGTAGAGGAGACTTCCACGCCAGGGGATCATGAAGGCGTCCCCCATGGATCCTTGTCCCGCTCCGGCTCTCGTGCAGAACAGGTTGCACTTCGCGTTGGTCTGGGATGCGAAGAGGTCCAATCGTGGTCGGCCCCATCTGTTGCACAGGAGCTCGAAGACCGATGCGTTGAGCTCCCATTCGTGAATGTCCGAGGTCTTGCGGCTGAGGCCGTCCGCTGTTGTGTTGAGTGTCCCTTGGATGTGCACTCCGATTGGTAGGATGTGGTTCTGGAGGCACCACTCCCAGAGTTGGACTGCTAGGTAGAGTAGGGATGGTGAGTGAGTCCCTCCTTGCCGGTTGAGGTAGGATAGGGCTGTGGTGTTGTCCGAGGCGACCTGAACCGCTGTTCCTCGGAGGCTGGATTGGAAGGTTTTCATGGCCTTCCAAATCGCGAGTAGTTCTAGGAAGTTTATGTGGTGTGCTCGTTCCTGTCGAGTCCACTTGCCGCTTATCTCCAGGGATCCGCAGCATGCTCCCCATCCGAGTGTGCTCGCATCCGTGGAGATCTGGGTTGACGGTGTGGGAGGTAGGAAGGGTCTCCCGATGGCCACGAATTCGTGGTTGGTCCACCACTGTAGTTGCTGTTTGAGTTCGCGGGTTGGTATGAGCCGTTTGCTCGGGTTGTCCAACACAGGGTTGAAGAGGTGTAGGAACCATGACTGGAGCGATCTCATCTTTAATTTGGCGAACGGTATGACCGCCGTGGTGGAGGCCATGAGGCCTAGGAGTCTCTGTGCCGATTTGGCACTCACCGTGCGGTTTTTCTGGAACTGGTGTACCAGCGATCCGATGTGTGCTAGGCGCTGGGGAGGGGCGAATGCTCTTGCCTTCGTGGCGTCCAGGATCGCCCCGATGTAATCCATCTCCTGGGCCGGTTCCAGGCGTGATTTCTTTACATTGATCCGAAGACCGAGGTCCTCCATGGTTTTGAGGGTGAATCACACGTCCCTCCGTGCTTGTTCTGCAGACGGCGCCGTTATCAGCCAGTCGTCTATGTAGGGAAATACCTGGATGCCCCGGGTTCGTAGGTATGCCGCTACCGGTGCCATGAATTTCGTGAAGACTCTCGGTGCGGTGGAGAGGCCGAATGGTAAGCAAGTGTACTGGAAGGCTTTTTCCCCGATGCAAAATCTGAGGAATTTGCGGTGATCTTGGCGTATTGAGATGTGGAAATACGCATCCTTGAGGTCGATTACTGCAAACCAGTCTCTGGTCTTCAGGAGGGGGAGAATGGTCTGGAGCGTGACCATGCGGAACTTCGCCACTCGAATGTGTTTGTTGAGGCGACGGAGGTCCATGATGGGTCTGAGTCCTCCGTCTTTCTTGCTGACTATGAAATACCTGGAATAGAATCCGTCGCAGAGAGATGTTGGGGCGACCGGTTCTATTGCCCCCTTGAGTAGAAGTGCTGAGAGTTCTTCTTGCAACTGGGGGGACGGGCTGGTGGTGCGAATGTGACCTAAGGTTGGCCATCTCTCGAATTCGATGGCGTAGCCAACGTCTAAGATTCGAAGCACCCACCGATCGGTAGTTATTGCGTTCCAAGTGGCTAGGAAGTTCCGGAGCGGTATGTACGGCATCGGATGGGGCGAGGGAGGATCTTCGGTTCGGAGGGAGTCAAGGTTGTTGTTTTTGCCTCCGGTCAGAGCGCTTGGTGTTCTGGCCTTGGTTCTGGAAGCGTGAGCGGTTATATTGTCTGCGCGGTTTGAAGAATTGTTGCTTGGCTTGGCCTTGGGATCGAAAGGACTGGCGGTTGCGGTAGTCCTGGTTGTATCCCGAGGAGGGCCTGCATTGGTATCCGCTGGTCGAGCCAAGCCGAAGTCTGTTGGACGTTGTGATGTCCTTGTGAAGCTCGTTAAGGGCATTGTCCGTGTCTTCGGCGAACAATCCCTTGCCGTCGAAAGGGAGCTCTTCGATGAGCCTCTTCGTGTCATCATGTAAGTTGGCCGATCTGAGCCATGCATGGCGACGCAGCTGTATTGCGGCCGCTACGGTCTTAGCCCCTGAGTCGCAGATGTGGCGTGCGGTTCAGAGCTGTTGTTGGCTGAGTTGGATCCCTTCCTCGGACAGGGTCTCAAACTCAGTGTGGAGATCGGGCGGCAGTCTGTTCAGGGAGGCTTCCACCTTGCCCCACAGCTTGATGTTGTAGGCTGCAATGGCTGCCTCATAGTTAGCCGCGCGGGTAGAGAGGGATGAGGCGGCGTAGACCCTCCTTCCGATGGCGTCTAGTTTCTTTCCCTCCTTCGAGGATGGGACAGGTACGCTATGCACGGCGGTGCGGTGTTGCGTGGCCTTGACTACCCTCGAATTCGGCGTGGGGTGCGAATGAAGGAACTCACCCTCTTCCCCAAGGAGCTTGTAGATCCCATCCAGCCGATTGGAGACGACGTGGGATGAGACCGGCCTGCTCCAAACCGTCTTGGCCGAATGGGCGACGGCCAGAAGGAAAGGCAGATGGACCGGAAGGATCTTCTTGGTGTCCGCCAATCCGCACACCTCGTCCACGAATGGAGCCGGTGGGTGTTCTGCCCTGATGTTCAATATCGGGCCCATGCGGGTCAGGAGGGCAGTGAAGGATTTCTGATCCTCCGGCTGCAGGCGCTCCTTGGTGCCGATCTGTTCCACCGGGGACTGTTTGGCATCGACCGGAGGGAGATTGTCCATGTCTTCCTCCTCGCCTTCTCCCTCGGACGAATCGTCCGAGCCTCCAGACACCCCGGCAAGGGATGGGGGTGGCAGTGAGGCCTCGGGGTCCGAGTCAGATCAGTAAGGCCTGGCTGAACTCGGTTCCTCCCCAGATACAGATGGCGGTGGTGGCGGCAGCGGTTGGGAAGCCACGGATTGGGCTCGGTGCCGTTTGGAGGCCACGGATGCGTGATCGGCCTTCCGTTTGGAGGTAGCCCACGATGTAGGATCGGGCGGGGGACCAATGGTGGCGAGTACCTTGTCGGTGATATTCTCCGTCATGGCCTCCAAGAGCGGGGGCAGCATCTCCAGGGTGAGGAAGGGCTGTGCGGCGGTCTCCGATCCCCGTTCATCACTTCTCCCGTCGGGAAGTAGAGATGTCCCCCGTGGAGTTGGTGCCGGGGGGGGTCTCTTGGTGCGGCGGAATGCCTTCTGACTCCGGCTGCGACGCACGTGGAGGTGATGGTGGCGGTGATGTAATGGCGGCCACGAAGACTGCGGAGGCCGGGGAAGCAGAAGGAGACGGCCGGCATACTCGAGGTGTGGGAGGTAGGGAGGAAGAGTGTTTCTTATGTTTTTTCTTCTCCTCCTTCTTCCGTTCCTCCTTGTTCTTCTTCTTTCTGAAGAGCTCGACGGTGGTGAGCTTCTTGGTGGCTGGCGGTGCCGAAGAGGACGTCTCTTGGCGGGCCTCAGTCGGGCGGCTTGGGCCTTGTGGTGCTAGGGCGGACTCCATGAGGTGGGCCTGCAGTCGGTTCCTCCGGTTCTTCAGGGCAACCTTGGAGAACTTCTTACAGGCTGAGCACGAGTGCACAGGATGATCCTCGCCCAGGCAGATCAGGCACTTAGAGTGGTTGTCGGTGCTCGGGATCTTGGCCGAACACAAAAGGCACTTTTTGAAGGCCGCCGACGATGCCATCCACAGTGGGGTGGTGAAGGGCTAGAAGGGGGGGTCCCCTTCGCGGCTCTTCTACTTTCTGTCTTCTTCTTCTTCTTCTTCTTCTTCTTCTTTTTTTTTTTTTGTAAACAAAAAAAAAAGGGGGTACTGGATAAACCAGAAGTGAAGGTGCCGAAAGCTATCCTGGATGAACAACCGAACAATTCGGTAGCGAGGGAAAAACGGGAGAGTTCTCGATCAGGCTCCTGCTGTAGCAGCGGAAAAACAAGAACTGAGGCGGAAAGCGCGAAATGGCGCAAAGGGCGGGTGGAGATGGTGGGTGGTACTAACCATTCAAATTTATCCAATCAGCTTTCCAGCTCCGACATGGCTCCTGCGCAAGCGCAGAACCCATCAGTGTGCATTCACAAACAACACGAAGGAGAACTATGGAATTGTGTGACAGACATTACAAAAGTGATGCTTTTTAGGAAGAATTTCAATGAAGAGCAGTTGCACTAGAGAGTTGCTCTGAGGTATGAATTCAAGTGATTCATAATGGACACTCCTGTCAACATGGGATGCTGTTCAGCAAGAAAACCACCTGGTATCCATCAACTTGATTGAAGCTTACCTTCAGTATCTATTTGGCCATTTAATTGGAGTGGGCTTTTTGCTGCTACTACATTCCCAGGTCCAGTGCAATATCTTGCATCTAATTGCCTTCCCAAGTATTAACCAAAGGGTTGCTGGCCTTGTCAGGCACCTTAAGTCATTAGCAGTACACTTTTAATATATCTTGGCATCCTCCTTCACTGAGAGTCATCAGACATTCAGGCAGTAATGGCCACCATATTCTGTACTGCATAACACATCCTTGTTGATGAGACAAGGAGCTCCCTGCGTCCAATGCAGTGGTTACAGCATGAATGTTCACAACTGGAAGTTTTGTCTCCAGAACACCAAATCAATGCTCTTCTTGGTTGCCTTGTCTAGGAGAGAAAGATGACCCTGATGTAACTTACACATCCTAAAGTTACCATCTATAGACCTGGGATTCTCTATGCATTGGTTTCCATCACTTCCATCTCTCACAACCTATTGATAAGGCAAGGACAGTGAGGGCCAAGGTCATGTTGAAGGTTCCCCACTGACTGATGGTTATATTTCACAGTACCTGTACTACACAATCTCACTGTTTCCCCTCCATGCAAATTGCTGATATGCCAAGGTGTGTTGGTTCAAGGCTCTTTTTACTATCAGGATGTGGAGTCGGTTTGTCTGACACTTGAGTAACAGTATTCTCTGACCAATGCCTTGCCAAAAAATGTAGATACTATGCAGACGTCCAGGTAACCAACAAATAAAAAAATGTATTCCCATGGCCTTTCTATCCCATACCAAGCCTTTTCATTCTGGTATCACTCCTCATTCAACTGGGTTTGTGTGTGACCATTTCAGCCACCTTTAGTCCCTTGACACATTTGGAAGAAATCTTTTGGGTGATCAGAGCTGCTATTCCTTCATGTTTATTAGCAAACAGATATATAAGTATAGGGACTACAGTGGCTCAAGTGGCTAAGACACTGACTGGGAGGCATAAGGTCAGCAGTTTGATTCCTGAGAATTGCAGGATGGAATGAGCTCCTGTGTTTGTCCCAGCTCCTGCCAACCTAGCGGTTTGAAAGCAAGAAATTGCAAGTAGATAAATAGGGACCACTTTGGTGGGAAGGTAACAGCATTCCATGCACTCCGGTGTCTAGTCATTCCTGTCACATGACCACGAAAATGTCTGCAGAAGCAGACAGTACTGGCTCTTCGGCTTTGAAACAAAGATGAGCACTGAACCCTATACAACTGGCTTTCAAGCAAGGGAAACCCTTATATAAGTATACATCATCTGACGTTTCCATAACAAACACCAGAGTGGGGATGGACTGCTGTTGGATATCTCTTGATGTTGGTTTATAGTTATTGTCTTTGTGCAGTAACTCCAGGTGATTCAAGCTCACTTTGCATCTTGCCTGTTCCTCCATTGTTGCCACATTGAGTTCTACTGCCATTGTTTTTCCTATGGTTGGTTGATTCTAGAGCTGTGATCAAATTCTACAGAAGGGAGGGGCTTTCTACCTATGTTCTAGAACCAGAAGCTGTTTGTTTTAACTCTGCCTTCTGGAGATGGAGAAGTTAGCCCTTACTTTTAGGTCTTCTCTCCACTGATCAGAAGGATACTTCATAGTAAGTCCTACTTTCTGGTTTCAATTCATTTTACTAAACCACTTGCAACATTTTCTATTGACATTCTGGTCCTCTGTTAGGTTTTTAGCTTCATTCCCTAGAATCTGTTACTATTAGCCTTAATGAAAAAAGCTGATAGCCAAAATACCTACAGGGCCAAAGTTTTCAGTTTTGTCTATTTCAGAATATCTGTACTTATAAAGCTTCATCCTGTAAGTCTTGAAAACTTGAAACCTTTACATCTAGAAGAAGAAATTGTTTATTTATTATAATGGTTTAAAGGAATGTGCTCATCTGAGCGGGATGAAGTGAGGCTCCACACACTTGAAAAGGTTATTGTTTGGGCTTCCTGGGATTACGGTAGTTTTATCCCCTCTATACACAATGGTCTCCAAATAACATAATGTTACATTAATAAAATTTCAGTAAGCCTATTGGGCGACTTGAGGTGGGATTGTGTGGGTGCTTTGTGGCAATGGCTACAGGGTTAAAAATGTTGGAGGTTAGGTTTGACAAAATATGTGGAAACCAGGACAGACACTACATGACTTTAAAAAAACAGTTGGAGCCCCAATTCTTTTAAAAAATCAAGATGCAGCCTCAGACAGCCAGTCATGAAGAGAAAGCTTCTCGTGTGCCTTCAAAAGGACAGTGAAGATGGGGCCAGATTGGCCTCCCAAGGGAGGTCGTTCCAGAATCTGGGAGCAGCACCAGAGGTCGTCTTCCATGGTCCCTACCAAAAGCACCTGTGATGGCTTCCGCTGGGGAAGGCTTCCGCTGGATAGCTTAATACCTGCACAGGCTCATAAAGAGAGATGCTGTCTTTTAGATTGCTTGAAACCAAGCAGTTAAAGGCAGGGGTTCCCAACCTTTCCAAACTGGGGGCCGGATCATGTTTTCTCAATTAGCTTTGAGGGCTGGGTGGCCATTTCGCCCTACCTGAATGATGGGAATGGCCATTTTGTCCCAACAGCTTCAAATGGGGGTGGCCATTTTTTCTTGAATGCCCTTGGAGAGTTGAGAGGCACATGGAATGGCACGTGGGTCAGATACAGCCCATGGGCCTTAGGTTGGGAACCCCTGGTTTAAGGTTGAAACCAGTGCTTTGGGTTGTGCCTGGAAACAGTTTGGCAGCCAGTGGAGCTGCTATAATGGGGTGATATATTATGTGAATAAAACATTTACAAGGATCCTTCCTACTGCATAGTTAATGAAGGCTCTGTACCATGTACAGAAGAAAAGAAACCAGAAGTCTTCTAGAGCTACAGATACTATTTTTTTACTTTCCATAACCTCTTGTATGCTCAAGCAACTTATCCTTAAAGGCTTTAATAAGACATTTCAGGTCTCTTGTGAGCAGAAGACCTACTCTCCTCATCAAAATAAGTTTTTGTTTTGACACTTCTTCTGCTGTATCCAAAACCAAATA
Organism: Furcifer pardalis; assembly: GCA_030440675.1. Taxonomy (NCBI): domain Eukaryota; kingdom Metazoa; phylum Chordata; class Lepidosauria; order Squamata; family Chamaeleonidae; genus Furcifer; species Furcifer pardalis. The sequence continues at coordinate 81,879,332 of CP126892.1, forward strand.
TTGGTGATCATTATGGCAATCAGCCATGAAGGCTGTCCTGAGACTGCAGTGCAGTGTCCTTTCATCTGCATTCCACATCGCATTTTGGCTGGCTGGACATCCCGCTATGGTAATGGATTAGACTGTACAGCCAGCAACTCATCGCCAAGCGTCAGGCAGTGGTTAACTAACCTGACTCCCTAAAGGGGCCAATGGCTTTAGGTGGGGTGATGGTCCTTCTCAGTGGAGGAAATGCCACTGGAAACCATCATATTGGGCCAAGGACAAAATGAGGGGAGGAGGAACTCTTATTCCCAATGGTAGGGGGAAGAGGTCATACCAGATGGACTGGCTGTGAAGGCATACCTTGCCAATATCCTCAAGGCTGTGGCAGTCTTTTGTAGTGCTGGTGTTGAATCCTGCATGTCTCATTTTGTGTGTGCTGCAGGGGATGGCTCTGAGATCATAGTGTGTAGGTCACTTCATGGCAAACTAGGATCCACCTTAAATAAATTCACACCAATGACATTTTTCCTGCTTCAGGAAAAAAATGCATTCCAGATAGGTGCAGTCATATAAATATAAATAAATAAATAAATTCTTGGATACGAGTTGCAGTTAACTATGACATCGCAGCATGACACCCAGACTACTGATCCAGTACCGCGAGTCACTTTCTGGTCCTGAGCTCTTTTGGTACACAAAGTCTTCCTCAGCTCCAGGCCAGTATTGATGAAGCTGCTGCCCTCCATCAAGATGGAATCAAGTGGGATTTAATCCACTTGGGGACCATCACCCTTGCCTGTGGACTTCTGCACCCAAGGCTGTTAGTCCTCACGGTTGTCAGGTTAGTTAACTGTCACCTGACACTCGGCATTGAGTCGCTGGCAGTATGGTCTACTCTATTACTATAGCAGGATAAGTTTTACACTTTGGGTGTTCCATTGGCTGGATGAGAAGTTGTATAATTGTTATACATAAGCAGAAGCATGAGCAGAGCTGAACACCCTGACTATTCTATAGCACTGTTTGACTTCTTGGCACAGATTTATACAACCCATGGAAGAATTGTTCTGCAGGCATCTATAGCACTGCAAAGCTCTGAAAAGCCTGGAAAGGCCCACTTGAGATCTAGAGGCATTTTTGAAAAAGAAATTGGTGCTGAAAAATATGCTTTGAAGCATGTTTAGCCCCTGAGTTTAAACTTTAAAGCAAATCATTCAGTCAATAAGACAGACATAGAAAGTATGTCACTTGACATCAATTACAAAATATTTGTCTTCCTTTTTTTAGGTTGGTGAACACATCAGAACATTGATAGTAGGTATCAAGGATACAGCATATCAGCAAATATGGGAAATACAGTTAGACCCATGTCTGAAACAACTCAGGTATTTGTTAAGATCTTTTATAACAATACTAATAAGTTTAGCTACTTAAATAGAATTAGATGCCATGGCACACTTGAGTTTGGAAATGTTATTTTCCCTTGCTGCTACGGGATTCTGGGAGTTATTTATTTATTTATTTATTTATTTATTCAGATTTATTTTGCCGCCCACTCGCCGAGGCGACTCAGGGAGGCTTACAGTCAAAACAGCAACAGTACAATAAAAATTATAAAATATAACCTCACAAAATACAAAATACAACCAAAGCAGAACACAGACTAACTCCCCTCAGGCCGTTGTTGTTGGCCCAGAGGAGTGGGCAAGGTCCTCAGCCTCCTGCCAGGCCATGGAGTCTTCTCCCTCAGGCCATTGTGGTGCCCCCAGAGGAAGGGGCGATGTTCTGAGCCACTGCTAGGCCATGGAATTTTCTCCTCAGGCTATTGCTGTGGGCCCAGAGGAGGGGGCGATGTTCTCAGCCTGGGTCTTTTTGAGGAGGGTGGCATAAAGGTTTGCTTAAATAATAAATAAGTAATAATAAAAGAAGTAACATTTCCAAGGTATGGAACCACTCTTACTAAACTGCATAGGATTGGGGTATTGTAGCAATTTTTTTCATGAGACTTTGTCTCTTCACCTGTTGCAACAAAAAGAAAACCAGGTGAATGTAATATGAATTTTCATATTTAGTGTATGACATTAGCTTAGAAAAAATTCCAAATTGGTTTTGGTTTTCTTAGCTACAATGTGGGCTAGAAATTAATTCCATTTATTGGGGTTATTAAATCTATGGTTCCCAGGAAATAAAATGCAAGAATGTATTGATCATAATAAAGCTTCATTGCCTTTTGAGCTCTGGGTCACTTAGGTCTAACTGTTTAATAGCAACAATAGCCACTCTGAAACCTTTTTAAAAATGCTCACCCCAGATTCCCTAAGTGTAGAGAAAATCCAGGTGGCACAACACTTAACCAGGATTTAATTTCCTTGAGAAAGAGGTCATGGGAGGCTTATTTTGTACTAATATGTAGGTAGAGCATTAGTGGACACACAGCTTAAATTCTCCCACAGACAGACAGACCCACTGCTCCCCACCTTCAAGAAGAAGCATCAAACATCTTTTGATCCTTTCTAAAAACTGCATTCTTCATGGGCCAAGGCAGCCATCTGTCTCCTTTGTTCCTTTCCACACAGAATATAGTATATTATTCTTAGCTGAAGTTAGGGAAGATCTGTCTTTCTCTAGTCTATACAAATGATGCAAGGAAGATTCAGCAATCAAGAACAATCAGCTGGCAACTACCTTAATAAAGAATATATATTGACACTTCCCTACAACTGAACTTTCAGACAGTTTCTGGAGAGGTTGCCTCATTCCTTTGTCACATTAAAGATAACAGAACATCTTGTTCTACTAATTTGAGAGGCTGCGCCATAAGGGATTTGTTAAGTCTAAATTTCCATGTTGCTTCGTTCCTTCTGCTTACTCGTATATGCCAGCGTATAAGACGACTGGGCGTATAAGACGACCCCCCAACATTTCCACTAAAAATATAGAGTTTGTTATATACTCGCCGTATAAGACTACCCCCTCTTCCACACACCAAATAAAACATAAAAGAACATCAGATTTGATTTCAACATCTCCCTGTGGCCGGCACTAGTGTGCAAGTGTGCATGTGTGAGCTCTGCGTAGACAAGGGGCGGGGTGGAGCACTGCTGCTTCCTGCTGAACAGAACGGGCTGGTCACGCCAAAAAGGCTGGCACCCCTGTCTCACTGCTGATGCTCGCCACAGCCATGCTGGATACCGCGCGATACTGGATTGTATGTAGAATGAGGTGAGTGGGCATCGGGAGGCCACTATGGGCACCAGGCGGGCATCAGGAGGCCACTGTGGGCACCTGGCGAGCATTGGGAGGCCATTATGGGCAGCTATGTCTATCCCAACTGAAGTGCACCCAGCGTATAAGACGACCCCCCCCCCACTTGGAAAAAGTAGCCTTTATGTGCCAGCATATACAGTAAGTCATTAAGACTGTTTCTTTGTATGTGTTTTGTCTTATATTTTACCATGGTTTTTTTATTTTATTATTTAAAATCTAATAAAGATTTAAAATAAGACTGTTTATTTGTTTTAATTCAGGAGAATCCTGAAGATGTTTATAATAATGCAGAAGAAGAAGAAGCAGAAACTAACAAACCAGACTGGTCTGAAATACAAGCTGAAGAGACAGTATCTGAAACAGAAACAAAGACACTAGGAAAACTGAGAAAGATATTTGCTTGGCCTCCACAGGGCATTGTTGCCTCACTAGTAACAAGTGGTATGTAAGACAAAAGCACGAAGGTGCAAACAAATGTGAAGAGAGAGACTATTTTGTGTTTTATCGAGTATAATAATTGGCCAGAATCCTGTCAGTGAGTTATGCTGGCTTAAGTGCAATGGCATAAATCACAGCAGGAAATTGCTACAAATTAAGAAGTCAATATTTGCATTCCTTGTTATGTGCCAGCCACATGTCCTGGTGCATAATCAGAGATATAAAGGACAACTCACTAACTAGTGGCAATTTGCCACTACAATTTATATCACTGTGCTGATAAGGGGGCATGGAGGCTTAGTGGTTAAGACTGATGACTGGAAAGTTGGCAGTTCAGAAGTTCAAGACCTGAATGCTACATTACGGAATGAGCTCGGGTCATTTGTCCCAGCTCCAGTGTCTGTTAAGAGAGAATTATCAGTTTGAAAATTAACTTTCAGGACCATAACTGCATAGAATGGTAATTATGTTGCTGCCAATCAAGTTTTTGTGATGATTGTCTGCTTGACAGGGGCATAGCTACTGCCGTATCTGCCGTATCAATTATACGGGGCGGGGGGGCGGGCTACGGGGGCCCCCAACGTGCGTAAGCAAAAATTAATAAAAACTTCCCAATTTTTTTTTATTTCACAAATGACAAAAGTCAAAAAAAGCAATTTCTTTTTTTCCCATGTAAAGTGTGCGTTCAAAATTTGGCAACACCCTACATTGGTTATCGTGGGCTGCGGGATTTCCCCGTTTAAGTCATTTACTTCAACAGTGGAATCCCACAATAATCGATCTACATACGATATATTTCTTTTAATTTTATGCATTTTTTTTTCTTTTGTGAGAAATCTTTACCCTTCCTAAGGGCCCCCAAACAAATTTTTATACGGGGCCCCACCAAGGCACACTACGCTTCTGCTGCTTGACAATGAGTATAGGGGAAAAATATTGGTACTGTAATAAAACACTACCTTTGGTTCCTTCCTTCTTCAACCGTATATTCAAAGAACTTTACCATCATTCTGCAGTTAATGGTGAGATATATTCTACTGATGCTGGTAGTCCAGATAACCCTCACCATGCTTACTATTAATTTTGAAAGCATTCATGGCATGATTTAGCGCCATGTATTGTTAGATTCTTGGGCTTAGATTTTTGCAGTTGATGAGAACTACTGATGTGAGATTATGTATGTAATTACTATTATCCTAGGAATAATAATAGTCCCATACTGCCAGTGACTCAACACCGAGCATCAGGTGGTAGTTAACTAACCAGACAACCCTGAAGACTAGTGACTTTGGGGGCAGAAGTCCACAGGGAAGGGTGATCATCCCCAAGTAAATTATATCCCACTTGAATCCATCTTGATGGAGTGCAGCAGCTTTATCAATATTGGCCTGGGGCTGAGGAGGACTTTGTGTACCAAAAGGGCTCAGGACTAGAAAGTGACTCACGGAGATGGATCAGTGTTACAGGTGACACACTTCAATGCAGAAGGCAGCATTATATTCACAGAACAGTCTTCATGGCTGATCACCACGATGATCACCAATATTCAGAATTGGATACGGAAAACAACAGCAACAGCCGCCGCCACTGCAGCAGCAGCAGCAGCAGCAGCAACAACAACGACAACAAGTGTCCCTAAAACAGGACAGCCTTTCTGTGGATGTGGATCAACTGACAAGATTGGCATCACACCTTTTTGTGACCTAAAGAATGAGTGGAAGGAGACACATATATAACTCTATTGCTGAAAATAAGCTGGTTTGGCCTAGTAACCTACACGGATGGGAGACCAGATGGGAGTCAGATATAGGGCACTATGAGCTCTTTGAGGCTAAAAGAAGAGTGTGATAAATCAAGTTAATCTTTAGTTGACTGAAACCGAAGCTTTCAAAAATCCAATGAAATACTTTCCTAAGGCAAAAAGACAAGATTATGACTATCCTTTCTACTTTATTCCATCAGTGCTGTTGCTTGCTGAGCTTTCTGCTCCACCCATTATTATTTTTAATCAGCATTGTAAAGCTCTTAAGCCAGTTCTTAATGTTCTCACCCATGAGTGAACTCTGAAAAAGGCAGCAATCTCACTACATTTTTGCAGATTTTTATTGAAACTGGGTCATGACCAAGATTACACCCAACTAACTTATCCTCTTGCAAGTGAAAATATAACACTGAAAACCTGAGCCAGAGAAATCAATTGGACTCATGCCTTGGCATTGGCTGGAGTTTCTCAGGACCTGTCTGAAAGACCCATGCAGGGGACAGGTTAGCTCAGGGGTTCCCAATCTAAAGCCTGCAGACCAGATCCAACCTGTGGTGCCATTTCATGTGGTCCCCCAGCCTTCCAAGGGCATTTGAGAAGCAAAATGCCCACCCTTCGAAGCCACCCCCATCATGCAGGCAGGGCAAAATGGCTATCCAGGCCTTGAAGCTGACTGACAGAGTGTGACCCAGTCCCCAGCTTGAAAAGGTTCAGAACCCCTGGGTTAGCTGGTATACATGATTGGTATACATGGTATACATTACTAAGGTTTTGTAGATCTCCTTTCAAGAGACAGTGATAGACTTCTCCCCAGATACTCCCAGCCTTTTCAACAGCTAAAGTATACAGATGTTTTAGTAGTTGTATTCTTTCTTGGTCAAAACCTTATTGTGAAATACCATGGGCACAAGAGGAATTGTGCAAGCAGACCTCATAATTTGTTGCCCAGCTGCCACGTGCCCATTGCATTGTGGCCCTGATCTCTCTGAATGAATAACAAGACAGCTGGAACAATCAACACACCAGTTACACAATTTCCAAATTTAATCTATAAGATAGCAATAGGATTCTGGCCAACAAATTGTAAACTCATTGACATATTAGTGGCAGCTTTTTATTTTTGCTAGTAATGGTATTTATTACTCAGAGTTAGACCCTATTTCTTGCCCAGGTAAAAAATAAGTAAATGTAAAAGCTCTCTTGGGCCATCAAACCTGCATATCTTCAATATTCTCTGCTCAGAGCTACAGAGTTGAGTGAAACTTTCTAAAAGCTACATCCATACCAGGTGTGTGGAGTGTGGACTATGAGATGCCAGGACACCACCTGGTGCCCCATTTCTCCCAGCCCCCAACCCCCCCCCCCCGCAACCTTGAATCCTTTAACTTCCCCTAACACATATCTGAACACAGAAGAAAAGATGCCTTTGAACTGTGGTGTTGGAGAAGACTCTTGAGAGTCCTCTGGACTGCAAGGAGATCAAATCAATCACATCCTAAAGGAAATCAACCTTAACTGCATCTTGGAAGGACAAATATTGAAACTGAAGCTCAAGTACTTTGGCCACCAAATGAGAAGAGAGGACTCGCTGGAGAAGGCCCTGATACTTAGAAAGATCAAAGGCAAAAGGAGAAGGAGGCGGCAGAGCATGAGATGGAGAGATGGCATCGTTGATGCAGTGGGCATAGATCTGGGCGGACTACGGAGGATGACAGATGACAGAGGAGCTTGGTGTGCTGTGGTCCATGGAGTCGCAAACAGTGCAACTAAACAACAACAACACAAATGCCTATCTATGCAAATATAGATTCTGCACTATCATTCTGGTGCAATAAGAAGAAAAAGCAAAGCCATTTCAGTTCTATAACAAAGAATAGTATAATGTAGCAAGAGCTGTAGTACTGAAACTTCTTAAGTGTATTTGGATTCCAGCACAAGAGTAATGGGGAAACCATTCTGATAAAAGTAAATGCAGGAAATATTCTGAGTTTGTGTTGGACTGAGTCACATTTTCCCCATGTTTGCATGACAGAAAGGGAAAAATGAATCAGCCAGGAGTCCCCACCCTATCCTAAATCCATAGTTCTCCCCCATTCACTGCTAGAGCTTTTGCTTCTAAAAGAACTGGATCCATTCACATCAATTCAGATGTATGATTGTTCAAAACAATGCAGAAAAGGAAGGACAAGCCACATGTAGGTGCATAAAAAGTGGTGCTTTGCTGCTTTGAGCAGCATCACCCTTACCTCTTGCCTCAGGACAGAGGATGAGCTGAGCACTTACAGATACACACAAAATAGAGGAGTCTCATTCCAGCACACACCCTTTCCTCAAAGCCTCTCTCCATGGGCAAGACTCCTTTAAAAAAAATAGCTGACGAACAGAGGTTCACTATATTATTTTTTAAAAAAAGAGTTACCAAGATGAGAAAATTGGAGAAGACCTTGTTAGAGCTTCTTAAGGCAGCTTCTTACCTCCCCCTCCCTTTTGTAGGGCTTCAGTAGAATTGCAAACAAGCAGTAAACAAAGTTTTTCTCTCAGTGGCTCAAGTGGCTAAGACACTGATTGAAAGGAGGCAGGTCAGCAGCTCGATACCGGAATAGTGCAGGACAAAATGAGCTACTGTTTTTATCCCGGCTCCTGCCAACCTAGCAGTTCAAAAGCAAGAAATTGCAAGTAGATAAATAGAGGCCACTTCAGTGGTAAGGTAAAGAGTGTTCTGTGTGCTCCAGTGTCTAGTCATGCCTGCCACATAATCATGGAAACATCTGCAGAAGCAGACAGCGGCTCTTTGGATATGAAATAGAGATGAGCACTGAACCTTAGAGTCAGATGTGACTGGCTTTCAAGCATGGGTGACCTCTACCTTATGGTCACTTGAGCAGACCTAAATTCCCCACTGCAACTTCACAGCAAAGGAATACAAGCAAATTTGCATTTCCATCATGTAGTCACATCTTAGGTAGACAATTGGTAAAGTAGTACTGAAAAGCCTGACATTATGAGCACAATGCTTCTTCTAGTACTGTACTGTCATTACAATCAAATGTTGCTGTGAGTTTTGGAGGGAACCCTGATTCTTTTATTTCTCTTCCAGTGTCAGCAGCAGCGGTGCTTTGGGCTTTGCTCTGGTCTATTGCAGGCAAAGACGGTCTTCCTGGTGGAAATCTCTTTGGACTTTTACTTCTCTATCTTTGTTCTGTACTCGGTGGCAATCTTATGACGGTCATTAATATACCATATTTGCCTCCTCTCCCTCGCCTTTTTGGTAAGTACCCCATTATTAGGTACTGGGCATCATTGTTATAAAGACCATAAGTGTTTAGAAAACAAAGGACTTGTCCAGAGTAACAACATGTTATTACTAACATAGATTTGCATTACTTGGAGACATTTCCATTGAAGATCACTCATTTTAGTGCATTCTGAGAATATGCTCTTGTAGGCAGGAACAGTTTCAAAAGAATGATATGGAATAGGATTCTATGCCAAGAAGCATGTAGCTGTTTTGATCCAAGACAACATCCATATCAATAAAGTGCCTGACATTAATTCACAAGGCTGTCTATTTTATCCAGGCTGATATAACCATAGTGAGATAATTGTGGTTCTAGCAACTTCACCACATGCAAGTTTGAGAAGTAGGTAAATACATTAAAATTCCACCAGATCCATAGCTGAAATCTGGGTGCTTAGCATAATACATTGCACTAGAGTAGGCCTTTTGAACTGATGAAGATTTGGTGAATCAACTTTTTTGTAAGTTCCATTGATTCAAATAGGACTACTTTAGTTGTAACTTTTACATAGTATGTAGAGTTGGTTCCTATGAAGTCTATGGAACTTATAAATGAGGTGACTCATCAAATCTCCACAGGTTCATTGAAGCTATCTTGGTGCTATTTACTATTGAAATGTGAAATATTAAGCGTTAAGTGCTTAATATCAGCTGGACTAGATTCCCTAAATTTGAACATATTGGGGACAAAAGTCACAGAACAGCACCTGTATATTTTCAATGTCGTTTCCTCACTGTTGACATATGCTCAGTTCCTTTCCTTTTCTGTACTGCCAGTCATATGACAAGGGAGTTTTCATTCCATCTGATGCAGGGCATGTGCATCAACACAAGAGCTACCTAGATGACCCTGTCAAATGGAAAATTGAAAAGAGCAGCACTGAAGCCAGTTTTTCCCCTTGTCAGAAGGAGGAGGCACTATTTCTCTCTATCACTTTTGCCTCTGAGCAAGAGGGAGAGGATACAGCTAGCAGACAGATGTCCCTTTTCTCACAGCTCACCACAAGAGTGAAAAGATAAGGCGTAGATTTTTTTTTCTATATGTCAGACCTGGGATGATCTGAATTAAGGCTGGACTTCAAGAGCAGTTCTTTTTTAAAAAAGAAAAAGAAATTTGTTTTCCAAGTTGTTTCTGTGACCAACCTCATACTGAACCTGCTATTCATTGTAGAGTGGCAAGACCCCCATATATCTCGATGGGCCCCTCCACATGGTCTATGGATAACAGCAGCTTCCAAAGGGTTTAAACAGAAGAAAACAGGAAAGGAGTCAATCTCCTTTGATAGCACCACATACTTGATCCAAGTTTTATTTCTAAGAAGAAAATCAAAACATGCTGGGACAATCAGTCATTGACATCCCCTATCATTTTTCACTCCCTTCCCCCCGAGTATGATTAGCATATGGTTCAAAGAAAATGGCCTGCATCAAACCAAATTGGAAGTGGATGCAGAAGTGCCATCTTCATTCTTGAACATCCTAACTCCAAACTTCACCAGACTTGGGGAGGATTAAGAAGAGAGTGAGGAGTCAGCAGAAGGCTCTCCAATTTTGGTGTGTCTGGGTGGCTTGGGGGCTGAGATATACCCCCCAAATCACTCACTTGAATTTTCCCCAAACCATCTGGTGGTGATCTAAAACTTTTGTACAGTACTATATATGCCTTTCTCAGTGTTAATTTTTCTCTCCATGTTAATTTTTTTTAATAGTTGAAACCATTTGATGGCTGAAGCCATTTGATTCTATAAAGACATTCTATAAATGTTTTTGTCACCACTGATGCAAATGATCAGTAAGAGGGCTTTCTTTGTCTCATACAGGAATGTTATTGGCTGGGTTTTTCATCAGGAATATCCCTTTCACCGACAAAATAGTTAAAATCAATCCGCAGTGGGGAGCTGTCCTGAGAAACATTGCCCTTTCGATTATCTTGGCTCTTGCTGGTCTTGGTCTTAGCCCACAGGTGGAGTATTGAATTATTCTTAAGCAGGACAAAATCCTGTGTCACATAAGACATGAACTCTAAGGCCAAACTATTCTGTTATCTAATAGGTCATTATGTCTCTGTTTTTTACTTTAAGAAATTGGAAACCTGAGAAGGGAGGTCTTTACTGGAAAAACAGGACAGAGTAGGGAGTGATGTCTTTTCCTTTCCTACTGTGATTAGAGACTAAGGTGGCTCTCAACAATTGAAATACAAATCAAGATAAAATAACAATAACAATGGAATTAAAAACAATTTAAAATACAATGATGTAAACATTGGTCACATGAAAGATACTAAAAGAACCTTTAAAAGTGGACTTTAAAAATACAGGCATATCCGAAAACAGAATAAAATAAACAAAACAAAATTAAAAACACTGTAGCACTTTAAAGACTAACTGCTATATTTTTATTGTTAGCTTTCGTGAATCAAGTCCACTTCTTCAGACAAGGAGTGAAACTTACAGGCATGGTTTATATACACCAAATTCACAGGTCAAAGGGGGAAGGGTGTGCTCAAGCAAAATGACAGACAAGCAAGCACAACAATACAGCTTCCCAAAGCCATCAGCAACGATAGATTATTCAGATTAGCTCTAAATGTCTCCCTTTTAATCTCAAAAGGGATGAGAAAGCCGGTTCTGGTCTCCAATTAACCATTAACCTGCATGTCAGAAAACAAACAAAAACACTGTACCTTAGTTACTTTCTGTTTTGCTAAAGAGAATTGGCAGGAAGGCTGTAATATAATATATGCTATATGCTGCTAGATATTTTATATATTATATTACAACCTTCCTGCCAATTCTCTTTAGCAATACAGGAAGTAACCATAGGAGAACATTCTGCAGTGTAAAAAAATGCCACAGAGAAGGGTTTCTCTTTGTGCCCACCCAATGAGCTTGTGAAAGCAAAGGGACTACTGAGAGGAAGGCCTCCCCTGAAGATGTTAGGAGCTGCAAAGGCTAGCAAGAGATACATGGTCCTTCAGATAACTTGGACTTGAACTGGGAAGGCATCTGTTTGTCAAGGCTATCTTAGTGCTTTCCTGACAATTAAGGATTATTTTTGTGTGCTGTAATGAGAAAGCCACAAGACTTTGAAGAAAGGGAAGGGAACAGAATGGGAGACAGAACTAAGGATTCATAATCTGGAGGAGACACAGATAAAAAGACAGGAGAATGGGTTTCCAGCTGGAGTTAATTAAAATATCCAGTGCCAAACTAGACAAGTAGAATGTGCATGTTTCTGAGAGATAAATTTATGAAAGATACCTGTTGATAAGGGCACAGCGATCTTCACTAATGTATATTGAATTTAACATGTTTATCTCTCAGAAAATTCCACTGTGGGAAATGTGTGATATCTTCAGTGTCTACATTGACTATATGGATTTATCTTAGGAGGCCACCCATGTTGCTCTCTACAGATCTGCCACCTTGTAAGAATACTTGCTCTTCAGCTCCTGTATGTGACTTGTGGATTTGTAATAGTAGGTTCTGGAAGAGTCTAATGGCTCCCAAATCTAGAGGAAACTAGTTGTCTCTCATTCTCAGAGAAGTATCACACACATACATGTGCTGCTTTTAAAAACTGGTCTCCAGAGAAAGACAGACCACTTGTCTAATGCACATTACTGGAGATTGATCCAGTGTGTTTTTGTGTCAGAGATTACTCTGGGTAGAAAGGATTTTTGTGGGGGATGCCCAAATGAGGCTTCTTTCATGTTCTCGACCGTGCAGTTCTCAGAGAATCAAACCCCATCCTTTTGGTCTCCAAGCACAGTGCTTTTACGCACTGAGCCGCTGGGGAGCTGGCCAGTGTCATTTTCTCTGACATGAAAACGATTCATTCAGTATGCCAGCTAGACAAATAGCCTTCCATAGTTACCAGCCAGCAAAAATAAATAATTTTAACTCTTTGGACACTGGCAGATAATCGATGGAAAGATGTAGTTCTATGGCAGACATAAAAGAAGAAAGTCTAATCCTAAAGCAGCCCATTTGTTTTCTATGCTTAGAGCAGAAGAAGAAGAAAAGGAATATAGTGCTCTAACTGCCTATGCAGTTCTGGCTCCCTTACTGCAACCTGGTTGGTTTTTAAATGCAAAGCTCCACTTTGGAAATTGCTGGAATGCATTGTGCCCATAAAGCAAATGAAGAAGTTTAAGGCAAGACTTTTAAAATGTTTTTAACATCCATCTTCACAATCGGGAACCCAATTTTAAAGAATGAGACAAGTTTGAATTTACAATGAGAGCCATTTCTTATCTGGTTCAGAATCCATACTGTACAGATGATGATGGTCATGTGCAGAGCAAATATCACAAAGTTTTATTCTACTTGAGAGTAAGAAAAGTTGCATTACTGATTTGTCGATCTTACTGTCTTTCAGGCTCTGAATAAATTAAAAGCTGTCTGCCTTCGGTTAAGCATGGGGCCCTGCATTATTGAATCCTGCTCAGCAGCGGTCATCTCCCATTTTATCATGGGCCTGCCATGGGAATGGGCATTTATGTTAGGGTAAGAAGGTATTCTGATGGTCTTGTGTGAAGGGCATGACGGTATTTCTTCCAGCAGGGCTTACACTCAGAGCCTTGGCCATGCAGTAACTTCTTATTAGAAACTTTTGATTTCATAGTGTTCAGAGGAAGCTGGTTGGATAGCTCAGTGGTTTAAGTATCTAACTGTGGAGCTGGAGACTAGAAGTTTGATTCCTCACTGTGCCTCTTGGAAGAAGAGCCAATTTGTGTAATCTTGGGTGAAATGTACAGACACTCCCCAGAAGGGAAGGATAAACCACTTCTGCATATCCTGTACCTAGAAAACCTGGGAAAGGGTCAACATATCGCAAAATTGACTTGAGGGATCATCATCATCATCAGTCAGCAAAAGGAACAAATTGTCTTGTGGCACTGAATACATTTAAAATACCTCAGGACTCTTTTGATCCTACTGCAATAAACCATTGCAACTCTTAATCTCAACCTCACCCCATAATAACCAGTTTTAGGAAGCCAAGCAATTTTAGCCTGGCACAATCAAAAGCTCTCATTTTTCTACATCTTATAATAAAGCTGGAAACAAAGCTGCTTGGAATGTAACATAGATGCGTTTTTTTTTTAAAGTTGCCAGCTCTGAAAATTAAAATGTTGAGCTTTCTCTAATCACTTTGCTTTTATTTCCACTGAGGCTCCATGTTATTGCCTATGAGGCTCAGGAGAAGTCATTTATCCTCATTTTATTTAGTGTCAGAATGTGGGCTGTGCTTTCTGTAAAGGTGATGCTACAGACAATTGATTTGTTTCAGAGGTGGGATGTCAAAATTTTTACTACCCCACCGTGATGTCATCACAGTGTGGGCGGAGCTAACATCATGCTGTCATGATGTAGGTGGGGTCAAATAAATAAAAATAAAAATTAATTAAAAATAAAATAAAAATAAGCACCCGCACACACATCTCAACCAACCCACCTACCCATCCACAACACAAACCCATAAATAAATTAAATAAATAAATAAAATACAAATACGTTAAATACAGTGCTTGGTGCACATGCACCAGTGAAAAGTTAAGCCCCAAAGGTGGTTCCACCCAAAAGCTGCTACCGGTTCTCGGGGACACTGGGAAAAGTTACTACCGGTTCTGGCGAGCTGGTGAGAACCTGTTACATCCCATCACTGATTTGTTTGCATATTGTGTACTTTCAGATTTGTTCTTGGAGCTGTGTCTCCTGCTATTGTTGTCCTTTCAATGCTGGGATTACAAGCCCGAGGATATGGTGTTAACAAAGGCATTCCAACCCTGCTAATAGCTGCTGGTAGCGTGGATGATATTGTGGCCATCACAGGATTCAACACCTTCTTAGGAATGGCCTTTACTACAGGAGGTAATGCTGCCAGTTGCTTCTCAAAATAGATGAGACTTCGTGTGTAATCAATTTTTTGGAATGGTAGCCATATTAGTCTGTGGTTCAGGCATATCAGAAAACAAAACAAAACAAAACAAAATACAAAACACTGTAGCACTTTAAAGACTAACTGGTATATTTTTGTTAGCTTTCGTGGATCAAGTCTATAAAAATATTGCAGTTAGTCTTTAAAGTGTTACAGTGTTTTTTACTTTGTTTTGTGATATGTGTAATCAATGAAAGGGACATAATCAATGTGTGTGTGTGTGTGTGGGGGGGGGGTTAATCAGAGAAATGAATCTCAACAGGATTCAAGAGCCTGGTTTCAAAAAAAGTCAAAAAGTGGCTTCCTTCCCACACAAAGGCCAATTTCATTTTGAAAAAGGATTGCTATAAAACAGCTTTCCCCAACCTGATGGCCTAGAGAAGTAGGGAGATTATAACAAGAAGACACCAGAGTAAGTTGTTCATAGCTAGAGGAGATGTTATTAGATGGCCCCCTTCTCAGGCAAAGTGAGTTTTCAGTTACAGTACTGAAGTAATCGTCCATAAAAGATAGAGTGAAAAATCAATTCAGGAGATCTGCTACTAACAATAGTTTTGCTTTTCTTCTGTTCTTCTGTGGTGTTTGGTTAAAAACATTCCTGATCAAAAATAATGGTAGGACACAAACACAACTATGTGGGTTTGCAGGTGATAATAGCTCTACAAGCTCGGTGCCAGGAAGTGAGAGACACTCTATCATATGTTGCTACATTCAACAGTGTAAGCAAGTCTTTTGTTTGCTAAAAATTAGGTAACTGCAGAACATGAAGTACAATTTTTATAATATGACTTGGTGAGCAAATTTTAGTATTGGATAGATTTTGGTACTGATGATTATATGCTGGTGGTGCGTCTGATACAAATAAAGAAAGGTACGAATAATTACTGAATTGCAGTAGCTGGGAAGAATCTCCCATGCCTCCAAACAAGGCACAGTAACTTGAAAACTTGGGAAGGAGATGATCACCTATCCTTTCAGCAGGTATTTTTTAGTCCTCTACACTGCTTGTTATGCAAATACACTTCTGTCATGCACTTGTTCTTTGTATGCAGTGAACTGAGGTTTAGGGATGGGTTGAGCTCCAAGAGAATGCTGATGGGAGATTGACTATACTATTGTTGTAAGGAATACTCACACGCTTCATGTGCTGTTCCTACCTATGTTCTCTCATAGGGATGCCCAAACTATGGCCTGTGGGCCAGATGCAGCCTGAACCACCAAATCATCCAGTCCACACCTCCCGCACCACCCCCGGAAGCAAAAGTAAAACACAGCTGCGTAGGCACAAAACAATGCCGTAAATATACCCATGGCGGTCATAAATGCATTTACAAAAGCCATGAGTGCATTTATGGCAGTGTTTTGCACATGCACGAGTGCATTTTTCTTCTGCTTCTGGTGGGAGGAACCATGTGACTGGCCTGCTGAACAAGATGACTGGCCGACGGCCCAAAAAATTTGGTCACCCCTGTTTTATCACCTTAATTTTGCCATTTGTTGGTCAGTTAAAAAAATATTTTCTTTGTAAAAGGTTAGCTGCACCTTCCAACCAATTAGGCCAGGGGTTCCCAGATCTGGCCCACAGCACCATTTCAAATAGCCCCCCCTTGCTCCCCATGTGTGGTTCCTTTTAGGATGGGCCATAAGTTCCTGCCCACACAGCACATAGATACACTGGGTACATAAGATATATAGATTGGTAGGAACCTATGGGCCACACTGTTAACAGCATTTCAAAGCTGTTTACATGGCACAGCTTGTGGCAGTGCCAGCACTGAGAGTGAGGGCAGTTATGGGGGGAGGAGAATCATCAGGATCCTGGCCTTGTCTCACCCACCATCCCCTTTGGGACACCAGCCCCACAAGAACGGACTAACAAGCTGCAAGCCCTACTCACCCTTTCCCTGAGCAGGCAATTCATCTCAGTCGGGTAGGGAGATCCAGGGAGAAACAATGGCCACCCATTTGAAGCTGTTGGGACAAAATGGACACCTCAAAATGGCCACCCCCATTGTGCAAGCAGGGCAAAATGGCCATCTGGCTCCTCAGATGTCTCAGAGAGTGTGACCTGGCTCATAGCTTGAAACGGTTGGGAACCCCTGAATGAAGCTGATTTATAGTAGCGAAGAGACTGTGTGAAAATTTGCTAGAAGCTTTCATTTCTCATTTGTCCAAACAGAATCCACTATCAAAAGTCTCCTCCATGGTGTCATGGAAATTGCAATTGGTATTGGAGCTGGTGTTCTTCTAGGAATTTTTATTTGGTTATTTCCAAGCAAGGATCAGGTAAAAAAAATATCTTCAAATGAGAATGGCAAAAGGTTGAGAAACAGAAACTATATCTAAATTAGCAATGGTCAAGAATAAATTAAAACCAGCCCTTTCCAACCTTATGTCCTCCATATTGGCTAAACTACAAGTCTGTGACCAATGGCTGTGAATTAAAGAAATAATCATTTAATCCAGTGGTTCTCAGCTTTTGTGTATTTCATTCCAGCAGTCATTTGAGAAAAGAACTTCAATTGCTCAGTGAAACAAGATAATTACTTCTGAGATTAACATATATATATTTATATACGGCTGCGCAGCAGATTTGGATACATCACAAATTACTAGCAAAATTGACTGATTTGGATGTATCCCTATGAGGTCCAGATCAAAGCAGAATGGCTAGATTTAGATCGAAAGCAAAAATAAGCAAATGTACAAAGCATACATTGAATGTGATCGTGGCAGAAACTGCTAAGACTACAAGATGCTTTTTTCTTAAAACCATACCTTAAAGATACCTAGCATGCAGCTCCTTGAAGCTAACTGCCTGAAATTTGGCAGGCTTACTCCCTTCTCTACGGTTTGAATGTATCTCCAAGTCTCATGCACATTGGTGTAAAACCAAAAATGTCAGAGTTATTATAGTCTTCCAAAGGATTAGTTTTCCATATTTACAAACCAGTTGGGATTGAGAGCACAAATTAAATCGCATGAGACACAAACTTCACTGGATCAAAACTTTTCAATATTTCGAAGTGCTGAATTGGCCATAAAACCAAATTGAGGATCCATGAACAAACTACTTGTAAATACATTCTGTTGTTGCATCTGTCTTTTATGGCAAAATGGTGGGCAGGGGAAAAGAATAAAAGAAACATGGTGAATCTGAAGGTACTATTGGCATGCCAAAATGTTGTAGATGTATCATTGTAAGTATAAGACTACATGTCACCCTTATGGATAAAGATTGGGACTATGAGAGTATGAGTTTTGGGAAGATAGCATATATTGAACACAGGCTACCTCTGTGTTAAACCCAATGGTATATGAACCACTGGTTAAGACAACATTAGTCTAACATAGGGGGGTCCCCAACCCCCGGCCCCCAGACCATTACTGGGCCATGGGCTGTCCAAACCTGGCCATGGAGGGTGGCATTGGGAGTACAGATGGCAGCCTTCGGCCCACAACATGCTCCACTGGTACTGCCCAGTGAACAGAGCAAGTGAGCATCGGCTTCAGACACAGCAGATAGGCAAGTCGCCAGGGTCCCACTCCATGTTGCTTAACTACAGAGCGGCTCCACCCCTGCCTATATGCAGTGTGATGCCCCACCATCCCCAGTCAGTGGGCTGTGGAAAAATTGTTTAGCATGAAACCAGTTTGTGGTGCAAAAAAGGTTGGGGATCCCTGGTCTAACGCATCTGGAGGACGCTTGGTTGTGGAAAGTTGATGACAGCTTTCTTTTGAGTATTTCTTGATCACCACTAGCATTTCATTCATGATGTTTACTTATTTTCCACCAAGTCCATGCATTAAGAGTCATTTATTCCAGGCCAAGACTGTGTTTTAAATGCAGCCCAAATATGATGACTTTCATAACTGTATTAGGAGGCAAACTCTTTTGTGATTTTCCTTTGCATGGATTGGTTGCTTGCATATATTAGTTACAGGAGGGATAGGCTGTGGATTCCTTGAATCTCATTATGAGAATGAACACAGACACACCGCGGTTAGGGCTGGGCTTCTAGCCACCAAATGGCTAGTCTTATTGAAGGACTCAATTGTAGATATTTTCCCTTCTGAAAGTATGATTATTCATTACTATCACTTCCTTGTATTGTTATAGTGGTTTTAAATCATTCTTCAAAATATTTTTCTCTTTTCTAGAGAGGACTTGCGTGGAAAAGAACATTCTTTGTGATGAGCCTGTCTATAACTAGTCTTTTGGGAAGCCGGAATTTAAACATCCACGGATCGGGGGGGCTCTGTACAATTATCTTTGCATTTCTGGGTGGGATGAAATGGGGTGACGGGAAGGTAAGTATTTAGATAACACATGGCTGATTTAAAAGGAACAGGTTAAATGAAAACAGCCTAGATGTCAGTACGGGTGCTGTAAGTATGACTTGACATTTTCCATTTTCAGAAGTCCAGCACCCACCTGCCATCCCTAAACTTTGGATGGTCATAGGTAAAGGTAAAGGTCACCCTTGCTCAAAAGCCAGTTGTATCCGACACTAGGGCTAAGTGCTCATCTCTGTTTATAGTCAAAGAGCCAGCACTGTCTGCATTTGCAGATGTTTTCATGGACATGAGTGCATGGAACACTGTTTACCTTTGCACCGAAGTAGTACCTATTTATCTACTTGCAATTTCTTGTTTTTCAACTGCTAGTTTGCCAGGAGCTGGGACAGAGATGGACACTCATTCTGTGATGTAGAACTGCTTACCTTCCACCTCCCAGTCAGTGTCTTAACCACTTGAGCCACTTTAACTGTATCAAGGAAGAAAAAAAACATACAGAAAATATTATTCTTTCCTGGAAAGACCATTAACTATAAAGTAAAAACTTTGAAAAGTGTTCAATGACAGGGTATTGGGAAACCATCTAAACATGACAAATCTGCCTCCTAGAGAACACAAATAGGTTTTGGATCTAATTTGTTTTTTAACAATGGGGAGTTAAAGGGTTTCAAAATGGGGCAAAGGAGGACTGCGTGTGGCTCAAGAGTTATCTTTTCTCCTTCCCTGGTTTAGGATTCTTGCATAGGAAACATGAGGCAAATACAGAAACCAACTTCTGCATGAACAAACCTTGCTTGTGTACTATTATTTAGGATCTGTTCTTCTTTCATGTCTAGGTCAAATGTCAAACTGCCAAAATGAAGCCACCTTTGGTGAATTTATTCTGTAGTTCCTTTTGCCTGACCTAGTGTGAGAAAGATTAGCCAGCACAAAAAAAATTGTGGTTCAAAAATACCACAGTCTTCAAGGAGGCTTTTTTGTGTGTGTATCCTCCCCCTGGCTCCGTTGAATTGTCCAAAATTTATTTTATTTATTTAAAATATTTTTATCCAGCTTTTCTCCCATTAAAGGACCCAATGCAGCTTATGTCATTAAAAAAGTGTTCTGAAAGCTAAAACATATATTACAATATTCTATGTATCAAAAATAGCAAGCAAAAATAATACATTTACAAAACATTTAAAAGCAAAAGATGTGTCTTTTGATTTAGAAAGCAGATGTTTTACATTCCACCTTCAGTCACCATGGCACTAGGCCTGTAGAGAATTCCAGTGAACAAGTGGAACCTTTCTACAGGTTTGAGGGAAGTTTATATGTCCAAACTACCATAAACGTGAGCAAATAATAGAACCTGCTGCCAATCTGTAAAAAGGTGAGCATTTTGGAAAATACTGTTTCTTTGGCTAATATTATAGCAGTCCTGTAAAGTTTCCGAGTGATATGTTTGGACAATCCAGAATAGACTTTGGAAACCACCAGTACAGTAAAACCCTGTTTTATGGGAACAGTCCATTCCATAGCTTTTTCCGTAACTCGATTTTCCCCTTGTAAAATGAGGCATTCCCATAAGAACGCATAGAGGGGACACGTTCCCAACCCACCCAATAAAATAATAATAATAATAATAATAATAATAATAATAATAATAATAATAATAATAATAATAATAATAATAATAATAATAATAATAATAATAATAATAATAATAATAATAATAATACACTCGAACTCCTCTCCAGACCACTCTACTGCCACCCACAGGGTCCAGAATGGCTGCAGGTGTTCTTTTATAGCCCAGCAGGCGAAATGCTCTCTGGGAAATTGCATTCTGTAGAACAGGACACATTTCCAGCAAAAAACCCTTCTGTAAAACGGGGTTTCTGTAAAATGAGGGTTCTGCAAAACAGGGTTTTACTGTACCTCTTTTTCCCCCCCAAACATTGGAAGAAGTAAGTTTCCCAAGTTAGAACAAGTAAGTCAATATCTTGGTTGAAGGACTTATTTTAAGACATCACATGCGCTATTTCCTCTAGTAATAGCATCATCTCTTCTTGTTACATCACACATGCCTGCTTTTTGTCCTGCAGAAAACCGTGGAAAAAAAGATGTCAGTTGCCTGGTCTATTTTTCAGCCCTTTCTGTTTGGTTTAATAGGCGCCGAAATATCTGTTTCTCGTCTTGAAGCTAAAATGGTTGGTAAGTCTGCTTAATACAATCTGTGGAATTGATAGAGGCTATGCATGGCTAGCTTACGTTGGCAATGAACTGAATATCTCCACCAAAATTGAAACTTGTGTGGGGAGTGGGCCAGACGGCCAACTCGGTCGCCTGGCTCTTTTAAATATTCCACCTTTCTCCTCTGTGTTTTTAACTTGAATTTTAATTTTTAATTCTAATTTAATTTTATGCGAATTTTTAACTTTATTGTATGTGTTTTAATTGTTTTTAGTTGTAAAGCCGCCCTAAGTCTTCGGAGGAGGGCGGGGTACAAATGAAATAAAATAAAATAAATAAATAAACTTGCATTCTCTCAGGATAAAAGAGAGAGAGAGAGCGCTTTAAAATAAAGTAAGATGTCATCCAATTAAAATCCAATGTGGAGCTCATCAAGTATCTTGTTCTCAATTGATTAATAATCAGTTGCTAATAGTTATGTATATCTCAGCTGATCCAAATGAATGCTATTACAGTACAGTAATACCTCGGATAACGCTAAAATCGCATAACGTTACGTAATCTGGGCAGGAGAATTGGATCGAATAACATTAAGGTCCTATGGGATGAATCGGATAACAACTGCTAAAGCCTGTGTGGTTACAATGTATCTCTATGGAGCTTTAACATTATCCGATCTATCCCATAGGATTTTAACATACATTGGATAACACTAAAAATCGGATAACAGCAAGACTTGTGGAACCAACTCTTGTGGAACCGAGGTATTACTGTACTGTATATTTCATGATAGACAACAGATTTTATGGATGTCAGATAACAAGTACAGTAGTTCTCAGTGAATAATCATGCTTTCCAGAGGTGGTATGAGGGATCCAAATACAGTAAAACACCAGATAACGATTGGATCGAATAATGCTAAAATTGCATAACGTTGGGGAATTTGAGGAAAACATTTGGATCGGATAACATTATGTTAACCATTATGTTAACCATTATGTTAACGTTATCTGATCCATTAGAAAACCTTTGCCTCAAATTCCCTGAGGTGTGGCTGTGACTCACCAGTTTCTCTTGGGAGAAAGGGAGGGGCTGCCTGCTCTCAAGCTTGCCACATTTTAATAACAAAGGCTTGCAAAACCAGTCTGACTAGTTTAGCAAAGCAAAGGCTTAGGACCCTTTCCCCAGTGTAACCCAGAACACTTTGCAGAAAAATAATTGCAAAGAGACAATTTGACCCAAATACCTTTGTGAAGTTTCCCCTTTAAATTCTAAACAGCCTGAACCCAAGATTGTAGCTCCACAAGCCTTATGCATTGTCAATGGAAAACAAGCAGACTGAAACCTTTCACCTATAAAGCAATTAAGTTTTTCACACCCTGCAAAGCCCTGAGGGAACTTCCTTTATTACAGGAATGGTAGATGGGGTGATTCTAAAGGAAAACATTTTCCTAGCTTCTGTTCAGATCTTTTAAAACAGCACTTTATAAAATTTTCAAAAATTTAAAAATGCTGTATGGCTTTGTTCCCCTAAAGTCAGGGTGGTCTGGCATGTTTTTGTAATGTATTTACCCTTTAGACAATTATTTTTTAAAGTTCTTTAAGTTTCCAGCATGTTTCCTTGACTTTCCCTTGAAGCCTCTGTTGCTTATCTCTATGGAGTTAACGTTATCTGATCCACCTATATAGGATTTTAACGTTATCTGGTGCATGCATCGGATAAGGCTAAAAATCGGATAACGTTAAGACTTGTGGAACGAAGTCTTAACGTTATCCGAGGTATTACTGTACTGTAAAGGGATTGTTATCTGCTGCTTGGCATTATTACACATTTGCCTTATTAAATTTTTATTGTTCCTTTTTATTTTAAAGCAACAAACCCCTGTTCACAGATTCTTTGTTAATATTGCACAGGCTAGGAAAGAATCCAAATCCACCAGTAACATTCTTTTATTTAAAATTTAATAGAAATGATTTTTAATAAAAGGTTTGAATTTATTTACTAAAAACATATCTTTTTAGCATCAAGCAAACACACCCAGTTGCTCCTTTAAAGGAAAAAATGGAATCTGGGTTTAAAAATAAATATAAAGCTGAATGACTGTCTGGTAAAGTTCTGCCAAAAGCAGGTGCAGCCACAGCTTGGGAAAATTAAGAGTTTTGACTAAATTTCCTATGATTCCATAAACAGCAAGACTGCAGTACAGTATAAGTATTGGGCTTAACAAGCTTCATTTCCTTCACCTGATAACCATCTGACTTATCCTGGCTGAAAATAATATCAAATTGGACCCTCATAATGCCATACACATAATCCCATGCATTTTGTTTGGGTTATATGTTGTTTCTTGATTGTGATTCAGATTGTGTAGGCTTGGCTTTTGCATTTGGTTTGTGATTTATGGTTATTTTTAGAAAAAAGAAGTGTAATTTACTGTTGTATACCACCCAGAGTGAGAGAATATCCCAGATGGATAGTGTATAAATGCAATAGTGGAAATAAAATAATAAAAATAAATACCCAACTCACGCCTTTTGTTGTTCTGTGCGACTGAACAAAAAAAAAAGGCATAGGAGTAATTAAGTATCTTTTTTTTTTGACAGGGCTATGTTTGGCTACCATGGGTCTGGCTTTAACGGTACGAGTTACCGCTACTTTTCTTCTGTCAACTTGCTCTGGCTTTAATTTCAAGGAGAAATTGTTTATTGCACTGTCATGGATTCCCAAAGCAACCGTCCAGGTAAATTACAACTTTAAAAGAAGCCTGGATACAATTGTTCAGCTGTGTACTATGGTTTACTACTGTTGGTAGGAATGACATCACTTTGACTCAAGAAGCAACTTGGAAAACAATTGCCTCACCTCATTTTTATGTCCTTCCTTTCCTGCTTTCAATCTCTAATTATAACCTTTTAGCCATAAGATTCTTGTGTACACAAACCACTATTCCTGTATACAAAGTGTGCACTGCCTTTTCATCCCTCCTATACCTTTGCCTCCTTCCCACTTAACTATACTGTACTGCAGTGTTAGAGCCAGATTTCCTTATTTGGTTGTAAACCCACTTTAAAACCTGAGTCCAAGCTGTGGTTAAGAAGGTAATCCTGGTTAGCAGTGATTCAAAAACAATGCTCTTCAGAGAAAAGCAAAACATGAGAGAGAGGAAATTACACAGGAAAGTAGTGTGAAACCTTCCATGGCCTGCCTAGTTTAGTAACTTTATTTTGATGGAAGCTAGTGCCAAACTAGGGACTGTGGTGACTTAGTAGTTAAGATGTTGAACTAGACGACTGGAAGGTTGGCAAGTGAGCAGTTTGAGTCCCAAGTACTGCACAATGGAGTGAGTTCCTATCTCTGTCCCACCTCCTGCTAACATAGCAATTGGAAAGCAAGAAATTGCAAGTAGATAAATAGGTACCACTTCGGTGAGGAGGTAACAGAATTCCATGCACTCTGGTGTGTAGGCATGCCCTTCACATGCCCACAGAAATGTCTACAGATGGACAGCACTGGCTCTTTTGACTATAAACAGAGATGAGCGCTGAACCCTATTCATATGACTGGCTTTAGAGCATGAACCTTACTGATGAATCTCCGTAAGTTATCTTAGGATCCATGCCAGTGTCATTTTCTTTTATCTTCCCTGCAGGCTGCTATTGGTTCTGCCGCCTTGGATACAGCACGGCAACATAATAATGAACACCTACAAAAATATGGCATGCAAATCGTGACAGTAGCATTTCTTTCTATCTTGATCACAGCTCCATTAGGGGCTCTCCTAATTGGCCTGACAGGACCAATACTTCTCCATAGATCACCTTGTTCACCGAGTATAGAAGAGGCAATACAAAAAGGAGTGCGAATGGCATCACCAGTTTAAAAAAATTGAACAGTGAATGTTCAACTATCAATGTTAGTACTTCCAGGCTTTCATTAACATTTCCTATAATGGTGGGAAGACGTCTGAAAACCTATGGAATGGATTGCAGGTCCTGCTAAAACAAGCAAAGTTAAAAAAAAAAGAAATAACTACATTAAAAGAGCATCCAAGATTCTCTTCATCTCTGAACACAGGACTTTGGGAGGAAAGCATCCATAAGTAAAATGGATTATTTTCCACCATCATCTGGCCTGATACGGAGATGCAGGTACAAGTAACAGCAGGAAAAGAAAGCTTGCAAGATGGCCCCTTGAAGTACAATTAATAAGGAAGTACTGAACCAACTTGTATGTAGGACCAATAATGCAAGAAAATAAGAGGGGAAACGTGGATTTTGGGAGATGACAAATGTTTCTACTTTTGTCAGTAGACAAAGGCAGTTTTGTACTGACCCATATATATATATATATATATATATATATATATATATACTGACAAGCAAGCATTTGATTCAATGAAACAAAAGTTTTTTTCTAGAGAATAACATACTTTAGATCTCTACCCCAAGGCTTTGAGAAAGGGTGAATTAAGAACTATGCACAAACCTTATAATTCTGCCTCTCATACCTGATATTGTGGTATTGTATCATTTATAGATTTTGTGACTCACATTCATAGCCTTTAGGAAATTCATTTTACACAGGACAAAATTGATTACTGCATGGTCCAAAAAAGGCCAATGGCAGGTCTGGAAGTACTTACAAATTGCTTTTACACATTCCAGTCACCATAAAGGCAACAGTGTCAGGATGAGATGCAACTCTGCTTTCAAGGTTATTGTTTTATAGTAACAAGCAATCTGCCAACACTTCCCTGTCTACTCTAATCCCAGCATTTTAGAAATGGTTGCTGGGTTGTAATTCTCACAATCTCGTTTCTGCTAACTTTATGAAAAACAGATTTGTTATGAGCACCAGCTCGATGTAAAAAGTTGACTATTCTGTTTTTCTGTCCTGTAGCAAAAAGATGTTCAGATATTGCAGCTTAATAGTTTTAAAACTTGTACAGAGAAACATCAATTGAACAAATGGCATAAGAGAAGTCTTTGACATTTGGAATACGAAAGCCTTTTACCATTTCCTAAACTTCAACCTTGTTTTCACATTTCCTGCTCCTCCATCCCAAAACATCTGCTACAGTTGTTGGCTTTGCAAAGAAGTATTAAAGAAGTGCCAACTCTTAATGAAGAGGAACTATCAAAGCTACGTAATTTATACTTTATATGCCTTTCCCCAAAATATTTCACCAGGAGAGCATAAGGCTCAGAATGTTTTATCCCTCCCATGTTCATTCTGCTAGCTGTATTCAGTTTTTTCCCAATACGTTCAGATCTGATTGCTTGAGCAGTTTTGTTTTAAATGGACACAGATCTTTTGTAACCCTTTCCCAAAATTAGGAAAAAATTAATAGTTTTACCACCTTTGTAAGGTCCAAAAGTGCCATGGAACCAGGCTCTTGAATCCTGTTGAAATTAATCTCTGTTAAACCAAAGACACCATGTCACTGCAGAAGGTTGCACAATATCATCTTTCTTGAAGTGTCTTCCAGCTGGGCATTCCTGCAAAGTCTGTATTTATTTATTTATTCCATTACATATTAGCAATTATGTGTTTTATATTTTCCCGTTGTGTTATATGTAACTCATGACGAAATTGAGGTCCAACGTATATAGTTTTTTAAATTAAAATGTTTTTGCAATGATGCAAAGTGGTACAGTATTTCTTCTTAAAGGGAATTCATTTCTGTTGTTGAGCTAACACCATTTTATCAATCAATCAATCAATCATTCCAGAAGTATGAATAATTTGAAGCCAGCATGTGGATATATTACGGCAGACACAGCATGATGCAAAACCCATTCACCTCACTTTGTGTGGTACAATAACATCATACATTGCCTGAGTCAAAACTGAGCAGGGATAGACTCTGTGATTTGTCGTCGTTGGCTGCAACTTGTATCCAAGAATGCATTTTTTTTCCTGAAGCAGGAAAAATGTCATGGGCATGAATTTGTTTAAGGTGGATCCCAGCTTGCCATGAACTAATCCACACACTATGATCACAGAGTCATCTCCTGCGGCACATATGAGACTGCAATGGACTGCCACAGCCTTGAGGATATGGACAAAGTGCGCCTTCACAGCCACCTTCCTCCTCCATGACCATTAGAATCAGAGTTCCTCCTCTGCTAATTTTGGCGTTGGGCCCAATATAATGGTTTCCAGTGGCATTTCCTCTACTGAGGGGGACCATCACCCCACCTAAAGGGGTTCATCTGTCCATAGCTATTGGTCCCTTTAGGGAGTCAGGTTATTTACCACTGCCCAACACTTAGCATTGAGTCATTGGTTGTACGGTCTACTCCATTATCATAGAAAGACAGGTGACTCACCTATAATGTAACCTAACATTCAGTTTCAATCTAGTGAATGCATGTATTAATGCACAATCTTTGATGGTGACATGTTTTTGCCAGGGTAAGTAATAGTTCACTGAGTTGGGTCTCAGCCTGCAGAGCCAGAGGCCGAGAGTTCAATTTCCCTCTGTGCATCCAAGAAGAGCCAGCATGTGTAGCCACGATTACTCTACCTAGAAAACCCTGGATAGGGTCATCTTTGACAGCAAATTAACCATAACATAAATAATTCCCACAGAAGTTGGTTTATCTTTTAATTAAAATGTTGGAAGCAAATTTTTAAAAGTTTTTGGGAGCCCTATTTGAAGGGAGAGAGAATCTACACCAGGTATCTGATATTACAACTTGGCCATTTCCAAGCCCCCAAAGATATATATTGCATAGTTAAGAACATTTAAAAGAAGTACAGTATGGATGAGGTTGAAACATACACAACTGTGCAGCTTTCTCCCCAGAATCTCTCTCTCTCTCTCTAGAGTAAGGCTGATAGAAAATAAGCCATGTCCACAAGTTAATAAGAAGTTAAATTATCTCATAGTAAAGCAAATGATGTGTAGCGTTAATAAAAAAGACTAGGAGGTTAGATACAAAATATAATTTTCAGAAACAAGCAACCTGTTCGCTAATAGACATCTATTAAAGTAGACTGTTTGAAAAGACATCTGAATTCTGTTTGCAGTAGAAAATGAAGGCAAGTTGCTGTGTGTCTGCCTATCTGTGTTGGAAGTAAGAAGCCATGAGAAGTGTGTGTCTGCTATTTTGATAGTTGCTTAGATTAGTGGTCAAAGACACCCACATCACTTCAATGCTCTCATGAGAGTAGAAATGATGAATTTAGAATGTCTTCCACTGTAAGTACAGATTTGGCTGAGTCCTCTAGGCCCATGATGGCAAACCTTGGCACTTCAGGCGTTCTTGTGCTGCAATCCCAGAAACCCAAGTCAGCACTCCTGTTGATCAGGGCTGCTGGAAATTGAAGTTCCAGAACACCTGGAGTGCCAGGGTTCACCATCACTGCTCTAGGCAGAAGGTATTTTCCATAGCATAAAGAATGCAGATCATGACTATGTAACAGTAGGACTGTGTATCAAGTTTGGAACAAACTATATATTAAACGTGTGAACTAATGTGGTCTAGTGGATTGAGCGTCTGAGCTGAGACTAAGGAGGCCTGAGTTCAAATCCCTACTTGGCCAAAAAGACTCACTGGCAATGGTGAAACACTCACTGAACATCTTGCATACCTCAAGAGTCCTACTTAAGTGTCATATGTCATAAGTCACTTAATGGCATATAGTAATAATATATTGGATGTATAGGACCAGGGATATCAGAACAAACTGACAAAATCTCTTTTAGGAAAGAATCTTGGAGCGTAGCATAGACAGGATCACATTAGCTTCAGGTACCATGGATTCCTCTTTTCTGACATAAACCCTTTTGGTTGATGTGGGCTTTAGTTTTAGTAATGTTTCCAATTTTCATCTACTATACCCAATAAGCTAAGCAAACAACACAGACTGAGCAAACAGGTAGTGTTGAATTTCTTCCAATTTGTGGTATATTGCCTTATTCTCTATGTACCACAATAATATGAATGAAATGCCCCAAAGCCTTTAAACCACATATTAACCATTAGCATGATAAATGGGCAGTCTGTATTAATCCTGAAAATAAGGGAGGGGGGGAGACCAGCACTGTCAGATCTACAATAGAACTATAAGTCAGCTTATGTATGTTCTCAATCAAGAATCTCAAAGAGAAGTAAAATAATCCCTCCCTCCCAATGTACCACACAATCAACTTTCATCTATTCACACTGTAATATATTCCATTAAACAACAATGATAAAAAAAATCTACAGATTCTCAAACCAGTTAGGATTTAAGCAAGGCTGTCCATTTGTGAAAAGGCAATAATAGTCATAATGGTAAGAAATAAAAATAAAATCTCAACCTTCTTTAAAAGGTGTACTTTTGAGATTTCTACAATATAGGTCATGGCAGTTAAAATGCTTTTAAACCTGTTTAATTCTGTAGTGTAGATGAGTCTGTAAACAAAACAGACATAAGCACATACAAAATGAGGTACCCAATTCATTAAACATTTTGGTCCTGTGGCACCAGTCTATCCAACACATTGCTAATTTCTTGCAAGTAGGACAGAAGCAAACTAGGAGCCAAATTTGCTTTTCTCGACGGTGGACTTTTGCTTAACAAGTGGCTCACTTAACACAACATTTGCATAACAAAAGGAAATGTATAGAAAATAGTGGCTCGGTTAACAATTTTTTTTTGGGAACAGATTAATTGGTTTTCAATGCATTTCTATGGGAAACCATGTTTCATTTAACAAAGTTTGGGCTTCAATGCATTCTTATGGGAAATTAGCTTTACAAATTTTTCATAGTATAAAAGGTCCCAGAGAACGCATTATATTTGTTAAACAAGGGTCCACTGTACTCCCTAAAGACTTAAAACTGATTCCCTCCTATTACAAGGAATGAGAGCTAGAGAAGTCAGACCACTTCTGCTAGATATTCTTTTTTAAAACAAGCCTAACTAATTGGGTATAATAATTTTGTGTCAGAAATTACTCTGGGTTGAAAGGATTTTTGCTGGAGAAACTCCTCTCCGAGGATGCGCAAATGAGGCTCCTGTCATGTCTGAGGGGCATCGTCTGGCCTGCAGCTTAAAAAGGCTGAGAACCCCTACTTTGAGGTATAGGCAGGAGACAGTATGGCATATCAAGTCTGTTCTTCCAAGATCATATAGGTTGGGGAAAAGGGAAGGATCTGATTCTCCTTGTGGCCCATGGGAAGCCTTCTTGGCTCTATCATATTGCTGCTTAAGAGTAACCTTTTATTACAACTTATATTGTAACTCTAGATATAGATAATTTGTTATGGCAGTAAAAGTACACTGATTTATTAAAGTGGGTAATTATTTTGTGTTCAATATAATTTTTCAGACCATACAAAATATCACCACATACCTAGCAGTTTATAAATCTAAATTGGTCTAAAAAGATATCAGAACTCAAGTCTACAGTAATAATTGGACAAAAAGGGCAAACACATTTGGGTATAAGATTTTCCTCCAGTCAAGGTTTACACAAGTATTTACTAGACTTCTTTCTTCTTGAGTATTAATGGACCCACATTGTCTCCAGTTGACTCATTATGCTTATTGTGAGAGCCATCACAGACAGGGAACTGAAAAGAGAAAAAAAGGTAAGATTATTTTTGCATGTATTGTGGCTATAAGAATGTGATGATGATTTAGACAAGTTTTACATTCATAACTTACTCAGCTACTAACTTAATATCTTGTACTGTACTTGTTTTGAAGGGACAGCAGTGGCTTAGTGGTAGAGACACTGAACTTGATGACTGGAAGGGTGGCAGTTTAGCAGTTCGAGACCTGAGTGCTGGGTGACGGAGTGAGCTCCCTTCTCTGTCCCAGCTCCTGCCAACCGAGCAGTTCGGAAGCAAGAAATTGCAAGTAGATAAATAGGTACTACTTTGGTGGGAAGGTAAACAGTACTCCGTGTGACTACTCATGCCTGCCACATATCCGCGGAAATGTCTTCAGACAAAGACAACATTGGCTCTTTGGCTGTAAACAGTGAACCCGGGAGTCGGATAGGACTGGCTTTCAAGCAAGGGCAATCTTTACCTAATTCATTCATTCATTGCATTTATATCCCGCCCTCATCCAAAGACTCTGGGTGGCTTACAAAATTTAAAAAACACAATTGCTTATGTCACTTGCTCTGCCCTTCTCACTGGTTAGCAACCACTGGACAAGGCACTGTGTAATAATATACCACCCTTTGAAGCCTTGTACTTAGAACATCTGTTCTAGATATATGGGATTTTGGTACAAATGCAACAGCTACCATGACAATCCCACCTGGAGTATGTTGCTAATCAATGACCTATTATTCAGCTTTCTGTATGTTGCAAAATGTAGCAAGTAATTAAAGAGATGGGAATACTGAAACACCTTATATGCCTCGTGAAAAATCTGTACAAGGGTCAAGAAGCAAAAATTAGGGCAGAATACAGAATGACAGAGTGGCTTGGAATAGGAAAAAGAGTAAGACATGGCTGTATTTTATCACCCTGCTTATTCAACTTATACACAGAGCCCATAATGCACAATGCAAGGTTGGACGAATCACAAGTTGGGATCAAAATTGCTGGAGGAAACATCAACAACTTAAGCTATGCAGATGATACTACTCTAATGGCAGAAAGTGAGGAAGACCTAAAGAAGCTGCTGCTTAGGCTGAAAGAAGAGAGTGCAAAAGCTGGCTTGAGACTCAACATCAAGAAAACCAAGATAATGGCAACAGGCCCCATCAGTCCCTGGAAAACAGATAGGGAAGAAGCAGAAGCAGTGACAGATTTTACTTTCTTAAGATGAAAGATCACTGCAGATGGTGATTGCAGCCATGAAATAAAAAAGCAACTGATGCTTAGGAGGCAAGCGATGAGAAACCTGGGGAACATCATTAAAAGTAGAGACATCACCTTGCAAACCAAAATTCGCATAGTCAAAGCAATGGTGTTCTCAGTGGTGATGCATGGTTGTGAGAGCCTGGACCATTAGGAAAGCTGAGCGCAGAAAACTAGATGCCTTTGAAATGTGGTGTTGGAGGAGAGTTTTGAGAGTCCCCTGGACAGCGAGGAAAACAAATAAGTCAATCCTAAAAGAAATCAACCCTGACTGCTCCTTAGAAGGTCAAATAGTAAAGATGAAGCTAAAGTACTTAGGACATCAAATGATAAGAAAGGATTCACTTGAGAAAGCCTTGATGCTGGGAAAGGTGGGAGGGCAAAAGAAGAAGGGGGTGGCCAAAAAATAAGACGGCTAGATGGTATTGTAGATGCAATGGGCACAGAGCTGGGCAGGCTGAGGAAGATGATGGAGGACAGAGGTGCCTGATGAGCAATGGGCAAAGGGTTGGAATCGACTGTGTGACTGAACAAAAATGTTGCAAAATAACCTACTGGAAAAGAATAGCTCTATTGCTAGAACTACAGCGGATAGGACACTTTTAAAAAATATTCCTGCTTTTCTTGATTCAATTTCTGATGTAATGAAACGATCATGCAAAATGTTGTGTGAAACATACAGGTATATCTAGTTTTGTTTGTTAGGAGCCATTTAAGGACACAGATGCCCTGAGCAAACAGCATAATTAAGGAAATTTGACTAGTATTTGGATTGTTGTCCAATTTAATACACTGTAGTACATGATTGGCTGGTAGAACAGGATGCTAAGAGTTAAGGTAGGTTTGCCAAACTTGGTTTTCACAAGCAACAGTTGGGAACACTGTCCAATCTGACAAAGGATAGTTATTGTTGCTCATCTCCAGAGTCCTCTGTATCTAGAGCTGTAAGAGCAAAGTCGATGGGAAAGGAAAACTTTGAATCCCAGATTGCATTAATAAAGATGGTTAGTGTAAACTTTCATTTGTCCTAGCCAAACTATCAGGATGAATAACATGTAACCATTCACTTGTTAAGGTACTGTAACTCCCCTCACCACTAAGCAGAAAGGAGTCCATATATTTTACAACTCTGCCACTGGCAGATATTAGAGAAATTTATACAACTGATATCTTCAAGGATAGGTGTTAAATATATATTTCCTACATAAAGGCTCTTAAAATCATCTCACCAGAGTATAATGTGGAAGCTTTATAGAAAATGTTACCTAATTCAGCAGAGGATTTGGACACTATCTATCTGAATGGCAGAAAAAAAAAGTGTGACAAAATTGTCATGAAAACTAATATCTTGCAAGTAGAGAGAAATGATTATAAGTGGGAAGCTCTATTGCATTGTTACAACAATTAAAAGAAGCAAATGAGCAGTCTCACCCAAGATACAAATAAAAGAACAGAAAGGCATACATAAAAGCACTAAAGTAACTCACCGTTTTTGAGCGCCAGCATCTACAGTACACTGCTTTAGTGTGACACAAGTCCTCAATGTTGATTTCATTCACTACTTTAGGATTCTCCTTCTGGATCTTGAGATTAATCAAACTATCCTTCTGTTGTCTTTTTTTCGGAAGGAACGGCCGAATGGCAAGATATCCCAGTAGAGCAAGAACACCCAGGAATGGTAGTAACCGCAGCCATTCTGAAACTGAGCACATACCACACACACATTACATAAGAAGATGTTTACCAGTATAGACAAATGGATATTTACCACAACACAAAGTTTGTGTCCGTGGTATACTAGACAGAGGTCTCAGGAGGCCTGTTTTTGCATCTCTGCTCAGCCATGGAAACTCAGGGTGAGGTGGGACACACGAGTACAACCATTCTTTAAAAATCTCATTTACTTTGGAAACCCTAGAGTAAGTACTATAAATGCTTATTATAATCCTATTATAAGTACTACAAGTCAGTTCCAATTTGATAGCACGTAGCAACAATACTTACCAGTATCATCTGCTACCAACATAATTCCTAACTGTTTAGTGCCTTTAATCTAAGAACTAATAATCTGCTCTAATAAAATAATAATTACTAGTACAGTAATACCTCGATAACGTTTACCTCTGATAACGCTAAAATCGCATAACGTTAAGTAATCTGGGGAGGAGAACTGGATCGAATAACGTTAAGGTCCTATGGGATGTATCGGATAACAACCGCTAAAGCCTGTGCGGTTACAATGTATCTCTATGGAGCTTTAACGTTATCCGATACATCCCATAGGATTTTAACATGCATTGGATAACACTAAAAATCGGATAACAGCAAGACTTGTGGAACCAAAACTTAGCGTTATCCGAGGTATTACTGTAGTTACATTTATGCCCTGCCTTTCCTGTCCTGAGATCAAGATACAGTACTGTAGTCTCTTCATTCCATCTTCTGAACAATCCTGTGAGTTGGGTAAAGAAAATAATGTTCAGCCCAAGGTCATCCACTGAGTTCTGTAGCTCAAATAGGAGCTTGAACCCAGATACTCCCAGTACCAGACCAACAGTTCATTCTGCTTCCTAATCCACAGCATAATGCACCGTCCAGAAATAATGCACTGGCATGAAAATGTCCATCCCAAGTAGCAGAGCAATGAAATAGCCAGTGATATCTCATAAGGCTGTGGTAAGTCTATGCAGAGACTGCTCTCAGCTATATTTGCAAGCTGGACCTGGGCTCTTCATTTCAAACAATGTCAAGGAAAACTACATGGACAACAGTACTGAGTTGGCCAGGCTACATTTGTCTGGTTCCCCAAAGCTGAAACTTGACACACACTGCTTTCCTTTTGTAACAAATACTGCCTGGCCTCCTTATAGTGAAACATACCCCCATAATTAACTCATGAAAGAATAGTTGAGATTCTGGGGTCCGAAAAAGATGAACAGACAAACTATACAGAAATGTTCTTATAACAGAAAGTTTGTGTGTTCATTTATCCTTAAAGACCTAACAATGTTAAGGAGCAGAAAAAGAAAAAGTTGCATCTAGTACTGATTTCCTAACTGTAATAACTGGATAGGCTACATATCAACTGGTCGTGTAAACTGGGGGATTTCAGGAGCTTGACTCTGTACTGCTTTTCTAAAAGATGAGTATGAATAAAACAAGTTGGGGTAGGGAAAGAAAATCAACACAGCATTGTGATGGAACTAGTAAGTTGCTAACCTTAGTACCAGTTGAATGAGTATCACAATAGAGAGAAACTAGTGTGAAAGAAAGAATGGGTGGAAAGAAGATGGAAAGAGGAGAGGAGAGCAAGTGTGGAATGAATGGATTTTTCATCCTGACACAGGTAATCTGTTAGTACATAATTACACTGAAAAAGAAATGTGTGAGTTAAACAGTACATATTATAATGCATGGGTTCAATATGTATCCAGTTTACTGCAAAAATCCTTCCAACCCAGAATAATTTCTGACATGAAATTATTATAACTACATAAAACTAATATGACTTCTTGAAGAGTAAATGTGATCAAACTACTGCTACCAATCACGTGTCTTTGTTTGTCCTCTTCTAGAGATGGTATTTTCCACAGTTTCCAACATCTTTCTAAGTCAGTGGTGGGATGTCAAAAATTTTACTACCCCACCATGACATCATCACAGTGTGGGAGGAGCTAACGTCATGGGTGGAGCCAATGTCATGACATCATGATATTGTGGGCGGAGCCAAAGAAAACAAATTTGAAAATTATAAAAAATAAAAATAAGCGCGCACACACACACACCTCCACCCACCTACCCACCCACAACACAAACCTGTAAATAAATTAAATAAATAAATAAATAAAGAATACATTAAAATACACCCACACACCCACACACCCACACCACAAATCAACCAGAGCTTTTAAACCAGAGCTTAAAGCTTATTCTGGCTAATCTTTCTCACACTAGGTCAGATGGAAGGAACTACAGAATGAACTCACCACAAGATGGCTTCATTTTGGTACTTTTCAACTTTTCAACAGTTAAAGAAGTTAGGTATTAAGTCTTTGCCTAACCAGTTCTCTAGGATATCTAGGGGAGCAGGCTATAGGTAGCTTCAAGTTAGCAGCTTCTCTTCCTCCTCCCCACTTGGGAGGACAGCAAGGAGGCCGTGCACCAAGTGCTTGGCGCGCATGTGCAGTGGAGGAACCAGTGAAAAGGTAAGCCCCGAAGGAAGGAGGTTCCCCCCAAAAGCTGCAACCGGTTCTCCAGGACACTGGGAAAAGTTACTACCGGTTCTGGAGAACTGGTGAGAACCTGTTACATCCCATCACTGTTCTAAGTGTATCTTTATTATTATTTGATTATTACATTGTAAGCAGGAAGTACTTTCCTGATGACAGTTTTACCATGCCACTGTATTGCAAAAGTTTTTTAGGGTACAGATCTACTTCACAATGAAGACTAACAATGTTGTGCAACTTGTGTTTTAGTAAAGTTGGGGGGGAAAAGGTCTTATGTAGCAGCTATAAAAGAGGACAAGACCAGACTAGATGCAGTCTAGCACAAGGCAGCAAATTCACCTGAATCTCCTGAACCAAGAAGATATAATTCAGGTACTGGCTGGTCAGTCAATCTGAAATGAGATCAGGAACAATCTGCAATTACTGTGAGCGTTTACTGAAATTAAGGTCCGGAGATAGTTAGTAGCTGCCAGAGTGAGTAAATGTTTAAGGAAGTGAAAAGCTTTAGGCCTCTTTCTCTGTGGGAATCCCAACTGCCCTGAAAAGCAGGCCAATTGACTTGCTCCTCAATCTCATAGTGAAGTTAGAAGAAGCAATGCTCTGTTGATCTTTGCTTCCTCACTGTGTGAGAGTTGTGTGCAAATGTAAGGTCACCATATATTTCATACACATTTTTTTACTTCCTAGGGAATATTATAGCAGAAAAGGTTCCCTTGTGCCTCAGCCTGACTTGATCTCATGTTTACAGGCGAAGGACAAAAATGCTTATTGCATTGCTAGCATGAGAGTTTCCAAATTGCTGTCTTCCTAAATGAGTCAGACTTTGCTGAAAGACTCTCAGAGCACCAGAGGCACTAAAATCTGTCAAACTGAGTTTTGAACATGATGTTTCTTGAACAACCTACCTACATTATACAGGTCAGAAAATAACCACAGCAATCATATCCCTCTTTAACACTCTGTTATGAGTATAGTAGAACCCTGCATAACAAAAAAAGCTCAATTCCACGGAGCTCTTCGTTATACGTTTTTTCCCCGTTATGTGGATCAAATGGGCAACACCTTGCATAATAGAAAAAATGTTCGTTATACAGGGCTTACGTTAAGCAGGGCATACCCCGGTTAACGAAAACCCCATAGTCAAACCTCGCATAATGAGCATTTCACCTAGCAAAAAACTCGCATAACCAGCAAGTTTTTAGTTAAGCGGTCTGACTCGCATAACAAATTTTTCGCTATGTGAGTCGGACTTTTCCCTATGGAAAAACTCGCATAACAAGTGTTTCAATGGGGTAAACTCGCATAGCGAATTTTTTTCGCTATGCGAGTTTTCCCCATAGAAACACTCATTATGCGAGTTTTTCCATAGGAAAAGTCTGACTCACATAGCGAAAAATTTGTTATGCGAGTCAGACTCTCATAGTGAATTTTTCGCATAGCGAGCAACCTCGCAGAACGAATTAAATCCATTATGCGAGGTATGACTGTATAACAAAAACAATTTCATTATGCGTGGTGTTGCACAGAGCACACGAACACTTGGTTGTATGGAGTTTTCATTATACACTAGTACCTTGGATAATGATGAGACTTGGTTTCACAAGTCTCATCGTTATCTGGTTTTTAACGTTGTGCGATGCATTGATCTCACAATGTTTTAAAAAAGCTCTGTTCCCTTTCCAAAGAGGAAAGGGAAGAGGGGGGGCAATCAGCCTGGCTCTTTGGAAAGGGCAGTGGGGATTCCATGAGTGGAACGCCCCGTTCCCTTTCCAAGGTGGTCAGAGAGCTCGAAATGGCTGAAAAAAATGTCCGATTTTTCACCCATTTTGGGCTCCCTGACCTCCCTGTCAGCTCCAGGGAGGTCGGGGGACCTGATCCATGCTATTTCCAAAGTTTCCCCACCTCCCTGGAGGCTGAAGCAAGCCAAAACGTCAGGTTTTGAACCCTGACATTTTGGCTTGCTGCAGCAGCCCGAGAGGTGGGGAAACTTTGGAAATAGTGCGGATTGGGTCCCCTGACCTCCCTGGAGCTGGAAAGGGAGTCAGAGAGCCTGAAATAGGTAAAAAAAAACCTGTCTGGTTTTTTTTTCACCCATTTCGGGCTCCCTGACATCCCCCCCCCTGCCAGCTCCAGGGAGGTTGGGGGACCCAATCCAAGCTATTTCCGAAGTTTCCCCATGTCCCTGGTGGCTGTAGTAAGCCAAAACATTGGGATTTGAATCCTGACGTTTTGGCTTGCTGTAGCCTCCAGGGAGGTGGGGGAACTTCCAAAATAGCTTGGATTGGGTCCCCCGACCTCCCTGGAGCTGGCAGGGGTGCCAGAAAGCCCAAAATGGGTGGAAAAAAGTCCATTTTTTTCACCCATTTCATTATCCGATTTTAGTGTTATACGATGTAGTCGTTATCCGAGGTATTACTGTACATAGCGTTCGTTATGCAGGGTACCACTGTATGTGTAAATTCTTCTTAATTTTTAATTTAGGCATCGACAGCATTTGAAAGACCATACACATTCACCTACTCAACAGAACCCATAATATACCTTACCCCTGTGTGAAATGCTTAGAATTCCAAGGAGCTTAGCATTAAATACCCAAAGCAATTTTTCAAAGAAGCAGACCGCAGCAGTAAGCGCTGAATTGTGACTTCCATTGAAGGGGGTGGGTGCCATTTTGAACTCTAAAGTGGCACCGACCACCATTTTAGAGTTTTAAAAACCACAATTCCTGGTTGTAAACTGAAAATTTTTTTTTAAACCAGGGCATTATTTTAATAACATTTGCTGTCGTAAACCAAGGCAAATGTAAACCAGGGCAACTGTAACCTGGGGTTTTACTGTAATGAGAAAATCCTATTCGTGGTTCACAGAAAAGAAGGGTTATCATTTAATGTAGTTACCGTTAACAATCTCTGACAATCTCTCCACCACATGCCTAATCTTGCGCTGTTTACAAGGTCAGTCATGTGAAGGGGTGTGTGGATACTGGTGGAGAGGTGAGAGGAACACTTACACAACTCCCATTCTGCTCTGCATTCCTTGATCAGGATACTGGCCTGAGTGTTTAAATGCATCCTTCCTAATATTGCAGTACAGTATCTGTTAAAACAAAGTCTTGAATATCCTCTTAAGAAATGTAGCTTTGGGTTAGCAGAATTTTCCCAATTTCCTCATCATGAAAGACACTGTAGTTGCCAACTGTAACTACATTCCTAGTTATAACAT
The DNA here is from genome assembly GCA_030440675.1 of Furcifer pardalis. Classification (NCBI taxonomy): domain Eukaryota; kingdom Metazoa; phylum Chordata; class Lepidosauria; order Squamata; family Chamaeleonidae; genus Furcifer; species Furcifer pardalis. The sequence goes on from CP126892.1 coordinate 81,918,768, forward strand.
ATTCACATAATCTATCCAAACAGCAAAGGTTCATCTTCCTTTCCATGTGTGTCTATTTTGTGCTATTTATATTTAAAAAGTTGCTCATTCGTTGTGAACTGCATGTAAAAGTGTAACTGATATAATCAGCAAAATTATCAGTTAATGGGAAAGGCTCAAGTTCCTTTTACGGCTTATAAGAAATCCTTTAGCGACAAACAGATGTTTAAAAAATAGGAATCAGAGAATATGAATAAACAGACCATCATCAATACAAGGGGAAATGAAGAGTCGGATTTCCCAAGTATCTGCCTTAGCTTTTGTTTTCTTTCAAAGTGTCTGTATTTCAAAACACAGTCTTTAAGAGTGTATCTAGACATATGCACTAGCAGTACTGCAGTAAGGATAAAACAATAAGATGGTCAAGTCCATGGATGACACCCAATTAGTTAAAAGGAGCTGCGGTGGCTCAGTGGTTAAGAAGCTCACCTTGTTAGCTGGAAGGCTGGCAAATCAACAGTTTGAGACCTAGGTACTGCCTGATGGATTGAGCACCCCTCTCTGTCCCAATCCCTGCCAACCTAGCAGATCAAAAGCAAGAAATTGCAAGTAGATAAACAGGGACCACTTAAGTGGAAAAAGATCTTGGGGACATGACAGGAGCCTCATTCGGGGATCCTTGGAGAGGAGTTTCTCCAGCAAAAATCCTTTCAACCCAGAATAATTTCTGACACAAAATTATTATATCCAATTAGTTAGGCTTGTTTTAAAAAAGAATATCAAGCAACTCCGAAATTGCTTAAAACGTAGAAAATTGGCTTTAAAATGGCTAATAACATTTAATATAATTGTAAAGCAAGATATATATACATCAGAGCAAAATATTCTAGCTTCACATATATACAGATGGAGTCTGAGCTGGTGGTAATCAAACATCTTGGGGTAGTAGTAGACAGATGAGGAGATGCTGATCTTTACAGTAAAATATATAGGTAGCCTTTTATTAGAAGCTGTCTTAATGCAGAAACATGTCTGTTTGCCAAGTACTTTCTCTCTTGCATTCCACCTTTTATTGTGATTGGTTGCTGAACAGTAAGTATGGACAGTTTTGCTTACTGCATACTGAAAAGGAAACTGTATGCTGGAAGAAGTGGAATTAATTTTCATGGGATGTTATGAAGGCTGCTAGCATTGATAATTCAAAGAATAAATATTTAATAGGTTTTAAGGATAAATTTAAAATTTAACCAGTTTTTAAAAAGTAACATCAATATCCTGAAACCTCAATTTTCCAGAGAAGGGAATAGGTGTTAAAAAAAAAAACCACACCACCTTTCCCAGTTGACTCTGTTTCAAAATTTGAAAGGTCCATGACTGGCCATTGCCGGAGATGGAATACTAGACTAACAATTGAATCCTATTCCTGTCTAATGTCATTTAATGAACTTTCTGCCTGACCCAGCTTGTTAGTTCTTCAGATCACGTCATGTTAAACAAAGTACTGAAACACACCAGCAAACAAGATGGTCTTAGTTTTAACTTTCCTTTCAAAGTTGTCTACACACCAAAACACAACCTTTAAGAATGTTGTTTCAACATGCTAGACATGTTCCTCTGACCTAGTCAGAGCCATTCTGCAGAGGTCTGATAAAAGCTGTGTATACATAGCTATTAACAGCTTAATCAATTATCCCAGTTTAAAAAAAGCATAGTCATCATGAGACTGTAGAGTGCACTTCACCCAAATTAATGAGAACATGAACAGGAATGGAAACAAGGAAGACCTAACCACAGGGCAAAGCAATACTGAATTATCTTCTAATTCTTTATTTCCCAGCTTTTTACTTTTTCATCTACAAGAGTTCAACTTTTAAGTGCAACTGCATTATCCTGTGAACGTCAGTGATTTCTTCTCTTGAAATTAAGGAACAGTATCTAAGCATGGTTGCTGGGGGAGGGGGGATATTGTGGAAAGGTTTCTCAGCCCTCCATCCTTCAGAGGTCAGTAAATGAGCACCCAGCATGTTTTGGGCAAAAATGCTAATTACCCTTGAACCACCCAGAGAGTGCACTAAGTGCTATGGGGCGGTATATAATTGCTATTGTTATCATAATTTATCCTGTAGGCAGTAACTATGTAAGCTACTACATTTAATGCTATGCTTTATACTTCTTCTCTCTGTTGATCTCAATGCAACTATAAATACCACAAGGCAGAGATGAACTCATGACAGTACAATTTCTGTAAAGATGCAGCTTAAAGCTGTATTCTTAATTAATGTTTATTTGTGACTAAGCATCACTGAACACAGCAGAGCTTTATTCCAAGTAGACAAGCTTTGTGCTTCAAAATCAAAGCACATAAACCACTGAGGAGAACAATAGTAAGATCTGGTCTAAGGAGCAGGCACTCTTCTGAAGATAAAAGTGAACACAATGAGCACAATAGGTAGGTGATCTATGTGGTAGGTTTTTTTGTTGTTGTTGTTCATAGGCAGAATTTGTCTCCCCACAAGCTACACTTAAACTAGATAAAAATTAGTTAATTGTAGTTCTCAGTTTCATCCAAATTGGAAAACAAAGGCTAGCACCTGTAGAACAAGCCATGATATTTGCCGTCAGCTACTACTTGTATCCAAGTATACATCCCCCCCCCCCAAAAAAAAAAAATCATTTTAGGGAAAATGCTATTGGCATGAATTTGTTTAAGGAGGATCCCAGCTTGCCATGAAATGACCCACACACTGTGATCACGGAGCCATCTCCTGTCACACATATGAAATGAGACATGCAGTATTTGGCACAGGGGTGCAATGGTCTGCTGCAGCCCTGAGGGTATTAACAAGGTGTGCCTTCACAGCTAGTCCATCTCACATGGCCTCTTCTGCCTCCATGACTGCTGGGAATCAGAATAGCGAAGTGGTTCCTCCTCTGCTGATTTTGCCATTAGGCACAATATTGGCAGGAGTGGTTTCTGTGTGAACCTTTGGGGTTAATTAGATTGTGCTAATCAAACCTGAATGTTCCAAAGCAGCCCATGCTAGCTTGCTCCCTGCCAGGACTATAGCTGCACTCTTAGTCTGTTACCTGTAATCAGTGGTGGGTCCAAAAATTTATTTTACTACCACTGTAGGCATGGTATGGTGGGCGTCGCCAGGGGGAGAGCCCTGCATTGCACCCAAATTTTGTTGTTGTTGTTCAGTCGCACAGTCGATTCCGAGCCTTTGCGACCCCATGGAACACTGTCCGCCAGGCACTTCTGTCCTCCACCATCCTCCTCAACTCGCTCAGCTCTTTATTTCAAAATTTGGATGGGTACAGCCAGACAGAATTTCTGCTACCAGTTCTGATGAGCTGGTGCAAACCTGCTGATACCCACCACTGCCTATAATGATTTTATTGAAATACAGTACTGTATTTGACTGTTCTATTGCATTTTTATTACTCATTTTATTAGGCTAAATCCAACTGTTAGCCCAAGCTAGAAGAGATATATTGACTGAATGAGGCTTGTTAAGTGAATGCTTATATAATTCCCATTGATTCACTATGTTTACTTTAGTTGCAACCAACACCGAGATTCAGCTCCTTGCATTTTGTAAGTTTTAATACAGCAGTGGAAAATATGAGGAGGGAAAAGTAGTATTGCATATACCAGAGATGGTCAACCTTGACACTCCAGCTCTTCTTGGACTTCAACTCCCAGAAGCCCTGTTTAGCAGGTGTCTTGACTTGGGCTTCTGGGAATTGAAGTCCAAGAACACCTGAAGTGCCAAGATTGGCCATCACTGGCATATATGTTTTGCTTTGTCCTTCTCATAGGACAATACTAGAGTGGCTAGGTCTTCAGTTTGATCTAGCTCTTATAATGGTCTTAAGGTAGGATAAAGCCTAACATTGTTATCATGACACCTCTCCACATTAGCTCAATGGAGTGTAGAGTCTGACAATCATGAGGGCAAACAACAACCCACAAACAGCTTACCTTATACCAAAGGCAGAGCAGATAGAGCTGTCTTTACAAGGAGCTTGACATCCAAGCAATGGGACACCTTGCTGGTAAGGGATCTCCACAAATAGCTGACTATGCCAATCACTGATGACAAGAGATTAGCTCAAGACCTGAATGGTGCTGAGTGAGTTACAGAGGAGAAAATGGCAATATAGCAGAAAATGTATCTGAGCAAATTCCTCCTGCTATTAAATTTGCCCTTTGTAGCTGCCCTTTTCTTTAAAAATAGACAAATAAGATTACAGCAATACTCTATGGCAGAAGATAAGAAGGACAAGCAAAACAACATTCCTTTTTCACTCCAGGACTTTTCTCCCTCTGGCCATCAGTTTCTTCCTGACCCATCTGACATGTTTCTAACTCTATTTGCCAGAAGGAATCTACACATCAGTTACAGTTATGGAACTCTAAGTCTACTGTCTCTCAGAATTTTAAGACCAACTAGCCAGTTCACCTGCAAATTGATCATAGCTAGAGGAGAAATAATCAGAATTTTTTTTAAAAAAAACCCACACACAACATTTGTGTTAAAGATCCAATTTATAAATGCATCACCTCTGTTGGAGAATTTTAGTGAGGAGAAAGCAAAACAAAGCAAAGCAGAAGCAAAGTAAAACAAAACACAATTTGAGAAGATCACAGTTGCAAAGACCTTCAAAAATGGTTCATATTGGTGGATGCTTCTTAGAGCTGTAGTCAAAAAAATGATGATTTTTCCAAGATTTGCATTTTTGTCACCAATTAAGTATTTCTCCCCCCCTCCCCAATTTAAAAATAGTAACAAGTGATGTGCTTGTCAGGTCAATTCAAGTGGGCAAAGTCATCAAAATATTTTTTTTAAAAAATAACCTCTTCTTCCTTGATGATACTAGGTATAAATCACCACCATAACCAAGCACTGCTATCGATATTATTATTTACCGGTACTGTCTTTTCACTTTGATGCCCTATTTAAATTCCTACACTAGACTCCTATCTGTTCTTAGATTATTTATTTATTTATTTATTCAGATTTATATTGCCGCCCACTCGCCAAGGCGACTCAGATCCAGAATTAGTTTGTCATATTTATCTTTAAAGCCACGGATTCCCAACTTATGGGCTGTGGGCCGGGTGCAGCCCACCGCACTATTTTCATGCGGGGGCCCCACTGCCTCTATCATCCCTAGAAGTGGCATGTGGTGGAGGAAGGGTAAAATGGTAGATAAGAAGGTAGGTAGGTATAAAATCATAGAACATCTGAGTTTTAGGTCATTGGGTCCAAACCCCCTCCTCAATGCAAGAATCAAATTCAAAGCAAGTCTGACAGATGGCAAATGTCTGCATGTATTGACATTTATTTATTATTTATTTATTTATTTATTCACGTTTGCTATCCCGCCCCAATTGGGTAAACCCGACTCTGGGCGGCTTACAGCGTAGCTAAAAACACAGACCAAATCCAATAAAAATAATAATGTTTAAAACCTCAAGAATTCATAAGAAAGAATTCATAAGAAAAGATTAAAACAGCGTAACGGATAAAACCTGGGGCGGGGTGGTGGTGGCTACCCCTCAAATCAACCAGCCTGTATGGGATCCCGTGTTACTGGGTCCCCACACATTCTCCGCCAGCCAGGTCTTTAAGCCCTTTCGAAAAGGTAAGAGCTCTGCCTGTAGGCGCAGTTCCGTAGGGAGAAGGTTCCAGAGGGCCGGGGCGAACACAGAGAAGGCCCTCGTCCTAGTGCTAGTGAGGCGAGCCCCTCTAGCTGATGGAATAACAAGAGAGCCCCTCCGGTCCGCCCTGGTGGGACGGACAGACGTTCTTAGGGTGACGCGGTCTCTTAGGTATCCTGGCCCACTACCATATAGGGCTTTAAAGGTAATGACCAGCACCTTGAATTGCACCCGGAGACATACTGGCAACCAGTGCAGCTCCCGGAGCAGTGGTGCTGCATGAGCATATCGCCCGCGCCCCATCACTACCCGGACTGCTGCATTTTGGACCAGCTGTAGTCTCCGAATGGTCACCAGGGGCAGCCCCATGTAGAACGCATTACAATAATCAAGTCTGGAGATGACCAGAGCATGTGTAACCATGAGCAAGGCATCCCGGTCTAGGAGTGGGCGTAACTGGCGTATTACACGAAGCTGTGCAAAAGCCCTCCTGGCCACGACTGCCACCTGCTCTTCGAACAGTAGTTGTGACTCCAGGAGGACCCCCAGGTTACGCACCGGGTCCGTTTGGGGCAGAACCGCCCCATCCAGAACCAAAGATGGTAGCTCCTGTGATAACACGGGGCCCCTTACCCATAGCCACTCAGTCTTGCCGGGATTCAGTTGCAGCCCGTTTTCCCCCATCCAGACCTTAACAGCCTCCAGGCACCTGGAGAGGACTTCCACTGCACCGCTTGGGTCCCCACGGGCCGAGATGTTCAATTGGGTATCATCTGCATATTGATGATACCTCACCCCGTGGGAACGGATGATCTCACCCAGTGGCTTCATGTAGATGTTAAATAGGCGAGGAGAAAGTACTGAGCCCTGAGGCACCCCATATTCCAGGGGCCTAGGACTGGACTTCTCCTTCTCCAGCCACACCGACTGGGTCCTGCCCCTCAGAAATGAGGAAAACCAGGACAACACAGTGCCCTGGATCCCCAGCCCTTGGAGCCTCCCCAGAAGGATACCATGATCGACAGTATCGAAGGCTGCTGAGAGATCGAGAAGAGCAAGGACAGACGGGTGACCTCCGTCCCACTCTCTCCAGAGATCATCCACCAATGCGATTAGTGCAGTTTCTGTCCCATATCCGAGCCTGAATCCTGACTGAAAAGGGTCCAGATAATCCGCTTCATCCAGGACTTCCTGTAACTGCTGCGCCACTGCCTTTTCCAAAACCTTACCTAATAAGGGTAGGTTGGACACTGGACGATAGTTGGTAAGCGCCGTAGGGTCGAGGGATGGCTTTTTCAGGAGGGGACGCACCAGAGCATGTTTAAAAGGTGCTGGAAAAGACCCCTCCTTCAATGATGAATTTATAATTGCCTCAACCCAGCCACATCTCACCTGTCCAGTGACCAAGGCAGCTTACAAACTTTAAAACAAAAACACAGATAAAATCACATTTACCAGTAACTAAAAATAATGATTACAGTCTTGTTCCTTAGTGCAGTAAACTGCATTAGAACAGGTCCATCTGAATCAATGGGGATTTGTTGAGTCAACTCCTCTGTAAGCTCCATTGATTCAAATGTAGTTACTCTAATTGCAAGTTACTATGCTAAAGTACTGGTAGGTCTTGCTTAATTAATTTATTTATTTATATTGCTACCCACTAGCCAGAAGTTTGATTAGGTTCATTTGATTCAATGGATCCTATGGTAGCGATGGCTCAAAAATCCCCCTTGATTCAAACAGACCTACTTTAATTCAATTTAGACAGTGTTGGCTTGACTCATCACAAGGCACAGGTCACTTCTCTGGCATCTAATTTTGGATGCCATGAAATGGCAGCAAATACTTAAGTTACACTGCCCCCCCTTTGTTGTTGTTGTTTCGTTTACTCTCTGATATGCTGCTGTTATATTTTCAGTGGCAATATTTATACGTGTGTGTGAGAGCACAGTCTCTTAGGGCGGCTTCTCTTTCCACGTCCCCTTTAGTAAGGCTAAAGGGAGGCTTTTCAAAGGACACTGGCTTCCATTTCTTTCTCTCTGCTCCCCAAAAGAGGGGGATGAAAACCGAACCTCCTCCGCCCCTTTCCCCTCCATCAAGCCCCTTCCTCCCTGCACGAATCTCCCCCCAGCCCAGCCCAGCCCAGCCTCACCTGTTAGCCTGAGAAAGCCACCGACACTCTCGGGCAGCGGCAGACGCTTGAGGTACGCCGGCAGCTGCACTTTGACGACGCGGACCAAGCTGTCCAAGACCATGGCGCGGAGGAAGGGTGGGCGCTGCGGCTGGGCTACCTCCCGCTCTTCCTTCTCATGCCCGCTTCCACTCGGCCCCCAAACGTGCCCTTGCTTGCGACAGAGCCTGCGCGCACAGGCGGCGGGGTCGGGTGCAACCCGCGAGAAGACGGAAGGAGGCAGAGAGGCTTGGCTTGGTCCCGGGCCGACCTCCAGCCGCTCTCGTAACCCCGAGGGGCGGGCAGGGATGACGGTGGACGGGGAGGAGGAGGAGGAGGGGAAAGGACGGGCGGGCTCCTGACTCAGCGCCGTCTTCTTGCATTACGGTGTGCAGAAGGCAGGTGGCGAGCAAGACATGGGGGCTTCCAGCCTCCCGAAAATCTGGGGATGAGGCTTGCATCGTGGAGTCTCCTAATGTTTTATTTTTACTTTTAAAAAATGTATTCATAGGGTCACCCTTGCTCGAAAGCCAGTCGTATCCGACTCTAGGGTCCAGTGCTCATCTCTGTTTGTAGCCGAAGAGCCCGCGCTGACTGCGTCTGCAGACGTTTCCGTGTGGGCATGCTAGACACCTGAGTGCACGGAACGCTGTTTACCTTCCCACCGAAGTGGTCCGTATTAATCTACTTGCAATTTCTTGCTTTCTGAACTGCTAGGTTGGCAGGAGCTGGGACAGAGACGGGAGCTCATTCCTTTGTGCAGTACTCTGGTATCTAACTGCTAACCTGCTGCCTTCCAGTCAGCATCTTAACCATTTGAGCCACTACACTGTTATGTATTCATAGCACAAACATAAATTGATATACAGTACACAAAAGAAACACATACTGTACCAGCAAATTACTGATGCAAACTATTTGCCTTCCTTCACCTCCAGGACCTTGAAAACATCCATTCCTTTTGACTGATATATCAGAAATAAAACAAAACAAAAAGACAAAAAAGTTGCGGCATCTTAAAGACTAACTGCTGTATTTTAATGTTAGCTTTTGTGGATCAAGTCATTTTTTTCTCTTCTAATTCACACCTTCCACCTCTCTCTCTCCAAAAAATTCATGTGCTGTCATTAGGACTCTCCCATTCAATATGACAATTTTTTAAAACTATGGTTTTATTCACTTGCAGCAAAACTTTTTAAACCTTAATCTCATGTCAATTTACCATTAATAGCCATATTCCAAATTGCTTTACAGTTTCTTAATGTGAGATTAGAAAAGGTACTCACACAGTGAGAGAAAAGAGAAGTTGACTTGAAATGTACAAAACTGATTTAACCTGTCTAGTATGCCTATGTGAGTCCTAGAGCAAATCAAGCCTGAACTATCTCTGGAGGCAAAACTGATGGAGTTGAGGCTGTCCTATTTTGGGTACATCATGAGATGGGAAGATTCTCTGGAAAAGACAGTTATGCTAAAAAAAGTCAAAGGCAGCAGGAAAAGAGGGATATCAAACATAAGATGGACTGACTCAGTCATAGAACCATAGGCTTGGGGTTCACAAGGGCTGTTGAGGACAGGACATTAATGGAGATCTCTCAATAGGATCACCATAAGTTGGAGGCAACTTGATAGCACATAATAACATGCCTACGGTTATGTGGTGGAACTTAGTGTAGATCACAAAGGACAGAACCTCATTTGAATGGCTGTACTGTAATCCCTTTCTGCCTCATCAGGGTTACAGATGTAGATGATATGACTTGCTGAGGGGAAAAATTAAAAAAAAAGTGATCCCTCCTACTGCCCTTGTTTCCTCTTGTTTGCTTTTTGTAACATCTGTGCCTAATGATGAGACCTGAAAGCCTTGAAAGTTTGTGCAGAATTTCTGCTCTCCGATTGGTTGGCCTATTAAAGGTTTTTCCACAACCTGGAGTTTGTTTTTTGTCTTAACAGCCCATAAGGTTTTCCCTCTCAGTGGCGTCGCGCAGTGTTCAGCCGCCTGGGGCGAAGAAGAAAATCGCCGCCGCCCCCCAGCTCCCCGCTGCTGCCGGCCCCCCCCGACCCAGGCAGAAGGTGCCCCCCTGCTGAATAGCGGCGCGCGCGCGCTTGCGCGCACACGCACCGCACACCTCCGCCCGCTTGCCCTCCAGGGGCCCTCCGTCACCCACCCCCAACGAGCGCACCTCCACCTCCGGCAACTCGCTCGCCCGGCTGGCCGTCGGGGGCTCTCCTGGCGGGCGGCCCGCGTGCGCGCGCACGCTACCCACCTCCTCCTGCCCAGCCAGCCGCCAGGGGCTCCCCGCCACGGCGCCACCCACCCCCGATGAGCGCCCTGTCTGACAGCAAGCTGGGTGGGTGGCTGGGCGGGCGGAGGCGAGCAGCGTGTGCGGATACGTGCACGCAGGGCGCCCGCCAAGGGCGGGCGGCGGAGAGCCCCCGACGGCCAGCCAGGTGGACCGAGGCAAGCAGCGCTCGCCAGCAAAACGGCCGCCCTCCGCCTGGGAAGTCCTGCTTCCTAAGCCCGGCCCCAGGCAGAGGGAGGCCAAACTGGTGGGGACATTTTGCCGCCCCCTGAAATCCGCTGCCTGGGGCATCCGCCCCCCCGCCCCCCCCACGCGACGCCACTGTTCCCTCTATCCCGTTCCAGAGCTCCATACCTAAAACATGATTAAGTGTACATGTTTCTTCCATTTAGGTTCCCACATCCAGTTTTGTAAAGAGATCTGGACATCTTAAAACCTTGGACATATTTTTGTGTCCTATTAGTAGTTTTTCCTACAACCAGCAAAAGGAATGTTACTTTTCATAATAAAATTGTTTTTAAAGTGCCATCGGACTATTGCTTTTGCTGCAAAAAGGACTATTCTTTGGGAAAGAAAGTGTAATGGCATCAAAATGCCCATTACTAAAGATGGTTTTGCCCATTTATTTGTGTTCCTGCTTTTCATTTGCATGTTTAATTCTAAACTGTAGAATTACTTTTTCTGTTACTGTCCAAAATTAAAAAGAAGGGGGGGGGGTTCTTCTTTCATATCCTCATCAAACCCTGGATTACCAAAATGAAGCCACTTTTTTGGCTTTGTTATTGGGCAAACTTAAGTCCGTATTGGTGCATCTTTCTGGCAGTAATCAGTAGACCAGTAAATGAGCCAGCTTCTGTATCTCTCCCCACTTGAGCATATTGGTCTTGCATTTAGGGACTCCTACCCTCAGCCTATTCAGGGTCCTCCAAGTGACATAGGGGAGATTGAGCTCCTCAGCTATATCCTCCTTTAATGTTGTTCCTTGTCCAGTGAGCAACTTCCTTCATCTTCTAATTTGGTTTTGCTCTTGTGTACCCTCAAGAATGTTTGTTCTTGACATAAAGCTCTTCCTGGATCTAAGGCGGTGGACTTGAGGCTCATCTCCATTCAGAGGGTGTTGCAGGTCATTCTCTTGCTTAGTTCTCTCAGCATCTGCTGCTACTTCTCTCCTGATCTTAGGTGAAGTGATACCATCAAGAGGATATATTTGCTCAACTGATGTAGGTTTGAGGTATCCTATCACTATAAGCATGGCTTCATTAACAATTATATCAACTTGTTTTCCATGTGTGGATGCATTCCATACTGGATCAGCATACTCTGCTGTGTAGACATCAAGGCTAAAGCTGACATACACAGCATAGATGGTTTAGTTCCCCATTTATAGCTTGTGAGTTTCCTGATGATGTTGTTCCTTGTACTAACTTTGGCTTTGGTAGTCAGGCAGAGCTGCTTAAAAGAGAGTCCCCTGTCAAGTGTCACACTAAGGTATTTTGGTGGTTAGTAACATCCAACTCAATCCTTGTCTCTTGGTTTCGAAAGTGGAAAGCACACACTTGAGTCTTGGTTGGATTAGACTTCAAATGGTTGATGTTGTAATACTGTCCTAATTCTTCAAGTGCTCCAGTAAGTTGCTGGGGGGGGGGGGGGAGAGAGATATATCTTATCATTAAACTGAAATACTAAAATAAAATTTTGAACTCAAATCACCTTGATTAGATTTTACCATGCAGCTTATTCTAATGTTTATTGGGGAAAGATAGTGGAGAAGATCAGAAAAATAATTTTTATTGTTCTTCCATTCACTATATAAACATTAATAGACATTACTGAGAAAGACATGACCTACATTAAAATAAAGCCTTATTGAGGAGAAGCAGTCAGAAGAGGGTAGAGTGGAAATCAAGTAAAAATACATGGGAATGAGAGCTGTGAGGAGGGCACTGTTATTTTCTGCTCTGTAATTTTATTTATTTGTTCCATTTATAGAAATGTAGACTAATTGAGTTGGAAGGGACCTTCTAGACCATCAAGTCGAACCCCCTGTTCAATGCACTAATCCAAACCAAAGCAGATCTGACAATAGAATCATTGAATACTGTAATTGAGTTCAAAGGAGCCTATTATATCCCATTGTTTCTATCTTCATAGTGGTTCAAACTTGATTCTGAAGTAGTTTCCCTCCTAGTCATGTCCAGTCCCATTTTTGCTTGACTTTGACAAGAAAAATGCCTGATGTATGATACAGTACTGTATTCAAGTCCAACCAAGTGATTTTGTCACAGGCAGAAAACTTGCTTTTTTGCCACCTAGTGGTAAAGATGACAATTTAAAAACATATTCATTTGATTTCCTTTCACAAAACCCAGATCTTGTTGTCTGAAACAGTCACTTCATCCTTTCCAATGGAAAATTGGCTATGGTACTTCACAGAATTTTGTGTTGAGTTGCATAAAAATGTAAGAACTACTAGGTTAAGAGATCTTAGAATAATAATGGAGTTGGAAGAGGTCTATAAAGCCATCAATTCCTAATCCCCTATTCAATGCAAGAATCCAATCAAAACAGATCTGACCAATAGTTCTCCAATTTTCTCTTTAATACCTCCAGCAGGGGGTGCTCACCACCTCCCAAGGTAATCAGGTCAATCGTTGTACTGCTCTAATAGTTAAGAAATTCTCCCTGAAGAAGTGGACTTGATCTACAAAAGCTCACAGTAAAAATATAGCAGTTAGTCTTTAAAGTGCTGCAGTGTTTTTGTTTTGTTTTTGTTTTCTGAAGTTCTCCCTGATACTTAGCCTATATCCGGCTTCCTGTAACTTGAGCCCATTATTACATGTCCTGAACATTGGAATGGTTGTGAACAGATCCTGCCCTTCCTCATTATGACTATCTTTCAAGTATTTGAAAAATGCTATCATATCCTTTCCCAGTCTCATTTTCTCAAGGCTAAACATGCCCACTTCTTTCAGTCTTTCCTCTGATCATCCTTGTTGATCTCCTCTAAACATGTTCATTTGTTAGCATCCTTCTTAAAGTATGGTGTCCAGAACTGGTCACAAGACTCTAGATGTGGCCTAACTTGTGCTAAATAGAGGGGGACTAGTACATCACAGATTTTGAAAACTATACAGTACGTCTGTTAACACAGACTAAAATAGCATTGGCCTTTTTTGCAGCTACATTGAATTACTGACTCGTATTCAGCTTGTGACCTACAGCAATTTCAAGATTCTTCTCACTCATAGCATTACTGGTCCAAATATCCCCCTATTTTGTAACAGTGCTATTTCCTCCTACGTGTAGATCTTTGTTAAATTTCATTCTGTTGCTTTCAGCTTAGCTAATTATTTTATTTGTTTTTCTAGGTATTAGCTATTCCATCCAATTTTGTGTTGTCCACCAATTTTATAAACATTTCTTGCATCCCCTAATCCAAATCATTAATAAAATTGTTGAACAGCACCAGCCTAAGACTGGATCTTGTGATACACTACTTGCTACCACCTTTCAGTTTGAGAAGGAGCTACTGATAAGGACTGAGTGCAAATTTATAACTCCTGTTTCCACCTGACATTTGTTCTATCCAGCTCACATCTTGCTAGCTTGAAGATCAGTATATCATTGGACACTTTGTCAAAATATTTGTGGAAGTCAAGATACATTAAATAGATGGCTTCCCCTCAGATTGACTTTTGCTTTCCTAGTAAACCAAAAATATTGAAAATAAAGGGGATATGGTGGGATCAGACACTTGATCTTTCTATACTGAAGCCAGGATGGATAGATTGTAACAGGAAAAGAGCTACAAGCAGGTGGTGTGATTATAAAACTCTTAGTAACTTCTATGTGCAACAATGCATATCATTGTTCCTTCATGCATAGTAATTACACTGATATATACAGTACTGTATACTGTCCCATAGCACTTATCCAGTTGTAATACTAAATTAAGGACATAGATTAAAAACATCCTGGTGAAAACATAAACATCTGCAGGAAACCACTACTGCCTTCATGCTTTCTAGAAGTCTGTATCTAGTTTTTTATTACTTGTACTGTATTTCATTTCTGTGTCCCTCTTTATAAAAATACAATACTGTATACCAAAATGGTATATCATCATTTTAAAGCACTGTATCCCTTTAATTGTCATTTCTGTTGATGGGATGCAAATTAGAGTTCTGAGTACTGGCATTAAACTCAATATAAACGGTTAAAGCTTATTTTTCTCTTGAACAATTTGCATTGTCAGCTGCAACTCATATCCGAGAACGCATTTTTTCCTAAAGCAGGAAAAATGCCACCAGTGTGAATTTATTTAAGGTGGATCCCAGTTTACCATGAAGTGTGACCCACATACTATGATCACAGAGCCATCTCATGGGGAACGTATGAAATGAGACATGCAGGATTTAATACTGGGACTGCAATGGACTGCCGCAGTCTTGAGAACATTATCAAGGTGCACCTTCACTGCCAGTCCATCTGGCATGGCCTCTTCTTCCTCTGTGACCGTTGGGAATCAGAGTTTCTCCTCTGCTCATTTTTGACATTGGGCCCAATATGATGGTTTCTAGTGGCATGTCTTCCACTGGGGGGACCATTACCCCCACTTAAAGGGGCTCATCTGCCCAAAGCCATTGGCCCCTTTAGGAATACAGGTTATTTACTGCTGCCCAACACTTGGTGTTGAGTCGCTGGCTGTATGGTCCACTCCAGTGGTTCCCAGCAAGGGGTACACAGCCCACAGGTGGACTTCAATTCCCAGAAGCCTAAGTCAGTACATTGGCTGGTCAGTGCTTTGGGGAAATGACTTAGGCATCTGGGAATTGAAGTCCAAACACCAGCATTTGGGAAACACTAGACTCTACTCCATTACCGTAGCGGAATGTCCAGCCAGACAATTTACATATCACCCCTGAAATCCAAGTATGATAATCACTGTTATATCATAAAATGGTGGTAATATTTTCATAATATTATTATGAGCTTTTTCTCCAAAAGCAAAGTCAAAACCTATTCAGAGAAAAGATCAAATGTAGCAACAGCTCCCACACCCACAGAGTCCATGCAGCTACATTATCATCTGCCAGTCATTCAAATATCACTATGCCCACATATTAGCCACGCCTGAGGAGCCACCAGACAATACATAGCAAAGGCAGGAACAGTGTAATAATGACCTGTCATGTAAACCAGTCCATACTTTCTGCCACATGCAATGCACAACAACAGCCAGGAACAGCCCACATCATATTCACTAACAAACACTACCATAGAGGCTCGCTTCAGTGGAGAGCGTGGGTGCAGCTTTATTACCAGCAATTATCACAGTCAGCAATCAGAGAATTTACACTCATAGCAAAAATGTTTGCACAGGTGCTGAGCTATAGGAACAAGCCATTTTACCATAAGGGAAATAGAGAGGAAGAGCACAGAAAAAAAAATACTGTAGAGATGTTCCAAGAGTGGAATAAGCAATCCTCTAGTATGGCTAGAGGATTTGTCCCAGCTCCTGCCAACTTATCAGTTCAAAAGCAAGAAATTGCAAGTAGTTAAATAGGAACCACTTTGGTGGGAAGGTAACAATGTTCTGTGCGCTCCTGTGTCTAGTCATGCCTGCCACATGACCACGGAAACCTCTGCAGAAGCAGACAGCGCTGGCTCTTTGGCTTTGAAATAGAAATGAGCACTGAACCCTAGAGTTGGATACGACTGGCTTTCAAGCAAGGGAAACCTGTACCTTTACCTAGTATGGCTTGGAAAGAAGAGGACAACGAGAAAGAAGCGTGGATTTCATTCCAGTCTTGAAGAGATGGGGGAGACACTCATGAGTACTAAGATGGCCAAGGCACAACCTACCTTTTCAGTGCCCACTAGGAGTAATATTTCTAGTTAAAAGAGGGAAAGGCTACAGGACTTGGTTTCTAAGACCAGCTCCCCAAACATAGCCAAAAGAGCAGAGAACCACGAGTGGATGTTGTAAGAATGTAACTATCATGGCTACAACCTGTGATTTGTTGTTTGGTGAGGTGCTTCCAATTTTCGGCAGAGTGAGCTTTTCAAAAGTCTTCTGCACCACAGCAGGGAGTTCTAGAGATCTTAAATGTCCAGAATCCAAGATTCTATGGCGTATAACCATTTTAGTTACTGTAGTATCAAAAACTGTGTGATGTGAATGCATCCATGATGTGGCCTTTGTAATTTCTTAGGAAGCCAACTGAGACATGTCTTTTGACTTCTCATTCAGTCTCCCTCTCTACCGCTTATATTGGTCAACCTTCCAAGAATTCTCCATGAAGCTGAGCCATTTTGATTTACTTTTATCCATTTTAAACAGCTCTCTCTCATTCTGTTTTCTTTTTACTTTATTATTACTTAGGAGAAGTAAGTAGAACTGTAAACAGTATTCTAAGTACTTACACCATAGACTTACATAAGGTCAGTATGTTTACTGCCAGTTTTTTTTAAAAAAAACCCCTTTTATGACTATGGCCTTCTTGGATTTTTCTTCACAGCAGCCACACACATACTAGGTTAACATTTTCACAAAGCCAAATACAACAACCTCATAATGTTGTTCTTTACCAGTCACTGCCAACCCAACTCTTATCAGTAAATGTGGGAAGTTAGGATCATTTCCCTCTCAAATCTGTATCATTTGCCATTTTTACATGTATGCTGACAGCGCAACAGAAATGAGATTTCTGATTGTATGTAGCTTTCTCCATCACTACATTTCCAAAGTGCTAAAACTGAAGCTATTGTAATTTTGTTCATCACAAGGGCAAGGCCTTAGGAGCATAGAGATGGCAACCACAAAAATAAACAAAATCTCTTGACTCTTTCTCTCTATTCTTCAGTCTTTATGTGAATTAAAACCTAGAATATAGCTGTGGGCTGGCTATTAACCGGGGGCATGATTTACCCAACATTATGTATTAATCCCATTTTAAAAAATAATTTTATAGTGAATTGCATATAACTCTCCTAGTTAAGTCAATGGTCTATAAAGTGGTTTAATTTTGATTGGATTGTGACTTATTTATTAATTATATTTACACCATGCCCATCTAGGAGATTTTCCTACTCTGGGCAGCTAATAGCACAAACTCACACATTAAAAACAGTCATATGTTTTAAAAATACACACATATAAATACCAGAGTAAAATAAAATAAGTAAAATAAAATAGCTGGTGTCTGAGGCACAGAGGATCAACTATCAGGCTAATTTATTGCTAAAGGGACCATGCCCTGGAAGGCCTCCTTGAATAAAAAAGTTTAATTTTTTTAAAAAAGCTGTCTAGTGATGGGGCCTGGCGCAGCTCCACCAGTAGTGTATTCCACAGTGTTGGTGCCACCATTGAGATTTCAGTGTTTTATTATTAGTCTTTTAGTTGACATACATTAGTGATACAGTGACATGCTTTAAACTATTTAAAGCAATGGTGCCCAAACTTTTTGGGCCATGGACCGATCATGTGGTTCAGGAAGCCAGTCACTAAGGCCCAGAGGCCGAGTGCAGCCCCGATGCCAATTCATCCAGCTCGCAAAGCCCTCGTCGCTCCTGGAAGCGGAAGTATGGGTGCGTTTTACTTCCGCTTCCAGGAGCGATGAGGGCTTCGTGGGCCGGATGAATTGGCATCGGGGGTCGCACCCGGTCCCCAGGCCTTAGTTTGGGCACCACTGATTTAAAGTAATGACACATGTACAAAAAGAACTAAAATGCCACTTCCTGTTTTTTCCAAGAATTTACAAATTGTATTTATAAAATAGGAAAAAGATGCTAGAAAAATAGGACACAGTTGAGAATAGATTGTAATATTTGATTGTACTACACTAACAGACCATGCCATTTAGTAAAGAAATAATAAGTAAAAGTGAGACACATTCTTTTTCTTTTCTTTTTTTTTGGCAAAGCAAGCGTTCATGATTCATTACAGAGCTCTTGCTCTCCTCTCAAGGTTATCATCTTCCTGGTACTTTGACCTTATTACTATTCTCACCTAGCAGGTGTACACTGTTCTTTATTGCTGTAGGTGAGCATAGAGCTAAAACAGGAACAATGAATGAAAAAAGGCAGTAAGAGTAAAGAATAGTCTTTTTTTAACCAAGCAGAATCACAGGAAGTTTGCTATAGAAAGGAAATGAACAGCAAGGTCATAGCAGAGAAGCCTTAAAGAACTTGTTTCATCAGTTAAAGCTTAAAATAATGGCTGTGGAGGATATAGTTCAGAAAAATGTAGTTTGAACTAAATTTACCAGAGTGTTCAACATCACTGACTTAGTGAACAAAAGTTAAGAAGAAATAAGTGTTCAAAAGATTACATGTTGAAATGTTGACAGATTTCAAATTGGTGTAGACTGTAGATGCTACTTTAAATAGAGCAGATAAAGGGAAGTGCAAGATGTGAGAAAACAAAAGCACAGCAATGAGAGATCATAGTCTCAGGTGCTAGCAATGCTACCATCAGAGTATCATAACTTAATACACTCAGACAGTGATGGGTAACCTTGGCAAGAGTGCTGATTTGGACTTCTGGGAATTGAAGTCCAAAAACATATGGAGTGTCAAGGTTAGCCATCACTGCACTCAGAGCTGCTCCTTGATACTTTGGAACTACCTTGTCACAAACATCCCAAAGGGAGGCAACAATGTAAGAGGTAATTAAGTATTTTGGATAACACACCACACCACATTCTTGTAAGGTGACTTCTTGGGTCATAAGAGAACAATGGCTCTCTGCAAATCCCTTGGTAATGTATATGAGTCATTGGGTGAAGGTGCCCAGGCCTGCTGAATGGATTGCTGGCCACTTCAATCTCTTTTATATCACATGGTAACGACAGGTGTACATTAAGCATGCCAGTAGTGAGTGGTAGACAGTAGTCTCACTGTTGACAGAATTATCACTCCTGACTTGCTGAGAATGATTCTTTGAATGTGTCCCATCATTTCCAGCCTACTCTATAAGGCACAGCACATGACACACATTGGTCCACATACTCAGGAGATTACACAGAGATGGTTTACACACAGAGTATCACACTACAGTGGATATTATTGGTGGCTCCTCAGAGGAAGATGCCTGACATGAGGAAGGTAAAATATATGGTGAGCATATATAATCATTACAACTATCTGAGGATTACCTGGTACAAGAAGGTTGTTTGAAGTGTCATCCTGTCTTAAGTGTAATGTTTCTGTCAACTTGTTTCATCTCAGTGATAAATCCCATAGTGCAGTGATGGCCAAACTTGGCACTCCAGATGTTCTTGGACTTCAATTCTCAGAATCCCTGATGAGCAGGAGGGCTAGCTTGGGCTTCTGGAAATTGAAGTGCAAGAACACTTGGAGTGCCAAGGTTCGGCATCTCTGCCATAGTGCCTCCTAAATACTAGAGCTAGGCAATTTCAGAACTTCAACTCATTTGGTCATTTTACACATGCTATTTCATCGCCTTCTACCAGATCTTAGAGAGTACACTAGTACCCCGGATAACGTTGAGACTTGGTTCCACAAGCCTCGTCGTTATCCGGTTTTTAACGTTGTGCGATGCATTGATCACACAACGTTTAAAAAAAGCCCTGTTTCCCTGGAGGCTGCAGCAAGCCAGAATGTCGGGATTTGAACCCTGACATTTTGGCTTGCTGCACTGGCTGAGAACGTCGGGGAAGCCCAGAAACAGCTTGGATCGGGTCTCCCCACCTCCCTGGACCCGGCCGGGGGGGGGAGGGTCAGAGACCCCAAAATTGGTAAAGAAAACCATCCCTTTTTTTTTTTTTTACCAATTTTGGGGTCTCTGCCCCCCCCCCGCTGGGTCCAGGGAGGGGGGAGACCCGATTCAAGCTGTTTCTGGGCTTCCCCGACGTCTTCAGCCAGTGCAGCAAGCCAAAACGTCAGGGTTTGAATCTCGACATTCTGGCTTGCTGCACTGGCTGAGGACGTCGGGGAAGCCCAGAAACAGCTTGGATCATGTCCCCTGCCTGCTCCAGAGAGCTCAGAGGACCCGATCTACAGCTGCAGGGTGGCTGGGGAAGCTGACGGGGACTCCCTGTCGGCTTCCCTAGCCACCCGCGCTTGCCTCCGCAGCTGTGGGGTGGCTGGTGAAGCCGACGGGGGAGCCCCCCCGTCAGCTTTCCAGCCTTCCCACCCCTGCCTCCGTAGCTGCAGGGTGGCTGGGAAGCTGAACGGAGAACCCCGTTCAGCTTTTCAGCCACCCTGCTGCTAAGAACGACTGTATTGGATAACGCTAAAAATCGCGTTATTCGATACAATCTTGTAACGTTATGCGGTTTTAGCGCTATCTGGTACTAGCGTTATTACTGTAATGTAAATCAACTACTACTGAATAAAATCAGTCTTCTGTTTCATCTTTTTGATTGTACACAAGAGATGTGGCCCTGTGACTGTATAACCCATTCACAGAGTAACGTTATATACAAGATACATTGGTAGATAATATTGTTTAAGCTCATTCTGTGTACAGAATGCCAGATGTAGCACAAATGCTATTGAAACACTATGAGCATATCTCAGCATACGGACCCATTTTGTTATATCCAAATACTGTGACTTGTCTGAAAATACTGTAACTTGTCTGAATTGTCCTTTTTCTGACTGAAGAACATATCTCTCACACTCATGGAACAACAACCAGATTATGTACTGAGGCCCTAAAATGTTATTTTTAAGGAGGCCTCTATCATTATTTTAAAAGTGTGCCCTTATAACATTAATATACTATTTTAAAAATTGTTATTATTTAGAAGTCACTAATAATCTGTGCCCTTAAACTGTTTCTTACTAACGTGTATGTTAATCCACCACTACAAAGAAGCACTCATTTGCACATTCATGTCAAAATCTTTCTTAGGAAAGGTCAGGAACTCCACTCCAACCATTCCCAGTGCTAGTCAAACAATCACAGACACTTTTGCATAGAAGGAATTGACTGTGATTTCCAGGTCCTGCTAAGCCAGGGATTCTCAACCTGCGGCCCATGGGCTGGATGTGGCCCATGGCACCATTTCATGTGACCCCCCACTGCCTCCACCACACCAGGAAGTGACATGTGGTGAAGGAAGGGCAAGATGGCCATCCAGCCCCTGCAGATGTCTGAGGGAGCGTGATCCAGACCCCGCTTAAAAAGGTTGAGAATGCCTGTGCTAAGCCAATGAATTCACAAATGACCTGGGCCACTATCTTTCCCTCTAAAAGGGTAAACAGTGAGTATGATGGTACAAGTGGCCCTACTTCTTTTCTCTTACTCTCTTACAAACATAAGCTTCCTGGGATCTATGTGGTCCTGCTGCTGACATTTGCTTGTTGCTTTCTCTATCTGTTTTTGCTCTTGACAGACTGCTTTCCAGCAGGCAAAGTAACACACCTTATTCCATGGAGCTCTTAAAAGAAAGGGAGACCCAGCTATTGTACTCTGCATTGACCAGCCTGCTACTGGCTGGTCTTCTGTAGAGCAGATCACCTAGTTTCTCCAAGTGAGTTCTGACAACCTTACAAGCTCTACGACACACAGCTGTGCAACAAGTTAAAGCATTCCCAGCATGGAGTTCATGTCATAGGGGACACTATACCTGTTGATGTCTGTTAAGATACTGCCCAAGGTACAAGAGCCATGTTGGACTGGTTGCCTAACAACGTCACATGTGTGTCTTTCCCTTTCAACGTTTTCTTCATCTTGGTTACTAGTAGATAAAGGCCTTTCTATTGACACATCCATTATTTCTTAGAACCATAGAGTAACTGAGCTGGAAGAGGCTTTTTAGGCCATTGGGTCCAATCCCCCTGCCCAATGCAGGAATCTGAACCAATTCTTGGTCATTAATGAGTGATAGATTTTAACTCACATGCTGGTATGATCCTGCTCCAGGTGGCATGTGGGTGAAATTTTGAATGTGCCATGAAAATCTTGGGAGTCAATGGGCCACTTACTGTTTGCTCACTCATGGTGTCTGGATTGTGTGAAGTGGTAGGCTCCCAGTACTGTAGTGAGAGAGGGGTGTTGCTAGAGTGAAGAAAGTGAGCCAGTGGTTTAGTTGTTTTGCTTCAGCAGTGAGAGTGATGGTTTCTGGAACAACTAACCAGTAAGCAAAAGACAAAATTGAGGGTGTTAATGGTTTACCAGGGAAGGGTAGGCATTACTGCAATAATACATTTGAAAGAGACAACACCTTCAACAGATTCTGGGAAATTGCGTTTATAAAGTTATTACAGTTTATTATGATTACAATTTTTAGAAATAACTATTGTTCTCAAAAGTAACTAAAATAAACACATTTGAATGCTACAGGCCTTGTCATGATGGAACAAAACATTTTCCTCCTGTTTACCTTATCACTGTCTGAACACTCCAATGACACAGCATGAAGCATCAGCACAAAACATAAGCTAGCATTTGAACCATCTGATATTCCTTCTGTCCTATTTCATAATAAACTAATAAAAGTAACTACAAGGTTACATATGTGCCCTAAACAAGGGTATTCCTCATTAAATTATAATGTAATAATTACCTTCATTATTGCAAAAGGAACAAATTGCAAGTAAATATTTCTCTCTAAGCTTTATCCTATAATCATGATTCCTAGGATAATTCATAGCCATACCTTCTCTCTATTACATTTGTTTATATTTCTCCTTCATGTTTCTATTATTTAGACTCAAATGTTTTACCACTAATTAAAAGCTCTGTCATAAAACATAAGACATCAAAATGAAGAGCACTCTAATAAAACCTCACAATTTTGTTTATGAAGTACAGTTGCAAAGCCTTGCATACTTACTGGAGGTAAGCTCCATGAATTTACTTCTGTTTATATAGCAAAACCTTACATGAAGAGTGCCTCACTTAGAGACTAATTCACTTAAAGAGCAGAATTTTCTCTGAATGGTCACCTCGCTTAACAACTAAAACCAACCCAAAACTTGCTTAACTACTAAATCGGGGTTCACAGTCCCCCTAGCAGAATCACAATTGGTCACTTACAATGGTGGAACACATTATGCTCTTTAAGCGAGGTATCACTGTATTACAGGTCCATTTTATAAAGCACAAAGCTTTAACAAAAGTTTTCCAGGCAATTAAATCCCAACGTTTAGCTGTTAACTGGAAAAGTAAGCAATCTTCTAAAGATGTGTTGCTATTTAAGAATAAGGCAAGAAGCCCATCCGAAGAGTCTATTCTCTGCTTTATTATTTTTCTTGTTCTCCGACTTCTACTCTATGCTGGTTTCAGACAGAACAAAACTATACTATTACTTGGATAGCTTTTATCGTCTCTTTCTTCTCTTGTCAGAACAAGGAGGATTAATCAATTATTCCAAAATTCTCACAAATACTGTCATTCCCACTCTAAAATATATTCTAGAACTCAGTTGCATCATTGGTGAAGTAGAAGAAAGGCCATTTGACTCATCCTTGCAAGAGCAAAGCTATCAACTGCCCAGAGTAGTGACATGTTAGATGGGTGGTATACATAACAAACAATGTATACTGATGTATATACAGTATGATGGAATTGCCCTGGAAGCGTGCTGTTTTTGTTCAGTTAGTGCAGTACTGTATATTGTTTAATAAGTTTAGGTGGAATGTGGGACATACAGCTCATATTCACTGAGCTGAATTCATTAGGGTCAGTGGTGGGCAGTAACAGGTTCGCACCCGGGGGTGGTGGTAGAAGCAAAATTGGGTGGCATTCGGGCAGGAGGGGTAGTGAAATTGGGTGGCCACGCCCACCTCACTGCCCTGCCCCATCAGGTTTTGTCCCTGCAAGTGGTTCAAGATCTCCCTTGCTCAAAAGCCAGTCATATCCAACTCTAGGGTGCAGTGCTCATCTCTATTTACAGTCAAAGAGCCAGTGCTGCCTGTGTTTGCAGATGTATACATGGCCATATGGCAGGCATGACTAGATCGCCCACGACATAGGCTCTGCCCACGGCATAGGTTACAATGAGAATAAGGTTGGGAGAAGAACCACATAAGCCACTTTGAGGTCAACAAGACAGAAGGCAGAATACAAATGTTATAAATAACAACAATAAGCTCTGCCACAGAAAGGAGTTTACAGTTAATCAGTATGTATGTTTGTTGTAAAGCCTGAAAATATTCTCCATATTGGTAGTAGATGCTGCAAAATGTCCTGATGCTGATGCTATGTGTCATTTTCAAAATGACCTATTTAACAAAAGAATTTCTACTGAGTAAGCCATACAGTTAAATGTGGTCTGTAATTAACACTAATGTGTGCACATATATCTTAGGAATCAGACAGAATTGTTCACATAGCCTCATTATACTCTTCAAATGATGCACTGGCCACACAGCATAAACCATGCAAGCCTACATATTCACAACACAATCTGCTGTTTTACTGATTTTAGTATGGAATAATCTATTTAAATGTTTGACTTATGCTATACGTTTAACTCTGCTTGATGGCAATGCTTGAAGTGAAAAAGTACACCTTTAAAAATAAACCTACAAAATCAGATGACGTGAAAGATAATAAATTTAGTAAATGACTGTGAACCACACTGTTATTCACTGGATTCTCTGTTCGGTCTAATTAGTTCATTGCTGTATGACATTGCTATGTGCTGTCAAGTCACACATTATTCAGGCAATGCTAATGAGATTTTTGAAATATGTGAAAAGTTCACTCAGTGGTTTACCACTGCCACCTTCTAGTTTTCATCACCCAGCAAAAATTTTTACCGGGCTCTTCAAAGTCTAGATCTAACAATCTATCTGCTACATACAGGGCCATAGCCAGGATTCTAGATTTTCTTTTCTTTTGGGTTGTGTGTGAAAATTTTATCAGGAGGGGCAAAGAAAATTTCCAGGAGGGGTAACAATGTCACACTCACATACTGTATATAACATTGGCACCATGGGGTGGTTTGGGGATGTGGGCTGTTAGCTCAGGAGGGGTTTCGGGCGGGGGGGCCTGGCTACGGCCCTGTACATCATGCTGCCTGGCATTGTGTGCAAAGGCTCACAAAAATACCAGGATGGTGTCTTTGCTAGATACAAGCTTGATATGGCAAAATTATTTTTGTTGAGGTTGCATTCTTCAGTGTACTCTGCATCTTAGGGGTGAAGGATGTCAGCCAGTGGTGGGATTCAATTTTTTTTACTATCTACTCTGTGGGTGTGGTATAGTGGATGTGACCAGAGGGGAAGCCCTGTGTTGCACCTGAATTAGGAATACTATATTTCAAAACTTGGATGGGCGGGGCCGGTTGGAATTTCTGCTACCGGTTCTGGTGAACTGGTGCGTACCTGCTGAATCCCACCACAGATGCCAGCAGGTGACATCACATCTATTATAAAAATGATTATATACATGTATTTTTCCACTTTACCCAGCAGGCTACCAGCTGAAAAACTAATGGATCTTGCTTCAGAGCAAACATGAGTGCTTGGAAAGCACAGTTCAAATTGAGCCAGTAGTGTTATCTACAACTGCTACAGCAGTTTGATGTCACTTTTAACTATCATGTCTTGTCTACAGAATCCTGGATTTCGAATATACAGATTTCATTTTAATTATAATGGGAAAGTCTACAGAATCCCAGAGCCAACCTTCTGTTGGATGCATGAAATTAGCTAGCCCACATTCCCACTGATTAAATAACTTAGTCCTGCCCTTCAATCAAAATAGATATTTTATTTATTTCTTCTATGCAGTTGGACAATTTGAAAAAAAGTTGACCTACTTGAGAGGGATGTTAGTGTGGTGCAGAAAAGACCAGCAAATTTTATTTATGATTAATGTTGTTGTTTCCACTTATTTAGGTGCCACAGTGGCTTAATGGTTAAGATGCTGAGCTTGACCAGAAGGTTGGCAGGTCAGCAATTCAAGACCTGAGCACTGTGTGATGGGCTGAGTTCCCGTGTCTGTCCCAGCTCATGTAAACCTAGCAGTTCAAAAGCAAGAAAGATAAATAAATAAATAAATAAATAGGCACCACTTCGGTGGGAAAGGTAACAGCATTCTGTGCACTTGGGTGTCTAGTCATGCCTTCCACATGACCATGGAAATGTCCCCAGATGCAGACAGCACTGGCTGTAAATGAAGATGAATACACCCCACTAGAGTCGGAAATGACTGGCTTTTGAACAAGGGAAACCTTTACTTTTTACCTTCCACGTATTTAATGCCCCATAGTGCTAAGTACAGTCAAACCTCGCATAAAGAGTGCCTCGTTTAAAGAGTAACTCGCTTAAAGAGCAGCATTTTCTCTGAATTTTTGCTTCGCTCAACAAATAAAACCAACCAAAAACTTGCTTAACAAATAAATCGGGGTTCGCAATCCCCCTCTCCACCAGAAGTCAAATTGGTCACTTACAATGGTGTTGCGCTTAAAGAGCAAACTCACTTAAAGAGCAATCCTGTGGAACACATTATGCTCTTTAAGCTACGTACAACTGTACTCTGGGGCCAGTTTACAACTAGAGTTATGACACCTTAAAGACAGAGTTGGGTCTACCCGATTGGGGCGGGATAGTAAATATGAGTAAATAATACATAAATAAATAAATAAATTGCATACTATATTTTCATTTGGTCGCGCTGGTGGATGATCTCTGGAGGGAGCGGGATGGCGGACATCCAACTGTCCTGGCTCTTCTTGCCCTCTCAGCGGCGTTCGATACCGTCAACCACGGTATCCTTCTGGGAAGGCTCCAAGGATTGGGGATCCAAGACACAGTGTTGGCTTGGTTTTCCTCCTTTCTGAAGGGCCGGACCCAGTCGGTGTGGTTAGAGGGTGAGATCTCCAGTCCTAGGCGGCTCCAATACGGGGTGCCTCACGGCTCGGTGCTCTCACCTCTCCTGTTTAATATCTACATGAAACTGCTGGGTGAGATCATCTGTTCTCATGGGGTGAGGTATCACCAGTATGCAGATGATACCCAACTGTATATCTCAGCCCGTGGGGACCCTAGCGATGCAGTGGAAGTCCTTTCCAGGTGCCTGGAGGCTGACAAGGTCTGGATGGGGGACAACGGGCTACAACTGAATCCTGGCAAGACTGAGTGGCTGCGGGTTGGGGGTCCTGTGTTATCTCAAGAACTACCACCTTTGGTTCTGGATGGGGCAGTCCTGCCCCAAACAGACCCGGTACGTAACTTGGGGGTCCTCCTGGACTCGCGACTACTGCTCAAAGAGCAGGTGGCAGTCGTGGCCAGGAGGGCCTTTGCACAACTTCGTGTGATTCACCAGTTACGGCCGTTCCTAGACCAGGACTCCTTGCTCATGGTTACACATGCCTTGGTCACCTCCAGACTAGATTTTTGTAATGCGCTCTACATGGGGCTGCCCTTGGTGACCATTCGGAGGCTTCAGCTGGTCCAGAATGCAGCTGCACGAGTAGTGTTGGGATGCGGGCGTTATGCCCGTGCCTCACCGCTGCTGAGGGAGCTGCACTGGCTCCCAGTTTGCCTCCGGGTGCAATTCAAGGTGCTGGTTATTACCTTTAAAGCCCTTTATGGTCCAGGTTACTTGAGAGACCGCATCGTCCCAAGGACATCTACCTGGCCCACCAGAGCGGACCAGAGAGGCTCTCTGGTTGTGCCATCAGCCAGAGAGGCACATCTCTCTGGCACTAGGAGGAGGGCTTTCTCGATGTCCGCTCCGGCCTTGTGGAACCTCCTCCTGATAGAGCTACGCCTGCAGATGGAGTTGCTGTCCTTTAGGAAAGGAGTGAAAACCTGGCTGGCAGGTCTGGTCTGGGGAGTGGATGGTTCAATTTCCCCAGCCAGTTGGATGGTTTGACCCCCAATATGTCCAAGTTATAACACCTAGCTTTTAATTAAGTTTTTAAGCTTTTTAAAGTTTTTGATTTTTGAAGTGTTTTTAAAATTGTTGGAAATTGCCCTGGGTCCCTTCGGGGAGGAGGGCGATAAACAAATACAAATAAATAAATAAATAAATTTGCCACAAGCCTTTGTGGACAGCAGTCAATTTATGTGCAAAAGTGGACTGCAATCCATTAAAGATTATGGTAAATCTAATGAGTACCCAACTTGTTGGGGGCAAATTGTAGTTGTGAACTGCCCCCCGAGTGAGCAGCATTATGGAGTGGTAAATAAGTGGAAATAACAACATAAACAATGGTGGGATGTCAAAATTTTTACTACCCCACCGTGATGTCATCACAATGTGGGCAGAGCTAACATCATGATGCCATGGGCGGGGCCAAAGAAAAAATAATAAAAAATAATAAAATAAAAATAAGCACACACATACCCCTCAACTCACCCACAACACACCAAGTTGGTCACACCAAGTAGGGCGGTATAGAAATCCAAATAATAATAAAAAATAATAATAAACACAAACCCATAAATAAATAAAATAAAAATTACATTAAAATACACCCATCCCAAACATAAATCAAACCACCCATCCACCCACCCCAAACAGAAACCCATCACTTACCTGTTAGTATAAGTGCCTGGGCAGCACCATGTTGCAAGATGGATATGGTCATCGTACCGGTTCTCTAGGATAATGTGCCTTAATGTAAATGTAAAACAGCTGTACCTCCTTAAGGGTTCTCCAATTGGAACAGCAATTGGAACAGCACAGATATAGCTTATTGATGAGGTAACTCCAAGACTTTACTTAAAAAACCCAAGTCAGGATGCCAGGCCTGCCGGCCGCCAGGCCTGCCAGCCGCCAGGCCTGCCAGCCGCCAGGCCTTTTTAGAAACTGTGGTAGTACATCAATATAGGTAAAGGTATTAAATACACATTAAAATACACACAGACACACCACATCCAAAGGTGAGTCACTTACCCTGGGGAGCAGGCTATAGGGAGCTTCAGGCTAGCAGCTTCTCTTCCTCCTCCCTGCTTGGGAGGACAGCAAGGAGGCCGTGCATACGCGCCAAGCACTGTAGGCATGCATGCACACCAAGTGCTTGGCGGCATGCGCAGTGGGGAACCAGTGAAAAGGTAAGCCCTGAAGGTGGTTCCCTCCAAAAGCTGCTACCGGTTCTCCAGGACACTGGGAAAAGTTATTACCGGTTCTGGTGAACTGGTGAGAACCTGTTACATCCCATCACTGAACATAAATAAAATTGGCTGGTCTTTAGTCTTCATTTAGGACAGGGATCCTCAACCTATGGCCTGCATCCAGCCTGCGGCACCAAATCATCCAGTCTGCGCACTACATCCGGCCCACAAAGTGCTCGTCACTCCCGGAAGCGGAAGTAAAAAGTGCCCGTATGGGTGTGTTTTACTTCCGCTTCTGGGAGCGACAAGGGCTTTACGGGCTGGATGAATTGGTCCCTGCTAGCGCTGCGTAGCAGGGTGGATGTTGTAAGGCTTACAACATCCGGCCTGCTACGGAGCACTGTTAGGGACACACCAAGCTAAGCAGAGAGGACAAGGACTGAGGTGGCAGTGGCGGTGGCAGCAGCAGCTGGAGCAAGGGCACGGGCTGGATGATTCCGCCCCTGCCTCAATCCTTGTCCCCTCCACTTGGCTTGTCCCTGCTGCCGCTCCATAGCAGGTTGGATGTTGTAAGGCTTACAAGATCTGCCCTACTACAGAGCGCCATTAGGGACATGTCAAGCCAAGCAGAGGGGACAAGGATTGAGGTGGCAACGGCGGCGGCGGCCAATGCACACAACTGCCCATGTCTTTCCCAGTGGACTCATACAGTCACTGTGACCGAGCATAGGAGGACAGCCTGGATCTCTCCGCACCATGCAGCTTCTCCAGACAGTAAGGAGGGAAGCAGTGTGTGTGTGCTCACCCCACCCCTATAACAGGGCCATCAATCCAGCCCCTCAACAGTATGAGGGGGCATGAACCAGCCCCCAGCTTAAAAGGTTGAGGACCCCTGATTTAGGGTAATAGTCTTTTCAAGTTCATTGCCAGCTGCATCTTTGAAAGATGCTAAATGCCAGTCTCCCAAATTCCTCAAATCAAGGCATTAAGGTAGCTTCTTACCATCCTTAATTAACTCATTATCAGTTTGAAAGGCAAAAGCAGTTCCTTTTGCCTTTGATCTTTCCCAGCATTAAGGCCTCCTCCAGTGAGTCATCTCTTCTCATTTGGTGGCCAAAGTACTTGAGCTTCAGCATTTGTCCAAGGAGCAGTCAGGATTGATTTCCTTTAGGATGGACTGATTTGATCTCTTTGCAGTCCAGGGGACTCTCAAGAACAGTGGTGCCCAAATTTTTTGGGCCACAGGCTGGTCACATGGTTCTGGGGGCTGGTGACTTTGGAGCATGGGCCAGATCCGACCCCCAGTACCAATTCACCCAGCCCGTAAAGCCCTTGTCGCTCCCAGAAGCGGAAGTAAAACACACCCATACGGGCACTTTTTACTTCCGCTTCCGGGAGTGACGAGCACTTTGTGGGCCGGATGAATTGGCGTCAGGGGCTGGATCCACCCCACAAACCATAGTTCGGGAACCCCTGCTCAAGAGCTTCCACTGAGTTCTGTGCAATTGAGTTCAGTGCAATTTCTCTCAGAAACTGGGCCCTATGAAGCTTCCCCTCATAATGGCCACAGAAAGAGCCCAAAGAGGTGCAAAGAAAGCGACATCTCTCTCTCTCTTCTTTCTCCACCCCCCAAAAAAATCCAAGGAAAAGGGGGGAGGGAAACATTCTCCCTCTCCCCCCAGTTGTGTGGAAGGATACAGACACAAATATTGCCAGATAAATAGATCCGGTCGCTAAAGACGGCCTGTTAAAGGAGCGGGGGGAGGGGGAGAAAAAGGAGTGGGGAGAGCCTCAGAACGCGCATGCGCCGAAGACTCGAGCGGCGGCCCGCCGACTCAGGTGGGTTTTTAGGTGCTCACTATTACAGCAATCCCCTCAGGGACCGGTGGGGGGGGGGGCTTAAAAACGAGGCGAGTGAGCACGCGCACTCTAGTCGGTATCGGCGCCAGCTGCTGGGTTTTTTTTCGTTGTTGAGCCCGCGCGCGACTCCCACCAACCAACCTCTCGCGAGAGGTTGAGCCGAGAGACAATTAACAGCTCTCCCGTTCCTGTTGTTTGCCAGGGAAGGGGGCGGATTATTATATCCTGTCTTCTTCGGCCCCCTCCCCCCCCCCTCCGTCTCTTCTTCTGTCATCTCCTTATTATTCCGCTTCCCGCGGACGAGCTCGCGCGCGGCCACCCTCTGCTTGAGGCGACAGTTAGGAGCCTGGGCCAATCAGAAGCTCCTCGCGGGGCGGGGCGCCACGCGCTTCCTCGCGCAGGGGAGAGCCCGCCTTTGGACCCCCCCCCCCAGGAGGGAGGGCGGCGGTGGCTCTAGGGGCGGATCCTATTTAGACCCGCCCACCTTTTTTTTTTTTTTTTGGTGTGTGTGCCTCGGCGCTTCAGCGTAGCTGAGCCCGTTCTCCTTCTCGGTCCTCTCTGCCCGTAGGTAGCCGAGGAGGCCTCGCCTTGCTCGCCAGTGAAGCCCCTAGGAAGGCCTGACTGGGCCGAGGCAGGCGAGGAAACGAAAGAGAGGAGGGGGAGGGGGAGGAAGAAGAGGCGGCGCCGCCGGTGACGTCGCGGTTGGCGGACGAAGGGGCAGGCGGGCGCCCCCGGCTGTTTCCGGAGGAAGGAGAAACGCAGGCGACGAGTAAGCGAGCGGCTCCATCCCCCACCCGCAGGGAGGGAGTGCGGCAGCAGCGGCGGCGGCGCAGAGCAGCAGGCCCGACCAGGCGGCGGCGAAGGAGGAAGAGCGAGAACCGGCCGCGGCGGCCACCACCACCACAGACTCTCCCTCCCCCTCCCAACGCAGCGACTCTCGCCTTTTTACAGCAGGAAAAGATGGCCCTGAAACGCATCAACAAGGTGAGCCGAGACCCACGAGAAACGAGGCGGCGGCGGCGGGGGATCCCTTTCTCCTTCCCCGCCTGAGGAAGGGAGGGCAGCCCCGCTTGGCGGGTGGGACGGGCCAGGGCGACCCCTTCGGAAGAGAGACTCACGGGTGGGCCACACGGCGGGCCGGATCCTCCCCTCACCGGGCGTCGGTGGTGGGGGAACCTTTACCCCGGTTATGCCTCAATCCTCGGGTTAGGCCTTGGGGGGGGGGAGTGCCGGAGCCCCTGAGAGTCGTAGAGGAGCTCCCCGGCCCGTGTCCGCGACCCTCGTATCGGGGATTTGCCCCCAAAGATCACGAAAACGGGCTGCTTGGACGAGGGAAGGGAACCTCCGTGGACGTCGGCCTTGGTTTAGGGCTCGGGCGTCCCTTTGGGCCCGGTGGGGTGGCCGGCAAGGGACGGAAAGTGGGCGCGGATGGGGGGGTGGGGAGTGTGTTGTACGTCCAGGTGTGTATTCGGGACGGCTCCGATGCGCCCGTGAAGCGGAGAAGGAGAAGGCGCCGATGCCTCCCCGCCGTCGGTTTCTGGCCGGGAACTTCTTTCCCGCATTGTAAGATGGCGGCGGGTTGGCCTCGCCGAGGCGCTTCCCCGGGAGCTCGTTTTTCTCTCTCTCCGTCTCCTCGCCCGGTGACACGAAGCGGAGCCCCACTCAGGGAGAGCCACTGCCACGTCCAGTTCCCCCCGATCGCCTCTCTGGCTCTTCCCTCACGTTTGTTAAATGCGAAATCGCCGTCTTTTTGCCTCCGCCGCTCTCCTTTGACAAGGAGCGGAAGTCTGTGGTGACTCGGGAGTGATGCATCGAGAATTTCGCTCTTGCACAATCGAGAAGGAGGGTGGAGTAAGTCGGGCTGCTGGTGGTGGTGGTGGTGGTGGAGGAAGTCGGTCAGTCTTGTGAGTGGCAGAGCTTTGCCCGTGGTGGTGGATGCAGGGTGCGGTTTAGGTACTAACCTCGTCACCCCCTCCCAGTTTCACTGGTGGTGACGTTCGTGTGTAAACCGAAAGGGTGCCCGCGTCGAGGGAAATGCAAAGGTGACAGGCGCCTGCTGGAGCATTTCAGCTGAAAAGGTTTCTGGCTCCTGCCTCTCAAAATGAAACCCTGATCACAAATATTTATTTATCAGACTTGCTTAGATCCTCTCATGCTGTGTAGCATAGCCAGCAGCAAGGGATCCCCAGGAGCTTCGGTCTTGGGCGAGTGTTTCAGCCTTCTCCAGTTTAATTTCTAGGGTCTTCCAAGTGACCCATGAGACTCCTATTTATTTATCAAAGAGTAAACAAAACTAAATGACAAGAAAAGTTGTGGCATGTATTTTAATGTGATCGAGTCCACTTCGTCATGTAAGAGTGAGATTTCATGGCATCAGTATACTGTATACACATCAGGTAGAGAGGTACACCGTGGTTGACTAGCAAAACAGATACATTTACAAATGGGGTGGCTTATTACAATTGGGAATAACAGAAGGTCCCTGATAGGGGTTCAGATGCCATGAAGTTTCAGTCTTATGTCTGACAAAGTGGACTTGCTCCACGAAAGTTAACATTAAAGTGCTGTACAGCAGTTAGTCTTTAAGTTGCCAAAACATTTTTTTCTTTTTCTTTTGTTTTATTTACTCTCTGATATGCTTGCACAGGCTGACACAGCTAACACTTCAAAAATATTTATTTATTACAATTTTTACCCCCCATCTGGGTTATTTCCCACATCGGATGATGTACAAACAAATAAACAACAGCTACGTAATATACAACAAAATAAACACAATAAAACCCTGTATAACGAAAAAACTCCATTCCACTGAGCTCTTCGTTATGTGTTTTTTTCATTATGCGGTTCCCTATGGGAGATACCCCATATAACGGAAATTTATTTTCATTAACCAGGGTTCCCATTAAGTAGGTATACCTCGGTTACCAAAACCCCCACATAATAATTTTTTTTCGTTATGTGGGGTATCACCTTTGCATAATGAACGCTTCATTATGCAAATGTTTCACTATGCAATGCGTTCGTTATGTGAGGTACCACTGTACCTGATGGCATCTTGAGGGCAAGCAAGCATGAATTTAACAAGTTAACTTTGCAAAGGTAATGATATTCATAAAGGCTTCTTTGAAGATAACATTTTTAAGCTGTTTTTAAAAATTATCCAGGGATAGGTCCTGCAGCAGCTCAACTAGTATTGAATTCCAAAGTGATGGTGCTGCCACCATGAAGGCTCTATATCTGGTCATAGATTTTCTAACCATCCTTGGGGTCAGCACCTGGAACTGCACAGATTGTGATGAGTGTGTGGTACGGGGAGTTGTTCAAAGGGCAAGACCCTATGAAAGATAATAAGGTCCCAAACCATATATGATAAAACTACCACCTTTTATCTGATACAGTAGGGAACAGGAAGCATGTGGAATCCCTCCAAGGCTGGTGAAATATAGTTGAATTTCTTTTATATATAAATACACACACACACAGAGAGAGAGAGACACCCCTGCAGTTAAGGGAATAGAGGGGCATCTTTGCTGAACGACTGTTGGTTCAGAGTCTGAGGTTAATGTTAAACAATAAGTTATTGCCATTGCAACTACAGGTGTAGTTGGACATAATTTAATACTAAATCATGTCCTAATTGTCGCTTCTATTGATTTTTGTTTCAAACTCAACAAGGGAAGGAAATAAATCTTAAAGGAAGATACCCACTTTATTTATTTATTTATTTAGATTTATATTGCCGCCCACTCGGCGAGGCGACTCAGGGCGGCTTACAGTCAAAACAGCAATAGTACAATAAAAATTATAAAATATAACCTCACAAAATACAACCAAACCAGAACACAGACTAACTCCCCTCAGGCCGTTGTTGTTGGCCCAGAGGAGTGGGCAAGGTCCTCAGCTGCCTGCTAGGCCATGGATTCTTCTCCCTCAGGCTGTTGTTGTGGGCCCAGAGGAGGGGGTGATGTTCTCAGCTACTGCTAGGCCATGGAGTCTTCTCGTCAGGCCATTGTTGTGGGCCCAGAGGAGGGGGCGATATTCTCAGCCACTGCTAGGCCATGGAGTCTTCTCCTCAGGCCATTGTTGTGGGCCCAGAGGAGAGGGCGATGTTCTCAGCCACTGCTAGGCCATGGAGTCTTCTTCTCAGGCCATTGTTGGGGGGGGGTCAGAGACCCCAAAATTGTTTTAAAAAGTCCATATTTTTACCAATTTTGGGATCTCTGACCCCCCTCCCCCACTGGGTCCAGGGAGTTGTGGAGACCCGATCCAAGCTGTTTCCAAAGTTCCCCCACCTCCCTGGAGGCTGCAGCAAGCCAAAATGTCAGGATTCGAATCCCGACATTCTGGCTTGCTGCAGCCTCAAAGAGGGTGGGGGAACTTCAAAAATAGCGCGCATCGGCTCTAGGGAGGTCGGAAGACCCGATGCGCGCTATTTTTGAAGTTTCCCCACCTTCTTTGAGGCTGCAGCAAGCCAGAATGTTGGGGTTCGAATCCCGACATTCTGGCTTGCTGCACTGGCTGAGGACGTCGGGGAAGCCCAGAAACAGCTTGGATCGGGTCTCCACACCTCCCTGGACCCGCCCGGGGGGGGGGGGGGTTTGGAGACCCCAAAATTGGTTAAGAAAACATCCATTTTTTTACCAGTTTGGGGGTCTCTCACCCCCCCCCGGCCGGGTCCAGGGAGGTGGGGAGACCCGATCCAAGCTGTTTCCAAAGTTCCCCCACCTCCCTGGAGGCTGCAGCAAGCCAAAATGTCAGGATTCAAATCCTGACGTTCTGGCTTGCTGCAGCCTCCAAGGAAACGGCTTTTTTTTTTACATTGTGTGATCAATGTATCACACAATGTTAAAAACCGGATAACGACGGGACTTGTGGAACCAAGTCATAACGTTATCCGGGGTACTAGTGTAATTGGATTGTAGGTCTTGTAGTTCAAATAGCTCAATACAAAATATTTCACTTCTGGATTGGGTTTATTTAGGACTTAATTTAGGTGTCAGATTTTGAATAGAGCAATTGAAATAATGGGATAATTGTGAGAAACAAAGTCTGGAGTTATGTCATTAAACACTTTACACAGTTAATTTGTACTGTTAACTCTGTACTGTTCTATGTTTTCTAGATACGGGTGATGACTACTGATATCAGATGTCTACTCAGTTTGCAGATGATGAGTTTAAATTTGTACAGTAGAACCCCGCATAACGAAAAAACTTCGCTATGAGGGTTTTTTTTATTATGTGGTACCCTATGGGAGATGCCCCACATAATGAAAAAAAAGTTCATTAACCAGGGTTTCCATCAAGCGGATATACCCCGGTTACAAAAAACCCCGCATAATGAAGAAAATTTTCATTATGCGGGATATCATCATTGCATAATGAATGCTTTATTGTGCACATTTTTCGCTATACAATGCATTTGTTATGTGAGGTACCACTGTACTTTTATTCGTGACATAAAAAATGAAGGCAATTGAAAATTTTAAGTAGTGTAGCTAAAATAAGTAAGTAAAATGTGGACTGGATTGGAAATAAAAGAAACTATGAAGCAGTTAAGGGATCACATAATGCAATCTGACTAAAATCTGAGGTGATGATTACATCATATTGGATTGATTCCTCAGAATAGCCAATTGATTACTTTATCAAGCTTTGTCACACTTAAGTTTTCCATCGCCAAAAATTCATTGGCATGTACAGTATTCCACTTTTATTCCAACTCAATGTCAAAAAGCTCAAGGCAACTTTTAGTTTGCCTGTACAGTCAAACCTCGCATAAAGAGTGTTTCGCTTAAAGAGTAACTCGCTTAAAGAGCAGAATTTTCTCTGAATGTTTGCTTCGCTTAACAAATAAAACCAACCAAAAACTCACTTAACAAAAAAATTGGGGTTCTCAATCCCCCCCACAACTGGTCATTTACAATGGTGTTTCGCTTAAAGAGCAAAGTTGCTTAAAGAGCAATCCTGTGGAACGCATTATGCTCTTTAAGCGAGGTACAACTGTATTTTATTTGAAATATCTCTGGAAGTTACAGTAGGTTTTCTCCCTAAGGAAGAAAACATTGAACACCTAGCTTAAAGTTAAGAACCTATAGTAGATTCAGCTGTAGCTGCTATAAATTGCATAACTGAGCAAGATTCTCCTGTTTTAACATACTTTTGTTTCCAATTCTTCATCTATTTGTTGCCCATTTATCTCCTTCCATTTTACATGTTTTCAAAATTACAATTAAGCATTGATTGTAAATAAGATTAAATCATGCATGTGTATATATGCACACATATGCATGTCAGTTTTGAATTAATAGGGAAAGTAAACTAATAACATCTCCCTTCACATAAGATGATTTAATTCAGTAGCAATTTTCTGCTGTTGTGATCTAAACAGTATCCAGTCAGTGTACAACTCCAAGTTTCTATTCCAACTGCTTCCATATTTTTCCAAGTTTCCTATCATCATGTATGTTTATAGCTGTGAATTTCCTTGTGTCAATATTTACTTGATCAGCAAGGATGTATGCTGTTAATAGCCACAGGTTTTATTCTAAAGTGCAGTACAGTAATACCTCGGATAACGCTAAGACTTGGTTCCACAAGTCTTGGTGTTATCCGATTTTTAGTGTTATCCGATGCATGTTAAAATCCTATGGGATGTATTGGATAATGTTAAAGCTCCATAGAGATACATTGTAACTGCACCGGCTTTAGTGGTTGTTATCAGATACATCCCATAGGACCTTAACGTTATTCGATCCAATTCTCCTCCCCAGATTACTTAACGTTATGCAATTTTAGCGTTATCCGAGGTAAACGTTATCGGAGGTATTACTGTACCTTTATTAGTGGTGTCTTCTGATTATACATTTAGGTCTAGTACCCTGAGGGTTGATCAGATATGAAATGGGATGAGGTCAGTATCATATTTGCCTTGATGCAAAATGGCTCAATATAAAATACAGTCAAGCCTCGCAGAATGAATTTAATTCGTTCTGCGAGGCTGCTCGCTATGCGAAACAAACTTGCATAATGAGCGTTTCTAGGGGGGAAACTCGCATAGTGAAAAAATTTTCACTGCGAGTTTTCCCCATAGAAACGCTCATTATGCGAGTTTCCCCATAGGGAAAGTCTGACTCGCATAGCGAAAATTTTCTTTA
Organism: Furcifer pardalis; assembly: GCA_030440675.1. Classification (NCBI taxonomy): domain Eukaryota; kingdom Metazoa; phylum Chordata; class Lepidosauria; order Squamata; family Chamaeleonidae; genus Furcifer; species Furcifer pardalis. Next base: position 81,956,894 of record CP126892.1, read on the forward strand.
TGTGAGTCGGATTTCTTTTCGAAAAACCCGCTCATTATACGAGTTTTTCGCTAAGCAAGTTACTCGTTAAGCAGGGTTTGACTGTATTGTGACAGATTTCCTGACATTTTGTGTCTTAAAGAGGAAAATGAGTTCATAGTCTTGTAGTAATCATAAATGTATACTCTCTCATTTTTGTACTGAAAGCTAAATGTCTTTCCATTTAAGGCACTAGATTAGATGTTTTAGAGAACAATGGAGGTGGTTTTTCAAGTAATTCATGTTTAAGACTAATTAAAGGGTAATTATTTTATTACCATTAATCTTGTATTCAGTTCAGATATTCTCACACTGCCTTGCTTTCTATATTACCTGTTTTCTTCTCTGTTTGGTATGATGTGACAGATTTGCTTCCCCTCCCCCTTGTTCTTATATGTAACCCATCTAAACATGTTAACCAGTTGCATTGCTAGAATTCCATTTTCCTACTCATTTTTTATTTATACCACACTCCACCTCTCTTCTGATATTGGTAAAGGTCACCCATGTTCGAAAGCCAGTTATATCTGACTCTAGGGTTCAGTGCTCATCTCTGTTTATAGCCAAAGAGACAGCGCTGTCTGCATTTGGAGACACCTCTGTGGACATGTGGTAGGCATGACTAGACACCGGAGTGCAGGGAGCGTTGCTTACCTTCCCATCGAAGTGGTCCCTATTTATCTACTTGTAGTTTCTTTCAAACTGCTAGGTTGACAGGAGCTGGGACAGAGACGGGAGCTCACTCCATCATGCAGTACCTGGGAATCGAACCTTCCAGTCACTGAGTTCAACATCTTAACCAGTTGAGCCACCGCAGTCTCCATCTACTGATATTAGAGTTCATCTAAACATTTATAGCAGGGATTCTCAACCTGCAGCCTGCATGCCAGATGCGGGTGACCCATGGCACCATTTCATGTGGCCCCCTGCCGCCTCCACCACACCTGGAAGTGCCATGTTGTGGAGGAAGGGCAAAATGGCCGTCCAACCCCCAAAGCTATCTGAGGGAGTGTTACCTGACCTCCAACTTTAAAAGGTTGAGAACGTCTGATTTATAGCATTGGAATTGATCAGTTAATCATTGATAACCGTGTGTATCTACACTCTGTACATCAGAATAGTTCACTGTTGGTGGAATAGTTCACTGTTGTTTTAGGGAGATTATGGTAGCCTTAACCTTTACTGAGATTTTTGTCCCATTTAGAGACACCAGTATAGAAGATGATCAAATTAGAACACAACAGATGGTACAACTGTATTTGGATGTGTTATGCAATGGGTATAATGTTCCAAGTAATTTTTAATTTTGAAAGGTAGGGTTTTACATCCACTCAGTTTCAGATATAAAATGGAGAGCTAGCTCATTTTCTCAGTGCAGCTTTACTACTGTTCAATATTTTTCTTGCTTATATACCTTGCCGTGGTTCATTTCTGTTCACTACTCTGAAGGCAGGGTGATAATGTGGATCTCTATAGTACTGTACTTTTGTTACTTCTATCATTAGCTTAATATTGTTTGGTAAAAACCATTGCCTGTTGTGCAGCAGATTGCTGGTGATTAAAAACATGCAATTTTGAAGTGTGTACAACTCGTACAATGTGATAAAGTCATATTCATCTCTTAGTTGCTGGTGGAAGCCTTAAATGGGAGGCAAGTGTGTCACTTCTGATGGCATCTATCCTGTTGCACAGGCAAGTTACCCAGCTGGATTTCAGCCTATAAAATCTTAATTGATTATAGCAAAAAATAAAATAAAATAAATCCCAAGGGGATTAGTTAAGGTTAAGGTCACCCTTGCTTGAAAATAGTCATATCTGACTCTAGGGTCCAGTGCCCATCTCTGTTCATAGTTGAAGAGCCAGTGCTGTTTCCACTTGCAGACTTTTCCGTGGACATGTGGCAGACATGACTAGACACCGGAGTGCACAGAATGCTGTTTACCTTCCCACTGAAGTGGTACCTATTTATCTACTTGCAACTTCTTGCTTTCAAACTGCTAGTTAGGCAGGAGCTGGGACATGTAGTACTCGGGTTTTGAATTGCTGACCTTCCGCCTCCCAGTCAGCATCTTAGCCACCTGAGCCACTGTAGATTAGAAGATACCAAAATACAGCACTGTAGTAGTGCTAAATTCTGATACAGTATTATAAAGCCATCTACCGGTACCTTAGTATTGTCTCAGTGATTAGCAGACACCCCAGGATGTGCAGCATCTTCCTGCAACAGCCCACTAGACTTCATGCTGTGACTTCATGCTGTAGACTAGAGCATGTCTTCTAATATTAATTAGATTACAGATTTGAGATCTTTATACTTTTTGTTAGTAAGTCCAAAATACAAACCAAAAAGGACTAGTTTATCTTGAAGTTGCTGCAATAGTAATGACAGTTGACTGCTGTAGAGGAATGCATTATTCATCTTTAATACAGTTTTTCATTAAATTGTAAACATTATAATTACCATAATTTTTACAGTGTTTATCCACCCCTTTTAGAAAGTCTGCTGAATTTGATAACTTATTGATCAGGCAAGGTACTACTTACATATCTACCCTATGTGAATTAATAGGGTTTTGAAAATATTTTGTTGTAGTGGTTCTAAACAAAACTTCTTTTAGCATTCAGAAGTAACAGTTTCAGTTAGAAAAATATCTCACTTGCTGATCATGGAGTTTTCTGTACATTTTCAAATGTGTTTCTAATAGCATGTTCATGCCTTTTATCTAAACCAGGAAAGAAATCCAGATACAGTAATACCTCATATAACATTAGTATCGAATAACACGAAAATCGCATAACATCAAGGAATCTGGGGGGAAGAATTGCATCAGATAACATTAAGATCCTATGGGATGCTTCAGATAACAACCGCGAAAGCCTGTGTGGTTACAATGTATCTCTATGGATCCCATAGAGGATCAGATAACACGAAAAATCATATAACACGAAGACTTGTGGAACCAGGTTTTAGTGTTATATGAGGTTTTACTGTACTCTTAATGTTGTATTTCTCAAGATAATTTAGATTGCAAAACCAACTTTTATCGTTTTCTTTCAGGGATAATGGGAATTTTAGTAAAAGAATGTATGGTAAAGGCAAGGTTGTTTGTCCTGTGCAAAGTGTCCTTTTCTAAGTGCTTATTAATATATACTATTGAAAATGTATCTATTTTGTTTTGTTTTGCTAGGGCACTGCTCATTTTAGGGCATGTTTCCTATGTTTGATCCCAGAAGAGTGTAAGAAGAGAGCTGGAATCAATTTTTGGCATTATTTATTTATTTATTTGTTCAGATTTATATTGTTGCCCACTCGCCGAGGCGACTCAGGACGGCTTACAGTCAACAGTACAGTAAAAATCATAAAATACAACCTCACAAAACAACCAAAGCAGAACACAGACTAACTCCCCTCTGGCCGTTGTTGTGGGCCCAGAGGAGGGGGTGAGGTCCTCAGCCACCTGCCAGGCCATGGAGTCTTCTCCCTCAGGCCGTTGTTGTGGGCCCAGAGGAGGGGGCGATGTTCTCAGCCGCCTGCCAGGCCATGGAATTATGTATCTCTGAAATTCTTGGAGCACTCCCAGAGTGTGCCATTTATTTGTCATCTTAATCATCCCACTAATTGGAGTGGTACTGTATAATATATCAAGAACAAAAAAAAAAGACATATTGTTGCACTTTAAAGACACTACTATATATTTACATGAATTTTCCTGGATCAAGTCCACTTTCTGAGGCATTATATTCAACAAAGATCACAGAAATCTGAAGTCCTCAAATTGCTAGCTTCCATGAAAAATCTAATTGATGCTACAACCAGTCAATTACACTCATAGTCTTTTAACAGAATTACTGAATTCATGTAGTGGTTGGGCAGCTATAAAGCTATAAACTAAGAGGTATATGTTAAATATGTTTTTCATTTTTGATTTATGACTGATTTTCTAGAAAACATCTTGGGAATGTTTCAAGCTCATATTGAACAGTATTAATCTCAGATAATTATGTTGACATGTCTAGATTTTCATCTGTTTGCTTTTCCTTACAGACTTTCAAGATAGATTAAGTTTCAAAAGTGTTTTGCTAGCATAGTTTCAATGTAATTTTTATTTTAAATGGATAATATTTTGTGCCTCACTGATTTTTTTTTACTTCTAGAAAAGAATCTCTAGTACTGTATAGAAGTTCTTTTTAGCTATTTTTTTTCCTCATTATCAAATGACAAAATCCTCTTGAAAATAAATCTGTCTTCATTTCTCAGGTTTAGTCTAGTAGCAATAGCAGTTACATATATACTGTAGACACATTTCCTAAGCCTTTCCAGTCTTACATGCTCTTCTAAAATGATTTGTCTAGCTACCTGCACTCATTTAATTCTAGTACGATATTCCAGCCCTTCTCATGCCAGCAAGCATGAACATTAGAGATGGGACTACTAGGTTTTTGGATTCCCACTTGTAGAACCAAATGCCTATTAATGAGTTTTCTGTAACACTGTAACACAGGAGTTACAGAGTTTTCTGTAACTCCTGTGTATTTCCCCTTTGAAAAAAAGCAATACTCCAGGTAGAATTCTGGAAATAGAAGTTCAGAAACAAATGCTTACAGAAGAGTTTACCATAACTTTTTTTTAAAATGATGTGCTTCTGTGGGAGGCTGTGACTCCCAGGTAACCTTGTAACTCTAGGGCCGGGGTTCCCAACCTAAGGCCCACTGATTGGATTCAGCCTGTAGTGCCATTTGATGTGACACCCACCTCTCCAAGAGCATTTGAGAAACAAAATGGCCACACACACCCCCTTGAAGCTGTTTGGATAAAATGACCACCCCATTGTGCAGATAGGGCAAAATAGCTGTCCGGCCCTCGAACCTGACAGAGAGCGTGACCTGGCATCTAACTTGAAAAGTTTGGGAATCCCTGCTCTATGGATCACTTGGGTAGTTCCCTTTTTTTCGAAAAAAGAGAAGCAAGTGGATAGCAACAGAGTTATGGTAAACGTCTCGGTATGTATCGGTTTTTGGACTCCTCCTTCCACAATTATACCTAGGATGTTGTGAGTGAATTTTAATAGTGGGAGTAAAAACAAAATCAAAAGCCCTGTCTATAGAGAACTAAACTCTTGAAAACAGACATACAGTAATACCTCGGATAACGTTAAGACTTGGTTCCACAAGTCTTGGTGTTATCCGATGCATGTTATAATCCTATGGGATGGTTCGGGTAACGTTAAAGCTCTATAGAGATACATTGTAACCGCACAGGCTTTAGCGGTTGTTATCCGATCCATCCCATAGGACCTTAACGTTATTCGATCCAATTCTCCTCTCCAGATTACTTAACGTTATGCGATTTTAGCGTTATCTGAGGAAAACGTTATCCGAGGTATTACTGTATATATATAGCCTGTTCCTGTATAGAAGATCATATGGCTTGGGGAACTAATCTTAACAGTAGGGTTTTTTTAAATGGATTATCTGTGACCCATATTAAAACAATACATGGTGTGATGTAGGAATGAATCCAATATGGGCCTACAATGGATAGTCCATGGATAGAACATTTTGGTTGGTACTACAATTATAGCCCTGTGTGTTCTGTACTGTGTTTCAGTGTTGTGTAGCTACTTAAAGTTGCCAGATTTCTACAGATTTCTAACGCTGCAAGCTACTTCATTCACCATTTTAGTCTGTATTCACACTGCTAGCTTTTCCCAGCCTTCCTGGGAGACCAAACATAAGTTTGAGAGAATCACTGTATTAAGGAATGGAGTGCAATTCTGAATTGGCTAAACATAATGAATTTTGTAGCTGTTAAGAATAACTGTCTTAGTAAATCTTTGGATGGAGCATCTGCTGGCATCTTCTAAAACGAGTTTTAAAGATGTTAATCATTCATTGCTGACAATTCTGAATATCAGTTGAAGTTTATTTAGACTTCACAAGTTCTCACTTGGATTATTGATACTTAAGGTTCATTAATCTTGTAGGAGGGTATTACTTTGCAAGGAAGGTATAATACTAGTACTGTATTGATTTTTGGAAGTCAGTAATAGTTAGCCAGTGTAGCTTAAGAGCTTTCAGACAGAGTCGTCTGGTGAATTTAAAATGGCACTTTGAGGGACTTAGAAGAAAAGCAAAATACACGTAACTTCCTAGTAAAACATTTCACCTTGGTCTGGGTTTTGAAACAAAATAAACTAAAAGAATTTACACTCTCCACCATTCCTTTGAGAGAATAATCTTGCAGAGCAAATTTAGAAACCTGTTATGATATTTGATCTGGTACAGAGGCTTCAGCAGATGTTCATTCCTGTAATTTGCCTGACTAAAAGGTTTTTTTTTTTGTGTGTTTGGAAGAGAACACAACAAGATTGTGTGGGTGGAATGTAGTGCTTCCTCTGTAGGACTCAAAGAGAAGGTTTGAAGTTCTGGAGTAGAGTACAGTAATAGCTTGCATAGCACTCATTTTCTGCAGGATGTGAGGTTGGCTGGCCATTTTGTAGTGCTAGATGAGGCTCAGTCTACCTATTCCAAGCTAATTCGTTGAAATGACTCTGTTTAGTGCTGATCTGTTCAGGACTCCATTTTCTTGGAGCATGTCCTCAGCGCTAAGCAAGGTATTACTGTACAGTAATACCCCGGATAACGCAAGTACCGTATAGCGTGAAAACCGCATAACGTGACAAGATTTTCGAAAAAATCTTGTATTGAATAACGCGATTTTCACGTTATTTGGAACAAGCGTGTGCGTGGGGGGGAGTTGGATTGGGTAGAACATCTACCCAATCCATCCCCCCCAGTGCCCGCCCGCCGGCCGAAGTTCCGAAAGGGTAAGGGTAAGATCCTTACCCTTTCCGAACTTCAGGCGTGCACGCGCGCCTCTGCAGGGGTTAGCCAAGGATCCAGGGGAAACCCTCAGATCCCTGGCTAACCCCCGCAGAGGCGCGCTTGCCTACAAGCCGCCCGAGGTCCCTAAAGGGTAGGAATACCCTTTCGGGACCTTGGGCACGCGCGCGCCTCTGTGTGGGTTAGCCGAGGATCCGGGGGAAACCCTTGGATCCCCGGCTAACCCCCGCAGAGGCGCGCTTGCCTGCAAGCCGCCCAAGGTCCCGAAAGGGTAGAAATACCCTTTCGGGACCTTGGGCGTGCGTGCGCATCTGCGTGGGTTAGCCGAGGATCCGGGGGAAACCCTTGGATTCCCGGCTAACCCCCGCAGAGGCGCGCTAGCCTGCAAGCCGCCCGAGGTTTGGAAAAGGATCCGATCCTTACCTTTTCCGAACCTCGGGCGGTGGGCTGGCACGGGGGGGGGGGGTTGGATTGGGTAGATGTTCTACCCAATCCAACCCCCCCCAAACATCCGCGAAGAGCGGAGGAGGCGAAGGAGCTGGAGAGAAAGAGAGAGGGGGAAGGAAGGAAGGACGCAGCCCCACCTCACCAAGCAAGGGTCCAAACCCCCCCCCCCCGGGGAGCAAAGAATTTCGCCGCCAAAGCGGCACTGCCCGGATACCTGGTGGTGGTGGTGGGAGAGGAAGTTTGAAAGGGGATGAGGCGGTTTCCAAGGATACCGGCAACAGCGTCTGTTTAAAGTCCCCATGTCGGCTTCTGCGGGATCTCTTCCCTGTAGCCTCCCTGGGCGGAGAAGCTGGGCACTCATTCCATCATGCAGTATTCGGTTCTTGAACTTCCGACTTGCCGACCTTCCAGCTAACGAGGTGAGCTTCTTAACTACTGAACTACTGCAGTTTCCTAAATCTAGTTAATCCAGCTCTTAATGTGCCTTGAACACTGCAAACAAAATTAACTGGTTTATTTGTTGTGTCGTTGGAACCAGAACATTCTCTTTCATCCTCCTGCTCTGTGGATGGTTCTAGGACCAAATTTGTGAAAGGGGGAAGGGTCTTTTTGGCAAAAATTCTCAAGGAAGAGAAAGTCACCTGTTATTTCATTGATGTGGTCTTTGAGCTGGAAATAAATGTCAGTTCAAAAGCCAACTACATCAGTATATGTTGTGTGTTTCAATTTTGAATTCTGTTGCTAGGACATTTAATGTGGATGTTGTTGATAGTGCAGTCTTAGGTTCCATCTGTATGTGAAAAAGGGAATTACAGTAATACCCCGGGTAATGCGAGTACCGTATAGCGCGAAAACCACATAACGTGACAAGATTTTCGGAAAAATCTTGTATTGAATAACACGATTTTAACATTATATGGAAAAAGCGTATGCGTGGGGGGGGGGAAGTTGGATTGGGTAGAACATTACCCAATCCAACCCCCCCCAGCGCCCGCCCCATGATGTTTAGAAAGGGTACGGGGATCCTTACCCTTTCGAAACTTCGGGCGAGCGGCGTGCGTCGGTGGGGGTTAGCGCAGGATACGGGGAGGGACCTCCGTGTCCTGCGCTAACCCCCACCCCACCGATGTGCGCGCGCCTGGAAGCCACCCAAGGTTCCGAAAAGATAAGGATCTTTACCCTTTCGAAACTTCGGGCGCGCAGTGCGTGTCGGTGGGGATTAGCGCAGGATACGGGGGGAACCTCCGTGTCCTGCGCTAACCCCCACCGATGCGCGTGCGCCTGCAAGCCACCCGAGGTTCCAAAAAGATAAGGATCTTTACCCTTTCGGAACTTTAGGAGAGGAGAACATCGTCTCCCCGGCTTGGGGAAGAGGCGGCTTGGCCGAAATTCCCTCCCCCTGCGCGGGGGTGAGGATTTCGACCAAGCCGCCTCTTTCCCGGGCGCGCTATAGCAACGAGGATTACACGTCAAGGCAATTGCCTTGGCTTGCGATCCCCGTTTCGCTTGCCTAAACAAGGGTCAGCTTTTCTGAATTCCCCCCTCCCCCGGGGGAGGGGGAAATTCGGAAATGCCGACCCTTGTTTAGGCGCTTTGCGATGGGAGTTTGGGCACCCAAACTCCCATCGCAAAGTGCCTAAATGGGGTTCGCACGTTAAGGTAAGGGATCAATGTGGGGGGTGGCACCCCCCGCTTTGATCCCTTGCCTTGACGTGCGATCCCGTTGCTATACTCGTTTGGTAGAAGAGGCTCCCGCTGGCGCGCCTTTTAGCGCGCGTGCGAGTGCCTCTTCTCAGGTTTTTTTTAGCGTTGTTCAATCAATGTATCGAACAACGTTAAAAACCGGACAACGTCATGACTTGTGGAACCATGTCATAACGTTGTCCGGGGTTCTATTGTATTGATGTATACAAAGTTCTGTGGTAAAGATTAGAGTTTGTTAAAATTTTATAGTCACCACTGTGAAAGGTAAAGGCATGATGGCTCCATACATTACTGAAAATTTGGGTAAAATTGCTATACCATTTTTTTAACTTGGTCTCATGCTTCCAACAGGGTAAAATTCCACATAGCTGATGCAGGCCCAAAGTTAACTTGTTTTAAAAACTGATTCTATCTTGAAACTAACACCTAGATTAAAGATTGGTGATGTGGCTCTCCAGAGTGACATGTGGCTCCCCAAAAGCGTTTCTTAGTGAAATCCCCCTTCTAACAGTTTCTGTTTTGAATGTCTCTGGATGATGTGGTTTTCATGTATTCTACTCCCAAAAAGTTCCCCCCCTCCAACGACATCCCATTTCGTAGAAAGCTGCTTGTAAAAATAGGATTGCTTTTCAAAGATAGATGGATATACAGTCAAACTTCACATAAAAAGTGCCTCACTTAAAGAGTAACTCGCTTAAACAGCAAATTTTCTATGAATGGTCACTTCACTTAACAAATAAAACCAACCAAAAACTCGCTTAACAAATAAATTGGGTTCAAAATCCCCCCCACCAGAAGTCACAATTGGTCACTTACAATGGTGTTTCGCTTAAAGAGTAAACTCACTTAAAGAGCAATCCTGTGGAACACATTATGTTCTTTAAGCGAGGTACAACTGTATGTGTGTGTAGCCCCCTCTCTCATGGTCAAATAAATGTCATGCAAAATAGAGTGAGTCTTCTCCCTCCATATAATTTAAGACATATGCTGACTTGTTCTATCCTTGGATCCATGGCATTATCTGTGCTTTTTCAGAACTCTTTAAAAAAAAAATCCCAAAATTTGAAGAGGAATGCAGATGGCTGTGAATGGAGGGTTGTACAGTGATCTTAATTGTGTGACCTGCCTAATCAAAGCCCTCACAACAAACCTCTTTCTAGAGTTGTTCAATCTTATAGTGTAATGCTATTTCAATAACAGTTTAGTGAAGCAAAGAGAATGAAGAAAGACAATATTCCCAAAGGCATAAAGGCTATATTAACAAGACCAGAAGTCTTTTACTCATCCTCCAGTTCATAGAGTAGATGTAAAGACATTATGCCAGCAATGACTTCAGTATGAGCCCTCTTAAATGCTTCAGTAGTTGGGATTGTCCAGTGGAGACCATGGTCATTATTTGGGGAGTGTCTGTTCAGTTGTCACTCATCTTCACCTTTAGTACCAGGAGTCCAGTTTATTGTATTTATATTATATTTATTGTATTATTTTGATCTCCTGTTTTCAAATTGCTGATCACTTTTTAAACTAGGAATGAGATATAAAGGATCCTCCATGGTGGTGTTCTGCTCCAGAGTGGAAAAAGAGCTTTTAGTGCTGCGCTGTAATTGCACTAGAATTGTACAACTACTCCTGATTTTGATCCATCTCTTTTCAGATTTGCCAAAATATAGTACAGATGACTGTTTGATATTGTGAAGGCATGTTGATCAGATAACTGGGGAGAAGAGCTAGCGGCGTAAATACAGACTAAAATTGTGAAATGAAGTACAGTGGTACCTCGCTTAAATAGCATAATGTGTTCCACAGGATTGCTCTTTAAGCGAGTTTGCTCTTTAAGTGAAACACCATTGTAAGTGACCAATTGTGGGGGGGGGGGGATTGTGAACCCCGATTTATTTGTTAAGCGAGTTTTTGATTGGTTTTATTTGTTAAGCGAAGTGACCATTCAGAGAAAATTCTGCTCTTTAAGCACATTACTCTTTAAGCGAAACGCTCTTTATGCGAGGTTTGTAGCTTGCAGCTTTAGATATCTGTAGATTTGGGCCAATCTTAAGTAGCTACAGCTTTGTTAAGGCAAAGTCCCATCCTGATTATATATGTTTAGTGAATGAGGCTTAATATAAGCGTTGCCATCCACTGATTCAGTGGGCTAATTCATTTTTATCCTGAATGTGTAGCTATAATTGCATGTTGTCAAGTCAGCTTTGACCTATGGCAACCCTTTCAAAGGTTTTCTAGTAGAGAATGCACAGAAGTGGTTTACCATTCCTTTCTTCCCGTGTACACTGAAACTGCAGCTTGCCCATGACTACACAGGATTACTCTTTTTCCAGGAAGTAAAGTGAGCAATGAAACTTGCAATGTCTGGCTCAGCAGCCAGATACCAAAACCACTGAGATAGCAATTCAGCATGTGCATTGGCATCTGATTTTCTTGTTAGTAGACATTAGGTATGGAAGCCAATTTTCATTAATAGTTACATTTTTTAACTTTTCTGTACTCTTTGGTGAATGCTCAGTCTGCTTCACTAACTACAAGAGGAAGCAATTAGAAATGTATATATCGGCATAAATTGTTTCCTAATCTTAAAACTATAAACTGCCGTATAGTTGCAAACTTGGTATCCCATTTTTATCATGGTAGTGGAATGGTATTCAGATTGAAGTCTGAGAGGCAAAACACGTTTTGTTCTTGAGGAGTATACATTTTGTTCTATATCGTGGTTGATGTTAATCCTGCAACAAATAGCTCTTTGGAAATTCTGTAAAAATTGTATTTCTGCTTACATCAGCAGTGAGTAATTATGCTATTCCATGTTTTTGGCCTAGAACTCACAGTTGCTTTAGACAAAATAGCAAATGATGAGTTACAGTTCAGAAATATCTTGAGTTACGGTTGCCCATCCCTTTCTTAGATGTGCAAAATCAATATGAATTTTTTAAAATTGGAGACTTTGCCTTTTCTTTTCTTATATATTGTTTTTTATCTGTCATCTGATACATATGAGAGAGTTGGTGCCTGAGTGCAGTGGTTGAATCAGGCAGTGAATACGAAGTCATAGCTTGGTTGGATATGTGTCTGCCTGGGGAGAGAGGGTAAATTTGTTCTTACACTTTTTTTAAAAAGAGTAGATCTGTTGTTTTTTGCTTTGGTGTTGTTTTTGTTTTAGTGGGTGGATGAACAGCTTTGTCACTAGAATCCTTGGTGGTCTCTCTGACTAAGCAGCTTAAGATATGTGGCAGCTATGATGACTCCTGGTCAGAAGGTGTAATTTTGGTCATGCAGGCTCCTGCTGATTGAGCCTCAAAACTGAGTTGAGCTACTCATTGGGAATGTGTCATATCATTTATTAAATGGTTGTACAGTATTAGCAATTACACTCATATACTGTTCCATAACACTTAGTGTACTCTGGATGGTTCACAAAGTAGTTATTTATTTATTTATTTATTTAGCTTTATATTGCCGCCCACTCGCCAAGGCGACTCAGGGTGGCTTACAGTCAAAACAACAACAGTACAATAAAAATTATAAAATGCAACCACATAAAACAACCAAACCAGAACACAAACTAACTCCCGTCAGGCTGTTGTTGTGGGCCCAGAGGAGTGGGCAAGGTCCCCAGCCACTGCTAGGACTTGGCATCTTCTTCCTCAGGCCGTTGTTGTGGGCCCAGAGGAAGGGACGATGTTCTCAGCCACTGCTAGGCCTTGGCATCTTATTCCTCGGGCTATGGTTGTGGGCCCAGAGGAGGGGGCCTTAGCATTTTGCCTTCAACATGCTGGGTTACCAACCTTGGAAGGATGGAAGGCTGAATCAACCTTGATCCCATGAAGATCAAACTCACAATATCAGCAGTTTTGGCTGCAGCACTACAGTTTAACCAATGTATCAGCAGGACTCACTTCTGGCAATTTCTGGTCACAATTAAAAGTGTTGGTGGTTATTTTACTAAAAATTGTATATAGTTCATGATCCCCTTAACTCAGGGATTCTCAACCTGCAGATCGCGAGCCAAATGTGGCCCACGGTGTCATTTCATGTGGCCCCTCACCACCTCCATCACACCCGGAAGTGCCATGTAGTGGAGGAATGGCAAAATGGCCCTCCAGCTCCCGAAGCTGTCTGAGGGAGCATGACCTGGCCCCTGGCTTTAAAAGGTTGAAATCACCTGCCAACTGAATTGCTGTGTTTCCCCAGCAGATAAATAGGTCTCTGCCAAATGTCTTTCTATGGGCTCTGTCTCTGACTGGAAAATGCATACAATAAGGCCTTGTCAGCTGTATTGCCCCATCCTTGGAGTGCTCTCCCCAAAAAAATGCTTAGTTGGAACCCACTCTGCTTTCTTGATGCTAGAGAAAGATTCCTTTATATTCTTAGACCTTAATAGTTTTGATTTTAAAAGCTGTAATTATGTTTCACAATTGTCACCTTGGGAGCAGGATAATAGTTAATAATTATCTGCTGTCAAATCTGTTCTGACTTGTGGCAACCCTTGCCATAGTTTCCGAGATATGAAATACAGAGAGTGGTTTACTCAGTCTCTTCCTCTGGGGGTGCTCTGGAATTTGGCAGTTTGTCCAAAGTTATACAGGTTGGGATTATTTATTTATTTATTTAAATTTATATTCCGCCCTATTCGCACAGGCAACTCAGGACGGATTACAATCAATATACAATACATAGTTAAAAACAATACATAGTTTTAAAATCCTATCATGGAAGGTACAGTGATGAATCAGACTTTCAACCCATTGTTCTACAATCAGGTACTTTATCTCCCTGACCGCTGAAAATTATAAGTGTGTGGATGGATGTGCTAAACAAAACAAGGCAGATATTCCAAGTTGTCAGGAAGTACTGTGGAATCAATTGTGAGCATAGATAAGAATCAGTACTGTACAGTGAAAACGATAATATATTGGTCAGAGAACAAGGTTTTAGTTCACCTCTGGCCTAGACATGGAAGAAGAAGCAGATTTGCTATTTGTTAATGCAGTAATCTCTTGCAAAAACACTATTTCTTCATAGTGAAAGTTTTATCTGCAATAAAGACTTAAGTTTTGTTGTATGTCATTTGTTTGCAATATCATACTGTGCAACAATTCTGAGAATCATTTTAGTTATCTTAGTATGGTTGTACAACATGACTTAATCTACAGGAACACAAAATGTCACATAAGGAAATACAGAATGTTGGTGTGGCCAGAACCTTGTAGCCTTGTGTAGCCTCTGTCCTTGCTTTTCTGTTACCAGCCTGTTTCTTTCAAAGCAGGTGAACTACCTGATTTCTAACAATTGTGATGTAGTATACCGTAGCTATGTAAATATTTTCACTTACTTCAATGCAAAAATAACGACTACCCAAATACTGTAGCTATACAAGCTTACTTACGCTCTGTAAACCAAAGTACTGTATAACCATAAACTAAAACCACTTTAAATATTTCTAAATTAAACCCCAAGTCATTCAGAGCTCCCATTTAGTTTGATTAATGCACATAATAAGGATGTAAATATTGCTAAGTGGCTATGATTGCATCAGCAAAAGATGTTCATGCTTGTGACCAAGGTCTTGATAGCAAGAAATGTTGGCAATGCTTTTCTTCCTGTTCATGTTGTATGTCTAGCACTGCTGTAGTAGATTTTTTTTTAATGGATTGATCATAAGAAAGTATCCTGACAAAGAGTTTTATAATAGTTTTCTTTGGTTCTTTGAAGTCCATATGTTTTAAGTTTCTCTACTGTGAGAAGTTCTGAGGGACAGTTTGTTTAAAAGTTCACTCCTGAAGCTCCAAACAATAAATTCACTCCCCACCCCCAAACAGATATTTTTGATAGGTGCTTGGATCTATGAGAAAAACCTAGAGAGCCATATGCTTTTCAAACTTTGTTTTATGTGCCTTGTATCCATGAATGTTTTGGAGAGCATTGTGGGATGTCAGATTGTAAAATTGCACATTTTGTACAAGACTACAACTGTAACAGTTACGATAATTTTGTACAAAAATGTTCTTTATTAATACAGGCAAGATTAAGGGTTGGATATACTGTACTATGTGTTCTGAATGTGATATTTCTTTTTCAGGAACTTAGTGATTTGGCCCGTGATCCACCAGCTCAGTGTTCTGCAGGCCCAGTTGGCGATGACAGTAAGTAACTAACATTCTTTGGAACAAAAATAAATCAATACAGTAGTTCAATGTGTTTAAATTTTCCTTGGGGAAAAACGTGTAAATACTGAAATATCTTTTTTTTTCCCCTCTCACTTCCATAGTGTTTCATTGGCAAGCCACAATTATGGGTCCTGTAAGTATAGCAACTTTATGAAAATATAATTCTAACTACAAACCTCTTCTATAAAGGCATTTCTTTCTCTTGAGGATTTGAAATAGATAGGTTATAGCATGGAACTTTGTCTATAGTATTTTCTGTGTTTTTAGTTGGATCAACTGATTTATCCCTCTAGGTCAGGAGTTCTCAATATTTTCATGTGTGGGCCAGACCTCCTCAGACAGCTCCTCACACCTCCTCAGACAGCTGAGTGGGCTGGACATGGTCCCCCCTCCCGCTGTAAACACTGTTGTAAAATGTGTCTGTTGCTACCGTAAAATGCGTCAGTGGCTGCCGTAAAATGTGTTTGCAACAGCTGTGGGTGAATTTATGGCACGTTTTTGGCTGTTTTGCCATTGCTGCTGCTTCTGGCAGCAGCAGCGAGGGTGGCACATTTTTTGCCACTTCCGGTGGCAGTGGAATCAAGAGCAAGGGTGGCGCTCCACATGAAATGGCATTGTGGGCCAGGTCCCAGCCCATGGGCTGGAGGTTGTGAACCCCTGAGCTAGATGGCTGGTCTGCATTTTACCCTGATGCATGCAGTGTATAGCGATTTTCCCTATGGGATGCATCGTACAACATTTTTTTACTAAGTGGTTTTTCCCATTGAAAAATTGTTGTACGATTTTTTTCCATAGAGAAAATTGTTACGCGGGACACTGTTTCCCCCAAAAACCTAATGGTTATACGATTTTGTTGCTATATGGGACAATTGTTGTATGAGGTTCCACTGTACTTTGAAAGTAAGGGATCATTGTAGACATTGCCTCAACTGAAAAGTGCTTTCACTTTTTCTATTCTACCATGTACTACTAAGACTGTTTGCAAAGTAGTTCATATGATGTCATAGTAAAATTATACAGTAAAACCCCAGGTTACAATAGCCTCAGTTTAAGTTTGCTGTGGTTTACATTGGAAAATCCTATGGAAATGCCGTTTTTAATTTTTCAATGCATCGCTATAGATGTTTAGGTTTACAGTTTTTGGGTTACAACAGAGGCTGTTGGAATGGACCTCCATCATAACCCAGGGTTTCACTGTACATTAAAGTAGGTAGCATAAAACTGTCAAATGCCTAAGAGTTAAATCCATTGTTAATCCTACATAAAATAGATGGATGGGAATTACTGGCTGAAATCCTGTATACCAAGGTTCCCCAATCTTTGGGCTTTGGACTTCAATTCCCAGAAGCCTAAATCAGTAAATTGGCTGATCAGTGCTTTGGGGAATTGAAGATCAAAAACCAAAGGTTGAAGAACACTCCATAGACCAGTTACACAAATGGTATAATTTTTGTAAGTCAGTTCCTAAAAAGTAATAAATAGAGAAAGATCCTCCCATACTATGTGGCATGTTGGTTAGCAAGGGGTTCCCAACATTTTTTCATGTTGGGTAGTGCCTTCAGATCTTGTGTCAATGTTCTATGCCAGGGGTTCTCAATGTTTTCCCTCCAAGGGCCATTCCTGTTCCGACACTCAGCTGTGGGGACCTGAGGTGTGGTTGCTTCCAGTGGTTATATTGTAGGCTTCTTGTACAGCCTCTGCCACTCCCCACTTTTTGGAGCATTTTCACTCCATTTTGGGAAATTTTTGCTGCCTATGCACTGCATATCGTTAGCTAGAATGCAATGTTTGGATACTTCCTGGTTCCATGCTAGGAACCCAGGCACTGCCAGAAGCTCCGTCTGGCACTGGAAATCCCAAACAGGCAAAAATATCTGAAAAGCCTCCTGCCGCTGTGGGGAGCAGTGGAGGCTGTGCAGGAAGCCTCCCCCCCAAAAAAAGTGATTGCCACTACCACCACGGTAAGTGGCGTTTTTGGACTTCTGGTGGTGGTGGGAATTTCTGGTGGTGCCTAGGTGGTCACCGCAGGCTGAATTAATGAGCTCTGTAGGCTGGATTAGACCCTAGGTTGGTAACCCCTGTTCTACGCCTTGTAATTGAGGGATATCATTGTGTAGTTGCCACTGAGGGGCCCCCAGCTCATTGCCACCTTAGGGATCTGATTGTTCTCCATGCAAACAATGCTACCAGCCAGTTGAAGTCTTCTGCATGCAACAATATTAGGGAGTTTGCACAAACTATTACTTCAAAGCACATCATTAGTAATATCAAAATATTGGATATTTAAGATGTCAAGTCTCATATTAATACAGCTATTTGCTGATGCCTTTCAAGTTTCACTGGCATAGATATCTGTTAGAATCACAATGGAAGTGAACAGACAGAGCTTAATCTGCAGTGATATGGATGAAGAGGACCATATCTTGTTCATCCTCCAAAAGAATGGCTGTCACCTTTCCAATGGAGCATTTAACATCCAGCTGTGCATCTCCATTCTAGGTAACCGCACTAACTAGATATGTAAAGCTCTCCACTTCCTCCAAACTGCTGCAGTCCAAGTACAATTCCCTTTACTGGGGCTGTGGAATTCATATGCATGATCTTCGACTTCTTGGTGTTTGTACTGAGGCCACCTTTATTTGCCTCTCCATCCAGAACAGTCATAGAATGCTGTAGTTTTGGTGCATCTTCCTCAAGAAAGATGATATCACCGGCAAACTCCCAAGTCACCAAGAAAGCCTTGGTCAGACCAAAAGATGCCTGTTCCAGTATGTGTTCTAGCTCACTGCATGACATAGTCAAGAGCCACAAGGAAGAACAGGGGGAGTTGATCTCAGGAGTTCATCAAAGGTGCATCACAGCTGCCTAAGAAGGACTGCACAAAATGAATTCCTGGGTACTGGGAGAAAGGTAATGCCCTGTGATGGTGAAAATTTTGGCGGAATCTGCACCCGCAACCTTGAGAGCCACACGTGCCAGCTGTGCAGCTTATGTGGCTTGCAGACAAAGAGAAGCAGCCAGGTTCTTGGTGAAAAGAACAACAAGCCTCTTTACTCGTGAGGAGTGCAATATATTTATAGTGAAGGCAAATAACAAAACTAGCTTGACTTCAGCAATATGCACAAAGTTCATAAAGTCCAACACACAGTCTTTTTCTCTTTTGCCAAGTTAGAACACACAGCTCTCTGCTCTGCTTACCCAAATACCACCAAGTGTGGGCAGCAGACCTCGTTGGTTTGCAAACAGTTCCACAGTTGAGAGCAGCTAGAAGAAGATGTGAAGCGATTCTCCTCCTACCTCAGTGGTCTTCAGCTGTTCCAACGAGTTTGTTCTTGAGTTGAACACTTTCCAGACTCAGGCATGAATGTTGGCAGATCTCAAATGCACACAGCAGCAAGTCAGGCCAAGGGCACGCAAAAAAATGCAAGCCAAAGTCTCCACTCTGATGTGCCTCTTTCATATGCTCAGAGGCAAGCTGATTTTGTGCTGCCTCAGAGCACCTGGCCATTCTCTGCAAATAGCCTTAAAGCTACAATGGCCATATCCAGCTTGCAACATAGTAGGACAGTGCTACCCAGGCACTTATACCAACACCCTGCCAGTTAGTACATTTGGAGATACAGTATTACTTGTGGATTTTAACAGTAGCACCTCTTCATGATTCCTCGGGAGCTACACCACTTCGCCCCAATTGTTGAGCAGCTTCACAAGTTCTTACAACATGGCATGACTGCCATATTTTAGGATTTCCACAGAACTCTCCTCCAAGCCAGGTGCCTTATTGGTTTTAAGCTTCCAATCACAGTCTTGGCATCTTCAATTTTGATTTCATTGGTATTCACTTTGAGCTCTTGTTGAGTGTTTTCTTCATTATAGTTGTATGTTTCAGTTGGATCTGGTTGGTTGAAAGCTTCCTGGAAGTGTTATATCCATCTTTCAGTTTTCTATTCTTGGGTGACCAGAAGTTTCTCATTATTATCCTTGATCAATTCATTAACAATGCAGTAAAGAGTTTTAGAGTTGTTTCAGTTGGCTCCTTTTTGCCCTTCAAAACCTTTCTGTTCCAACCATTCCCTCTTTTCCTTCCTACAACTTTTCTTCACAGGGTGATTGACTCTGTGTGTTGCCATTTAATTTCTTCTACTTCACTCACATCTTCAGCTTGGTCTCATTTTAGTTTTATGACTTTCCTAGCATCAATCAGTTTCCGAGATGTATTTTGGGCCCATTGTTCCTTCCCTTACCACTGACATCTCCCAACAGTGTTTTGGTTGCATTCTGTCATGGTATATTTGAGATTGGAGCATGTGATGTGTCTTCAAAAAGGCCAGAGGCCTTCCATGTGTGATGTGTCCTCAAAAAGGCCATAGTCAAAGTGAAGGAGTCAGCCGTTATAGGATTTTTGATCTTGACTGCTGCAAGTACTCCTTTTGATATAGACTGCTTTAACTTAATTTCTGCCCTGAAAGAGATAAGAGTCCGGTTCAGTTTCTGTACCTCTGTAGGCCTTTGGATCTTGCAGTGATGATCTTCACTTCTGATGGAACCAGTCTCTAAGGTGCTTCAATCTGGTGGCCTCTAGGTTGTCTTGTGTATATGTCAATGTCGAAAGTATGTCTTACCGACACACAATCAGTTGTGTTTGCAGAATGATGTAATCTCACCATTTTCACTCAGGTGAGCTGAGGACACAAGAATTCTGATCACATTCTCTAATCCGCACTATCCATTGGTGCATAGACTTGTATTTTGTTGTTCAGTCGCACAGTCGATTCCGACCCTCTGCGACCCCATGGACCATTGCCCGCCAGGCACTCCTGTTCTCCACCATCCCCCTCAACTCACTGAGCTCTGTGCCCATTGTCTCCACAATACCATCTAACCATCTCATCTTGGGCCGTCCCCTTCTTCTTTTGCCCTCGACCCTTCCAAGCATCAAGGCTTTCTCAAGTGAATCCTCTCTTCTCATTTGATGTCCAAAGTACTTTAGCCTCATCTTTACAATTTGACTTTCTAAGGAGCATTCTGGGTTTATTTCTTCTAAGATTGACCTATTTGTTCTCCTCGCTGTCCAGGGGACTCTCAAAACTCTCCTCCAACACCACATCTCAAAGGCATCTATTCTTCTGCGCTCACCTTTCCTAATGGTCCAGCTCTCACAACCATACATTGCCACAGGGAATACCATTGCTTTGACAATACGAATTTTTGTTTTCAATATGATGTGTCTACTTTTCATTATGCTCCCCAGGTTTCTCATTGCTTGCCTCCCAAGAATCAATCGCCTTTTTATTTCATGGCTACAATCCCCATCTGCAGTGAGTTTTGATCCCAAGAAAGTAAAATCTGTCACGGCTTCTACTTCTTCCCCATCTATTTTCCAGGGACTGATAGGGCCTGTTGCCATTATCTTGGTTTTCTTGATATTGAGTCTCAAGCCAGCTTTTTCACTTTCTTCTTTCAACCTAATCAGGACTTGTATAGTAGTTATTTAACATGACCATGGACGAAACATCACTGACCAGTGTCCACCCACTGACCATTCTTCTTGCTTGTTTGTTCAAAAGGAGGCCAATCCCATTTTCATGTCGCTCCTCATGGTCTGCATACAGGATAGTCCCACAATTACTTTTAAATTGGCCACATTCTGTCCCCCTATCTCTAATTTTTTAAATGTGTTGTTAGCCCCCCACCCCCGGTGGGCAGGATAGAAATGAAATTACATAAATAAATCTGATGCCCATGATATCTAGCCTGTAATCAGACCTATAGAAGTTGAACAAATCAACCAGTCTGGTTCAGTGTTCCCACATTCCATGTTTCGGGTCTTCTAATGTTCTTGGCTGAGATCATCATTTTGGACTTCAGACACCAGACCTCATTGCCAGTTTTCTCTGGTGTTGTCATACAACTCAAAATAGAACTCCATTTTCTGTGCTGTTTCCATAGCAGTTACAGGATTTATGGGGATGAGTTACTAACCTGATGATCAGACCTTCTCCTTTCACCTCTGGGCTTGGGTTATAGTGGAGTTGCAAAGTAAAAAATCTCTATAGATATTATATGTTGCATGCTGAGTTGTGCAATTTGGCATGTGATCTATAATGCCATTGGCAATTTCTTGATTTGTGGCAGTTCTAAAAGTTTTGCTGTTTCTGTAATTGCACAACAGGATTTCAGCTAGTATAACTCATTAATTGTGACTAACAAGTCCTGCTGATTTAAGTGATTCTTCTCTAAATGAAACTAATGTTGGGTTTAGACTAGGGGAGGCCAACCTTGGTGTTCCAGGTGTGCTTGAACTTCAATTCCCAGAAACCCTGATCACCAGGTGTGCTGACTTGGGTTTCTGGTAATTGAAGTCCAAGAACACCTGGAGCACTTAAGGCTAGTCACCCTTGGTTTAGACCCACAACTTAAGACTGAGAGAATTTTAAAAAAGAGTTTTGACCTTGAGAAAAATTGCAGGGCTTTCTAAGGAAGATAACTGTGAACATGATTAAAATGCTCTGTAATATCATTTCAGTAAACATGCAAGAATATCAATAGACATTTAAAGGTCTCTCTGGGTCTTGTGTGTTGCTTGCTATATATAATCTTCATTGAACTTGTGAAACAAAATTTTGATACATGATACTGAATACAGTCATACCTCACATAACGAATTTAATGTGTTTTGTGAGGCTGCTCGCTATGCGAAAAATGCACTATGCGAGTCAGACTTGCATAACTAATTTTTTGCTATGCGAGTCGGACTTTTCCCTATGAAAAAACTTGCATAACGAGTGTTTCTATGGGGATAGCATAGTGAGTTTTCCCCATAGAAACACTAATTATGCAAGTTTTTCCATAGAGAAAAGTCCAACTCGCACAGCGAAAAATTTGTTATGCGGGTCGGACCGCTTAGCAAAAAAACTTGCTTGTTGTGCGAGTTTTTCGCTAAGTAAAACGTTTACTCATTATGTGAGGTTTAACTATAACTGGTTGCAAGTTTTTTTCTTATTTAGCTCCCATTTAGTCTTGAAGGAATAATTAGTGATGTTGCGCTTTTTCTGAACTCTATGGTTCCTGCTAGAATTCCTCTTCTGTATTTCCTTGTCTGACAGAATGACAGTCCATATCAAGGCGGTGTTTTCTTCCTGACAATTCATTTTCCTACAGACTACCCCTTCAAACCACCCAAGGCAAGTACAGTTTTGGGGGGGTGCTTCTACTTTAAATGTTGACCCTTTGGATAGATAGGGTGAACAGAAGGTTAGCATCTCTTGTTGCTTCTAAAGGCAAGGCTCTGGCAGAAATAGCAATTACACATACAGTTGTACCTCGCTTAAAGAGCATAATGCGTTCCACAGGATTACTCTTTAAGCGAGTTTGCTCTTTAAGCGAAACACCATTGTAAGTGACCAGTTGTGGGGGGGGGGGATTTTGAACCCCGATTAATTTGTTAAGCGAGTTTTTGGTTGGTTTTATTTGTTAAGCAAAGTAGCTGGTTCCTGTATGGCACAAAGCATTGCTGATGCATTTGCAGTCTCTTTGATTTAAGTTCCAGAAAGATTTGAGAGAAAATAATGGGATTCCAAATATATGCTATTGAAAGAATATTGCCTGCTTGAGAGTTAATTGAGAAAATGCATATGCAGCTAGAGTTATGGATTTTAAGTGAGAGAAGAGCTTATGCTCCATGTATCTGGTATTAAAGAAGTGCAACCCTGTAGACTTTATGCAGTGCTACAAAAATATGATTCTAATAATAAAGCTTCTTTCATATTGAGATTTATCCACAATGTTTCCTAAGGTGGTGACAAAATATACTATAAAAATAAAGTGATTTCATTTATTCCAGGAATGTTTTAGAGATTGAGATGGGAAATGGTGTTGTTACTCTACTGGCATTATGCCACAAAAGGGCCCCTCATTATTACATGTATCACAAAATGTATATCTTAGTGTATATACAAATTTTTATATCTAGCCCCTTTAAGCAGATCAGAAGGATATGTGTGCAAACCATAGACTGATGTGTTTTTCTTTTAGGTTGCATTTACGACAAGAATTTATCACCCAAATATTAACAGTAATGGCAGCATTTGTCTCGACATTCTAAGGTCACAGTGGTCTCCTGCTTTAACTATTTCTAAAGGTAGGAAGAGTGTTCAAGTAAAATATTGTAATTGGTTTCATAACTGCCTTACATACCTGCTTTTCAATTATAGAAAATAAACTCCTTCTCTTAAGAAGGGCATTGCACCTTTTTGGTAGTGACTACTGAAATTTGCAGTATATTTAAAACTATATTCTGTTTTAGACATTGAATTATACACCTGGTTTTAGAAAACCAACGTAGCTTACGGTGAACGCACATCTCGGCATATTAAATTATTGGACCTAATTCTGTTATTGGTGCCAACTGGTATAGACTCATTGAATTAGTTGGCCTTACATGGGGTTTCACTTAAACAAATTCAGTTGATTCACTGTTTTGTTTTAACTGTTAACTAAATTTAAGCTTGTATCTTAGAGATTGGGGCCTAGAAAATTTTCTAACTCACAAAGTTTTTATTGTTTGTCCTTTCTACTTATCAGCAAAGGAGGGATCCATTTCTGTGAGCTGGTGACTTTAAATAAGCATTCAGTGGTCTTTGCAGTTGCCTTAATCAGGCCCTTAATCATAACTGATATCTAACCAAATAGACTATATGGACATGTTCTGTATAGATTGGCTGAGGTGCACAGTTAGCTTGTCTTTTGATTAATTGTTCACAGTCCTTGATTAGATGTTAGTGTAAAATGTTACCATGTTTTTGTTGCAGTTCTCTTATCCATTTGTTCACTGCTATGTGACCCAAATCCAGATGATCCCCTAGTGCCAGAGATTGCACGTATCTATAAAACAGACAGAGACAAGTAAGTATAGTTCATATGAAAACATTGATTTAATGGAGAAATTTGGTTAGAGAACACCAGAATAATTTTTGTTCTTTCTTTACTGGAACCTGAGTAGAAGGTTCTGTTTTCATGACCAGAAGGCTTCAGGAGAGTGCTAGAATGAAAATTAGAATTCAACATTAGCCAAAATATGTTATGTTCCTCTTGTTAGAATACTTGAAAATGGCTTAAAAACATTGGGGCACGTTATTTTGACTTTTTCAGGTTAGTGCAGTCTATTGGCTCCTCTTATGACTTAACTTTTGCCTTCTGTTTTTGACCCATTAGTCTTAAAACTGCTTTCTGCTTCAAGTTTGCAATTAAATCATGGCCAGTTAGACTTAAAATTGATCTGTTGGCTTCTTTGTTACTAAATATACTTATCCAATTAGGTACAATAGGTTAGCAAGAGAGTGGACAGAGAAATACGCTATGCTGTAGGGTAAGACTATCTGCACTTCATGGTGCATTAATCATGTGGGGACTTAAGCACTTGGGTGCAGCATGCTTTAAGGCACTGTATTAACTAACAGAAGAATGCTCCAGTTACTGAAATACGAAATTTAACTGCTTGACCTGTACTCAGTGTGAAAAACCTGTTTCGCATGGCAAAACATATAGTCAGATATAAAATAAGATTTCTAGATAAGCCTTACTTCTTTAATTATCTTTTCCATTTGATAAGTGTATTGGCACAATTTAAAAAAGAAAATGGCTTCAGTCTTAAATCTCTTGCAGTTGTTGAACAAGTGAAACTCTTGAATTCATGAAGTGTATCAATGAATTAGGCATGTACAGTATAGGAAGACACTAACATAATAACTGAGCATGTAAATATAGCACTGAATTGATATCAATGGAGTGCTGCATAATTCTCTCAGTAGTTCTGTTTTTTGAGAGAAAATGGCTACATATAGCATTAAAGGGCTTGTTTGTTCTGATTTTAAATGTTTGGAGTTTTGCATTACTTGCTATAACATAATTGAACATACGTCTTTACTTGCACATTAAGATGTGCTTTTTGATATGCAATAATAAATAAATTCTATATGGTAGATATGACATGTGTTCTCTGCTTACAGGCCTCTGCAAATCTAGCTTGTGATTAAGAGCAAAATGCAATGTATTAGTATGCTGCTGGAGATATTTCATTGCAATCGGCCTAGCCCTTTCTCCAGTCATAATTCTTTCATGTGGCCAATTTTGTATTCATCATGTGGTTGATGCCCTTACATTTCCTTGTTTGTATAGTTTTGTTTGTTTTGGAATCTAGTAAAGAAAATGAAAGTATAAGAATAATATACCAGCTTTGTATTGCCATTTCTGAATAACTTGGATTACTTTATTTTGAGGTTGAAACTCTGGGATTTTTAGATTAGTGAAAATAATAATCTGCTCTATTTAGTCTCAATAAATCCAAAGTAGATTCTCCATTTCATTAGCAACTATTTTTTTTACACAAAGAACAACAAAAGTGTTTTTCTTGGACCCAAGAGTGGTCTCTGGTTTGAAATCTTACTTTTCTAGGTTTGAGAAAACATGTTTTCTTGTTAACAGTGGTATAAATGAGCATGTTCCTGGGAACTTGAAAATGGCTTTAAACGTGTGGAAGTTCCTTAATTTGTTATTGCCAATTGTGGTTTAATTGATTTTCCTTAACATGTTTTCCTTTTACAGGTACAACAGAATATCTCGGGAATGGACTCAGAAGTATGCCATGTGATGCTACCTTAAATCAGAATAACCTGCATTATAGCTGGAATAAACTTTAAATTACTGTTCCTTTTTGATTTTCTTATCCGGCTGCTCCCCTGTCAGACCTCATCTTTTTTTTTATTTACTTCTGTCCATTCATGCACATGCTCATCTGAGAAGACTTTAGCTCTTCCAGCTTTGGACAATAACTGCTTTTTAGAATCTGTAAAGTAGTTATTCAAGAAAAGTTGCCCAAGATTCAGAATTCTTTAAATGGAGCATGTGTGTTGTGGCCAATGTCTTCACTCTAACTTGGTTATGAGATTGAAAACATTCCTCACTGCTCTAACAATTCTACTGAAGATGTCACCCAAAGGGAGGGGAGATGGATGTTCAGATTGCTCACATCACAGGAAATAGCATTGTTGTAGCATCATCCATCTTGTTTTTAACCTTCCAGTGTTAGAGACTGAGGTTTCATGACATACTTGTGCTCATAACTGGTGTGGCTGGAGAATTGGTACAGAACCTGTAGCATCAGCAGAACAGAACACGTGATGTATCTTATGCATGTCAATAAAGGAATGACCAGTTCTTGTTCTACAGAGAATGGAAGTTGGAAGTCCATCATCCCTTGTATTCCAAAATAGGGTCTCAGAACATTTTTGTAACTCATTTAAATTTTGTTAGGATGCTTGGAGCTATTAGTTAATCTATCTTCCACAACAGTTTAATATAGCACTGAATAAATGATGCAAGTTGTCAATGGATGAGTGATCAACTAATAGCTCTTCTAGTAATTGATTTTATTTTCTTCAATAAAGTTACATAAACCAATGAGTTAGCTGCCTGGATTAATCAATATGGGAAACAATCTTTTGTAAAAGCAAAGGTGGTTTTTGTATATACTTGTTGGGATTTGCCTCATTGTTTGACATCAAATAATGATGTGAAGTTAGTAGAGTGAAAATTTTGCCATGTTCAGTTATAAAACTTGGTCTATGTTCAGGTTGACACATTGATCAGCCCTGGAGTATGCAGAACTAATAAGCTAATCTAGTAGTGTAGATTTAAGTGTGCTATGCAAGGTACTGGGAGCCACCTGTTCCTATATGGACTTGGGACCCAGCTAATGTACTGGTGTATTGTGGAGACATATCCAGATGCAGCCAGATTGTTGACTGAGGAACTTTCTTTACCTTGTACACTTGACAGCTGAAAGATCTTTTATGTGGGAGTGATGAGGCAAAACTGCAAAATAAAGTACTGTTTTGATGTGGGAATTGTCATGAGGTTGTGTTGAAGTGACTTTTCTATGTGGAATATTTGCTATCCGTCAGGGACTACCATGCTGCCACTTACATTAGCAAACATCTTTGTTGCAGTGGTCACGCTCATTTCTGGTGGCTGAAATGAATAAAGTCATTGCTATTGGGTTTTTTTGTTTTGTTTTGAGAAGCACTGTTTGTGCCACTCGTGTTTCTAGATCTTATCAACAATACAGTAACTTTCTCCTCTTCTGCGTTCATGGTTTTGTCTCCATTTTTGTTGTCCTTAGCTCAGCATTTTCTAGTCATGTACTCTTAGTTTGTGCTTCTGTGACTTCTAGCTCCACTTTTGGCACTGCTTATAGTTCTGTGCAACCTTAATCCATGTCTCCGCATATTTGTGGAAACCTAGATGTAAAATAAATGTTAACCTGTAATTTTTATAACAATTGAACGTGGTTTTGCCATGGTTTGTTTCACTTTTAAGACATGGTGGAAAAGTATCTTTTGTGACCATCCACTTACTCAAGATAAGCTCATCGCCACTGAATATGGCTTGTTTTGGGAAAACAAAATTTTTGAGGAATTCTCTTTTGCATGCTTTCTCTTTTTTGCTGACAATAAAAGCACTTTCAGAGGACAAAGCAGTATTAATTGAAGAACTGAGGCTGGTTACATAGGTGACACACCTTTGTTCAGTTTGCAATAAACCTCTTATAGAGAAGCATGGCACTGTTGTCACAACTGTTGTATATTATCAAAAATTCAAACGGTTAAACTTAAACTATTCATGTCACCCTCTTCTTGATTGAGAAGCTTAAGTATGTGCTTAATTCTCCTATTGAGAAGACTAAAAGTGCTTAAGTTCTGGCTGGATTGTATTTGGCTGTAGTTCTAAACACACCCAGAAATAAATTCAATTGGGAAAAAAACATCCTCATTTATTCATTGAAAGCACTTCTATCTCATTGTTGAGCCAGAAATCTCTTGAGTGGTATGAAGACAAGTGAAAAATAAGAAAGCTTCTACTTCACATTGATAGTTTAAACCAGGGGTGAACAAACTATGGTCCATGGGCCAGACACAGCCCACAGTACCAAATCATCTGGCCTATGCTGGAAGCAGAAGTAAAATGTGCCCATGCATGTATATAACACACCCGCACGTGTATAACGCTGCCATAAATACACCTGTGGCTGTTGTAAACACGTTTAGAGCAGCCATGGGTACATTACAGCGGGAGGAACCATGTGCCTGGCCCACTCAACCACGTGACTGTCCCACAGTACAATTTGGTATTTACACAAAGGCAAGAGCCAACTATTCTAGGATTGCAGATTTTGTTTTCTAATAGGCACATTTCTAGCTTATCCAGTCTTAATTTTTCCTACGTTTAATATTATTGTTTATCTTAAACTATTTCTAGCATTCTGAACTGTTATTCAAGAGATTGGCTTATAAAATTATACTTGCATTTTTAATCAACTGTACAAATGTACAAACGTGTAAAGATAATCACAGGAACAGTGTCAATGTTTGATAGTGACTGTTCTTAAGTTTCTGTCTAGTGTAGTTGTCTTAAAAACGTGTTATCCTTGCATTGCAGGAAACGTATTCTCTCCCATCTTCAACAGAGTTCAAACATACGTAGGGTTTGTATTTAGCTAGCTGTATTATGCAAGTTAACAAAAATGTTCTTACATAATTGAATATTCTTAGGATCTCTAGGGACTTGGTGGATAACTGCAGTCCTACAGTTCATATTACTTAGGTGTTACATTGCCTAATCATGGATACTTTCTATCTCTTCTGTTCTCCTAACCAGGCATTGTGTTCAAAGAAAGTATTTTCGTACGGAGTTTTGAATCTGAACTCTTAAGAAATGTGCAGTTTAAACTGTTTTCACTTGAAATAATTTCAGCCTCTTATTTGGCCTTTTTGAAACAAGGGTTGTTTGGATCTCTCTTAATCCCTTCTCTCGCCTCAGCTTTTAACCTAATGGTTGCATTGTTGCATCTTATTGGCCTCTATCTTATTTCTAACAACCAGGAATCTGTCATAAAATCATCCCTTATGTTATCCCTGCATTTCCAAATTGTTGTGGTGCTGTAGCTTTCTGTGCAAGATAACAGTTGAGACATTTGCTCCTAACCAAAGTCAGTACCAATTTTTAGTCCTGATATATATACAGTACTATCAAAATATTAAATTTCAAAGTGTGAGATCTTTGCTCATGTTCTAAAAATATCTCTACCTCATGACAGAATGTTCTGCCTAAGATGGTACTTTCTTTTTGTAGGCAGTTTCTTACAAAGGGAAATACATTTTTAAAACATTCTCTACCTGATAGACTGCATGATCTATATATTAAGATCAGTCACCAGGTTCATGGATGAAGACAGTAAGAATCAGAAGAATGTTACCATTTGGATAAGCAGCGGTACTTAAGCTGTTAGTGTCTCTCTCACACTTATATACTCTTTGCCTTTGAAGATCTCGGATTCTAAAAATGGGATCACACTGATTTGAGAAGCTCTCTTTCAGCTGTTCTCAAAAGTTTTTTGTGATATTCTTGAAAATTACCTGGCATTTTAGTAGTTACTTAATAAACATTAATGAATTCTACATAGGAAAGCAAAACTCCGAAACGTTCTTCAGTGCTTACTTCAGTAAGTTCTAGCATCTTCAAAACCTGCAGTGCATTATGAAAACCAAGGTCCTACAGCCATGACTTTTTACAATCTATTTGCCAATATGGTTGAGCATTAGCTCTGTCTTCTCTGTGTCACTTTTCACACATATCAGTGAAGCTTGCAGACCAGTGTTTCAGAACTTGATCTGTACAATGTAACTGGGAGTTTGAATTTGTGTGGATCCACTTTAATGTATTGATGAACTTGGCTTATTTCAATGGGCTCTTTGGCATAATAATAGGAATGGCGTTTGTGGAGGTGTAAATTTTAACTAACAACCAGTAAACAGGGACAGTTTGTTACCTGCAGTGGTAGTTGAATGTTTAGAGCAGGGGTTCTCAACCTACAGTCCACAAGCTGGCCTATGGTACTATTTCATGTGACCTGTGCTGCCACCAGTGAAAGTGGACACTTTTACAACAGCTGTGGATGTGTTTTACTACAGCATTTGTGGCAGGGAAACCACCTGTCCGGCCCGCTCAGCTGTCTGAGGGTGTGTGGTCCAGCCCATGGCTTTAAAGGTTGAGAATCCCTGGTTTAGAGAATGCTATCATAAAAATGCCACGTAAAAAAAGAGCACTCATTTTGTTTATCCTCATAGATAGTGGCAAGTCATGTGCATTGTTTTACATTCTCTTTTTAGAAAGCAGCATCTTTTCCCCTCAAAATAGCTAAATCTTCAGCCGTGTCCTCCCTCTCGTGAGTAGCATATGAATCAAAGTTCTGTGATCTCACAATAGAAGTTGTAAAGCAAATTCTATCACATTTGAGGTAATTTAATTACAGTAGAACCTCACATGAAGAGCACCTCACTTAGAGACTAACTCGCTTAAAGAGTAGAATTTTTTCTGAAGGGTCGCCCTCGCCCAACAACCAAAAACAACCAAGAACTCGTTTAACAACTAAATCAGGGTTTGCAATCCCCCCTGCCAGAAGTCACAATTGGTCACTTACAGTGGCAGTGGTGGTGGTTTTTCCTAGTGATTCACTTAAAGAGCAATCCAATGGAACACATTCTGCTCTTTAAGTGAGGTACCACTGTATAGTTATTTCCCAGCAACTTTAACTATCTCCACTAACTGCCTAAAACGTTTCACATTGACCAATCACTTTGCTTATTCTAGGAATAAAGAATTAGCATTTGTAATCATGCAGGGATTTGGTATACAGTTGTTCACCAAATCCTTGTTTCTTCCAAACAAAGATGCTTTCCAATGCTATGGAAGTTTCCTGTCTTCATTAAAGAAGCATTGTGACTGCTGCTCTGCGGTCGCATCCTGTGATTCATGTGCAAAACTGGAACTTTGAACATTTGGAATAATGCAGCTGTGGGTTACCATGGTAGTGCTGATTACTTTAAACCATCTTGTTTCCTTGGTCTTGTAAAGTGTTTTCAGGATTGGAAACCACTATTGTGTCTTGAAGAACAATCTGAAAATTCAAGTTTCCAGAATAACTGGATAGCATATGAACAAGTGTAGCTGCTGTACAGGGCTATCTGGAGGAAACACAGACACAATTTTGAAGATGCACTGTAGACCTTGAATGGGAAAATACAAACAATTTTGTAAAAAAAAAATTTAGTAGACGCAGATAGTACGTATTTGATTTAACACTCATACACTTGTCCATGGCTCTTAAATATGAAAAACCTGCCTTCTATTCATCTTGCTCCTGTTGAACAGAATAGAGGACAATCAGGTGAGTTTCCCCACCCCCAAAGGATAGCTCATGACAATTGTTTCTGCAATTGAATGTTTAACTACTTTCTAAATGTATTTTTTGAAAGAATTAAAATACAATAACTTTTTTTTGGTATCCTGGTTATGTTATGGGAAAATACGCAGTTACTTTAAATTGCAGATAGATATGACCTTCATTTATCCGCTCTGGTGAGAGAAGATTTTTATATACAAAGGCATTGTTTTGTTACTGTATGTTTCATTATTGAGTCCTGGCACTAAAACATAGTTCTGGTTAGTGCTTGATTGTCCTTGTCCCAAGTTAAAATCACAAAGGCAAAGTAACAACATGAAACTGACTGTTCCTTCAAAAAAAATGTCTTTCTGTACATAAATACATAGTTTTAAAGTTATCAAGTGATACAAACGAAGGAATACTTCATTTAAAAAGTAAAAAATTGTTTTAGTTGAATTTGCAGAACCTTTTCACCAGAAGCTCTGGAACTCTCATAGAAGTGGCTACCTTATTGGAAAAGAAAATAAAGAGCAGGAAGAGAAGGAATATAGGGAATTTATCTCAAGGAATGTAATCAGTGGTGCTTCACAGAGATTTTTATTAAGACTTTATGGGTTCACAGATGGTCTCGGGTAAAGTTTGAGCAGTGAGTTGGTTACATATACTTAAATTTTGTGATTATAAGTACTGTACACAGTTCCAGCAGCCAGAAAGAATTAGAAATAATTTGATTAATGCACATGATAGCAAACCTCTAATGTGGGGGGAAATTATATAGTGATAATCATACTGCTATATGATTTCTCCCACATAACACAGATGCTTGCCATGTTCATCAAGAAATAGTTTCTAATGCTATCTTGCCATACAACGAAATGACCGTGAAGACATGTTCACTCTATAACTTTTCAGTTCTAACCTCTTCCATTTAGCTTAGTTTTTGTGAAATCCTCTTATGGGAAACAGCAAAAGCCACATCCTGTGTGAGGTTCTTGGGTTTCAAAATGTAATAAGTGAACTACATTTATTGCACAACTATTTGCACTGGTTAGTTTTGTTCTTGTACAGCAATTTAACTACAAATTAATATCCTTTCTTAGTTCTTTTTATAAGAATGGGGGTAATAATGCTCAGTCATGAGGCTTCCTTATAAGGAAAAGGGCACTGTAGCTGGAGTCAACACTAATTGTGTGTTAGACGTTTTAGTATGCAAATTAAGAGTGAGACTTCTGCTTTTACCTTGCACAAAACTGCATCTAAATTGCAACATCAGGGTTTTTCAGAGTATTACAATAATTATGTGCAAGTGTGAAATCTACCCTACATACCTAATAGGGTAAATTGAGGGTTTATTTCTGAATGACACTTGCATGCATCACCATAACATTCTGGATTGATTTATAGTACATAACCAGGAAAAAAATAGACATAAAATAAAACAAAAATAAAATGAAACATACCATAAAATACAAGAGAAGTTAGAACAATAAAATCAAGAACATTGGCATTAGAACTTGGAGATACAGACAAATATGAGTAGTTTAGAAGACTTGTGTGAACATTACAGGTTTCATGACTGAATTTATTTGATTCTTTTAGTACCATTCTAGAACCTTAAACTATGCTAATTTCTTAGTGTTTCAGTTTATGGAATCGTTGGGACTTTTAATGTCATTAAGTTCCTGCAACAGTGTAGGTTAGAAATAAATGTGATAAGATTAATAATATTGTAATAGCAAACAGCTTTGTGGCCCTTTTTAAAATAACATGCAGTTGGTATAAGATTTGGTACATGGATGCACAATGTCAATTTTAAGTTGGCATATGTGTACTAGAAGCAAAGGTAATTGGGGAAATGTTTACTACAGAAAATCAGTGCCTTGGATTGTACATTTCTGATAATATGTTGGAATAAGTGGGAGGGCATCCCAGATGGATGGGGTATAAGTCAAATAAACTAAGTACTTAAGAGACTTCCCTGTTAAAAGCTCTGATGGATAAACCTGGCCCTGTTTACTGTCTGCCTCTTAATCTAAAAAAGGAAACTTCACCAATAAAAGACAAGCTGGCACAAACGAGGCAACAATTTACGGCAGGCTCACGTGCTAATCCCATCCGACATCAGCTCAGGTACTGCTACTACAAGGCATAATGTCAGCCACAATAACATGTTCCTCTACCTGCTTGTCTTCCAATGTGCTTAAGAGTTCTTTTTTGTACTGTAAATGTGCCAGGTCACTTTAGGAATTGACACTGATCTAACATTGGTAAATGCTAGGAAGAAGCTACTGGAAAATGTTTCAGTCTCCTAGGAAACTGACCGGCTGACTGGCCATTGAACAAGGACATTTCTATATTTGTATGCATTTTGTTATTTTTAGCATTTATAATAAACTAAGGGACATCAGGCAGGGATTTAGGAGAAACATTGAATATACAAAGGTGCTTCTGGCAGGCAAGGTCACAGATGGCTAATCTCGGGAAGGCAGAGTTGGTAGAAGACAGTCTGCCAACCTAAGATAAATGTCATGCATTAGTTGGATTCTGTGAAAACTTACGCCATAATTAGTGTTTGAGGTCCCCAAGACTCTTGGGTTTTGCTGCAAAAAATAAACACCTGGGGAGAAAACCTGAAGTTATAAAGTATTACAGGGACTTAACCTATAATCCATATCAGCAACTTCAGAAGGTTAATAGATTTGGGTATTTTGTTTATTTACTGCTTTCTGGAAGAGCATCAAACATGGACATAAAAACTTGATCTCAGCTGTAACTTCTCAAGCTGGAACAAGTGATAAACCGAAGCATTTTTTCCTGAGCAGATCATCCTAGGCCAAAGGTTGGTTCTCATTAGAAAAAACTGAAAAACAAATAGTGTGTCATAGGCAGTGATGTCACCCCCCCTCCCGGTAAGTGCTCTTAACAGCTGGAAATTATCAATACCTGTAGTAGATACTGTTCTTTCAAAGGACTCGGGGTAGCATGCATGGGTTTATCCCAGGAGTTGATCCTAGAGTTAGGAACAGCCAGGCAGCAGATTTGGGCTCTTAACAAAATTACATCTTTTTCATGAGCCAAAAAAGTTTTTTCTTTATATATTACTTTATATCTTTTAAAGCCTATAGACTTTCAAAACATGAGAATATGCTCCCGTTCACAATCATTAAAAATAAATTTTCTGGATCATGATTCAGTTTCTTGCATTTTAAATAGGAAAGCATCAGATAAAATAGTTGGCTGGGTAACTCGTTGAGTTAGGTATGTTGGGAGTGCAATTCTCCACTGCATCTCAGAAGAGCTAACGTGTGGCTTTGGGCTATCTACACAGTCCCAGGATGCCTCCAGAAGAAAGGAATGGCAAACTATTACCAAGTACTGTCTACCTTGGAAATCCAAATTGACTTGATGGCACGCAACTGTTACTAGATAAAATTTGAAACAACTTTGTATATCAGTAAAGCAATTTAAAATGATGGATGAATATGAAATGTATGAATATGTAATTATGGGTGTTTTATGAAATACTGTATAGGTAAAATTCAAAGCAAATAAAAATGTTAAAATTGATACTTTTTTATCTGAAGCAGGTTACTTCAATAGCCTTATCTTTACTAGAATTTTTGTACATATAGTGAGGCATGAATTGCATGCACATAAATAATTTGCCTGTTTCCAAGTAGCTCCCTTGTATTGATTAGTCTTTGATCTTCCCAGTTCGTTTTGAAGTCAATTAAGTGTTTTCCAGCCAGAAGTCCAACCAGAATCTTGTGCTGGTGGAAGACATTCTTCGGCATTCATCCATTCACGAAGATGTGCTGTTTTTGTTCTCTGTAAAGGTAAAGGCCACCCTTGCTTGAAAGCCAGACGTATCCGACTAGGGTTCTGCCAATTGCCACTGAACTATAACAACACTTAAAGGCTGCAAATGTGTATATTTTCTGTCACTCACTTTGACATCTGACTGTTTGCATTTTACTTGGGCTGAATTTCCCAAACTTCTCTCCAGCTAAGGAACATTATACTCCTCCAGCTTGGAGATGACTTAGGCTCATTGTTAGTAGAGACATCTGTCTACATTGATCTTTTTTTTTAACCTGTGAGCAAAACACTGACAAATATGCACACACAGTACTTTAGCATGATTGTAATGGAATTGTAGAATTCTGCAATTGAATCGCGTTTCCTTCACCCACAGACCTCTGAATATGTGTAAAACTATATGTTAGTTCAGCTGATCCATTTCTGCTCCATGGAAATATATCACTGAGCATTAAACTTTGCTTCTGCATCTTTAGTCTTATTTCCATGCTTTGGGACAAATGCTGCATAAATGTTTTCTCAGTAAAGAAAAGCAGGCATGCTACCCATCTGCCTCTGCCCAGAAGTACAAGCTATTGCCCACAACCATCTACATTGTCTCTTTTAAGCTTTCCTATGGAGACAGTAGAAGTGCACAGTTGTCTCTTCTGGTTGTAACTTGATACCAAACTATTCAATGATGGACTGTAACAGGTTCTCACCAGTTTGCCAGAACCGGTAGTAACTTTTCCCAGTGTCATGGAGAACCGGTAGCAGCTTTTAGGGGGAACCACCATCGGGGCTTACCTTTTCACTGGTTCCTCCATTGCATATGCGTGCCAAGCACTTGGAGTGTATGCACGCCTACAGTGCTTGGTGTGTATGCACAGCTTCCTTGCTGTCCTCCCAAGCGGGGAGGAGGAAGAGAAGCTGCTAACCTGAAGCTCCCCAGGGCAAGTGACTCACCTTTGGATGTGGTGTGTCTGTGTGTGTTTTAATGTGTATTTAATACCTTTACCTATATTGACGTACTACCACAGTTCCTAAAAAGGCCTGGTGGCCTGGCTTGGGGTTTTTAAGCAAAGTCTTGGAGTTACCTCATCAATAAGCTACACCTGTGCTGTTCCAATTGCTGTTCCAATTGGAGAACCCTTAAGGAGGTACAGATGTTTTACATTTACATTAAGCCATCCTAGAGAACCGGTACGATGACCATATCCCTCTTGCAACATGTTGCTGCCCGGGCACTTATACTAACAGGTAAGTGATGGGTTTGTGTTTCGGGTGGGTAGGTGGGTATATTTTAATGTAATGATTTATTTATTTATTTATTTATTTATTTACGGGTTTGTGTTGTGTGTGTGTGGGTTGTGTGTGTGTGTGCTTATTTTTATTTTATTATTATTTTCTTTGGCCCCACCCATGACATCATGACGTTAGCTCCACCCACACTGTGATGACGTCACGGTGGAATAGTAAATTTTTTGACATCCCACCACTGAAACTACTACTTGTTAGCTACAAATATTGCAGTAATAAGGATGTACAGTACTAGGAAGATGACAATTGGAAAGCCCCATGCTTTGTTGTTCAGTATCCATATCCTTTAGCTTACTCTGTGCCATTTCACATAGCAGAGCATTGGAGGGAGTGTAAAGGAATATCTGCTTCTTTCTCTCTGCTGCCTGAATTAAATCTAGGTTTTCATGTTGGTGGGCCATGGTGGTTTAGTGGGTAAGACATTGAGCTTGATGACCAGAAGGTCAGCTGGTTAGCAGTTTGAGACCTGAGTGCTGCATGGTGGAGTGAGCACCTGTCATCTGTCCCAGCTCCTGCCAACCTAGCAGTTTGAAAGCAAGAAATTACAAGTAGATAAATAGGTATCACTTCAGTGGGAAGGTAACAGCTTCTGTAAGCTCTGGCATGTCATGCGTGCCACACGACCATGGAAATGTCTGCAGATGCAGACAGTGCTAGCTCTTTGGCTGTAAATGGAGTGGGACATGAGTGGCTTTTGAGCAAGGGAGACTTTGCATGCTAGTAAGGGGTTTCTTGTATCGGCTCTTCTCAATTGCCATACCAGTGGGGTAACCAGTTGGTGCAGGAATGTCATTCACCCATCCATCGCTAATTGAAAAAGTCATTGGGATAGGATCCCACATGTTTCAGCGACAGAACTATTTTCATCCAATAAAATCAGAACAGGAGCTATTCATCATCACCATGATGTAAACTCTCAAGCAAACTTTTGTGGGCTGGGAAATAATCTGCAGTAGATTTTCACTGATGGGAAGGAAACCCTTGTGCTAGTGGTTGCCTACTGATGTGACATTGCACTCAAGCAATTGTGTGGTTCAATACTTATATTTTATTCTGAGCCATGTTGCTTAATACCTTTTCTGTCTTTCCAGTAAAGATGTGGTTTGAGAATCTGAAAAAACAGCAACCCCTATTCCTAATGTGTTCATAGACAAAGTTTATAACCTAGACGCTTCTTTTCTTTTGAGACATTTGAGATTGGAAAGGAAGGCCACAGGGCTAAAAGTCTGCAGAAATCTACCAGGCTAAGGATTAATGATAGAGCCGGATACTGCAGACATCATTGCTGAATCAATTTTGGTGCAATGGTTCACCTTGAAAGGGGCTGGGTTAATTTTATTATGTTTTAACCTTTATAAGGTTGCTTAAATATAAACTCCCAAAGAGCACTTGTTATATTTACAAAAGAAAGAATTGTCTCCCTCTCCTGGGTAAGGGTGTGCTGATTAAGTGCGTTCCCCTTGATGTATTATTTTTTTATCATTGTTGATGTGCTGTCATGCTGCCTCCAATTCATGATGACCACTTGAATGAGTGACCGCCAAAATGTCTTGTCATTAAAAATCCTGTCTAGATCTTACAAACTCTTTGTTCACTATCCAGCTTTCGCATATGTACATACTAATTGGGAAAACTGTACGATAATGTGGATGATCTTGGCCTTGGTCTCTAGTGACACATCTTTTCACTTGTTGATCTTTTTTAGTTTCTTTACTGGTGCTCTTCTGAATCTCAATCTTCTTTTGATTTCATGGCTATAGTCTCCATTTGGATTGATGACTGAAGGTACACGAATTTTATTTATTTATTTTACATTTATACCCCACTCTGTGTAACAATTTCAGTTTCTTTATATCAGTGTTATACAGTTCTGTAGCCATAATTTTTGTCATTTTAACACTTAGCTGCAGTTCTGCTTTGGCATTTTCTTCTTTCATCTTCCGCAGGAGATGCTTCAAATTTCAAGAAACAGAGAGTGATGCATGGCATGAAAAGCACTGAGATGTGAATGAAATCCTGTCACTATAGGCAGAAAGTTAAATTACATGTATAAGTTGGTTATAATAATAATTTCATGCCAGATATTACTCTGGGTCAAAAGGATTTTTAGGGGATGTCCTAATGAGGCTCCTTTCATGTGCTCGAGTGCAGCTCTCGGGTATTGAAAGATGACCCTCCAGTCTCCAGCTCAGCACATTAACCACTAAACCATCAGGGTTGAATCTTCTCTTATAACAAACCTTTGTGTAATTGAGCTCTATCCAAACTTGTAATTTTAAATTATGATAAAGTAGAACGATCCCCAATTTGATAACTTTAAAACTCAGAATGTTCCTGGTCAGACAACTTGTTCTTCATTATCCATACATGTTTTCCAAAAAATTAAGAGATGCTTATTGCCTAAAAGGGACTGCGGTGGCCTAGTGGTTAAAACGCTGAACTTGATGACTGGAAGATCAACAAATCAGTAAATTGAACATCTGTATGCTGCTAGATGGAGTCATCTGCCCCAGCTTCTGCCAACCTAGTACTGTAGTTTGAAAGCAAGAAATTGCAAGTCGATAAATAGATACCACTTCAGTGAAAAGTAACAGTGTTCGGTGTCTAGTCATGCCTTCCACATGATCATAGAAACTTCTGCTCTTTGACTGTAAATGGAGATGAGCACTGCACCCTAGAGTCAGATATTATTATTATTATTATTATTATTATTATTATTATTATTATTATTATTATTATTATTATTATTATTATTATTATTATTATTATTATTATTATTATTATTATTATTATTATATGCTGCCCTACTCAGTGCAACCGACTCAGGGCGGCTCACAAAACCCATACATACAACATTTCATAAACATCTACAGTATCATCAACAATATGTTGTACAGTCCCAATATATCTCAATGTTTGAAATTAAATGCAATAGAAAATACAATGCAATAAAACAGCAAAATAACGACAAATACATCAACATTGTCAGTGCATATCATAGAAACAATTACAGTCACTTCCCTCCAACAATTACAATCCCTTCCCTCCAGATACAACTGGCTTTCAAGCAAGGGCAACCTTTACCTATTTTCTAACAGTTTTTCATCAGTGTACATGTTTCTCAACAGATTTCAGATTCACAGCAGGAAATGCATATTTTAAAATATTCATAATATACAGTGAGCTCTGTACACCATTGTTTACTTACACACAACATAGTCAATAGATGCTAGGTGTGAAGGGTAAAACTCATTAGCAAATGTGTAATGTTACAATGCTTGCTTTGCATGCATCTATCTACGTACTAACAAACTCAAAGGCTCAAACTTCACAGCAAATTTGAATAAGAATCAGGGACCTCCTGTTATTCCCAGTTGTATAAAGCCACTCGGATTGGAAAACTTACCTGTTTTGCTAGCCAACCATTCAGTGGTGAGCAGCCAAAAATTTTACTACCACACTGTGGGTGGAGCCAACATTGTGGGCGGAGCCAACATCATGATGTCATGGGCAGAGCCAACGTAAAAAAGCCCACAAAAATAACTACACATAAAAATACAAATTAAATAGACATAAAAATACACACAAAAACACATACACATTAAAATAAATACACATTAAATTGCCATAAAATACAAATTAAATACTGTACACATAAAACTCATAAAAATACACATTAAAAATAAATACACGTTATATACACCCACACCCAAAGGTGAGTCACTTACCATGGGGAGCAGGCTATAGGGAGTTAAGGCTAGCAGCTTCTCTTCCTCCTCCCCGCTTGGGAGGAGGCCACGCATGTGCAACAAGTACTGTAGGTGTGCATGCACACCAAGTGCTTGGCGCACATTTGCAGTGGAGGAACCAGTGAAAAGGTAAGCCCCCGAAGTGGTTCCCCCCAAATGCCGCTACTGGTTCTCTGGGACAACTTACTACTGGTTCTGGCGAACTGGTGAAAACCTGTTGCTGCCTATTACTGCAACCATTGTGTGCCTCGGTACCTGATGCCATAAAGTTTCACTCTGATGTTTGACAAAGTGGACGTGATCCACGAAAGCGAACATTAAAATACAGCAGTTAGTTTTTAAGGTACCACAATGTTTCTTTTTGTCATTCTGTTTTGTTTACTCTCTGATATGAATCTCACACAGTATAACTCATGTAGTTGCCACTAGCAATCATTATACAGTAATTTTGTGCCAACCACTTTAAAAGGAAATTGGGGGGGGGGGGGGAATGACAGAATGGATATGTTGCCCGCAGAGAACGTAAGAAAGCAAAAATAGAAATCTCTTTTTTGGGCTGAGGGGGCTAAAAAGCGGACACCAGAAGGTGAAAGAGGGCTGACCAACTGAAATGAGTAGCCAGATGGCTGACACAACGACCAGGAGAGGTGATCATGTGGGGAAAGAGGACAAGCCAAGACTTGATGTGAAGAACTAATGAGGGGGGTGGGTGGGTGGCTGAGGCAACTGCCCAGAAACGGTCGCCATGTTTTTGGGTTAGGCGGGGCGACAGCCCAGGAATACCAAAGCAGGTTCAGGTCCTCTCTTTTTAGGGAAACGCCCGGGCTGGAGGAGACTTGACAGTTTTCTGCCTTTTTTCTCAGCCAAAAGACCAGGAACCCGCTTCTTTCCCCGCCACAAGGAAACGATCCCCAGGCCCGCCCCCGTGGGTTATAAATGTAAGACTAACGAAGAGTCTGGTGGTGCCCTGAAGAAGGCTAACACATTTTTATTCCTGAAATGGTAGCCGTGTTAAGTCTGTGCTTCAAGTGTCTGACGAAGTGGACTCCGTCCACGAAAGCACACATTTAAATACAGGATCTCTGATATAAAACAGAACAGCAAAAAAAAAAAAAAAGAAAAATGTTGTGGTACCTTAACGACTAACTCCTGTATTTACGAAATCTCACATTTAAATACAGGAGTGAGTCTAGAAGGTGCCGTAACTTTTGGTTGCCGTTTTGTTTACTCTCTGATAAAGTGCCACAAGGGTTTTTTTTTGGGGCTTTGTTTTGTTTGCTCTCTAACATTTATACTCCGGGTTCCAGTCCAGCAAGGGTTGCCATTAGATCCCCTTTTTTGTGTGTGCATGTTTTTTGTGTGTGTGGGGGGGGGTCGGGAACAAAGGGACGCAGCCATCCTCTCGCTCACTCCCCACTCGGGTTCGAACTCGTCGCCTTCAACTCCGTGTCCAGATGCAAAGGCAGGAGGGCGGCGGCGGCGGCCGGGGAAGCCGTGCCGGACGCAGGCGCGTTTCTTTCCCCTGCGCAGAGGCCGAGAGCGCAGGAGCGTCTCCTCCACCTTTTCTGGGACGAGGAGGCGCAACTTGGCGGGGGGAATCGGTGCAGTTCGCGCCTTCTTGGGGATCCCGGGGTGGATATGATTTGCTTCCTCTCCTTGCATCCCTTTCCGCCGGGCCCTACTTAAGACGGCTGGGATGCCTGGAAGCAGGGGTTCTTTCTTTATGGGGCCGTGGTGGCTCCTTATTATGGCCTTATTATGGGGCAGCCACGAGGGGACGGAGCAGGAGCCTCCCCCAAACCCTGTCCCGAGGTCGGCAGCGGTGCACAGCTTGCGCGGGAGGTGGCAAGTCAGCAACGCGGACGGC
This sequence comes from Furcifer pardalis, assembly GCA_030440675.1. NCBI lineage: Eukaryota > Metazoa > Chordata > Lepidosauria > Squamata > Chamaeleonidae > Furcifer > Furcifer pardalis. Next base: position 81,999,095 of record CP126892.1, read on the forward strand.
TCGCGGGTGCTGGAGGGAGAAGTGCCCGGGTGTGTCCACACGGCTTTGCTGCAACACGGGTCGATCCAGGTAGGGCAGGATTGATTGTGTGCAACCGGCCACTCCGCGTGCACGGCGCAGGTCTGTGAAAGTTTGGTTGCTCAAAACATCCGAGCCAAGCAGCACCGCTCAGGAGCACAGCTGCGAAGTAACGAGTTACCGTACTTGTAATTGCTGCTTCTCCCCCCCCCCCCTTTGCCCTTTGTGCAATACTCAGGGATGGGGAAAGTCGCTTTCTGAACTTTAGTCACACAGTCAGCATGGCCGCTGACATGCTGGCCTGAGGGATTCTGGGAGCTGTAGTCCAGAAAAGCAGTATATTCAATCTCAGCCAGTAACAAAGGAGACAGCTGATAACAAGGGTGAGCGATATCTTCATTAGACCACTAATGCCTCAGGAGCAGACTAGCTTGATGGCTTCTTCATTGGTCTTAGGACAGCAGTTTGGGTAAGGGAAGAAAAAAGAAAAGAAAAAAAATCCCTAAATCAGGGGTTCCCAACCTTTTTGGGTCACAGGCCAGACCACGCCCGCCCCCAGACAGCTGAGCTGGTTCCTCCCTTTGTAAATGTTGCCGTAAAACACGTCCACGGTTATCATAAATGCATTTATGACAGTCGTGGGAGCATTTACGGCAGTGTTTATGGCAGATGCGGGTGCGTTTTTGCATGCGCAGGCACATTTTATGGCTGTACTAAACACGTCCACTAGCGGTAGTGCCGGGCCACATGAAATGGTGCCATTCCTGGGGCCGGCCTGCGGCCTGTAGGTTGGCCACCCCTGCCCTAAATCATCTTGGTGATTTTAAAATAAAGTTTTGAAAGAGATCTGAAACTGCAGAGAAATGGTGATACAGATTTCACTGTGTTTTCCTATCTGAATGGGCAAAGGGCTTGTCAGTCAAATTTGTTAGATTTCTTTCTTTAATAATAATAATAATAATAATAATAATAATAATAATAATAATAATAATAATAATAATAATAATAATAATAATAAAGAACATTTTTTATAATGCTTGAAAGTTGTTAGGTGGAAAAGTATGGCTAAAGGGACATAGAAGGCACCTCTCCAAAGAATGTAAAACATTGTGAATAAACTCCTGTAGCCCCTGGGCATTGAGCCTGTCAGTCCTTCCAATCCAGAAGTGTGGAACTGTACAGTCAAACCTCGCATAAAGAGCACCTCGCTTAAAGAGTAACTCACTTAAAGAGCAGAATTTTCTCTGAATGGTCGCTTCGCTTAACAGATAAAGCCAATCAAAAACTCGCTTAACAAATAAATAGGGGTCCACAATCCTCCCCACAATTGGTCACTTACAATGGTGTTTCACTTAAAGAGCAAACTCGCTTAAAGAGCAATCCTGTGGAACGCATTATTCTCTTTAAGTGAGGTACAACTGTACTGTGAAATGCTCTGCTACAAATACAGATGACCACAGTTAGCTATGTTGGTCCACTGACAACCAAACCAAAATCCACTGGTAGATAAATACAGTACCTTTATTGGAATCTATTAAATTCACAGAACACTGCACAACAGTGCACTGTCAAAAGTGTCTAAGCCTTCCATTTCATTAGAAGTTATCATCAGGCAAGGTACTAGAAGGGAAGAAAAACGGAAATTCTCAATTTACTGCCATCAGTCATGCTCAAGAAAAGGTGACTTCAGCCTCTTTTGGCAGAACTTTGGGCTTCCCTTTATCAGATAAACAGGGGTGTTGGGGAAAAGTAAAGAAGGTTTATTTTGAAGTAAGTGAAATATACCTTATTGTCTACAGCAAGAGATCTCAACCTTTTAAAGCCAGGGGCTGGGTCACGCACCTTCCAACAGAATTGGGGGCCAAATGGGCTTTTCCTCTTTCCTCCACCACATGGCACTTCCTGGTGTGGAGGTGGTGGGAGCCACATGAAATGGTGTTGTAGACCACATCTGACCCATGGACCGCAGGTTGAGAATCCCTGGTCTGGAGCAGTCCCTCCCATCATGCCTAAAGTCTAAAATTACTTAACTTCATCTTCTTCATCTCAGGAACAGTCGGACAGGTATTTGTTCTTTTCCATTGGCTAATACAGGTGTGATAGTGGTACAGTACTGCAACTAAAAAAGTATTTGTTTTTACACTAAATCACATGTGAACTCATTTAATGGGCAAAATCCTGTTTTGTAGTTATACAGTGGAAGGGAAGTGACTTAACTCACAGTGTCTAATTGCACTAATTGAGGTGTTCCTGCTTGGTTTCTTGATTATACACCTGTGGAGTGGCTTGGCAAGCAACCAAAAATACAATCAGGGGCTTGTTAATTAGCAATAAGTAGTCAGGGTGACTGCTGAATTAAATAGGCAAGAGGATATTAGCCCACAATTGTGTTAGCCTGCTTGATTGGTGGCCTGAGCCAGTTTTCTCTTGGTGTGCTCATATTACAAATGAACTCAAGTAATTTGAGCCTTCATAGAATATATACAAGAATCCTTTATGTAACTGCGTGTCATGTCAGTATCATGTCCACTTCAGCTAAAAAGAGAAAGTCTCAGTCTCTCATTTCATGGTGTTTCTCCAATACCCATTTGCATACATTTTCTGGGAATTTATTATATGGTTTTGATTGCAATGATATCTACAAGTATTGTTCGGTAGTGGTGTAGGTAGTGCTGTAGGTTAATGAAAGAACTAACCTATTTGATAAAGACTTTGGTGTTTCAGGACTGTTTATTAGAAAGCAGCCAACAGTGATTTCACTAAGATTGTGACCTGGTAATTTATACAACAATGCTCCAATCCAGCAGCAGTAATCTGTTTGCAAAGTGCAGTTCCAAGTGCTAAAGGTTTACAGATTTGTGTTTTTGCACTGTAGAGTTCTATGTCAAGAAAAGCTAGTTTCTGAGAACTCCACATATAAATTGTTTTTATTTATTTTATTTATGCTGCTTTTGAATGCATCTGAGTGAACAGACGCTAAAACCTTTCTTCTATCTATTGAAAATCTACTCCTTTCCGTTGGATTGCTGACACTTCACTTAAAAGCTATGTTTGAATTTTGGCATGCAAGCAGAAGTTTCTTTTGAGCTCAGTGGGCACTTGCCAGGAAAGGTTTGGTTTCAGTCTTTCTTTCGTGCTCATGCTATCAGTGGCTGATGGGATGAGAACAGGCAACCTAGAGCTTTAGCTGCTATCTGTAGTAAATCCCAGGGATGAAGGTTTGAAGCATCAGTCTTATTCTTCTGCCTCCGTGTCTAGGTCAGATGTGAAACTGCCAAAATGAAGCCACCTTTTGATGAGTTCATTCTGCAGCTCTTTTCACCCAACCTAGTTTGAGAAAGATTAGCTGGCACAAGGTGCCCGACTGTGGTTCAAAATCACCAGCCTGACTGGGGAAGATTGCCAGATTTTGCTAATTTGGTTTATGGTGTATTCTGGAATTTAATCCCTAAGGAAACATTTCTAGACTTGAAACAGGAGTCAGTGCTGGAAAAGCTAAGCCAAGAATCAGGGGTTGCAAAGGGTCGGAATCGACTGTGTGACTGAACAACAAAAAGGCAGCATTATAGATGAACAGGCAAAATACCAATCTGGACTAGAAGAGACATTTCTACAACTACAGTATACCAAATTATTTAACCATCTATTGCAATGATAATGTCTCCCCCGTACCCCATCCCCATTCTCCAGTAGTTGAGGATGTTGGCTCTATGCCTGCTCCAACATGACAGATATGTACTTTGAAAAGCTGCAAAGTGTTATACTGGCCATAGAGGTCAGCTTCTAAATGTTATTATTTTTCCAAAATGATAATATTTCTAGTTGCAAAGGTAATATTTCAAAATATTTGAGTGAATGCTCAGAATTCCACAGAGTTATTTAGTAAGGACTAAGATTTTATGCACTTGTGAGGCAACTTCCCTCTGTCACTTGGAGAAGGAAAGTACAGTGGAACCTCATATAACGAATACATCATACAACAAAAAAAACCATACAACGAAGATAATTTGGAAAAAAAGTTGCATCGTACAATGAAAATCTCTATGGGATGCATCGTACAATTGAGTATTTTTCTTTGTACAATTTTTCCCATAGAGATTTTTGTTGTATGATATTTCCCATAGAGATTTTTGTTGTATGTAAAAAGTGGCAGGTAGAGTCTAAGGACACACACCATTAGTGTGTGAATTTGATGTGTTGAATTATGCTCATTAGTTCATTTATTTCTTTATTTCATTCATTAGTTAAGGGTGATGTTTCAAATGGGGGGAAATAAAGACATTATGTTCATAAAATTAAAGTTTTCATAAAATGTTCATAAAATCTAAGGTTTTCTGAACTAAGGTAAAGGTCATCCTTGATCGAAAGCCAGTCATATCCGATTCTAGGTTTCAGTGCTCATCTCTGTTTATAGCCAAAGAACCAGTGCTGTCTGTGTCTGCAGACATATTCTTGGACATGTAGCAGGCATGGAACACTGTTTACCTTACCACCAAAGTGGTCCCTATTTATCTTCTTGCAATTTCTTGTTTTTGAACTGCTACATTGTTACAACCCAAAACCAGAAATCCCAATTTCATTTGTGTTTATTATTTTTTTATATTTTATTTTTTAATAGAGATGCTTTTAACCTTTATTTTCCAATCTCCCTGTCTCTACTCACTATGCACACGTGTCCATAAGCAGCCCACTATACAAACAATAATTCACCACAGATGAATAACTGCAAAGGATCTATTTTTAATAAATATTTCAATAGTCAAACTGCAAAGAAAAAGAGTTTTTCCTTCACAATTCCTTGAAAGCAGTTCTTCAAAAGGATGAAACTGGTTATGACTTCAAAGGGGAAACTTCTTACAGTGTATCTATTCTCACACCAGTGTATCTGTTCTGGAGTGGAGAGATTCTTTTTTTGAAGGAAAGAAGGTTAGAAAGAAAGTGCAGTCAAACCTCCCATAAAGAGCACCTCGCTTAAAGAGTAACTCACTTAAAGAGCAGAATTTTCTCTGAAAGTTTGCTTCGCTTAACAAATAAAACCAACCAAAAACTCGCTTAATAAATAAATAGGGGTCCACAATCCTCCCCACAATTGGTCACTTACAATGGTGTTTCGCTTAAGGAGCAAACTCGCTTAAAGAGCAATCCTGTGGAACGCATTATGCTCTTTAAGCAAGGTACAACTGTGTGTTTATTTGTTTTAAACCTTCATAGAAAATGTTTCTGAAGTCTGATCCAAATTATATAAGTATCAAAAGAAAGGTTATTCTGTCCTCTTTCAAGCACACTTTAGATCACTTCAATTGGTTGATCAGTTTTTTTGTTGGATCACCGCCAAACACCCACCCCCTGCAGAAATGACATTTCAAAAAGTCATGATTTTCCTCAATAACTTTTTTTGTGGATTCATGCTTTGGCGTCATTTTTCTCCACATGTTGTATGTGAACTGTATCCACCTCGGGAATTTGTCATATTCACTTTTTAAATTGGTTACCCTCCCTTTTTCCGGGTTTGTGTGACCTCTTTTTAGTCTTTTTTTGTAAAATGCTTCATAGATTATGTTTCTGAAGTCTAATTCCAAATCTGAAAGTGTCCCCACAAAGGTTAATCTTTCCTCTTTCAAACGCACTTTGGATCATCTGAATTGGTTGGGTAGGTTTTTTTTTTTTTGCTGGACCTCCGACACCCCCCCCCCCTTCAAAACTGTCACTTTTCCGATGCTACTTCCAAAAGCGGTGACGTCATCACTTTGTATTTTTGGTTTTTGGTTTCTACCAATTCTTAAAGTTGTCGAGACGATCTTTCAAATGACATCACCCTTATTTTTGTTTGTGCCTTAGTTTTGGTATTGCAGTTTGGCAAAAGTACATGATTTTCGTTACAGCTTGAGCTGTCAAACCACCCAACCGAAAAGTAAGATGTTCATCGAATTCACGTCAAAAATTATATAACAAAGTGCCTTGTGGAACCAATTATTTTTGTTATATGAGGTCCCACCATATGCACAACAAATTGCAGAATAATTTATGTAAAACAAGAGCTCATGCAAATTTGCTGGATGTATGTAATGTATACGGATTCCAGTCACAGGCTACAGCATACCACAAAGTAGATGGCTTGAAACCATGTTTATTGGTACCCTGGTATGTATGAGTCACAGGGATCATCCTTCCATTCTATCCAAATAAAAAAAGAATCTCACTGGAGTCTTTACATCTCCCTGTTCCCACACTGGCAAAATTACAGCCTGTAGCTCATTTATTCTAAAAGTGGGTATATAATGTATTTTTAATGGCCTACCAGCCATTCTGTCAGGTTGGCGTGCGGTTTAGGAAAAGAACCATCAAAAAGCTTTCTATCTTTACCCTTTGAACCAAGATTGGTACAGTAAAAACCCAGCTCCCTAAATGTATACCACAGTCTCGCATGTAGGAGCTGGCCAGAGTCTCTCTCTGCCGTCTCCCCCTACTGCTCTCTGGTCAAACAATAGGTTATCTTCATGAAATGCTATCAGGAAAAACACACACAACTATATTGAACTACTGTACTTGCAACCCCCTCCCACCCTGTATTGAACTACCTCCCTCCACCTCTGCATCTCATTTAAAAAAACTGGCTTAATAAGGATAAAAACTCTGGTCAGCTGAGTCTGCATTCTGAGTCGCTTTGGCGAGTGGGCGGCAATATAAATCCGAACAAATTAAATAAATAAATAAATAAATAATCCAGAGATCGCCTTGTTAATACCTTACCTCTTAGGCGTTGATAAGGAAATAAACTCTTACTTAGTACTTGCTTACTTGGGGCCTTCTTTTAAGAGGCATGTGAGGAATAATGTGGGAATGTGAGGGGCAGTGGAGGGGGAGCAGGAAGAGGCAGATGAATGAAACAGAAGTTTCACAGATACCTAATACCATTTCAGAGGCATGATGTGACAAGCCTCACACAAGCCAGATCAAGCCTGTTTCCAATAATAGAGCTGTTGCTTTGGGACCGTGTTTTTAATGTGAAGAAATCGAACCTTATCTAGAAAGATCTTATCCACAGAAAAGACAACCAACCTGACTGATCAGTGGAAGGAACACAATAAATCACTTTTGCTGCTGCATAAACAATGGTACTAAGTCAGGGATTCTAGACCCTGTTGCCTGTGGGTCAGATGCAGCCCACAACAGCATTTCATGTGCCCTCCACCATACCAGGAAGTGCCATGGGGTGGAAGAAGGGCAAAATGGCTCCCGAAGCTGCCTCCGGCTTAAAAAGGTTGAGAACTCCTGTACTAAATATTTGGCTATGGAACTGCGGATTCTCTCTCTCTCTCTCTCTCTTTTTTTTTGAGGTTCACCATACTCAGTCTTTCCCAACCTTTGGGTTTTGGACTTCAATTCCCAGAAGCCTAAGTCAATTCCCCAAAGCACTGATCAGCCAATGTACTGATTTAGGCTTATGGGAAATGAGTCCCCCCCCCCCGCCCCCATGGGGTGTGAGCCTAACGTTTGGAACCAATACTATACATGAAATGGATTGGCAGCTGTGGTGTACAATGGGCAGACTCTTGCAAAACTCTTGTCGTTGTTTTGTTCCTCACTGGGAAGATGATGGTTTGAGAATTCCTTTGCCTATTTCTCAGCTCACTTGGGAGAAAGTGGGTGAAGTGTGACAATAAAGAGGAACACCCTATTCAGATATTTGCCTGAATGTATGAGGCCTATAAGAGGGATGAAGCTGGCTCATCCTGATGCCAACTTGTTTCTTTGTTCCCTGATCTTTCCTGTGGTGTGGCAAAGTCTGAAATGACCCTTTACCCATGTACAGTATACTTGAAGGTGAGCAGCACATTTCACATGGGCAGGGACCCTGATAAATCTGATCAAGCAGATCGTTCTGATGATCTCAGAGCTTAAGAGAAGTTCTGGCTTTCGTTTGCAGAGAGGGGACAAACAGTAATACACAAACACACACACACACACACACACACAGAGAGAAACACACCGGGGTGTGGGTGTGGGTGTGTGGGTGGTCTTGGTTTTTTTTAATTATTTGCTTAAAGCCCCAACTTATATTAACTTTGCCTGATGAAAAAGTCTTCAGACCTTGCCTTATCTCTAACTTTTCCCTCGGATGGAAAAATGTTTTGCCAAATTCAGCATTTTCTTTCTTGACATCATAGCATTATAACAGCTTTCCTGGCTTGATGCCTTCAGGATGAAGGCTTTTGTTCATCAGATCTAGAGGATACCAAGAGAAGGAAAGCTAATACCTAAAAGTATAAAATTATGCTAAACTAATTTTAAATTAAAGAACTTCACAAAAGACAAGTTTCCCATTTACTTCATCTGGTCACTGCAGCTATCAGCCGACACCTCTAAAAAAATCTTTCCAGAGTTTCTGATGAACTTAAAGGAATGGGAAACTATTCAAAATTGAACATGTATCCTTTGGTAAGCAAGATTGTGCAGAGAAAGGTTTCTGTTCCCTTCTTCTGAAGCCCTCTGAGTAGCATTTTACATGGTCTAGGAGGCCTTTGGATAAGAAATCACAAATGCCTTCAGAGGAAAGAATGGATGGGAAACTTTTTTAAAATGTGATTATCCTTAAAGTAACTTATATTAAGGACTATACTACTATTTTCAGAATTAATGAACTGCCAAATGCATTATTTGGTGGGACCTCCTTCCAGGTAACCATCAAACACTATTTGAAACCATTGAGAATGTGTCCTGCTGCACTGTGGGAGTTGCAAGGATTCCCTGCAAATCCTAGAGGCAATGATGATGAATCTTGGCATTCCAGGTGTTCTTGGACTTCAATTCCCAGAAGCCCAAATCAGCACTCCTGATCTGGGAATTGAAGTTCAAGAACACCTGGGCTGCCAAGGTTCGCCATCACTATCTAAGGGTATATTGGGGAATGAGTTCCAGAAGGGGCTGCCTCCATTATGGGAGTTCATTAATTCAGAAGATTCCATCCCTTGACAACATGGCCAGCAGTCATGGAGCCTGAAGAGTTACAAAAATTAGATGATCCAAAAAAGTGACTTTTTCCAAATTCTGAGTTTGTTAAACCCTGGCAGGGAGTTGGTAATAGAAAATCCATCACAGGTTTATATAGTCTCTTGTCCTTTCTGGTATGATTAGAAGGAAATTGGAAGCATTTGCTGTCATGTAGATTATCCGTTGCTTGTCACAATATCCCAACTTTAAACTTGATTAATCTTAGCCAAGGTTTGAAATACAGGGTTGCACTGGCCGAGGAGGTGGGAAAAGCCCAGAAACTGCTTCAATCGGGTCCTCTGATCTCCCTGGAGCCAGCAGGGAGGTCAGAGAGTCTGAAATGGGTAAAAAAATTGGACTTTTTAAAAACCCATTTCGGGCTCTCTGACCCCCCCTTGCTGGCTCTGAGGTGTTGGGGGACCCAATCCAAGCTGTTTCCAAAGTTCCCCCACCTCCCTGGAGGTTGCAGCCTCCAGGGGAACAGGGCTGTTTTTAACGTTGTGTGATCAATGCATCGCACAACGTTAAAAACCGGAACCAAGTGGAACCAAGTCTCATTGTTATCTGGGGTACTGTACTAGTGTACTGTATATAACAATATACAGTACATATATGTATATAACAATGAACGCCAACAGTAGATGCATGTATGTTCGCTTTTTGGGAGTTCTTAATTTTTAGGCAAGGAATTGCGGTGGCTTAGTGGTTAAAATGCTGAACTGACCTGCTGACTTGACGGTCGGCAGGTCAGCAGTTTGAGACCCGAGTGCTGCACAACAGAATAAGCTCCCATCTCTGTCCCACCTCCTGCCAACCCAGCAGTTCAAAAGCAAGAAATTTCAAGTACAGTAAAACCTCATATAACACTAAAACCTGGTTCCACAAGTCTTCGTGTTATATGATTTTTCGTGTTATCTGATCCTCTATGGGATCCATAGAGATACATTGTAACCACACAGGCTTTCGCGGTTGTTATCTGAAGCATCCCATAGGATCTTAATGTTATCTGATGCAATTCTTCCCCCCAGATTCCTTGATGTTATGCGATTTTCGTGTTATTCGATACTAATGTTATATGAGGTATTACTGTACAGTCAAACCTCGCATAAAGAGTGCCCCGCTTAAAGAGTAACTTGCTTAAAGAGCAGAATTTTCTCTGAATGTTTGCTTCGCTTAACAAATAAAACCAACCAAAAACTCGCTTAACAAATAAATCAGGGTTTGCAATCCCCCCCCCCCCACACACACACAGTTGGTCACTTACAGTGGTGTTTCACTTAAAGAGCAAACTCACTTAAAGAGCAACCTTGTGGAACGCATTATGCTCTTTAAGTGAGGTACAACTGTAGATAAATAAGTACCACTTTGGTGGGAATGTAAACAGCATTCTGTGCACTCTGGTATCTAGGTGTGCCTGCCACATGTTCACGGAATTGACTGCAGATGCTGACAGCGCTGGCTCTTTGGCTATAAACAGAGATGAGCATTGAACCCTATAGTTGGATACGACTGGCTTTTGAGCAAGGGTGACCTTTACCTAATTTTTAGGTATTCTGAAGATTGTTGTCTAAGCAACAGCTGTTCCCATGTCTGGCTTGGGTGTATATTGAAGGAGCAGCACGAAATCAGTCGAGCTATACTTGCTACTAAATGCAGGGATTACTCCATCTTGTATTTGGCTGTGCTGTTCAGCAGCCTCCTCAAAGATTGTGGTATTTTTGAACTACAATCGGGCGTACTCATCATCATCATCATCATCATCATCATCATCATCATCATCATCATCATCATCATCATCATCATCATCATCATCATCATCATCATCATTATTATTATTATTATTATTATTATTATTATTATTATTATTATTATTATTATTCAATTTCTATACCACCCTACTCGGTAATCTTTCTCACACTAGGTCAGGCGAACAGAACTGCAAAATGAACTCGGCAAAAGATGGCTTCATTTTGGCAGTTTCATGTCTGGCCTAGACATGGAAGAAGAAGAAGCATTTTCCACATCCTTCTGCTTTTAACACTGTTTATGATTTCTTGCATTAATAATAAGTAGGATATTTCCCCTTTTTTTCTTGTACTCAAACAATAGGATCCTTATTATAGGTTTAATGACCTAGTATATGAATGGATCTCCTTGGATAACTGGACGTACAGCAGAACATTTGAAAGTCCTTTTGATGTCAGGTATGAGAGTCACAGAAGTTAAAATCACAGTGATTTAGATTGAAATTCTTAAGATATTTGCCTGAAAATAAGTACTGTAGTATCTACTTCTCAGGATTGTGGTGGCTTAGTGGTTAAGACACTGAACTTGACGACTTAGAAGGTTTGCAGGTCAGCAGTTTGAGACCCAAGTGCTGCATGCTGGAGGGAGCTCTCGTCTCTGTTCCAGCTCTTGCAAACCTAGCAGTTCGAAAATAAGAAATTGCAAGTAGATAAATAGGTACCACTTTGGTGGGAAGGTAAACTGTGTCCTCAGAGTCAGATATGACTGTCTTTCGAGCAAGAGTGACCTTTATCTATCTACTTCTCAATAGACATTACAGGTTCTTTTGCCCATGGCAGCTCCTTTATTAAAGTTGAGAAACTGTAAGACACTCAGCATTGATGGTATCACTGGTCTGTATCCTGTATGATACTGTTAAGTATCACGAGTGCCTCACTAGTTTGCACATCTTTCCTCTTGCTTGACTTCATTTTTGAAGATGACCTTGTACTGTACTGCGTAGAAACTGATGTTTGCAATGACAAAAACTAGCACTTTCTAAGGTAGCTGCTAACCATGGTTCCAAAAGTAAGTGTGGTAAGTAATTTGCAAGGAAAAGTCACTTAATGAAGGTATAATGACATTGAGGAAAACTTTATTTTTGCCTTTTTATTTAGAAACTTATGAGACTCATTTGGCTGGAAAACATACAGAATTATTAAATTTCCATATTAGCATCCAGTTTGTTGGGGTTGACAGCATTGGTATGGGAGCCTCCCAGATCTTCTGCATTGGTTAGAACATGTAAACTTTTTTATTATGGATTCATGCAGCTGGAGATTTTAACCATGATTTTAACCATGATTTATGCAGAAGGAACATTGAAATATGATTTCAACAGTCAAGGGATGGGAGAGTGAAAGTTCTCAACGAAAACAGAAGGATAAGAAAATTATTCTTTTATATTTCTGGAATTACCTTTGAATATTCAAATTGTGGTTTTGTGGGATGCCGTATCAGATTATTACATTACCACAGCAATTATATTTTTCTGTTCTCTTTCTGTAGCAGCTGGCAAAAAGTGTATTTGGTTTTTGAAGGCATAGATACAGTAGCACAGGTGGTGGTCAATAATGTACCTGTTGGAAGGACGGACAACATGTTCACCAGATATGTGAGTATTGCATTTTTTTAAAAAAGAAAAGCGTTCTTATGACTGTGATGGAAATTGGGTTTGATACACTTGTGGCTGTCTTCAGCTCTCATTCTTAACCATTTTTATTTTCTTTGCAGTGGGTTTGTTATCCTTCATATTTACATTTGATTGCAGCACCTTTCCAAAATTCAGCCAAATAGTTTGTAGATGTATGTTGGACTTTTGGGGGGGATACCAGCAGTTCAGATAAACCAGGGGTTCCCGATGCCATTCCATCTGGCCTGTTGCTTCCTCTGCTGCACCCGGAAGTGGAAGCGGGTGTGCTTACATCAGCCGTAAAACACACATGTGCAAACGTGCCCATGGCTGCTGTAAACGTGAAAGTGGGCTCAGCTGTCTGGGGGCGTGGTCAGGTCCGCAACATAAAAAGGTTAGCAACTCCTGAGATAAACAGTAATAATAGCTGAAATCCAGCAGCATGATTTACCATATTTGCTGGTGTATAAGACCCACTCCCCGCCTTTAAAATACACTGGAAAAATTGAGTGCATCTTGTACTGTATATAGTAGCCTAAAATGGGCTATTGTGGTAATAATGGGGTGCATCTTATACTCTGAGGCATATTATATGTTGGCAAATATGGTATATCAAATAAGGCAGAACATAGGGTTTTTCACTCCCCCCACAAAAAAAAATGTCCTGAGGCTCCTTTGGAATCCCTTTCATCATGGAGAAGATATTAGGAGCCATGGGAAGAGGGATCTCTAATTTCTGAAAATTGCTGTTGGCAATAAAATCATCTCAGTGGCAGAGGATCTTTGGAAATTGTAGATTGCCAGCCATTCTACAAGACCACAAAGGCTTCCATGTGATAAAAGGGATCTCAAGCAAACATCTGACCCTAGGAGGAGGAGCAAAGGGACATTTTTAATTTCTGAAAAACTGCTGTGGCTGCTGATGTCATCAGTCTTATGGGACATATGTTAAAATGACAGCCACTATTTGATAAAAACGTTTGCTGTTGATAGAAGCCAAGGAAGTGAGCCTAGAGAGGACTAGCCAGTTTTGTTATAGGTATTGAAAAATTAGCCAGATGTCAACAGTGACACTTGCTTGCCACTTGCTTGCTTACTGGAGCAAGTGTCCTTTGCTCTTTTGTGAGAGAGACTCGTGCAGCTTGTTATATATAGACCTTTGCTTTTGCAACAGCAGCAGAGGTAGGAAAAGACAGAAGCATGCTTTCTCTTATCTTTGAATGACCATTGTGGCAAATGTTGAGGTCTAAATTAATACATTTATCACACTGCATACACCACTTGGCTTCTATAACAACAACAACATGCTGTCAAAAGTTGTTTGTGACTTATGCCAACTCTTTCCAGGATTTTTAAAGTATAGAATACTTAGAAATGGCCTTCGTGGCTCAATGGTTAAGTTGCAATACAGCAGCCAAAACTTTGCTCAAAAACTTGAGTTATATCCCAATAGGCTTCCATTCTTTCCAAGGTTGGTAAAATGAGTACCTAGGGTATTGGGGGCAAAATGCCAGTTACCTTGTGAACCACCTAGAGAGTGGGTGTTACATAATTTTTTATTGTAATTGCAATTATAGTTGTTACCGTAAATGGTTCATCATTTCCTTCTTTAGGGGTATTCTTGGACCATGTAACTTGCCTAAGATCTCTCAGCCTAGCTCAGTGATGGTGAACCTTGGCACTTCAGGTGTTCTTGGACTTCAATTCCCAGAAGCCCAAGTGAGCACTCCTGCTAATCAGGGCTTTTGAGAATTTAAGTTCCAGAACACCTGGAGTGCCAAGGTTTGCCATCACTGGCCTAGCTCTTCTCCTAAATGTCAAGATTGGGGAATTAAATTTCAGTGTGGGGAATGTCCAAATCACTGAGATTTCCAGCCAGTTTACTCCTGGTACCTCTTCAAAGAACTAAAAATGTAATGTTTGAACCAGAGCTCAGATAACTGAAGTAATGCTTAGTGGATGCTACATGGGAATGATTAGTGTACTGTGACTGTGATACATTTCTTTGTATCCTTGACACAGATATTTGATATTACGGCTATGATTAAGAGGATCAATACAGTTCAGGTTCATTTTATGTCTGCTGTTCAATATGCTGAGGTGCAGAGCAAAATTCATCAAGCATACCAGGTGCCTCCTGAGTGCCCTCCACCTGTACAGAAAGGACAGTGCCATGTTAATTTCATCAGAAAGGTAATAGTGATGTGTTTTTGTGTATGAAAAGTCTGAGTATAATATAGAAACAGTGGTGAGAAAATTAATTGAATTGTGAAAGTCTGTCATCATTATTTTTGCAGTCTGTCTTTCTGTCTTATCAGCTTGTCTAGTTAAACCCTGTCCACACAGACATGTGTATATGATGAACTTTTGAATAAGTCCTTATATTTACCATTTTCAAACTGTAACAGCGTTCCTTTGCTCAAGGATCAGTTTCACAATATAAAATATTTGGAAAAATACTCGGGGGGGGGGGACTCAACAATTTTAGTCATGCGGGGAAAAGTCCATTTATGCAGAAATGGTAGCTAAGCAGGCGACAGTAAAACTAAAAGGAGATTACTACTACTAGCAGATTATTCACAATCCAAAGAAATATTATCTTATGAGAGCCTCATTGAATTAGATAGAGCTGTTTAAGAACAACTTGGTCAATTGCTGCTCATTTCATAGAACTGTTTTTGGTCATCATCATTGGCTGCAACTCATATCCAAATACAGGTACAGTAATACCTCGGATAACGCTAAGACTTGGTTCCACAAGTCTTGGTGTTATCCGATTTTTAGTGTTATCCGATGCATGTTAAAATCCTATGGGATGTATCGGATAATGTTAAAGCTCCATAGAGATACTGTACATTGTAACCGCACAGGCTTTAGCGGTTGTTATCCGATACATCCCATAGGACCTTAACGTTATTCGATCCAATTCTCCTCCCCAGATTACTTAACGTTACGCGATTTTAGCGTTATCCGAGGTAAACGTTATCCGAGGTATTACTGTATACATTTTTTCTGGTAGCAGGGAAAATCCCACTAGTGTGAGAATTTGTTTAAGGTAGATCCCAGCTTGCCATGAAATGACCCACACACTATGATCTCCGAGCCATCTTCTGTGGCACGTATGAGATGAGACATGCAGAATTTAACACCAGGACTGCAATGGACTGCCACAGCCTTTAGGATATTATCCAGGAGCACCTTCACAGTCAGGCATGGCCTCTTCTGCCTCCATGACCATTGGGAATCAGAATAATAAAGTGGTTCCCCTGTCCCTAATTTTGCTGTTGGGCCCAATATGATAGTTCCCAGTGGCATTTCCTCCACTGGGGACCATCACCCCACCTAAAGGGGCTTATCCGCCCTTTGAGGAGTCAGATTATTTACCACTTTCCAACACTTGGCATTGAGTCGCTGACTGTACAGTTTTCTCCATTACTGTAGCGGGATGTTTGGCCAGTTAATGCAGTTCCTGGTAAATTGTGCCTTTTGTTTTGAATTCAGCCAGTATGATGAATAAACAAGAGATACAAAACTTAGCTTTTAGAAGCACTGCTAGGGGTTAAGAATTTTTGGCCAAACAACTTCATGTGTGTTTTCTGTTTTCTGTGTGCTGTTGACACTGTGAAACTCTGACAGTTTCTGGGAAGTATTAGCTAACAAGAAGCTAGTATTCACTACATTTTTGTGAATTAGGAAGGCCAACCTGCTTGGACTCTGGAAGGAAAGGGTAGTTCTAAACAATTTTCCTATCAGGAAGGCTGAAAACTTAATAAAAACAACCATTCTGTCCTTGAAAATTGAAGGCACAGGTTATTCTTGTTTGTTTATTGGTTCCTATTGCTAGATGGTATTGCTAGATGGTATTGTAGATGCAATGGGCACAAAGCTGGGTGGGCTGAGGAGGATGGTGGAAGACAAAGGTGCCTGGTGGGCAATGGTCCCTAGTCAAAATCGACTGAACAACAAAATTGCAGCTTGTTTTTCCTGCCATGCGTTCAAGACAGCATATATGGCTTTGCTCCTTCTAATTTATTGTTGCCTATTTATCTCAAGAACCACCATGACAGGTGGGTCTGTTGGGCTGAGGAGGGAATGAAAGGGCAAGATCACCCACTAAAGTTTTGCTGCTGAATGACGGCTTGGAAATGGATCTCCAGCTGTCGGTTTTCTCTTTTGATGTAAGCCTGCCGTGTTAAGTGGAACTTAATCTCTGAGCCGTGTGGTTACGATTGCATGTTAGAATAAAAAAAAGTGTACAGTATATGTCTGTGAATGGGATGTCATATGAACGGTTGCCGTTACGCTAACCTCATTGCTTAGCTCAATACCTTCTTGGTCTTTCATTTTGAGTAGTCATGTGCCTCTGGCAGAAGATGTCAGGGAATGGAGGAAAATGTGACAATTGGAAATGTAATAGAAAGACACTTGATTATAATTTTTTTTTTGCTAATGCAATAAGGGCAACTGGGTTTGATATCTATTTGATATCTATTTACTGTGAAATAAGGATTTGTTTTGTTACACATCTTAATTAAAACATGGTGGGCTCATCCTCTGGCTTGGGAATCTGTATGTTGTTTCTCCTGTGTTGATGAAAAATCAGTGTGTGGGTGAACAACTTGAACAGCTGTACTCCTATTTTTAGAGCAGCAGAGACTGGCAGAGTGGTTTCTGTGTGTGTTGGCAACTGTGTTGTTTTTACAGAAAATGCCTTTTTTTAAAAAAAGGAGAGTTTGAGCTTTGAAGGAACTATATATTCTTGCATATATATTAAGATATTTCCCCCTGTGTGCTTTTCAGTTTCACCTCCCTATCACAGTGATGGTGAACCTTGGCACTCTAGCTGTTCTTGGACTTCAGTTCCCAGAAGCGTACACGTAGTAAACCTATTTGTGTGGATTCACAGAAACTTGAGCTTTTGGAAATTGAAGTCCAAGAACAGCTGGAATGCAAAGCTTCACCATCACTGCCCTCTCACATTTCTATCACACCTTTCTAGCAAGGAGGTATAACCAGTGCACATAGAAAAAAAGCCACCCCCCCTTGCAGCAGGTGAATATTAAATTCAAGCCCAGGGTTTTCCATTTATGTGATGAAGGAGGCTTCTGTCCAAAATCCTGGAAGGCCACTGCAAGCCAGGGCAAATGTTCCTGGATTAGATGGACCCATTGCAAGACTATTCACATCTCTTTCATTTTTGGTGTTTCGTACATCAGAGGATGCTACTAATTAGCCCGCATGATCTGGTTATGCAGACAGTGTGCTTAGTACATTCTTCATGAATTGGAATAGAATACAATAATACCTCGGATAACGCTAAGACTTGGTTCCACAAGTCTTGGTGTTATTCGATTTTTAGTATTATCCAATCCATGTTAAAATCCTATGGGATGGATCGGATAACGTTAAAGCTCCATAGAGATACATTGTAACCACACAGGCTTTAGCGGTTGTTATCCGATACATCCCATAGGACCTTAACGTTATTCGATCCAATTCTCCTCCCCAGATTACTTAATGTTACGTTATGCGATTTTAGCATTATCCGAGGTAAACATTATCAGAGGTATTACTGTAAAGCCTTTCCCTTTCCTGAGGTCCGGTTGCTTTGGATGATTCACAAGGCAACAAAATGAAACTTTTTTGTGTATCAGAGATGAAAACACATTTTTCTAAAGTATTTTTTGGAATAGTAGCCGTCTAAGTCTGTGGTTCAGGCATATCAGAAAACAAAAAAATAAAAAATAAAAAAATAAAAAACACTGTAGCACTTTAAAGACTAACTTCTTTATTTTTATTGTTAGCTTTCATGGATCAAGTCCACTTCTTCAGACAAAGAGTGAAACTTACAGGCATGTTTTTTATACACCAAATTCAGGGGGTCAAAGGGGAAAGGGGCAACAATATTGTTGCTAATGGCTATGTGAAGCTGTATTGTTGTGCTTGCTTGTTTGTCGTCATCTTGCTTGACCACACCCTTCCCCCTTTGACCTCGTGAATTTGGTGTATAAAAACCATACCTGTAAGGGATCCAGGATGACTCAGGCTTCCATCCTCCCAAGGTCAGTAAAATGAGTTCCTAGCATGTTGTGGGCAAAAATGCTAATTACCTAGTAAACAGCCCAGAGAGTGCACTAAGTACTGTGAGTGGTATATAAGTGTAATTGCTATTGCTAACTGTATCCAGAGGGTCCTATCATCACACTTTAAGTTGTGAAATAGGGAACTTGTTCTTAAGAGGACTTCAAATATGTAGGTTTAGCAACAGCCAGGTACTTTATCAATTAAGGGAGGGCTAGGTGTGGTTCTCTAGATAGTGTTGTGTTGTAATTCTCTTCCTAAAGTTCAACAGCACTTCACCCATCTTTGTTTTAAACACTACAGTTGCACCAGGGGAGTTGTCCTATTTAAAGACAGCTTTAGCCCAAAGCATGACAGCAGCATTTCAAAACTATTAATAACCACCAGTTTATGTCTTTAGCACAAAGTCTTGCTCTAGGGCAGAGGTGAGACATCTCCAGAGGCCTGAGGGTCACATACCTGAACACAGAGGAACTCTTAGTCCAGTGTTGGCAAACTTTGGCACTCCAGCTGTTCTTGAATTTCAATTCCCAGAAGCCCTGACCAGCAGGAGTGCTGACTTGGGCTTCTGGTATTTGAAGTCCAAGAACCCCTAGAGTGCCAAGATTCACCATCACGGTCTTCGTCCCTTAACCTATATTTTTCTTTAAAAAGGCTTTCTTAAAAGCCAGCTCCGTCACATCCTCTAGTCTCCTTTCTTCTGTCAAAAGAATTGCTATAGGGGAGGAGGCAAAATTGCTTCCCGCCCCAGAGGGCATGAGGCAACATAATGAGTCAGTAGAAGAATAAATCTAAACAAAATTTTGAAATATGTAGGCTTGCTGTTTGCTTTACTCGTGAAGCATGCTTGGAAGGATGGACTTACTGAAAAATAACCTTCACAGCACTTTAGCATTGGGTAAAGGACACCTCAAAGAAATATCTATTTATCCTTTTTTTCTGATGCCAGGATTGGACTAATTAGGGATGATTAATTAATATGGGTATTGATGATTTTTGCCAATTCTCAGACTGCAAATTTGTTTCAGCCTTCATAAGTTTTTGTCATACAGTAAAACCCCGACTTACATATGCCTCAAGTTACATAAAATTCAACTTACATAATGATTTTGTGCTAATTCCATGTCCCGACTTACACGATTTCCTATGGGTTTGCTTTGAGTTACATAAAAATTCATTTTCCTATGGGTTTGCTTCAAATTACATACAAATTTCATTTTCCCCATAGGTTTGCTTCGAGTTACGTAGAAATAATTTTTCCTATGAATTTGCTTCGAGTTACATAAAAAACAATTTAAGCAAAAGCCTACGGAACTTACTTTTTTTGTAAGTAGGGGTTTTTACTGTATATTACATTCTTAAAGGAGTTGCTCAAGGCGATCTTTTCTGGTAGTGTATTTTTTATTGAATGTGCCCTTGGTGACCATTCTGAGGCTGCAGCTGGTCCAGAATGCGGCTGCTTGGGTAGTGGTGGGGTGCGGGCGTTATGCTCGTGCCTCACCGCTGCTTCAGGAGCTGCACTGGTTGCTAGTATGTCTCCGGGTGCAATTCAAGGTGCTGGTTATTACCTTTAAAGCCCTACATGGTAGTGGGCCAGGATACTTAAGAGACCGCGTCACCCCAAGAACATCTGTCCGTCCCACCAGGGCAGATTGGAGAGGCTCTCTTATCGTTCCATCAGCTAGAGAGGCGCATCTCTCTAGCACCAGAAGGAGGGCCTTCTCGATGGCCGCCCCGGCCCTTTGGAACTTCCTGCCAACTGAGTTACGTCTACAGACAGAGCTCCTGCCCTTTCGGAAGGGCCTAAAAACCTGGCCAGCAGGGCAGGTGTGGGGCTCCAGTAATATGGGGTCCCATGTTGGGTGGTTGATCTGATGGGACAGCCACCCCTCCCTCGCTCTTTTAAACTTTTTAAACTTTTAAAAACCTTTTAACTTTTTAAATCTTTTAGATTTTTGTAAATTCATAGTTTAATTCTTTTTAATTGATTTTTAAGTGATTTTGAACCTTAAGGTTTTAATTTCTGAATTTGTAGGGGGATTGTTTAATTGTTTTGCATTTATTGTGTATTGTCTCTCCCCCTTTTCTGTAAGCCACCTAGAGTCAGGTTTGCCTGATTCGGGCGGGATAATTAATTAATTAATTAATTAATTAATTAAATAATAGAAGCTCTAAGAAATATGGTTGACCTTCAAAACAAGTCATGCTCTCTTATGAGCTTGCTTTGGAGAAAACATATTATTTCACCAGGCAGGGATGGTGAAAATTACAGCAAGTTTTTTGGAAAGAGAGCAGAATTGTCCAGTGGATCTGGGTGAAGATGCCCATCTTTGCATTATTCAGGAATGCAGGAAGTGTTTTTCCATGGTGTTTTTACCTTATAGTGCTCTACTGATGGAGCTAGGTTTATTGCTCTCTGAGCATAGTGCCAATTAAGTGAGGGCCAGTAGCATAAACAAAGAGATAAGACACAGAAAGCCATCTTGGAGACCCTAACTTATGTTGTGTACATGTGGTCTGGAATCAAGGAACTCTTGATTAAACAGCACCTAAACAGGCCTGAAAGCTCAGATAACTTTTGCATAGTGACATGAGAAGTTCCTACAAGCCAGTAGCATGAGTGACGGTGATTCTGCCATGCAGTTACCTGCTTTCCAAAATATTCTTCTGTAGCAAATAGTGTGAAAGGTGCATGCAAAGCATGAAATGTTCTCACAATCTAGGTCAGACGAATTTGACCCTCATTGGATTGGGGAATTGGGATTGGTCTTTAGAACCATTGAATTCACCTACCTAGGTGTAATGTGAAAGGTTACATACAATACCATTGTGTTGGGATGGAAGAAACAACAGAAAACTTCTCACATATTCAGATTGTTTTTTTGAATAGTGGCTGTGTTAGTCTGTGGTTCAGGGATATCAGAAAACAAAATAAAAGGTCGGAAGAAGTGGACTTGAGCCACGAAAGCTAACAATAAAAATAAAGCAGTTAGTCTTTAAAGTGCTACAGTGTTTTTTATTTTATTTTGTTTTCTGATATCACATACAATAGAACCCCGGATAACGTTATGACTTGGTTCCACAAGTCCCGTCGTTATCCGGTTTTTAACGTTGTGTGATACATTGATCACACAATGTTAAAAAAAGCCCTGTTTTCCTGGAGGCTGCAGGAAGCCAGAACGTCGGGATTTGAATCCTGACATTTTGGCTTGCTGCAGCCTCCAGGGAGGTGGGGGAACTTTGGAAACAGCTTGGATCGGGTCTGCCCACCTCCCTGGACCCAGCGGGGGGTCAGAAACCCCAAAATTGGTTAAAAAAAAAGTCCGTTTTTTTTTTTTACCAATTTTGGGGTTTCTGACCCCCCCGCTGGGTCCAGGGAGGTGGGCAGACCCGATTGAAGCTGTTTCTGGGCTTCCCCGACGTCCTGAGCCAGTGCAGCAAGCCAGAATGTCGGGATTTGAACTCTGACATTCTGGCTTGCTGCACTGGCTCAGGACGTCGGGGAAGCCCAGAAACAGCTTCAATCGGGTCTGCCCACCTCCCTGGACCCAGCGGGGGGGTCAGAAACCCCAAAATTGGTAAAAAAAACCCGAACTATTTTTTTTTTTTACCAATTTTGGGGTTTCTGACCCCCCGCTGGGTCCAGGGAGGTGGGCAGACCCGATCCAAGCTGTTTCTGGGCTTCCCCGATGTCCTCAACCAGTGCAGCAAGCCAGAATGTCGGGATTTGAACCCTGACATTCTGGCTTGCTGCACTGGCTCAGGACGTCGGGGAAGCCCAGAAACACCTTGGATCGTGTCCCCTGCCTGCTCCAGAGAGATCAGAGGACCCGATCTACAGCTGCAGGGTGGCTGGGGAAGTTGACGGGGACTCTCTGTCGGCTTCCCTAGCCACCCGCCCTTGCCTCCGCAGCTGTGGGGTGGCTGGGTAAGCCGACGGGGGAGCCCCCCGTCAGTTTTCCAGCCTTCCCACCCCTGCCTCCGTAGCTGCAGGGTGGCTGGGAAGCTGAACGGAGAACCCCATTCAGCTTTCCAGCCACCCTGCTGCTAAGAACGACTGTATCGGATAACGTTAAAATCGCGTTATTCGATACAAGATTTTTCCAAAAATCTTGTAACGTTATGCGGTTTTAGCGCTATATGATACTCATGTTATACGGGTTATTACTGTATTCAGATGTAACCGTTCATTTCAAAGAGAAAAATTACAGCTCAACAATGAGTTCTTGTCGTTCTTATGTATTGCTCTTGGTGATAGTAACAATAGCAACAGCATTCACTGTATATCCTACCATTCTTACAATGAGCTCAGTGTAGTATACAGTAATACCTCGGATAACGTTTACCTCGGATAACGCTAAAATTGCATAATGTTAAGTAATCTGGAGAAGAGAATTGGATCGAATAACGTTAAGGTCCTATGGGATGCATCGGATAACAACCGCTAAAGCCTGTGCGGTTACAATGTTTCTCTATGGAGCATTAACGTTATCCGATCCATCCCATAGGATTTTAACATGGATCAGATAACACTGAAAATCGGATAACACCAAGACTTGTGGAACCAAGTATTAGCGTTATCCGAGGTATTACTGTATATGAAATTGGTTACTCAATTTCTCTTCACAACATGATAGACTGCAGGAGAGTGACTGGTCTATATTTATTCATTAAACACAACAGAGAGGAGACTTGAAATCTTGTCTGGTGCTGTGACAATTCATCACACTGGCACTCCTGAGTATGTTGCTCGGGCAAGGATTAAACCTCTTTTCTTCTCCTGCTAGCCTCAAACATGGATGGGTCAGGAGGTTTGTTGGGTGAGGCAAATTATAGCATTGATTTTCAAACAATGTTATAATTACCTTGGTTTGTTGATAAATCCTGTGATCCTTTGGCTTGTTGGGGCCAAGATCAAGATTGAGAATACTTTGAGGATCTTTTGAAGGACTGCTGAGGGCAGAAGGATGGGATACTCAGTCAATCAATTGGAAAAATGGATTGCCCGAGCTTTGGCAAGGGGAGAACATTTTCAAACATTATGGCCAGACTTCAGGCTTGTCTTATCTTCTTTTTTGGGGTGTGCATGTGCTCTAAGATTCCACCAGTTGGAGCCTGTTGCAAAACACAAACATACAGAATTCAAGAAGGATGAGCCCAGGGGTTTGAGTGCTATACAGTAGTTGATTTCAAAGAGCTCACGGTTGTCCTACAGAAAAATCAATTGCTGCTAGATCCCAGACTCTTCATTTTGGTTGTATAATTTAATAGTGAGCTCTTTTGAGTGTAGCTGTTTTGTGATGTTAAGTGACATATTTAAGAAGTAGTTTTACCAGTTCCATTCCCCTCCCTATGAGTTTCCATGGCTGAGTGGAGATTGATAGCGAGGTCTCCTGAATTTTAGTCCATTGCTTTATCCACTGCACTGCAAAGGGCATCTTTGTGAAATCGTTAGGTCAGAAATCCTTGTTGACCAGTTTCAAATCACACCATAGATCTAGAGGTGAATCTAAATGTGTCTTTTGTTCATGTTTGCCTTAGGACATTCTCTAAGCTGATGTGAAGTAAAATAGGGCTCCAAAAACCTGGCCAGTGCTCCACTTATTTATTTAATTGCTGTATGTATATAAAGCTATCCAGTAAAAATGGTGTTTGGGCATCAGATTAGGTAAACTCAAAAGTCCTATTTTCCCTCACAGGAGTTCCATGCCAGATGTAGTGATATTCTCAACAAAACCAGTGCAGAATGGGGTTCTTGAATGTAAGAAAATTGACAACTCCTATGCTGCAATGTTACAGGAATTTTGGGCTTGACTTTACCACTGTAGTTCTTTGTGTTATATAGTTAAGACCTTCAGCAATGGGTGGGTTAGAAATTTAAATAAATCCCATTAGTATGAATGGCAAAACTTGTGATCTGTCAGAATGCAGTCCCTTCTTCTTCTTCCTAATTCCCCTGGAAAGTAACCTCTCAGGCAAGCACTCTACACTTCTGACACATTTGTCTAATTAATTGCAGGAGCAGTGTTCATTTAGCTGGGACTGGGGACCCTCCTTCCCCACTCAGGGAATTTGGAAAGATGTTACAATTGAAGCATATAATCTCTGTCATCTCATCTATTTCTCTGTAACTCCTCACTATGGTAAGTCTTGCCAGTTTAACAATACCAGAGCGAATTTTGAAAAATTTGAGTGTTTGATTCTAAGGGACGTCTAGTACTTCCAGTAGCAACATATGATTATCAAATGCTATTAACTTTTTTATGGTACAAGTTCAAAATCATCTGACCTGAATTTATATCTTCCAGTTTGCTTTAGAATTACAATTCCCATTATCTTGGTTAATTAGGCTGGATGAATCATGAAAATTGTCATTCAGCATAACCCAAGTGTTCCACAATGGAAAAGACTGCTGTAAATAAATAACAATCTAGGAAAATGACAAATGACCATTATCTGGTTTTGCCAGCTAAGCCTGAAATCATCTGCATTGCCAGTCATTGTTTGTCAATGTTGGGATTGCTTTACTCTTTTTCTCACTACCTCCACTGTAATGAAGAGAATCAATTGTTATTTTCTGGTCTTGAACTTTAAAGTCAAGTTGGATGACCTGTGTGGCCTCTAAATATTGTTCAACTGCCTCTGCCTCTTAGGAGGGATGTGTGTGGGGTGTCTGGATACTTCACCTTGTCCCCATTGCTGCTTCCCCAGTGTGATTTCAGTCTCCCCTCTCGCCTCCCCATTTGCAAAGCTAGAGGTGTGGGTGGGGAAGTGGTGCTGCCATTGGCGCTGGTTGAATGGGGTGGCGCAGGGCAGGGCTTGCCTGTGATGGTGCACATGCCCACAGAGAGGGCTCTGTGTGTCACCACTGACACGCGTGCCATAGGTTCACTTATACTACCATAGGATATAGCCATGATAGTTAAAGTAATGCCAAACTACTACAACTAAACAGAATTTGAGGAGGTGACTAGTAATACGTTGGTGTAGGAGAGGTAGTTTATCCAGGGCTAGTGGGAGGACTGAACAAACACACAGTTTAATACTCAAGTATAAGCTGACCCGAATATAAGCCAAGGTACCTAATTTTGACCTGAAAACACAGGAAAATAGATTGACCCGAGTATAAGCTGAGAGTGGTAAATGAAGCAGTTGCTAGTGAGTTTCAATAATTAAAATACATGAAAATACAATAAAATTAATTAATTTAGTGCATTTTTTTTACTGTATTTGCACTACCCAGGGGAAGGGGGCGGGCAGGTCAATTGCACTGAGGGAAAGTGGGTGGGCAGGTCAATTGCACTGAGGAAGGAAGTGTTGCTCTAGCTTAGCTCTCCCCCCCCTGCAAGCAAGAAGCATGGCTTTCCCCAGCATCTTGGGGACAAAGACACGAAGGTAAGTGAAATCCTTTCTTTTGCTATACCAGTTTGGAAGGGGGACGCAATTGTTTTGCAGAGCTTCTTTCTCCATCTGTGTTTTTTTTTGCATAGAAAACAAACTTCAGAATAGAAGAAATTCATTTTCAGTGCAAATTTATTTTTTGTTGTTCAGTCGCACAGTCGATTCCGACCCTTTGCGACCCCATGGACCACTGTCCGCCAGGCATTCCTGTCCTCCACCATCCCCCTCAACTCGCTCAGTTCTGTGCCCCTTGTGTCCACAATACCATCTAGCCATCTCATTTTTGACCGCCCCCTTCTTCTTTTGCCCTCCACCTTTCCAAGCATCAAGGCTTTCTCAAGTGAGTCTTCTCTTCTCATTTGATGTCCAAAGTACTTTAGCTTCATCTTTACTATTTGCCCTTCTAAGGAGCAGTCAGGGTTGATTTCTTCTAAGATTGAACTATTTGTTCTCCTTGCTGTCCAGGGGACTCTCAAAACTCTCCTCCAACACCACATCTCAAAGGCATCTATTCTTCTGCGCTCAGCTTTCCTAATGGTCCAGCTCTCACAACTGTACATTGCCACCGGGAATACCATTGCTTTGACTATACGAATTTTTGTTTGCAATTTGATGTCTCTACTTTTCACTATTTGCGCCCTCTTGTGGCCAGTTGTGGTAATGGCGCAAATAATCTGTTTTTGCCAATACAGTCAAACCTTGCATAACGAGTGTTTCGCTTAACGAAAAACTCGCATAACGAGCAAGTTTTTTGCTAAGCGGTCTGACTCCCATAATGAAAATTTTCGTTATGCGAGTCGGACTTTCCCTATGGAAAAACTCGCATAACGAGCGTTTCTATGGGAAAAAGTCGCATAGCGAATTTTATCGCTATGCGAGTTTTCCCCCTTGAAATGCTCGTTATGTGAGTTTTTCCAAAGGAATTTTGTTTGTTTCGCATAGTGAGCAACCTTGGATAACAAATTAAACGCCGAGCGCGGGAACGCTGCCGCCGCCGCTGCGCCCCTCCCAGCCACCGTCACCGGCTGGGAGGTGAAAAGGAGCCCCTGCCGAGGGGCTTGAAGGACGCCGGCCGCCGAGCGCGGGAACGCTGCCGCCGCCGCTGCGCCCCTCCCAGCCACCGTCACCGGCTGGGAGGTGAAAAGGAGCCCCTGCCGAGGGGCTTGAAGGACGCCGGCCGCCGAGCGCGGGAACGCTGCCGCCGCCGCTGCGCCCCTCCCAGCCACCGTCACCGGCTGGGAGGTGAAAAGGAGCCCCTGCCGAGGGGCTTGAAGGACGCCGGCCGCCGAGCGCGGGAACGCCGCCGCCGCCGCCGCGCCCCTCCGTGTTGTTTTACACTATGTGGTTGTTTTACTATGTCATTTGTTTACTGTTGTTTTATGTTCTTTGGAAGCCGCCTTGAGTCAGGTTCACCTGAGCAAGGCGGGGTATAAAAATAAATTTGAATTGAATTGAATTGAAATTCGTTATGCGAGGTATTACTGTAATTCCCTTGCCAAAGCTAGTTTTAATGCTATGGAATCACTCCAAAAACATTTTTGCCCCTTGTGGCTGTTGACTCGTGTATAACCCGACTCAAATTTTTGGACCTCATTTTTTGGGCTGAAAAATCAACTTATACTTGAATATATTCGGTAGTTGCAAAGATTCTCATAATTAATCATTTGTTGAGCTGGAGGATTCTTTTAGATACTGCAGGAAACTCATCCATACCAGTTAGTAGGATGCTGAAGAATTCAGCACACTTGTGTGACCCAAAAGAAGCAACCATGCGCCCTACCAAATTGAAAACAATGGATGCAATTCATTCTACTCTCTTCATAGGCCTACAGCAGAGAAGAATTTCACACTTTTTCTTTGAATGCAACATTTGTTCGACATAAAGAAGCTGTTATGCTGTCCATAAATCATGAGCTTTCCTTCTAAAACAGCTGTGTTCATAACTCAGACTAAATAGAGGAAAATGTAACAGATGGGGAAATTTTGCTTTTAAGTGACCACAACTTGCTGATTTCTCCAAAGTTTCTTTATAGCAAAATTAGCTACCTCTCCATATGTATGTGAACAAATGGTTACCTGGAGTTTGTCGATGAAGGTTAATGTTTTTGTGATGGTACACGCATAGGCACACCTGCAAAATAATAAATAAAAGTAAATATTTAACTAACATAAACACAATCAAAAGTACTGCAGCAAGTTGGAAGATCAAATTAACTTCAATGTCTGTTTTCATTGATATCAACCATGTCTTCAAATTCAAGTTTGTAGCCATGAACGCTGATTTGGACGTAAATTTATTAATCTTAAAGGCACTGCAGTACCTGGTGTGTGTGTTTGTTTATTTCTGTTTTCAGCATAATTCAGCCACTGAGCCATCTAACTACACCAAAATTGGGGAGATTCATCTGCTGGCTCTCCTCTCAACCCTCACCAGGACTGGTGAAGTTTGGAGTTAGGGTGTCCGAGTTATGGCTCTCCAAAATAATGCTATGAATTTCCCCCAAACCAGCTGGTGTTAGCCCAAGACTTTTGCACAGTACAGTAATACCTCAGATAACGTTTACCTCGGATAACGCTAAAATCACATAGCGTTAAGTAATCTGGGGAGGAGAATTGGACTGAATAACGTTAAGGTCCTATGGGATGGATCGGATAACAACCGCTAAAGCCTGTGCGGTTACAATGTATCTCTATGGAGCTTTAACGTTATCTGATCCATCCCATAGGATTTTAACATGGATCGGATAATACTAAAAATCGGATAACATCAAGACTTGTGGAACCAAGTCTTAGCGTTATCTGAGGTATTACTGTACTATATTTTAAGTGTCTCACACAGTTAACAGTGCTACTAGTTTGCTTTGAAATCAATGACCTCTGCGTTGAATGAGCCTGAACAGATTTCAAAATGGGCACCTATTATCAAGAATTGTTAGTGCAGAAACAGAGGTTATGGATAGCCTGTGATTAGAAGAGGAGAGCCTTAACTGCTGAAATCATCAGCATGCACAGCAGGAAATTTTGTCTTACCATGCTATGATTAATCTTCAGGACTTAAGCTTTATTCTGAAGTCTGCTTCAGTGTTTTTGACTTTCAGCACAAATTAACACATCTGGCTGACATGTCCTAGCCTTGTGATGGTGACCCTTGGCACACCAAGTGTTCTTAGACTTCAATTCCCCAAAGCCCAAGTCTTTGAGTCCACATGGATGCACAGTAAATCCATTAATGTGGATTCACAGAGACTTGGGCTTCTGGGAATTGAAGTCCAAGAACACCTGGAGTGCCAAGGTTTACCATCACCGCCCTAGCCTGTATTACAAATACAACAGCAGGACCTGCTGAATTTGTCATGGCTGGGAGAAAATATCATGATGTCCATGCAAATGACTTCTACTATTATCTAACTACTTATACCAGGGGTTCTCAACTGTGGGCCAGATCTGGCCCATAGTACCATTTCATGTGGCCCTCCACTCCAAGGGCATTTGAGAAAAAATGGCCACCTCCTTTGAAGCTGTTGGGACAAAATGGTCACCCCATCATGCAGGCAGTGAAAAATGGCTGTTCAGCCCTTGAAGCTGACTGAGAGAGCGTGACCCAGTCCCCAGCTTGAAAATGTTGAAGCCCCTGATTTATACCTCTTTTAACCTATTTATACCTTCTTCATGGGTGGAGGACAGAGCACCTTTTGTAAAAGTAATCAAAACAATTTTCATCTTCATGGTGATCATGTTAGTGTCAAATTTGAGTGGGAAATGTGAATGTTGATCTCCCCAAGAATGAAGACCAACATAACCTACATATGACTAAAGGGTGTGTGTGTGTGTTTCTGCAAAATAAGCACAGTTAAGTTGCCATTCCCAACAAGACTTTGGGTTTTTTTTTGTTCAGATCGAAACATTCAGCACTGGAGTCTGGAAATAAAGTCGGATTTTGATGTCTTCAGCCCAAAACCAGTTGCTGGTTTTGTAAATGTGAACATTCCTGACTTGCAGATGCAGCAAATGTTTACCATGGAGCTTCATCCAGGAGGAAGTAGGACTACATTGCTTGTAAACATAAGACAGGTGAGCACCAGATCCTTTGGGTACAACACTTCCATCTTTTTGCACAGAAGTAAATACAATGTTATTAATCTTGCCCTCCCCAAATCCAAAACGTTAACTGAAGCACGTTTCCCCCCCACTGTTTTGCATGTCTATACACAACTGGGCAAAAATCAGGCAAGGTTAAGCAATTTTATTCTCCTGGTTTTTGGAGAGAAAGTAAAACCTGTACCCACATCCTTCTCTTGACTTCTAGTGTTATGTTAAATTTTGTGATAGCCATGTCATGTTGCTCATTTATAGCATGCCTTCTTTGTCTTGAAGGATGCTTTCTGGGGAAGGGGAATAAGGACTCTCCCCATTTATAAAAGCGGTTGGGTCGCCTAGACAAAATTCCTCTCACCCCAAATGGCCTAGCAAGTTCTTATTGTGAAGTCTGAGTGTACACTGAATCCACCCATGCTTTCACTTGCACTAATTGTATTGCCATCCTTGAAAATGCTCATATCACCTTTGGACATTTTGGAAGATGGCACAGAAATCTCTGCTTAAAGGTTCATTCACCACATAGATATGTCCTATGAATATTTTGTCCATGGCTGCAGAAATGTCAGTTCAAGTTAAATCACTTCCAGCAAAGTGACCCTTTGTTTGTGTCTTGTACTTTTATATAAAAAACCCCCAAGGTCAGTGATGGCGAACCCTGGCACTCCAGGTGTTTTTGGACTTCAATTACAAGAAGCCCAAGTCAGCACTCCTGCTGATCAGGGTTTTTAGGAATTGAAGTTCAAGAACAGCTGGAGTGCCAAGGTTTTCCATCACTGCCCTAAATGCTTATTTTCGGTAATATTGCAAATTTGTTTCTTCTGTTCAGAGTCAGATTAGATAAGAAGGTATACTTTGTGGCCCATGATTCATGGAGTTGTCTTTGCTGTTATGTGCTTTAAGCTGCTCATGACTTAATGGTAACCCTGGGGAACTTTTCTAGGTATGGGAGAAGCTCACCATTGCCACATTCAAATGAGGTTCTACAGTTGAGTGAACCTAAGTCTCTTGAGCACTAGTCTGATGTCCCATCCACTTTACCACACTGTATAGTGGATATTGGCATAGTGCAGTGGTGGCGAACCTATGGCACGCCTGCCAGCGGGGGCACTCAGAGCCCTCTGTGTGGGCATGTGTACCGTTTGCTCCGCTCCTCTGCCCAGTAGCCCAATGGAGCACTTCCTCTCTCCCCCAGCACAAAATTTGCTCTGCCCAGCAGCCCAATGGGAGTTCTTCCCCCTCCCCCCAGCAATGAGTTTGCCTTGCCCCTCTGCAGCATGGATGGCAGCCTGCTGAGTTTGGGCACTTGGTCTCTAAAAGGTTTGCCATCACTGCTATAGTGGATTGTAATGTTTAAAGCCTGCCATTTTGGATTAATTTCTGTTCATCCCTTCTGACAACTGCAGCTTGCCACATCTTCCTGCTTTCTTGATTTTATATTTGCAGCAAGTCTGTGCAATAGGTTAAGGGCAGATATAGTAGCTGTATCAGAGTTGCCCAGAGATCTGTATAAAAGAAGGTGGATCTGTATCCGGATCTCCCAGGTCTAATGCAGTGGTTCCCAATGTGGGGCACATGCCCCACAGGGGGACTTCAATTCCCAGAAGCTTAAGTCAGTACATTGGCTGATTAGTGCTTTGGGGAATTGACTTAGGCTTCTGGGAATTGAAGTCCAAAAACGAAAGGTTAGGAAATCATGGTGTACTTAATTTTTAGACCTATTGTGGATTTAGGACTACATAGATTTTAGTGAGGTAGTTTTTATGTTTGGCTGTTTTATTTTAAATACCCCATGCTTTAAAATTGTTTTATAAAGCTCAGTAATCCACCCTGAGATCCTGTGGTATAGATCTGGGTATAAATGTTTGAAATAATGAATAAATAAAAGCAGTAGGAGAAGTCAGCTAACTCGGGAATGACGGAATCTGGTTCTGCCTAAAAGAGCATGTTTAAAAACATTTGCCAGCATTGACAGACGGGTTGTATGGTCAGAGAAACACCTTTTTCTATTGCCAGCTTGCTTGTCCTGTGAAGGACCGTCTTCTCTAATCCCTTTATTCTTATTTCATAGTACTCAGAGGTGTGCTTTTATAAATCAAGAACCATCTGTGCCTGTAATTTATATTGCTGGGCTGTCATGTTTGTATTAAACGATAGGAAATGTGCAATTTGAGGCAGTAAAATTCATTCCTGCATAGTGCTTCCAAGATCAGACTGCTTGAAGCCAAGTGTAATCATCTCAAAGGCATATAAATCCCACCTTACCCCACCCCCTCCAAAACTGAGCAAATTTCATGTTTTTCAGCTAAGAAATAGCAAATGAGTGAGCAGGGATGTGACATCACTAACAGCCAATCACTGTGTCCCAGTAGTGCTTTTTCTTCTAAAGCTATTCTCTGTTTTACTTTGCACAGTAGAAGGTACATACTAATAACGCTTCATTCCTTTTATAGTTGGAAATCTGGATATTTGCATGTTACTGACTGATGTAGTTTCAAAAAATAATGATGGAGTGTTAGCGGCTGAGCTATATAACAGTGCATGACAAATCAGGTTAACTTATTTCCTTTTTGCTTACTATTTGTGAATACTGGGGTGCTTGAACATTCATGTATTCAATCATAATCCTGCTATTTTGGCTGTTTGTACATTCAAACACCCTTCAGTCACTTTGCTCTGAACAGAAACTGATTTGTGCATCACAGTTGAGTCCACACCATCAGACACTATTGCTGTTGTCAAAAATAAGTTTTTTTTGAAAAATATTTATTTTATTTACATGGGAAAAAAACTATTAAAAACAGTCTCTGCCGGGCTTTTCTATTTACATGGTTCCCTCTCTCTTTTAAAAATTCATCGGCTGGAAAGAATGTGACACTGGAAATGTGGTGGCCCAGAGGACATGGACACCAGACTGGATACAACCTGACAGCAACCTTCTTTATGGAGGGAGGATACAAATTTGAGAAGTTTCTGAAGGTATGCCAGTTCCCCTGCTTTAACATGGTATGGGTGCTGCGACTTGTGTATGGGGTTACTGGGAAAGTACTCTATATCTAAAAGGGGGATGAAAGATATGAATGCCATTGCTGAAGGCCAGATGACATTGGGGGTGTGGCCAAACTCTTGCTCTCAGAGGCCTTGGCATGAGAGGTGTCATCCTACTCCCTGATATCTCTGGCCCCTTGGCTAAAACACTTGCTAGGTCTTCCAGATGATGCTCTGGCCACATGCGTAAGGAAAGTGATGATACAGTTCTCTGTGTAGAAAAGCCAAGAGAGAACCAAGCCTTGGCATTCCTTAGACTTATTTATTATTCATTTTTATTTTTTTATTTATATTTATTATCCCACCCCAATCAGGTGAACCTGACTCTAGGTGGCTTACAAAAAGAAAAAGATGACACATGAGTGCAAAACAAACGAAACAATCCCACTATACCCCTACAGATTCGGACATTAAAACCTAAGGTTCAATATTAATTTAAAAAAATTAAACTATAAATTTACAAAATACTAAAAAGATTTAAAAGTTTAAAAGGTTTAAAAAGTTTAAAAGAGCGAGAGAGGGGTGGCTGTCCCATCAGATCAGCCACCCAACATGGGACCCCATATTACTGGAGCCCCACACCTTGTCATATCTTCCTCCTGCTGTGTCTCCCTCCAGCAAGATGGGAAGTTGTAAGGAACTGAAGAGCTTCAGTCAGAGTAATGCACTAATGCAGGGGTGCCCAAACTATGGCCCCATGGGCTGGATCTGGCCCCTGATGCTCTCATTGGTCCCGGAAGCAAAACACACCCGTACGGATGAATTGGCGTCAAGGGCCATAGTGACTGGCCCCCTGAACCATGTAACTGGCCCACAGCCTGAAAAGTTTGGGCATCCTTGTACTAATGCGTTAGATTCCTCATCTCTGCTCTAAATTCAGAAACTGCAGTTCTGTGTTCAGATGCTTATATCCTGTGGAGTTTGCTTGGAGGGAAGCCTTGCAGCTGGAGGTTTCAAGTGATATTGCCAATTTTTCCTAACACACATAATGAACCTAGGTGTTGCCACATGAAGTAAAAAAGAGACATCCTTAGAAGAAATGAGGGAAGATCTAAGACTTTCTATGACTTCCCTTGGGACAGTTGCCCTAGATGCTGAGATCTGCTCATTTAGGTCAGTGATGGGCAGGTTCTGGCTCTAGGGACAGTGGTGGCTTAGTGGTTAAGATGCTGACCTTGATGATTGGAAGGTTGGCAAGTCAGTAATTTGAGCCCTGAGTGCTACATGATGGAGTGAGCTTCCGTCTCCATCCCAGCTCCTGCCAACCTAGCAGTTCAAAAGCAAGAAATTGCAAGTAGATAAATAGGTGCCACTTCAGCAGGAAAGGTAACAGCAGACTGTCTAATCACTTCGGTTTTTATTTTTAAAACACACTTATGTTTTTAAATGAATGTTTTACTAAAATAAGTCACAGGAAGATGCTTTATTTTTGAAGAATTCTGTCCTTTAGGTTATAGGGACATGTTTTACTCCTTTTTTAAAAGGTTTTTTTGCTCCAGAGCCCACAAAAACACCCTTGGTGATTTGCTCAGTTCTCAGTATGACCCAGAGCCAAAGGTAAAGCCTTCATTCCAGTGTGGAGGGCATGGCTACTAACAGGCATTTGTTCACATTGGTGTGAAACCTCTCACAGTGTTCAGGCCATTTTTTGCATTCAAACACACACTCCAACCTCCACACAGAATAGCTGCGGAAGTATTTTTCAACAGGGTTGAAGGCTGTAGCATTTTCCTGAGTACTGAGAAGTTGGAAGGGGGCATGAATTCTTATTCTGGTCATCAGCTTTCATATCTGCTTAGCACTTGCACTGCCAGCCAGACTGGCAGACAAAATTGCAACGGCTCTGAAAATTAAGAGAGAAAGGTGTTTCACTGAAACATTTGCAGCCTTGTTTTGCAGATTCTCAGATCCACCCATTTGTGAAGACCTGCTGTCAATAAGAACTG
Organism: Furcifer pardalis; assembly: GCA_030440675.1. Lineage (NCBI taxonomy): Eukaryota > Metazoa > Chordata > Lepidosauria > Squamata > Chamaeleonidae > Furcifer > Furcifer pardalis. Next base: position 82,034,093 of record CP126892.1, read on the forward strand.
CAGTGGTGTGGCAGTATTTGGAATTTTCTAGCACAGATAGGCAAATGAAAATTCTCTTAATACAGAAATGCATGTTGTACAGTGAAACTTCTCAACAGTATTCATATAAGATATAGATAGTTTATGTATGTTTGGAGGGAGGGAACCGGGGGGGGGGGAGAGAAAGAGAGGTCTTAGCCACTTCAGAGTTTAAAAATAAACAAATCAACACTTCAAACCCTGTTATTAGTAATTTTGCAGAGTATAACAGTAACTTTGATGCTTGATACAGATTTGAATTATCCTGTGAAAGATGGCTGTGATCTCTACTTGAGGGGCCCAGTTCATCTCGGGTAACAGAGAGTATTAATACTTTCATGATTTCATTTGAGCAAGAAGGAAAGTGAGATGGTGTTTAGTGTACAGTAATACCTCGGATAACGTTTACCTCGGATAACGCTAAAATCGCATAACGTTAAGTAATCTGGGGAGGAGAATTGAATCGAATAACGTTAAGGTCCTATGGAATGCATCGGATAACAACCGCTAAAGCCTGTGTGGTTACAAAGTATCTCTGTGGAGTTTTAACGTTATCTGATTCGTCCCATAGGATTTTAACATGCATCGGATAACACTAAAAATTGAATAACACCAAGACTTGTGGAACCAAGTCTTAGCGTTATCCGAGGTATTACTGTATTTGATTCCCCTCTCAGTCATTTATGGGAAATGTTATGGTCATTTAACTTGCCAGCATAATTAGTAACATGTAATGTCTTCTGCCTGCCATGAAACAATAAGATTGGGCTAATAATTTCCTGAATGACAGGCCTATTTTATTACGAGGTGTTGAAGGTACTACTGCGCTCCACTGCTGCTTTTGTGGCACCTACTCTCCTAATACTATACTGTGAAAGTACAGTAACAAATCACCTTGCTGAAACTCTGGGTCAGACGGCTAAAAGCCCTTCAAAACAATAATTCTTTTTTGTCTAAAATGAAGTTTTTGCTGTTTGCCTCTCAACTGGGGCAATATGAGGTGTGTGAGGTTTATGCATGGGTATATGTATGTTGACTCCCACACTTGACTTTTCTCACGGTTAGATAAAATGAAAAGTAGTTCCATCAACTTTTAAAAATAACTGAGTATAACTAAGCGTTGTACTGAAATAACTAAGAGTGCTTTTAGGTCAGTGATGATGAACCTTGGCACTCCAGCTGTTCTCGAACTTTAATTCCCAGAAGCCCAGGTCCCTGTAAATACACACATATGGGTTTACTGCATGCAGTGCATGCAGTAAACCCATTCATGTGGATTCACAGGGACTTGGGCTTCTGGGAATTGAAGTTCTAGAGCAGCTGGAGTGCCAAGGTCTGCCATCATGGTTTTAGGTTGCTACACCAATCTGTCTTCCACCTCCCAAAAATCTGTCCTGCTTTCTGCTGTTATTAACAGAATGAGCTTTAAATATATAGATTTGTAGTAAATAAGGAAAATAGTATAGATTCAAAATATATTAAAACAATCCGATTTATTAGAATTCTAGTTGTTTAAACAGATTGATATTTAACGATAGACAGGTAAGCAAGATTCATTTGTTTGTTTGTTTTTTTCTTCCTTTTTCTTTTGATATACTGTAGATACTTTTCAACAGAGTGTTTTGCCTTGGGGTTTAAAGACCTCTTAGCATTTCCTGAAGGGAATGGCATGTTTTTCATGATCAGAAGGTACTGTGAGTCTGTCATGAGAACTGAGTACTTTAAGAGAGAAAGGCCACCGCCTTGGGGAGAAAACAGTTTTAGATTGGTAGTTACTAGATGCTTGACAACCAGACTTCTTCTCTTCTTTCTCTCCCCCACTTCTCCTTTGCAATTTCTTGGCAGGCAGTTAATTTGGCCATGCTGACTATGTGTCATAGTAGTCCTTCACATCTCTAGAGCAGGGGTTCCCAACCTTTTCAAGCCAGGGGCCAGGTCAAGCTCTCTCAGTCAGCTTCAAGGGCTAGATGGCCATTTTGCCCTGCCTGCACGATGGGGGCAGCCGTTTTGTCCAACAGCTTCAAAGGGATGGCCATTTTGTTTCTCAAATTCCCTTGGAGGGATGGGGGCCACATAAAATGGTGCCATGGGCCAAACGTGGCCCAGGGGCCTTAGGTTGGGAACTGCTGCTCTAGAACATCCAAACTGGGGAAACTGACCTATACTCTGATGTATCTCTCTGAACTCCAGTGTCTTCCTCCTATAAAGCTAGAGTGTGGAATAGTTCCCTTCTTTTTTTTTGGGGGGGGGGTAGACTTCAACTCCTAGATTCTCATTAGCGTGGCAGCTGGCCATACTTGCTGGGGTGGGGAGGGGTAGCTCTGAGAGTTAGATACAGTCTAAAAATGGAACTGTTCCAAGTTCTGTTGAAGCAAGGCCCCTGAAGGTTGTGGTATCACTTTTCAGCCCAGCTCTCTGCCAACTTGAGCTGTATGTCTCATTATCAAGCTTTGTTTCTTGACAGCTTGTTTCTGTGGCAGGCAGAGTAATGTTTTGAAAGGGCATGTCATCGCAAGAAGATCAATGGTGCCCTTTTGAATAGGGAAACTTCTTTTCGGTCTCTTAGCCCTGATCAATTTTCCATTGCTCTCACAACACTTGGTGCAGAAGAAATACTGACTTGGTGGCGGCTGTACTGATCTACTCCCAACTAACACAACCCAAGTCCATGCTTATGAGGCCTGCGTTATGGCTCACAAGTACATATTTCTCAGGATCTCAACCAGTTTCCTACTATACTGGATGGGAGGACAACTTGTAGCCCTCCAGCTGCTGTTGGGCCATTAACTCCTAGTATAGCAGGTGCTGTCAGGTGATGCCAGTTGTAGTCTAACAACATCTGGAGTGCCATGAGTGGCTTCTTCTTTTTCTTAAACAACAGGTCTGACAGCATGTTTGCTTGTTAAGCTGTAGTTGAGAAGTCAGGGTCATCATGGAATGCTTTAACTCTAGAATACCAGTTTAAATAAAATAATATTTTCCTCCTTTCTCTGTGTTTTAATGTAACATTTTGAGATGGTTGCCCTCTTAGTTGTGGCATGCACCTCATTTAGTAGACTGCATGCTTTCAAGAACATTCTGACCTAACAGCCAAAGCATTCTTCAGATCGGTTCCTGCCACCCCGATCAATACGAACAACCCTGCTGTGCTGGTTTGACATGATGTTGTTGTCATGTTTAGAGACAGTTGAACATAGCTTCCCCTACTTAAGTGGGTACATTACTTTCTGGACTGTCATCTTCATTTAAACTTCCCAAAGCACTTCTTGCAAGGCATCTTATTATCATAGTTATTCTTTACATCTGTTTTTCTTTCCTTTGGTATTTTGTCTTGCTCACAAGTGACATTAGCAAAAAGATTCCTTCCCCTCCCCTTTTTAATTCTGGCTTTGAGTTTCTGTAGTTTTTCTGTAAATGTAGCTTGATTACAATCAGTGTTCAGTCAAGTACTTTCATTTAATTTCTTGGCAAGTAATGACGGATAGGCTGTGCGGGTGTTTACAGCTCTAGAACCTGCTATCTTTGTATACATACAGAGAAAAACCACTAGAATCTTCTAGTAATTTCCTGCTTCTGAATCATTCTCCAAGGGACATTAAATTTGATCCTTACCTAAAGGTGACTTCAACAAACCTTGCAACAGAAGTTATTTGTTATTCTATATGCAGTAGAGGGAAAAAAAGATAAAAAATATGTAAGGCAGTCAGTGATGGCGAACCTTGGCACTCCAGATGTTCTGGAACTTCAATTTCCAGAAGCCCTGATCAGTTGACTTGGACTTCTGGGAATTGAAGTCCAAGAACACCTGGAGTGCCAAGGTTTGCCATCACTGATGCAGGAGATTATAAATGTCCCGACTGATGTTTAAACTAAAGTTTGTTTTCTTCTGTCATTTTGATGTTGACAACAACTGTTAAATGGTCTAAATTTTTCCTTTCTCCAGATTTACTTTCGAACAGTAGAACTTGTGGAAGAACCTATTCTTGGATCACCTGGTTTGAGCTTTTATTTCAAAATCAATGGATTGCCCATTTTTATGAAAGGATCCAACTGGATTCCAGCTGATTCATTTCAAGACCGAGTGACCTCTGATATGTGAGTTTGAGTAGAGTGGCTTTCAAACATTCCACAAGAATGCATAGTATCCCCCCCCCTTTGCAAATTGATGCTGAACAGGACATCACTGAATTTATTTCAGCCCTTCAGATAAGGTTTCTTCATAGAATTGAACCACTTGAAGTCGACAATGTCTCTTTGTATGTAGAAAGTTGCTATAGTGGGAAGCAAACTTCTCACTTAGCCATGTGCTGTGCATAATGAACTGTGGCATCTGGTGATTCCAAGCAAGCTCTGCTGAAGTGTCCCAATGTTAGGCATGCACCTCATTTAATAGAATGCATGCTCTCAAAGTTAAAAATCATTGTGCATTTTCTTAATCTCTTTATGAACAATGCAATTGTACTTCAAACACAGCTCATTCGAGTTGGGTTCTGCTTGTATTTTAACAGGTTAAGGCTCCTCTTGCAGTCAGTGGTGGATGCCAACATGAATGTGCTTCGAGTCTGGGGAGGAGGCATATATGAGCAAGACAAGTTCTATGATATCTGTGATGAACTAGGAATCATGGTAAACAATCATTAGCAGCTAAATTTAAAACAATTTAGAAATAAAATTGTAAGTAATATTTTAAAAAAGTCCCCCCCCCCCATTGTTTCTTGTAAACTTGAGAAACAGTGCTTGAAATCCTGTTGCTTAATTTGGTAAACTGCAGTTAGGCCCATTGAGTCAGTGGAATTTATAGAGCAGGGGTTCCCAAGCTTTCCACACTGTGGGCTGGTCACGTGGTTGAGCAGGTCAGCATCGTGGTTCTGCCCACCATAAAACGCGTCCGCGGCTGTCATAAACGCGTTTACAACAGCTGTGGGTGCATTTGCAGCAGCATTTGTGCATGTGCGGGGTGTTTCCGTTTCCAGTAGTGGCGAGGGTGGTACGGGCTGGATGATTTGGCACTGTGGGCCAAGTCTGGCCTGCAAGCCATAGTTTGGCCAGGAATTCTAGGTGATGTAGTCCAAAACATTTCAAGGGCCAAAGGTTGAGGACCACCTTTTTGACCAAATGGTTCCAGAAAAAAATGAGACACTTGTTGCATCAGTCTGGAAGTTCAGTACAGTAAAACCTCATATAACACTAAAACCTGGTTCCACAAGTCTTCGTGTTATATGATTTTTCGTGTTATCTGATCCTCTATGGGATCCATAGAGATACATTGTAACCACACAGGCTTTCGCGGTTGTTATCTGAAGCATCCCATAGGATCTTAATGTTATCTGATGCAATTCTTCCCCCCAGATTCCTTAATGTTATGCGATTTTAGTGTTATTCGATACTAATGTTATATGAGGTATTACTGTATCTTGCTTGTCATAATTTATTTATTTATTTATTTATTGTTCGTATTTGCTACCCTGCTCCAATCGGGCAAGCCCGACTCTGAGCAGCTTACAGATCAAATATGGTAAAAACTGATCATCATGAAGCTCACAAAGACAGTACGTCGGTCAAAGCTATTTCTTAAGGTCCCTTCTCAGGAATTTGGCGATATACTGCCTCTGAGTGTGGCATAAGGTTATGGTTCTCCAGGGTTTTTCACATTGCAAATTCTCATCATCCCTTAACCTTTGTCAATGCTGGTGATGATTGATGGAAATTATAGTCCCCACACTATCTGAAGATCCATGAACTGGCTAACTCTTATACCCAGAACAGGGGACTTCATAGTCATGGCAGGGGTCATGATCAGGAATGGGTGTCTGAGAAGGACTTTTTAAGAATTTATGGTCAGGATCAGCCCAACTCTTATTTATTTATTAATTATTTATTTATATTTGTTTATCGTCCTTCTCCCCGAAGGGACCCAGGGCGATTTCCAACAATTTTAAAAACACTTTAAAAATTAAAAACTTTAAAAAGCTTAAAAACTTAATTAAAAGCTAGGCATTATAACTTGGACGTACTGAGGGTCAAACCATCCAACTGGCTGAGGAAATTGAACCATCCATTCCCCAGACCAGACCTGCCAGCCAGGTTTTCATTCCTTTCCTAAAGGACAACAACTCCGTCTGCAGGCGTAGCTCTATCGGGAGGAGGTTCCACAGGGCCGGAGCGGACACCGAGAAGGCCCTCCTTCTAGTGCCATAGAGATATGCCTCTCTGGCTGATGGCACAACCAGAGAGCCTCTCCGGTCCGCTCTGGTGGGCCGGGTAGATGTCCTTGCGACGATGCGGTCTCTCCAGTAACCTGGACCACTACCATAAAGGGCTTTAAAGGTAATAACCACCACCTTGAATTGGACCAGGAGGCAAACTGGGAGCCAGTGCAGCTCCCTCAGCAGCGGTGAGGCATGGACATAACGCCCGCATCCCAACACTACTTGTGCAGCTGCATTCTGGACCAGCTGAAGCCTCCGAATGGTCACCAAGGGCAGCCCCATGTAGAGCGCGTTACAATAATCATGTCTGGAGTTGACCAAGGCATGTGTGACCATGAGCAAGGAGTCCCGGTCTGGGAACGGCCGTAACTGGCGAATCACATGAAGTTGTCCAAAGGCCCTCCTGGCCATGACTGCCACCTGCTCTTTGAGCAGTAGTCGTGAGTCCAGGAGGACCCCCAAGTTACATACCGGGTCTGTTTGGGGCAGGACTGCCCCATCCAGAACCAAAGGTAGTAGTTCCCAAGATAACACAGGAGCCCTTGAGCCTGCTGGGACTGTACAAGGCCCACAAGCCACATTTCAACCATCCCTGCTCTCAAGTAAACCCTGGATCTGGGCCCTAAAGATTTGCCACATCTCCAGCAAGACCTTAGTTTATCCTGGCAATGTACAGTGCTTTTGGATAGTACAGTACAGTAATACCTCGGATAACGATTGCATCGGATAATGCTAGAATCGGATAACAATGCAAGTTTTTTTGAAAACTTTTTTGGACCTTCTTGCTTTTAAAGCTAGCCCTGGGTGGGGTGGGGTGGGGAAATACCCCACCCCACAAGGGCAGAGATCCATAGCTGCCCTTGTGGGGGTGGGGTGGACATTTCCACCCCACCCAGGCAGCGCTAGCTTGGAATGCAGGAAGGGGGGGGGAGAGGCACGAGATCACACCTCTTCCCCCCCTTCCTGCACTCCAAGCTACAAGCGCTGTGAGTGAAGAAGGGGTGAGGGAATCCCGATCGCGTGTGCTTGGGATTCCCTCACCCCTTCTTCATTCACAGCAGTTGCAGTAGGGTCAGGGGGGAAAGGCGCACACCTTCCCCCCCGACCTGCTGCAGTCGCAGAGATCGCTGCGGGTGGTGGGTGGTGGATTGGGCTATGGGTGGGGGGTGGATTGTGCATGGGGGTGGATTAGCCCAATCCAACCCCTCACCTGCAATGATGACTTCAGGGACAAACCGCGCAGTTTGTCCCTGAGGTCAGGGCTTTTTTTTTTTAGCGTTGTTCAATGCATGCATCGGACAACGCTAAAAATCGGATGTCATGACTTGTGGAGCCAAGTCATAATGTTATCCGAGGTACCAGTGTACTGTATAGGGATGTTTGGGAAAGAGTTAAGTACATGGTCTTTTGTGGGGAATCTATACTCAGGTGAAAATTACTCACTTCCATCTCATATTATTTTTATGCCTTTTCCTGCTCCAAGAAATATAAACTAAAATAAATATTGGTAAGAATCCATTTGGCAGTCTTTGCTTGCAGAACTGAAATTGTGTTAGTAGCTGCTTATTAACAAGATGCTGGTTGCATTCCTAAGCACATTCTGTTATCTAATGATAATTGGTTGCCATGACCTAATGTTATTTTACTTGTGCAAGTATAAATCACTAGTTGGATCCTGGCCTGTCTGTTTTACACAACAAAGTTTCATGGGAGAGTTGTCCTTCCTGTTTGTTCTGTATCTACCAGCTGGCCAAGGGATAATTGCAACCTTTTCTTCCTGTTCTTATGTCAGGTGGTCTTTAGCTGTTACAACTTCAGATGCTGTTATGAATGCAGTCTGTGTTGAGCCATCAGAAGACAATTATACATTTATTTTATTTTATTTTTTGTATCAGAAGCACACAAAAGTGCCTTCTGGGTTGAAATGATTTTTGCTGGAGGAACTCCACTCGGGGTACAGCCAAATGAGGCTCCTTTCATGTCCCCAAGATCTTTTCCCACTGAAGTGGTCCCTATTTATCTACTTGTAATGTCTTGCTCTCAAACTGCTAGGTTGGCAGGAGCTGGGACAGAGATGGGCACTCATTCTGTCATGCAGTACTCGGGTCTTGAACTTCTGACTTGCCAATCTTCTGGCTAACAAGGCGAGGTTCTTAACCACTGAGCCACAGATTCTGAGTTTAGAGAGACACTGTTTTGGCTTGAGAACAAGTAGTGGAAATCCCAAGCCCAGAGGAACATTTTTTTAAAAAATTGTTCACAAGCAGAAACATAGGGTGGGCAGGTGGGGGATCTGCTCCAGACTGCAGAAAAATAATACCTGCATAACCTAGATGTACAATCTGTAACACAGAGATTCCCCAGCTCTAATTAAACATGTAGCTGACGGGAGCCATTTTTTTCTTTCATGAGTTTGGATATCTTCCAGATACTGTACCATGATTCTATTAGCTTGTAATCCCACCACCATCCTGCACCTTTGTTCAGCAAAACCTCTCTGGAAGCAAAAAAATAGCTGGTTGAACCCAGAAGACATGTATCCTTTCTTTCTTCTTTTTTTGAGAAAGGCAGAACTTCTGTGTCTTTAACAATTTTGAAGCAGATAGAAATTCACCGGAGAAGCTTTTCTGCCACCTGTGCATTCCCACACTGCTAAGTGTGTAGGTTGGACTCCTGCCTGCCATTTGCTTTCAGTGGCATGTGTAAATGCAAGTGGGAGGAAGGTAATAATCATGAGCATGATATACATACTATCCTATTGACAGGTTCTGGGGATCTTTAGGGCCCAGATCCAGGCAGTGTGGGGTCAACATCTCTAGCTATCCCATTCTAACTAGCAGATTAGTGCAGTTTGTACCCTTCAAGAATATCAGAAGAGACGTCTACCATTGTTATTCTGTAGTAGTCTGTTGTAACCACATGGAGGAAGTTATTTAGGGGGCTGCTCCACTTGTGAATTTTCTGGTCTTATTGACTAGATTCCAAGTTTAAGAAGGCTGCTATGTGTTATAAACAAATATGCATGTTGTTTTCCTAGTGGAACTGGTTGTTTACTTCTTTTTCTATTCCCCCCACCCTCCTCTAGATTTGGCAGGATTTTATGTTTGCCTGTGCCCTTTATCCAACAGACCAGAACTTCTTGGACTCAGTAAGAGCAGAGATTACTCATCAGGTATGGTATTCAGTCTGGTAGGAACATACATAGACTGATCTTGACTAATTACATGGCCTTTCTTTGTCTTCATTATGTGGTCCCACACTCCTGTCAACTGTGATCTATTGCTGACAGATCTTGAACAAACATTAAAAACGAGGCTGGGAAAGCAACCCAAGGAAACACACACTGCCAGTGATCATTGTTTGGGCTGGTCCGCACATACACTTTGTTGCTCAAGAAGGCTGCTTCTATTCCTTAATTCTTTCTATCTCAGACGAGCTGATCATGTCATGTGGCTTCATTGCCCTGGGTTGAATTTCCATCAACCCTCTCAGATCACTCTGGCACAGCAGGGATTCCCCGATCACTTCTGACTTGCTTTCCTTGGCGTTGCATACAATGCCTCACTCTAATAAACACAACAGGAAAACATTTCTTGATGAATGTATATGACAGGGGTTCCCAACCTATGGCCAATGGGCCGGATCTGACCCCTGACGCCAATTCATCAGGCTTGCACTACCCTTGCTGCGGGTGTGTTTTACTTCTACTTCCGGGTGGGAGGAACCACGTGACCGGCCTACTCAACCATGTGACCGGCCTGTGGTCCAAAAAAGTTGGGAGCCCCTGGTGTATAATTTAGCATTCTTCAGATTAAGCCTAAGTCACCAAAATATGCCAATATAATTTTGAACTGGCGCTCTTCACCTTTTCATTACCATCTCTGAGACCTGGCCAGTTTCTTTGTACTTGTTCCTTTTCGCTTTTCTCCATCTTTCGTTCAAGAGCTGCCACATGATGATTCTGAAACTCAGTAGATTTCTTTGTATTACTGAAGAGGGCTGAAGGTGTTCCCTGGTTTTCTTGTATGATGGAGGAGGAGTGCGTAAATGTATTTATGTATTTCATTTATATGCTGTTTCTTCCTGGTGACGGAACTTAAGATGCCTCACAGATTGTAAAAACAAATAAAAAACCAGATGAAAATAAAAGCATATTTTGATATTAAAAACCAATTAAAGAAGAAGGTAATTTAAAAACATAGACTTATCAGTTCAACACAATGCATACCATAAACATAGTACAGTAAACAAGTTCTTCATGTAGTCTGTGAATCCCCACTTTTGGGTTCTGCGCCTGCAGAGCTGTGACCGGAGCTTTCAAGCTGATTGGATAAAGTTTGAATGTTAGGGCTGCCCACCCTTAGGCGCCATTTCGTGCTCTTTCCTCAGTTCTCTTCGTTCCTCCATAGTAGTGCCCACCCTTAGGCGCCATTTTACTCTCTTTCCTCAGTTCTCTACTTTCCGCCATAGTAGCAGGAGACCGTTGAGAGCTCTCTTCCAATTTTTCATCTTTTTTTCTTTGGAAACGGCTTTCTTTCGACAAAATTTTTCTGGTGATCTTGTTCTCTGGGCAGGATCACCTCAACCATGACTGTTCCCCTTGCGGGGAGCAGTTTTTGGAATTTTTTTACCTCACGGTTGCTTTATGCAGGGAAGCAGCCACCTCAATTTTTTCAGGCGCTCGGCCTTCGCAAGTCAGGCACCAATTCTGATCAGTTTTTCTCTCTGTCGGCCCCTTTTTGCGAAGGGGCTGACACCACAGCCAATTGTTTGTCTGTGGGCATTTGGTCCCAATTTTCCGCGTGGTGCTCCTTTTGATGGTCTCAGCTGCCTTCAAGTGTTGTGTTGACTGCAACAAGAAGGTTCCATCTTCCGATGCTCACAAGTCTCTGCCATGCCTTGGCTAAGCTCACCATACTAAAACCGGTGTGCACTGTAAGAAATTCACCTGTCTGGCAGTGCAAAACAGGAGTAACCGTCTGAAGGCACATCTCATGGAAATGGCATTGGCTCCTTCTTCAGTTCACCAAGCTCCTCAGTTTCCCGCTGAAACTGCTGCGGCCAAGATGGTGTCTGACGACAAGGGAGGCTCCAAGATGATGGAGCAAAGGAAGAAGAAGGGGGAGAAGAAGGAAAGGTCCAAGAAGACTGGGCACCACTCCTTGCCTGCCACTCCTCAACCTTCATGCTCTCCGTGTCCTTCGTTATCATTCTCCCTTGCACCTGCAATTCTTCCACGCTGGCTGTCCATGGGGTCGTCTACAGCCAAAGGTTTTTCTTCTTCGGGTTCTCAGACTAAGACATTCTGTACCATCGGCTCTTCTCCACTACTGCCACATCCACTTCAGCACTCGCCATCGCCTCCACCGCCTCCACCTCGTGGACTTTCTCTGCTTCGCCAAGCCTCCATCTCTCTACCACCTCAATGGGCTCGGGCCACCCACCGTTTCGTGGTCCAGTTCACCACCGCTCACAAGTGCCTTGACTGCACTGTTTCCTCCACAACCTCTCCAACTGGACTTTCTCAAGCCGCTGTTAAGAGACTGTGGTGCGGTCTTTTAGAGACCAACTGGTAGCTGCCACTCCACGACTGCCTGGGGCTTCCACTTCCATCTCTCTCCAACGCTCGCAAGAGTTGGATGATGCGGTGCCCCCTGGCCAGGACCTGGCCGTTGCTCCGCCAGCTTCCAGGGCTTCAAGCGTTTGCTCCATCGATCAGCCCAGGACAGACTGGCATGGATCTGACATTGAGGCAAGGATTCCTCCACTCTCTTTAGACAAGTCAGAGTCCTCTTCGGAGGGTGATGGTGTGGAGGTCGAGGTGGACATGACACCCTATACCCATATCGGAGCTGCTGATCCGCCTCGTGGAGTTCTGCAAGAGCAGTTTAGAGGAAGCCCGTTTCGTCCCACACAATTTCAATGAGGGTCGATAGCTTCTATCATGTGCTGGGCGATGACGTGGAGTTTATTTATTATTTACTTATTTATTTAGATTTATATTGCCGCCCACTCGCCGAGGCGACTCAGGGTGGCTTACAATCAAAACAACAACAGTATAATAAAAATTATAAAATGCAACCACATAAACCACATACAGTTCCTGTAGGCCCATCCTCTGCCGAACTCCATGGTAGTCCATGCTTCCCAGAGCAAGACGGCCATCAGCGTTTTCCCTCTTCCATCTTCTCAAGAGGGTAAGAAGCTGGACGCGCTTGGGCGAAAATTGTACGCCAACGCTTCGCTGTTCCTTCAGGCCGCTAATTATTCAACCGTGATGGGACTGTACAACTCCCACCTGTGGGAACGGGCAAAGGCTTTCACCGTGAAGTTGCCCGCCGACCTCCACACAGAGTCCAACTCCTTCTGCAATGAGGGCGACTATGTGGCCGAGCAGCAGATGAGAACGGCATGCGACATTAGGACTCTGTAGCAAAGGACATGTCTACGTCCATCCTACACTGTAGACATGCCTGGCTGCGCTTGACCGAGCTGGAGGAGCCAACCAAAAAGCTGATCGAGGACTTGCCTTTTGATGGCAACGGTCTGTTTGCCCCGGACACTGACAAGGTCTTGAACAAACTGAGGCAAATGAGAACTATGGCAAAGTTCTTCGGTTTGGTGTCCTCCGGCCCTTCCACCTCCAAGCCGAGGTTCCAGCCTTTCTCCATGTGGTACCAGGCCACTTCCTACCAGCCACTGCCAAAGCAACAACCTGAGGTGCAATGATCCACCTTTTATTGACTTTGCCGAAAATAGACTCGGCAACACTACCAGCCCAACCAACAACAGAGCAAGCGTTTGAAGAGGAAGTCTAAGCAGCGAGTTTGGCTTCCCCCCGACCAAGACTCTTTCTTCCCTACTCCCATATGTTCACCTCCGGAATTTTCTCAATGCGTGGACAGATGTCACAAACGACCGGTGGGTCTTGAAAATCTTATCCGCTAGATACACCATCGAGTTCAAATGGGTCCCTCGGGTAGGCAAGCTACATCACACTCCTCCCTCATCCCGTCTACAGGAGGAGGTATCCACTCTGTTTTCCAAAGGGGCCATAGAGTCCGTGTCCCCGTAGAAATGGAGCAGTGGCTTTTACTTGAGGTGCTTCGTAGTACAGAAGAAAGATGGAGGTCTTCGTCCCATCCTCGACTTGCAATGTCTGAACAAACACATCCACACAAGAAAATTCCAGATGGTATCATTCCACACCGTTCTTCCCCTCCTCAACAAAGGGGACTGGTTCACGGTGATAGACCTGAAAGATGCCTACTTTCATGTCAACATCTGTGAGGAGCACAGGAAATTCCTCTGTTTCCAGATAGGAAACCAAGTCTGTTAGGATGAGCTAGTGTTTGCGACAAGAACAAACCAATGACTGTACCTTTAAGGCTCTGCATGTTACCCCAGCCAGGTGCTATCATTAAGGGTTTGTAGGTAGCATAAATTCAGGCAACATTCTCAGACACTTTGCTCTTATGCCATTTTGCCTGAATGCCGTTGCATCGCTTCGTGCCATTGTGTGCTTCGTGCCACTGCTGTTGCTGTTGCCTGCCTGCTGTCTGACACTGCTGTTGCCATCGTTGCCAGCCAGCTGTTGGACTGTTTCATCGTTTTCCAGGTATGTTTTGCCTTGCCGGACTGCAAGACATTGGGTAACATACCACTGCCACATTGTGGTGCCTTGATAAAAGACTCTGTGTTTTGAGGGAGAGCTAAAGGAACTGCTGACTATCTTCAAAGCCGACCTTGAAGGAACAGATAAGGTTTGGACTGTGTTTGCTTTGCTTTACTAAAGATAGACGTTTGAAGCTTTCCAAAGACTGTTTATAGACTTTGTATAGACTTTGCTGCAACACATAGTCTGAATAGAAGACATGTGTAACCTTGCACTTCGTGCTCAGTTTTGTATATAGTGTAAATAGAAAATTCCTACAACCCAAGCTGAAAGTTTTGTTTTGTGCTTTACTCAACCAGACACTCTTACACTCTGGGGTGTGGCCATAGTCAGCCACTTCTAGCACTTTGCTATATCTATTCCATCTCAAAGTCTACCAATACTGATGTCTTCCATTCGGCCTTTCGACAGTGCCCCGCGCCTTCACGAAATGCATGTCACCGGTGGCAGCTTTTCTTCGGCAGAAGGGAATCAGGGTCTTCCCATATGTTGACGACTGGTTGATATCCTTTTCCATGAAATCAAAGGCCATCAGAGACGTTGCGTATACAGTATGGCTGATGGAGAGTCTCGGTCTACGGATTAACTTCATCAAATCGAAGCTGACTCTGTCTCAGTGTGTCGAGTACATTGGAGCAATACTCAACTCCCTAACTCTCAGGGCTTACGCCCCCCACTCACCTTGAGGACATTTCCAAGGTAATCATGGCTTTTTAGCGCAAGACTCATGTGAGAGCCAAGAAGGCTCAACGACTGCTTGGGCTGATGGCATTGCCCACGGTGGTGGTTCTTCACGCCAAACTAAAAATGCGATGGCTACAGTCTTGGCTTCTTCACGAGTTCGACCCGATGGTGGAGAGCAAGCGCCTGTCTCCCACTCAAGAACTGGTGGACCAGTTGACCTGGTGGACTCTAACTCAGAACGTGGCAACAGGGAAACGCTTCTACTTCTCTCAGCCCACTTTGCAGATCTTGACCGGCGCAAGCAATCTTGGATGGGGAGCTGCTTGTGGGTCTCTGACTGTAAACAACCTGTGGACTCCAACAGAGGCAGTTGCTCACATCAACTACCTGGAACTGCTTTCCATTTGGAAGGCTCTGATGTCCTTTGGAATGGTAGTGTTCAGCAAGGCAGTTCAGATAGCATTGGACAATACCACTGGAATAGCCTATCTGAACAAGCAAGGATGCATGAAATGGACAATGCTTCTCTACTTTGGCATACAACTGTGGGAATGGTGACTGGAGAGACATATTTCCCATTGGGGTCCACATTCAGGGCAAACAATGTATTAGCTGATGAGCTCAGCCATCTGAACTCCATGACTCACTAGTGGGAACTGGACAATCAAGTGTCCCACTCCATTTGACGGCAATGGGGGACTCCGAAGCTCAATCTCTTCACCTCGGAGACCAACCACAAGTGCCCGAGGTACTGCTCTCCCGGGCAGGAATCGGTCTAGCCTCCGAAGGTGATGCCTTCATGAAACAGTGGGATTTGGACTATCTTTATGCGTCCCCTCAGTTTCCGCTCATCCAGAAGGTTTTGATCCAGATGCTCCATCAACGAGCTCGAGCGATCCTCATCGCTCCGGCATGGCCGAGGCAACTGTAGTACCCTCTTCTACTACAGCTGCTGTCACAATTGCTCACACTGCCGGATTCTCCATTTCTACTCCAGATGGAGGACAGCCAACTTGTCCACTCTGATCTGCCCAGTCTGCATGTCACTGGCAAAAATACTCAGCATGAGCCGAAGATCTTCAACTAGGAAATCCTATGCCCCCAAATACAAAGGATTCCACTCCTTTATTATCTCCAAGCATCTGAGCCTGAACCACGACAGCCTCCAGGACATTTTGGAGTACCTACTCCATTTGGCAGAGACTGGCTTAGGTCTTGCATCCATACGGGTCAATTGGGTGGCTATTGTGGCACATTCTCCGACAAGCTCCATTGCCTCCACAGCGTTCAAAGACCAAACTGTGAAATGGTTTTTGAAAGGCCTCCACAACGCTTTTCCTCTGGTAAAGCCTCCAGCTGTACAGTGGTCCTTATCCACTGTCTTGACTGCGCTCACTAAGGCTCTGTTTGAACCACTAGCCACTGCAGACCTTCGTCTCCTGACGTGGAAAGCGGCCTTTCTTGTGGCTGTCACGTCTGCCAGAAAGGCCAGCGAAGTCACAGCACTTCGGGCAGATGCACCTTTCACTAAGTTCTTCAATGATTGGGTGGTTCTTCACCCAGACATCACCCTCCTCCCTAAAGTCGTGTCTCCATTTCATCTGGGACAATCGATATTGTTGCCAACTTTCTTTCCCAACCCAACCTCTGATCAAGAAACAGCATGGCACATGCTGGATGTGAAACGGACTTTATTGTTTTACATCAGCAGAACAAGGGAGTTCAGAAAAACACAACGCCTCTTCATGGCTTATGGAGGAAAGTCCAAAGGTGAACCCATCACATCACAGAGGTTCTCCAAGTGGGTCTCCTCCATCATCTTCCTTGCCTATGAGGCTGCATCTCTGCCTCATTCTATTCACGCCATGGCACATTCTACGTGGGCTGTTGCCACATCCACTGCCTTTTTGGATGGCACATCAGTTGAAGACATATGTAAGGCTGCCACATGGTCTAGACCTTCTACATTTGTCAAGCATTACCGAATGGACCCCAGAGCCACTGCGGACGCCAGACTTGGTCGAGTCGTCCTTGTTAGAGGGCTCCAGGTTCCACACCTGTGAGGGTCCATCCTGCCTATCTGACATGTTCATCTGTGGATCATCTCATCCGGATTCCCACCTACCAAGTAAGTGTGAGTTTGCTAATCTCCCAAAAGTGGGGATTCACAGACTATACGAAGGAGAAAGTTAAGTTGTACTTACCAGCAATAACTTTCGTTCTTCGAATATGTAGTCTGTGAATTCACACTTTCCCACCCTTCCTCCCCACTTGAGCTGCATGGATGAGATAGTTTATTTTATTCTGTGTACAGCTTAAGTATTAACTGATGAAAGAGCACGAAATGGCACCTAAGGGTGGGCGGTACAGTGGGCGGCCCTAACATTCAGACTTTATCCATTCAGCTTGAAAGCTCCGGTCACTGCTCCGTGCAGGCGCAGAACCCAAAAGTGTGTATTCACAGACTACATACTCGAAGAACGAAAGTTATTACTGGTAAGTACAACTTAACTGTTCCTTCCATGCAGTTGGATTGCTAAAACCTACCTAAAAAGGAAGATCGTTATCTGTCACTGGAAGGACAGAAGGGAGGAGGCTGAATTGTTCTGCTGGGGAATGACGTTCTACAATCTGCACTCAGTCAAGAAAAATACTATTTCTTGCTTCCTCATTAAACATGCTTACAAGATGGGACCTTCCGTTTTCTTTGCTGCTTCATTGGGCCCAAGAGCAGGACAGATGCAAACCCAGAGTATATATTCATAAAATTACTTTTATATATCACAGTTCCCAGATCCCGCTCACCCTCTAGTGTGAGCATGGTGCCTGTGGGATTCTGGGAATTGTAGTACAAAGAACACTGCTCGTTGTTCTCATGTTAGGATTGGTCCTGGAATTTCCAGACCTTGCAGGCTGATGTTTTCATTGATTGGAGAATCTTCAATACAAGTTGTGGAGTTGGGGCAGAGAGCTAATAATCTGTACCTGGTAGTCTTCATGTGAAATTCTTGAAGTACTTTGGAGTTAGGTTCATCAGAAGCAAGCTGAAACTTCTCCTTGGCCTCCCTGTCCTAAATGAACACTATACAGTCTCTCTATTGATTAGATAGGTCAATTGGAGGCTGGCTAGATAGCTCAGTAATTCAAGTAGCTGGTTGGGAGTTCAAATCCCCAGTGTGGCTCATGAGAGAACAACTAGCCTGTGTAGCTTTGGGCAAGTTGCCCTGTCCCAGGGAATGGTAAACCACTTCTGTGTATTGTCTACCTAGAAAATGAAGGAAAGGATTTGCAGTAAGTCAAAACGGATTTGATGGCACACAATTATTATTATTGAGTTGTGCAGTGAGACCGCCCTCTTCTGTTTTCTCTGAGTATAGATCTAGGAAATACAGATTTGTTTCTTTTTTTTCAGGATTATGTGTGTGTGTGTTTTTAAATTTTAAAGCCATGTTGCACTTTACATTTGGCAATATAGATCTGTGAAATTTAGTGCATATATTATCTCCTTTTTACATTGGGTGTCATTTACCCTGTCACACTTCTGACTTGGCTCCTTTCCCTTCCTTTCTTTGTGCAAAGAATGCGCTGCTATTCTTTTTCAGGTAAACCGACTGAAATCTCACCCATCTGTTATCTTGTGGAGTGGAAACAATGAAAACGAGGCAGCGATTGCAGCTAACTGGTTCTCTCTTCTGCCTGAGAATAGGAGTGTCTATTTGAAAGACTATGTGACACTTTATGTCAAGAATATCCGAGAAATCGTTCTTGCTGTGAGTACCTTCCCCCAGCTCCCCCAAGATTTGAAAAAGGTCTGAGCTTATTAGGGGGATTTCGGGCTCTGTTGAATTTCTGGTTTTCTTCTATACTTTGGAAATGAGTAGATTATGTATGTTGATGCACCAGGTAAAATCTGCAAACATCTGTTCTCCTTGAGCATCTCGTTGATGAGCTCAAATCAGCTCTGGCTGTTATTTTATCTTCCACTTCCCCTCATGCATTTCTGATTCCATTGGAATACACCAGGGGTTCCCAGTCTTTTCAAACTGAGGGCCAGCTTTGAGGGCCAAGCAGCCATTTAGCCTAGTCTGCACCACAGGGGTGGCCCTTTTGTCCCAACAGCTTCAAAGGGGTGGCCATTTAGTTTCTTGAATGCCCTTGGAGGTGTGTGTGTGTGTGGGGCAAATGAAATGGTGTTGCAAGCCTTAGGTTGGGAACTCCTGGAGAACACCTTTTAAACACTTCCTCTGTTTGATTTGCCTTTTCCATAGAGATCAAAAGGGTCTTCCTTAGAGGAAGCAAACTGAAGCTATTGTGATCTGCTGTGGCAAGAAAATAAACAGTGATTCACCCGTTCAGAATCTCACTTCTGCTTTCCAAATTACAATTTGTCTAGCTAATTCGTGTGGGAACCCTCTATTATCTCCCAGACCACTTTACTATCTTGTCTTGTGAAATCCAGGAGGACAAGACCCGACCTTTTATTAGCTCCAGTCCCACCAATGGCAAGGAGACAGTTGAGGAAGGCTGGCTAGCCCATAACCCTTATGATACTCACTATGGAGACACTCACTACTACAACTACTTAAGTGACTGCTGGGATTGGACTACCTACCCCAGGCCACGGTTTGCTTCAGAGTATGGCTTTCAGTCCTGGCCTTCTTTCAGCACCCTGGCCAAGGTAGGTAAAGTTTGACGTGTCATCCTAGTCCCTGTTGTCCATTTTCTTTCCTTTCTTTTTGCTGGAATACAAGTCCCAGAATTCACCAGCCATCATGTCCTCAGCCATGATTCTTGTGACTTGAAGTCCAAGCAAGGACTTGATCAATCAACTCAAGAGTTTTGCTGGGTTGGTGCAAAGGTCTAACTGTAACAACCCTTGCTGAATTTTGAAGCCTAGACGATCCAATTGCTATGCCCAGCCTAAATATGCCAGTGGTGGCTAAATGGTTAGTCAACACACATGTAAGATCTGCTAATCCAATAGGTTTACTCTAATTGGGAATAGCATTTGGATTGAGATCTTGGAATGTATCTTCCCACCTGTGGCCCTGTATAGCAGGGATTCACATTTTTGTGCTGTGGGCCAGTCATGGACCCCTCACACAGGTGAGTAGGCCGGAGGTGCGGTTCCTCCCACCACTTATGCCACTTCCAGTGGCGGCGGCAGCAGAGGGTGCCTTCATGGCATGATTCTGACTGTTTTCGCCACTTCCACTGCTTCCTGTGGTGGTGGGAGCAAGGGCGGTGCATTTCTGCTGGGTTTGTAGCTTTTTTCACTGCGTTTTCATGGCATTTTCTGCACTTCTGGTGCATTTTCAGTGCTTCTGATAGCAGTGGCAGCGGTGGCTCTGGGGACCTCACCATTGGCTGGATTAATTGGCACCACGGGCTGGATTAAGCTCATGGGCCATAGGTTGTGAATCCCTGCTGTATAGTACTGAAGTTTGGGAAATGGACTTCAGGTAGGCTAGTAAAGAAATAGTTGACAATGTAACCTCAAAGTCTTCCCACCCTGCAGTACATAAGAGCCCCTTTGCCTGTCTCCCCAAGGGCAGTTCTTACCAAACCTGTGGCTCTTTGACAAATCTACATGTGGCTTACCCTTCTCCAGCTGAAATTAGTGGGATTTCCAAGTGTTTAATGCCAGCTGGATTGTGGTTAGTTAAAATGATGTAGGTAGCTTGACCATTCTTGATTGTGGCTGCAACACAAAGAGTAACAGGTGTGCCTTGATTGTAATAAAGCTGATGTCAACCTGCGCTGGCCAACATAGTTTGGATTTGTGTCTCTTTTTACCAGTTTGCTTCTACTGTATATTTAAGGTCTGGGAATGTATTTCCTCTTGTTGTGGTACTCCCATC
Organism: Furcifer pardalis; assembly: GCA_030440675.1. Taxonomy (NCBI): domain Eukaryota; kingdom Metazoa; phylum Chordata; class Lepidosauria; order Squamata; family Chamaeleonidae; genus Furcifer; species Furcifer pardalis. The sequence goes on from CP126892.1 coordinate 82,054,540, forward strand.
TGATCCATCCTTGGATGCTTTTGCACATGTATCCTTAGGTATCATCCAAAGAGGATTGGTCTTATTCAAGCAACTTCTCCCTCCATCGACAGCACCATGCCAAGGGCAATGACCAAATGCTTCAACAGGCAGGTCTGCATTTTAAGCTGCCTGAGGAAACCGACCCCATCAGGAACTTCAAACATACGATTTACCTCACTCAGGTAAACATTTGACTAAAATTAGAAGTGACTTGGTAAAATAGAAATCATTATATTCATGGTTGCATGACCTGTGTGGTTAAAAGGTAACAGTAGCGCTTGAGAGGCTTGGATTCAAATGTCACCCACTCATGAAACTGTGGTGACCCCTGGGTCAATCACACTTCCGTAGTCTTAGAGCTATCTGTAAGGATAAAATGGGAAGGAGGAAGGTCATGTATGTCTCTTTGAACTCAGTGGAAAGAAGACAGAAGATAAATAAAACAAAATAGAAAATTAAAAGTAAACATTTGTTGTGGGAGTCTTGTGAGAAACCTTTCCCAAGAATTTTGCTTGGGATCTACTCTTCTGTCTCTCTGGTGCAAATGAAAATGAGTCTCTTTGCTTCAAATCTTTACTGAGTGATCTGCTGTGATGCTGACATTGCTTGCTGTTGGCTAAACGATGATGAATTTTTTGGTTTGGTTGCTCTTTTCCCATTTAGTTTTATGCTACATTTTAAAACCATTTTACCTTGTATTGCAAGTCACTTCATGGTTGAAAGGCAGGATAAAACTATCTTAAATAGAAACATTTCTTGCTGTCCTAGTTTGGACTAACCAAAGAACTTGTTGAACATGCACATTGAAACCAAACAACAAAAGCAGAAGTGATAATAATTCAAGAAGTGTTTTCTCAAGAATGTTGCTTTTGCCTGCACATCCACATTTTTGGTGTCTTTCACAGTTTTAAAAATGCATGGTATTTTTCTTTTATTTTCTCTTTTGGCCTTTGCTGAATTAGATTATGCAAGCTCAGTGCATAAAAACCGAAACAGAGTTTTATCGTCGGAGCCGAAGTGAAATAGTCAATGGAGAGGGATTGACTATGGGTGCCCTGTATTGGCAACTCAATGATATCTGGCAAGGCCCGTCTTGGTCTTCTTTGGGTAAGTCTTGTTAGGTCAACACAATATCAGTAGTTGTACTTCCTTAAAATCATACTTTTTTGAATGCTGACAAGTCAGTTCTGATCTATGGCAACCCTTTCCAAGGTTTTCTAGGTAGAGAATATTCAGAAATGATTTACCATTCTCTTCCTCTGGCGGTATTTTGGGATGATTCAGAAGGCTTTCTTTTCTCCTAGGACAGTGGTGGTGGACATTGGCACTCCAGGTCTTTTTGAACTTCAATTTCCACAAGCCCTGATCAGCAGGAGTGCTGACTTGGGCTCCTGGAAATTGAAGTTCAAGGACACCTGAAGTCCCAAGGTTCACCACCATTGTCCTACGAGATACAGTGGGAAGTCAAATGTACAACCCCTGTCTCTATAGTAGTGGCTCATAACGTGGGGCCCAGGCTCCACAGGGGGACTTCAATTCCCAGAAGCCTAAGTCAAAACATTGACTGATCACTGCTTTGGGGAATTAACTTAAGCTTCTGGGAATTGAAGTACAAAACCCAATGTTCTATAGCTGGATATTTACAGTATATCACAATGGCTCTGAGATTATGGTGTGTGGGTCACTTCATGGCAAGATGGGATTCACCTTAAACAAATTCATGCCAGTGACATTTTTCCTGCTTCTGGGGGGAAAATGCATTTTCGGATACGAGTTGCAGTCAGTGACATATCACTGAGCTAAACACGTGCTTAATTGACATCATTTTCTCTTTATTTACATTGTCCCAAAGATGCTCAATATAATTTTTTCCTCCACCAATTTTACATTCACAGCCATCCTGTGATTTAGGATAGCCTGAGATACAGTGGTAGCCAAAGACTCAGGGTAATCTTTTGAGCTTGGCCTCACTTGGGCCTCCTCTGAGACGACAGTGGCGCTTCAGTAACACAGATTAGAAATTAAAGTGAGAGATTTTTGTCAGGCTCTCAGGCACCATGTGTGTGTAGCCTTATCAGTGTGTTCAGTTCGGGCAAGATAGAGATGAGACTTTATGTTAAGGATCAATTCCAGTAATTAACAGTTGTTCAGAAGTGCAGAGAGTAATTGTTTCGGTCAGCTAAATTCTTCTGGGATGCATCCTAAGATCTGCGAGCGTAGCCTGTGACTCGTCCCTATTGGAAAGATCTTTGCTAAAGGAAAAAGGAAGGAAAACGGAGCTTTCAGTCAAGCCTTGGAATTAGGCTTTGATGGTATTACAGCAGGAGTGCCCAAACTTTTTGGGCTGGGTGCCTGAACACACCCCTGAAACAGCTGAGCGGGTCAGACCACGCCCTCAGAACAGGGAGTGTTTGCACATGCACATCCATATTCACTTCCTGGTTCCATGTGGACGCTTCTGCACATGCAGAAAAGCATCTGTATTCACTTCCTGGTTTGGCGCAGATGCTTCTGCACATGCACAAGCACATCTGTGCTAAACCAGGAAGTGAATATGGACACTTCTGCGCATGCACAGAAGCATCTGTATTTACTTCCTGGTTTGGTGAGGGCCTCGCGGGCCTGATGGAATGGCTTTGGGGGCTGTATCCGGCCCATTGGGCCATAGTTTGGGCATGCCTGTAGAGTCAAACCTCGGCTAACGTTATGACTTGGTTCCACAAGTCATGATGTTATCCGATTTTTAGCGTTGTCCGATGCATGCATTGAACAACGCTAAAAAAAAAAAAGCCCTGACTTCAGGGACAAACCGCGCAGTTTGTCCCAGAAGTCAAGCTGACCCTAGGCTAGCAATTGCTAGCCTAGGGTCAGTTTGACTTTGTTTTGTCCCTGAAGTCATTGCTACAGTGGGTGGCGGTGGTGGTGGTGGTGGTGGATTCGGCTACCCAATCCACCCCCCAACCGCAGTGATGGATCGCTGTGGTGGTGGGGGTGGATTGGGTAACCCAATCCACCCCCCAACCTTAGCGATCGCTAAGAGTGCAGTAGGGTTGGGGGGAAGGCACATGAGTGCGCGCCTTTTCCCCTGACCCTACTGGACTTGCGGCATTGGATCGCTGGGGTGTGTGTGGTGGAATGGGTAGATATTCTACCCAATCCACTCCCCACCCCCTGGACTATTGCATCGGTTAACACTAAAGAATCATTCTCCTTCGTGTTGTTTGAGGATGCACACTGATGGGTTCTGCGCCTGCGCTGAATCCTGAGCGGAGCTGAAAAGCTAATTGGATAAGAGTTTTAAAATGTGGGACCGCCCACCATGCCCAACCCCTTCTGGCGCCATTTCGCGCTCTCTCCTCAGTTTGCTTTTTTCCGCTGCGCGAGCAGGCGCCTGGAAAAAAGCTGTAAGTTTCTTAGCTGAGATTGTCTCAGAGATCTTCAATTTTTTTCTAGCAATAACAATTTTTCTCTGACCAGGGGACTCACAATCCCTTGGTCCTCGTGTGGCTGGGGACTTGCCCTCAGCCGCTGCTAAAAAAAAAAAAAAAAAAAAATCTTCCTCGTTGCAATCTCGTGTCGGGGCCTCCCGGCCGGGATAATTTTTTGCACTAGGACGTCTACATCAGTGAATGGCCTCAGCAGCTGCCTTTAAGCAGTGTCCGTCCTGCAACAGAAAGTTCCTGAGCAAGGACGGACACGTGCGTTGCCTCCGCTGCCTGGGGGAACACCATCAGGTCCAGACCTGCATGGTTTGCCGAGGCTTCTCGAAGACTGCTTTGAAAAACCACCAGTACCGTCTTCAAGCCTACCTGATGGAGGCCGCACTTGGGCCGCCATCTTCCCCAGCTCCAGAGCAAGCGGCTGCCTCAACATCCGTTCCTTCGACCTCTGCTCCTTCTTCGCGGCCATTGGCCGCAGAACTGTTCAAACGTAAAAACGAGCAGGAGGAAAGGAAGAAGGATAAGAAAGAGAAGAAAAAGCGCCGAAGCTCTACATCTTCTCTTCCGTCGACCCCAAGGCCGGCTCCCTCTTCGTCGCCACGTTCGCTAGCGTCTGTCCCGGTAGCAGCTCCGCCAACACCGGGTAGGATGATGGTCGACGCTCCGGGCACCGCCACGCCGGAGAGGGCTCCTAGCCCACCACCGCTTCCACCGGAGACTCCTCCGCCACCACCGCCACGGAGGACCACCTCTCTTCTCGCCTCTTCTGTGGTTCCTGGCCCGGCTTCCGAGCCGTTGGCCCAGTTGAGCCTCATCGAGGCGATGGTGCAGAAGTTGGTCGTCCAGCTCCGGGTCCCTCAGCCACCACTGCCGGCTTTCGTGGAGGCTCCTCTGCCCCTCAAACCAGCTCCAGAGGCACCACCACTCCATGATGAGGGCCTGGCTCCGAAGAGGCACTGCGTGGAGCAGGCACAGTCGGAGGCCTCTCTCCCTCCGTACCAGCTGCCTTTGCCGGGGAGTGATCCGAGGACCGCCAGGCCGTACTGGTCGGACTCAGACCCCGAGGCCTTCCTACCACTGCCCAGCGTCTCGGAGCGGTCGGAAGGCTCCGACAACTCGTCGGACCAGGAGGAGGATCAGCTGCCGCCAGTTGCCGCCGCCAAGTCCCCAGACGACAACATTGGATCGGTCCACGGTTCCCAGCCAGAGGACCAGAGGACCTACACGGCGCTGATCACCTGCCTCGGATCCACGCTCGGGATCAGGGCGGAGGCTCCCCTGGAAGAGTGTAAGGACGTGGTTTGCGCCATGGCCGATCGGAGGGAGTTGGTCCCCGTCCACTTGGGCCTCCTCCCGAAGATCGCCAAGGCGGCCAAGGAAGTGTGGAAAAAGCCTGTATCATCCCACTCGGTGTCCAACAGAGTGGACTCCATGTACAGGCTTCTCGACGACTCCAACTTCCTACATGTCCACCCGGCACCGAACTCCCGCGTGGTCAAGGGTTCCCAACACTGAACCCCGGTGAGCAGCACTCCCCTCCCGTCCACGCAAGAGGGGAAGAAGTTGGACGCACTGGGCAGGAGGTTTTACGCCAATGCCTCCCTGTCCTTCCATGCATCCAACTCTGCGACGGCCATGGGCGGCTACCAGTGCCGCCTATGGGAGAAAGCGGAATCCTTCAAGGCGATGCTGCCACCTGAACAATGAGCGGAGTTCGAGAAAGTCTGTCTGGAAGGCAACCAGCTGGCCCTCCAACAGATCTGGACCGGAAGACACGTTACGGAGTCGGAGGCGAAGAACTTGGCCTCCGCCATCCAACTTCGCCGGCACGCCTGGCTTCGTTCCTCTGACCTGCAGGACGACGTCAAACGGCTCGTGGAAGAACTGCCTTTCGATGGCGAGGGGCTGTTCGCCAAGGAGACAGACACCTCCTTGGGGGAGCTGAAAGGGGACTATGCTACCATAAAACAGCTCCGAGCCCCACGCCGGGGAGCCAGCCGGTACCATCAGGACCAGCCGTCAACATCACAGGCAGGCCGGTCCTACCAGCCTCGCCAGCCACAGAGGCAGGAGGACTATTCCCGGTTCCAGCCCTACAGACCAAGGCAGCAAACCACCCGTCCACGCTACCAGCAGCGCCATCAGACCGGTAAGCGGACGGAACGGAAGGGCAAGCAACGCGTTTGACTCTTCCGTGACCGAGACTCTACCATACCGTCCCCTGGTGGACTACCTGTCCACGTGGTCTGCCATCACCACAGACAAATGGGTTTTAGCCATCTTAGACTCTGGCTACGCGATCAAGTTCAAGAGATGCCCTACTGTAGGATGGGTCCGTGTCACCGATCCGTCCCCACCGCTCCAAGAAGAACTTTCAGCTCTCCTGGAGAAGGGCGCCATAGAACCGGTCACAGTGTCGGAGTCTCACGAAGGGTTCTTCTCCCGCTACTTCCTCGTGGACAAAAAAGACGGGGGGTCGCGTCCCATCCTGGACCTCCGTCTCTTCAACAAACACATCGACACGAGGAAGTTCCGGATGGTGACTCTTCACTCCATCCTCCCACTGATCAACCGCGGGGACTGGTTTACCATCATCGACCTGAAGGATGCCTACTTCCACGTATCCATCAGGAGGGAACATCGTCTCTTCCTCTGCTTCCAGGTGGGCAGCGACATCTACCAGTACACATGTCTACCCTTCGGCCTCTCCACCGCTCCGAGGGTCTTCACGATGTCCAAGTGTTCCCGTACATAGACGACTGGTTGGTCTGTTCCCCAACCCAACAGAAAGCCAAGGACGATGTTGCTCATTGCCTGGCCCTTATGCAGAGTCTCGGTCTATGGGTCAACTACAAGAAGTCTCAGTTGACCCCCACTCAAAGAATAGACTACATCGGAGCCATACTGGACTCTCTGGCTCTGAGAGCCTACGCTCCGCCCAAACGCCTGCTCGACATCCGTGCGGTGGTGGCACGGATCCAGGGCAAACGTCGGGTCCGTGCGAGGGACGCCCTCCGCTTGCTAGGACTCATGGCATCGACCACGGCGGTGATCTCGCACGCCAAGCTCAAGATGCGATATCTCCAGTCGTGGCTCCTCGCCTCCTTCGACAGCACCCACGACGACCTCGGGAAGTGGCTCACACCAACTCCCGAGTTGCAAGACCAGTTGAACTGGTGGACAATGGACCGTAATGTGGCCGCGGGCAAGCTCTTCACCCTTCCCGCACCATCCGTCCAAGTCACCACTGACGCGAGCACGCACGGATGGGGTGCGTGCTGCCTCGGGTTACGGATCCACGGGGTCTGGACACCCGCGGAAGCCAGCCACCACATCAACTTCCTCGAACTGTTGGTGGTGTGGAAGGCGATCAGGTCCTTCAGACTATCGATAGCGGGCCACGTGGTGCAGATCGCCTCGGACAACACCACGACCCTAGCCTACCTCAACCGGCAGGGAGGAACCAAGTCTCTCTCCCTCCTTCACCTGGCTGTCCAGATCTGGGAGTGGTGCCTGAAGGTACACGTGTTCCCCATAGGTGTCCACATCTAGGGCACCCTGAACTCCGATGCGGACTCCCTGAGCCGCAAAGGGACGGTGATGCACGAGTGGGAGCTAGACGGATCGGTGTTCGACCGACTGTGCCGACGGTGGGGCACACCGAACCTAGACGTGTTCACGACACAGGCCAACACCAAGTGCCACCGTTACTGCTCCCGAGCCGGGATCGGCCACGGATCGGAGGGCGATGCCTTCATGGTGCCGTGGCACCAGGAACTACTGTACATGTTTCCACCAATCCCTCTCATCCAACGGGTCCTGGTACGGATCCGTGCGGAGAACGCCTGGACGATCCTGATTGCCCCGTCCTGGCCGCGCCAGCCATGGTTCCCGCTGCTCCAGACCCTGGCTTGCGACCGCCTTCGCCTACCCACCGATCCGAATCTCCTCCGCATGTGGCGGGGTGTGGGCGTTATGCTCGTGCTTCGCCGCTACTCCGAGAGCTGCACTGGTTGCCAGTATGTCTCCGGGTGCAATTCAAGGTGCTGGTTATTACCTTTAAAGCCCTATATGGTAGTGGGCCAGGATACCTAAGAGACCGCGTCACCCCAAGAACATCTGTCCGGCCCACCAGGGCGGATCGGAGAGGCTCCCTCGTTGTTCCATCAGCTAGAGAGGCACGCCTCTCTAGCACTAGGAGGAGGGCCTTCTCCGTGTCCGCCCCAACCCTCTGGAACCTCCTGCCCATCGAACTGCGCCTGCAGACAGAGCTCTTGCCCTTCCGGAAGGGCTTGAAAACCTGGCTGGCAGGACATATTTGGGGACTAGGGAACACGGGTTCCCATACCAAGTGGCTTACTTAGGGAGTGCCACTTTGGATCTGGACCAGGGGGATACTGGCGTGTAGTTTGCACTGTTTTTACTTCAAATAATTTTAGATAATCTTTTAAACTTCATGATTTTATATGTTTTTATCTTTTACCTCTGTTTTATGACGATGTAAGCCGCCCAGAGTCGGGTTCTCCCGAGTGGGGCGGGGTAATAAATTCAATAAATAATAATAATAATAATAATAATAATAATAATAATAATAATAATAATAATAATAATAATAATAATAATAATAATAATAATAATAATGGAGGACGGTCGGATCCTCCACTCGGATCTGCCGAGCCTGCACCTGACGGCCTGGCTTATCCGCCCGACCTAGCATGGATCCTTGAACTATCAAGGAAGCCTTCCACGCGGAAGTCCTACGATGCCAAGTACCGTCGCTTCATGGACTTTTTGGCATCCAGCGACCGCACCGTGGACTCCGCATCCCTGCAGGACATGATGTCCTACCTCCTGCACCTGGCCGAGTCAGGATCTGCACACTCATCCTTAAAGGTCCACTTGGCTGCGATGGTGGCCAAGGCCCCACCTTCATCAGTATTGTCCTCTGCTTTCAGAGACAAGACTGTTAAAAGATTCCTCCAGGGACTGCGCAATGCCTACCCTCCAGTAAAGATACCATCCCCTCAGTGGTCTCTCACTGCTGTGCTCACCGCGCTCATGAAGGCGCCCTTTGAGCCCATGGCTACAGTGGACATCAAGTTTGTTTCTTACAAAACTACCTTTCTCGTAGCCATCACCTCTGCCCGGAGGGCAGGAGAACTAGCAACCCTAAGGTCTGACCCTCCTTTTCTTAAATTCTACCCTCATAGGGTAGTACTGCACCCGGACCTGGCCTTTCTGCCCAAAGTCCTGACTGAATTTCACCTGGCCCAGTCCATCACACTTCCAGCATTCTTCCTGAATCCTTCGTCTGCACAAGAGAGAGTGTGGCACTCGTTGGATGTCAGGAGGGCCTTGCTGTTCTACACACAAAGGACTGCGTCCTTCAGGAGAGCCAAACAACTATTTGTGGCCTATGGTGGCAAGTCCAAGGGACAATCTCTGTCTGCCCAGAGACTCTCCAAGTGGATCTCAAGTACTGTCTACCTGGCCTATGAGATGTCATCCCTGCCACCGCCTCCCCATGTCCGGGCACATTCCACCAGGACATTGGCTTCCTCCACTGCATTCCTAGAGGGCATCCTGATGGAGGACATCTGCAAGGCCGCTACTTGGTCCAGGGCCTCTACCTTCATCACCCACTACCGGGTTGACACAAGGTCTGCTGCTGACGTCAGACGGGGCAGATCCATCCTGACGGCTGGTCTCCGATCCTCTTCGTTGATGACCACCCATCCATGATGCCTTCACGCTCTCCTACATCTCAGGACGCCGGCTGCCCACCATCCAAGTAAGTGAGCTTGTTAGTCACCCATCAGTGTGCATCCCCAAACAACACGAAGGAGAAGGACAGGTTGTACTTACCAGTAACTGTCATTCTCCGAGTATGTTGTTTGGGGATTCACACAACCCAACCCTACCTCCCCTCAAGGCTGCCGGCCTGAGATGGCCTTATGCTTCGCGGACAGCTCTAGTATCAAACTGAGGAGAGCGCGCGAAATGGCGCCAGAAGGGGTTGGGCATGGTGGGCGGTCCCACATTTTAAAACTCTTATCCAATTAGCTTTTCAGCTCTGCTCAGGATTCAGCGCAGGCGCAGAACCCATCAGTGTGAATCCCCAAACAACATACTCGGAGAACGACAGTTACTGGTAAGTACAACCTGTCCTTATCCGATGCAAGTTTTTCCCAAAAAAACTTGCATCGTTATCCAATTCTAGCATTATCCGATGCAATCGTTATCCGAGGTATTACTGTATTACAGGATGTCACTGATAAGTCTGAACAGGTTCTTAAATTTGCATTTGACTATCTGGGAAACTCTTGTACAATGCAGGGTGGGTGATCACTTTGACTGTAAAATGGTTAGTATGAGGTCCAATTTCTCTGTTCACCTGCCTTTATAACAGTAGATTCAACAGATAACAATAAACAGTGGGCAGTTCTACTCAAGGGGCAGGTCTTATCAGGTTCCCTAATCATGGCACTTCTGTGTTTGTGTTTCGTGTAATGTGGTTTCAGAGCTGTACGCAGGCCTTTCTAATTAACACGCAAAAGCCTAGCGTGCTGCTGGGCATGTAGCGATTTTTTTGGGTGAGGGGGAGCTTGTAAGTTCACCCATGTTTGTGTCCCCAGTTTAGACCAATGGGGAAGCAGGTGGGTACCTGAATAAGCCTATACTTTTATGGGGGCAACTTACAGTATCACAGGGTCTTGTTGGTTGTACTTATATGGGCAGTTACTGATGACGGTGATAGATCCCGATGCAAAGCTGACACGACTTTGAGGATGCTGCCCTCTTTTTTTAAGTGTGTGGAAGCAAAAAACATATGTAATGTTTGAATTATTAGCCATGGCTGATTGCAGCTACTTGAAGAGTTGAAGGGTCATAGAACTGTTGAACAACCAAGTGTTTGACCAGGCATGAAGCCAACATACATCCGGACACCTTGTCAATTACCTGGGGTTAGTTCTGCAAGTTATGCAAAAGGTCTCCCTTGCTCAAAAGCCAGTTACATCCAATTCTAGGGTTCAGTTCTCATCTCGGTTTATACCTGTCTGCTTCTGCAGATTTTTCCATGTTCATGTAGCAGGTTTGACTAGATGCCGGATTGTATGGAACACTTTTACTTTCCCCACCATAATTGTACCTATTTATCTGCTTGCAATTTCTTGCTTTCGAACTGCTAGGTTGGCAGGATCTGGGAGAGAGATGGGAGTTTCCTCCGTCGTGCAGCACTGGGGTCTCGAACTGCTGACCTGACAACCTGGTCATCAAGATCAGAGTCTTAACCACTAAGCCACTGCAGTTTCTTAGATATTCAAAAGTTATAGACAAAAGAGTGGGATCTGGCCAGGGAAAAGTTGTAAGATTGGCTATCTTTTGACCAGCTGCAGTGCATACTAGTTGCTTTGCCACATAGTCCAAAATAATGGCTTATAAACTAATTGAGAGGAACCACGTGAATGGCCCACTGAACCACGGGACTAGCCCACAGGCAGTAGTTTGGGCACCCCTGAGTTAAAACATAAAAGATAAAAATAAGTGAAAGCAGACATGATCAGTTTTGTAATCTAACATTGTACATAGGTGTAAGAAGCAGCATAGGAGCCAATCCTAGGGAAGGAGAAGCCAGATTGCAGGAGATCCTCTCCAGTTTAACAAAGAGGAGACTTGCTTTCTCATCTCCACAACACATTGCTCTGTGACGCTTGGAATATCTGAAGTTGAAGACGACAGCTTCTGAATCAGCCACTCCCATGGATTGCTTTAGTTCCTCCATCACCATCACCATCACCACATCTTGTTTAGAAGGACAACAGCAAATTGCAATTGGTGTTTTCTGAGCCTTCCTCCTCCACTTAATGTCACCTTGACACACCTGATCCAAACATGCTTATTTTGCTTGAGGAGACTATTCTATCTTACTCATAGCATGTCAAGCACTTACATCATTCACTGAGCTGAAACTAACTTGTTAATGTTAGAGAAAGAAATAGCTTTTGGGCACACAATAATGGCGTGGGCAGAAGCAAGTAATACCTTTGTGCTGCTGTATGATTAGTGCTTTTGTAGAGAATAAACCTATTTTCTTTGACTTTGCCTCTTGAGAAGAGCCGCATGGAACTCTTTCAAACCAAGCTTTTGATTTTATTTTTGTAAAAAATATCTGTCCACAATCACCTTTAATTCTGTGGGGGTGATTTGAAATGCAGGACTTGAATAGGTTGAAATACAGTGACTTAATTGCTCCAGTTCCAGGAATCCTGCCATCTGCCTTTGAGAGAAATTGTCACATCAGTTGAATGAAGTGTATATCTAGGACTCTGTACGTGTACTATTTTTCAACATATGCAAATATAGCATGTTTTTTCATCTATATATTGTGGGTGCGTCTGCCACAAGCCTTCCATTTTGACGCATGGAGGTAGGAAATGTCTGGCTTGATGGATAGGCGGGAGTTGGCCTCAGTAGCAGATTTCACTTGCACAAAGTAGCCAGTCTTTGATCTTTAGCTGAACCTAGAAAGGAAAATAGGACTCTTAGTAGCCCACATGGCCTCAGTTTGGAAATCTGCTTTTTTGGGGAGAGGACCTTTATTCCCTAAGTTCTTCCAATCAGTGTGGTCACTATGCTGGGTGAGACATCCTAGAGCAAGTAGTAAAAAAGTAAATTTTCCAGCATTGTGTACAACAAGCTATGTTATTGCTGTAGGACAAAGGAAACAATTACCTTGGGAGGTGGTGAACTTCCAACACCGGAGCCATTTAAGAGAAGATTGAGGAGCCTTCTGTCAGATCTGCTTTGATTTGGATTCCTTCCAAGGAGTTGGACTCAGTGCTCTCAAGGGCTGCTTCCAGCTCAATTGTTCTGTTGGTTCTGTGCTTTCAAGGCAAATTAATTAACATTTTTTCCCTATTTCTCAGAATATGGTGGCAAATGGAAAATGCTCCATTATTTTGCCCGGCATTTCTTTGCCCCTTTATTGCCCGTGGCCCATGAGAAGGAAGATGTCTTCTACATATATGGTGTCTCAGATCTTCTCTCAGACTTTGAGCTGACTCTGAGAGTAAGTGCTACTTTACCTCGTCTTGAACTGGGGAAAAATTGGGAAGAGAAACAGGAAGCTGATCTGTAGCTTCTAAATTTCTGAGTTTTCGTGGAACTGGTGCTTGTCCTTTCAGAGCAGAGCCATTGAGGTAGAGGAAAGGGTGGGCTCCTCTTCTAAGATGGCTTGAAGGGCAATAAGGAGTGTAGTTGTGTGTTTATATATGCTGTTTCTCTCACTGTGTGAGTGTAGTGTAGCGTTACGTAGTGCAGTGCAGTTGTGTGTGTCTGTGTAGATAGCTCCCAGCTGTACCACTTTTGCAGTCATTGTTTGCCTATCCCTGTCTTTGATTTGAAAGTGTAATAATACACCAGTTCATACATATTTTGGAATAACACTGAAATTTGTAAGTTATAAATTAAAACAAAACTGTTCCAATAAACGACTTCAAAGTTGTTCCTTTAGGACAGTTGTGGCAAACATATGGCATGGGTGCCATAGGTGGTACTCGGAGCCCTCTCTGTGGGCACCTGTGCAGTCACCCCAACACAGAGTTTGCCCTGCCCCTCTGCCCAGTAGCCTAATAGGAGCACTTTCTCCCTCCCCCCTGCACAGATTTCACCCCGCCCTTCTGCCCAGCAGCCCAATGGGCAGCTTCTTTCCTCCCCTGTTGCTGCATTGGCACTTTGTGATAAATAAGTGGGTTTGGGGTTGTAGTTTGGGCACTTGGTCTCTAAAAGGTTTGCCATCACTGCTTTAAGAACTACTGGATATTAAAGTCATATAGATAAGGTTTAGGGCAAGATGTTTTTGGACTAAAACTCCCAGAATTGTTCACCTTTGGCTGTACGGGCTAAGATTTTGGGAGCTGTAGTCTAAAAATGTCTGGGGCCCCAAGGATGTGAATTTGCCTTTCTTTTGAGAATCACCCCCCCAAACCTGGCTTGCTAAGGGGCTTAGCTATGAGGGGGGCTTCTTAAGAGAAGCTGGGAAAAGGGTCCCAGGCCTCTCTTAAGACCCCCCCCCCATCGCTATGTCCCTTAGCAAGCCACACGGAGGGTTTCTGAACAGAAGTTAGGAAAACTTTTTTCTTTTCAGAATCAGGCCCCCCACCATGGCTTGCTTAGGGGCTTAGCTGAGGATCAGTTTCTGTGATTGTTATTGAGAGTGTCCTCAACCTTGGGAGAAAGAGAACAGGACTAACCAGTTTGCCTTTCTCCCAAGCCATGCCTCAGGGAATTTGAGGCAAACATTTGCATCAGATAACATTAACAGAACAGATAATGTTAACGTTATCTGATGCAAATGTTTGCCTCAAATTCCCTAACGTTATCCTATTTTAGCCTTATCCAATGCAAACGTTATCTGAGGTATCACTGTATTTTTATTTATCATCATACTTCTATGCTGCCCTCCTCATGAATGACCATTAATAATTGTGGCACATATAGATCCTGTTTATTTTGAAAGGAGAAATGTAAAACATGTGTAACCCAAGTGAGTGTTTAGTTTGGTCAAGAAAAGAAAGTATTTTTACCATCTTGATCACTTTCTGTGCTCTGCAGATCAACCTGTATGGCTGGAGTTGGATGGAGCCCATGTGTACCTTGGCCAAAGAGGGTGTGATTGTAAAGGCAGGAAGTGCTCTGCCCATCTATAAGGTGCCAGTCAGGGACCTTTTGAAAAGATGTGGAAACTGTACCAGGCAAAGCTGTGTCATCACTTTTTACCTTGAAGGTGAAGGCAAGCTCTGTAGTCCAACCAATTACCACTTCTTGTCCTCCTTGAAAGATGCAATAGGACTAAAGGATCCACAAATACAAGTAAGCGACAGAATTCTCTGTACATATTGTATTTGCTCCTTGATGAAATGGGCCCTTAAGTGGGTGGAGATTTGCTCTTCTGGGATTTTTCAAAGAGACAACCACAACCAGTGTGGTGTAGTGGATAGAGTGGCAGGTTGGGGCTCAAGAGGCCTTGTTTCAAATCCCCACTAGGCCATAGAAATGCAATTGGGGATGACACTGGTAAAATCCCTCCTAAAATGTTTCACATACCTTGAAAATCCTGCTAGGGTGCTGTCAATTGGATCCAGTTTGATGGCACAGAACTACAGCCACCATGACTGCGAAGTTGATTAAAAGTAGGTCATATTTGTAGTGTGAAACATCTTAATATATATGGGGAAGCTTTCTCTATCTTTGATGTGCTGTTGCTTCTCCCTTTTTCCAAGTAAGGTTGTGAGAATGAGTAATGAAAAGGGTTGTGGTATGCAAAGATCCCAGAGCGGTTATAAATCAATAGCAATAGCAAGGATGATAATTATGGAACAATTTTTAAAAAATGGTTGCTCCCTTTCAGGTTTCTGTTTCCCAAGAAGGAGATCAGTTCCGGCTTTTCCTGCAAACCACAGCCATCTCTCCTTTTGTTTGGCTAGACTCTGGGAACATTTCAGGAAGGTTCAGTGAAAATGGCTTTCTCCTCACAGAGAAGAAAAAACTTATATTGTTTTATCCCTGGGAGGCTACTAGTGTCAAAGAGCTAGAAAAGTCAATCAGCATAACATCCCTGAAAGACATTTCCTGAACGGAAAACCCTGCAAAAATGGAGGAAGAAAGCCAAGAAGAAACGGGAACTTTTGCAGCAGCGTGATTCAGTATCTAGAGATGCATAAAATGGGACCATTAAACATCCTTTTATTGCCAGCTTCTTGTGACCACATGGGACTTCTTTGTTCAGTAGACTGCGAATCTGCAACTCTTTAGTCTCCTTTCAAGAAAGCCAGCTGAACACATATGCTCAGATAGTACAATGGGAACAGTGAAATGAAGCATGTAGCATACATGCTTCATTCCTTTACATTCCAGAACTAGAGTTTGCATTTCTGGTAGGTGTGTGCGCGCGCGTGCGCGTGAATGCCAGCATCTTGCACTAAGCACTGAGCTGAATGCAGAGAGAATGTTGGGGAGGGCAGTAGGAAGAGATTTCTTTTCCACACTGACCTCCTTAGGTATCTCTTTTCCTCCCTCAAAGATGGTTTATGATCTGCAAAATATATGTGCCCGTGCTGTCCCTGGCTTCCTTCCCAGTTGGAAATAGGTATCAGCTTCTGTAGATTGCAGTCCATGAAACCTTTCAAATAAAGCTGGCCAGTATTTAAAGTGCCACAGAAATCTCCTTTATTATTCTTGCTGCAACATTAACATGGCTATGAAACTGGTTATTTCTCATATGTATGAAAACAGGCCATGGTTATTAGAAGTGTTCACGGACATAAGAACACAAGGCATGTCTTCTGGGGGAAAAAAACAGAGTCTTGACTCTCAATTTTCAAGGAGACTGTTGAATTTTGGGCACACAACGGTTACCCTTGTGATTTTTCTATGATTTTGATTCTGAAGAAAATCCAGCAATTTTTTATCTGAATCTCCTCAGATGCAGCGATGGGGCAGGGAATACTTTTATATACAACTTTCTGTTGCTAGAACTATTCACATTCAATATGTTTTCCCATCACATATAATACTGCAGAAAAATTTTAGGCCACCACCAGCTGGTTTAGGGAAAATTCAGTGAGTGATTTGGGAGGGCCATAACTCAGACACCTTAACTCCAAACTTCACCAATCTTAGAGATGGTTGAAAGGAGAGCCAGCAGAAGCCTCTCCCCCAATTTTGGTGCATCTAGGCCAGGGATTCTCAACCTGTAGCCTGAGGGCCGAATGCAGCATGTAGTGCCATTTCACGTCCCCCCCCCCCGCCTTCACCACACCTGGAAGTGCCATGTGGTGGAGGAATAATGGCAAAATGGCTGTCCGGCCCCCGAAGCTGTTTGAGGGAGCGTGACCCAACGCCTGGTTTTAAAAGCTTGAGAACTACTGATCGGGTGGCTGAGATATGCCTCGTCAAATTTCCCCCAAGCCAGCTGATAGTGGCCGTTTAAGACAGGACCCTTTGTAGTGCACCATGAATACTTTAAAACACAAAGAAGCTGAAAATGATTTCAGTTTTGCTTTTTATTAGAAAAGTAAAATTAAAAAAAAAACACCAAGCATTTAAAAAGCACAAATTTTGTTCTCAAGAGTAAGTCAATGAAGCTGAAATATTTACAGTATGAATAATGGTAAAACAAAAAAGGGAAAACAGTTTGAAGCTTGAATGATTTCACGAACACCAAATTTTAAATATACTTATTGAAATGTACACTGTACTTGTTTGGTTTAAGCATCTATCCTTAGCACAGTTTGTGACATGATTTTTGTGCTTCACAGCTTTGGCCTCTTATTAATGTCTCTTAACATAATTTCCATTTGATGTCAAGAAGGCAGTTAATGTCATTTGCAGGTAAAGATCTTAAAAGAACAAAAAACAAATTTCACAAAATCCTTTCCTGAGCTGTCCATATTATTGCTATCCAACTGGCATTTGCCCAAAGGGGGTCCCTTTGGTTGTACGTTTCAAAAAGTTGCTGTTTCTCGTGTACTTTCGATTGCCAACCACTTTTTCCATCAAGAATTTACAGAAATGTTTCACACCTCTTAGGTGTCTTCAAGTGTTCCTTGGAGCAGGTTCTCTTGTCTATATCCCATGGCCAGTTTCTTCAATGTTGCTGGCGACTTACTGGTGAAAGACTCTGAACACGTAAAGCTAAGCTTGCTGAGGGAAATCTCGACACCACTGTCACATAGGCTTTCAGCGTCTTGGAGCCGCAGGTTGCTGAGTTCACCTGGTGGAAAGGAAAAAATATTACTTATGTCGTCAAAGAGGTCTTCTTCTTCCATTTGTAGGTTAGCCACATAATGTCAAAATGAAGCCACTTTTTGGTGAATTCACTCCATAGTTCCTTTCTCCTGACTTAGTGTGAGAAAGATCAGCCGGCACAACATGGTTGTTGTTGCCTGGGGTACGCCTGGTTGTGGTTCAAAAATACCACAGTCTTCAAGGAGGCTCTTTCTGTGTCTCCTGTCAAAAAGGTCATATGTCTCTTGACATCGGACCAACTGATAATCAGGTTTCTTTACAGTACTTGAGGGGTGGAAAATGGGCAATGCAGAACTGGAAGTCTTAAAAAATAATGCTGCTGCCTTCTAGGCTTCTTCCAAAAGTCTGCGGTTCATGTTTTACCCGCACAGGGATTTAGTTCAGTCCCTGCGATCTCCAGTCAAAGGCACTCGGGCTGAAACTTTGAAAGGCTTCTATCCGAGAACACAGAAATACTGAGCTTAAGAATCTGCCCATGCTCAGATGTGTTTTCATTTCCCCTCAAGTAAAGACTTTCCTCCTCCTTTCCAATAGCACCTTGCTTTTAAAAAATGAGGACAAAACATCTAAATCACTAACAATACAATGCTATGGTAGGGGTTTGTTTTTTTTTTGTTTTTTTAACAAGTAAATTCTATTGAATTTAATTGGACTTACATATTTGCTGGCATATAAGACCACCCCCCCCCCTAAAATACACTGGGAAAATTGAGTGCTTCTTTTTGCAGTGTTTCCCAAATGCTGGTGTTTGGACTTCAATTCCCAAAAGCCTAAGTCATTTCCCCAAAGCACTGATCAGTCAATGTACTGACTTAGGCTTCTGGGAAATTGAGTCCACTGGTGGGCTGTGTACCTCCTGTTGGAAACCACTGAATATATAGTGGCTTATTTTGGTAATAACGGGGTGGATCCTATGCAACTTATACACTGGCAAATATGGTACTTTCTAGTTAGTGTGTTTGAGCATTCAATCCAGAAATCTGTACAGCTTCAGTTAAATGCCACATAACTTAGAAAATTACTTTTAAAAAGTGTCTTAGTACTTTTGAAGAGTAAATAGTTGGTGTGGGGAATTACTGTTGATACTGCATCTTGCATTGCTTTTTAAATTGATTTTTGTCTTTAAAATTACATGGTCTGGTATCTTGTTCAAAGCTATCACTGGAGTGCAGTTCAGTTGTAGCCATTCCCTTTTGCACGACTGGTCATGTAACTGATTGGGCAATCAGTCCCACAAGCAGTGTGAAACTGGGCATGTAAATGGGAGCTTGCTGTAGCAGTGGTAATGCATCCACCATCACCCTTCTGCAGTCACATAATGTGACAGGATACTGGCCAGATGGAAATACAGAAGTGCTCCCAAGCTGACTCCCCCCCCCCCAACATTTTAAGCTTACTGAATGTATGTAACTAGTTTGTCTTTAAAGAGTAATGACATTGGAAAACTTGTTACTCAGAAAGTAATACACTACTCGATACAACATTGTAAAACAGCGGAATAATGTTTACCTTAGATAACGCTAAAATCGGATAACATTGGGGAATTTGAGGCAAACTTTTGCATCGCACAACTTTATCTTAACGTTGTGCGATGCATAAATTTGCCTCAAATTTCCCAACATTGATCTCTGCCCCAAAACCCGCAAGGCTGCAGAGATCTTCGCTCAGAGTGGCGGTTTGGTCTGAGCATAGGATCGCTGGTTTGTTTGGGGAGAAAAGGTGCATTCTCTCCCCGACCAAACCGGAGGTCCTAGCGTAGATTGCTGGTTTGTTTGGGGAGAAAAGGCGCCCTCCTCCCCAAACAAACCAGAGGTCCCAGCATGGGACCACCCATTTGTTTGGGGAGAGAATGCGCTCTTCGCCCCAAACAAACGGGTGGTCCTAGTTTGCGATTGCCAGTTTGGTTGGGGGGAAGGCGTGAACACCCATTCAACCCCCAAACCAAACTGGTGCTTCGATGCTCACAGTGCTGGTTTGGTGGTGGTGGTGGTGGGACCGGTCCCGCATGCCCTCACCCCAACCAAACCGGCATTTGGCTCGATCCAGCACTTGGTTGGGGTGAGGGCATGGAGTTCCCGCTACCCTTTCCAAAGAGGCAGGCAGATCAACCCCCTGTTCGCTTTCCTCTTCTTAAACGGAATAGGCTTTTTAAAAATGTCGTGCAATCAGTGTATCGCACAACGTTAAAAACCAGATAATGCTAAGACTTGTGGAACCAAGTTTTAGCGTTATCCGAGGTACTAGTATACAGTACTTCCACGCACAGACATGGCTGGTGTGTGTTATTAGTTTCACTTCATGGCATTCTTCCTCCCAAATACTAATTATTGAATACACCCAACTATCACCTGAGTCAACCTTGATCCTTGGTCAGGATAGAAATCGCAGCCTTTTGGTTGCAATACAGAAGTTTACCCACTCTGCCACCAGGGCTCCTTTACTGCAAAAGCATTGCCTGGCACAATGCAATTTACCTGTTTGCTCTTTCACAGGAGAGGAAGGGGGCTCAACTAAGGGAAGGCTGGCATCTTTTTTCTTCTCTTGACTGGACTGGCTTGATGAAAAAGAGAATGCTTTCTGAATTATTTCAACAGCCTCTGGATAGTCCATTTCCTTCAAGGCATCAAGAAGCTCTTTTATTGTACCACCAGAAACCTATATAGAGGGAGAAAAAAAGATACAATTGCTGAGATAGATTCCCTGCAAAAGATCAGTTGCTGTTTATATTGTACATTCTCCAGCACAATGGGTGGCAGGTAACTTCAAAGTTGTTTGGAAGAAAAGCAACATCTACTATTGAATGATGGCACTATCTTCTTTAACAAAAACCCAACAACCAGCAACACAGAAATATCTCAGACATCCATGTGGATCCAGGAGGAAAAGATCTGTATGGTTCTTCAACATTCTTACAACTATGAATCTCCCCGGTGAAACAAATAAGGCAGCCCAGTGTTTATTCAAAGCATTTCTGCATTATTTATTTATTTATTTATTTATTGGATTTATATACCACCCTACTTGGTGTACCCAAATCAGGGCGGTGTACAAGACAAATAGAATACAAATAGAATATTATTTTATAAATATTTTTATAACTATTTGTATATATTTACAATACAATAGAACCCCGAACAATGTGATGACATGGTTCCACAAGTCATGACGTTGTTCGGTTTTTAACGTCGTTCGATACATTGATCGAACAATGCTAAAAAAAAGCCCTGACGTCAGGGACAAACCACTCCGAGGCAAGGCTCGGCATTCCCCCCCCCCCCCCGGGTAGGCACGCGATCGCGTGTCGTTCGGGGTTAGGGCAAGGTACGGGAAAGATCCCTGTCTCCTGCCCTAACCCCGAACGACATGCCCACTCACGCCCGAAGTTGCAAACAGGTAAGGATCTTTACCCATTTGCAACCTCGGGCAGCACGTAGGCTTGCGCGGCCCGGTGGGGGTGACAGAAGGATGCGGGAAGGTCCCTCGCTTCCTCCTGTCACCGCCGCCGCTCCACGCGCTCACGCCCGAAGTTGCAAACGGGTAAGGATCTTTACCCTTTTGCAACCTCGGGCAGAATGTAGGCTTGCGCGGACCAGCAGGGGTGACAGAAGGATGCGGGAAGATCCCTCGCTTCCTCCTGTCACCGCCGCCGCTCCGCACACTCACGCCCGAAGTTGCAAACGGGTAAGGATCTTTACCCTTTTGCAACCTCAGGCAGCATGTAGTCTTGCGCAGGCCGGCGGGGGTGACAGAAGGATGCGGGAAGATCCCTCGCTTCCTCCTGTCACCGCCGCCGCTCCGCGCGCTCACGCCTGAAGTTGCAAACGGGTAAGGATCTTTACCCTTTTGCAACCTCGGGCAGCACGGAGGCTTGCGCGGCCCGGCGGGGGTGACAGAAGGATGTGGGGATGCGGGAAGGTCCCTCGCTTCCTCCTGTCACCGCCGCCGCTCCGCGCGCTCACGCCCGAAGTTGCAAACGGGTAAGGATCTTTACCCTTTTGCAACCTCGGGCAGCACGGAAGCTTGCGCGGCCCGGCGGGGGTGACAGAAAGATGCGGGGATGCGGGAAGGTCCCTCGCTTCCTCCTGTCATCGCCGCTGCACCGCGCGTGCACGCCTGCGGTTCCGAAGGGATACCCCTTTCCGGACCTCGGACGTGCATGCGTGGCTCTGCGGGGGTTAGCTGGGCATCCGAGGGAATCCCTCGGATGCCCGGCTAACCCCCGCAGAGCCGCGCTGTCCTCCAAGCCGGCCGAGGTCCGGAAAGGGTAAGGATCTTACCCCTTTCCGAACTTCGGGCGGCGGGTGGGCACGGGGGGTTGGACTGGGTAGATATTCTACCCAGTCCAACTCCCACCCACCCCCGCACATGCTTGTTCCATATAACGTTAAAATCATGTTATTTGAAACAAGATTTTTGCAAAAATCTTGTCACGTTATACGGTTTTAGCGCTATATGACACTCACGTTATACGGGGTATTACTGTAAATATATATACATATTCCACAAATATTTTTATATAATATTTATACATTTTAGAATGAAGGCTTCTCATGGTCACCCACAAAATAAAAAGAGAACAGATAAGAATATTTTGCCAAGAAGTAGATCTATCAAACTGTTGGAATAGCTAAGAAGGCCTAAAGCTCTTGAGGACACCATTTGAGATTCATGGGCATATTGACATCTCAGATACCTCATTTCAAATGCAGAGAGAGGCTCTGATGTGAAATGGAATATAACTAGAAGATAGCCCACCCGTAAGCAGTATAGGAAAATTGTTGAATGTGTGGGCTATCTCAAATCCTCTACCACAACAAAGGTGTTGAGATAACTTACGAGTCTGTTGATGATTCAAGTCAATGTTTATTATAGTCATGTACAGCTAAAAACAGCAACATCTGAATAGTAGAGAGCCCCTGCTCCAGATGTCCAATGCAACAAACATGTCATGGCGGTTCAACAAAGGTTGATATACTGTCCATATACTGTCTACTAAAAAGTTGGCGTGCAACTCCCATGAACAAGAAGGGAATGTTGAGAGTTGTTGGTCAACACATTCAAAGAACAAGCTACATTAAAGAAAGATGCTCTAGAACTGTGGTTCCCAACAGGGGGGCAATTTGATTTTTAAGTGGGGTGCAATTTGAGATTGAGTTATTAACAGTGAATGGCCTTTTAGGCTTCCTCTACATTAATAAGAGTTCACGTTTTGAATATAAATATTATATGTGACGAGGAGGGGGGCATCAGGATTTTAGAGATGCTTAGGTGGGGCATGGCTAAAAAAGATGAAGATTGGGAACTAAAAGAAGAAGATTGGGAATAAAGAGATTTCTAGGCAGGGCTGTAAAGATGGTCTGTTACCTCGTAATTATCCAATAGCGTTTTTGATGGGGAAGGGCTCAACCGGAAGGCATTGTTGAGTATTCCTAGGCCCACCTTTTGTGCCAACATAGACCAATTTTTGTTCAAATCAGGCACGTCAAGCAACTTGTAAAGCTCTGATTTTACATCTTCACTCAGTTCTTTCATGTTTCCTGGGAAAAGGTGGGAAAACAATTAACCACTTTGCAGCCATAGTTATTTCATTATTGATTTACTTATTGTTTGCATTTACAGTCTTTTCTCCAAATTGCTTAAGGTAGTATACTTGGCTCTCTCTAGCCTCACAAAAACTCTGCAAAGTAGGGTAGCCTGAAAGAGAAGCCCCCCCTGTGAATTTCAGTGCCAAGTGAATGGATATGAGCCTCAAGTCCACCAGCTCAGATCCAGGAAGAGCTTTATGGCAAGAACAAGCACTCTTGAGGGTACACAAGAGCAAAATCAAATTAAAAGATAGAGGAAGGAACTCACTGGGCAAGGAACATTATTAAAGGAGGATATAGTTGAGAAACTCAAACCTCCCCTATTTCACTTGGAGGACCGTGAATAGGCTGAGGGAGTCCCTAAATCAGGGGTGCCCAAACTATGGCCCATGGTCCGGACCCAGCCCACAACACCAATTCATCTGGCTGCCGCTGGTCCCAGAAGGGGAAGTAAACATGTTTTACTTTCACTTCCAGAAGGGCAGCATTGGCTGGATGAATTATTTATTTATTCAGATTTATATTGCCGCCCACTTGCCGAGGCGAGTCAGGGTGGCTTGGCTCATGGGCCATAGTTTGAGCACCCCTGACCTAAATGTAAGACCAACATACTCAAGTGGAGGCTGCTGGCAGACAACAATACGTGGTGTGAATGTCGAGAGATACAGAATCCAGCTCATTTACTGCTCTGCTGATTATTGCCAGAAACATGCACCAATCAGGACTTATGTTTGGCCAACGACAAAGCCAAGAAAGTGGCTTCATTTTGGCAGTCCAGGGTTTGATTGGGACATGAAAGAAGTGAAAACTTGAAAATGGGCCTCCCACAGACTAGGCTAATTGCTACAACGCATTAGGTATTATTATTTTAGGAAAGGTTGTTATTATTTCTTTATTATTTAGATCTGTATGGTCACCCAATCACCAAAGCGACTCCGGGTGGCTCACAATTCCGTTGCACAAAACCCTGCGCTATATACTTCAAAAATGTTTACTATGAATCTAGGTCAGAAAAGAGTATATTCCAGTCATTTCAAAGCCTCTTGGAAACTAGATGCGGAATAATGAGATCTTGGAAGTTGTTTCTTTTAAAGAAACATTATATCTCTTTCTCTCCTAACCAAAGATAGCACTACAACTCCACTGACCTCTGGGGATATAACACGGGAATATGCTGGACCAAAAAAGCCATTACTAAGTGGAAGGAAGAGGAGCTCAAATGAGAAAATATTCAAAAAATACAATCACTCAGAATTTTCAAAATCTATTCAAAATTCTCTCCCTCCCCCTATTCCTGGATTTCTGGACTACAAAACCCATAAATTCCCATTCTGGGAGTTCTATCATACAGACAAGTTTACAAAATGGATTCATTTAACAGATTTTGTTCCACCTAGAGTAAACCTACTGAGTCAACAAGGACATGGTTGGTCCAGTACTTACATAAGCTCCTTTTATTTAGCACATCTAATCTATTTCATACTAACAAACGGATTCAAGTCTACAGAATTAGATGTTGCAGCTACAGTATCACCATCTTGTCATTTACAGCAAAAATACCACTTCTTTTAAGAGTTAACAGAACAAATTCTGATGAAAAGAGTGTCATAGATTACTAAATGTAAACAAGTACAAGTACAATTACTAAATCAGTATCTTAAAAGTACAATCATGTACATGGTTACTCAGAAATAAGCCTGACTAGGTTTAATGGGGCTGATTCTCTCACAGGTAAGTAGGACTAGCCCAGGAAGACAAAGTATTCATGGAAAAGGTTTTTTTTAAAAATCCAACTTTTGGTAGGAGAAAGACTGGTAATACCATGTCCATACACTGGGAAAGTTCCATGAAGCATATGCCTTTTTAATTACAAGACCACAAAAACCTGGGATGATTGAAGTGTCCTCATCAACCATTCTATGCATTAAAAATGCTATGCTGGATCTTAGAAAAGAAGGCAAGACCGCAGTGCTTTCTTTCCTGCTTAAACTGCCTTACCTTGAGTCAAGAGGTCATCAGAAGCGACTTCTGACTTCGAGGATTTGCCATTCAAGATGTCATATACCTGTTATGAAAGAGGCAGGTTAGCTAATCAGGGTTTTTGCATGAAGAAAAATAACTTTTTCTAATACAGTCATACCTCGCATAATGAATTTAATTCGTTCTGCGAGGCTGCTCGCTATGCGAGTTTTTCGCTATGCGAGTCAAACTTGCATAACAAGCGTTTCTATGGGGAAAACTCGCTTCCCCTTCACACACTTGTTATGCGAGTTTTTCCATAGGGAAAAGTCCAACTCACATAGCGAAACATTCGTTATGCGAGTCAGACCGCTTAGCAAAAAACTTGCTCGTTATGCAAGTTTTTTGCTAAGTTTTATGCGAGGTTTGACTGTACAGTAAAACACCGGATAACGCTAAAACTTGGTTCCACAAGTCTTGGTGTTAACCGATTATTAGTGTTATCTGATCCATGTTAAAATCCTATGGGATGGATCGGATAACGTTAAAGCTCCATAGAGATACATTGTAATCGCACAGGCTTTAGCGGTTGTTATCCAATCCATTCCATAGGACCTTAACGTTATTCGATCCAATTCTCCTCCCCAGATTACTTAACGTTATGCGATGTTAGCGTTATCCGATCCAATCGTTATCCGGTGTTTTACTGTACTTAGCAGTTTTTGTTTCAACCTATTTTCTTCTGTTGTTCAATGGCCTGTTTTTGCAATTCGAACTACAACAGTGAGCCATAAGCATAACTCATCCTAAAGTGAAACATCTACCGGCTTCTGAAAGGCAGGGCTGTGTCTTTTACCTCCCAGCTTGTTGCCATGTCCAAAGGTGTCATCCCAGGTACAATCCCTTCATCTTCCCCATCTCTGTCTTTCATATCTTCTTGTTCAAACAATGGTTCAAAGTTCTCTATGTGGGGATCTGCACCTTTATGGTTAAAACAAAAGAGCACTTTTAAAAAATCTGAAAGACCTTAGCACCATGATGGCAAACCTTGGCGCTCCAGCTGTTCTTGGACTTCAATTCACAGAAGCCTCTGTGAATCCACACGAATGGGGGCGTGTTTTACTTCCGCTTTCACAGGCGGCATGGGCCGTATGAATCACAGTTAAACCCATTTGTGTGGATTCACCAGGGCTTCTGGGAATTGAAGTCCAAGAACATCTGGAATGCCAAGGTTTGCCATCACGGCCTTAGCATCTTCACTCTAGTAGGTCCTTCTAGTCTTAACACAGCCAGTTTAAAACGTAAAGGAAGCCATGTGCTGTTAGTGTGGACTTAATTCAATGCTTTACCAGTCCTTGGGAGGTTAGGTTGGAAAATTAAATCATTGCTGTTAAATATCAGAAATTGGGAGAACAATTTATTGCTGTCAAGGTTTAAAACTAAAATAGTATAATTTTAAAATTACAGCCAAATCTCGCATAAAGAGCTCCTCGCTTAAAGAGCGCCTTACTTAGAGAGCAGAATTTTCTCTGAATGTTCGCTTCGCTTAACAAATAAAACCAACCAAAAACTCTCTTAACAAATAAAAAGGGGTTTGCAATCCCCCCCACCAGAAGTCACAATTGGTCACTTACAATGGTGTTTCCCCTAAAGAGCAAACTCACTTAAAGAACAATCCCGTGGAACACATTATGCTCTTTTAAGCGAGGTACCACTGTACCATTAATGATAATTTTGAAATATATAGTGGTATGCATATTATCACCAATTCCCCCCTGC
This sequence comes from Furcifer pardalis, assembly GCA_030440675.1. Taxonomy (NCBI): domain Eukaryota; kingdom Metazoa; phylum Chordata; class Lepidosauria; order Squamata; family Chamaeleonidae; genus Furcifer; species Furcifer pardalis. Next base: position 82,081,133 of record CP126892.1, read on the forward strand.
CATTTTTTGTTATTGGTATCTTCAAAGGGACTTCTCTCCTTACTTTAAAATTGCCTTTTCCAATCCAGCACTTATTTTATAAAAGGCCTACAGAACTCATAACAGTTATTAAATAGAAATAGGATGCAAAACATTTGGAAAATGTCAGGTAAAAGATGTCTGTCTCACTGCATGGAATTTCAGCTCCTCAACCCCCCAAAAGATGCTACCCCACATACTTCTAAGCTTTGTTCTTTACTCTCTTTAATAAAGCCATGACACTGACTGGGTATGTATATTGCCTCTCCTCTTTTCTCTCCCTCTCTACACAACATCTAACAAGAAATCCTGGATGCAATTGCATTACAACAAGTGTGTTCTAAAATAATACTTCCTTGTGGATTTCATTAAAGCTTTCAATGGCCCTGGGGAAACAAAGAGGGATCGTCTAAGATTAGAGAACATCATTATGTGTAAAGGTATGCTACAGGTGGTATTTTAAATGTTAGTTATCGTGATGATCAGGCACGATAGTATTCTCACTACCAATGGTTAGGTGAAAATCTGAAGACAAAAGAATGCAGCATTTACTAGAGGTATAGTGTACTCTAATCACAAGTTTAAAAATCATCAAGGTCAACCACATACAGGACCCGTGGCTCAAGTCACTAAGACGCTGACTGGGAGGTGGAAGGTCAGCAGTTCGATTCCCGAGTACTGCAGGACGGAATGAGCTCCCATCTCTGTCCCAGCCCCTGCCAACCTAGCAGTTCGAAAGCAAGAAATTGCAAGTAGATAAATAGGGACCACTTCGGTGGGAATATAACAGCGTTCCAGTCATGCCTGCCACATGACCATGGAAACATCTGCAGAAGCAGACAGCGCTGGCTCTTCGGCTTAGAAACAGAGATGAGCACTGACCCCTAGAGTCGGATACGACTGGCTTCCAAGCAAGGGAAACCTTTACCTTTACTATAGTGTGATGATGAGTCTAAAAAGATTTAGGATTGTTGTTTTGGTATGACAGAACTGTAGACAGAATTTTGTTTACACTGCATGGTTTGTAACCTCTAAAAGTATGCATTTTTCAAAGCTCTCCTTTTTATTTAAGCCCACCACTATCATGTTATCTCTATTTTAAATCTTGTCTAGAATTCTTTTAAGGGATAAATTGCTGTAATTTTTTGTAATGAAGTGTAGGTTTTCAATTTTAACAAATGCTGTTACCAAAGTTTAGCCATTAGAGGGAGCTCTCACTTGGTGGTAAACCATTTCTAAATCTACTTGAATGTACAATAATAATATACGATATTAATGTTGTGCTTGTGGTGTCAAAGTCTCTGACTCAATCACCTTGTTCAGGTCAGAAGTCCAGCTTATGGGCAAAGGAGAAGGTAATGAACTGGTTGGGGTGAGGGCAGCTCGAGGCATTTCACTACCCCAAGCAAACAAAATGCCTATCCCGATCTAGAAAACAACTGATATAGTTGAATCTTATATAGGTAGTGACAATAAGACAGCATCACATGTTAAGGTTAATTTGCAAGGCACAACTATTCTACATTTTGCTGCTGGTGGTCACCAACTACATCTATTTCAGGCAGTCATGTCACTGCCTCATACCTTAAGACTTGTCCCTAGTTAACACCTCCCAGGAGCAAAGGAAATGGGTAACAGGAAGACTAAAGCAAGAACAGGTGAGGTTGAGAAAAAGTCAAAAGTGAGGCTCAAAGAAAATAGCAGAAAAATAGGCAATTGAGATGAAGAGGGGATAATTAAAGGTCTACAACAGGCATTCTCAACCTGTGGTCCGTGGGCTGGGTGCAGACTGGGGTGCCATTTCATGTGGTCCCCCACTGCCTCTACTACACCTGGAATTGCCTTGTGGTGGAGGAAGGGCAAAATGGCCGCCCAGCCCCCGAAGCTATCTGAGGGAGCGTGACCTGGCCCTCAGCTTTAAACAGTTGAGAATTCCTAGTCTATAATAATTATAATTTACTGACAGTCAAAAAGCAAGGGCTTAATATACCATGGACTGGAGGAGGAGGGATACAGAGAAGAATGCTATGAAAGCTAGTGAAAATGTAGGCTGAGATAAGTGGGGGAAATAAAACAATGGCTTGGGAAACAGACACTCAGAATCCAATAAAATGACATATTTAGCACATTACCCACAAGTGGTAAAAATATTTATTGGTCACAGCAAGTGATTTTCTTTACTTCTCTAATTTGCATTTAATGTGCTGCTGGTCACTGAATTTTAAACACAAGCTTAATTTATGAGGTAAATCAGAGCATAAACAAAACAAAAAGACACAAAATATGCCACTTTAAAGACTAACAACTGTATTTTAATGTTAGCTTGTAAGGTAAGTAACTTTAAGGAAATCAGATAGCAGGAGGGAAAATAACTGAAAGAATTATGCATTTCCTTTAAAGTCTAGTTTAATCTCTACAGATAAGAAACTGGAGAAAAACCAAAAGGAGCAAAGGAATAGGAAAGGGGCTCAAACAGATATGGGACACAAGAGATACAAGGGTCTGGGCACTGGTATCAAAAAAAAGAAGAAGCAGCAGTCAGAAGTCAGGGAGATGGAGTAGCCAGAGGGGTACAGGAAAAAGATCCTGTAGGAATTCAGCCCAAATAGCTGAGCACCAACAAGAAAGACTCAGCATTATGACCCTGGAGTAAACATCACATAAGCTTTTGAAGCAATTCTTCCACTAAAAGTTTACAGATGTATTGTTAGCTCCTCAGGATTTCTCAGCTAGGACCTTGTGGTAAAAACAAATCCTAAAATGTTATTTATTAATGTTGTTCAGAGTTATATTGCCAATCTATGCCTTCATAACGGAAACTACGTTAACCACTTGGGAAGTCTTGGTGGCAAATTGTCACTTATTATCCCCCTGTGCCTACACCAACTGCCAGGGGAAGAAGAAGCCAGGGCAGGATGAGGACCCTGCTGCCCCTCCCCCTGTGCCCACCCCAACATATTGTATTGTAATATATTGTCTGTAAGCCGCCCTGAGTTGCCACGGCGAGTGGGCGGCAATATGAATTTGAACTAATAATAATAAAATAATAATTAATGAGGAGTTAATTGCATTCTTTGGTACAAGCTTCATCAGGTATGCAGCCCTTAATTGAACAGCAAATTTCAGACAAGACTTACAACATTTCCCCTTAGCAAGTGCAAACTGAGAATAAGATTGGGGACAATGATTTTTTTAAAAAAAACCCAATAAGGAATAAGTGATCTGCTGTAACAATCATGCTTTCTTACCAGCTGCTTTTAGAAGAGCTGTCAGTTTTGTTGAGCCTCTTCCAGATGCTATGTGAAGTGGAGTAGTTCCATCATACGTGGTGCTGTCCACAAATGCATCCCCCTTTTAAATAAAATGAAATGCTGCTTTGGCTACATACATGGTACACTTCTACACACATGTTTAGCTTGAGAGCAAAAAACAAACACAAAAATGGGCATACAAGTAATACCTCATATAACATTAGTATCGAATAACACTAAAATTGCATAACATTAAGGAATCTGGGGGGAAGAATTGCATCAGATAACATTAAGATTCTATGGGATGCTTCAGATAACAACCGCTAAAGCCTGTGTGGTTACAATGTATCTCTATGGATCCCATAGGATTTTAACATGCATCGGATAACACTAAAAATCATATAACACCAAGACTTGTGGAACCAGGTTTTAGTGTTATATGAGGTTTTACTGTATTTGAAAATGCATTGAATTGGTATTCTACAGCTGGGCGTAGATCAGAACTTCATTTAAGACTTACCACTTTTTATACCTTTATGTGAGAAATAGGCTGAAGTATACAGAATTTACACTTCTCAGCCAAATCACCATTATATGACTGGTGGCACAGTGGTTAAACTGCTGTCCTTCAACCAAAAGGTTGTGAGTTTCATCCTGGCTAGAGATTAGGGTTAACTCAGCCTTCCATCCTTCCAAGGTCTGTAAAATAAGTACCCAACATGTTGGGGGCAAAATGCTAATTAACTTCTGAACCACCCAGATAATGCACCAAGCTCTATGGGGTGGTATAGAAGTGTGATTGTTTTGCTTTACTTTTGCTTTAATCCCATGCAAACTTTCCCAGAAGTAAAAGCCACTGAATTCAATAGGACTTCCTTCTACAGAGATGCCCTTAAGATTCCACAGTAAATTTTCCAGTTCTTGCTTAGGATATCTTTCACTAAGCACATGCTAGAACAGGGGTTCCCAAACTACAGCTCATGGGCCAGACACGGCCCCTGATGCCATTCCATCCAGCCTGTTGCTGCCTCCGCTACACCCAGATGTGGAAGCAGGGACATTTATGTCAGCCGAAAAACGTGCCCATGACTGTCGTAAACGGTAAGAGGGTGCATTTACGACATCCATAAATGCACCCGCTTCCACTTCCAGGACCATGGTCTGGCCCGCTCAGCTGTCCTGGGGTGTGGTCAGGCCTGCAGCGTGAAAAGGTTTCCCACCCCTGTGCTAGATCTACACACTTTGAGCCCAGTGACAGATTGCTCTGATATACCATGTAAATAAATATGTACAGTATAGTATAAATAATAATTGTTTATTATATTATGTGAACACTACAACAGTGTCTTTGCAACAAAAAAAAGGGGGGGCGACGATATTTTGTTTTTGTTTCAATAAAAAACAAGAACAGCAATCCCTGAACACTTCACATTGCAGGAAACTAACAGGAAATTTGTGCATGATGTAGCCTGTAAATTCTGACAGGATGAGTGGACAACAAAGAGAACAGCTTCTCTTTCTTCTTCTTTTTTTTTAAAGAAGGGATAAAATCAATTAGGTGGGGAAGGAAGGAAGAATGAATGAATTTGCTCTTAAAGAACTCACTTCAAGCAGAAGGCAGCCTGCCAGGGAGACATTTCCTTGTTCAACAGCCAAATGTAAGGCGGTTCTCCCAGATTTCTGTTCCTGGGCATTGATATCAGCCCCAGCAGCAATGAGCAGTCTGAGACATGCCACACTGTTTGCCATAACAGCCAGGTGGATGGCAGCCAGGCCTGAAAACACAACACACAGTACAGTAGATCAACACAACCACAATACCACAAGAAAGATGGAAAATATATAGACTGTGTAATATACTGGCTGAAATCCTGTTGCAGTTGATACAACATAAAGTTAAGCCTGTTGGAAGTGTGCACAATGTTGTCCTCAGGTGGCCTGCATTGCATAACTTGATTGTGCAACTGGTTGCACAACTCGGGCTGACTGTGAAACTGCTTCTTGAATTTGATTTTTGCCCTGGCACAATTTTTCCTACTGTCTGTGTAACTTTGAGTTGTACAGGCATACATACACAACAGGATTTCAGCCTCTGAGTCAGATCTCTGATAGGGAGAGCCCACGGCAAGATAAGATGCACATTTCATCAGGTGTGCATCCAGGAACACAATCATGATGTCATCTAGTCTGATAAGGCCTGGTACAATTCATGCTTGTTTGATGTTTATGCCAGTTCATCCACCCCAGATGCTGTTAATTAAAATTATGCACCTCTCAGCCAGTGGCTTAGAGCTATGGTGATGAGATCACATCCCTACACAAGGGTATAAAAAGAGGTGAGCTTGACCACTCAGGTTGGAGCTCTCCACAGACTATCTATCAAGGTGCTGTGGCTGACAGGCTAAGGGGCTTTCTCTGCTGCCATTGGGCTCCCAGCAACTGACTGGAAAAACTTGCTTGGTGTGCACTGCTACTTTGATTTCTTGTTCTATGTCAGTGGTGGCGAACCTATGGCGTACGTTCTTGAGAGGGCCCTCAGGGCCCTCTTTGTGGGCACACATGCCATTGCCCCAGCTTAGAGATTGCTACACCCCTCTGCCCAGCAGCTCAATGGGGGTGCCTCCTCCCTTTCCCTGACACAGAGTTCACCCTGCCTCTCTGCGCAGCAGCCCAATAAGAACGCTTCCTCCCTCCCTCCAGCACAAAGTTTGCCTCAACCCTCTGTTTGGGCACGCAGTCTCTAAAAGGTTCCCCATCACTGTTCTATTTAATTTTATTCTTATAGGAATATTTGTCTAATAAAACTTTCTTGCCATCCACTGAGTGCTTATTGCCTCCAGATCCTAATAACCTGAGCCTAACAAGGGATGGCCAGCCTTGCCCACCACTGTTACCTCTCTTTGGGCAGCTCCCTGAACACTGTACTTTCTGCATTCAAAACTGATGCTGTAGTCTTAAGATGCAGGACCATGCGTGGGCTAAAGGGTTGGCTAAGATTAACTTGGTGTTGAGCTTCTCTTGATTAGAACGAATCCTTTTTGATAAAAAAAAAAAGAGGGAGCACAATTTCCAAAGGAGGCAGAAAAATGGCAAATGATTTCGGTGAAGAAAGTGTGCCTATAATCATGGGCACCCTTCTGCTCTTTTCTCTCTCCTATAAAACAGCTTTAAAAATGCTGTGGCAGCCATTTTAAAATAAAAAGGGTATGTGGCAATGAATGGAACTGAGCTCTTTTTGCAACCCATTGGGTTTACCCCAGGTCCACAAACATCCCTGCAAAGAGCTCTAAACTATACCTCATGCAACATCAAAAACATTTTGACACATTTCATACCATGATGTGACATTCTTAAAATGTCCATAGTAGTAAATAAATTGGCTTTGATCAAGTGATATCACAGCATTGGTTTGTTCTCCATAAAGCAAACTACACTTGGGAAAGATGTTCCCCAAACTGTTTGTAACTTTTGCTTACCTTCCCCGTCAGGAAGATCTTTAATCAGAGATGCTTCATGGTGATTAAGTAATATCTTTAACACCTTCTCATCCCCTTGCTTGGCTGCTAGGTGCAAGATTGAACTGCCATGGCGATCCAGAAGGCTCACATCTGCCCCAGCTCGGAGCAAGTCCTTCACCACATCTGCTTGCTTTGTGATGGCAGCCAAGTGTAATGGGGCCTGTTCAACAATACAGGCAGGAAATCATTAAGAAAAACACCACCACCACCCATTCATACACATTCATGTGTTAAAAACAAAATTTTGAGTGGGTTGATACTGGGATCTCAGCCAATTAATAGAAGAGATTCTTAAAACCCCAATATTTTACAGTACATGTACTGGAAAGTAACATGGGAAGAAGAAACAAGTGGATTGTTGCAATCTCTTACTTTTCCTGCTGCAAAAATCCACTCTTTCCACCCTCTTCCAGGATGTGCTGCTTGGACTGGTCCAAGATATTTTGCTGCCTGAGGCTAATCATGAGATGGAACATCTCACCCATCTAGTTGTATGTTGAAAAGCTAACCAGTCTGACAACTGGATGAAGATATCCTCCACCAATTTATTTTTGGGAGGGGCTCCTCCTTTCCATTTGATTCCATACCTGATAAAGGTCATTCCTTGCATTCAGAACATCTGCAGTATTGAGATCTGCTATCACGGCTAAGAGGTTCCTCACCAGCTCCTTGTGAAGATGAATAATTGCTAAGTGAAGAACACTGGCATTGACAATATATATATATAAAAGGGGGAGGGGAGATAAAAATTTAAAAGGTTATAAAAAGCAATAGAAATAAGTGTTTACAATATATTTCAAATTTGGTAAACTGCCACCATGATGATAAACATGTTGACTAACACTGCTTACACCAGTTCCATTGGGAGTAAATTGCTGGAACTAATATGATAAGATAGAACAACTTACTAGATCAGTTAATGCCACTTTCTGGTCATGTTGACAAAGTGCACCATTTTTCATAATACTAACCAATTATTGCAATACATTTTAATGCTATTATGCATATAACATTGTTAATCACACTAGGATATGAAATCTTTCTCCAAGGGTCTCCTGGAGAAAAACATTAACTGCCGATCTTACTAGCAAGCTAAAGCAGAAATCCTGTATGCTATTTTAATTAACTCAACAGATCAGTGACTTGTTGTCCAAATATGTTCTGGAAGCTCTCTAAAAGTTTACCAAGCTTTCCTCAACCCAAGGAGCCTTGTCAAACAAGTTTGCGTGGAAGTCAGCTGTCACCAATCTTCCACTGAAACGCTGCAGCCACAGAGAAGTGGTGGGTGTATTCTTCCAGTTCACATGGGTTAATCTACAGCCTACCTGAGAGGTTCTCACCGTTTAGTTATATGGGTTACTCAAACTACAACTCTCAGAATTCTGGATCACTGGCCATGCTTTGGGAAGATTCTGAGAGTTGAAGTCCAAGACAGTGGTGTAGCGTGGTGGTGGGGTGCAGGGCCCACCACCTTGGGCGGCACTTTTTGGAGGCAGCAAAATTTCACAATAAATAGAACTTTGCTGCTGTCCCCACCACCGCCAAGGCGCCCCTTGGTTTGGGGAGGAAAACAGCCTGTTGCTTCTCCTCTTTTGTGGCAACAGTGAGGTGGCTTTTCCGTTGCTCCCGCCTGGGGGGGGCGCCTGTGCCCGTGCACTGAGCATAACAAGCCAGGGGAGGACATGTGAGGCAGGGGCTGTGGGGTGGAGGCAGAGGAGTCTGGGCAGGGCAAAAGGCCACCAAGAGAAAGGAGGAGGACTAGGAAGCAAGCAGGGAAGACGCTGACCCTTCATCCTGAGGAATCACCCTCCCACCCAAAAAACAACAACAACCTGGGGTTTTGGCGAGCATGAGAGTTGGGTGCCCCCTTCCCCACCTGCCATCAGAGAGGGAAACACTGGGAAGTGGGACAGCGAGAGCAAAAACCCTTCCCACCCAAAGAAGAGGTTCATTCATTTCATGTCAGAAATTATTCTGGGTTGAAAGGATTTTTTTTGGGAGAAACTCTGCTCAGGGGACGCCCAAATGTGGCTCCTTTCATATCCCCAAGAGCTGGGACAGAGACAGGCGCTCAATCCAGCATGCAGTACCTGGGTCTCGAACTGCCAGACGTCCAGCAAACAAGGCGATCTTCTTAACCACTGAGCCACTGACAGCCTCTGAGGATCGGCCCCTTCCTCCCTTTGACACCTGCTGCCCCTCCCCCTTTCCCCGCCACTCTCCCCCTCAACGGCAGGTGGGCAAAAGGGCGCTCAACTCTTACGCTCACCAAAACCTCAGGAGGGGGGGAATCCTCAGAACGAGGGGGTTAGTGCCCTTCCCTGCTTGTTGCTGTTCCGGTAAGAAAAAGACACACACACACACACACCACCACCACCACCACCACCACCACCACCCATTGCTTAAAGAGCGTGCCTGTCCCTTTTTCCTCCTGAATGCCTTGTTTTTCTTTCCACTTTCTTTCAGGCTTTTAGAAATCCAAAGCACCGCTGTTGCCCTCTCTTTCCTTTCCCTTCTCCATTGCTTTCTCCTGCTCAGCCCTCTCAGAAAACTGGGCCACCATGAGTTCAAAACTACGGCACGTTTTCATCAGTGCTCTTCCCCTTCCCATCCCCCCACCCACCCGGCAAGCATTTGGGAATTGCGAACTTAGGTTTGTGGCAGTGGTGTAGTGGGTGGGGGCTGAATTTGGCCTACGTCCCGGGCGGCTGTAACCCACGCTACGCCACTAGTCCAAGAAGAAGTGAGAACTCAAGGTTGAGAACTATTGTCCAATATCATTCACATGTGCACAGAATCCAAACAAGCATCACTTAGCAAAATGTTCTCTGAAACTAGAAACTATTGCAAGAGATGATTATGCCCCATGAGTAGACAAATCCTTTGTTGGGGTTCTTCTCTATGGATGTTCAGGGATGTTCTTCACTAGCGCATTAGAGTTTGGTGGACAAAAAGCATTGGAGCTACAATCCTTAGCTATATTTGCTCACCAAGCTAAAAGCAATGGCCTAAAATCCTTACCCCTTTCTACTGCTTGTGCAATGAAGGCAAACACACCTATAATTCCTGATGTTTTTTAAAAGAAACAAAAAAGCGAAGAGCAACACAAACAATGCAACAAACTACTTTAAAAACACACAAACTAATAAAAGCAATGAATTAATTAGATAAACTTTATAGCACATAGCCTTACTTTAAAATGTAACTTTCTAAACTCTATGTAGGACAACAAAAATACTTGCAGCACCTTCAAGAATAAAAAAGTTTTATTTGGCTTAAGGTTTACCGGATGGTGGCTGGAAGGAAAGCTTATTTCTCTTCAAGTACACAAAAATACAATGGTGAGCATTTGACAAAGGGAGCCAGGTTAAAGGTGCAGGCAAGGAATCCATTGATAAGGCAACCTTTGTTTGGGACAATGCCCTGACATGACTAGAATAAGTAAATCTAGGAGGCTGGTGGTCCTCAGCACAGGAGCCTGGCTAGGTTTCTGAAGGGACAGCCTCCCATATGTTCTAATAATAAGGATGTTCAAGCTCATGTTGGTTTATCATGATTATTCTCGAGCCACTTTCATTATTTTCCCTGGGTTTTTATTTTCCTTCTTTCTCAAATGGGAATTCTTCATTTAAGGTGAACATATACTGAAAGACTAGATCAGGGGTTCTCAACATTTTCACACCACTGGCTGGACCTGTCCCTGACATACAGCTGACCACTCCTGACACACAGTAGTTCATCCCACTGCCTCTGGTGCTTCCAGTTTCCATGGTGGTGGGCGCCATTGTTTTTTTCGACTGCTTTTGCAGCTTCTGTCACTTACCGTGGGGGGGGGGGGGAGCATTTTTGCTTCATTCTTGTAGTTTTTGCACTTTTGGCTTCCAGTTTTGGCACTTTTGGTTTCTGCAGCAGCAGCATTTTTCAGCTGCTTTTGCAGCCTCTGCTGCTTCTCATGGTGGCGGGGGTAGGGGGAGCATTTTTGCTGGGTTTTTAATTTTTTTGCTGCATTTTCAGCACTTTCAGTGGTGGTGAGGAGCTTCTGGCGGTGTCTAGGTTTCCACTGCCGGTCAGATTAATTGGTGCTGTGGGTCGGATTAGGCCCATGGGCCGTAGGTTGGGAACCCCTGGACTAGATGTTCAGCACTGCAGAAGATGCAAGAATAAGGGAACTTTCCCCAACCTGATGCTCCCTTCAAGTGCACTGGAGTTCAGTGACACCAGCACCTCTAAACTGGCTCAGCTAACTGTCAAAAATGGTGGCACGGTAGCGCGCACACACAGACTCATCCTATTTTGGTAACACTACACATGCTGATGAGTCAAATAATTTTGTCTCTTTGTCACGAAATGAGAACCACCTACAGTGAATCACTGGAATGCATTCTCATTATGGAACTGCTGCTTTCCCTTTTAGCATCATCTCAGGACTAGAACACGCCATTTATCGCTTGAGGAGAAATGATTAAGAACGACATCATCTCAGCAATCCTGTGCATGTTTATTTGGAAGCAAATCATGCTGAAGTTAGTGGAATTCAGTTATCCATGAGACTGAATCCTGGGAAGATGAATTATTTTTCTATTAAATATTCAGAAAGGAAGACCTCTTTCAAGACTCTATGGAATGATATTTACTATCAAGATAGAAAATTCTCATCCATCACCTTATATAACTTTAGGTTTGTGAGGTATAGCGTTCTAGGCTTACTTAGGTAAAAGTTGCCCTTGTTCGAAAACCAGTTGTATCCCACTCTAGGATTCAGTGCTCATCTCTGTTTATAGCCAAAGAACCATCTGCAGACATTTCCATTGACATGTGGTGGGCATGCCTAGACACCAGAGTGCACAGAATGCTGTTTACTTTCCCATTGAAGTGGTCCCTATTTATCTACTTGCAATTTCTTGCTTTTGAAGTGCTTGGTTAGCAGGAGCTGAGACAGAGATGGCAGCTCTCTCCGTCATGTAGCACTCGGGTCTCGAGCTGCTGATCTGCCGATCTTTCAATTGTCAAGTTCATCATCTTAGCCACGAAGCTACTGCAGTCCAATAGACTTACTTACTTGTCACCATTTTCATCCTGAGCAGTTGTGAGGTGGCGCTGTACAGCCAGTAGTATCTTTACATCCCCAGTGACCGCATAGTCAAACAGGGCATTAGCATGACGCTTTGCAAGAGCCATGGCCTTCTCCAAAAAGAAAGCATCTGTGGGGGACAAAATTGACATTTCCCTTATAAACAACATATCTGTCAGCCTCCTCAGGGTAACAATTAGATGCAATTCAACGGTAGTAAACCCATGGAAACATCTCTGATGAAAAAACTCACTGCTAGCGAACAGAAACAAGAGCAAGAGATGTCTGATGATCAGCTGCAGAAGACTTTGGACATGTCTCCAGCATAGTATCTTTACTGTTAGCAATCACATTTCATGCTGTCATTGCTAGCTGTGCACAGTTTTCATTAGGCTATACCAGGATGCCTCATGCCAACATTTTAATCCAACCTTAGAGAAGAATGGAAAGGCTGGTAACTTTCATCTCCAATGAACTTTCAATACACAGGTAAATGCAAAGGCTTGTACTTTTTACCACCTATAAATGGTAACATTAGTCCTCTTTTCTAATGTATACAATCCACTGGCTGAAATCATGTTATTTAGCACAATAAATTGTACTAAACTAGGCCCAACAGATCAGTGTGGATTTGGTGAGTCACTTGAAAAATGGGGGCGGAGCATCAAATAAACTGCTGTTTTTAAGAACAGAGCCTGGCAGACCACCAGACCATGAACATTTAAATGCATGTCTGAAGAAGTGATCATGAATCATGAAATATTGCAATGATTTTTTTAATTTAGTGATCCATAAAAGGTATCACCTACTTCTGCATGTTTTATACATGGGTCACATGGCTGACTTTGTTTATTGAACTTCTCCATAGGTTTCACTGATTCAGTTTATTACATCAGAAAATTCAGATTTCATCAATTTCTGCCATTGGAATTATTCCAGGAGCTGTGGTCATCTTCACAGGTACTTTAGAAATAGATCAGGAGATGGCCTTCTTAACAGTTTCCTGTTAAGGAACTCCTTTTCTAGTTGGAGATGTTAATTAATCTAATGCATACAGTTTACAGCCCTTTGTACTATAGAACATTACAAGACCAAATAAGATTTATCATCTTCTTTTGTGCCTTCAATGATATGTAATGGTATTTAAACTGTTTTAATTGTCTTTCTACTGTTTACATTTGTGTTTTTTAAAATTTTGTTGCTAACAAATATTTGTGGTTTTGTTTCTGAAACCCCCCAAAAAGTGGGGTAAAAGTACCAAAAGGAATTGCAAAAATGCAAGCATATGGTTTCCATGACCATATTTTCTACTCATTTTATAGACCTTAAATCAGAAAAGGGCAATGTGGAAAAACACATTATTCAACATAAATTACTTTAACATCTAAATATAATGGACAGAAAATGTCTTCATTTAAGGAATGGATTTCTCTCTGTTTCCAAAACCAGTCACAAATAAGCACTTTATAAACAAATGCTGCATATATAGTTGAAGCTTTTAATATCCATCTTTCCTTTTAGATTGTATGTGAGGTACCTTGTAAATGATCGTTTGTTGCATCTATATGTGACAAAGTGGCTTCTCCCCCCTCAGGAGCTGTGTCAATAGTAGAGTTCCTTTCCTCTTTAACTTCTACTTTCTCCTTGAATTTCACATTGTTTGTTTTGTTACAGCAGTTTTTATCCTCTTCTTTAGGCATGTTGTTTGAGACTCCTTAAAAACACAGACAGTAGTATCATTAAGACTTATTTTTAACACCCATCAAAGTTCCTAAGTAAACATGTCAAGCTGTCCTCCATTATCTGGAAGTGAAAGCAAACTGCATCAGAAAATATTTTCACTCCCTTGAAAATGTGTGTAACAGATACTGATTTGCACAGCCTTTTGTACTATGCCCTAATTCCACCACCCAGCTCCAAGGCCAGTCTATTAGCTAGATGTGGCCTCCAGGGCAATTGGATCTGGCCAATAATCTCTCCTCCTCAGTATCTGTGCATCTTATCTCCCCTGACAGCAACCAGGTTTTGGAGAAAAATCCTCTCCATAACATCAATAAAAGCTTATTCCTAAGAGTAACTATTGTATGGGTGGTGGTGGGCAGTGGAATGTGTGCTGTGTCCTCCTTGAAAGCTCCCACTCCATAATTATGTGTGTATTGCTTGCAATGGAAATTATTCTTCAGATCCTAAGTGCTACTCATTGGGGAAGAGAGACAAATAGAAAATAGGAGGTGTCCCATTTAGTGCCACCTCTACCTTCACTACTTTTGGCTTCAGCCATTATCACCACCAACCTCAGACTATCCCAATCTTGGTATATGAGCTCCTAACAGATTTTCTCTAAAGCAGGGGCAGCCAACTTTGGTGCTCCAGGTCTTCTTGGACTTCAATTCCCAGAAGCTCAAGTCAGCACACCTGCTGAACAGGGCTTCTGGGACTTGAAGTTCAAGAACACTTGGAGCACCAAGGTTGGGTCACCCCTGCTCTAAAGGAAAGCAGCCTTCAAAGTACCCCATCCCTACTGTAACTAAGCCAAAAAGACTCTTCAGACTCTTCCACTGTCCCCAATCCCTATTGCTTCCCTTGAGGCTACTTTTAGATTGTAATGCCATCGCAATAGGGACCTGCCAAAAACTTTCTCTGAATAAGGCTAAACAGTGCTGAAGTAACTAAATAAACAATGGTTTGAATCTTACAGAATAGTAACACGTGCTATCATAATATTTCAGCTGTGTAGTAAATAAATCAAAGAGATTTGTGTCTGGAGGGAGGGGGTTTCACAGTTACCATGTTTCATTCCTGTGTTAGCTTTGTTTGCATTCGAATGGAAGTGCATTGCTCCATAACCAGAAAAACCGTATGGTGAATATCCATATCCTAAGGGAGAAACAACAGAAAGATAACACATTGTTTTAATTTCAAGGAACTGCAGAGTATTAACAAGCCAAACATTCAGCACAACTCCAGATCATAAAAGCTGCATCACGCTATGGAAATAAGACTTGATTTGAGAAGTCCTTAGGCAGTCTGGGGACCCTATAAACCACAAGATAATTCTGGACATCATAGTCCCAAAACCACAAACCTCCATACCTCTAGTACTTTTCATTGCCTGAAATCCTGTTCTGTAGCTACACCCGTATCACCTGAAGCTGTTCAAGCCTTGATGAAATTTGCACCAAGGAAAACGTTCTATCCAGAATGCCATTCTGCAAATACAGTTGTGCTGTCTGTGTGTGGTTAGTTGCATCTTTAACTGCACAGCCAATTTATGTGGCAAATTACTTGCTTAATTTTGTAGTTACTTGTTCATTCAACTATACAACTAGTTGTACAATCAGATGTGTGGACAGCCTGTACATACTGTGAATATCTGCACTTATACTTTACATAAAATGCAATAAGATTTCAGCCAATGATTTCAATGGGAGAAAGATGGAACACAAATAATTTAAAGCAAGCATCGCTTGAAGCTAAATCCACAAATTCAATGGGTGCTTCCCTTCCCCTCACCTATGTATGCCTTCTAAATTTGCTCTGAAGGTTGTTTTCCATAGAAAACCTACCTGTCATAATGATTAGCATTTCATCAGTACTGAGTAAAAAGTGGAACACAGTAATACCTCGGATAACGTTTACCTCAGATAACGCTAAAATCGCATAACATTAAGCAATCTGGGGTGGAGAATTGGATCGAATAATGTTAAGGTCCTATGGGATGGATCGGATAACAACCGCTAAAGCCTGTGCGGTTACAATGTATCTCTATGGAGCTTTAACGTTATCCGATCCATCCCATAGGATTTTAACAGGGATCGGATAACACTAAAAATCGGATAACACCAAGACTTGTGGAACCAAGTCTTAGCGTTATCTGAGGTATTACTGCATTCCCAAAATGTTTAACTGTTTGTTATTTGTTTATCTATAGTTCATAACACCTTACCTGATCCTGTACCAGTACCACCTATTCCTCCTCCACTGCCACCACTGTACATTCCACCTCCTCCAGCACCTGCACCACTTCCTCCATAACTATCAGAGAAGTTTGGCATCAACTTCTGTCGTTTTCTTTGCACTTCTTCTTTATCTGCATTTTTTTAAGCAAAAGAGAAGGGTAAGAGGGATGCAACTGAACAAAGAAGATGTGTCTGTTCTATTGCCAAGGCAAAAGAAAAACAGGCAAATACACAGGGGAGAAAAATATGTTCCTGAAACTCTTAAGTGCTGCTGAGTGAAATTTTCAAGATTTTATTTACAGTCAAGACTATTACAGAAAAATGAAAGAAGACTTTGTGTTTTACATTTATTTACTAAAGGGAACAGTATGAGCAGGCTGTGACATCAGAACTCAATTTCATTCTCCAAATAAGTCCATTTTTTTTTTGCACAGCTTTGAAATCAGTGTAAGTTAAAGTGTGATCTTTTTTGCTACCTTTAGCCTTGATTTATCAAAGGGTCATTTATGTGTTTTGCATGCACTTAATATGGAGAGTAATTATTACAAATGTGCACTAATGCTTACATGTGTTTTAGTGACAATTTGCTCCCAAGTAAGAAGCTCTAAATTTCAAGGCCTAAATCTAGAGCAGGGCTGCCCAATCTTTTCAGGCCATGGGCAGGTCACATGGTTGAGCAGGCTGCTCACATGGTTCCTCCCACCAAGAGCAGAAGTAACTGCACCTGCACATGCATAAAACGCTGCCATGAATGCACACGCGGCTGTTGTAAATGCATTTACGGCACCATTTTGCACATGTGTGGCACATTTTACTTCTACTTCCGGTAGTGGCAAGAGCAGCATGGGCCAATGATTTGGCATCATGGGCCAGATCTGGCCTAAAGGCTGTAGTTTGGGCACTTCTGACCTAGAGCATAGCTCTAGAAATAGATTTATAAATACAGTAAAACCTCATATAACACTAAAACCTGGTTCCACAAGTCTTCGTGTTATATTATTTTTAGTGTTATCTGATCCTCTATGGGATCCATAGAGATACATTGTAACCACACAGGCTTTCGCGGTTGTTATCTGAAGCATCCCATAGGATCTTAATGTTATCTGATGCAATTCTTCCCCCCAGATTCCTTGATGTTATGCGATTTTAGTGTTATTCGATACTAATGTTATATGAGGTATTACTGTACATAAATAAATAAAATTTAGAAAATCTAGAGTGCCTATGACAATTGGTCTCAACAATTAAAAAATCTTATCAGCAAGAAAGATGGAAGCTTGTTTGCGCAATCAAAGGATGTGAAAAACAAAGTAGAATACAATGGCTGCAAAGGAACATGACAGGATCTGGAGAGCTGAATACAATGGAAGTCATTGAAAAGGTAAGGAAAGTTCATGTAGTTAAGCCTCTTTCAAAAAGTTGGAAAGTTCTCATTAAAAACAGGGAAGGAAGAACCTTAACTGTAATTGATCTTATACAAAGCATGGGTCAAGTAACATCTTATACCTCCAGCTGGGGCAAACCATTAAATTAAAAAGCAATTCCTTATACCAATTTAAAAAAATAATTATATAGCTCTTGTTATCAATTGAAAAGTTATAAATTATTTAATAAGAGCACGACATATTACCAGTGGTGGGCTCCAAAAAATTTTTACTACCACACTGTGGGCATGGTATAGTGGGGGTGGCCAGGTGGAAAGCCCTGCATTGCACCCGAATTAGGACGACTTTATTTCAAAACTTGGATGGGCGGGGCCAGCCAGAATTTCTGCTACTGGTTCTGGCAAACTGGTGTGAACCTGCTGATGCCCACCACTGCATATTACACAATGTATTGTATCATCCCTCCTGCAATTATTCACATCTATTTCCAATTTATTTCACAAGTGGCTGTTTTAATATCATGAAGGGAAAAGGTTAGATTGAAGAATATCTGGTTTCAACATACAGTATATAAAAATATTGACAGGGCCAGTCCAATAAATTTTGTTGTCTGAGGAAGAGGCGTGACCCTAGTCATTGACAAATCAAGATTCATAACCGTGTGTGGAGTTTTTACAATTAGAAGCTTTGGATGAGTTGTTTGCATCTTTTTAACCAAATCAGCTAGGCAAGTTATTTTAGCACATGACACAGGACATCCCAGAAGTACCTATCTATATATATCATACAAATCAAATAACCCACCTTTTACTGCCCTTACATGACACCCTACATCTGCTGTTTTGGATACCTATTTCACTGTACCTAATGCTAGGACTGACCTTGGGAGCATAGCAAGCAAAATGGCCTATGATAGGAGGTGGTAGAAACCTGAGAAAGAAGCAGATCACAAGAAACAGGTGGCTTTTGGAAAGGATGTCTGGAAAAGAAGAATTGAGGAAAAAGAAGACCAGAGGTATCGGTCTGTAAAGGGAAGAAAAATTGGGAAAAATGAGAGAAGAGGTGGACATGACTTGCAGCTACAGGATTGATAAAAAGCTGTATATAATCTATATTTACAAATTCTGATGTTTATATAAAACTATTAACAAAAAACTGTTAAGGAAATGGAACACTGTTTAGTGATACAACAGAGATTATGAATGTAACTCAGTGGTACAAGGTCCCAGGTTCAACTTACAGCACCTCTAAAACAAAACAAAGGATCTGCTAATAATAGTGAGATACATGGCCTTCCAGGTACTGAACTACAACTTCCAAATCCACATAAAGCATCAGGTTACATCATGGAAATGCTAAAAGCTTAACCAATACAGCAGGGGTTCTCAACCTATGGCCCGTGACCCCATTCTATCCGGCCCATTGCCACCTCCGCCACACCTGGAATTGGAAGTGGGTGTGTTTAAGTCAGCTGTAAAACATCCTCATGCATGTGCAAATGCGCCCTTGGCTGTTGTAAACATAGAAGTAGGCACATTTCCGATAGCTGTAAATGTGCTCACTTCCGCTTCCGGGGGACGTGGTCTGGCCTGCTCAGCTGTCCAGGGGCATGGTCAGGTCCACAGTATAAAAAGGTTGGCCACCCCTGCAATATAGAAATAAAACTGAAGATGCTATACTTTAAGAGCTGCACCATCTCTATATATTTTAAAAAAATAATGCAGTAAAAGTTATTATAATGGGTTTTTGTTAAACGAATAATGCTGTTAATTTTCTGAAATTGTTTTTTTTTTTAATTTAAAAAGTGCAATCATATTCTACTGGTCAAACCCCATTTTTAACATCTTAAAGTAACTTTTTGAGTGCTATGAGAGGTGCTTAACTCATGGAGTAACAGGTCTTAACTCATGGAGAAGCCGAGTAATCCCATACCAGCAAACAGAGTTACAGTCCAGGGTCTTACGCCATTGAAATCCAAACACGTACTAACCCTCACTTCTCTGCAAAATGGAGAATCTGCCATCAGGTGGGATAGCTTTAGTCAATCACGTAACAAGGAGCAACAGAGAATAACTTTCTCAAAACAATAGTTGTTTACATTTATGTAAAGACACAACACGCTAAGTTCTGCTGGCTAGGCCGACTAGAAAGATAACAACACAGGAACACTGAAATGTCAACAAGTCATCGTGGCAGTCTTGTAAGGCATACAGAGAGAAAAATGGATTTCTATGAGGCCAATTTCAAACTACAACTTAACCAAGCTTTGTGAGCATTAGGAAAAAGATGTCGTTTTCTGACACTGAGGTTCCCTGAAAACATGGCAAAATCACCTCCGGACCAACAACAAGCACAAGGGGACTTTCCAAACAAAACATCCAGATTTTTTTTTAAACCAATCCCAGCTCCTGATCTCCAGCCTCATTTTTAAGTGGAACATTTGAAGCATGAAGAAGATTTGCAAAACATGCAGGACCCTTGGTGCTGGCTAATGCACCCTGCATGGTTTTGGATAACTGTAGTGCTTGCTGGCTAATATACTGTAGCTGTTTTGTTTTTTGTACATTTTTGTACTTGAAATATTCTTTGTTACTATTTCATTTATTGTGCTATTATACGACTTGATGAATCTGTCTTCTTCTTCTGTGTCAAAGGCAGAAGTGAAACTGCCACAATGAAGCCACCTTTATGCGTGTCATATTTGTTTGTAAGTTATTTAGGATAATTAGCGAACTGCAGTTCCCAACAACCCTTGCCATCAACTATGTTGGCTAGGACTGATGGGTGATGTGCTCTGGATATATCTATGGGGCCCAAGAGCCCCTTTTTGCAGTAACAGCTGGTATGACTGTCATTGCTCACAATAAGAGAGTATTAGACAGGATGTATAAGCAGAGTGAACAGCATAAATAACAAGTACTTAAGATCCTGTACTGGAAGTTTGAGAATAAGAGTAAAAACTGCATATTACTTTCCCTATATATGACACTTTCTTAAAGTTTTGCATGTACATGTTTCTCTGACTGATCAAGTCACACATATACTCAATCCACAACTACTGAACTTACATGTTTCTCTGTTTGGATGCTTTCCAAATGAATCCACTTTCTAAGAAGCAAGTATCCAATACAAAACACATATTTCCAATCTTGGACATTATCCAACTGATGTAGAATTGAACAACTAACAACATATATCATGAATATTTAAAGAGGTTGAATGATAGACCATTATCTATCATCTGGGCAATTCCCCTGACAATATACACATATAGTCAGACAGTAGGATGACAAATCTGGAGGTGTTAGAGATAGTTTTGAAAGTTTCCATAAAGTTCAAATGCGCATCACAGTTTTCAGAGCCCTAAGAAAAGAAGTGTGCAGAGTTCATCAATTCTATGTTTAATCTGGAAATTCCCTGGTAAACATCACTTCCTGTCAGTTGTGATTCAGTTCTTCAAAAAACCACTGGTTTGTGAATGTGGGATATTATGCTTCTGTATGCATGATTCAAAACACCAAGAAATGGCTCAATATTGCTACACAATATTGTGTCTATGTTGCCAGTAGGAAAAAAGGTGCCAAACATGACATGTTGAGAACATTAATGGCAGTCGTCAAGGTGGTCTACATTCCATCTTCCAATGTCCAAATCCTTTCCTTGGGTTAGGCAATCTAAGGTAGAAAAGCTATATAGGACTAAATCTCTATGAACATACAGTATGTGCATATTTTCCAAAAAATGTTCCCATGCTTTTTGAAATAAAAAATGAAGTAGGGCTCAGAATTAGCAAAGATTGTCACCAGAAACTAGAGTCAAAATCACCCATATTATTTAAAAGAAGGACAATGAAGAAGAGGAGAATCAATTGAAATGTAGTGTTGGAAGAGAACTTTAAAGAAACCATTGATTGCTACAAAAAGGCAGGGTGATCAATCAAGTCACCCCGAACTCTCTTTAGAACACAAATTAGGGTTATTCTACCATGCACATATAGAGATCACGGAACTGATCAGAAAAGACAATATTGCTGGGGAAAGTGGAGAGTAGGGGTGTAGAAAAAGAAATCCTAACATGAGAAAGATTTTCTCAATAAAGGAAACCACAACAATTAATTTGAAAGATCTGAGTAGAAGTGACTAAAAAAAGACAATATTGCTAAGAAGGGGCAGTAGTAGGATAAACCACCCTAACAAATACTAAGCAGATAATTAAAGTCAGATCACACCTACTCATTACTGAATCAGCCAGCAGTATAGTGAGTAAATGCAGCCATTATTTTTAAACAAATTACCAAAAATGTTGTATTACAAAATAAACAAGAATATAAATGTTAGTATTCTAAGAAACTAGACACCCTGGCCAACCTCTAATATTAACATATTACCTTTGATTTCAGGATAGTATAAGAAAGGTTTTGGCTCGCTTGTCTCCAGATCTGACTTTCGCCGTAGCTGCACAAAAACAGATGCTGGTTTCGTGATATTGACATCTCGGTATTTTGGTGTTTTGAATACAATGGCAAACTGCAGGTGAACATGAGATAAGAGATCTGTCAGGGGTAGGACATTTTTAATCTATTTATCACTTTGGTATTCTATTTCTTTGTCTGGGAGCTACAGAGTGGTATCTTTCTTGATATACTGTCTATTATCCTTGGAGAGCAAAGGATGGGAAATCTACTTCTCTGCTAAGATAGCAGTAGCCCTCACCCAGTACTGGAAGCCTAATAGTTCAGAAATATAATGGTGTTGGCAGTTACATTTTGAAGGGGACAACCAAACCAAACCAAACAAAAAACAAGAGACAAAAAAGTTGTGGTACTTTAAAATTTAACTGCTACTATTTAATGTGAGTTTTTGTTGATCAAGTCCACTTCCTCAGACTTGATCCACAAAAGCTCATAATAAAATGCAGCAGTTAGATTCAAATCTAGATTTGATATTTGGGATATGGCATTTAATCAAAAACTCACATGGTATTTAAATATTAAAAAAGGGATTTTAAAACAAAACAGATTTTGGGATATTTGGAAACCATTTCTGCAATACACATTGGAAAAAAATAAAGAAGACAAACCTGTACCGGAGGTAGTGAGTTTTTGGCACAATCGTTAATTAATAGAAGACAACTGGTAGATTCAAGGACATAGGGTTAGTACACAAGGGTGTTTTATGTACAGTCAAACCTCGCATAAAGAGTGCCTCACTTAAAGAGCAACTCGCTCCGCTTAACAAATAAAACCAACTAAAAACTCCCTTAACAAATAAATCGGGGTTCGCAATCCCTCCCTACAATTGGTCATTTACAATGGTGTTTCGCTTAAAGAGCAAACTCGCTTAAAGAGCAATCCTGTGGGACGCATTATGCTCTTTAAACGAGGTACAACTGTATTTGTGTTGTGAGAAAATTGAAATACTGTACCATATTAATGTGAATAAACTGAATAAAGTAATGATATACATATATATATGTAAGTAAAATGGTTAAGAGAATTGATGTATGGAAATGATTAATTTGTATTTTTTTCTTTTTATGTATTATTGTTATTCCTTTTACTATTATGTTTATGTAAATTTGTTTTTTCTTTTTTAAATTTAATACAAAATTTTAAAAATGTAGCAGTTAGTCTTTAAAGCAGGAGATCTCAATCTTTTTAAGCCAGGGGATGGGTTACGCTTCCCCAAACAGTTTCGGGGGCCAGATGGCCATTTTGGCCTTCCTCCACCATATGGCACTTCTGATGTGTTGGCAGCAGTGGGGCCTCCACATGAAATGGCACTGCGGGCCACAAGTTGAGAACCCCTGCTTTAAAGTGTCACAATATTGTTGTCTGTTGTTTTTATGTTTATGTTTTGCTTTTATCTCTGATATGCTAGCAAAGACTAGTAAGATTATTTCTTCAAATACATTCTTGATGTTTTCCTAATGGCAGCCATTTCCCAAAAACAAACTGAAGATAGGAGAGCAGTAGAATTAATTATATCAGACCACAAACCTAGGTATACAATAATCAGTTAAGATGGCCTACATTAGTGATTTGCATTTCTGTCGGGTCATTTTCTCCTTCTTTAGAAAATCACTTCTGCCCCCTACTAAAGGCCATCCCACAGACACAACAAAAATTGTCATGCCACT
The DNA here is from genome assembly GCA_030440675.1 of Furcifer pardalis. NCBI lineage: Eukaryota > Metazoa > Chordata > Lepidosauria > Squamata > Chamaeleonidae > Furcifer > Furcifer pardalis. The sequence continues at coordinate 82,104,473 of CP126892.1, forward strand.
TTTTATTTCACTGGCTTTTAAAGGCTATTGTGGCTAGGTCTCTTTTAAGCCTGGAATAATAGCAACAATATACCGCAACTCCTTCTGTGCCTTCTAAGAGCTGGGTTTATGCAAATTAATCTTAACTCTATGCTGTATGGGAGGAACAACCTTGTCCAGATTCAGGAAAGCAGATTAGCAACTGAAGATTTAAAAGACCCAATGAAATATGGTCTTATTGTGCACCAAAATGAATCGCATGGGTGAAGGGAATACTTTCCACCCCGAGCAGAAATGAACCTTCGTGACAAATACCAGTGTTCCATTTTCCTGCTGTGGATGAAACTTTCTTCATTTGAGAATTATTATTTTCTTACTACTTTATCTTACCAGTTGGACATACCTGCCTATGTACATCAGTAGGTGAAAAGTCTCCAAACCCTTCCCAGAAGCCACCATTTTCATCTTCTTCATAAAAGCGGATTTGAATATCATCTATATCAAAGGAAAAAATTAATAATTAGTTAGGATTCATAATTGCACTTATTTATTTCTCATCATACTTCTATGCCGCCCTCCTCACGAATGACTCAGGGCAACTGACAACAAATAAAACATACCAATTTTATACAATCCCACAATATAAACCCACCTATCCCAAAAAAATAATAAAAAGTTAAAATTTAAAAACAGTAAAAATTAAAAAGCAAAAATTAAAATACAGTTAAAAACACAGCTAAGAACACAGAGGGGGTGGGGGTTTAATACGGAGTCAAATGAGTCAACCGGCCTGAGTGACCACCTGGCCCATACCTGGCCAGCCAGCCAGGTCTTAACACCCTTCCTAAAGGGCAGCAACTCCATCTGGAGACGCAATTCTGTTGGCAGAAGGTTCCATAGGGCCGGAGCAGACACAGAGAAGGCTCTTCTTCTAGTGCTAGACAGGTGCGCCTCTCTAGCTGATGACACCACGAAAGAACCTCTCCGGTTTGCTCTGGTGGGACAGATAGATACTCTTGGGGTGATGCGGTCTCTTTAAGTATCCTGGCCCACTACCATGTAGGACTTTAAAGGTAATAACCAGCACCTTGAATTGCACTCAGAGGCAAACTGGCAACCAGTGCAACTCCCGGAGCAATGGTGAGGCACGAGCATAACGCCCACGCCCCATCATGATCCGGGTAGCTGCATTATGGACCAGTCGCAGCCTCCGAATGGTTACCAAGGGCAGCCCCGTGTAGAGCGCATTACAATAGTCAAGTCTGGAGTCAAGTTACAATAGTCAAGTCATTTAAGGTGGTAAATACAATAGGTCTGGTCCAGAATTAAGCAATAGGAAGGTTAAGTTGGGCAAACTGTCTGGAACATACTACTGCAAGTTGACATCACCAGCATCACCAGCTTTCTGTTGGTTTCTTGGCACAGGTCATATATCTTAAATCAGCCTTCTATAACCTAGTGTCCTGCAGTTATATTGTCTCCATGCCCCATCTCCAGCCAGGAAGGGAACACTGGCTCCAACATGGTATTTATAGTCAAGGGTAGGGGTCTGCAAACTTAGCTCTCTAGGTGTTTTTGGACTAATCAGGGCTTCTCGGAACAAGAATATCTGGAGATCCAAGTTTGCAGACCCTGGTCTAGGGTATTAGAAAGGTGCTGCATTAAAGAAAGCTAAGGCCAAGATATATTTATGCCCATATGCTTTCCAAGAAATGTATCTTGTCTGTGCAGGACCCCTCCTGAGGACTTGCTCTACCTACCTTCAGCTATATTGATGGGATAGAACTTGAAAAAGGTACTTTTCTGGACATTTTCCAAATGTGATTGTTGTAATCCACAAAAGGAACTTGTCCAAACAGTGGGAGGATGGCTATGTGAAGAGGATCTCTTTTAGCAGAAACATCTAAATTGTGGATCTTTGTCATTATGTGTCATCAAATTATGTTTAATTCAGGGTGATTCTAATAGCATTTTTAATGTTATGTGAGATATTCAAGAAGTGTTTATCCCAGCAACCTTTTACAGCATTTAGACGCAATTCTCTTGTGTCCTACTCCAGTATCCTGTACTGTAGTTCTCCTTTCCCATTAAAGCCCACTTACTTTATAGTGCAAAATAAGAGGAGGTCTATGCAATGAGTATTCCAATTTTAAGATTTGAAGCTGGTTATTTATTTTAAAATATGGTTAAATTGAACAGGGCTAATGCACTAAGGATTGCTGAAAGAAATCCTCTTCAATACAGATGGTTCAGGGTTATGAAAGGGGATACATAAGAGTTTTGTGTTTCTTTTATGCTTTCTCTTTCATATACAGTCAAACCTCGCATAAAGAGCACCTTGCTTAAAGAGCATAATTTTCTCTGAATGTTTGCTTCGCTTAACAAATAAAACCAACCAAAAACTCACTTAACAAATAAATTGGGGTTCACAATCCCCCCCACACACACACACAATTGGTAACTTTCAATGGTGTTTCACTTAAAGAGCAATCCTGTGGAACGCATTATGGTCTTTAAGCGAGGTATGACTGTACCTTTTTTTCATACTTGGACTATCAAGTAGCCTGAGAAATAGTTTGTCCAATAGAATGGCAAGTCAGCTGCCAATCAGAAAAATCCAGGAGGGGAAAATAATTCTGAATTAATAGGAGGGCCTGGCAACAAAATGAGAAATGGTTTATTTGTTTTTAATTTCAGTTGTTCCTTGTGGGCAGGATTACTGTACATTGAACTCCTAGCCCTCCCAGTCTTAGAATGCTTTTGTTGTTGGCCTGCCTCTCTTTGCCTCCATTCTGGATTCTTTTTTCACTTTTTAAAATCTTGGGTGGAATTTCCCTCACTTCTTTGTTTTATTTTTGCTGCTGCCAGGTAGCCCACCTGTGACAGTGTGCCTCCTTGGGAATTATTTTTGAATTCTTCCCTGATTTCTTTGAGACTCCACCTCCTTTGTCCTCTCCTTTCTTGGAATTATTTTTTGTTGTTGTCACCTGTCTGCTGCTACCTATTGGACTTAAAGAAGAAATAAAAAGGCATTAAGTGGTAGCAGGAAGATTTTCTAGTAGGTTTTTCTGGGGAGAGGCAGAGGATCGTGTCTTTGTTTTTTGTAGAGGTTTATTTGCCAGCTCACTTTTCTTAGTTTTTGGAAGAAACGGTTTTAAGTGCCTTTTTTAAAATTGCTATTTCCCCCCTGTGTGTGAATGTGCTGGGATGCTTTGACTGATTTTAAAAAATTGTTATTCGGTTAATTTCTTCTGTATTTATTCTGTTAAAGGTACATATTTTCATCAAGGGTTGGGGAACTGTTTTCTTTGTTTTTGTGAAGTCATGTGAGGTGTACTTTGTGACTTTGCTACTGTGTCACTGGGTTATGAGTGTAGTCATTGGTATTGTGTTGTCCTTATTGGTTGCAATGATAAGAGGGTCTTGTGCTAGGTGGACAGTGCCTACCTGCCTAGCTGCTTCCTTGCTTTTTTTTATTACTGTGATGCTTGGGACCAGAGAGTTGTTGTGCTGGGTGGTTGTTATTGAACTCAAACTGTTGTCTTGAGTGTGATAACATAAATTAGTGCTTGGATAGGTTTGATGATGATTTTTTTTTATTCTTGTGTACTATTGCCTGCTTTTTAAGTGGATTGATCTGTTGCCTTTGTTTTCTTGTAGTAGTTTTTAGGAACTCTTTAGGACTTTGGAGTGCCTGGAAAAATTGAATGAATGATCTCAAAGAGGCTGTTCCTTTCCCCCTCTTTAGAATAAAATTACTGGTGCATAGAAAATTTAAAAATGAAACAAAAGAGGAACTCCCTATATGAACCTGGGGGAAAAAAGGAAATACAATTCTTGTTTGCTATGCACATCCCTATTCTAGACCAATAAATTTCCTGTTTATGGTTTAACTGAGGATAGAAAGAGATGTTACACGTAGTCCTTTATTAGAAGCAGGGTAATCTGCAAACTCTGAAAAGTGTACGGTGCTACACCATATGACTGCATTATAAAAAAGACAGAAGCATTTGGAATCAAAATTAATCAAAGGATGCTAACAATCTCTTGGATCAATATGAAGCACTGAAGAAAATAATTAAATAAAATCATAAAGCACGTAAAATGCTGAAAGGAAGAATACTTTACTTACCTAATGAGAAACAAAAGGAAAGATTGTTACAGCTGATCATTCAAGATGAAATGAAAGGGAAATATTTTAATACCTTTTACTTGTTTGTTTTGAATTTTAGTACTTTTTTGTGAAAAAATCAGAGGTGGCTTTTGTGCAAAAATAAACCTTTGCCCTCCTCTAACCCATGATATTTTGGGTAGAAAATGCTCTATTTTGCACAATTATTTTAAATGCAACAAAACAACAACACCACTTTATGGGGCAAAGCATAGAGTTCTTTCTGAAATACTGCTACTGAAAAATATTCTGATCTTTTCAGTCTTTCACAAGAGCAAAAAAAAAAATCATAGCAATTGACCATTTTTTCAACAAGATACCTTGTTTCATTAAGGATCATTAGATTTATGAGTACATATTAAATCCTTAATAAAGAGGGAACTGGGATGAGATCACAAGATATAGTGAGTGAGGTAACATATACATCTTATGCCTTAATTCTCTTTTACTGCTGATGACAATGAGAGGGTCTCTCTCATGACTAATAATGTAGTGAGCGGGAATTTTTTCAGATTGCCTGTGTGGAAGAATGTATTACTCAGTCCCCTGCGGTGCCGGGCCCCTCCATTACTGCCAGCATCCTGGCCAGAGCACAAAAGGCTGCTATGGTGGCACATGGCATGACTTCGCCACCGCCATCACCCTTGGACTTGCCTGTGGCTGGAGTGGAGAGGCCATTGTATTATAATATGTGCTTTTGTGTGAGACGCCCTGAGTCGGGTTTCCTGATTGGGCAGTATACAAGTATGAGAATTAAATTAAATTAAAATTAAATCTTCACATTACTATAATTCACACCCTGACTAAGCTCCCCATAGCGGGTCCTTAATTAAAAAAACAACACACACACACCGTATGTGCAGATAAGAATTGTGTGATTAACATCATGTGGAACCCAGTCCTAAGATTGCAGTTCTATCTACATTTTACTGGGAACTGGCCCAGTAATCAATTATTCAACAAATACAATGGAATTGCAGTGAAGGTGGATGACTCTTTTTTGAACTTGGGATTTTAATTTGATCTTTCAAAGAGCTTTCCAAGGTGCCGAACCTTTTTTTAGTAAGAAGATTTAGCAGCCTGGAAAACTCATCTAAAATTTGGACTAAGGCCTTGAGTAAACCTGTGAAATTACTTGGCTTCTTCATTCTCAGTCTGTCTAAAAATATTCAACTCCAGTTTCAATCAGTCTTGATCATTGGTTGTGGTGGGTGGGGCTGACACGAATTGTTAGTCAAAAAATCTATCAATAGGTTAAAGTTCTAGCAACCCTATGGACTACACTTCCAAAAGATCCTGTACAAAGTTAGGCTGGAGTCTTGAGAAAATTATGTTTTGGACTACATCTCCCAACATATAGTACTGTACAAAAATTTTAGGCCACCACCGACTGGTTTGGGGGAAATTCAATGAGTGATTTGAGGGGCATAGCTCAGACACCCTAACTTCAACGAACTTGGAGAGGGTTGAGAAGACAATAAGTGTGTCTGGGTGGCTGAGTTATGCCCCCCAAATTGCTCAATGATTTTCACCTAAATGAGCTGGTGATGGCATAAGAATTTTGCACAGCACTGTATTTGATTACTGGCCATCTTACTTCAGGAATTTGAGAGCTGTAGTATAAAGAAAATTTCCCAAAGTTTTGGTCTGGATTTTATACTGAGATTATGATTGACCTCAGTACTTCCTTAAAATGCCTGGTGAATAAAGAAGTTATTCTATGTTACTCAGACTTCAGTACTTGCATATCCCTTGTCTTGATTTAATGTATGAAGCCTGTAAACTCTGAATGCTAAGGAAGAATGCTAGATCATACAGGAAACTACACATGCTCACTGGAATATCTGAAACATTAGGGGTCATATACTGTCCTTGTGTTACAACTCTATAAACGAGAGGCCTGTATTTTTCATCTTTGAATGCTGTCAGGAAGTGGAGGCCCCTTTCTGAATTATGAGGCTGATTCTGAATAATAAATGTTTATTTCCCATCTTTTATTTGTAAGAATTTACTGAGAAAAGTATCCTGCTCAAAATCTTCATCATTCATCTAAATTCTCTAGGACTGGAAGATTTCAACACATGATGTCACAAGGGAAAATTATAATCAAGTTAAGGGAAATCCCACTTTGGGGTTTCCATTTACTCAGATGTCTTTTAAGCAGTTAACAAACACTTTTAACTTCCCTTTCTGAGGCTCGAAGAAAGTTATTCACAGAAAAACAACAATCTATTCTTCCTAGAATAGGTTTGAACTGTCTGCTTCTATATAATTTGCTGACTGCCCTTCCAGTGTGCTTCATTCAAAGACACTCATTTTTATTATTATTTAAAATTAAACATTGAAATATTAGTACAGTACAGTAAAACCTCATATAACACTAAAACCTGGTTCCACAAGTCTTGGTGTTATATGATTTTTAGTGTTATCTGATCCTCTATGGGATCCATAGAGATACATTGTAACCACACAGGCTTTAGCGGTTGTTATCTGAAGCATCCCATAGGATCTTAATGTTATCTGATGCAATTCTTCCCCCCAGATTCCTTAATGTTATGCGATTTTAGTGTTATTCGATACTAATGTTATATGAGGTATTACTGTATAACAAAATCCTATAACAAGTGCTACATACATTTCAGACGATGAATTAAGAAAATAAACACAGGTAATTCAAGATTATTTTTTACTGCACATCTATTTACAGAAGCATTAAATTCCTCAATTCCTTGATTAAATAAAATCCATAAACAAAGAATAGGTTTTGTTGTTTCACTCAACACAAGTACAAGCTTACTCCTCTGGCAGTGAACCTTCCCACAGGTTTACAAGGAGAAATATACTCCAAAATACTGAGCAGTAATTATTTTTACATTCTTTTGTTACCATTATTATTATTAATTAAAATCGTCAACATTTAATTTTAACAACTATTGGTTAATCTTGCATATGACCTGCATATGGTTTTTGTAGTTTATACATATAATTTATGCATGTAATTTAACATTACATGACTCGCAAAATAGAACCATTATTTTTACATTGGCAATTTGCATTTATTCATTTAATTTCCGTTGCCCTTTTCTTCAAGAAGGTTGGGCTGTTATGCATGGCTTCTTTGCCTACCTACCTTATACTTTTATTTATTTAATTATTTTGACTCATTTAACTGCCTCCTCAGCAAGGTGACTCCAGGCAGTTTACAATGCAGGAAACAACACTAACATAAAACCCTCTGATACATGTTACGCATAAATAAAACATCCTAAAATCTAAAATCCAGATGGCAGAATTGGCCAATAATCATATGGGCCAGTGGGGAGGGGGGGAGAGGTCCATTAATAGCACCCCACAACCGCTGGGACAACCATGTCTTTAAATCTTTTCTACAGGCCAGTAATTGTGGTTGGAGTTAGAGGTCAGTCGGCAGGAGGTTCCAAAGGGCCGGAGCGGATGCCGAAGATAGCTGAAGATAGCTTTCTCACTGGATGATCAGAGACTATTAACTTCCAGCCTAACAACGTTAGGCCAAAAGTTCCCTGTTTTTTTACCACCAGGAAGCCAAGTTCTTTTTATCCAGTCAGGGCTTTGGCAACTGACCTTGCTTGCCATGGAAAAAGCTATTATTTGGGGAAGTGCCATATTTTCCCTTTACTTGTGTGTTGATAAATTACATGTTATGACTTTATTCATTTCATGGACCTGAACTAGTTTTGTATAAGCCAATGTGGGGGAATGACAGAATTTACCCCTAGACTGTACTTTGGACACCCCTGGGGCTAGTTCATTTAGCTTCACAGATTGATGTGATTTGGAAATTGGGCCTCCACCATGTTGCCACCCTGTGAATCATGCTCAGACATAACAGCTGAAGTCTTTCAAGTTCTCACCTTTCTGAACCTTGTCACAAAGAAGGTAAATCTCTTCTCCTCCTGTCACACAGCCTGCTGTTCTATCCATTCGAACAATTTTTAAGTTGGATGCATTGGGTGCTTCTGATAGGTATAAAAAAAGAATTAAGTTAAACGATTATTATTGTAACAAGAGGAGTTATTTTATCTTGCTTTGGCAAAGCGTCATTATCAAAACTAGAATTGGTTTCAATACCACTGCTAATTAATAGACAGTGAAAATAGGAAGACACAATTGGAAGGATTTCACCTATGTACGTAAGAGGAGTTATGACAGATGACACTTTGTTGATTAAAGTGGGAATAAGGAGCCATGGAGAAAAATACGTTACCAGATGGAAAATTCTCAACAACTAACTTGCACTGGATAACACAGGCCAAAATTCTGCAGCGTAAGATAAACAAAGTCATAAGTTCAGTCCATTCCTCACTGATAATAAAGAGCCCCCATAGGGTGCACATGCACAATGAGTTGGTGTACTCACACACACACACACACATCTCAAGAATTGTGGATGCTCTTTATGTACTGGTGAGCAATAGCTCAAAATGTATTACTTTGTTTAAATCAAACAACAGGATTGTGGCACTGTTGCACAGGAGACTGTGCAAGCAGTGCTGCAACCAGATGCACAACCAAATGTACAAAATCACTGTATAGAAACATAATGTTAACTTTACAGATATGGAACCATTCATGCTAGTGCAGGGTTACCCAAACTCTGGCCTATGGACTGGATCTGGTCCATAGCACCAATTAATCTGCCCCACACCGCCTGCACTGTCCCAGGAGCAGAAGTAAAATGTGCATGCGCATAACACACATACGCATCCTCATAACATTGCCATAAATTACCCATGGCTGAGCACCTCCAGCACCAGGGACTAGTAAACTATTTCTGAGTACTTCAAATCCAGAACATCTTGGATGGAAGTTGCTAATCTTAACCACAAAGTACATTCACCAGGTCATGGCTCCACAAATGCACTGTAGAGTGTGAAATGGAGACGGAAAATTAACAGGCAGGACAATGTCCAGGCACACCTGACAGATATCACAATGTAACTCTCCAAAGACTCCAAGCTCTGGTAACTCCACAGGTCACCCTTGCTTGAAAGCCAGTCATATCTGACTCTAGGGTTCAGTGCTCATCTCTGTTTATAGCCAAAGAGCTAGTGCTGTCTGCATCTGCAGATGTTTCTGCAAACATGTGGCTGGCATGCCTCAACACCAGAGTGTACGGAATGCTGTTTACCTTCCCACTGAAGTGGTCCCTATTTATCTACTTGCAATTTCTTGCTTTCGAACTGCTACGTTGGCAGGAGCTGGGACACAGATGGGAGTTCACTCCGTCACGCAGCTTCCAATAAAACTTCCATCATCAATGAGAAGCTTTCCCTTGTCACAGTCAATCTCTATTGCAACAACTGTATTCATTTCATACTTCCAAGCATACAGTCTCCACATTTTAAAAAAGGAATGCCTAGCTCTTCCATTTTCCCTTATAGTTTTCTACATGTAGAAACACAGACACAGTTGTGGTAGTGACATGTTGATTAGCATATAGAATGTACATGCAAGAAAGCATCTTGACTTTCCAGAGTTTTTTTTATTTAACGAGGAGACGAAACCTTAGGATGCATCACCTTCCGGGGGGGGGGGGCAATGAAAGATAAGAGAAGGGCTGGAAAACAAATTAATGTTTCTAAATTTACTGCCAGTAACTATGGCTTGCCAATTGTTTGGATCCTATCCCATGCACCTCACTCCCGAAATATTTCACTTTGTCAAGAGAACACTTAAGATGAGCATTCCTTTAAAATGAGTCATTGTACAGATTTAGTTGAATGAATATTGTGAATCTACAGGCCAAGGCTAGAATTATGTTTATTATTACTTATTTTAATTTCTTAGATTCTGTCTTTCGTCTAAGCATGACTGTGTATGTACAGTAAACGAAAGTCATTGCATCAGCACAAAATGTTCCATGAAAGTGCATCCTAAATCCTCTTCATTGGTTTAGCACAACACAGCCAAACTACACAAACAACTAAATACAGTACACTGTGTACGCTAATTGTTTCTTTCTTTCCTTTTTTCTAGTAGGTTTTCAAGCCCTGATCTGGATTAAGACTCCCAGGCACAGTTAGGGGAGCCTTAAAATTTCAACTTAACCATTTCATGCCTAACCTCATCCCTTCATATATGTTTCTGCAAAAGGGCTGGTAAAAAATAGTTTTTTTTAAAATAGTAGCCATGTTAGTCTGTGGTTCAGGCATATCAGAAAATAAAAAATAAATAAATAAAAAACACTGTAGCACTTTAAAGACTAAGTGCTATATTTTTATTGTTAGCTTTCGTGGATCAAGTCCACGAAAGGTATGAGGAAGTGGACTTGATCCATGAAAGCTAACAATAAAAATATAGCAGTTAGTCTTTAAAGTGCTACAGTTTTTTATTTTATTTTTATTTCATTTATTTCATTTGGTTTATTGTATTTTGTTTTCTGACATAAAAAGAGTGTTATTGGTGCCAATATGATTTTATACTTTTCTTTTAACTTTTTAACTTTTGTCAGCCAGAGATAAAAAATAATTTCATGTCAGAAATTATTCTGGGTTGAAAGGATTTTTGCTGGAGAAACTCCACTCAGGGAATGCCCGAATGAGACTCCTTTTGTGACCCCAAGAGCTGGGACAGAGACAGGAGCTTAATCTGTCATGCAGTACTGCCGAATTGCCAGCCTTCCAGCTAACAAGGTGAGCTTCTTAACCACTGACCCACTGCAGCCCCTAGCCAGAGATTAAAGTAGTGAATTAGTGAGTCATTTCCCTTTCCCTTTTGGACTAGTGGCTTGTGTATTTATTTGGAATAATTAATGAAAAAGAGGTTATGCTTCATGCAATGTATGCAATAGCATGAAACTTAGCTGGCCACTATATATAATTTTCATACACTGAGAATTACTATCCTAGCACATATGATATGTTCTTAAAGAGACATCAGCATGTATGTCTTAAAAAAACTAAACACAAAGCTAAATGACTACTAGATTTGGGATTTGGCCAGTAAAGATAACAAAAAGGCACTCACTGCTATCATATATAGGATCAGAGAAGACGGGTTGAAGTCTTCTTGTATAACTCCCAGTACTATCAGGTAGGAATGCTGTGAACATGAGCCTTACAACGCTGAGGTCCATTTCCTTTGTCTGCTGAAGCGCTGCCTGGTGAATGATGTCCCGTTCTCTTTCTGCAACCAGCCAAGAAGCAACTGAGTTATGACAAATATATATGTACAACAACAGGAATTACAGAGGTTGGATATGTATGCATGTGAAATTAAAGCACAATGAGCCGATATGAAATTGAAGCAAGATTTTTGTACAAAGTAGAATTATTAAATGCAGTATCAAACATAATATGAACCCGTAGGCGATTAGCACAAAACTGTTGTATTGGAGCAAGAGGTCAGAGAAACTCATTTCATGTTCCATTTTATTATTACCCCACTGTCTGGTTTACTTTTATAATAATTCCTTTTGTTCTTAGAAACTGCATACATAGCTTTAGCAAGAAACACAAAGAACTTTCACTAATGAACCATTTTATGTAAATGCAGCCATAGATATTTTGCTCGCTAAGGAACAGGCTTCAGTGAAGGTACTCAAAATATATAATTCTTCTCTAATTTTAAGTGTTAAAAATATGAAGCTAGAGGTTGAACAACATTTTAATAAACGTAGATAGTTGATGTTTAAGATTATGGGGGCGTCCTAAGGCAAGGGCAGACTCTGAAAAAAACAACAACTTTGTTTTCCAAATCATAATATTTATCATAATACATAAAGAATCCTCGTTTTCTTTTGTAGTCTGGCTTCTTTAGTCTAGAAGCCTCACAAGAGACATTCCTCATTTCCTTCAATAGATATTACAAAAAGGAAAATATATTTAAAAGATACGTACATATTTTAGCCTAATTAACGGGAAAAAATAATAAATTATTTTGTATACTAGAAAAATCAAAACTGTACCACTTACCGGTCAACTGCCTCTCCCCTCCACTTTCTGCTTGTATATAGTTTAGTTCAGTATGTATTAAGAGTCCTGGGTTATATCCTTTTTTACAGGCATCAATCATACGTGCTTCCAGTGTATCTAAGACTCTCTTCTTTGTAACGTGCAATATTCCCAAGTTTGGAAACCTACATAGAAGTACAAAAATACCAGAGTTCTTTCATTTTCTAAGAATTATTATTACAGTATTTCATTGTTATGCACCCCATTTTCTATTCAATTAATGGCAGGCAGTGGAATTTTAAAGAAAAAATACTACTGGGGCTCTTTCAGACTTGAGAATATTATGAGTCAGTGTAGTGGTACAAGTACTGAATGATACAGGTAAAGATAAAGGTCATATCTGACTCTAGGGTTCAGTGCTTTAGCCTTAACTGTAACAAGCCATCAAACAAGCTACACTTTTAGCCAAATAGCAGTAGGCATTGCACTCTGAAGGATAAGATGGCATAAGTTTAAAACATTATATTTAACACCCATTAGTAAAGGTAAAGGTTTCCCTTGCTCGAAAGCCAGTTGTATCCGACTCTAGGGGTCAGTGCTCATCTCTGTTTCTAAGCCGAAGAGCCAGCGCTAGAACACTGTTACCTTCCCACTGAAGTGGTCCCTATTTATCTACTTGCAATTTCTTGCTTTTGAACTGCTAGGTTGGCAGTAGCTCTGACAGAGACGGGAGCTCATTCCGTCCTGTAGTACTCGGGAATCGAACTGCTGACCTTCTGCCTCCCAGTCAGCGTCTTAGTGACTTGAGCCACTGCAGCCATTATCCCTAGTGAAAAAGAGAATGATGCCTGTATCCCATAACCACTTTTTCAGTCCTTAAGGGCTGTGTATGCAGTTTCAAGATGAGAAGCAAAACCTCGACAGAGCAAATTCAAAGTCTTTAAACCAAGCTGCTGGCAAGTTGGTCCTAACATCAAAAGCAAGAATCTTTCAAATGCTAAAAGCACATCCTCTCTCACTTTTCCGAGATTGCCACAGATAGTACAACAGCCTTGTGTAAAAACTAGCACATTGTTGCAACTTGATCCAAAACTGGAAACAAGGTTATGCCTGTTTTATCTGAGCAATTTCTTCAAAAAGGGAAGTGGATTAACTAGGATTTAGCATTCTCTTTGTTGCTTCAAACCTGAAACATATGGTTTAAATAATCCAATGCTCTTAGTAGTTAATCAGCTGCACATTTACTGGAGTGAAAGTCACTATAATCCAGCATTGAAAAGAAAGTTTCAGCAGATACAATAGCTTTGTAATAGAAAATCAGATGCCCTCCAGATCTTTGGTTGCATTGGCTAGACCAGGGTTTCTCAAACCTGGCTCTCCAGAAGCTCTTTGACTTCAATTCCCACAAGCCCTGATCAGCAGGTGTCCTGACTTGGGCTTCTGGTAACTGAAGTCCAAGAGCCAAGTTTGAAGAGCCCTGGGCAAGACTGATGGTGTCTGATAACAAAGCAAACCATAGTTTGTTGTTATGTCCAAAAAGGGAAAACTTTGGAATAATGAGATGGTTTGCCTCTAACCTGGAAATGAGAGAGGACGTTATAGTGTATGAAAGAAGGAAAAGAAGGAGAAACCAAAACAAAAGAGGATTTCAAGCACACCAAAGTTTTGACATTATATTTGAATTGACTATGAACTTTTAGTTGCAGGGAAACAATTTTTTACCCATTTACTTACCCTACCACCATGTCTTTTGGTCCTGCATTAACTGTACATACTCCCTGCTCGCAGTGTTTCCCCACCAAGCTGTGAGCATGCAGATGAACGTGTTTTCCATTTGTGACTAACTGTACAATTACTTTTGCAGGTCCTGTGTAATTACAGATCTGTAAGAAGCAAACAAATTAATTGAACACTCATATAAGATACAGCATATCACATATTAATATAAGTCTTCAAAGTGCAAAAACATAATCAGGTGCAATATTAATTGCTCCTTTCAAAGATTAAAGAGGAATACAGAGAGGTGGCAGGCATCTCTTTCTATTTAACACAACCTTTTTGCACCATGGGCTGGACCACACACCCTGGTCATATAGTTCCTCCTGCCATAAATGCTGCTATAAAACATGTCCATGGCCGTCATAAATGTGTTTACGACAGGCGGGATGCATTTACAGCAGCATTTACCACAGATGTGGGCGCATTGACGCAAGCAGGCCACATTTACGGCTGTCGTAAATGTGGCTGCTTTTCTTTCTGGTAGCAGTGAGGGGGTGGTGGCCCACATGAAATGGTGTCATGATCTAGGTCTGATCCACAGGCCATAGGTTGGCCACCTCTGATCTAACAGATTTTAAGACTGTAGTGGCAAGAGAAACAAACCCTAAATTTACTGTATTTGAAGGCACATGTACTTACAATATCAATATGGATTCAATGAATCAGTGTGAACATCACGTAGGATTCCAATCAGTGAACTGCTTACTATAAGCTGTTCCTAGTCTAGCTTCTTCCATAGCATTCCCACATGTCTATGGGATCTTTTTTCAGATTGTGGAAATTACAGAGGTTAGCCCTGCTTGATCAAACTGCACAAAGCTCAACTACATCCACCTGTTTCCCTAGGTAGGCCCCATCTGGCTTCTTTTCTATCCAAGGCCTATCCAGCATTTCCAACAGCAAAGCCCTAACTGGGCTTTTTATTGACTGTGGTGGACTGCATGGCTCCTTCCATTGCCCAATCATAACAGTTAATGTCACTAAATGTGTCCTATCTAAACCCTATATGTCATTTATAATTTCATTCCCTGCTATGACTCTATGATTTTATCTAGAACCTAAAACAGAATTTGGAAAATTACTCCTGTCTTATGCGCACTTTGTAAAGATATAAATGTAACTAAATATTGTTGTGCTAATTATTTTGTGAACTGCCTAGAGTATGATCTAAGCACTATTGGGCAGTATACAAGTATAATTGTTATTGCTGTATTACAAATGTCAGCTGTGTATTAAAACAAAGCAAGCAACATGACTCTGTATCATAACTAAGCAAAGTTGGGAGGGAGTAGAGCATGACAAGAAAATTATCCACAATATTTTCCCCTTTCAAATATCTTTGGCTATTTACTGTAAATTCTGTATCAGTTAACCATTATTTAGAATTCTGAATCAAATTTACTGGAGGTATTGCAACCCATGAGGAGGAAACAAATATAGGAGGGGGCAAAATAGAAGGAAATGGTATGCAAAATAGTTTTCCTTCCTACTGGCTAAACATGAAGCCAAGAGCAGGCACTAACAAGCCATGAAGTAGTTTTGAGGAACTTCCCTATATTTTTTCTGCCAGCATCTCCTAACATTCAACCCAGCTGTCACCATGCAACATCTACATAAAACAAAAATTTAACATAACAAGAAGAGTTAACACAAATGTAAAATATAAAGGAAGCCAATGTACTGTGACTCTATACATGTTTACTTAGATGTAAGGCTCATTGAATTCAACAGAATTAACTCCAAGCCTACTGAGTATGTGAGATTCAGTGGGCTGTCTCACAGTTTAGTAAACTACTGAAAAACAGAAATTATGAAAAAAGATGCAGCACAAGATGAATAGGCTAGTAAAGAGGAAGAAGGAATACCATATCCAAAAAAAAAACACCCACATACAACATGTCTATTTTTACAGCACCATGAGAACATTTCTGACATTCTATTTTCCAGAGAAATTTATTAAAATTAATATGATTTATTTATAAATAAAATCTATAAAACACTAACGAGCAAGCTAATTACAATAAGTTAGCTATACAGTGGAACTTTGGTTAATGTAATTAATGCATTCTCCGGGACATTTCTTACAGTGAAAATTACTTTAACTAAATTTCCCATAGGAATGCATTGAATGCAATTTTCCATAGGAATGTATTGAAAACTAATTAATCGATTCTGGAAAAAAAATCTGTAAACCAAGCCACTATTTTCTATGGCTTTCCTTTTGTTGTGCGATTTTTATGTTAACCAGGCCATTTGTTAACTGAGGTTCCATTGTACCTGTTAAATCATAAATTAGCGCTGGGCTGATACAACATGAAAATAAGTCACCAATGCCTTAGAAACAAACTGCTAAACTGTATATCTGTGCTATGTGACAACAACCATTTAAACCCGCCCCAACATCAAAACAATAATGAGTTACTTCAGCTTCATTCATGGTTATACTGAAACATACAATCAACTGTAACTGAAATCAGTTTAAGTTGTTCTCCCTGGGTAAGAACCTGTCCTCTCACAATTCCTAAAGTGCATACATACTAGTAATATCATAATTACACATGAAATAAATCAAATTTCAAATAAATTATGAACTTACTTTAACTTGTGGATATGACTTCTTGTTCTTTTCACTGGATGCTCCAGGAAGTCCACCATGTGATGGTCCTTCACAAACATAGCGGAAACGGAAACCCCTCTAAAGACATTAATTTTTGAAAGGTTAAATACTTAATAGAATTCAAGGTTCTTTAATAAATTGCATAAATACAGAGAACTGTTTTAATCTCCTTCAATTCGCTCTTCTCTTACACACTCATAAAAAACTACATCAGATATACATATATAAATGCATACAAAATATTGACACAATAGATACTTTGAATATTGGACAGTTATATAGCCTTATGTAGGATAGGCAGCTAGTAGAATATACACCAGGGTGAAAATACATTTTAGCCATAGGTTGCATTAATAATCAACTTTTTATATTAATTGTAAATTTCATTTATTTCATTTCATTTCATTTATTTGATTTGTATACCGCCCTACTCGGTACAACCGACTCAGGGCGGTTTACAGAAACCATACATATAAGACAATCAAAAGTAATATAACATAATCAAAAGTCATACCATATGGATACATTTATAAATTAAATTCAGGTCATGATTAAAAAGTCAATATATCTATTGATGCTTAGTACTCAAGTATGTTGTTTACAACTTTTTGTCAACAATTTACAGATATTTTTATTGCAACACAGAAAGAAGGCCAAGTGAAACCATATTAACCAGAGGATTCTGGGATTTGTTTTTAAAAAAGTAACTTTTCTAGGCTCTGCTACTTTGGTCTCAGATGAGTTACTTCCTTTGTAGTTAATGAACCTCTCAGAATAATTGCAGTGAATCAAGGCAAAACTATATTGTGATTTATCCTAAAACCGATCACCTTTCTGAATTTATATCATTTGCTATCCCTAGCTCGGTATCCTATTCATACAACAACTCTCAAAATGAGTAATCAACCTCAAAGTGTACGAACATGCTACTCTACCCAAATCTCCTTCCGTTTTAATTTTTCAACAAATGTTTGACTTCTGTTCAAAGTAGGTGACAAAGAACTGAAGCCATATTTCAAAAGCACAAAAAGACCAGGACTTGATCTTGAATTTGGTACTGATACAATGCATATATAGAGCACAAGGTAACTAGTTTTCTAAGTGCTAAATGTGTTCAAGCACCACCTGTCCTACAGCACAGTTGTGCCATTCAGACACACTGATGTTTATGCAACTTTGCACCTTGCTAATCTTATAGGAGGGACTGTGGTGGCTTAGTGATTAAGATGCTGAACTTGAGAACTGGAAGGTCGGCAAGTCAGCAGTTCAAGACTTGAGTGCTGTAGAACTACCTTTTTCTTTCCTCATCCACAATGATTCTGTGACAATAATCTTGGTTTGACTGTGGCTTGTGCCTGGCTTGTAACTACAATCTGATCCTCTCTTGCAGGGCAAGCCATATGTGCTGGCTTTGATCATTGTGGAAGAATGAGATACCTATCTGTCTCAAATCACAACCAGCAATAAAGAACGGGGGTGAACCAGTCATTTCTGAAAACCCTGCTGGAAGGCAAAGGATAAATATTTCAACACAGTCAAACGACGCATAAAGAGCGCCTCGCTTAAAGAGTATCTCGCTTAAAGAGCAGAATTTTCATTTGCTTCGCTTAACATAAAACCAACCAAAACCAACCAAAAACTCGCTTAACAAATAAATCGGGGTTCACAATCTCCCCCTCCCAGAAGTCACAATTGGTCACTTACAATGGTGTTTCGCTTAAAGAGCAAACTCGCTAAAAGAGCAATCTTGTGGAACACATTATGCTCTTTAAGCAAGGTGTAACTGTACATTAATTAGTAGAATGGGAGCTGTGTAACAAAGGACACAAAGCTAAGACTGTTGGCAACTTGTTCAGATAAGGCTAACAGTTTTGCATCACATCTGATCCACAAAAAATATCACCATTTGCACAAATAGAATTTACAGCTCTCTATGAGACTGCAGTGGCTCAAGTGGTTAAGACACTGACTGGAAGGCGGCAGGTCAGCAGTTCGCTACCTGAGTCACAACGGAATGAGCTCCTGTCTCTGTTCTAACACCTGCCAACCTAGTAGTTCCAAAACAAGAAATTGCAAGTAGATAGATAGGGACCACTTTGGTGGGAAGGTAAACAGCGTTCCATGCACTCTGGTGTCTAGGCATGCCTGCCACATGTCCACAGAAACATCTGCAGACACAGACAGTGCTGGCTCTTTACCTTTACCTATGTTCAAAAGCTGCAACAGAAAGAAAGAACAAACAAACAAACAAAAACCATCCTCCCTTCAAACTATTTGTATGTGAAAACAGTGTGTGAATGATAATGAACATCCAATTTAAGGAGGCTGATTGAGTCTGGGACCAAACTTAATGCAAAGTAAATATTTTGATAGTATTTTCAGCTACTTAATATACCTCCTAAATTTAAACTACACATTTTTCTTGCACATCAACATTTCCCTTCTTTGAAGAAACATGCATTCTTTATTGCTGAGGAAATGATTCTTCACAAGTGTGGGCTTGCTTCTTTAACTTCTATATTTACGTACAGCTGCTTCATCAAAAACAGTACAACAAGATTCCAGTGATAGTACTTCTGTTAGATCCCATTGTCTTAAGTAAGATTGACAAAGTTCACCCCTCATGTAGTTCCTGATCTACTAAAATAAAATAAAATAAAGAGGTCTCAGAAACCCCCTGCAAGACTGCAACAGAAGATGGAGATGTTGTAATTATTACTCCAACTTGAATACCAAAGTCCAGTACTGTATATATATATATATTTAAAAATAAGCTGTATTGTTATGCTTGCTTGTCTGTCATTCTGCTTGAGCACATCCACCTTCCCCTGTTAACATCTAGACCCCTACATTTGATATATATAAACCATGCCTGGAAATTTCACTCCTTGTCTGAAGAAGTGGACTTGATCCACGAAAGCTAACAATAAAAATATAGCAGTTAGTCTTTAAAATGCTACAGTGTTTGTTTTATTACTTTTTTGTTTTTGTTTTCTGATATGCCTGAACCACAGATTAACGTGGCTATTATTCCAATTTTTTTAAAAATGAGGTAATTTTTCTTTAACCCATATATCTTTTGCCAAAATGCCAACAAAATATTACTTAACAAGTGCGGAATTAATTCACTTGCAATGAGATGGATACTACATTTAGCAGAAATGTTTGAAGTGGCAGCCATGTTAATCTCTGCAAGGTTATCTGAGATTAAACAAAACAGAACAGCATAAAAAGAAAAAAAAATGTTGTGGCAAGACTAACTCCTGTATTTGAATGTGAGGTTTCATGGACTTCAGAGCTTTCTGATCAAACAGACTTGATCCATGAAAGTTCATACTGAAATATAACAGTTATTCTTTAAAGTGCTATAGCATTTTTGTTTTGTTTATTCTCTGATATTCCTGAAACATAGTCTAACATTACTACTATTCCAGAAAATACACCATTTTTGTATTTTTTTTGCTATTCTATTTTGTTTAATCTCAGATATACATTTAGTAACGGTAACCCTTGCTCTAAAGTCAGTCGTATCCAACTCTAGGGTTCAGTGCTCATCAGTTTCAAAGCCAAAGAGCCAGCGCTGCCTGCTTCCGCAGAAATTTCCATGGTCATATGGAAGGCGTGACTAGACACTCTGGCACATAGAATGCTGTTTACCATCCCACCGAAGTGGTCCCTATTCATCCTACTTGCAATTTCTTGCTTTCGAAAGGCTAGGTTGGCAGGAGCTGGGACGAAGACGGGAGCTCATTCTGTCCTGCAGTATTCAGGTATCAAACTGCTGACCTGCCACTTTCCAGTCAGCATCTTAGCCACTTGAGCCACTGCATTTAGCAGTACAGCAATTAATTGAGATGTCATTTTGTAAGCCTTTAATTATTTCAAAGGTGCAGTGATCTTTTCTTACCTGCTTTGGTTGCTCAACAATTTGAAGGTATGGCCCATTAGCTAGGGGGGGGGGGAAGGGGAGGGGGAGAGAAAAGAATTAATTTTTGTAAGAACATTCATAAAGTCACAATTTTATATGCTATTATTAGCTGTATAAAAATGAGTTCTATGTTTAAGTTTGTTAGCTATGGAGATATGACTGATTCTGTTCAACAAACAAAAGGAAATCTTGCAAAATGAGAAAGTCACCTAAATCATGTTAGAAAAGCTGTATAATCTTCTAAGGCAAAATCAGAACACTCTGCCAAAGATACTGCTAGTATTAAAGTATGTATGGGAGTGTATCTTGGGTAGATAATGATTAAGATTATTACTTATTCATTCCATAAAAATAACAGTTTCTGAATTCTACAAACAAAATTAATAGTACTGTATATACAATACAGTAATGGTTCATATACAATTGAAATGTCAAAGATTGAAGATAAAATTGATCAAAAATTTTGTGTTATGACAGATCTAGAAATACTGAAAAGAAATAAAAGATAAAATAAAATCAGTAATAGCCTTATGTAAGCAGTTGTCCATCTCTCTGTCTGCACTGAAGTGTGCACTGAAACCTACAGTTTGTGACTAAGACATGCGATTAAAGCACACCAACAGTTAATCATAATCACAGAGAGAGCTAAAGGAATACTATAAGCACAAACAGGTTTAAAACAACACCAGAGTGCAGGCATTACAATTTTATCAATTTCATGCAAAGGATTTTTTTAAATCCAGGCACCAAATAAACATTAAGGTGAGTGCCATCCTGCCTTCTCCAGGCAATGCATTTTACAACTACAGTGAGAAAGACATTCTTGCCAGGTAGGCTGAGGTTGTATGATATGACTAAGTTTTCATATTAGCTTTGTTTTACTACACTGTTGTTTATCTTCCTGGGGTTAAAGAAAAATAGTGTAAAAATATGGACCAAGATCCAAAGGTCACACGTTACCTGTACGCTAGACATGCTAAATAAATGAAGAAGTTCTGACAGTCAGTGTTGAATAAGAGCATTGCTGAACACATTAGAAGCAGTAAAAAGCAGTTTGTGAGATGCAAGATATCATGCACAACACGTTTGCACACAGCAGGGAAAAGGGCTGCTTCTTCCATCCTGTGAGCTATACATGAAGCACTCTGAAAGGTAATGCAAGTCATTCACATTCCCCACCCCCCACTCTCTCTCTGTCAAGTCTAATTCACCTTTCAAGCTAGTTATGTGTTTAATCTGGGAAAAGAAAATGTAATTTAATAGCACTGTACTACTGGCAGGAAAAAACACCCCAAAATAAAAACTCTTTTCAACTTTGAAAAGTTGTACATAAAAAGATGTTCATTGTCAGGAAGTCCCTAGACTTCCCAAACTTTATGCATCCCTCTCTATAATAAAAGAAAAAATAACAGTACAGTAGTAATCCTTTTCAGATCATCATGTCCTTTGGCAGTACAGTATTTGACTGTCAAAATGCTATGCTAATTGGCATTTCCCAGTTCAGTATGGAACAAAAGTTTTGTACTTCACAGAGCAATGTGAACTATAATTTGGCACTCAGCTTTGTAAAAAAACCTTAATATGAATTCATAAAGTGGTATACAGTAGTACCTCGCTTAAAGAGCATAATGTGTTCCATGGGATTGCTCTTTAAGTGAGTTTGCTCTTTAAGCGAAACACCATTGTAAGTGACTGATTATGACTTTTGGTGGGGGGATTGCGAACCCCAATTTAGTTGTTAGTTGTTAAGTGAGTTTTTGGTTGGTTTTAGTTGTTAAGCGAGGCGAACATTTAGAGAAAATTCTGCTCTTTAAGCGAGTTACTCTCTAAGCGAGGCACTCTTTATGTGAGGTTTTACTGTACAGTATATTTAAAACCAAATTGCAGCTGCCTCCTAAAAAAAATCATGAAAACTTCTTCCCCTCTCTTTTATTTTGATTTCAGTCTTTAGCTCAGGGATTCTCAACCTGCAGCCCATGGGCCAGATGCAGCCCATGGTGCCATTTCATGTGGCCCACCACCACCTCCACCACACCAGGAAGTGCCATGTGGTGGAGGAAGGGTAAATTGGCCGTCCGGCCCCCAAAGTGGTCTGAAGGAGCATGACCCGGCCACTGGCTTTAAAAGGTTGAGAATTCCTGCTTTAGTCAAACAGATTCCAAATGCAGCTTAAATAAGATCAACAAAAAAATGATAGTATATACTTTTAAGTTTACTATCTATAAGACAGCACAAAGAGAAACATTGATTAGATAAAAGGGAAACTGAGACACTGCTTTAAAAAAACAAAAAACAAATATTACTCAATCTAACCTAGCAGTTAAAAAGCAAGAAACTGCAAGTTGATAAACAGGGACCACTTTGGTGGGAAGATAAACAGTGTTCCATGCGCTCCGGTGTCTAGTCATGCCTGCCACATGACCACAGAAACATCTGCAGAAGCAGACAGCACTGGGTCTTCGGATTTGAAACAGAGATGAGCACTGAATCCTAGAATCGGATACGACTGGCTTTCGAGCAAGGGAAACCTTTACCTTTACTAGGGTTGTATATTTAATTAGATCTAAGAACAATTATTTCAGACATTTTAATCACCAAGATTTGTAGGATTAAAAATGGCAATGGAATATAGATGTCTTCAAATAATTTTTCTTTTTTTAAAGTACTGTTATTTATTGATGAATAGTAACTAATAATCATTTTAGAAGGTTTTCTGAGAATCCTTCATACCTCATCACATCTCCTTTAGCATCAGTCGACTCCCCTTTTAACAAAAAATTAAATTCATAATTCTTTCAAAATTAAATATAGAAGCTTAGTGAAAACTATTCTAAATGAAAAATAAGCATTTTTCTTGTTAAAAGGGTTAAGAAAATATATTTTTCTCACTTAAGAAATTGCAAAACAATTTACATTTAATTGTTTAGTATAATGACCAACTCAGCCTTATGATTCCCCCAATCCATTCCTATAACGTTTAGATAAATTCAGACCTCTTTATTATTATTATTATTATTTTTGGGGGGGGAATGGACCAAACCACCACAAATAAGCTACCTCATTTAAGTAACGATGGCTCTTACCCGTGCAGAATGTTAAGTCAGAGGTAATCATGCTTGAGGTATTGAACATCTGATTCATCCCCATATAGTGGTCTGCTGAATACAACTGAAATGAAAATATTTGCATTTGTTAGTTGAAGCCCTAAAAGATTTAAAGTCATTATCATGTAGTCAAGCAGGATTCAATAGCATTGTTCTACTTCTGGAACAATTCAATTCAGCACAATTCTCCTTCCTTTTCTGCAGCAATCCATGCACATCCCCTAGACTAGAGGATATGAAGGGAGCCTCATTTGAGTGTCCCCTAAAAATCCTTTCAACCCAGAGTAATCTCTGACATGAAACAAACAATGAGAAATGTAACCCAAAATAACTAGAGGGCACACTATCAGAGAAATGTTGTGTATAATTACTCAGTATAGTATATGTTATTTCATACGCCTAGAACTGTGGCAGTTCCATAGTATTAATGATTCTTTCATTTCTCTTATGGTCTACAATCCTGGGATGTCGATTACATGCTTAATCACTGAAGTCCATGAACTTAAATGCGCATAAAACAAAGTATAGTCTCTGAATGGTGTCCTACATGTTATATAATATATGGTTCTTGTTATCTATAGATGAGCTTTCTTCTTCCATTGTTGGCAGTGGGAAATCCTTGCTCTTAGTGGTAGGCTTTGTGGGTCACTGGGTATGATCACTGCATTTATCATTGGGCATTATAAAGAGAAGGGACTGAGGGGCTTAGTGGTTAAGATGCTGAACTTGATGACTGGAAGGTCAGCAGTTCGAGAACCAAGTACTGCACATCTCTGTCTCAGCTCCTGCCAACCTAGCAGTTCAAAAGCAAGAAATTGCAAGTAAATAAATAGGGACCACTTTGGTGAGAAGGTAAACAGCATTCCATGCACTCCATTGTTTAGTCAGGCCTGCTACATGTCCATGGAAACACCTGCAGTCACAGACAGCGCTGGCTCTTTGGCAATAAACAGAGATGAGCACTAAACCCTAGAGTCAGATGTGACTGACTTTTGAGCAAAGGTGACCTTTACCTTTATTATAAAGAGAATGCTATGTGTACATTCATTAGTAATCAATGAAACAATATATTGATCCTCATGGAGTGTCAACTCTAGAACTGTAGATAACTTAATGAGAATGCTAAATGTTGGAGCACAAAATATGATCAGAAGATATTACTTGTAATATTAATCAATTAAGTCCAATGTTGAACTTGTATACCTCCACTAGTCCAATTGGATATTCTTCTCCCTCTGCAGAACTATTGTGTCTGGAAGCTGTCAGGATCTGGATGGGGGACAATGGCCTACAACTGAATTGAGGCAAGACTGAATGGCTAAGGGTATCGAACCCCAACTTTCCAGTCTCCAGCTGAGCGCCTAAACTACTAAAGCACCAGAGAAGCTGCTACATATTTTATTTATTTATTTATTTATTTATTTATTTATTGTACTTATATGCCACCCTCCTGGTAAGAGACTCAGGGCAGCTAACAACAGCAATATAGTACAAAAATCTGACAATAAAATTCAGTTCATACAAACCGTAACAATCCCCTAAAAATTTATCAGATTAAAAGATTTCAAAGATAAAACAGGTAAATTAATTAAAAAGTTAAGAGTGGGAGAGGCATTCAAATCAACCAGCAGGTTGGGGTCGTCATACAGTTAGTACCCCATACCTGCCCTGCCAGCCATGTTTTTACACCCTTCCTAAAGGGCAGCAGCTCTGTCTGGAGGTGCAGCTCAGTTGGAAGGAGGTTCCAAAGAGCCGGAGCAGACACAGAGAAGGCCTTCTTTCTGGTGCTACAGAGATGATCCTCTCTAGCCAATGGGACAACTAGAGAGCCCCTCTGGTCCACTCTGGTGGGACGGACAGATGTTTTTGGAGTGAAGTGGTTTCTTAAGTATCCTGGCCCACTACCATGTAGGGCTTTAAAGGTAATTACCAGCACCTTGAATTGCACCTGAAGGCACAATGGCAACAGTGCTGCTCCCAAAGCAGATGTTAGGCACGTGCGTAACACCCGCAACCCATCACTACCCGGGCAGGTGCATTCTGGATCAGTTGCAGCTTCCAAATGGTTACCAAGGGCAACCCCATGTAGAGCGCATTACAATAATAAAATTTAGAGGTGGCCAAAGTGAGTGTGATCATGAGCAAGGAGTCCCGATCTAGGAGAGGGCATAACTGGCATATGACCCGAAGCTGTGCAAGAGCCCTCCTAGCCACAACTGCCACCTGCTCTTTGAGCAGGAGTTGTGAGTCCAGGAGGACCCCCAGATTATGTACCGGGCCTGTTTGGGGTAAAACAGCCCCATCCAGAACCAAAGATGGTAGCTCCGATGATAATGCAGGACCCCTGACCCATAGCCACTCAGTCTTGCCACAATTCAGTTGTAGCCCATTGTCCCCCATCCAGATCCTGGCAGCTTCCAGACACCTGGAAAGGACTTCCACTGCATCGCTTGGATCTTCACGGGCTGAGATGTAGAGCTATCATCAGCATATTGATGATACCTCACTTCGTGGGAACAGATGACCTCACCCAATGGTTTCATGTAGATATTAAATAGGAGGCGAAAGCACTGAGCCCTGAGGCACCCCATATTGAAGGGGCCTAGGGCTAGACCTCTTGCTCTCCAACCACACCAACTGGGTCTGACCCCTCAGAAATGAGGAAAACCAGGACCAGACAGTGCCCTGGATCCCCAAGTCTTGCAGCCACCCCAGAAGGATGCCGTGATCGAAGGTATCGAAAGCCACTAAGAGGTCAAGAAGGGCCAGGATGGACGGATCACCATGGTCCCACTCTTGCCAGAGATCATCCACCAGTGTGACCAATGCAGTCTCAGTACATATCAGGGCCTGAATCCTGACTGAAAAGGGTCTAAATAATCTGCTTCATCCAGGATCTCCTGTAACTGCCATGCCACTGCCTTCTCCAAAACCAATCCCAGATAACATGGCCAGACTGCACTCTGGTCAACCCCAACTCTGTTCTCCAAGCCAGGATTAAGCTTCAAATGATAATCAGCGAATGCCTCAGCAGACCCCTGCCAATTGGGGCCTGAGCCCCCTCTACCAAGGAGAGACCTTCCTCCTTTGTTCCTTTTTGTGTCAAAGTCTGGATATCATGTTCTTTTGAGCAGGGATCTGTCATGTTGTACTCTCCAAATTGTGTGCATATTGATGCAGAATGTGAGTGAAAGAGAGCACACACAGATATATGTGAGTACATTTAATCATGTGATCATGTGCACAGGATACTAAATCATCCCTAAAGATCAGGCATGGAAAGCTGGAAGCTAATCCTGGCCAGGATGTAAAATAATAAAGATAAAGAAAAGGAAATCAGCATAGAGATGGTTATGCTTCACAGATTATTGTGGGTGGATACAATGTATCTAGAAAATTTGCCTTTCACTTATTTTGACCACAGTGCAATACAAGGAGGAAAGAGTGCTAAAAAGTTGCAATTACTATTCATTAATGAACAAACGAAGCAATATCTAAGCTACTGTTATGACTCATACTTTAAAAAGCAAAATAATTCCAGCATTTTTATAGATCTGTGTTTCAAAAAGCTTAATTTGTATTTTTGAAAAGATATGGATAGAACTGTGCTGTTATTACTGATATTTGTGTTCAAAATCTGGTCTCCTTCTACATCTGCAGATTCTGCACTTTCTCTGAGAGAACAGCAGTATTTATGAAACAGACACCAAAACACTGAGATGGAACATATTTAATTGAAAGATATAAAATTACTTACATAATGGTTGTTGTTTTTTGTCTAACACAGTGATGGTGAACCTTGCTGATCAGGGCTTGGGAACTGGAGTTCAAGAACATCTAGAGGGCCAAGGTTCACCATCACTGTACCATGTAGCAACTTCTTAACACCAGCAGAGAAAGAAAACAACAATTGATAAACAATAGCAGATTTTATTCTCCCATTAAAAAAGAGCTTCTTCTTATTCCATGTCTAGGCCAGATGTGAAACTGCCAAAATGAAGAAACCTGTTGGTGAGTTCATTCTACAGTTCCTTTTGCCTGACCGAGCGTGAGAAAGATTAACTGGCAACACAAAGTTGCCATTACCAGGGTACGCCTGATTGTGGTTCAATAATACAAAAATCTTTGAGAAGGCTCTGCTGGATGCAATCCCACCCCGGTTTTATTCATCATATTATCTAACGCTGATATATTTTAAGCCATTTGCTTTACAAACGAAACACAGTCCAAACATTCCTAATTTTAAAAAAACACACAATATAATTCTCCATGATGCTTTGCATATATTATTTGCTTTACACACTTTCCTGTCATTGGAAGCAGATACTTACTTGAGGGTCTGCCATTCCTGAGAGGTATGAACTCTCATCTGCCATCCTGAGAGCTGAAATAATTAATAAGATAAGGTAAGTCTGTGCACAGTGATAAAAGCAACAGCATCATTAAAATAATGTTCGGTGGAGAATAAAATAAAAACCCACAGCTTTGAAAACTTACTTTATTGGACTAAACCCATGATGGTGAACCTTGGCACTCCAGATGTTCTTGGCCTTCAATTCCCAGAAGACCCTGTGAATCCACACGAAGGGGTTTACTGCGATTCATCCAGCCCGAGCCACCCGAGTTTTACTTCCGCTTCCAGGAGTGATGAGGGCGGCGCGGGCCAGATGAATAGCAGTAAACCCCTTCGTGTGGATTCATGGGGGCTTCTGGAAACTGAAGTCCAAGAACATCTGAAGTACCAAGGTTCGCTATCACGGGACTAAAACATGGGAATTCTGGGAGTTGATTTCCAGAAAACTAGCTCTTATACACTCTGGAAGAATCATCCAGATACATAGATATGATAGCAAACACACTGTAACTGCACTTGTCAACCACTCTTTCTTTCTTCATATTAGAGTGTTATGGATATATATGAAATACTGTATAGGTAAAATTTCAAAACAAATTAATATTTTAAAATAGACAATTTTTGACAAAAGCTAACTACTGTACTTCAAAAATGTTATCTCAGCCATTTACTAGATCTTCCTTTGTATACACAGTAGGGAACAAAGAGCATACACATACATGCTGCATTGATTGAATTTCTCCACATTCACAAAAATGTATTGGATCCAAGTGGCCCCATTTTAATTACTTATTCTTTGATCTTCCTACTTTGCTCTGATGTCTACTAAGTGGCTTCCAGATGTTCCGACCAGAATATTTTCCTAGTGGGAGACACTTTTTGGCAATCATTGATTTGGCAAAGTGTGTTGTTTTTACTCTCCATAGGTTCAGCCTACCCTCTTCTGGTTTAATATTTAGAACTTGAGGTGTGTAGGAAGATTTTCCCCAATTTTAGCTATTTTAAAGGGTATTGGTAAAGTGGATAGTTTTGGTGCTGTATTTTCTTATTTCATTCATTATTTGCTAGCACCTTTCAATGTACTTCAGAGACTTTTTCAGTGGGGGTAGGTTTCAAACAGCTAGTAACAATTCTACGTGATTTATTAAGAGCTACATCCATTTATTTAGCATGTGCCAAATAAATCATATGGCACTAGCAAATTCTGCTGAGAGGTGACACAGGGACAGAGGTGTAGTTCCTAATGTTTACAGATGTGCACCTCAGTCTGACTAGCTAGTTTCTTAAGTACTGTATGTTATTTCTCCTGGCAACTTTCTGCTTGATGATTAGACAATGTTTTTTGGGCCAGAGTTCAACCCAAAGTGACACCAAAATACTTTGGGGTAAGGCAATATTCCAAAATCTTGCCTTCCAAACTAACTCAGAACTTCTTTTTAAAGAGGGAAGCAAAGATCTGTCACTGAAAAACTGGGATACCATTTTCACAATGCTGAATTCACATCAAAGAACCTTTGCCAGTGCTTAACATTTTAGTTACCAGTATATAATAAAATGGGCTAAAGCCCATAATTTGTATTTCTTTTAAAAGGACTGTTCTCTTTCTAATGTTGAACTACAATAATTTGCTTGCCCTCAGAAAAGTGATTTGAAAATGGGCAGGAGGCGAAAATGCTGTAGTGGGGAAGAAACATTTGAAGACATCCTCTCCCCTATTGCCCAATTGGTAATAATCCTGTTGAAAGCAATCTGAGGTGCAATCCATAAGGAAAGTTCTCTTGAGCTCTAGTGAGTGAGGTCACATCAGCTCCCCAATAACACTCGTGTACAGTTCCCATGTCTTCTCAGCAGGGCTAACACCCCCAACTAACATTTCGATCACAGACTTTTAACAGGCAAATCGATACCAATGGATGAGTCAGGTATAATTTTCGATGATTCAAACCTGAGCAACTGATGAATGCAAACTGTGGTCTGCATTGAGATAAGGAGGGAAAATCCCATCCCAAAACGGAGCCATTCCAAACAGTAAACAGATTTCTACAAAATAGTTTCTCATGCTCCATAATTAATACATAATAAAGATTAAATCAGCATTGCAGCACTTATTGCAGACTTCACAATTCACAGGAGAAACTAATGTAGTTTGACTATTTGGTTGCATGGCTTGCAGCAGTCTATTCTTTGCTATCTTTACCAGGAAGTAGACTTGAAATTGCTCTCAAAAACAAATTGGAAACCAGTGTCAATGGAATAAAGCTCGGGTGATACTCATAGGAATTGTTTCCTGGTGAATGCACACAGGATTGTTTCACTAGATTTAGTTTACTAAGCAAAACATGTAGATGAATAGGAAATTTTATATATAGTCAGGCTTTTCTTTTTTAAAAAAATGATTATGGGTTCAAATTTTTTGAAGCCACAAAACAACATTAGTTAATGTAAACGTATCTAAAATGTAACTTTTTTAAAATTTTAATTTTAAAACCAAGGTGTGATCAAGAGAAGTTAGTAGGGCTGGCAGGAAATAGAGAGGTTAATAGGACCAGAGAGTGGAAGTGTATGAAGAAGTCACACATCCAGGTAGCTTCATATGTATAGTTCACAGACTACTTTTTTCTTAGCATGTATGGGAAAACCGTGGAGTCAGTAGATAAATGTGGAGTCGGGGTCGGAGTCGAGGAGTCGGAGGAAATTTCAGGTAACTGGAGTCGGAGTCAGAAGTACACAAAACTGAGGGGTTTGAGCCGGGGTCGGGGTCGGACCATTTATCTACTGACTCCACAGCCCATGTATTAAGCCTATAGTTTGCAAAACATTAGAATACTGTATGTGCAAAATGCTTGAACATTGAACCACTCAAGATGTTTCTAATCCTTTGGTAATTTTAAAACATTTTACTGAAAATGGCAGATAAAACAAAGGAATACATTGAAAATCCATGGTTCCATACCATATGTCTGGAAGTAGTGACTGTATGAACCAGTTGGAAATCACTCAAAAGCCCTTATATGATGTACAGTTCTAGTCATCTCTACTTGGATGTCAGACAAGCACTTTTGTCTACTTGGATTTGTTTCTTGGCAGGCACAAAAAACTACAGCTCCAGGAAGTAATAACATGCACAAGTTTGAACAAGAGAAGCTCTAGAAAACATGCTCTTCTCATTCTCTACTACATGGCTGGAAGAAGGACTATGATTAAGTTGACTTTTCCTGAACTTGGTTAAGTGCTACATACGAACCAGAGGTTTAACATAAACTTGGATCAGACCACAAGATGGTCTCACTCAGTCAAATAATCAATGACTTCTAGTTTGCAAGACCGGAATAAGTCTGTTAATGAGAGAAAGGTTTTGGAGGTCATCATTGATAGGGTCACCATAACTCAGATGTGACTTGACAGGACATAACAAGAACCAACTTTTCTCTCAGAAATCCAGCAAATAAAAGTGTCAAGTCAAAGCCTGGAAATGCAAAGCATCTACAAAAGAGCACACCCTTATACTAACACAACATATATTGTTCCTAATGTGCTTTTAAATACAACTAGGCTATTGAGAGAGAAAGCTTTCACAATTTTAGAATTAGCTGAAGCATACAACATACAGGTTGCTGTAGAACTAGCAGAAGAAGAGATGGCCAATATTCAATATTTGTATAAACATATTTATGTAGCAGCATGTAGCATGGAATAGAATTTACTGCTTTCTAAACAGACAACTGCACTATAAATTTTGCCCAGGTATTAAAGGGTCCTCTTTGCCATTCTACATCATATTTTAATGCTTAAAATAAGAATTATGAGCAAAACTATTATTTTCTGCCTGCTACTAAAAACAGAATTGCAGAAATAACAATAATATTGTTGCACTGCAACAGCTCAAATTCTGTTCCAGGTCAACAAAAGTCTACAAAATGAATGAATTACTGCTTTGGTATTTAAATGACCCAACATCACAGGGAAATCACATACACCATTATTGCTTATACTGTCCTTGGAGTTTTAAAGGCTAAGAACTTTTAGACATAATACATGTAAGAAAAATGCTGAACGTTTCACCCAATACTTTACACACGCATTAGGTCCACAAAATAAAGCAATCAGGGATGGTGGAGGGATGGTGGATACAAATGCATTTAAGGTGCCACAACATTATTTGTCTTTTTTCCTGTTTTGTTTACTCTCTGATATACTTGCACAGACTAACATGGCTACAACTTCAAACATTACAAATGCATTGTATTTCACCAGAGATAATGTGTTTTCATTAAAATTTTATTTGTCAGCTAAGACTTCCAAATGCATATCTTGGCATGAAACATAAACAAGATACAACTGGAAGGAGCTCTTTAAAAAGACCTTGCGTAATTAAACAATTTCTGGAGTTACATCACTGCAGTAGTTCTAAGCAAGCAGAACAGTAATAATTCCAATGTTGTATTTGTGTGCTTGAAGCATAAATCTCTGGCATAAAATCTGCATTGCCTTCAGACATGGAAGAAAATAGGTTTTTAATGTTTATTCATAGATAGTAAACAAAGAGATACAGTTTATGTTTGTTTGTTTTTTGTTGTTCAGTCACACAGTCGATTACGACCCTTTGCAACCTCATGGACCACTGTCCGCCAGGCACTTCTGTCCTCCACCATCCTCCTCAACTCGCTCAGCTTTGTGCCCACTGTGCCTACAATACCATCTAGCCATCTCATTTTGGGCCGCCCCCTTCTTCTTTTGCCATCCACCCTTTCCAGCATCAAGGCTTTCTCAAGCAAACCCTCTCTTCTCATTTGATGTCCCAAGTACTTTAGCTTCATCTTCACTATTTGACCTTCTATTTGTTCTCCTCGCTGTCCAGGCGACTCTCAAAACTCTCCTCCAACACCACATCGCAAAGGCATCTATTCTTCTGTGCTCAGCTTTCCTAATGGTCCAGCTCTCACAACCATACTTTGCCACAGGGAATACCATTGCTTTGACTATACGAATTTTTGTTTGCAATGTGATGTCTCCACTTTTCACTATGTTCCTCAGGTTTCTCATCACTTGCCTCCCAAGAATCAGTCGCCTTTTTATTTCATGGCTGCAATCACCATCTGCAGTGAGCTTTGATCCTAAGAAAGTAAAATCTGTCACTGCTTCTACTTCTTCCCCATCTATTTTCCAGGGACTGATAGGGCCTGTTGCCATGATCTTGGTTTTCTTTATATTGAGTCTCAAGCCAGCTTTTGAACTTTCTTCTTTCAACCTAATCAGGAGCTTTTTAAAGTCCTTCTCACTTTCTGCCATTAGGGTGGTATCATCTGCATTA
Organism: Furcifer pardalis; assembly: GCA_030440675.1. Taxonomy (NCBI): domain Eukaryota; kingdom Metazoa; phylum Chordata; class Lepidosauria; order Squamata; family Chamaeleonidae; genus Furcifer; species Furcifer pardalis. Next base: position 82,137,647 of record CP126892.1, read on the forward strand.
TCTCAAATTGTTGATGTTTCTCACAGCAATTTTGATCCCAAATTGTGATTCCTCCATCCCTGCATTGCTAATTATGTGCTCTGTGTATAAGTTGAATAAGCAGAGTGACAAAATGCAGCCTTGTCTGACTCCTTTTCCTATTCCAAACCACTCTGTCATTCTGTATTCTGTCCTAACTGTTGCTTCTTGATTCATGTACAGGTTTCTCATGAGGCATATAAGGTGTTCTGGTATTCCCATCTCTTTAATTACTTGCAACCTTTTTTTGTGGTTCACACAGTCAAAGGCCTTAGTGTAGTCAATGAAACAGAAGTAGACTTGTTTCTGATATTCCTTTGTTTTTTCCATGATCCATCTTATGTTGGCGATGTGGTCTCTGGTCCCCCTGCCTCTTCTGAACCCTGCCTGCACTTCTGGTAATTCTCTCTCCACATGCTGCTGCAGTCTATCCTGTATTATCTTGAGCATCACCTTGCTAGCATGTGAGATGAGTGCAATTGTTCGATAATTTGAACATTCTTTGGCATTACCCTTTTTGGGGATTGGAACGTATACTGATCTTTTTTGATCCTGTGGACATTGGTTTGTTTTCTGAATCTGCTGGCATATAAAATGCAATAATTTGATTCCATCATATTTTAGGGCTTTGAAAAGTTCAACTTGGATACCATCATCTCCACTGGCTTTGTTCTTTGCAGGGCTTTTTAGGGCCTTTCTGACTTCTCTCTCTAGGATGTCTGGCTCAAGTTCAATTTCCTCATCATTGTTATTATCAGGAGTGTTAAGGTCCTTTTTGTTTTATGTTTTATGTTTTAGTGCACATTTAAACCTTAAAACATAGATCAAGAAAGTCTAAAATGTAGAGGATTTAATTACAGTATTTATTAGATCTTGGTGGGCATTACCTGCTCTGAAAACTTGAAAAAATAAAGTCTAATTAGTCTTTAAGATTTTTCTTAGTTTGCAAATGAAGCACAAATGTTCTAAGGTAGAAGTGAACAGAAATGTAAATACAAAGAGGAATCAGTTCTTCCCAGAGGGTTTATTTATCAACTGGAGAATTAGCAAGGGAGTTTCCTTTACATAAATAAATAAATAAATAAATTCATCCAGAATATTAAAGCAATTCCTTGCCAATGCTTCATTCCTATGTGACAGCATCCAGCAATCACGTTTCTACTGCAGCACCATTAACACATTAACTCAGTGTGGGACAGAAACCTAATGCAAGCAGTGCACTATCTCAGCATTTCCTCCCTTATAAAACAACTAACTAACTAACTAACTAAATGCATGCATACATACACATACATGTCAGCCCTGAGAACCTACTGACTACAAGGAGCAGGTACAGTCAAACCTTGCTTAGCAAGTAACTCGCTTAGCTAAAAACTCGCTTAACAAGTGGGTTTTTAAAAAAGTGAGCTGACTCACAAAATGAATATTTTTGCTATGTGAGTCCAACTTGCATAGTGAAAATATTCACTAAGCAAGTCCTACTTTCCCCATAGAAAACTCGCATAACGAGCGTTTCTACGGGGAAACCTCACATAACGAAAAAAAATCGCTATGCGAGTTTTTCCCCTTAAAAAGCTTGTTATGCTAGTTTTTCCATAGGCATTTTCACTATGCGAGTCTGAGTCGCACAGTGAAAAACTCGCATAGCGAGCAGCCTCGCAGAACAAATTAAATTTGTTATGCAAGGTATTACTGTACACATTATCCCTCCAAAATATCAAGGCGTGCAAACCATTCAAGGCTATTTCTCTTATGACAAATTTCCTACATTGATAATCAGTTCCAGCAATCCCGGCCAGCCACTTCTGGGAACTCTGTAAACAAGCCTTAGAGGCATCTATTGTGCCCATTATTCATGCCAAGCATCTACTATACACAGCCATGATGCTTCTGAATATTAAAATGGAATTAGATGGATTATAGAGGACAAGCTTATCAATTGTTATAAGCTATGCCTGATAAACATAAGAAGGCAGAATGGCAAATGAAAACAACAAATAGTCTTCAAAAGAAGGTCATATTTTCATAAACTGCTCATGTAACCACCAAGAGACAACCTGTTGGTATATGTTTTAACAATAGAAAGCTGAACCTTGTTCTGCAATACTGTTCATGCATAGTTATAAACTCCTTTTTTCTACCATGCATATACAGCTATAAATAGCTGGAAAATACATGCGATGTACGTGTGAGTGTTCTTATTTTCTGTCAGGAAAGTACATTATAGCACTGCATGCTCCAAAACACAATACACCACGGAATGGAAAACTGTTGTGTAAAGTGCAGTTCTTTCTCATGGTTCTGAAAGTCTGCTTTACAAAAGCAGATTACAGTGAAGACTAAAACAAATGAAAAAAGGAAGTCCATCTTCCACTGATGTGTTAGAAGTAGCTCTTAACCATTTGTGTTTTTCTTTTTATTTATAAGGTTTCTAAATTCATTTTAGCAATAGCCCATGACTTTTATTTTAACAAGGGCACAATAGTGGTCTGTTAAAAACTATATTACTGCATATAAAGTATCTATTTTTTCTAAGTGTAATCATCTCTTTCATCAACATTTTTAACTGATTTATTGCAAACACAAGGCGAGACTTTGTGGTTTGCTGAAAAAATCTAAAATTTATGAACAAGCAAAAAGAGAAGTCACGTAAATGTTTATCTCGCTAGGGCTCTGAGGGATACCACACATTAACACTAAACAAAAAAAATGCAATTCCAAAATTGCATAACACTGAATATGTCAACTGATGGCATCTTTCGTTAATTTAAAAAAAAAACATTATTGGGTGCCCTTGTTGCTGTTATTGCCATCAAGTCCTTTTCTTTTGATTGCCCCATAAATTAGTGGCCTCTAAAAGGTCTTATTGTTAAAAGAATTCCTTGGATCTTAGAAACGGAAGGGCAAGGTTTTCATTTTTTAGTCATTCCATCTTATGATGGGTCATTTTCTTTTCCTACTGCTCCCCAACTTTTTCTAGTGTTACTCTACTGGTGTTTGTCTAAGAGTTCTATACATTGATATGACTAATTGAGGCTAGTCAGTAGGGTGTCAGGCTGTGTTTCATGGCACACCTGACTGCACAACCAAGATGTGGCCCCACACTTCATCAATTAGTCACAATTGGTTATGGGAAGTTATGCAAAGTTTATGAAGAGGAGGAAGGCAATACCTTTATTGGATCACTCAAATAAAAATTAATTGCGAGCTTTAATGATTCAAGATCACTTCTTCAGGCATGCATCGGTTTCTTATGGAAACTGATGCATGCCTGAAGAAGTGATCTTGGATCATGAAAGCTCATAATGAATTTTTTTTTGAGTGATCCAATAAAGGTATTACCTTCCTCTTTCTCCTACAATTGCTTTATGTATGGATCACATGGCTATCTTTGTTTGTTTAAAGTTTATGAGAACAATAGAATACTGTACTGGCCATTGTCTTTTATTTATTTATTTTTTATTAGTTCAAATTTATATTGCCACCCACTCGCCGTGGCGACTCAGGGCGGCTTACAGACAATACATTACATTACAATACAATATGTTGGGGTGGGCACAGGAGGAGTGGCAGCAAGGTCCTCAACCTGCCCCGGCCTCCCCCCCCCCTGGTGCTTCTTGCCTTCTAAGTATATGTTCAAACTATTTGAGGTTCTAGCGAGAATTTAAATTTGATTTCACTTAGAATACATCCATTTTCCTTTCTGGTGGTTCCTGGTAACCATGAAATTCTCATCTAACACCAAAACTCAAATGGATTATTTCCCATCTTCACTGCTTACTCTTTTGACAATGCCCAGCTGCTGCATCCATGCATAGCAGCTGGTATTTTTTTGCTCCATATATAAAAAGAAAGTCATTGTAATAAAATCTTGAGTATCACTTTTGCTCACAAGGGGCAATTAATGCAGTCACTCTGAATCTGAATTCTGAATATCTCATGTCTTTTCTTGGCAATGGAATGAAAATCGAATGCTTCTATATCATTATCTATTCCTGCCTCTCCCATATTTGTTGACCTATTCTTGTCAAGACTTTGATATACAGTATTGTAACAGCTTTATATCTCATGCATTCTTTGTCATTTATTTCTTCAAAGTAGTTTGAGAGGAGCTTTCACATCACTTTCAGCAAATTACTGGTTTTAATCAAGATTCTTCTTTGAAGGAATCTGTCATTCTTGCATCTGTTCTGTACAATTCTTCAGTATACTACTTCCATCTTCTTTTTATTTTACCTTGATCAGATAGGATATTGTCCTGTTGATTTGTCAGCATACTTAACTTTGGTTTTAACTTCCCCTTGATATCCTGGACCTTCTGAAGGAAACCTATCGTTGTTCGATTTCTGTTTCTTTGAGATAACTATTACAAAAGTTTTCTTTCTCCTTATGTGGAAGTTGCTGAAAAAGTGCATTCAAGACTCTAACTCTGTTTTTGCCTCTTTTTATTTTGCATGTCATCAACATTTTTAATACAGTAGTTTCATTAGGCATCCACCAAGGTTCTTTTCTCTCTCTTGGCTACAATAATAATATTTTGCATTTCCTGATTATATTTCTAGCTTCAGCCCATAGTTCTTGATTTGGTAGGCTAAGCTTAGTAATTTGAATATGTACTTCATCTTAGAATAAGTCTTAGAACTGCAAAACTGGAAGGGATCACAGGGAGCATTGAGTTTAGCCCCATCAAAGAAACACAATGTAGAAATTAACTCCCAACCTATGGGAGTATGTAGTATGTATTTGCATCAAGCAGGTTGGTTGGTTGTTTTATGAGTGGTTCTTGTGCTTTATTTCTAAACTCAAGGCCAAATGTTCAAGTTATGTTTGGTTCTATTTGATTTTCTACTTGTGTATTACCAATTTTTTATCATGTCAGAAGCACACAAAGGTGCTTTTTTGGGTTGAAATAAATTTTGCTGGAGGAACTCCGCTTAGAGGATGCCCGAATCACCTATGATTATCAACACATCCTATTTTGGTATGGAGTCTATTTTGCTCTTTCCTCCTTTTGTGTAGTACTAACAAGGGTTAGCTTGAACATCACTCCACCAGTGTCACCTTCCATTACTACTTTTGCCCAGTAGCTGATATTCAAGAATTTCTCCATTCTCCATTGTTTTAAGATATTGTGGAAATGATACACTACTCCAATTCAAATAAATCATTATAATCCTAGCCATAAGAAAGAATGCTGGAGATGCAGTGAATATCCTGGGACATGCTGTCATTTATGGTGAGAGTGCAAAGAGGTGAACAAAACATGGATATGTGTTTTTGAAGAAGTAAGTAAAATATTGTCACTAAGAATATCCACATGTCCCAGAATAGCTTTGATTTAATGAGTTGGGTAGACGTAAGGTGGAAAAGCATAAGAAAGAGATGATGATCATGATGATGATCATTATGATGATGATTACAGCAGCAAGAATAATTGCTAAAAACTGGAAAGTGTATAGATACTTAGTATTGGAGGAGGGGTACAAAGAACTGTGGAATATGGCAATCAACAATAAACTGACTTGGGAATTAAGAGTAAAAAAGGCATTACGTATTAAGAAAAATGAGTTTGCTGACATTTGGGGAATTTTATTGATTTTGTTCTGGGAAAATCTAAAGGAATCAAACCTAGATATGAATATATGACATTTTGGAAGTAGGAGAAAAGATTTATATAAGTTATATACCGTATATGCCGGTGTACAAGACGACTGGGTGTATAAGACGACCCCCCAACATTTCCACTCAAAATATAGAGTTTGTTATATACTCGCTGTATAAGACTACCCTCTCTTCCGCACACCTTCCACATACCAAATAAAATATAAAAGAACATCAGATTTGATTTTAACATGTTAATTTATATTCAAATGCTTATGACATGCAGAAAATCTGTCACAAGGCTGTATGTTATCAAACATGTACAGTAAACATAAAACATAAAACAGTGCAAGTTTATTAAACGTAATTCACCAAAGACAATTCACTAAAGCTGAATGGAACAATAAACCTATGGGAGCTGCCAGGCTGTTTGTTTTCTAATCTGTTAACCAAACTGGAACTGTCAATGATAGAAGGAAGATAACAAATAGAGGGAGAGAGCAAGTGCCAGGCAAGTCCCTAGCAAGTTTGCTGGCATGACAGTTTCCCTTTAAAAGCCTTCAAATTCCTGTTTGTCATCTGATATTAAAAGTTGTTATCCGATCCATCCCATAGGACCTTAACATTATTCGATGCAATTCTCCTCCCCAGATTGCTTAACGTTATGCGATTTAAGCGTTATCTGAGGTAAACGTTATCCAAGGTTAATGTTATCCGAGGTATTACTGTATTTTATTCAACTGAAGTACACCCAGTGTACAAGACACACACACACACCCCTTGGAGGCATGTTTTTCAGGGGTAAAAAGTCATCTTATACATCAGCATATACGGTAGTTAAGTAATAGTGTCAGATAGGAAGTATGCCTCCTGGGTGATAGGTTCACATTGTAAAGTATGCCTGTAAATGTTTTATTTTTATAATAAAGGAAATGAAAATTTAAATAAAATTGTTTTTTTCTAAAGAATTTCTCCGTTCTCTTCACCACTGGAACTATCAATTTTCTTGGGCTGATATACTGCCAATTCCTGAAGAAGATAGATTCGTTTTAGTCTGGTGCCTCAGCTTTCACCATTCCACCTTGGGTGACCTCTAGATGTGTAACATCTACCCAGCCCACCAGAGCAGACTGGAGAGGCTCTCTGGTTGTGCCATCAGCCAGAGAGGCGCATCTCTCTGGCACTAGAAGGAGTGCCTTCTCGGTGTCCGCTCCGGCCCTGTGGAACCTCCTCCCAATAGAGCTATGCCTGCAGACAGAGTTGCTGTCCTTTAGGAAAGGAGTGAAAACCTGGCTGGCAGGTCTGGTCTGGGGAGCGGATGGTTCAATTTCCCCAGCCAGTTGGATGGTTTGACCCCCAGTATGTCCAAGTTATAATACCTAGCTTTTAATTAAGTTTTTAAGCTTTTTTAAGCTTTTAATTTTTAAGTGTTTTTAAAATAGTTGGAAATCACCCTGGGTCCCTTCGGGGAGGAAGGCAATAAACAAATATAAATAAATAAATAATAAATAAACAAACACAATCTAGCTTCCTGATGATAGTGTGGTCAGCTTCTCTGACATGTTCAAAACTCCTCACCAAGTTATAGTGTACAACCAAGAAAGGACAATGAATCCTTAAGAATCTTAAAAGGCAAGTACAGGACCTTCTTTTCCTAATCTTGCAACTCTGCACAGATCAATTAGGCAGAAAGGAAAATGAAGAATTAAGAATAGAAACAAAGCAGCACAGAAACCTCTCCTCTTACTTTCTCCATCTCACCTCTCACTTGGTCCCCATAAAATACCATTTTCTAACCATAACTCTTTATATATGTGTGTTCGCCCCCCAGAACACAAATATCTGAACATAGAGATTAGTCATTACAACATAGTATTATACAGTAAAACCTCAGATAAAGAGTGCCTTGCTTAGAGACTAACTGGCTTAAAGAGCAGAATTTTCTCTGAATGGTCGCCTTGCTTAACAACTAAAACCAACCAAAAACTCACTTAACAACTAAATCGGGCTTCACACACACACCCTGCCGGAAGTCACAATTGGTCATTTACAATAGTGTTTCATTTAAAGAGCAAACTCACTTAAACAGCAATACCATGGAACACATTATGCTCTTTAAGTGAGGTACCACTGTAATAGTATTTTATTATATTTATATGGCAGCTTAAACTTTTACTGTACTGCCCAGTATCCCAGCTACACTCTTGTATTTATTTGATGAATCTCAATACATTTTTGGAATTTAGTAAATAAAATACAGTACATATTTCAAGACATCTGTAATCCTAGACCTATTCCATGTTGGATTTTATGTGCATTGATTATTAATTTTGCATATTTATGCAGTAAATGGAAAGTAAACAATAAGATTTTGAACTGATATTGTTAGAACAAAATTTCAAGGGGAAAACCAACACAATATAGATACCAAAAATATAACAAGAAATATTTAAAGAATTGAAGACAATTTTCTAGTATTTTTAAAAAATCCAATTAGGATTTTTTTTCGGAAATACTGTATGTTTTACCAGTCACAGGCTTTATAATATCAGACACATTAACCACACCCATTCCTTTTACACACTACTGTTTAACTTTTCAAAAGTCATTCGCATTCAAACAACTGAAAGTCAGGCCACTGTAAATTAATTCCTCTTTTCATCCTAGTTAATTAAGCATACTTTGCACATCTTCAAGTAACCTATTTGATTAACAATTTAACAGGGGTACACAGAAGGAGCCTCCTTAAAGATTGTGGTATTTTTGAACCTGGTAACAGCAACCTTGTGTTGCTGGCTGATCTTTCTCACACTAGGTCAGGTGAAAGGAACTGCATTTTGCAGTAATTAATTTATAGAGCTCCAAGGGCACAGTTCTGTGTAACATCAGGTACCAAGTTTATGGAACATGGCAGTTGTTCCAGCTCCCACACACAAAAGACTACCTATCAATATTGACCAGCACAACATTCAAATACAGTGAAAAATCTGACAATGATACATGGTACATTGACAAGAACACTCAGATGAAAGGTTCTAGCCCTCTCCCTTTAACAAAATGACTCCAGTTACTTTGGTGCAGCAGTCCAGTAGTGTGGGGTGGAAGTGCTCTTGACATGTGCTTTTAGATTTCATAATTCTAAGATTATTGTATTTGTTCTTAATGCTGAAACACAGCATGGGACAGTGAACATAAAGGTAGCCATGGAAGAGATCTAGTTCAAATGTTCTCCATCCCAACAGCATTTAAAAGAGGCAAACAAATACTGTACAACTGTTCTGTGCAAAAGGCAATGAAAATATTTATGACTCCCTCCTCCCCTTTCCAGGTTGGAATGGCACTTTCCACACAAAAAATGAGGACCTGATCTTGTTGTCATGGCTATTATCCACTGTACAATCTATCCTGATTAGGGACTGCTGCCACCTTTCATACCAGCAGAGCTGTGACAGATCACTATATAGTGGATGGGTGAGGCTTTTCCTGGAACAGGAAGGAAGTAATGGGGGAAGCCTTCAATTGCAGTTTTGGTACACGTACAATACACAGAGGAAGCTTACTACCAAGAAAATAGGCAACAGGGTAGTACTCATATGCATGTTTTGGAGAAAGCTCTGCCATGTAGGTGAATCTTCCCGTTACTATAAAGCAGGGGTGCCCAAACATTTTGGGCCGTGGGCCAATCATGTGGTTCAGGAAGCAGGTCACTAAGGCCTGGGGACCGGGTGCGGCCCCCGGGCCTTAGTTTGGGCACCACTGCTATAAAGTGTCGTTAGATGACCCAGGAATGAGGAAGTAGAAAGAGCTGTTGAAAAAACACACACAAACAACAAGCACAGATGAGGCAGAAAGAGAAAATGCAGAACTCAGCACCGCACACAAATTTCCCCAGAAATCAAGCCCAATGCAAAGCTAGATCCAAAAATCTTCATCTGGACACAACCTGAGTTCCAATCTGTCTGTAACTCACCTTGCGTAACATCCACGTTTCCAAAATAAAAACAAATCCCTTTAAAAGTAATAAGGGGAAAGAGGAACCAATAGCGTTTCAAAGACCCACCGAGTTACTTAAACTTAGACCGCCTCCCCTGCTATGTCGCATATCGGGCAGCAAGGGATCTCCAGTGTTTTCGGCAACAGTGTAACAGAATAAACTGTGGCATAAAATCAAATGTGGCCAGTTTATCTTGCTATGGTAATACTATACTGCCAGCGACTCAACGCCGAGCGTCAGGCGGCGGTTAACTAAATCTGACAGCCCTGAGGACTAGCGGCCTTGACGAAGTCCACAGGGAAGGGTGATAGTCCCCGAGTGGATTAAATCGCGCTTGAATCCATCCTTCGTGAGGAAGGGCAGCAGCTTCATCGATACTGGCCTGGGGCTGAGGAGGACTTCGCGGTGCCAAAAGGGCTCAGGACCAGAAAGTGACTGGCGGAGTTGGATCAGTGGTATGGGTGTCACGCTGCGATGCGGCAGGCAGATGAAGGGCCACGGCACTATAATATTCACAGATCAGGTTTCATGGCTGATCGCCATGAGGATCGCCAATATTTGGAATCAGATACGTCACAAGAAGAAGAAATATCACCTCTGCCGCGCGCCGATTCCATCCAGTCGCCTGTCGAACCGAGCGGGAAAAGCACCTTCTTCCCCGCCTCGCTTCCAGGCTTCACAACATTTCCGCGTGGCAGACAGGCGTGCGCGCAAACACACACACACACACACACCGCCCGCCCGCCGGACCCTCCGCCTTTCTCCAGCCCCTCTCCAAGGTAGCGCGAACGTCAGGACGCGGCGCTTTCTGTCCCGCGGGCTCACCTCCACTAGGTCAGGACCAAGCCTCCCCTTCGCGGCGGCGGGGCACGTCCTGCCCACCCACCCCCCGAAGGAATGGGCACCGAGACGAGACGTGCGGTGGTGAACCCTCAGAAAGCCGAGGTCTCCATCAGAAGGGCGCCATCATGTCGAGGCGGAGGGTCGTCGGAAGCAGGCTGGGTTGGTTGGCCGTCGTCAAGATCAACAGGAGGAGGAGGAGGAAGAGAAGGAGGAACTAATAAGTGGCCTCGAGGCGCGCGCGCGCCTTCTTTGGCCCCTGCCTGGAGTCTCACCTCCGAAACCGAAAATGAATGCCAAAAGGGGGAAGCCTCGCGCGCCCGCGCGCCCCGTCACTTGTCCAGGGTCCGCGCGCTCGCCAAACCCCCCTCCCCTCCCCTTTTCTTCCTCCGTGCGCGCCCTCTGCTCCGCGCGCCCCTGGAGCAACTACTCCCGCCTCTTTTCCAGACAGACACACTTAGACACACATAAACACCCTCCTCCCTCCCGCCCTTTCTCCTCCTCCTCCTCCACAATCACTTCCTAGCTGGAAATTCCCACTGACGTCTGGAGGGTGGTGGCGGGGAGAGGAAAGCAACGCCCACCCGGGTGGGAGGAAAGAGGGAGGGAGGGAGGGAGAGGGATCGATCGATCGCTTGATAGATTGGGAAGAGGCGGGGGATGGAGGGGGTGGGGATGGTCGTGGACGCCCCGAAGCCGTGGGGCGCTTCTCCTATCCCTCGCTTCTGTTTCTTCCTCGGAAGTAACTTGTCAGGGCTCCAGTGGTCTGTACCTCGTGCAGTGGTGGGATGTCAAAATGTTTACTACCCCACCATGACATCATCACAGTGTGGGCGGAGCTAACATCATGACATCATGAGCGGAGCCAATATCATGACATCAAGATGTTGAGGGCCCGGCCAAAGAAAACAAATTAAAAAACAATAAAAATACAATAAAAATAAGCACACACACACACCCCTCGACCCACCCAGGTGAGAACCTGTTACATCCCATCACTGATCTCCTGTGTGCAATGTATTTATGTAACGACTGCAGCAAGCCCGAGAGTATCCCTTTGTTTATTTTGTTCAAAATACGTCCATAGTGATTTTACCTTTTTAAAAATTTTTTATTAGGTATATAAAGAAAACAGATACAGATATATATAAAGTCATTAAGAAAAAAAATCATAAAGTAAGATAGCTTAGCTTATTACATTAAAAAACCATTACTCATAAAATAAGTATATGTAAATATCCCTCAAATTCAGTTACAAATGGAAAAATAAAAGAACCAATTCATACATTAACAAAGTTTGTCCTCATAGTGATTTTACTAAGGTGCTATCTTTGTATTTGACAAATCCGATTACTATATCAATTTTATTAGTATAAAGGTAAAGGTCACCCTTGCTCGGAAGCCAGTCGTATCCGACTCAAAGGTTCAGTGCTCATCTGTGTTTCATAGCCAAAGAACCAGAGCTGTCTGCTTATGCAGATGTTTCTGTGGTCATGTGGCAGGCATGACTATAAAAAAATGTTACCATAACAGTAAAAAAAAACATTAATGGGGAGGCTGGATGGGGAGAGTAATAATGGGGAGAGTAAAAAAATCTTCTAGATGGGCGGGGTATAAATATAATAAATACTGAAGGGACTTCTTCCTTAGTGTTCTATTTATTGGGGGGGGGGGAATCAAACCTCCTGCATGATAAAGTACTGCATAAACATGCTAGTCATCGTCTTTTCTGTGTCTAGGTCAGACTTTAAACTGTGAAGATGAAGCCACCTTCTTGGCTTTGTCACTGGCCAAACTTAAGTCCTCATGTTTCTGGTATTATCCAGTAGACCAGCAGATGATCTGAATTCTATCTCTCCCCATTTACACAGTGTGTTGTTAGCCACCACTTGAGAATGTTGGTCTTACATTTAGGGACTCTAGCCCTCAGCTTATTCAGGATCCTCCAGGGAGGTTCAGTTCCTCAGTTACATCCTCCTTTAATGTTATTTAATGTCCAGTAAGCTCCTTCCTCCATCTTCTCTTTTAGTTTTGCTCTTGCATACCTGAATCCCTATTTATCTACTTGCAATTTCTTGCTTTCGAACATATAACATGATTTTCACATGGATTAGAAGTGTTAATTTTTTTGACTACAGTTTCTTGAATCCTCAGGTGCTAGGTCTTGGCATTGGCCTGAAGCTGGTAATTATAGCCCTAAAGAAATATCTTTCCTGAGCTATGAGTATTAAATAAAGCAGAGTGAGGGAGTACAGAGGACATTAATTTCCATCAGTGGGCATATGAAAAATAATCTGACTGGATTTCAAAATTTTTAAAAATGTTAGCAAGTAGTTTATCACTTTTTAAATTACTTTTCACTTTGTTTTGAATTAATTAAAAGTGGAAATTGTTAAGGTTTAATTTAATCTAGATTTATTTAACTAGCTTTTAACTTTATACAGTTGTACCTTGCTTAAAGAGCATAATGTGCTCCACAGGATTGCTCTTTAAACGAGTTTGCTCTTTAAGTGAAACACCATTGTAAGTGACCAATTGTGACTTCTGGTGGGGGGGATTGCAAACCCCGATTTATTTATAAGAGAGTTTTTGGTTGGTTTTATTTGTTAAGCAAAGTGAACATTCAGAGAAGATTCTGCTCTTTAAATGAATTACTCTTTAAGTGAGGCGCTCTTTATGCGAGGCTTGACTGTACATTGATATAGACTATAGAGCAAAGTCATTTTTAGCAGGGAAAATGGTGAGAACAAGCAAGGGCACCTTTGAGACAGCGACTGTTGTTCGAGAAGGGTCTTTGCCGCCCCGCCCCACCCTGGTGGTCAGGTCGGAAGACAACTGTGTGGAAGCTGGGGATTGGTGGATTTGATCTTTGGGGGCGTGGCATTAGTTGGGGATCTGTGTTCTGTGTTCGAGTTAATTCTTTGTGGGTTGGGATTTGGTCGGGTGCGGACGTGTTTTGTTTCGGGGAATCCTTGTAGGCCATGTCCAGAAAGAGAGGGCAAGCGGCGGTCAGCTCGGAAGAGCTGGCTTCCCAGCCAAAGGGAGCCAGGGAGGCGGTGGAGGAATCGTCTGAGGGGGAGTACGAATTAGGGTCCTTTGACGACAGGGTGAGGGCCCTGGAGGAGGAAGCGGGGGGTGGAATGGAGGTTCCCCGTACGCAGAGCTCAGGCACCCGACGAGGAGGCAGGAAGGGGAAAGGTTCTTGGCGGGAGGCCATCAGGCAGCTTGAAGAAAGGCTTTTGCTGCTCGAGGGAAAGAAAGCTCCTCAGTCGCAGGAGCTAATGGGGTCTTCGAATGTGGAAATGGAGGCGGAGGCCGTCGGGGCGGTTGGCCCGGGGGTGCCTAGCCGTGGCGAGGCGGGCTCGAGAGGTTCCTCGGCGGCAACGTCGGGCGATCTGGAAGGCGGCGCGACAAGTTCGGCCGAGGCGGCAGAAGTGGGCGCATTGGCGCAGAGCCAGGCGGTGTCCGTGCGGGGAGTAGGTGAGTCTGGGGGCTCGGGGACTTCTATAGCAACTCAGAGTGATTGGGGGTGGCCGTGGGGCTGCTCGTGCGGCCCTCAGAGTTGTGGGAATAGGGAGGGGGTGGGTAGGACAACGGGGGAACGGGGGATGGGCGCAGTGCCCCCAGGGGGGGCGGGTGCAAGACAATCAGGAGCGGATGCTTGTGGGCCAGCTACTCTTGGGGGACAGGACAAGGGGGAAGGGGCCCGGGGTCCTGGACCTGTGGCGATTGGGGGACAGGAGAGTGGGGTCGGCGGTACGGGGGTTGCGGTAGCTGAGAGGAATGGGGGGGTTGGTGCCGTTGGGCGGGAAGGTTTTGGCGGGAGGAGATGCGGGGTCGGGCGCGCCTGCGCGCAAGAGGCGCTGCCCGTTTGGGGATCATTTGTCTCAAGCGACAAAAGACAAGATTTTAAAAGGGGAATACGTGGATTTGTTTTCCTTGCTTAACCGGGAGGTGGATGTGAAGGAAGCGGAGAAGTGGGATGAGAGGGAGAAGGAGTTGGTGAAGAAAAAGAAACCTATTAGAAATTGGGGGAGCTGGCTGCCAGCTTATTTGATTTACATGGGGGTCATTATTTATGAAAGGCCGGATAGGGCGCTTTCGTTGTTGAAATATTTGGACATAGTGTACAGGGCGTACACGGATTTTGCGGGGGGGTCATGGATGAAATATGATGAATTCTTTCGATCTTTGGCTCAGCAGGAGCCGGATATTAGGTGGGATGAGCCTCATTCCATGCTTTGGTTGCAATATCTGGCTCCGACCAGGCCACTGTTGGGGGAGAGGCACGATAGTGGGCATATGGTGTTACGTGGGCCTCCTTTGACGCCCCCCGGGGTTTCTGGGGGGCAGCTGGTTCAACCCAGGTTGGTCTGCTGGGAGTTTAACTCGCATGGATATTGTGCCCGCGAGCAGTGTAGGTTCGAACATGGGTGTTCGCAGTGTGGCGGCACACATCCGGTCACAGCTTGTGGCCGGGGGAGAGGAGGGCCGACGAGAGGGGCACAAAACCGGGGTAGGCCTGGAGGGCAAGGGCCTCCTGGGTTCAATTTACCCCAGCCCAATTAACTTGGAGAGCTTAGACCATGGGCTGGCGTCTTACCCTAGGAGGCAGGACGCGGAGCGGTTGGCAAACGGTTTTCGTTTTGGTTTTCGTATTCCGGTGGTTGGGGGGGTGAAGGGCCCATCGGCTGATAGGAATCTGAAGTCGGTTAAGGGTAACGTTCGTTGTTCGAGAAGTTTAGTACGTTCATACAGTGGGTATACTCTACCAAGGCGGGGGGGGGGTTCGTCACTCATTATTTGGATGAATTTTTGATATGTTCGGGAGAAGGGGAGGAGCATTGTTTGGGGCAACTGAAGTTGTTTCAGGAGGTATGTGAAGAGTTGGGGGTACCGCTGGAGCATGAGAAAACGGAGGGGCCGGCGCGTAAGCTTTCCTTTTTGGGGGTAGAGTTGGACACGGAGCAGCAATGCTCCCAGTTGCCGGAGGAGAAGCTGGTGGATTTGAAGGACAGAATCAAGCAATTGGACAAGTTTCGGGAGTTGGTGCCTTCGGCGGTTCCTCGGCCCAGGAGGTTGCCGGACGAGGTGTGGGCTCTTGGAGAGCGCAAGTAGCGGAGGCTCTCAGAGGGTCCATTGCCGAGAGCACGCGAAAGTCCTACGCGGCGGCGTGTAAGGAGTTCTGAGCGTTGCGGATTAGCGAGCTAGTTGCGCGTTCGAGGGAGGACATTTCAGGCAGAGCTTTGGGATTGGAGGATGGGGTGGTAGCGAACGGTAGGGCGTATATCTTTGTACGGTGCTCCAAGAAGGACCAAGGAGGTTTGGGTAAGTGCTTGGTGCTGGGGACTTGTCACATTAGGGAGTAGTGTCCGGTGCGAAGGGCTAGAGAGTACTTGGCACTAAGGGGGGCTGGTGGTGGTTGTTTCTTTGTGCATGAGGGAGGAGCTCCTTTAACCATGTTCCAGTTTAAGGCAGTCACTAATAGGGCATTGGTGGCAGCGGGGATAGTGGGCTGGAACTTTGCTTCGCACTCTTTTAGGATTAGAGCGGCTTCCACGTTGGCGGCCCTGGGTTATAGGGTGGAGGATATAAAGAAAGCAGGGAGATGGACCTCGGCCAGGTTCAGGTCTTATGTACGGGACCTGCCGGGGGAGTGTTAAGTTATTGATGTTGTTATGAGTTTATGTTTTGCAGGTTGGAGACCGCCGTGGCGGGGCGACGTGTGGATCATGGGGGATCAGCATGTAGCTGGGGCAGCGGAGTGGGCCACCCGATCCGTCTGGGGGAGGCGCATCGGATTCTCCGATTGTGCGGTCCACTGGACGGGGTTGCATGGGATAGGTTTTGG
The DNA here is from genome assembly GCA_030440675.1 of Furcifer pardalis. Lineage (NCBI taxonomy): Eukaryota > Metazoa > Chordata > Lepidosauria > Squamata > Chamaeleonidae > Furcifer > Furcifer pardalis. The sequence continues at coordinate 82,153,951 of CP126892.1, forward strand.
GGGGTTGGACTGGCGGTGGTTTCCCAGGCCGTGGGGTATTCGGCCACGCGTTGTGGTTCTGCACGTAGGAGGGGACGAAGTGGGCAGGATGAGGGTGGAAGACATCGTGGAGGGGGCGGTCCAGGCTGTTTCCCGGCTGGGAGAGGCTTGGCCCGGTGCTAATTTTATCTTTTCAGAAATCCTGCCGATGTGCGAGGACTGGGAGGAGGAGGTCGGATTGGAACCCGGGTTTGAGACCAAGGACCAAGTCAGAATGTACCTGAATTACCGGTTGTCCAGGGTTTTCTTGAAGATGGGGGGCCGGGTGATTTCCCATCCGGCCATCTTGAAGGCGAATACGGCATGTTTTTTGGACAATTGGAGCGCCCTCTCGGATAAGGGTTTTTCGTATTTCATCAAGGACATTCGCCGGGGGGTGGCTGCCTGTTTTTCCTAGGGGGGGGGGTCCGGAGTTCCAGCGGAACCCCGGAGTGTGGCGGAAAGCACGGGGGGTGTGGGGGTTATTTCGGGGGTGTTGAGCCCTGTGGGAGGGGGAGGAGTTTGGGTTAGGGCGGGGTTATGTTAATTTTGGCCCAACCCAAATCTCCCCCCGGAGTTTGCCCCCCCCCCGGTGCTTTGATGGCCCCTGCGGTTAGGGTTGTAAAGTTTATTGTCACTTAATAAAGTGGCCAATTTTATTCCACAAAGTTGTCTTGTGTCTTTGTGTGAGGGGGGGGCCTGGGGTGGCAAGGGCACCTTTGAGACAGCGACTGTTGTTCGAGAAGGGTCTTTGCCGCCCCGCCCCACCCTGGTGGTCAGGTCGGAAGACAACTGTGTGGAAGCTGGGGATTGGTGGATTTGATCTTTGGGGGCGTGGCATTAGTTGGGGATCTGTGTTCTGTGTTCGAGTTAATTCTTTGTGGGTTGGGATTTGGTCGCCCGCCCACCCTCCCTAAAAATCGAGGTGGCTTAGTTGGTCGCAATATTTTGGGCCGGGCAGGAATTTTGGGTCACGGCTGATTGGCTTTGCTGGTGACTTTTTCGCCTGCCTCATCTCGATGAGTAAGGGTATAGGGCGACAGCATTGTCGGGTAGGGCGGAAAGCACGGGGGGTGTGGGGGTTATTTTGGGGGTGTTGAGCCCTGTGGGAGGGGGAGGAGTTTGGGTTAGGGCGGGGTTATGTTAATTTTGACCCAACCCAAATCTCCCCCCGGAGTTTGGCCCCCCCGTGCTTTGATGGCCCCTGCGGTTAGGGTTGTAAAGTTTATTGTCACTTAATAAAGTGGCCAATTTTATTCCACAAAGTTGTCTTGTGTCTTTGTGTGAAGGGGGGGGGGGCCTGGGGTGGCAAAGAATATCCCCCCACCCAATTACTGCTGCATGACCACATCAAAAACTCTAGTTGCATTAATTAAACTGAGAATAAAATGAAGACTGCCGTTACTGGCATCTCTGGGATCTGTATTAGCATCAATAATTGCTCCAGCATTTAGGAGAAGGCATCAGCAAGATGCTTTCAATGGGCTGAGCATTTCACTTCTCTTTTCTGACTGGGTAGGCAAGGAAGGGAGCAATTTGCCATCATTTGCTCATTCGTTTTGCATATATAGGATCAGAAGTCACAATGTACTAGGGATCAACCATTGGGTTCTCCCACAGTGCTGTGCCTTCTCATTGGCTCTAGGATTGGGCCCAAACATGCATCAGTATTCTGAAGATGGTTTTGCTTATTTTCATAGCCTCTAAAGCAGTGGTTCACAACTCTTTTTTTGGCCATGCCCTTCCTAAGCATCTTTAAAATCCCGATCCTCCCGATATATTATTCTTATTATTCAAAAAGTAAACTCCTATTCATGTAGAGGAAGCCTTAAAGGCCATTAATTTAGTCTAAACATTCTCAAATTACCTCCCAAAGCCACTATAGGAACCCCTGACTCCCATACATAGAGTTATCCCCAGCTTTTCTTATTTCCACAATATAATTTGGGAGAGAGATGTTACTTTTCATTTGTCACTGTTAAGTAGTTGAGAGTAAGATATCTTTGCTAATCTGCTTCAGATCACCTACATATTTATCATTACTAATTACTAATTTATCATTACTAAAGTGCCTGATGACCTTAAGAATGTTACCATTATCGCTGTCTTTAACAAAGGTGGTCATAGCATTGCTATCCATTGCTGGAAAGATTCTTGCAAGAATCCTGCTCAGTTACAAATTTTCTCCTAAAGGGTCCTCCCAGAATCTCAATGTGTTTTCCATATTTCCTGAGGCACGATGGACATGATTTTCTGCGGAAGACAACTTCAGGAAAAATGCAGAGAGCAATAGAATCCACCCTTCTTAGTATTTTATGACCTGGAAAAGGTTTTCAATTCTGTCTCAACACCTGCTATGTGGGCTGTGCTGAGACGCTTTGGTTGTGTTTTGTAGATCTGGTCCAGGTGGTGGCATGTCTGGGAGGGTTCTCCATCAAAATAGCATATCAGATGCCTTCCCAATCACCTCGGATTGAAGCAGGGTTTTGTGCTTTCTCCATCCCTTTTTACCCTTTACTTGGCTGGCATGCAATATGAAACATCTAATAACAACACAGGTGTAGAGATTAAATACCACTTTGATGGAGGACTCTCTAATTTGGTCATCTATCACACCGGGTCCTCATGAACAAAGATTTAACAACCCAGACTGAGCTCATGGCATACCAAGCTGTTCTTATCTCAGTGTTACTGTATGGCTGTGAAACATTGAACCCTCTATCGCCAAGACATCAAAAAAGTGGCAGGTAGAGTCTAAGGACACGACCATCAAGGCATGAATTTGATGTGTTGAATTATGCTCATTAGTTCATTTATTTCTTTTATTTCATTCATTAGTTAAGGGTGATGTTACAAAAGGGGAAAAATAAAGACATTATGTTCATAAAATTAAGGTTTTCATAAAATGTTCATAAAAATCTAAGGTTTTCTGAGCTAAGGTAAAGGTCATCCTTGATCGAAAGCCAGTCATATCCGACTGTAGGTTTCAGTGCTCATCTCTGTTTATAGCCAAAGAGCCAGTGCTTTCTGTGTCTGCAGACATTTTCGTGGACATGTGGCAGGCATGGAACACTGTTAACTTTCCCACCAAAGTGGTCCCTATTTATCTTCTTGTAATTTCTTGTTTTTTAACTGCTACATTGTTTTAACCCAAAACCAGAAATCACAATTTATTTTCCATTCTCCCTGACTCTACCCACTAAGCACACGTGTCCATAAGCAGCCCACTGTACAAACAACAAGTCACCTCAGGTGAATAACTGCAAAGGATCAATTTTTAATAAATATTTCAATAGTCAAACTGCAAAGAAAAAGAGTTTTTCCTTCATGATTCCTTGAAAGCAGTTCTTCAATAAGAGGGAAAGCCAAAAAGGAAACTGGTTATGACTTCAAAGGAAAAACTTCCTACAGTGTATCCATTCTCACACCAATATATCTATTCTGGAATGGAGAGATTTTTTTTTTGAAGGAAAGGTTAGAAAGAAAGTGTTTTTTTGTTTTAAACCTTCATAGAGGATGTTTCTGAAGTCCGATCCAAATTGTATTAGTATCAAAAGAAAGGTTATTCTGTCCTCTTTCAAGTGCACATTAGATCACTTTGATCGGTCAATTGGTTTTTTTTTTTGTTGGATCACCGCCAAACACTCCTCCCATGGAAATGTCATTTCAATGAGTCACATTTTTCCTCAATATCTTTTTTGTGGATTCCTGCTTTGGCGTCATTTTTCTCCTCATGTTGTATGTGAACTGTATCCACCTTGGGAAGTTGTCATATTCACTTTTTAAATTGGTTTTCCCTCCTTTTGGGAGGGTTTGTGTGACCTCTTTTTAGTGGTTTTTTGTAAAATGCTTCATAGACTGTTTCCGAAGTCTGATTCCAAATCTGAAAGTGTCCCCACAAAAGTTAATCTTTCCTCTTTCAAATGCACTTGGGATCATCTGAATTGGTTGGGTTGGTTTTTTTGCTTTCCCCCCCGACAACTGACACCCCCCCAGCAAAACTGTCACTTTTCCAATGCTATTTCCGAAAGCGATTATGCCATTGCTTTGCATTTTTGGCTTTTGGTTTCTACCAATTCTTAAAGTCACCAAGACAATCTTTCAAATGGCATAAGCCTTATTTTCATGGGTGCCTTAGTTTTGGTGTTGCAGCTTGGCAAAAGTACATGATTTTCATTACATTGCAAGAACTGTCAAACCACCCAACCAAAATGTAAGATGTTCATAGAATTCACTTAAAAAGCTTGAGCGCTTTCACCAATAGAAGCTAAGGTCCATCTTGAACATGAAGTGGGATGACTATGTCACCAACATCACAGTCTTCAAGAAGACAAATGTAAATAGGCCATTGTTTTCGATGGATAGGGTATGTCTGTCGTATGAATGGTTCCAGGCTTCCTCATCATATTCTCTATGGGGAACTTAGCTCTGGTTCAAGACCTCATTGAGTTCCTTTGAAGCATTAAAGGACCAGCTGAAACAAACCATGAAGGTGTCAGGTATAAACCCAGAAACCTGAGAAGCAGCGGCCATAGATTGCCCACCTTGGTGTCAAATCATCTCTGCTGCTACCAATCACTTCAAAGGAGAACGCCGCAGACATGAAGAGGCTAAGTGACAAACAAGAAAGCTTCATCAAACTCAATACGGCCTCCACCATCTATTCAGTGTGCTATGTGTAGTCTCATTTTTCATGCCAGGATCATTTTATTGAGTCACCAGAAGCACATCCATCAGCTGAGAAAATGACTTTCAGGAAAAATGTATCCTCGGATACGAGTAGCTGCCACAGGGCAAATTTGGGAGAGGGATGTTACTTTGCATTTGTCACTGTTCTATCAAGAGATCATAACTAATCCACTTCAATTTCTCCATATATCTACTGATACTGATGTACTTTCCAGCCATTCTGGTGTAAACAACTCCATGAGAAAGAAATAATATGGACAACGCCATCTTGTGCATATTCATTGCAATTAAATGTTGTTCAACATGACATGGAACAATTTTCAATGAAAAGTATTCTAGCTAGTAAAGGTAAAGGTTTCCTACTGCTAATCCAGAATAGAGTAGAACCATACACTCAATGGGATTTTCATGTCATGATTCAGCAGTTGATTCAAAGAGACCAGCAACAGGATACTTGTTCATACGATGTAGCGGGTACAGATAAATGTCATTTCTCATTCAAGTAAAGTCAACAGTGACACATACCATTGAACCAGAAATAGGCTGGCTGAGAAGTTTAAATCATAGGATAATGCTTCTAGCTTGGGTAGATTTGTTTGCTGACTCTTCACATATTTTAATAAACATCCCCTAATTCTGTAGAAACAGTGAGAATAAACTGAAATGTATTGTCATGTTGGGGTGTTGTTATTCAATTACACAATCAAGTCTGGCCCTTCACAACCCCATGGACCACAGCACACTAGGTTCCTCTGATGTCTGCCATTCTCTAGAGTCCATCCAGATCCATGCCCATCATGTCAACAATGCTGTCTAGCCATCTCATCTTCTGTCACCACCCTCTCCTTTGCCCTCTATCTTTCCTATAGTTTTAGGCCTGCTATCTCAACCCTACTTACTCTTCAGGAATGAACTCACAGCTGATGTTTTACTAAATTAATCTGCTTCCAAACATCACCTGTTTCCTCCCTTTACTCAAAGTAAAAAGCCTCATAGTGTTTTCTAGTCACATCAAAATAGAGTACCTGTATTGTGAACTCTCAAATCTTTTAGTTGTGGTTATAATTCTAATGCTAATTAAACTGTTTATCCAGACAATAACAATGACAGCAAAAGCAACAACAATAAACTAAAAGCCAAAAATGCTGTAGCATTTTAAAGACTATTATAATTCGATGACAACTTTCATGGATACCTTTGCTTCTTCAGACTTATGCAGAAAGATATACTGTACACTGCTGCATCTTGAACAGCTCAAAATGAAACATAAAAGTCTTTAAGGTGCTACAATGGTATTCACTTTTGTTTTTGTCTGGATATGCTTGCACAAATAAAAATCGGTACTTTTTTGAAAATTAAAAGTACTTAGTTACTCTTGAATTTAATATTTTTAAAATAACCCAGTGTTTTTGCATTATTCAAGAGTAATTACAGTAACTCTTAATAAGTATCTGAATGTTACAAACTACAGACCTATGGTGCAAAACACATCCAGTAAGACCACACATGCTGAATAACTAAAGTATATAAAGCACCATTACAGTTACTCCTCCGTGTGTTACAATGTTAATTGTACTTTAGCTGTTGGAAAAAAGGAAATTGCTGCAAATTATTTGTAATTATTTCCATTCTATGGTAAACCATAGTAATTTGTTTTCCCATGGGGATGCTGACAACACATTTAATAATTTTTCTTCTGTTTTCTAGGCCAGGCATGTAAAGTGCTTACAGGTTCACCTACAGATGAATGGAAAATAGAACAAGAAATGTAAAAACTACAGGTGTGTGCAGTGGCTCAAGTGGTTAAGACACTGACTGGGAGGCGGAAGGTCAGCAATTCAAAACCCAAGTGCTGCAAGAAGGAATGAGTGCCCATCTCTGTCCCAGCTCCTGCCAGCCTAGCAGTTTGAAAGCAAGAAATTGCAAGTAGATAAATACAGATCACTTCGGTAGGAAGGTAAACAGCGTTCCGTGCACTTGGTTGTCTAGGCATGCCTGCCACACGTCCACAGAAATGTCAGTAGAAGCAGACAGAATTGGCTCTTCAGCTATAAACAGAGATGAGCACTGAACCTTAGAGTTGGATATGACTGGCTTTCAAGCAAGAGTGACCTTTACCTTTACCTAGTTGATAAATTATATCCCAGTTGTGAAAGTCTCTCCCCTCCATGCCCTCTCCAAGTATACCTACTACACATCCATACATAAGTTTGAAACAACTTTAACTGACATTACTAAATCCTATGGAATGCTGGGATTTTTTGTTTGGCAAGGTTTTATGTATTCCATTCCATTGAACTGCCCCTACAACTCCTATGGTTCTAGATTCGTGCATAGTAAATCAGAGGAAATGCTGTCGATGTGGCCTGATACTGGGTGGATGTCATCTAATTCCTGTTTGTTTTATATATGTTAATTTTAGCTTTGTATATTATTATATGCTTGTGGTGTCTCTGACATGAATAAAGAAAGATAAACACCATAAAGGAGGCTGAGCGCAGAAGAATAGATGCCTTTGAACTGTGGTGATGGCAAAGACTTTTGAGAATCCCATGGACTGCAGGTAGGTCAAATCAGTCAATCCTAAAGTAAATCAACCCTCTCTGCTCCTTGGAATGGCAGATAATGAAACTCAAATACTTGGGCCACCAAATGAGAGAAGAGGACCTCCTGGAGACGGCTCTGAGACTAGGAAAGATCAAAAGCAAAAGGAGAAGGGGGAGGCAGAGGATGAGATGGTTAGACAAAATCATTGACATGATGGGCATGGATCTGGGTAGACCCCAGAGGTTAGTGGATGCCAGAGAAGTCTGGCGTGCTGTGGTTGATGAGGTAACAAATGGTTGGACTCAACTGTGTAACTGAAGAACAGCAGCAGCAGCAGCAGCAGCAGCAACAACAGTGTTCTGGATCCTGACTGTCAGCAGTTCTCTTGGGTTTTAGACATGATTATCTCTTAGACTCACCTGGACGTGCAAGGAATTGAACCTGGGCCATTCTGAATGGAAAGCAGGTACTCTGCCACCAAGCTAGACCCAAGGAACAATTTTATTCAGGAGGAACTGGGATCTTATCTTAAGATTTTTATCAGATAACTGTCTGCCGAAATGAGGAACTTGCTCATCCTTCTTCTAAATGACTTCTTTGCTGTATTGGAATTCAAAAGGAGCGTAACCTTGTCACTGAAATCTACTTTGTTCATGAGTCGCTGTAGTTATACGGCACCTGCTTGAAGTGTAGATGAAAAGTATGACAACTGATTAGTTCTTGCAGATCAACATGGCTGCCTTATTTATTTATTTGTTTACAGTCCTTAGGGGCATGATGCTTGGTACTGTCACAATGAGAAACTATATTTCAAAATTTACTACTGTGCAACTGGTGAAATGCACTCATACTGAGGTAGCAAGACTGGGTTCCAGCCCTTTCTGCTTAGAGGTACAGCCAGGTGAGTCATCCACAGAAGGAACTGTGACTCATCTTTGAATTTGTTCAAACTCTTCTCTGAACAAAATGAGAAGGGCTTCTTAGACTGAAGAAGAAAGAAAGTTCCCTGCAGCAGCATGAGCAAAGAACCAGCTGTTCCAAGCTTTAAAGAAAACGTGGCTTTTAAATGATGCAAGTTGAAACAGAAATGTCAAGGAGGAGAGAAGAACTCTGGAAGCAGTCAGTGAGGCATGGAAGATACAGGTGCCTTTTATCACTTGAACTCTCTGCCAACACCCATTCTATGCCAGCTTGATCTCCCACTGACAAGATCTCATTATTCTGGAAGGGATCTGTCATTGCTGTACTTTAATATCAAAAGTAAAATATTTCAGGCCTTATATATAAACTGGGTAAAAACCTGTCTGATGTTATCTGTGCCTTTCTCCAGCTAAATGCTGCCATAAATAATGGTTGAATTATGTGTTTTGGGAACCATATCAAAGTTTCAGCCAATATTCACAAGACAATTGTATGTCCTTAGGCTCAATTTATGGAAGTGGACTTCAGTAGGCTTAATGGGTACAGGATTTTGGCCGAAAGCACAGTCAATAAAACCAAATTAAAATAAATTTCAGTTCACTGATGGCTGTTGACAACACCCCAGTTTTTTGTTTTAATGGAGATGGGAACAAGACTGCCAGTTTTTCCACAAGGTTTTATGATGTTATGTTTTACTGAGTCAGACAAAATATGATTTTGAGTTTTGAACTATTTCAAGTTTTTTTTATCATTGTTCTCACCCACACTGTAGATCAGTGGTGGCCAACCTACGACCCGTGGGCCAGCCCCAGCCCGCGGTACCATTTCATGTGGCCTGCTGCTGCCCTTGACGCTACTGGAAGTGGAAGTGGACATGTTTATGACAGCTGTAAAACACACATGCACATGTGTAAACACACCCTGGACAGTCTTAAATGCTGCTATAAATGCACCCATGGCTGTTATAAATGTGTTGTGTTTATGGCTGTCCAGGGGGCATGGTCCGGCCTGCAGCACAAAAAGGTTGGGAGTCCATGCTGTAGATTGTAGCACACCTTGAGATCTTTGGCTATAGGCTAGGATACAAATATTTAAATTAAAATAAATAAATAAATAAATAAATAAATAAATAAATAAATAAATAAATAAATAAATAAATAAATAAGGGTTCATTTAATTGCTTTCTACCCAATAAGAGGCAGCTCCTAGCACCCGGATGGTGAACCTTGGCACTCCAGCTGTTCTTGAACTTCAATTCACAGAAGCCCTGATCAGCAGGAGTGCTGACTTGGGCTTCTGAGAATTGAAGTCCAAGAACACCTGGAGTACCGAGGTTCAACATCACTGTCCTAGCCCTATCCATTCATTCTGCTTCTGCAATTGGATTTGCAGGCAGAGGTTGGGAAGTTGATTCCCCACTAGGCTCCCAGGAATACAGCCAACCTCTGGGACTTTGGGCAAGCTGCATAGTCCCAGGACAACACTAGCAGAAGACAATATTAAATCACATCTGAATACTGTATACCAAGGAAACCCTGGAAAAAACATACCTTAAGTCAAAATTTGCAACTAATTGAAAACATTGCTGCCAAAGGATTTCCAACTGATGGGAATTATGCCCCTCAGCACTACTCATTCCTCAGTTCTGAGGCAACAACTTAATATAACAGGTTTCCATTGAAATAAGGGCTTGTTTGTGTACTGGCAGAATTTAGAAGCAGGGAAGTTAATCAAATGTAAGGCACTCAATTCCATGTTTGGGCAGAGCTGCAAAGTAAACATAGAGCTGGCAATTGTTTTAAAAGCAGCTGTACATATATATCCTCTTGACTCCATGCTTGATAAATCTTATTGATTGATTGATTGATTGATTGATGAAACATATCCTATTGACATTTGCAGTAAATCTTAAAATTATATTCCCCTCTCTATTACACTCTGTTTCAAGCCCCATAGAAAACCTGCTAACACCAGAAGATATGGATCTAGAGCAGTGTTTCCCAAGGTGGGACCCAGGCCCCACAGGGGGACTTCAAATGTTGGGAAACAGTGATCTAGAGGGTAGTTAAAATTGACATTTACTGCAAATGTTAAATCCCTCTTCCATCTGAAGTACTATGGTGCTTTCAAAAGACAGTCTCTTAGGTAGGTGAAGTGATAAACATTAAGCTTCATCTAGCTCTGCTGGAGACCTTGCCATATTTGTTTTTATAACTCTAAATTGACTTCTTGATGACGCCTTGGAAACAGGGCCATAGCCAGGATTCTAGATGTGGGTGGGTGAATATATAAGCAGCCAGCAGTTTGAGGGTAGGCAAACGGCTAACTCAGGGTGGGCAATGCCCACCCCGGCCACCTCCTGGCTATGGCCCTGCTGGGAAACCAGTCCACATTTTTCAGTGGAGCTACCCAGGGTTATTAAGCAGCTGGTGTGCAGGTTATGAAACATCAAGTTCACAAGAATGCCAGATATTGTTGGATTGTAAATCCTATTACCCCAACCTATTACTCTAACTGATGGATTGATGCGAACTTGAGCCCAATGGTATCTGCAAGCAGAGACTTTTACATACTTCTGGGTTACTTCATGCAGAGTTTTTTTAAGACTGAAGCTAACTTCAACTTTAAAATAGTTATTCATTCATTCATTTATTGATACATCCCTGAGTTACATACTAAAATATGGATTCATTTTGTGTAATATGCAGATTGTTTCCTAAATGTATATCTCTAATTCAGAGGTGAAAAACTATGAGACCTTGACTTAACAGGCTTTGCAGATCTGGCCTTTCTACAGTAGCTAATTCATAGTAGTAATTCATAGTAGTAAAGAGGAAGGAGGGAGCCCAGAGTATTATCTTACCACATCTCAGTTATAGATATTTTTAGTGTGTCATTCTGTTGATTCATCTAGATAGCAATCTCCCAAGCTGTTACTAAAAGCAGGAGAGCTTCTTTCTGATATTTCTTGGGTGCTTTGGGATCCATGTATGTATTTGTGTCATACCATACAAGAAAAAGCCTGCCTACTCCAACAGACATTTTACCTCTAACCTTAGCTCTCATGTTTATGATTACTACAGATGTACTACCAGTATGGCCAGGTTATCATGCAATGGTAAAAGAGTATAGTAGTCCATAGTGCCAGCAACTCAATGTTGAAAGTCAGGTAGTGGTTAACTAATCAGACAACCCTGAGGACTCACAGCCTTGGGTGGCGAAGTCCACTGGGAAGGGTGATGGTCCCCAAGTGGATTAAATCCCACATGAATCCATCTTGATGGAAGGCAGAAGCTTCATCAATACTGGCCTGGGGCTGAGGAGGACTTTGTGTGCCAAATGGACTCAGGACCAGTAAGTGATTCATGGAGCTGGTTCAGTGGTATGGGTGCCATGCTGCGATGTAGAAGGCAGATGAAAGGCTACTGCATTATATTCGTAGGACAGCCTTCATGGCTGGCCACCATGATGATCACCAATATTCGTAATCAGATACGGCATAAGAAGAAGAAGAAGAGATGTGTTGGATTTTTTTTTGCATCTGATTTTATTAAGTTATTTTAATGGGGTAGTTCACTGTTGTTTTAATGAGATGCTTCACATTTTTCTTGATATTTATGTCAAGTGCATTGAAAGAACTGGGTGATGTGTGACACAGATTTATAAATGAGCTAATTAATTACTGGGCGAATATGGTATTAATACCACATTGTGTGGAATCACATTAATACAGTTTTTTGCATTTTGTCTTTCCCTTCTCGTGTAATTGATTCACTCAGATCTTCAAACGCAGAATTAGGGGGAATCTCAGAGGCAATTTAGACCAGCCTATGGCTCAATGTGTAGCTATGGTAGCAATGAGCAATTTTGGGTGGTTTGAGGGTCCATTTTCCACCTTCTGACATAACAAGTTGCAGGAACCAACCAGAGTTGGCGGAGACCCAAAATTACTTTTAAAAAACCCCAAAACTCTTAATACTCCTTTGCTAAAGGTGAAATATTTTCCATCAAACAGGAGAAGCAGCACTCACTCCTACGCCGCTACAGTGCTGATGACAGAAACACCAGCAAGAGAGACAGGAAAGGGTCCAGGAGGCTCTACTGACCATCACTGGAAGGATTCTGGATGAAGCTAGGACTCATCTTCCCCTCTGGCTTTGCAAGTCCAGGACTCTTGAGGCCTTGTGTGATGTTAACAGGGATTCTCTTCAATGGGCATCACCTGGTATGTGCTAGTACAGGAAATGCAACCCTAGTGGAAGCTCATGGAGGAAGCTGAATTCCCCATTTCTGTTCATTTGCCAGTCCTTAGAAATAAACCAGGACTGGGGTTGGCAGCACTTACAGCTGTCATCCCACAAAATCTGGGGGAGATACTCCTTGGCTGGTGTGAATAATCCAGGAAAGGAGCATCAGCAGGATCTTGAGGAAACAATCCCACTAAACAGGGTTCAGAAAAGTGATCATTTGTATGTCTCAATGGGGTATTTTGTAATAAAGCCAAATAATCATTTTTTTTAACTTCACAATTTGTACCTGCATTATTTTTGGCATTTTTTTGTTTATCTCCACAATAACCCGCTTCCCTTTGTAAAACCGATTTAGGCTTTTGAGCCACAGAAATAATTGCAAGCTTAACCACTGCCACACTTTCCTTTCCTATCCTGTTGCTCTGTCAGCATTTGGCATTCAAGTGAACAGCACCCACCTCTTCCTTTTTGTTTGTTGAAAGATTTCTATCTAGGTCATGCTCCACTGTGAGTGCAGTGAGAATACCTGCTTTACCTCCTCCCTGGGATAGGTCTGCCATCTAGAGCCCAGTTGCAAAAATCTCTGGTTAGTGGATGGTGTCAATAAGAAAGCATCAAAAATAGCCTCTAGCATTTTGGATTACACTTGGCTTTTTTTTTTTTAAAGGCAGTCGTTGTTCATCATCACCTGTTATTTTTGGCAACATTCAGGAGCGCTCGCCAGCTGTTTGATTACATCTGACATCCTGAGATGGGCATAGCCAGAGCTAGCAAGTGTTTGTGTCATCCTGTGCAGATGTTGGGGGAAGGAGCTTATAACAGCATCAAAGCTAGTGGTGTCTGCATTGACACAGCATTATGAGAAGCCTGCTTCGAGGGTCTAAATGAAACCCAGAAAGGTTTAGTACAACCCTGTATCATTCTTCATGTTATTATAGTTGTTTGGGACATAGATTGATTCTCTTATTTTGTACACCATTATTATTACCATTATTACCCATGGTTCATCTCTTCAAGAGAATTTTGTGAGGTAGGCTGAGAGATTATTAGAGTCCTGAAATCAGTCTACAATTGTCATGATTCTGGGGCATTTAAAGCTTAGAGTGCAATCAGACAGCAATTTAGGCAATTTTTGGAACACCTATGGCATACTCTGGTTTGATCTACTTTGTGGTGATCAAATAAAGTTGCTCAGGATTATTTATACTGATACAAAGCAGCTCTCCAGCTTTTGGAGATGTCAGGTATAGAACCTAAGGCCTCCATGTGTACATATCTGGAACCTTCTTCTTGCAAAGCAATGTGGTCCCACTGTCTGAGCTTTGTTTCCTTCCCTGGTATTGTACCAACTGTAATCCTATGTGTTAAACCAGGAGTTCTCAACCTTTTAAAGCTGGGGGCCAGGTCACACTCCCTCAGACAGCTTTGGGGGGCAAATGGCCATTTTACCCTTCCTCTACCACATGGCACTTCCTGGTGTGGTGGAGGCAGTGGGGGGGCACATAAAATGGTGCCATAGGCCATATCCGGCCCATGGGCTGCAGGTTGAGACCCTTATTTGCCAATGCTACATGAGCAGCCTCATTTAGGATGTAACCCTCACCCCAAAAGTAACTTTTCCAAATTGTGATCTACCAAAATTCAAGTGAAGATCAATGAGGGACGTTTTTCAGCTTTACCCATTTTATGGCAATGTTGGGCTGGAAAAAATGTGTACCCCATGTATGCTGCACAGCAGGATCAACAGAAATGAAAAATCTGCACAAATAATACATTTTTATTGAATTTCCCAGCAGCAGTTTACCAACTCCAGGACAGAAAACTCACACAAAGAAAATTAACTTGTCATCATTATGAAAATAGTTGGCTAGTTCTGTTAGCCACTTGGAAAAGCTGTTATAAAATTGTTAGCTTCCCTCAGTTTCCATGTAGAAAATGTTTGGTTGAAGAAAACTATTGATCAAGAAATAAGATCATTTGAAACAAATAGAACAGGGAAGAAAATGTTGCAGTATAGGAAGATGGCAGAGGAGAAGAAAATGAGAGCTTTCATAACAAACTACCTGAGGGCTAAACCTTTCAGCCTTATCTTGCTTTAATATGTCCAGCAGATAATAGTAAGCATTTTTCATGTTGTCTTAACACATTTATTTTTTTTCTGCACCCAAAACTTCCCAGCTGCTATTTTCACACACTGTTACTTCTAAGTGATGAGGTATGTCAGGACATTTAAACTACAGACTTTATCATCCTTACATTATGCTTCCATTAAATATTTTTAAACAAGGTATAGAGCGTTATCTCACCATTTCTAGGGGGTTTAGTTTGTGATTAATGTTGCCAAATATTGTCTTTAGTCACATTTCCCCTTATTCTCTAATAAAACGTGTGAAATTTTTGTTTGCTTCAGTATATATATCTGAACACATAAGTTGTGGACATGTTTACCATTCTCATGAGCTTCAGGATGACATTCCTTATCAGGGGACAGTCTAGGTCAGTGTTTCCCAACCTTTGTTTTTGGACTTCAATTCCCAGAAGCCTAAGTCAATTCTCCAAAGCACTAATCAGCCAATGTACTGACCGAGGCTTCTGGGAATTAAAGACTCCCTGCAGTGTTTCCCAAATGCTGGTTTTTGGACTTCAGTTCCCAGAAGCCTAAGTCATTTCCCCAAAGCACTGATCAGCCAATGTACTGACTTAGGCTTCTGGGAATTGAAGTCCACTAGTGGGCTGTGTACCCCTTGTTGGGAACCACTGCGTAGGGCATGGGCCCCATATTGGAAACCACTGGTCTAGGACTAGGTGGATGGGGTAATCCATAGAAAGAGAACAGCAGAGGCGTAGCTACCGCCGTATCTGCCGTATCAATTATACGGGGGCCCCGGGCTACAGGGGCCCCCAACGTGCGTAAGCAAAACAAATCTTTACCCTTCCTAAGGGCCCCCAAACAAATTTTTATACGGAGCCCTGCCAAGGCACGCTACTCTTCTGGAGAACAGCATTTTTTTCTGGTCTAAATTGGTGGTCCTGGCCAGCAAACTAAAAGACCAGCTCCTCTACAAGGTTGCCTTCTTGTGGTAGACAGAGAAATACTGTATGTTCTAGCAACTCTCTTGAACCTACAAATTAAATAGTGGGCAATGGCTATTAAGCAGAAACAGGGGCTGGAGCAATGGCAGCCAACTTTTTCTCACGTGCAACAGTAGCTAGTGAAGAAGGGTCACACAGAACAAGAAGAAACAAATGATGTTCATAGCATCCAAAACAGCAACTACCAATTACCTTCTAGAGTCCAATCCTCTCATCCCATCAACAACAGGGCAAGCTTTCTAGGATACTTTATTGGTGAGCATGGCAGAGGACTAGTATCTAGAGACACCAGCCCAGAGGAAAGGCATGACAGAGGCAGAAGCTGAGAGTTACATGCAGGAGCCCTGCAATTCCAACGAGACCGACCCCTTGTCTTACTGTGCTAAGGATCCGTTTGAAGAGGTCTGGCCAAGTGGGACTACTGTCTTGCTCACCAGCAAGTATGCTCAGCGAGAAATTATCTGCTCAGACAATACACTGGACATTGTCAGTCCACACTGTTCTCACTTGGAATCTGAATCAAAACCTTGCTTGGTGGTTAACCTACCATTGCTGGATTTCCTTATTGTTGTGAAATTCCTAGATTCCCTCTCCCCCTTCTGTTTATCCAACATGACGAAGGCAAGTATTTTGGCAAGGCTTCTTTTGTTGAGTAAGCAATACCCACACTTTGAGACTTATTTCTTCATTTAGGAAACCCTTGAGTTTGAAAAGCAGAGATATCCTGCTTTCATTAACTGAAGAAAATGTTACCAGGAATTCCAGGACAAGCAATACTAGGAGTAAAGGGCACTTTTATATCCCCCATTAGTTTTTAATAGGGATAGGGAACATTTTCTCCTTTCAGATGTATGTGACTTCAACTCCTATCATCCCCATCCAATGTAGGTAATGCTAGGGAACTATGAGAGCTGTATTTTAAAACATGTAGGAAAGGTTCCACCCAGCTGGTTTATAGCTTTCTTCTACAAACAACTTTTCAAGGCAGACCAGCAAATGGGCCAAACTCTGTGTTCACACCATGTTTTGTTGTCCACCAGCAGTCCCCACTTGAGCATGTTGGTCTTGCATTTAGGGACTCCCACCCTCAGCCTATTCAGGGTCCTCCAGGTGACATAGAGGAGATTGAGATCTTCAGTCATATCCACCTTTAATGATGTTCCTTTCCCAGTGAGCTCCTTCCTCCATTTTATAATTTGGTTTTGCTCTTGTTTACCCTCAAGAATGTTTGTTTAGCTCTCCAGATATTCCTGGATAACAATTCCTATGACCCCCACCATTGGCTATGCTGGTGAGGGTTGATAAGAATTGCAGTCCAATAAAATCAAGTAGGCCACATCTTCTCTACTCAAAGCTCTAATTCTAAAAAGTTCAAAAACACTCCTTTACACAGAATGACAAATTGGGGCATTTGTCTCCCAATATATAACATCATTTTATTGGAAGGTAAATCAATTACATGTAGGTATGATCTAGCCTGACTGGAACGTTCACACCTCCTGGTACATCTAATTACACTTTAACAAAGGTTAAGCTAAGTCAGTTTGCCAGCAGATTACTATGACACGAGAAATTTAGCTCAGTCCTTTAAATGATCCATTCTTATATCTATGTATACAGTGATGGGATGACAAAAATTCTACTACCACGCCATGACGTCACGGACGTCATGGGCGTGGCCAATGGCATGACGTCATGACATCACGGCCAACGTCATGACGTCATGACGTTGTGGGCGGGGCCAAAATAAAAATAAATAAAAAATAAAAATAAACATACACACACACCCCTCCCTCTCAGCCCACCCACCCAGACACAAATAAATAAATAAAATAAAAACAACCACCCACCCAAAACACAAATAAATTACCCACCCACCCCAAATAAAAACCCCTCGCTTACCTTTCTTGGGACCCGGCACCCCGATTGCTGTCCACAGCCGCCGCCGCCGCCGGAGCTGCCTGCACCCCTGTGGCGTCCTCCTTGGGCCGGTACCTTTTTAGCCCGGCTCCGGCCATGGCGAGGGGCGACGGGCAGCCGCGGCTGTCGCGCCTCCCTGGGCCGTCCCCATGCCGCACCGCCGCCGCCTACAGCTTCCTCCTCCGCAGCGCGCGGCAGCCGAGCTCAAAAGGGACCGACCCAAGAAGGAGTCCACAGGGATTCAGGCAGCGGCAGCTCCGGCGGCGGCGGGCGGCGGCTGTGGACGGCGGGTGCAGGCACCCGGCCCACAGGCGCCCGGCGGAGGCGGCGGCAGCGGTGTACCCCGCCGGGCGTCCCCAGGGCATGGGGCTTGTCAGCAGCGGACGGCCGAGGCAGCCCTCAACGTGCCGCGGGGAGGCGCCCCCCTCAGAGGGCTGCTGCCGCCGCCGCTGCCCTGAAAGTTCTAAATGTTTTGAAAATCGGAGCGAAAATGGCTCTAATTGACTGCGCATGCGCAGAAACTCAATCTGACGCATTGCACATGCGTCAGATTGAGTTTCTGCGCATGCGCAGTCAATTAGAGCCATTTTCGCTCCGATTTTAATTTTTTTTTTCTTTCGGTCAGGCGTCCGGAACCGGACGCCCCAAAAGTGGACTTCCCCTCACGGAGAACCCTCCGGGATTGGTCTTACCGGTTCCAGAGATCCGTCTGGAACCGGTGACATCCCATCACTGTATGTATACATGTAATCAAGGGCACAGTTATGTAATTAAATGTCTCCTTGAGACTCAAGGGCTCATCATGGAGGTGCCATCATGTGGGTGCTACTACTGTGAACTGGAAATACTATAATCGCTGGGAAAAACCAGAGGAAGCCTTAACCTGGCTATTATTTTTCAGACTTTGCAAAGCCACCTATTTTAGCTGGTTGAGACAAAAGATAAAATGGTGCCCTTGCCATATTCAACATTCAGTAACCAAAAAGGTTGGAAGCTGAATCTTCAACAGCTGCCATGGGTTAGTATCTTCCCACCACACAAGTGGCCTGAAGCAGCAGGAAGAACAAGACTCACAACTCCGTTCAAGGTCTAAAATTACTGAAATACATGACACTGAAAACTTATATCTATGGCAGTAGAAACATCAGCAAACGTGAATTGAGCTTAGATAGGGATTTTACACTCAAGACACTACCTTTAAAGTGTGTTTCACTGATTGATTTTTAGCAAAATAAAGGTAAAGGTCTCCCTTGCTCGAAAGCTAGTTGTGTTTGACTCTATGATGTGGTGCTCATCTCCACTTACAGCCAAAAACTCAGCGCTGTCTGAATATGTAGACTTTTCTGAGGTCATGTGGCAGGCATGATTAGACACGGGAGCAGACAGAATGCTGTTACCTTTTCTGCTGAAGCAGTACCTATTTATATACTTGCAATTTCTTTCAAACTGCCAGGTTGGCAGGAGCTGGGGCAGATGATGGGCACTCACTCCATCACGCAGCATTCTTAATACTTTTGCTTAAAACATACAAATAGACATGGCTCAAATAGACATAGCTCAAATGCGGACTGGAAGGCGGAAGGTCAGCAGTTCGATTCCCAAGTACTGCAGAGTGGAATGAGCTCCCGTCTCTGGCCCGGCTCCTGCCAACCTAGCAGTTCAAAAGCAAGAAATTGCAAGTAGATAAATAGGGACCACTTCGATGGGAGAGTAAACAGAGTTCCGTGTGCTCCAATGTCTAGTCATGCCTGCCACATGACCACAGAAATGTCTGCAGACACAGACAGCACTGGCTCTTCAGCTACGAAACAGAGATGAGCACTGAACCCTAGAGTCAGATATGACTGGCTTCCGAGCAAGGGGAACCTTTACCTTTACATGTAAATGATTATCATGGAAACTGAGTACAGTACAGTACTGTACTTTGGACAGCTGCAATTTGAGCTTTGGGGTTGTCAGTTGGGCGTGTGTGGAGCTAGATCCTTCTCAGCTTCAATCTAGATGAAATGTACAGAGCTTTTAATACATCACACAAAGAAAATGTGTAGTTGTCATGACTTGAGTCCAAGGCTGTTCTCTGTCAGGGCAGGGAAGAAATCAAAACATGAGAAAGCCTCATGAAAAGCTTCAAGAGCAGATCCTGAGGGAGCTGTTTCACTGGGGGCTTCCAAAGGGCTCATCCTTAGAAAAAAGGTGATGCCTTTATTTGGATATTCTTGGGAATTTATTTGTGACCATAATTTATAACATACCACTCTCCCAGCTGCATAACAGAAGGGTTTCTGCTGGACTCCCAGAACAAGAAGTGGTAGGATAATTCCAGCTTGTATGCCTTGCAGCAGAGAATGGCCCTGTCAACCTGCACAGATTTCTTCTGGGAAGAGAAAGGACAGATGAGTTGAGAGCAATATTGGTAAAGCAGGGCTGCTGCAAGGTGATGGATGCACCAATCTTTGTGACATGTACCTGTGGAATTTTTGCCTAAATAGCACCAGGATTGTGCTCATAGAGTAGTGGGGGAAACAGTGTAGAAAACATCTGATTTAAGTGTTAGTACTGTATCTCTGAATACATGTATAGCTGTGACTGTGGTTATGTCTTACATTTTCTTAAGTTTGAAGCTGAGAAAAATGCAGATGGTGTTCTTAGTATATGCTAGCATGCTCAACAAAAATTGAGGTTGTAGAAAATTCAGAAGCAGGATCTGAAGAAAACTATCATTTCCTATCTGAAAACATATTGTGCTGTGTTTTATATTTTGCTTCTGCACAATCCGCATTGAAACAATGCTTCGATCTGCTGCATCAACCTGACATGTGAAACACAGATCAACCAAGCAACCTGTGTCATTAAATGAGACTGCAAGCAGAATCTTGTGCCATCCATGCTCACGATAGAATAGCATCTTTTAGCACACTAGAGGGCAGCAAATCCATTTAGAGCAGCGGTTCCCAACCTTTGAGGGCCAGAAGCCTTCAAAATTTCCAGAAGTCTTCATCATTGACTGTGCTGGGTGAGATTTCTGGGAGCTGTTGTCCAAAAACACATGGAGACCCAAGATTAGGAACCAATGATTTAGAGGATCGGATAGGCTGCATTGGCAAACAAACTTCTGTCTCAGGTGAAAAGCCAATCTGTAGGACCATGGTTGCCCACCCATGACCTAGACTGCCGTAACCATGTTCTGCATCTCTTTCCCACAGTTATCTGGAGCATGTGAATCACTTTGTAGAATAACAGAGCCAGCCTTTTTTGCAAGACTGTTATTTGCTCTTTTTTTTCCCTTGGCAGGTTAAACTGAATGTTTATCTGTACTGTTCTAATTTTTTTTTTAATTTTCCCCTATGAAAACTGATCAGCTTTGTTTGGGTCTCGTAATTTCTCCAGTAATTTTTTTACAAAGTTTGCAGTTTGGCTTTCTTTCCTTGTTTTTGTTAAGTAAATGATACTGTGATCAGACATCTCCAAAGTGAATAACTTTGTTTTTGGTTTCTCTCTCACCATTTCCTGGCAGCTATTCAGAGATTGTGGTATTTTTGAACCACAATTGAACGTACCCCAGACAATGGCAACCTTGTGTTGTTGGCTAATTTTTCTCTCACTAGGTCAGGGAAAAGGAACTGTAGAATGAACTCACCAAAAGGTAGCTTCATTTTGGCAGTTTTACATCTGGCCTGGACACGGAAGAAGACAAAAAAGTTAATCCAAGGGCTTGGTGTGCAATTTTGGTGTCTTTTTGTGTATGACATCTTTGCAGAAAAAGTAGCTGGGTGGGAACAGACTCACCACCGAAACTACTCTGGGGAGATGTTGTGATTCATGCTAATTGTGATTTAGAAACCACTCCAAGTCATAGATTCACATTCTGGATGCTAACAGTCCTTAAATATATGGTCTTCAGGGCATAAAGTTTAGGGTGTAGACTAGATTCGATTACTGCTGCTTTTAAAAAGTCACTGGTTATACTTTCAAGGTTTGCAAAATAGTTACTGTTACAGTACCATTTAAGATGTTCTAATTTTTAAAAGTCTGAATGTGGTGGCATAAAGCATAAACCAGCACAGTAGCCTTATGAAATTCCTATTCTGTTATTTTGGGAGACCACTTCTGAGTAACTATAAAATGTACACTATAAAAGGAATGTTTTCCTTTGTCAAGTTACAGTAATAATGCTTTATGTTTGTTATTAGGAACAGGAATGAATTACAAGTAACTCATTAGGGAGAATACAGTAACAGAAGTGAGGAATATAATGCTCTGTGGACATAGTGCTCCATGCAATCTCCATCTTCCACTTGTATGACCTGGAGATCACCCAGTTCAAAGCAACATGGTTCCAAGTTGCTCAAGGAGACAGTGAGGGTGTCTGCAAACATTGGTCTATGCCAGTATTTCCCAACCTTTGATTTTTGCACTTCAGCTCCCAGAAGCCTAAATCAATTCTCTAAAGCACTGAGCAGCCAATGTACTGACTTAGGCTTCTGGGAACTGAAGTCCTCCTGTGGGACGTGGGCCCCACATTGGGAATCACTGGTCTATGCATTGGTAATTTCTAAAATAGATTATTGTAATGCTCTCTAAATTTTGAGGGCCTGTGGAAGTCACCAATTTCTTTTATATTGTATATAGTTTATGAAGGCAAGGATTTGCTCAACAAACTATACAAATGTGATTAAATAAATAAATAAATAAATAAATAAATATTGTTTTGTGATATATCTAGTATCTTAAGCACAACCTAGGCAACAAATTACGATCATGGTTGTGTTTGAATGAAGCTGCAGTTTCATTCATAACTTATGGAGCTGTGTGACTTCAGTACAGTTAATAATTAACTGTACAAATAAAGAGCTGTACAAATATATTTAGGCTTGATTATCATGAAGATTTTCATTTGAACCTAATGAAAGAATAAGCTTTCCTATATGAAGTGAGCAGATAGTAGCCCTGTGAGGTTAGAGCTGGACAATCTTCCCCATTGCTTTTAGAGTGTTCTGCTTCAAGGCCAAGATGATTTATCATGTGTATCTTGTGGTTTGTTTGGTTTTTTTTAAGGTGGGAGAAATACAATGTTGCTCCTAGTATTTATTAACTCACTCAACCTTTAAAACACTTAACCTTTAAAAAGCAATTTGCCCAGACACTTTCTAAACTGTGAAAGAGGGAAGTCCAAAGTAAGTTATGGATTTCTTCATTCCAGGGACTGCCAATTGAAATGTTGTGGTGGAAAAGCTAAAACAATATTTTAAAGTAGGCATTAGAGGTAAAGTTAACCAGCAATACCTCCATCATTTGTAAAAAAAAATACATGTTGTATGTGGCTACACTGATGTCTGGTTCAGGTTTGGGAAACATGTGCACCATCAGACATAGTAGGACTACAAATTCGATTAGTCTGGCAATCGGCATACTGTTTGAGACCCTGAAAACCTACAGTTTCTTTAGCCCAGGTTCTAACAGTGTGAAAGGCTCTGACTGATTTTAAGAAAAACATTCAGTTAGCTAAAACTTTTTGTCCAACTTAACAAGGCAACATGATTTTTGAAGTATGAATTTAAATCTTGTACTTAAAAATGTTTCTGAGAATGTATTCCATTAAAAAAGGTACTTTCTCTTCTCTCCTGCATTGGAGGAATGTGTCTTATTATGCTACAGCTACAGAGGAATGATTAAGGGCAAGATTATCAGCACCAAGTCCACTTTGGCATTTCTTTGTTTTGAATAAATGACACAAAATACACAACTCCTACAAATATTTAGAGGTGTAAATATGCAGATAGACATATTTGTTCAGTTCAGTCTTTCCTTCCATTTTGGGACAAGCAAATGCTGTTGTGGGAAGGATACATTAGTGGTTCCTTCTTTCTATAAGCTAAGAGGAATGCATTTCTAGATTTCCCAGCCAGCTATTTAATGCAAGACGTAATTTCATTCTAGTAAATACTTCCTGTTTAAAACTTCAGCTTGTTATTGCAACAAGAGCAGTGGAGGTGAAGTGGTTTTCTCTTGACACCCACCCAGAAAGTGGCGTAACTTGCTGAACCTGTAACAGTGGCTGGCTGAAACTTGTTGCATTACTGGCCTGCATGTATTCTGGTTACTGGAACAAAACATGGAAAGGTTAATTTTTTTTACACCAAAAACATCTAACATGTTTGAGAGTTCTAATCTAAAAAGGTAGCTTTGTAGCAATGCAAGCTGAGGGTTGGATGACAATGGCACAGTCCTGTTTCTCAGTGACAGCATGTAAAAAAACCTCATAGAATTGTGTTGTGTGTGTCATGGAAACAGATGGAACTAATAAATCAACTGACATACCTACATTGCATGTCTTTACATCTGAACAAATAAATAAATAAATGTCTTTGTAAAAAAACAGCACAGGTGAAATTCTTGCTTATAACATAATGACATTATATGTCTTAATAGGACTTAACTCCCACTTAGGTTTAACATAGTTCTGCCTTAATTTCCTGGTGCTTGGAACAAACACTGCCAAGACCAGCCCTGCCATTAGGCAGAATGAGATAGTTGACTCAGATGGCAGATGTTTGGAGACAAGGAAAAGGTCACCCTTGCTAAAAAGCCAATTGTATCTGACTCTAGGGTTCAGTGCTCATCTTTGATTATAGCCGAAGAGCCAACGTCTGCAGACGTTTTTGTGG
Source organism: Furcifer pardalis (assembly GCA_030440675.1). Taxonomy (NCBI): domain Eukaryota; kingdom Metazoa; phylum Chordata; class Lepidosauria; order Squamata; family Chamaeleonidae; genus Furcifer; species Furcifer pardalis. Next base: position 82,178,054 of record CP126892.1, read on the forward strand.
ACATGTGGCAGGCATGCCGAGACACCGAAGTGCATGGAACACTGTTTATCTTCCCACTGAAGTGGCCCCTATTTATCTACTTCCAATTTCTTGCTTTCAAACTGCTAGGTTGGCAGGAGCTGGGATAGCGACGGGTGCTCATTCTGTCCTGCAGTACTCGGGTTTTGAACTGCTGATCTTCCACCTCCCAGTCAAGGTCTTAACCACTTGAGCCACTGCATACTAACCAAGACTGAAGAAAAGTTCAACTGGCTTTTGTTAATGGAATGGAAAGGGAACCATTTTGTTCTTCACCCTCAAATGCTAGAGGCACTCTGCCTGTTACCACAAAGTCATCATCCTTCCTAATGCAGCTAAGAAAAGCTTGCATTTGATTACAGCAGTTTCATACCTCTTTAATATTATGGTATATGCTTCTGTTTTCACATTGCTTGAGAAGTTAAGTGGTGGATTTGGTCAAGCTGTTAATCTCTTTAAATTTCAGCCTTCTAATGAACCCTTTGCAGTAACATCTAGAATGAGGCAGGGATATGTACTATCACCACTATTATTACCTACATAGACAGCATAATAATAAAAAAAAGCTAAGTCCATGAATGTAACAATATCAATAATTAATTTTTTTTTGCAGATGATCAGGCAATGATAGCAAGTACAGCAAAGGAATTATAGCAATACTTTACATCCATGAACCTAAATAATATGATAATCAATAAAAAGAAGACTGAGGTAATGGCAATTGGAAAGAAACAGCATACTTTAAATATCAAAATACAGTAGAGGAAACAAGTACAAAATAAGTGGTGGAGTTCAAATACTTAGGAACAACATTTACTGGAGATGGCAAAATGGATGAAGAGATTAACGTACAGCACAGAAAGGCAAACCAAATATTGGGACACTAAGCTCTACTCTTACAACATAACACAATACTGACCAGCACAAAGAAACACCTCATACAAACTATATTCATTCCTACCTTATGTTACCAGTGCCAAACATGGACACTTATGACAAAACATAAACAAAAGTTAGTCACCATGGAAATAAGCTGTCTGAGGAGGGCTGCTGGAGTGACAAAGAGGGATAAAATCAGGAATGAGATTATAAGGGAAAGAATTGGAAAAGAACCAATCTTAAATTACATACAGAGACAACAAACAAAGTGGTTTGCCCGTTTGGAGAGAATGTCTTGGAATTCCATACCATATGTGGAAAGAGGAGAAGGACAAAGACCAAGAGGCTGGCCCAAAGGAAGGTGGAGAGACAAAATCAAAGAAACATTAGGCAAAGGTCACCCTTGCTTGAAAGCCAATTGTGTCTGACTCTAGGGTTCAGTGCTCATCTCTGTTTATAGCCAAAGAGCCAGCACTGTCTACATCTGCAGACATTTCCATGGACATGTGGCAGACATGTCTAGACACCGAAGTGCACAGAACACTTTTAAACTTCCCACTGAAGTGCTTCCTATTTATCTACTTGCAATTTCTTGCTTTCGAACTACTAGATTGGCAAGAGCTGGGACAGAGAAGGGAGCTCACTCCATCACACAGTACTCAGGGATCGAACTCCGATCTTCCAGTCAGCGAGTTCATCATCTTAACAATGTGAGCCACCGCAGTCCCTTTACAAGAACATTAAATAGGCCCCTAGAAATTCCAGAACAAGAACCTTGCATCTCCCTCAACACCCGATGGGGTAAAAGAGGAAGTAAAGAAGTCCAGGAGACTTGAATGGCTAACTTAGGCAGAGAAAACCATGGCCAACCCTGAAAATATTAGGAAGATATTCAGACAGTACTGTTCTAACAGCTCAATACATGGAGCTACAGCCCCCTCTAATGACCCAGTGCCTCTGGTAACATCTCATTGATTGTGATATCACCCGGGGCATGTGTGGCTGATGAAGTCCTGTGCCTTGCATATATGTGGGTCTTGAACCAGCAGAAAGAGGGACTGGGAAACTACTTCTGAGAATTTTATACCTGGAAGACCCAGGATGGATTCCCAATAGTCAGAATTGGCCATAATTGGTTGCTTTTTTTTTTAACATATTGGTGTTTTTGGAATGTTTCTCACTATGCAAAAGCCATAAAGGCTAATCTTGTGATGATTAATGCCTTTTCTGTCCCTTTTCTGTCAATTTCCTTGCCGTTTTTTTGTTCTTTTGAAGACTTGCCATTTTTGTCTGGACTTTGTGCTAGGGCAAAATTCAGCACTATAGCAGTTTGAATGGGAAGATCGTTTCTACTTCATAAGCTGTTGCCTGGAAGATTTTAGTTGCTCTAAACAAGTATGTTGATGCAAGTGAACATGCACGTGCTGTTTGGATAAGAATGCCAGTAAAGCCCCACTCTTATGTGCGTCAAACCATAACCAATTATGGTCAGTTGGGCTGGACCTTTTGCTTGCTGGGATAAGCCCTCAGAGATATTTACTGCAGGTCTGTTCTGAAACATTTGACACCCATGTTATGATTCATGCCAGGTAACCTTAAGTGGGAGAGCTGGTTCACATGTCAAATGAGAAAATGTGATTTCCTTGCAGAAGTTCCTCTTGCTTTTATGGAACTCAAACACCTGCTTGCTCTGTAATGTCAAGATACTGGAGTGAACACTTCAAACTCATATTAAAGGTCACCCTTGCTTGAAAGCTAGTCGTATTCGACTCTAGGGGTGACTCTAGACAGCTGAGGTTTACAAGGAACCATTTTATATGCCAAAAATTCACATGTTCACTTATCACAGTAATGTTCAACTTCCCTCCCACCCCATTTACAATGGAAATGCAATGTAGGGTTAATAGGCTTTTAACCGGACATCTTTTACTGTGGCTTTAACAGCATGTTCTAGTTAAGCTTAATTTAGGTGGTCAATTTAAACAAAGTTTGGGTTGCTTAAAAAAAAAGCAAGTAACAGTAGGAAATCAACAAAATACCATGACACAAAGACAATATGACAAAAACAAACCCTCAACAACTAAACCCAACCATCATTAGAAATTAGGAGGTACAACCTTTCCTGACAGTTTATTTCCTTGGAAGGAAAAGATTAATCAAAGCTATTTCTGCATGTCTGGCTGCTGTTAATGGGGGAAACAATAAGTGGAATCAGAGGCAGCAATCTCAATGCAAGCAGAGCACTCCTATATTATGGATGAAAATCCTTCTCTTAAAAAAAAGTAGTCCTATGGTTGCTATTTGTATCATTTCAATTGCCTCAAAATGATCCCCATGCAAATATACTACTGCTGTGTTTGTGTTGATTACAAAAAGCTTAGAGGAGAATTGGATGAAACAAAGATATGCATCACAGGGCGATGTGAAACCACCCTTAGAACTGAAAAGGTGTGTACTGTATTTGGCACGTGGTAAAGCACTTCAGAAGTTGTTGTGCAGCTTTCTTAGCTTTTAAATCTAACCTTCTGGACTTGCTCAATTAACATCAGGTTTGTAAGCTCAATAAGTGGACTCAATCACACTTTAGAATATACAACCAGTGAGTGCAGCTGCCATTTCCATTATAGTGATCTTTCTTTGATGGGGAAGAGACTTAAGGGTACCACTTAGAGCTTGTCTAGACTTGCCCTTCCCCTGGTCCAGTATGGAATGACTTTTTAAAAGTTGCAGGAGATTGTGGGGAGGAGCAAAAGGCTGTTTGGTCTGATTCTCACATCCCAACAGCATTTTGCTTCTCTGAGGGAGTGAGATGGGGCTGATGCACTATGACAATGTGGCTGTAGCAGCTGCTTTACAGCTAATGGTGGGGAAAGTGGTCTCTTGATCAGCTGTTAAGCAGCTCCTAGAGCATCACCAGGGGTGTGCTGGGCACCTTGGGAGGGCGGTGGACAGGAAGTGATGGGGTGCCTATTGGGGGATTTGTGGGGGAGAAATCCCATACATTCCCATTACCTCTGCCTGCCTCTGAGGGGCACCAGTCGCTGGGGTACACCAGGATGAATTCCTGTATCCCTGTAGGCCAGCACTCCACTGAGCATCACAGCTAAATTTTATTTTTCCATGTCTAGGTCAAGTCAAAATGAAGCCACCTTTTGGTGAGTTCATTCTGCAGTTCCCTTCACCTGATCTAATGTAAGAAAGATTAGCCAGCAACACAAGGTTACTGTTAGCAGGGCACACCCAATTGTGGTTAAAAAATACCACACTCTTCAAGGAGGCTAAATGAATGTTTCCCAGCAGATCAGCGGAGCTCTGTCCCCCATCAGCTGAGAAGTAACTTTAGCTATGCTGCCAGTGAGCAGGTCTTGTTCTTTATTACCCCATCCCTAATGTGCACATGGGGCTGCAGTGGCATAGTGGGTAAGATGCTGAGCTTGATGAGCAGAAGGTTGGCAGGTCAGCAGTTTGAGACCTGAGTTCTTTGTGACAGAGTGAGCTCCCATCTTCTATCCCTGCTCCTGCCAGCCTAGCAGTTCAAAAGCAAGACATTGCAGGAAAGGTAACAACATTCTGTCAGCTCTGGCATCTTGTAGTGGCTGCCACATGACCATAGAAGGGCTGGCTCTTTGGCTGTAAATGGAGATGTACACCATCCCTTTAGAGTTGGACATGGCTGACTTTCTAGCAAGAGAGACCTTTACTATGCACATACACTGGGGACTGGATAAAATACAGTGAGACACGGGTTCTCCAAACAGGGTGGGGTGGGGTAGATTGGCTTATAGAATCAGAATAACTGATTTGGAAGGGGCCTCTCTTAGGCCATTGAGTTCACCCTCCTGATTAATGCAGGAAATGGATATATGCACACAATTGGCCCAATCCATCTCAATCTGCTCCCAGCCTGCCCCAAAAACTGGGATATATGCCCAGGTAGATAGCCTCATAGTTGAAATCTATTCCTTCCTGGCTCAGTCAGTCATATTTCAGAAGAACTACATGTGAATGTGTGTTTTTCATGCTATTAAGTTATTCTAGTTTATGGCTAACCTAAGTAGGGTTTTCCAAGATATGTGAAATATTTGACTGGCTTTTCAATTGACAGCCATCACCTGCCAGTGAGTTATCATAACTTAGAAGTTATTTGAAATTAAGGCTCCTGATGGCTGGGGTGACTCTTGACCCACCATTCTGCACTGACTTTCATAATATTTGCTGTTCAGGAGTTCTCCATAGAGCCATGGAGTGGTCATAGAAAACATGGCTGAAATTCTGTTGTCAAAAGTTATGCTAAACAAGGCTTATGACAATATCATAAACTTTATTAAGTAGAATGTTTGAAAACATCACCCTTGGGATCTTTTTCATTGTGGTGGCTGTGGGATGGGGTGGGGCTTCATTAATTTTGGAAAAATCACTGTAGCTGATAATGTCATCAACTTTACACAGTGTAAGTTGCTCTACAAGATTTTACCCAATAGAATTTTAGGAAACAGCAAGCCAAAATTAAACATCACCAAAAAAACAAAACACCTTAAATGAAACTAGAATCTGGAATCCCTTGAGTGAAGAGGCAAGTTGGAGGAAGACTGTGGGTAGAAAATGGATTTAGCATTCTAACTCCCAGCCTTCAAAATACCCTTCCCTAAAATTATAATTCTTTAAATTATCTTAGGGTTCTGGTTTGCTATATACTTTAAAAAGTGTAAAATACTGTTTGGCTCTGAGAAGAAATCTCAGAATGTATTGACAAATTACATATATGCTTTACTCAGTTTGCTCTGATATTTACCATATTAGTAAATATTAAAATGAATAATAATAATTAGTAAAAATTAGTAAACTGATATTTCTGAATGTATGCCTTAAATATATTGCAAAGGTTTTGTAAAACACTTATAATCTTGTTTTTTTCCCCCCTGACAGACTGAAGTTTTGCATATTTACCTCTTATTTCAAGAAATCAGTATGGAGTTGTAATGCTGTAATATTTGTTAATTAATTTAAGATAGGCCCTTTCCTCAAGAATTTGTGAACAAGTGCCTATACTGAGTTAAGAATAGAATCTCCTTTGAAGCAATGACATACTAAAAGTGGACAATGATATGAGGAAATAGAATTTAATAAAAAGAAAGAGTATTAGCAGAGTTACTAGAAGCTTAACTTGCAGTGCATGCATGAGGAGCCCAAAATTAAGGATATTTGGGATGGAATTTATTTGAAATTTTATCACTGTCCCATTCCATCTGCTAGCCTCAACCTCATACGCTGATGCCAAAACCAAACACGAAATAGCCGTTTGCCTATGAATAGAGAAGAGATCCCAAAGAAGCAAATCCTATGAAATGTAAAATATTAAGTTCTAAGGTGCTTCGGGATTCCTGAAATCAGTAATTATTTCTCAACACTAGACTTAAAGGCATGACCACATTTACTAATTATATGGTTCAGGAAACTGTAGCAGCTGAGTTAGCAGCAAGAATTACTCCCTTGCTGAAGTCATTCTGGTTCTGTCCTTAGAATGAAAGAGGCTAAATCCACAGGGAGGAGGGGCAAATTGTGGCTGATCTTTGACCCTAGAAGCTGCGCATGGCTTGGCCTATCTGGCTGTGCACGGTGGTTGAACAGTGACCTGCATTCTTCACTCTACAAGAGTGTATCTATGTTAGAAACATTTATCTATGAAAGAAACATTACCGGAGAAGCAAATAGGAAGGTGAGTAGGACAGTGCATATATTTCCTTCTCACCTATGAAGAGAGATAATGTTGGGACATATTGTGAAAGCAGTTGTGAAAAAGAGTAGAAAAAAACAGAGATAATGTTCTCAAGATAACTGTCCTGTGACAATTACAGTGGTACAGTATCTCGCTTAAAGATTGATTTTATTATTTATTATTTATTAGTTCAAATTTATATTGCCGCCCACTCGCCGTGGTTGGTTGGTTGGTTGATTGATTGATTGATTTGTATGCCCCCACTCAGCATACGCCAACTCAGAGCGGCTCACAAAAATCACAACATAGCAAACATTACAGTACAATAAAATATAACAATACAATAAAATGTAACAATTCAATAAAAATAACAATTCAGTAAAATATAACAATACAGTTGTACCTCGCTTAAAGAGCATAATGCGTTCCACAGGATTGCTCTTTAAGCGAGTTTGCTCTTTAAGCGAAACACCATTGTAAGTGACCAATTGTGGGGGGGATTGTGAACCCTGATTTATTTGTTAAGTGAGTTTTTGGTTGACTTTATTTGTTAAGTGAAGCGAACATTCAGAGAAAATCTGCTCTTTAAGCGAGTTACTCTTTAAGCGAGATGCTCTTTATGCAAGGTTTGACTGTACAATAAAGAGCATAATGCATTCCACAGGATTGCTCTTTAAGCGAGTTTGCTCTTTAAGTGAAACATCATTGTAAATGATCAATTGTGACTCCTGGCGGGAGGGGATTGTGAAACCCGATTTATTTGTTAAGCGAGTTTTTGGTTGGTTTTAGTTGTTAAGCGAGGCGACCATTCAGAGAAAATTCTGCTCTTTAAGTGAGTTAGTCTCTAAGCGAGGCACTCTTTATGTGAGGTTTTACTGTATCCTGAATTTAGCCAGCTCCTGTTTGCTCTTCCCACACAGTTGACTGGTTTGAAATGTAGGAGCATGTAATATTTTCTTAAATTATTGAGGGCAAGTGGAGCAGCTTGATGAACAGAAATAAATGTTAGATGCTGAACCATATCTTCTCTCCCCCCCCCCCACTACATTTCTGCTTTTTGTAAGGAACCAGAAGAAGGAAAAACATCTGAGAGGCCTCCAAAACCTGTGCGGTACTAGTCCCCATATATTCAGCACTAGTTAAACCACATCTAGAGTACTGTGTTCAATTCTGAGCACTGCATTTTAAGAAAGATGCAAACAAACTAGAGCAGGTACAGAGAAGGGCAACAAGGATGATCAGAGGATAGGAAACCAAGCCATATGAGGAAAGACAGAAGGAAATGGGCATGTTTAGCCTTGAGAAAAGGAAACTGAGAAGGGATATAACACTCTTTAAATAACTGAAGGATAACCATAAAGAGGAAGTTGTCCATTGTCCCAGAGTGCAGGACACGTAATAATGGACTGAACCTACAGGAAGCCAGATATAAGCTGAATATTAGGAAAAACTCCTTAAAAGTTAGAGCAGTATGACAGTGGAACTAACTGCCTGAGGAGGTGGTGAGTGCTCCAACACTGGAAGCATTCAAGAGAGAATTGGACAACATCTCTCAGATTTGCTTTGATTCGGATTCCTGCAATGACCAGGGAGTTGGACTTGGTAGCCTAAAAGGCCTCTTCCAACTCAGTTATTCTATAATTCTCTGATTCTTGCACCATCTATCTGAGTAAAATTGCTTAGAGGGATTTGGAACACTTAGGGTTATATCTAATTAGTCTCCTTAAGCGAGCTACAACTGTACTGATAAGTGGCTTAGGAACATCCATCCTGATTCCAGCTACCGTAAGTAACTAAAGCGTAGATGTGCATTTAAAATTCTGGGTCTGATTTGGAAGGCTGTCTGTGAAGACATGTCACTTGTCATATGGACATCAGTGCATGGTTGTGACTGTGTTTACGACCACTCTGTATAGACATATATACTGGTTGCCACACTTGGAATTTAAAGGAATAACCAGAAAAGTTGTGTTGCAATACTATAACAATATTATTTAGAGAGAAGGTTGTTCACCCCAGCTCCAGGACCCTGCTGTTTTCCTGGCAGATTCTGTCATATTTGCATGCTCAGATGTTGATGTTTCTGAGCAAGAGCCAAAACCCAGCAAAGTACTGTTTACCATCCAACATAGCAAAGCCGAAGCTGTGCTTTCTCCCATATTAACCCTTCAATGTGTTAATAGTACAGTTAAAAAAAGGTATTTTAATCAGCCATTCACTTTGTGCTTTAACAACAAATGATTTAAACGTGACAATCTTCTTTTCCCTGAGGAAGAACAAGCCAAAGGAGTTCTTAGGGTGGGATATGTACACTGAACTCCTTTGTTTGCAAAAGGTGGGGGAGAAGAGAATGAAAAGAATCTGGTGGTAGTAGAGCAAAGCCATCCAATGCACAAAAATGGTTGAAAAAGAAAATAGACTATAAATGGTTGGACCAGTTTCATAATGTCTTTGCCTAAACCTGTGGGTCAACTGCATTTGTCTGCAGTTCTGATTGCCAAGATCCCAGATGGGCAGGTTGCAAACAACTGTGTGTGTGTGTGTGTGTGTGTGTGTGTGCGTGTGTGTGTGTGCGCATGCGTGTAGATAATTTTCACTCTGACTTATGTATGTTTGTCAGAATGAAACATTTAAATCAGGCTTTCTCAATGCTTTTGGGTCACGGGCCTGACCATGTCTCCTGAGCAGCTGATTGGGCTGGTCACGTGATTTCACCCACCCGGAAGTGGAAGTTAAACATGCACCACACGTGCACAGAACGCATTTAGTGGCATCATATGCATGCGTGGCGCACAGTTTTTTGACTTCTCGGTTTACTGAGGGCATCGCAGGCCAGATGAAATGGCTTCAGGGGCCAGATCTGGCCCATGGGCTGTTAGGTGAGAATGCCTGATTTAAATGAAAACATAGCTTAGGAGTAGGCCATCAATATATTCACTATCCATGGATTGGAAAGCCTGGTTTCTAACCTTATTAATTTTTAAATGCATTAGAGATAAGCAAAAGATAGTCCAATCAACAGCTTTTTAAAGCAAGATAGCAAAATCCAACAAACATGTTAAATGACTTTATAAATGGGGTTGTGGTTGAGAGCGGGTGGAGTAAAGGGTTGGAGGAAACAAAACATTATAACACTTTGAAGACTAACCAATTTATTTCAGATGTCAGGAGGTGATAACTTTATTGGATCACTAAAAAAATTAAATGTTACATGAGCTTTTGTGATTCAAAACCAGTTTTTCAGGCAGCCACCAATTTCTTGTGGATAATGTGAGAAAAATATAAATTAAAATCCGTTAAGTTTTCCATCTCACTTCTAAGAAATAAAGCCTGGCACAATGTTTTGTTATGAACCTTTGGGACTCACATCGATAATCTTCCTACACAAGAAATCAGTGCATACCTGAAGACATGATCTTGAATCATGAAAGCTTGTGTCATGTTTGATTTTTTAAGGGCTCCAATAAAGGTCTCACCTCACTCTTGCATTTAGCTCCCTTTGTTTTCAGAACCTTTATTGCAGTGTCAGTTTGGGTGCATCAAAATTGACTCCTTCAGACACAAAGAGGGTCAGACTGATGCCCTCTCAGTAGAGATCAATCAATGGATGTTTACCAGTAACAAACAAAGTGACAGTGTATCAGAGAATAAACAAAAAAAGAGACACAAAAACATTGTGGCACCTTAAATACTAACTTCTGTATTTTAATGTTAGCTTTCAAGTCCACTTTGTCAGATTTAAGAGTAAGACATCATGCCATCAATTTATACACATCAGGTACAGAGGCACAGAATGGTTGGCTAGCCTAAGCTTACAAATCAGTGTGGCATTTTACAACTGGGAATAACATAAGATCCCTGATTGGTATTTGAGTTGCAAGTGGTTTGTAGATGGATGTAAAACAAACATTGTGGCATTACACATTTGCTAATGAGTTTACCCTTCAGATCTGGCATCTATTGGAACATGCTGTGTGAAAGTAGATGATGGTATGAATGACCCGGGCAGAGCACCAAGTCCTTCCTTTGTTATCTGGGGTGGCCTGAGGGTAGGGATGAGAGTCACTGACCAGCCTTCTCTTCTGACAGTGGTTCCTTAATGCAGGAGAATGGAACAATCAAGCTGTTAATTAAGGGTGGCCTATCCTAGCAGTTTGAAAGCAGAAATTGCAAGTAGATGAAAAGGTACTACTATAGGCAAGTAGATTAATAGGTAAAGGTATGGGGCGGTATATACGTGTGATTCTTTGCTTTTTCACTTTGCGACCATATCAGAGAGAAAACAAAACAACAAAAAAGACAAATAATTGTGGCAGAAAGATGAACTCCTGCATTTAGATGTGAAGTTTCATGGGTCAAGTCCACTTCATAAGGACTCACCAAAGCTCACATTTAAATACAGGAGTTAGTCTTTAAGGTGCCACAACTTTTTTGTTGTTTTCTTTTGTTTACTCTGACATACTAGTTCCATGATGGCAAACCTTGGCACTCCAGATGTTTTTGATTTCAATTCCCAGAAGCCCAAGGACCCTGTGAATCCGCACAAATGGGTGCGATTCATCCAGCCTGCGCTGCCCTTGTCGCTCCTGGAAGCAGAAGTAAAACGTGCCTGTATGGGTGGAGTTTTACTTCAGCTTCCGGGAGCAACGAAGGCTGCATAAATCACAGTAGGAAACCCATTCGGGCAGATTCACAGTGGGCTTGGGCTTCTGGGAATTGAAGTCCAAGAACATCTGATAGAGCCAAGGTTAACTTCGCCATCACGGAACTAGTTTATGACACACACACTCTGAATCAGCTCAGCACACACCTTGCCAGAAACCTGCGCCAACATTAGGCTTTCCAAGATTTGGAAATGCCCCAAAAGGGGAAAACCCTAAAAGCCTACGCCTGCTGGCAGAGAGGAGGAGAAAAAGGCAAAAATAAGGGGGGGGGGGAGCATTTGGAAGAAAAGGCGCGCGCGAGTCCACAGGGCAGACCGCACTGTGAGGTGGGAGGCAGTGCGCCTGCCAGCTTGCCTGCCCTTGGCCGGAGAAGGCGAGGGTGCGTGCGCACCGCGGCCTCGGGGCCAGTGGGTGGCTGAACACTCCCAGTCCCCGCTTGGCCTCTTTCTTTCTTTTTTTTTGTCCCAGGCTCGCCTCCTCCGCGTCCCTTCTGTGGTGCGCTCCGGCGGCGGCTACGGAGCAGCTGAAAGGGGGGAGACAATGTCTCGCCTCGTGACTCGGCCGCTCCTGGCTGCGGCTGGCGCTGCTGCTTTGGCGCTGGCTTTGTCCCCCAGCAGCGCTGCCGCCCTCGGAGGATGGGACCCGGCTCTGGCTCCGCACTTCTCCCGGGACGTCTTCTCCGCCTTCGGAGGGAACCGGAGCCTCTCGGCCCAGCAGCTCGACCTGCTGCTCCAGAAGATGGGAGCCGCGCACCGGCTGGAGGAGTGGTTGCCCGACGGGCTGGAGGCGCAGCGCTTCAACCAGGTGAGCATCCCCGGCCAAGGCACCCCTTGAGCGAGGGCAAGGCTCGGAGAGAGACCCGCCTGCCTCCCCCCCCCCCGGAGACTTTTGACAGCTTCCTTTTCACCCTCCCTACGTAGGTTCGAGGGGGCTGCGGTGGCTTAGGGGGTTAAGACGCTGAACTTGGTGACTGGAAGGTTGCCAGGTCAGCAGATCGAGACCCGAGTGCCGTGCGACTGAGTGAGCTCCCGTCTCTGTCTCAGCTCCTGCCAACCTAGTAGCTCAAAAGCAAGAAATTGCAAGTAGATAAATAGGTACTGCTTCGGTGGAGAGATAAACAGTGTTGTGAGCTCTGGCTTCTGGTCATGCCTGCCACAAGGCCACAGAAATCTAGAGGGTGCTGGTGGCACATTTATGAGCACCACATTTCCATTCAATGGATGATGGTCCCATTCTCACGATCCGATTTCTTGTGGTCTGAGGCTATTGCAGGGCCATAGCCAGAATTCTAGATGTGGATGGGTTTATATTTGTTCAGGATGGGCAACAATGTTTTATGTATATATAGGGACCTTCTCCAGTTTACATTCTTTAAAAGTAGTTCAGGTATGTATATATTGTATTTATTGTATTTTTATTGTATTTTATCGCACTTTATTGCATTGTACAGATTTTAAACTCTTATGTTAGTGATAAGGTCGAAAGACTAATCAATTAATAAATATTATTATTCATTATAAGCAAACTGCTAACTCAGGGTGGGCGAAGCCCTGGTATATTGTTGAAACTAAAGGAAGACAGATCTGGGCTGAATATCAGGGAGAACAGCTTAACACTTAGAGCAGTTCAAGAGTGGAACTAATAGCCTCAAGAAGCATTCAAGAGAGTTGGACATAGGGTAGGAAACCTTCTGTCAGATCTGCTTTGATTCAGATTACTGCATTAAGAGTTGGACTGAGGATGTAAAGGCCCCTTCTATGATTCCTTAAACCAGAAGGGATCTTGTAACACCTTGAAAGGAAGGGCAGTTCTGCCACTGGGTGCAAAGGTGGCTTGTGGACTGAGTGGAAGGATGGCTACCTACAGAATTTGGGGCCAGATACGCTCTGCTCCAGTCATGTCACCTGTGACTGTGATGTATTTAATGGCTTCTCATGGTGGGGAAAAGATCCTCCCCTTCCTTTGTTTTTACAGAATGCCCATATGTCTTAAATGATGTATCTCTTGAGTATGGAAGAGATCAGTGGGTTAATTCACTTTACAGTAGAACCCCACATAACGAAAAAACTCCGTTCCATGGTGCTCTTCACTATGAGTTTTTTTTTGTTATGTGGTTCTCTATGGGAGATGCCCTGCATAACAGGAAAAAAAAGTTTGTTAACTGGGGTTCCCATTAAGCGGGTATATCCCAGTTCCCAAAACAACTTCCCCCTGTTATGCGGGGTATCGCCATTGCATAATGAACGCTTCATTATGCGAATTTTTCACTATGTGATGCGTTCATTATGCGAGGTACCACTGTATTAGTTAGATTTATATTTCATCTTGCCTGCAGTAAATTCATGGCAGTACATATGTTTCACCTCTACTTTGTTTTCTCAACAGCTATGTGAGGTAGGCTGGGCAGGCTGAAAGTGAGTGCTAGGGGCAAGATCATTCTGTGTATTTCATGCCTGGGTGGCGACTATCCTAGTTCCTCATCTAACACTCTAACTACTGCACCACAATGACTCTCAGGTGCTGTTTGCCATATTTAGCTTAACTGATTAAGTGTTGCAGGTTGAAAATGCTTTTGCTCCCCCTTCCAGCTGTTTGTGTTCATAGGCATCTATTAGTGTAAAATAGAATTTAACTGGCCTTTTGTAGCCAGTGTCAATTTTGTACTTGAAATAAAAAAGCATTTTGAGTCTGAAGTGCAGAGGAAGCCCTTTCTCCCTTATTTTTGTTTGTAGGGAACATACTGAAGGCCACTTTATCACTCCCATTTCCTGCTTTGAAGGTCTGGAGTGATCCTAATAGGCCTTTCAAAGTAACAGTGGTATATAAGAATTTTTTTTACCAGTTTCACCCTCCAGGGGCTTCCATCACTGAGTGGAATGAAAACCAGATCTCACAAGCTCTTGTCCATCACTCTATCTACTGCACCATGCTGTATACCTCATACATTTAATTTAGCATGCATTATAACCCTGAGACGTGATCTTATGCTTTGTCTATCTCTGTATGAATGGATTCAGTGAAGGTTCAGGAATGTTAATGTGTAGGCTGGGAAATAAAACTGCAAAAAGTTGAGGTAAAAAGTTTATCATGGCCAGGTGATTTATAGGAACATCAACCTGCTTGGGATGGAGATTATAAGCAGCAGGTTGGAGGAAAATGAAATAAAAGAGGTATAAAATAAATCTTTAATTAGGTTTGAATGTACACGAAGTAAGTCTGGTGATTTTTTGTAAAAAATGATGAATAGGTAACAACACAATAGTGTTTTATGTGTATGTCATCAAGAATACTATTTAATGAAACTGATGATAGCTTTAGAGATAATAAAATTGTTAGTCTTTAGAGTTCCACAAGACTCCTTGTTGCTAATGCAGCAGTACAGTTTAAAAGGAATGACCCAGGAATGATAACCAAAGGTAGGCTCCCACCCCCTGTGGAAATGATACATGAAATTCAATTCAATAGTTGTCTGTTTAAGGGTGTATTTTGTTTAGTTAGGTGAAATTAACTCCCAGTAAAGTGGTTAGTGAATTAAAGCACTACACATTAGAAACATAAATTCAAACTGCCTGTGGGGGAAGCAAACTAGACAAACACAGTTCAGTCCTGTCCAGGGAAGAATATTCATTTTGTCTCAAATGCTTACATTCCAGAATCCATGTACCGGTAAAAAGATCTCAGTGAGGAAATAACTGGTATCTTTGGACTATGTTTTAACAGGCTCATCTTTGTTCTTTTTGAGATACGTGACTTTTCAAAATTCAGTAGCACCAAAGGATGGTTAAACCATCCAAAGAAAGGCTTGTTTTAATCCTGAAGAATGCAAAATCCGACTAAGGTTTGGGACGGAAAAAATGTTTACTGAAGTCAGACATATCATGTAATATCCAATGCATTCAGTTTACATACTTTAGACATTGGATCATGCATGTACGGTATGTTTGAAACATGTATTCTGTTATTATTGGCCATGGTTTAACTTGGATGAGGCTATACAAAGCTGTAACTAGGATGGGGCAAATGGACTCTAGACCCAGGGTGTTGAAATATACAGGGCACAAAAATATGTTGCTAGAAAGGTACAAACTTCTCCATTAGTATTTGCTGCTTGAAGGACACAAACCCATTTATCTGAGCATATTTACCATGTCTGGCCATTTTGCTGAGGACAGAAGGAAACGGCAAAAGGTAGCATCAGTTTGGCAACCAGCATGGCTTTGCACTCTGAAACCCAGGTGTCCCTCCTTTCTCTTCCTTCTTCTCTCCACATGCTGTATATCAGTCTTCACGCATGACTCATGAATCACCAATAGGATAGCAGAAACCTGGGCAGAAACTGCTAGTTGCAGCTCTCTCTGTGTTGCATACTGTCAGCTGGCTAGAGCTTTGGTTGCAAACATCGATCTTGTTCACTATAACCCTATGGTCCAGATCAGAGTTTGGCAAAATTACTTTTCAGACTATTAGCTCCCAGAATCCTTGCCAGGATTTGTAGCTGCCGCTAGATGTCCTGCAAGACGTGAACCCTCAGACACAAAGCAGCTGCTAAGCTTCACCTGGCAGCCCTGAGGAAGGTTTCAGACCTTCATAAGCTCCACCTGAAGACCCTGGGCAGCTTCGCTATACAAGAACTAGCCTTTTCTCCCAGAAACTACCTCAGCAATGAAGGAAAACAGACTTGCAGTTGCTTGGCTCCTGGATCACTTGTCTTGTTCCTGCTGTCAAAGATCTCTGCTTTGCTCCTGATTCCTTCTCTAGAAGATCTCCTGCCTTGTTCCTGCTCCTGAAAATTCCCTGCACTGTTCCTGTGGACTGTTGTTTTGCCTTGCCTGGATCCATGTTCCTGGAATTCCATCCTCACCTTGCTCCAGGTCCTGAAGGTTCTCTGCTGTGTCTGTTCTCCTGGTCACACGACTTCTTGCTTATATGGACTATGTTTTTATTGTCATCAGACTAATCCTGCATCTTTTATTTGACTTGGACTCTGGAATGAGATTTAGTTACTGTTTGGCCTGTTATCTGGTTGGCATGGGTTCTGGTATTCTGCCAGCCATCCAGTCACACCCCTGACAGTCCTCCATCTGAGATAGCCAATGATGGTCCTTTTCTGGGGAATTCTGGGTACTGTAGTTCCAAAAGTAAATTCTCCAAGCTCTGGTCTGGATGTTAATGGATTGTGAATCCCAGCATCCCCAACATGAACTATGCTGGCTAGTACCGATGGAAGCTACAGTTAAAGAACATCTGCAGTGCATTGTTGTCTGCACTTGCTGTACAGCTTCAGTGCCTAATTGCATAACATGGTGAAGGTCTATGACTGGGTGAAAATCCCAGATGGACAGCTCCTAGCACTGCCAAACAAAAAATGTAGTGCAGCTATTCTGCCTTTCTCTTTTTAAGAGATTTTCCCATTGTAATAAAAAAGAGATGAGTAGTGGTGAAGAAACATAAAAGTGCTACAAGTAGAAGATCTGTGTTCTGTATGCCCAGCATTTTCCCAACAACAACAATAGCAATATTAGACATTCTTCTTTAAGTGCCGAATCTGTTCTGGATATTGGGCATCATCATGGTGATAGTCTTCATGTTCTTAACTCCTTGGAACAGTTCTTCCAAGGACATGTCAATTATAGACATGCAGAGCTGAAATCACCAATCTCAGCCGTATAAAAAAGACATAGTGGGGAACGGACGGAACCCCTAATCTCTGGTTGTGCACCAAGCTACCTAAACCACTGAGCTTCTTGCGCATCTCCCTCCAGCTGCTGTCTGTCTCACAATAGGAAACATACGCATTGGAGGGAGTGTATTTTGAAGAACCTCCCCCCAAAAAACCCCCCTCTTTATCATTATTCCAAAAATAAAAGAGAAAAAAATAAAGAAGGAAGGAGTGGTTGCTTTTTAGTAAGAAGAAAAATCACAACACAGATTTTCTCTTAAACCTTTTAAGTCGGTTCTTAATATTTTAGGGCACAATCCTAACTAGCTAGGTTGGCTTTAGGCTGGCTGAGCAGATTTAGGCTGGCTAAGGCAGTGATGGTGAACCTTTTGGAGACTGAATGCCCAAACTGCAACCCAAAAAACACTTATTTACTGCAGAGTGCCAACATAGCAACAGGAGAGGAAGTAAACATTCCCATTGGGCTGCTGAGAAGAGGGGCAGGGTGAACTCTGTGCTGGGGGAGGAAGGAAGTGCTCCCATTGGGCAGAGGGGCGGGGTGAACTCTGTGCTGGGGTGACTGCACAGGTGCCAACAGAGAGGGCTCTGAGTGCTACCTCTAGCACGTGTGCCATAGGT
This sequence comes from Furcifer pardalis, assembly GCA_030440675.1. Lineage (NCBI taxonomy): Eukaryota > Metazoa > Chordata > Lepidosauria > Squamata > Chamaeleonidae > Furcifer > Furcifer pardalis. The sequence continues at coordinate 82,195,629 of CP126892.1, forward strand.
TCGCCATCAGGAGGAAAAAAACTTCAGCTGGCCTAAGGGGAAAATACCGCAAAAGGGGGGGGGGAGGAGAAAAAAGCACAATTACAATCACTGTGGAAACCAAATTGACAGCTACCAGTCAGTAGCTAGCATCCAGCACAAGGCGTTAGGCTGGTTTAAGGTCACTTGTGCCAGCACAAGGACTTAAGCCACACATTCAAATCCATCTCACTTGATCTTAACTTGGAGTTAGGATTGTGGTCTAAAATAATCAAGTACATTTTCTTGAATTTTAACTAGGAAGGGAAAAGAGAAGAGAAGAAGGTAAAGAAGAAGCAAGGAAACTGGAGGTATTTTTTTTTTAAAAAAGAGAGAGATTAAGAGAAGGATCTCTTACCTCCCCAGATTTGTTGCTTATGTTATTCATATACTGTACTGTATATACTCGAGTATAAGTTATCCTGAATATAAGTTGAGGTACCTAATTTGGACCTCTAAAACTAGAAAATAGATTGACCCAAGTATTAGTCAGGGTGGAAAATTGCAGCAGCAGCTGCTAATGAGTTTCAATAATTAAAATACTGTACATGAAAATATGGTAATATTAATTAATTTAAACATTTGTGTGGGTATGTTTTTGAGTTTTTATGGTTGTGTTAGTGCTTTTTAAAAATGTATGTTTGAATTTGCACCAACTCATTTTGTGACCCTTCGGGTCATTGACCTGAGTATAAGCTGAGTCTCCTTTTTGGACCTTATTTTGGGGGATAAAAAACTAGACTTATACTCGAGTACAGTATATACAGTAGTCCTATACATTGATCCTTAAAAACCTTCATGGCTTGAGATTCTGGTCCTTGAAGAAACATCTGTTACCACATCAGTCTACATGTACAGGGTAGTGATCTGCTGATGTTTTCTTTCACATGGCCATGCTATCAAAGATCAGGATGGTGTCCAATTACAACAGGTATGTGCACATAGCTTAGAATTTTAAATATATAATGGGCATTCTGATAGCTACTAGCATTTCAAAAATAGAAACTTAAGAGAATTTAAAATTAACAGCACAGCCACCTTCAAGCACCATAAATCTGTTTTGAAAAAACAGTTAATGTGTGAAGGCTTTGAAATTATTCTGCAATGAATTTCTGTTGCAGTAATACATGGATTGAGATTCTATAATGCAAAAAGAATCTTCATATGTTCACATACAGCTTCAGAATAAAAGCCACTCAAGAACATCACTGACGTCTGTTTGATTTCCTATTAATAGTTTTAATGAGTAAATCTGTTTCCTTATTCCTGTTTTAGTCAAGCAGTGTCTCTAGGAAGAAAACTCACTTAAAAGGCTTGTTGATAGAAAGAGCTTAGGATTCCAACCACGACCTCCCCTGCTCTCATCGCCAGTCCTCTTACACTTAAATTTTTATGAGAGCAAACATTTCAGAACACTACTTGATTTCATGTCTTCTGTATTCACAGTGTTTCCAACTGCCAGTTAGGTAATGTGGGATTTTCATCTCCTAGGTTTTGGAATTTAGATTCTGTACAACACTATGCCCTGTTTCAGTGATTGTGGGAGTTATACAGTACTTAGTAGTATCTGTAGGGCACACGTCATCCACGTAGCAGTGTGGGCAAAAGAAGCTGTGGCCAGAACATCCAGCAATAACATTCTGCATGGGCAATGACTTGGCTGGTAATAATCCTCATATAGCCATTGTATACATTGTAGCCTTCTGGTCAAACCAGTGGGCCAATGAGATGCACTTTAAAATAGAATTGACAAATTGTACTGGAATTTTGGTCTTGAGTAGTGTAAGCAGGAGAAGGGCAAAAGGAATAAGTTTCACTTTCACACCATGCCCATACACTCTGCATCACAAACGTCAACTAAACATGCTCAACAACAGTCCTGCAGGCAATCACACAACCCAAAAGGAAGACAAAGTAATCCAAATGGAAATGCTACTAAAAAACACAATCTCTGCTTGCCGAACAAAATATATCATAAACTTGTCCCAAAAGATCAGATCTGCTTGCAATTAGTGCTAACATTGTGTGTAGGGGACTGCGGTGGTTCAAGTGGTTAAGATGTTGAACTCACTGACTGGAAGGTCGGAGTTCTATTCCCAGGTGCTGCATGATGGAGTGAGCTCCTGTCTCTGTCCCAGCTCCTGCCAACCTAGCAGTTCGAAAGCAAGAAATTTCAAGTAGATAAATAGGGAGCACTTTGGTGGGAAGGTAAACAGCATTCTGTGCACTCCAGTGTCTAGTCATGTCTGCTACATATCCACGGAAATGTCTGCAGACACAGTCAGTGCTGACTCTTTGGTTATAAACAGATGAGCACTGAACCCTAGAGTCAGATACGACTGGCCTTCGAACAAGGGCAATCTTTACCTTTACTTTTACTGCTTGTCCAAGTTCTTTCCTTTTAGATTATCGTTAGGAGCTACAACAATGTTGGCTCTTTGCCCATTCCTCTCGTCTATTAATCCACATATAATTTCTTTTCCTGCTAAGCAAAGAATGAGGAAGATACACATGTACTGTACTTGTGTGGCGTTTCCCCCAGATAACCTCACAAATACATCTTGTGAAAGATCTTTGTACTTTGTCCAAACAATGAGGGCTTAGTTCTTTGAAATATGAAGATCTCTCTGCTGCTGCTGAAACGTGCGTTTTATTTTTCAGACGTATTGCAATGTACCGTTGACGTGTGAAATACATGCATGTAACAAGTGATCTGAACTGGGGAGGGTGGGTAATAATGAGATACATACCTGAATGAACTTTAGCTCTTCTGCTTTCTATAGTTTAAGCTGAAGATTGGTACTCTTAGGCTTTCTCCCTTCATTTCTCCTCTTTTTTTTTTTTGCTCATCCATTTAGTTAGAGAAGGAAACCTATAGATATGGAAGGAATTCCATGAAGAAGTTTGAAATTTTGATTTTCTCTGGTGCCATTTCCAAATCAGGTTCTTGAAAGAACAATACTAAGTTTTCTTTCTTTTTTCTTTTTTGCTTTACCATTGAGCTGAAGATCTTGTTCTTCAACAGCAGTGATTGTATTGTATGTATTGTATTGTTCGACTTTTATGCCGCCCCACTCGCCTATAGCGACTCTGGGCGGCTCACAGCAAAACAATGTTTCATAACTACAAGTATTATATCACAAAAATCACATATGAAAAGTACATCAAAAACATTACAAGAAATCCCCTGTCCCGATTACAAAATTAAAAATTCATAAACATTTCATTTCAAAAGCACATCAAAAACACTTTAAACAGTCCACAAAAATCTCGAACTCTGGGACCAAATGCAGAGGCAGCCCCTCACCCTGCTGCAAAAGCCTCTTGGGTGGGGCAGCAAGGAAGTCCTGTGCCTCAGCAGTTCTTAAAGCCCCAGCCAGGGTGGGTCCCAGAAGCAGGAGGAAAGTGTCCTGGGACCAAATGCAAAGGCAGCCCCTCACCCTGCTGCAAAAGCCTCTTGGGTGGGGCAGCAAGGAAGTCCTGTGCCTCAGCAGTTCTTAAAGCCCCAGCCAGGGTGGGTCCCAGGAGCAGGTGGAGAGTGTCCTGGCCCAAATGCAGAGGCAGCCCCTCACCCTGCTGCAAAAGCCTCTTGGGTGGGGCAGCAAGGAAGTCCTGTACCTCAGCAGTTCTTAAAGCCCCAGCCAGGGTGGGTCCCAGGAGCAGGTGGAAAGTGTCCTGGGACCAAATGCAGAGGCAGCCCCTCACCCTGCTGCAAAAGCCTCTTGGGTGGGGCAGCAAGGAAGTTCTGTGCCTCAGCAGTTCTTAAAGCCCCAGCCAGGGTGGGTCCCAGGAGCAGGTGGAAAGTGTCCTGGGACCAAATGCAGAGGCAGCCCCTCACCCTGGGATGCCCAAACTAAGGCCTGGGGGCTGGGTGCAGCCCCCGACAGCAATTCATCCAGCCTGCGAAGCCCTCATTGCTCCTGGAAGCGGAAGAAAAATGTGCCCGTACAGGCGCGTTTTACTTCTGCTTCCAGGAGCGACGAGGGCTTTGTGGGCTGGATGAATTGGCATCGGGGGCCGCACCTGGCCCCCGGGCCTTAGTGACCAGCTCCATGAACCACATGATCGGCCCATGGCCCCAAAAGTTTGGGCACCCTTGTTCAACAGTCACAAGTCCTGCTCTTTACCATTTCCCCAATACTAATTGATAGCACATATTTCTGAGAAAACTGATGCATGTTTCATATTCTGTTGCAGTGCATGTCCGGTGAAGAGATCTTTTCTGTGCATGGCATGCCAAACAGCAGCAGAGTAACAGAATCCAGCTTCTCCACAATATGTCCTGCTGTATTGCAACAGCTATTTTTTCACCCATGTGAAAAATCCACATCCAAAGGCAATTCCAAGCCCTCTACCACAGAAGGTATTTCTCATTCCCACTGGCATATCCATGTGATTAACTTTGGGCTGTTATGTTTATATTTATTTTCCTACATCTGTGCCTCCATGTTGCTAACATGTAATGTGCAGTAGTTTGTGGGAAGTGTCCTGCTCTCACTACTGAATAAGTTAAGACGAGATTCCAGTCTATATCTGCTCAGACACATTTTCCACCTGACCCAATATTGTCTAGCCTCACTAGCAGTAGATATGTAGGCAGAGATCTTTCACATCATTTGCTGTTTGAACCTTTTGACTGGAGGTGTTGGCATTTGAACCTAGGATCTTTGGCATACAAGACATGCACACTGCCTTCTCACAATGGAGAGGAGCATCTGATGCTATTGCAGAACAATGTTATGAAGTTAGTTTTTTTGTGCTACAAACCCTATAATCCTGTAGAGTAGCAACTCCCTTAATGAAAACAGTGAAAGAGAGAGAGAGAACAATGTGGTAGCTGCCAATTTAGTAACATGGAGGCATCTGCTTGCCAAGTACTCTTTCATGCAGAAAGTGAACCTGCACTTTGGTTCTTCTTCCATGTCTAGGCCAGACGTGAAACTGCCAAAATGAAGGCACCCTTTGGTGAGTGCATTCTGCAGTTCCCTTCACCTGACCTAGTGTGAGAAAGGTTAGCCAGCAACACAAGGTTGCCACTACCAGGGTATGTCCAGTTGTGGTTAAAGAATACCACAATCTTAGAGGAGGCTCTTTCAGCACTGTGGTAATAAATGTGGAAGTGCAAGTGCTAATTGTCAAAGTTCCCATTGGGTCTCCAACTCCAAAAATACAGGAAATTGGATCAACTCATGACAAAAAAAAATATGAAGAAGCCTTTTGTAAAACCAGTTGCTCTTAGTTGCCCATTCAAGACCCAGCCACCCTTAGATACTTGGCATTCCAACGGGACAACCTGTAACAATATCCAGTTCCAAGTAAAATCTATTTCTCTCCCAGGACAAGGGGAAGAGGGGCTTCAGTTCTGTAAGCCCTGGTTCTGTTACCTCACTGGTCCTTAACCTAGTTGCCGGGGAGATGGTAGAGTTGCTACTGCAGGACTGGTCTGCTGAACAGGAAGCATTGACCAGAAGAAGCTCTTATATCATAGACCATATCCATCTTTGGTTCTAAGCTAGTATGTCTGCATGTTTCCAAAGTGGCCATCATTCTTCTGTCCATTAGTTTGATGACAGTTCTTCTAAAGTTGTACTACTTCTAGTTCTCCTTAAGAAATTTAGCTTTTGCAAAATGCAGGACAATGCAAAATAACAGGTGGAAAGCCGTCGCTCTAGATTTTAATTTGGGCCATGACATGAAGGTCTTCAGTTATGAAGCAGAAAATATGAACATGTCCTCAGACACAAATCTAAAAAAGAAATGTAATCCTGTTAGTGCTCTATCTAGTTCCTGAACACTTTATATGATGCTTTTCCTGTGGTGTATAATTTTTTCTCAGTTGAAATTGCCTCAGGAAATAAATCTTGTTATACCATAGCTACAGAGCTATTTCTGGTTTTCTTTTCCCAACTGGTACATTTAAAAAATATACAAGGCACACACATCATTTCTTTAATCTAATTTCTGACTTCAATATTTCTTGAATATTACATTTTGATTTCAAATGTTCTGTAAGCCTCCCCCCACAACTCACTTGTAAGAACAATTTACTGTCAAATAAGCCAAGAAGTGTTTTTTTTCTAATATTTGAACACATCTAATACATTTACTGTGTTCCTTTTTCTCTACAGTGTGGGGCTTCGGTTTTCTTTCTGTGACTATAATCAACCTGGCTGCACTTCTTGGACTGGTTTTAACTCCTCTTTTAAAGAAGGATTATTTCCCCAAGATTTTGACCTACTTTGTGGGTTTGGCCATTGGGACCCTTTTTTCCAATGCAATTTTTCAGCTTATTCCAGAGGTAAGAAATAAACAGATAAAGAAGACTTAGAGCAGGGGTTCTCAACCTAAGGCTCATGGGACGGATCCAGTCCATGGCACCATTTCATGTGGCCCTCCTACTCCTATAAGGGCATTTGAGAAACAAAATGCCCACCCCTTTGAAGCTATTGGGACAAAATGGACATCCCTATTGTTCAGGCAGGGCAAAATGGCTGCCTGGCCCTCGAAGCTGACTGAGAGAGCATGACCTGCTCCTGGCTTGAAAAGGTTGGGAACTAATGACTTAGAGCCTGAAAATCTTACTTTTTGGGATTAAATGTTCCCCAATGTGACATTTCTATTGCCTCCTAAGGAAAGGTAAGAAATTTGTTCTGATTTTTTTAATGGGGAAATGTAGCAGATTTACAAAACTGTGTCCTGTACCAGACAGTGAATAGAAGATAATTGTTTACAAGAACACACGTATTAAAACGAAAGGGAAAAATACTTTCTTCAGAATAGGTCTCCCAGAATCTTTCAGCCAGCATGGTCATTCTTGGCAAGTATGTCACCCAGATCTCCTAGCCATTATGGCCCAGAGATTCTGATAGTCATATTCCAAAAGAAAACTTTTTTCGCAAGTCAGATAAGAATGGTTGTAGAACCAGCACCATGATTTTATTGTGTTCCCCCACCACCAACAACCACAGGTAACACGTGCATCATTCGAGGAATGTTCACAATCTTACAGTAGTTCCTGATTTCCCACCCTTCTTCCAGCCAGATATTCAGTCAAGAAAATAAGACAGACTTGTTTCAATATTTCTCAATCTGAGAAAGATGAACATCCTACCTGAACTGTCATTTTGTCTGTAATTCTATCTCTGCCTCTAAATGCTAATTTGAATTAGTGTTGTATCAGTTTAATCCTCTAGTGCTGAAGGAGGAGAAAATATTTTTAAAATAGGATTGACAAATTGTACTGCAATTTTGGTCTTGAGTAGTGTAAGCAGGAAGGCAAAAGGAGTAAGATTCACTTTCACACCATGCTGCCCATACACTCTGCATCACAAATGTCAACTAAACATGCTCAACAACAGTCTTGTAGGCAATCACACAAGCCAAAAGGAAGACAAAGCAATCCAAATGGAAATGCTACTAGAAAACACAATCTCTGCTTGTTGAACAAAATATATCATAAGCTTGTCCCAAAGATCAGACCTGCTTGCAATTAGTGCTAACATTGTGTGTAGGGGACTGTGGTGGTTCAAGTGGTTAAGATGCTGAACTCACTGACTGGAAGGTCAGAGTTCAATTCCTAGGTACTACATGATGGAGTGAGCTCCTGTCTCTGTCCCAGCTCCTGCCAACCTAGCAGTTCAAAAGCAAGAAATTTCAAGTAGATAACTAGGGACCACTTTGGTGGGAAGGTAAACAGCATTCCATGCACTCCGGTGTTGAGGCATACCTACCACACATCTACGGAAATGTCTGCAGACTCAGAGGGCACTGGCTCTTTGGCTGTAAATAGAGATGAACACTGAATCCTAGAGTTGGATATGACTGGCTTTCGAACAAGAATGACCTTCACCTTTACCTTTGTGGTTTATAGAATACATTTTGAAAGGAACAGTGAGAAACATGGCACAAACAGTGGGACAAATACCCCCTGAGTTGCTTCCGAAGGCTGTTTTCTATGCTCTGATTATCTAAAACAGTCAAAACATATTTTTGTTGTTGTAGATTAAAATTAAAGACACACTTTAATTTTATCTCTGAATCAGATTACGTATATGTCAGCGTATAAGATGACTGGGCGTATAAGACGACCCCCCAACATTTCCACTCAAAATATAGAGTTTGTTATATACTCGCCGTATAAGACTACCCCCTCTTCCGCACACCTTCCATACACCAAATAAAATATAAAAGAACATCAGATTTGATTTCAACATCTCCCTGTGGCCGGCACTAGTGCGGGGTGGAGCACCGCTGCTTCCCACTGAGCAGAACGGGCTGGTTACGCCGAAAAGGCTGGCACCCCTGTCTCGCTCCTGATGCTCGCCGCAGCCACTCTGGATACTGTGCGGTACTGGATGGTATGTAGAATGAGGTGGGTGGGCGTCGGGAGGCCACAATGGGCACCAGGCGGGCATCAGGAGGCCACTATGGGCACCTGGCGAACATCGGGAGGCCACTATGGGCAGCTATGTCTATCCCAACTGAAGTGCACCCGGCATATAAGATGACCCCCCCCCCTTGGAGGCATGTTTTTCAGGGGGAAATGTAGTCTTATACGCCAGCATATACAGTACTTGTTTAGGGTTAAGAATCATAATCTGTGTTCTTCATGAACCATTATGCTGAGTATGCCTTCTGCTCCAAAGTAGCTGCAAAGAGCTCATGGTAACATACAGGATGCCCCTTCTATTTTTATACTGATAACAACCTTATGAGTTAGATCAGTTCGAGAGGCAGTTCAAGGTTGCTTCAAGTTTACTTTGGAAATTTCATGGCTAAATGGGATTTGAACCAGAGCATGTCCTCTGCTCATCTGACAGGTTAATCATTGTACCATGCTGATTAATACATCTGCTAACACTTAGATGTGAATATAAGAAGTGTGACCTCAGTTTTTTAAAGATAGGTTCAATAAATGGTGGATAATTTCAAACCTCTTGCATTGTTTCTTAATATTGGATGTCAGTTTTGCATAACCTGCATTAAATGTTAAATTTTCTTGTAGGCATTTGGATTTGATCCCAAAATAGATAACTACATTGAAAAAGCCATTGCTGTGTTTGGCGGATTCTACATTCTCTTCTTTGTAGAAAGAGTTCTTAAAATGATACTAAAGACATATAGCCAGGTGAGTAGGTAGCAGAACATGAAAGACCAAAACGTTCAGGTTTTAGTTGCTTTTCACTGTTAAAAATTGAACCGGTTAATTTAATTAGAATTTCAGGTTTAAGTACTACCTTGGGTTTAAACCAGTAGTTCCCAAATGTGGGGCCCATGCTCTACAGGGAGACTTCAATTCCCAGAAGCCTAAGTCAATACATTGGCTGATCAGTGCTTTGAGGAATTGACTTAGGCTTCTGAGAACACTGCTGCTCCCTGGGAGCCATCTGTGGTGGGCGGAGATGCTGCAACGGCAACTGGTCCCAGGACTCTCTTCATCTGTGCCCGGGACCCCGCCCCTGGCTATGGCTTCAAAAGCCACCATAGTGGCAGGACTTTTGCGCCTCTGCCGCTGCCCAGGAGCCATCTGCAGCGGGCAGAGATGCTGCCATGGCAACTGGCCCCAGGACTCTCTTCACCTGCACCTGGGACCCCGCCCCTGGCTGGGGTTTCAAAAGCCGCTGTAGCAGCAGGACCGTCGTGCCTCTGCCACCGCTCAGGAGCCATCTGTGGTGGGCGGAGAGGCCATTATGGCAACCAGGCCTGGGGGACCTTCTCCATCTGCACCAGGGACCCCGCCCTGGGCTGGGGGCTTTAAAGGTTGCCATGGTGTTGGGCATTGGGATTTTTGTTGCAGCCGCCCCTGAACTAATTTGTAGCGGGGGTAGATAGGCTGCTGAATTAGTATTGTTGAACTAGTACTGTATTGTAATATGGTATTTTTGTGTACCGAATACTGTATTGTATTTTTTGTTGTATTTGAATATTGTATAATCTTTGTGTTGTATTGATTATATTGGGTACTTGAATATATATATGAATACCCTTTGAAAGGCACTGTTTTTGTTTACAAACATGCTTTAGTCTATAAGAAAAATATATACAAAAATGCCTCTGTTAAAAATGTATTTAAAAGGGCACATATTAGAAAATTGTGGAGAAAGATTATCATGTGGTGAGAATGCCAGAAAATCTAGAAACCCAACAGAGATCAGATGAGAATAATGTAGTTAGAAATCAAGAGAAATTTAATGAAATTAAGGTTGACAGGTTTTCACATCCCTAGTGACTACTATCTGAGATCCTAGGGAGCTAATTCTAGTCTGAATGGATTCAATGTATATGTGGTATGAACGCCCTACAAGACAGCTTCCAGTCTTTTTGGTCATGTTACAACAGCCAACAAATGCAGTATTTGCCAGCATATAAGACAGACTTTCCCCCTTCAAAATACATGAGAAAATGGAGTGTGTTTTATATGTGTGTAACAGCTCCCCCCCCCCCGGTGCGTTTTGGTGGCTAGCTGCTGTTGGCCACTAGGAGCCAGGCAAAGGGTGGCTTCCAAAGGAGCTTTCTTGCTTCGCTAATCCTGCTGTCCCTGCCTCCTGATGGTCAGTGTGATGGCTGGGATCAGCTGGGCAAGAGGCTCCTAAAGGATCCCCCCACCACCTCAGCGCCTCCTGAAAGGATCCTTCTTTTCCTCCCACCCTATCACCAGGCGGGGAGAGTGGGATGTGGGTGGGGAGAAATTGACTTAAAAAGCCTTCTTTTCCCCTCACCCCACCACCAAGCGAGGAGAGTGGGATGGGGGAAAAGAAACAGGCTTAAAAGATTCTCCCTCACCCCCCAAGAGCTTTCAGTCTTGCAGGACTGCTTCCAGTCATTTTGGCTATGTTTCAGCATCCAACAAATAAATATTTATTGCTCCATAACACATGGGCAACTTCTTTTCCTTCTAAAACCTGCTTGTGTGACTCTTTTTCCAGACTGTTTCTTTTGGTTCCTTTTAGATTGGTCACACCCACTTGGAACCAGAAGAACTGAAACCACGAAATCTTACTCCTCCTGTTGAAATATCCAAGCCTGTTAATGGAACCATGTGCTATGCAAACCCAGCTGTAGCTGAGGTCAATGGGAATCTGAGTTTCGATAATATCAGTGGCATCTCAGGACAGGTATGAACTAACAATTATCAAAGCTATCTTCATATGTCACTTTCTTGCCTTTCTCCTTCCTCTTCCAGTTTTTTTTTTTTAAAAGAATTGCTCTCTAAAATTTATTTTCTTGGATGGTTATGTGATAAGGTTAAGATGGGTTTAATACATATAATAAAAGTATATCACACATCATGAAATTTGTATCTTTGGCCAGTTTGCACATGTGCTTTTCAAAACAGATTGCTTAATTTTAATAGACATTTTAAAAGGAACTATCAACACCTATTTCACTCCAGTACTTTGGGAATATTATATATTTTTGAATAGCTAAGAACACCTTATTATGGTTTAAGAAGTTCACAGTTAATACACAGGTTTAAAGATACCTTTTACCAGATCCTGATATTTGTTGTCTTATTTGTTTTTGAGAGTTTCCAAAGGTGTGTCCTTTTGGATTTTTATGTAAAATAATAGATATAGAGTGGCCAGGTTTTAATATCATGAGGTCCATCAGGAGGAAAGGTAGCAAATCCATCAATCACATCTAAGGAGATGGTTCACCAAATCATCATTGGTTTAGTGATCCTTCTTCCTGCAGCCCAGTCATTAAGGTCTACCTTAATGTATAAACCGATTGTGATTTTTATACATGTAAGCCACCTGGAGTCGCCTAGGTGAGAGGGCGGCAGCATAAATGTGACTAAATAAATAAATACTTGAATTGTATCTCTGGAATAATGGTTCCAGGGGTGTGTGAACCCCTGGCAATTACCCAGTTATGTCTCCATTGGAATCCAGGACTGGGCCTAGACTAGCAGTATCTACAGCAGGAGTTCTCAACCTTTTAAAGCCGGGGGTCAGGTCACACTCCCTCAGACAGATTTGGAGGCCAGATGGCCATTTTGCCCTTCCTCCACCACATGGCACTTCCTGCGGGGTGTGTGTGTGGGGGGGCACATGAAATGGTACCATGGGCTGTATCCAGCCCACAGGCCTCAGGTTGAGAATCAGGAGTAGCCAGGGGATGACTGGTAGCTGGTGCTTTCCTGGAACATCAGAGAACAGTATCTTCAATTGCTTATTGAAAGGGCACTGGTGCATTATTTATTTATTTATTACATTTCTGTACTGCCCATTTGGGTGGTATCCCACTCTGGGTGGTGTACAAGCAGATATCAAATAACATGACAGAACATACAACAAATCAAAAGAGACAACCAACAAATACGTCTCAAATACATCTCAAAATAAAATAACTGGTTTCTGAGGACATAGGGGAATCAACCTGGCCGACTAATTTATAGCATTGACCCTAACACTCTCAGTTTGAGCCCTGGATATTCCTGATAACAGCATAACTGTGCTAATCTTCAGAACTATATGTTTTATCTCTCTTTCCTGATATTCTAAATGACAGAACTGTTTGTTCAGTCCCATCACACTTTTGAATTAGTCACATAGGCTTAAATTCCATATGTAGCAGTAATGAAAATCTTTAACACCTCCTGTTATATTTTCAAACAGTTAATATCCTGGAAGATGTCAAAGTTCAAAAATAAGGAAGGAGGCAAGGCCATTCAGTCTCTGGCCCTGAACCAAACAGGTTGATAAACTTTTGCATCACCAAACAGAGAAAGAGGGATTGTATTCAGTTGTATTCTTACAGGAAGTCTTTGTAGAAATTACACAAAACTCAAGTAGGCTGAAGGTGGGAGTGCAGAAGACTGTAATTTAAGTGTATGATGTCCTTGTAAATTCATTTTGAATGGGACATTGGCTGCTGCTTTGAATGGTATGTGCTGTCATTCTGTCAAACTCCTGCAAACCTGCTTCTCTGGAAAGATCCACATAAATTACTGTGTTATCATCCATGTGACCTGCTTTAGTAACAATGGGTAGTTTAATTATTTTTACAAATATCTTGGTTGCTATTTTTCTTTGGTAAATTACAAATTCCTAATGTGGTTAACAAGGAACCATGTAAGAAATTTTAATATGTTACATAGGTTTTTAGGGGAGAGAATCAGAGATATTGCTGTTGTTGAACCTATTCCACTTCCAATAATCTTCTGTTCATTTTAAAATTTTCAAATGGCAGCTAGTAGGTAACACAGACACTAGGACAAGCAGGTAACATGCCAAACAGGAAAATATGTTGCAGTTCACAGTCCAAGTCTAAAATCAAGCCCAAGGGAGACAGATCCAGACAACAAAAGAATTGTCCAAGCAACCAGAAGTCAGGTCACCAAGAGAACAGACAAAGCAGAATATCTTCAGGGCCTGGAGCAATGTGGGGTTGAGGTTCCAGGACCCAACTGAGGCACAATAACAATGTACAGAACCTAGGAACAGGGCAGGAAATCTTCAGAAGCAGGAACAAAGCAGAAGATCCAAAAGCCATGCAGTAGTAAGTCTACTGACCATCTTTGCTAAGGGAACTTCTCAGAAGAAGTTCTTCTGAGCCAGTTCTTATGTAGCTGCCTTAGTGATGGCTAACCTTGGCACTCCAGGTCTTTTTGGATTTCAATTACCAGAAGCCCAAGTCAGCACTCCTGCTGATCAGGGCTTCTGGGAATTAAAGTTCAAGAACACCTGGAGTGCCAAGGTTCACTATCACTGAGCTAAGCCATCCAGGTGGAGCTTATGATGGACCAGAACCTTCCTTGGACTCTCAGGTGGGGCCTAGCAGCTGCAGCAGGGTGAAGGTCTAACCCAGGGGTGCCAAATTCCATCCCATCTCCCCCTCAGTCTTCTTTTCTCAAGGCTAAACATGACCAGTTCTTTCAGTTTTTCCATTTTGATGCAACCCCCCCAGCTTTAGAAATAATATAACAGGGGTTCTCAACCTACGCCCTATGGCATCATTTCATGTGGCCTGTGTTGCCATTGCCACCAGAAGTGGACACATTTTACAGCAGCATTTATGATATCGTTTATGGCGGGGGAACCACCAGTCCAGCCTGCTCAACTGTCTGAGGGGGCATGGTCTGGCCCGTGGCTTTAAAAGGTTGAGAACCCCTATAATATGATGTTAGCATTCATCTTGTATTCAGGTTCCTTCAAATTCCCAAACCCACTAGTTAACCACTGGTTTTAAAAAGTGCAAAGTTATCCATATCAATTAATTTGAAACTTATCACAGAATGACTTTAGCTTTCTGTTGCATGCAAGAATGGGGTTGGATAGACTATAATCACCAGTTTTATCTGTCTGCAATACAGCATTTTCTAAAATGTATAGAATAAAATAATTTGCTTTTTCATAGTCATTTCAGGATTCACCTGTCGGGTATATTTTTATTCCTGCAGAAAGAGGAAATCCAAACTAGCTCATGCATATGTTTCAAGGGACCTGCTCTGTCAGAGATTGGTACAATCGCCTGGATGATCACATTGAGTGATGCACTGCATAACTTCATTGATGGGCTAGCTATTGGGGCTTCCTTCACACTGTCACTGCTTCAAGGAATTAGCACATCTATAGCGATCTTATGTGAAGAATTTCCTCATGAACTGGGTAAGATGTATCCCAACAAATCAAGTTGTTGACGTATTCATCTGAAGGTCAAACTACATAATGTTTGGTTTGCATTTAGGATAAGCACTTTTTTAATGTGATAAAAATGTGTCTTTGTCCCGGTAGGATTTCCCCCTCTTATTTTAGCATCTTGAAAATTAGCTTACTTGGTTTTATAACTGGCTATTGGGATGGAAACATAGGCTTCATTTGAAAGTCTAATTGTGCAGGTACAACACTCTGTGAGACTTGTGTCACTGGAGGGAAAATATGGTATCATTTTAAACTGCAAACTGAGCATTCTGTGTAGTTTGAACCTTTTCATTTGGATTGGGACTTGGGAGCTACAGTCTTTACAAAGCCATGAATTCTGTTGGGTAATCTTGGACTAGACACTCTGTCTTTTAGCCTCAGGGCTGAAACTAGCATGCAACCAGGGCTTTGCCCTAGAGTGCCATCTTTGGAAAGCATTCCTCATTGGAATAGCTGCCTGGTCTGCTGCCACATGAAAAGATGGTGGTTAACTAGTATACTGTTCCCTAAAGGAAAGAGCTGATTTCACGTGATAATTATGCTAAGTCTTCCCAAGGCAGCAGAAGACATGTCTACCCAGGGCTCTATAGAAAAGGTCTTAGACCCAGACTTTTGCTTCCAGATGGAGAGCAGGTCTATCTGTCTGGATTAGATAATAAAGACGTCACCTTTATTACTATCTGTGGCATGCTAAATACCCACAACCACACCCTAAGTTATAAAATACCAATTTAGATTTTTTTGTAGTTGTGACAATGTTGCTTAAAGGAGAAGTGCTGCTAAGAAATTCAGTGCTGTAATTATGTCTTCCATTATTTTGACACCATGAATTACAAAGTTGACATGGGGGTACACTTGCCCTGGCTCTGCTCAGTCTGAACTACCTCACAAGCCTACTGTGAGGATAAAAGGCAGAAAGACGCTATTTGCATCTTCTTCAACTTACTGGTAGAAAGATGGGTATAGAATAAACAAACAAATAAAATACAAGGGTTAAACTCCAGCTTATGCAATTTATTGAAGAACTATTTTTTCTTTGTACAAATGCCCTTATAAATTGATGCCAATATTTCCTGATCATTTTTCTTTTTCTAGGAGATTTTGTCATCCTTCTTAATGCAGGAATGAGCACACGGCAGGCCTTGTTCTTCAATTTCCTATCGGCATGCTCCTGCTATGTTGGACTAGCTTTTGGTATAGTAGTTGGCAACAACTTTGCACCAAATGTTATCTTTGCAATAGCTGGAGGAATGTTCTTGTACATTTCCTTGGCTGATATGGTGAGATTCCTACCACATCTTAACTCTTATATAGGAGTGTTAGAATTCCTACAGTTTGCATTATGAAGGTATAGGTTTGCAAGAAAAAACTAATAAAGTTATGGACATTACTAGCATAAAAATAATTTCTACTGGGA
The DNA here is from genome assembly GCA_030440675.1 of Furcifer pardalis. Taxonomy (NCBI): domain Eukaryota; kingdom Metazoa; phylum Chordata; class Lepidosauria; order Squamata; family Chamaeleonidae; genus Furcifer; species Furcifer pardalis. Next base: position 82,211,709 of record CP126892.1, read on the forward strand.
ATTTGTGTCTCATAGTAATGTTACCTGGAAATACAGTAATACCTCATATAACATTAGTATCGAATAACACGAAAATCGCATAACATCAAGGAATCTGGGGGGAAGAATTGCATCAGATAACATTAAGATCCTATGGGATGCTTCAGATAACAACCGCGAAAGCCTGTGTGGTTACAATGTATCTCTATGGATCCCATAGAGGATCAGATAACACTAAAAATCATATAACACGAAGACTTGTGGAACCAGGTGTTAGTGTTATATGAGGTTTTACTGTATGTTTAATGCCACTTTTCTCAATTATTGGGATGTTGAATGAAATTTTGGAGGGGTTCTTTTATATGTGACAGCTGTGTTTCAGGCTGAATTGGAAATTTGAATCTCTCTAGAGTAAAATCATTCAGTGAACAGAACTTGTAAAGTAAACGCTGATGGATGCCCATTGATTTAATAAGTCTAATATATTGATGCTAATAATTCAGTTTAACTCTGTTGATATGTATTGTGAGTTTTTCCACCAAGAGCAAAGGATACACTAGGAAATTAGAACTGTTCTCCCTGCCTCCTTTCTATCTTAGAGTGCATTTACACTAGACATGGGAAGAAACATTCCTAAGATGTTTTTGATTGATATCTTAACATGTAGGGGCAGCCATTTAAGAAATCATTAACTCCCTCAACATTTCTCACCTCAAGACAAAACAAAATTATTTTGGCAAGGTTACTGGCATTTTGTATAAGATGTTCACAAAACTGGTGTTTTCCTGATTATGAAGAAAAGCAAGGCAACGGCACACACACTTGTACACAAACATAGAACAAATACAGATGAGTTGGCTAATTGATCAAAAAGATGCAAACATCTCATCCAGTGCTTCTAGTTTGCAAAAATAAATGCAACAAGGCAGCAGTTACTGTACATTATTTATGTGTTTTGTGCAAAAAATGTTCTTGCAAAGGTAAAAACATTCCTCAAGAGTGAATGCTTTTATACATTTCTTGCAAGTGTGGAGAATTTTTTTGCAGTTTCTCGTTGCATGCAATAATGAGAAACGTGTTTGCATCTCTTATTTACATTCCTCTTTTTAATCCCACAGTGGTGCAATAGGTGATAGGATTCTCTGTCTATCTTTCAGATCTTTCTGTCTTTAGGTTTCTAGACTGGAACTTTTCATGCAGTGTCTGAACAAAATGTAAATGATTTGTATGAATGGTCAGTACAGAACCCTGCTTTACTGCTGAATTTCACCTTGTTCTTCTCTATCTAGATACAGGTAAGGTAAAGGTCACTCTTGCTCGAAAGCCAGTCATATCTGACTCTAGTGTTCAGTGCTCATCTCTGTTTCATAGCTGAAGAGCCAGCGCTGTCTGCTTCTGCAGATGTTTCCATGGTCATGTGGCAGGCATGACTAGACACTAGAGCACATGGAACGCTGTTCACCTTTCCACCGAAGTGGTCCCTGTTTATCTACTTGCAATTTCTTGCTTTCAAACTGCTAGGTTGGCAGGAGCTGGGACAAAGATGGGATCTCATTCTGTCCTGCAGTATTCGGGTATTGAACTGATGACCTTGTAGGATATGCTAGAAATCTTGTTTCTCTCTCTCCCTTCTGTTACTTCTTTTGACTTGCTCACTCTCACTGCATGCCAGTCTATTTGCTGTGTAGGATTTATTTTGTGGTAAGTTGACATGGTGGAATTTTAAATTCAGAATCCAAGTAGAAGGGATACATATTCTGGATTTTGGCCAGGAACTACCAGAATTCTAACTAGGAAATTAGAATTCTGGAATTTGGAGTTCAAAGCAAACTGAATAGCATACTCCTAGGCAGAGGACATGCCAGAGAATAGTAGTGAAGAGTAGCAAAGAAGAACAGTGGGAGAGAGGCTTATCAAAAGCCTCAAGGACCCCTTACGTCTGATGCCACTACCAGATATACAGTGTTCAACCACCTCAGTTTACAACCTTATTACTTCTCACATAATGCATAGGTAGGCGAGGCCTCATAAGCAATTTGTTAAGCCATCATGGAGAAGCCATTTATAAATTGTTCTACAGAGAGGTTAGTTCCTTGTCACAGCATCTTAAGGCATTATTAGTTAGTGTTAAATTTAATTTTCTGCTTATTTGCTAAGCAGAGATCCAAGTACAGTTACTCTTTTCACTCTGTTAATGTTAGCAAGAGAATACTGTTAATCTTGTTCCCTCTTTCTATTTATTTATTTATTTTAAAACAGTTTTATAATACTTACTTTAAAAAAATTCTCTAGAATAGTTCACAATATTGAAACAATCATGAAAGGTAAAGGTCTCCCTTGCTTGAAAGCCAGTCGTACCCGACTCTAGGGTTCAGTTCTCATCTCTGTTTATAGCCAAAGAGTTAGCGCTGTCTGCACCTGCAGATGTTTCCATGGACATGTGACAGGCATGCCTCAACATGGAGTGCATAGAGCACTGTTTACCTTCCCACCAAAGTGGTCCCTATTTATCTACTTGCAATTTCTTGCTTTTGAACTGCTAGGTTGGCAGAAGCTGGGACAGAGACTGGAGTTCACTCTGTCACACAGTACCCAGGAATTGAACCCCGACCTTCCAGTTAGCAGTTCAGCATCTTAACCACTTGAGCCACCACAGTTCCTAGGACAGTTCACAACATTAAAACAAGCATGAAAATACACCCCAAAACATAAATAATATACTTTGCTACAGTAATATATCAAAATAATCTATTACTCTATCAAAATACAGGTGCACATAATTTGTGCTAAAAAGCAAATGCCTGCACAAAGAAGGTACTTTTTAAAATCCTGTTAGACAAATGCTAATATTATTATTATTGCTTATTGGACTTATAACTAATATTAGCAAAGGTGATAAAGAATCCTTGCTGAATTATGTATTCCTGTCAGTTAAGATTGTCCCTCTTTGAGAAGAGATCTGATAGGGACTTTTTGAGCCCTCCTTAGTAAAATTTTCACCTCTAGGCAAGAATTAAACAAGTGTTTTTATCTGATCAAGGTGTCTAATTTGTTAAGGTTTCCTCTTTGCAAAACCAATATTCCTTCCCTTTGCCAAACAGATTCCTTGAGATCCCTTAAAACAACAATTTGATGAAGGAAAATTGTGTTTTTTAAATGTCAAGCTTTTTATAATTTGCACAAACTGTTTCTGGTTAAAACCAGCCCCTTCCCTTTGAAAAGTGAACAATTCCTATCTACAGCAAGGACAGAATAATTATTAAGACACAAACAACCACCCAGGTGCTTCTGATCCTTAAAATCCCAAGAAACAAAGCAAGAACTATCATGTTGTGCAATTTATGCTTTTTGCACAGTTTTGCTTCATTTGCACAAAACATCATTCTCATTCTGATTATATTGTAAATGGCAAACATATTTCATCATCTTGCAGAGTGAGAAGAACAGTCTTGTTGTTCTTGGTCTTCTGCGAAGACAAATGAAAAGTTGTAATCCTAATATTGGTGCTTCTGAAATAATGAGTGAAGAGAAGGATATTCCAGAGGAATCAAATCACTAACCTGTCTTATTGATTTGACATGGTCTACTTTTATTCTGATGAAGCGCTGAATCCAATTGATGGCTTGTCTACACAGGGTCAATAGATCAGGCTGAATCAGGGCTAAATAAGGTTGCTTAAGGTTAGATAGAAGTCCAGTATGTTATTTGTTGCAATCCTTGCATTTGAATTGCTTTTTTGCTTTAAGCTAACCTTATTTGGTCTGCTTCCCTTTTGAAAACAACTGAGAAATTCTTGCTCCTTGCATTCCATGCATACTTTCTCAGATACTCCGGGTGGGTTGGGGGGAATCATATCCTACACATGCTCATTTATGAATAGACCCCATCCTCTCAGTGTTACTTCTGAGTAAACATCCATAGAACAGTGCTGTGAAATGAGCAAAGTGAAGTCTTCAAATAATTACTTATCATAACTTATTGAGAGCAAAGCTTTGTTTAGTATTACCTCCCTGTCTGGAGCTACAGTTTGTACTGACAGATTAAAGGTGAATACAGGGTGTCACAGGAGCAACAGATTAGCAGGTTGAAGGGAGGTGCTTGATACGGCTTGGTAAGGGAAAATGTAATTAAGGAGGACTAACGCAAGACATTTTTTTGTTTGGAAAAAAAGAGCAACAAATAGTTTCCTGCTTCACAACATCATGGTACATAATGGCCAAAGCCAAGCAAGTTAGTTGCCTATCAAGCATTTCCTTTCTCAACTAGACTGCAATAAATCAGTAAAAAGTTAATTAATTCAACAATTTTATGTCTTTTACTGATGTCACTGATCTGTTCATTGAGGTATCTCCTTCATTCTGGCTGAAGACGGGACTGGTGTCCTTATCTCTAGGTGTTAGAATTGGCATAGTAATAATAATTATATAAAATATATTATTATTTCCTTATATCTCAACATTTGTTGATTTTGGTGGCCCATAAGGAAGTCTACCAGTGTGAAGAGATGGGAGTATGGAAGTATTGAGATGGCTTATGTCATCATTCAGTTTTTTTGAACTGACTTTACCCTTAAGGCAGGGGTCCTCAACCTTTTTCAGCTGGGCCCTGAATCACACCCCCTCCGACTGTTGGCGTGCCAGACTGGTGTCCCACCACCACCACCACCACTTCATCCGGCCCATAATGCCATCACTGCCACCTCAACCCTTGTTCCCTCTGCTTGGCTTGGTGTGTCCCTAACAGCAATCCATAGCAGGGTGGATGTTGTAGCAGAGCGCTGTTAGGGACATGCCAAGCCAAGCAGAGGGGACAAGGATTGAGGCAGCAGCAGATGTGGCAATGTGGGTCGGATATAATGGTGCTGCAGGCTGGGGTCGGGCCAGGTGCTGTAGGTTGAGAACCCCTGCCTTAAAGGACGATGAGAGACGCAGTAGCTGTCTTCTGCTTTCATGGATTTTATTACTCTAGATATCGAAAACATCTCCCCCAGCATGGAAATCAATTCTGTTTCAAAGACATTTACAGGGAACACATTTTTTTTGTACTACTTAAGTTTCAGAAGGCTTGGAAAACTTTGAACTTGATCCTGCCTCATCTTTGATTAAGTAGCTAGCACAGCAATTTTGTTGATCTGTGTTTGTCAGCACTTTGCAAAAGCTGAGGTTTCTTTGGTATCTTTGAATTAATTTCCAAGGATTGTTGCAGTGATCTGCTGCGAGTAAATAATAGAGGTATGTTTACCTGCCAAACTAGAAGCAGTTCCTATGAGTCGTTTCTTCTGTTGCGTTTTATTCTCCCTTGCATCTCTGCTGACATGGTGTGTGTGTTTGTGTCTTGAAAACTACATTTATGATGGTCACAGAAACAAGAATGGTTGTAGAAATTCATGGTATTTTTAAAAATTAAATTCTTGGATATGACAATTGTTTGAAAGACTTTGTTTCAAGATTTTGTAATGAATGAATGAATGAATATTTATTAATTGATTAGTCTTTCGACCTTATCAATAATATAAGAGTTTTGTAGAAGAAACAAGAGCAGGCACCTTCTAGTGTCATGACAATTCATGGTTCTAAAGAATTTAGGGAAGTTGTAAACAATTGTTCCCATTTACAGTGGTTGTTTTAGCTGCTCCTGTTTTAAGTATGAGTGACCATCTAGCACAGTCATAACTGGGGCTTTTGGGAATAGAAGCTCAAAACATCTGGAGAGTGAAGAATTGAGAACTTTGTGTTGCAGTGGTCATGTTAGCTGGCTAATTCTGTGAGTTGTAAACCAAAATCTAATGTTGCTAAGGTCTGACCCTGATCGTTTTCTTATAATATGTTGATAAATTTAAAAAGGTATTCACACACATCTCTGTTGCCCAAATGGGAAATGCAAATCACTATGCTGATCACCTACACAAGTGAATGGAGAAGATCCCCAAAATTAAGCAGAGCAGTTCAGAATTGCATAAGCAGCAGAATGCAGTTTCTTGTATTCATTCTTGATCAGGTGATTACTTGGACAGAGTAGCTTAGGGACAAAATGCAATGCTTATACATTAAATAGAAATAGATTTAAAATACAGTAATACCTCAGATAACGTTTGCATTAGATAACGCTAAAATTGCATAATGTTAAGCAATCTGGGGAGGGAAGTTGCATTGACTAACGTTAAGATCCTATGGGATGCATCGGATAACAACCGCTAAAGCCTGAGCGGTTACAGTGTATCTCAATGGAGTTTTAACGTTATCCGATACATCCCAAAGGATTTTAACATGCATCGGATAACACTAAAAATCGAATAACACCAAGATTTGTGGAACCAAGTTTTAGTGTTATCTGAGGTTTTACTGTAATGCATTTTATTAAAAAAAATCTTGCTAATTTGATATATTCTTCCACTAGATGGCAATACTTACTTGAAAATCTCTCTCTCTCTCAATTCTCTCCCCCCTCTTCCTCCTCCAGTTCCCAGAAATGAATGACATGATGAGAGAGAAAGTAACTGGAAGGAAATCAGATCTAACTTTTTTCCTGATCCAAAATGCTGGCTTGCTCACAGGGTTTGTTGCCATCCTCCTGATCACCCTGTATGCTGGAAACATCAATCTAGAATAATGTGAGCATGAAGATATGGTAATGAAGACATTGGGTTAATTAAAAATGGAAAAACTCTGAACTCCACAAAGGGACGTTGGATGCTGTGGCTTCTCTACTGTATTCTTCTCATTCACGCTGAGGGAAAGTATGATGAAACTGGAAATTCAATATGAAGAGAACACAAATGGGACTCCCGAGTCTTCACCTCTGGTAAGGAGGCAGGCAGGAGTGAATTGGTCACATGTAGACTGATCTGAAGGAAGTGAGCCAATTCCCTGTTTGCTCTAATAGTTCATTTTAGGCAGCCTCCCATTTTCCCACTTGCAAGGAGCATCAGAACAATTCTGGTTGGTCCTTTTTTTTGGTTATACAATGGAGGTTATCTGGAAGGATTAGATTTCCCTCTTTGAGGTTGGATTTTACTCTTCTCCCTCATAGAGGGGGACCCAAAAATTCCCAGAAAACCTTTTAGGAACCATAGAATTATAACCTGTGCTGGTCAGTTCATTAATTTAAAACAGAATATCAGTAGCCTTATTGTAGTCAGGATTACCACTAGTGAAGAATAAAGCAGATTCTGGAAGGTGGAGGTGGTGGAATCTCTCCTGACTCTTCCCCTCCCCCCCAATAGAAAATAAAACCTAAGGCTCTGCTTTATGATATAGACAAACAGTTTCAAAATTCCTCTCTTTTTCCTCCTTTAGAGGCAGTATTTTTAAAAAAATAATATTGAACAATTTATGCAGAAAATCCAATTACTAATTAATGCAAGATTGATCATATCACGTACTCCTTTGAATCTTTCTCTTTTGAGGAGCTTGTGGGCTTCTTATGAGAGCAGCAAATATTAATAAGAGAAAAGCCTGATGTTTGAACAGTTTCTTAGATGTGTAATATTTAAAAACCCCTTGCTTTTAATAATAATAAGTGGTTAAACTGCTGTACTACAACCAAAAGGTTGTGAGTTCAATCCTGACCAGGGCTCAAGGTTGACTCAGCCTTCCATCCTTCTGAGGTCAGTAAAATGAGGACTCAGCATGTTGGGGGCAAAATGCTAATTAATTTGTGAACCACCCAGAGAGTGTATTAAGTGCTATGGGGTGATATAGTGTGATTGCTTTGTATAATAATAATAATAATAATAATAATAATAATAATAATAATAATAATAATAATAATAATAATAATAATAATAATAATAATAATAATAATAATAATAATAATAATAATAATAATGTGCCATCACATAATTCTGATCCTTTCCAGGGTTTTCTAGGTATATAATACTCAAAAGTGCAGTGTCCCAATACCTTCTTCTGGTGGTATCCTGGGACTGTGCAGTTTTCCCAAGGCCACACTGGTTGGCTTTTCTGGGATGCCCATTATGGAACTTAACTCCCAATTTCTATTTTGTTCATTGAGCTATCAAGCCAGTGAGATATCCAGGAGGATAAAAATGATAAGCATCACAGTACACAATTACATTTATAATTGATGAGACAATGAAGAAGCACATTCTTCCTTTGTTGCAACTAAACTTTTCAGTTTGTATTTCAGTTTGTAAGAACTCTGTGTTTTGATATAATCAAAATACTGGATATGGAAGCTTTCATGAAACTGGATCCCAAGCCGTTTGATGCTTGAGATAGTTTCACAGAACAGTTTTCCTTCCCATTTCATTTACAAATGACAATGGTTTGGCTTCTTCAATACTGCTGATAGATGAGCATCATTCTCTATGCTTGAAGACATGAAGCTAGCTCATGGGGCAAGGGGTACTGTGTGGCACACAGTTTGCTTCAGCACCTTCCTGCTACTTCTGCTGTCTTGAGGTGACCTCTTCATTGTACCCAGGGCAGGGCTGGACCCATTCTGATGTGTGTGTATATAGCTCCTTCTCTCATAGGAATTGTGTCTTAACATAAGTGGAGATTGGACATTGATGAAAGCATCTGAAAAGAGAACCAAAGTTTTTGAAATGTGGATCTACAGATAGTTGCTAAGGGTATAATGAGTTGATGTGACTAATGTAGAAGTATTGTGCCAGATGAAGCACAAGAGCTCTTTAAGACCATCAAGCAAAGAAAGTGCCAATACCTTGGCCATATCATGAGAAACAATATAAAGTATAGAATCCTCCAACTTGCTATGCAAGGGAAGACCCCTGGGGAAAAAAGGCCCTGGACGTAGATGGACTTCATGGATGAAGAAACTGAGAGACTGGTGTGGCATGTCCTTGGAAGAACTGTTCCAAGGAGTTAAGAACAGGAAGACTATCTCCATTATGATAGCCAATATCCAGAATGGATACGGCAGCTGAAGAAGAATATGTGGAGGCCAGAGTTCCATGTCTATAAACTGAATTGGGGAAATTGCATAGGAAAGAATTTCACATATGTACTCAAGCATTAGATTACTAATGCAATATTGCTGCTTGTATCTTGGGTGGAAACACAAAATTCCCTTAAATGTACTCAGCCATATTGGTCAATGTTCAGTTTTTCAAACTAGGCTTCCTGAAATCTCTTAAACCAGAGGTTGAAACTTATGATCCTACTAAAGTTGTTAGACTCAGCTTCTCATCAACCCCAGCAATGGGGGTAGGGAATAGAAAGTAGTAGTATATCAACATCTGGAAGCCCATGGGCATTCCTGTTTAAAACCTAGATTATTTAAACTGGAATGCAATGAATGCAATACTCATAGCATTGTACCACCTGGCTATCATATGTGCAAAATTTTTATATGGAGAATATTTCTAACAAATGTATTACACTTTTACATACATTTTTACAGATCTGGTTCTACACTTTTATAGGTGTGAATTCTTTTTGTCATAATTTAGTTTATGCCAAATTGTGTATTCCTTTCACTCCAACACCTATGTATATGATTCCACCCTTCTCAGATAATAGTCCTATTACTGGTTTGATACTGCAGACACTGTAATACTACCCTATTACAGAAGACTGATTTTACTACTTTGAACATAATAATAGTTTCGAGTCAGAAATTATTCTGGGTTGAAAGGATTTTTGCTGGAGAAACTCTGCTCAGGGGACGCCCGAATGAGGCTCCTTTCATGAACATAATTGGTGCTCACACTTGTCTTCCTACCTTTTGAGAAGAGACTGGACTTGTCTTCATTTATTGTCCAAGTATTTCCTGTGAAGCAATAAAATGAGTTTCCTTGACATTCTGATTGTTTTGGTGGACTATTCTCTCCCATTAAATATTATTCATGCAAAAAACCAGAACCAAGTTGGTCATGTGAAAAAGAAATATACTGTATAGTACTTCTAATAGTTGAGCAGAAGAGGGAATTGCAGCAATTGCAATCATGTAAACCACACCTGCTGGAATTTCTTCTGCCAGACTGCTGGTGAAAATTTTGGCAGAATCTGCACCTGCAACCTTGAGAGCCACACACCTACCAGCTGTGCAGCTTATGTGGTTTGCAGACAAAGAAGCAGCCAGGTTCTTGGTGAAAAGAACAAAAGCCTCTTTACTCGTGAGGAGTGCTATATATTCACAGTGAAGGCGGAAAACAAAACTAGCTTGACTTCAGCAATATCTACAAAGTTCATAAAGTCCAACACACACAGTCTTTCTCTTGCCAAGTTAGAGCACACAGCTCTCTGCTCTGCTTACACAAATACCACCAACAAGCGTGGGCAGCAGACCTTGTTAGATTTCAAACAGTTCCACAGTTGAGAGTGGCTGGAAGAAGCTATGAAGCAATTCTCCTTGTACCTCAGTGGTCTTTGACTGTCCCAACGAAGTTTGTCCTTGAGTTGAACACTTTCTAAACTCAGGCATAAATCTTGGCAGTGGGATGACACAGCAGCACGACAGGCAAAGGGCAGGCAAAAATGCAAGCCAAGGCCACTCAGATGTGCCTCTTTCATATGCTCAGAGACTAGCTGAGTAGGGCTGACTCAGAGCACCTGGCCATTCTCTGCAAATAGCCTTAAAGCTACAATGGCCATATCCAGCTTGCAACATAGTGGGACAGTGCTGCCCAGGCACTTATACCAACAGACACAACTATTACACAGGAGTCATGTCCTCTTTTCATGTCCTCTAAATGAGGCCTTAGTGGGTACTGATATTATAAATTCTGTGTTATACAAGAATAGTGGACTGCTATATCTACACAGATGTAAGTACAATTGAGTCAAGTGGGTCTTATGCCTTGGTAACTAATGTATGCAAATCCAGAATGGTGTAGTGGATAGAGTGATGGAGCCCCTATATTTCAATCCCTGCTCAGCCATGGAAGTTTACTAGGGAACTGGTAAAAACACTCTTTGAATATCTCATTTACCTTAAAAGCCCTAGTAGAATCACTATAAGTCAATTTGAATTTGATAACAGAACAATTCTGTATAGAATTGCAACCTAAATGTCCATGTCTGTGGGCTAGTGTGAACATGGGAATCCAAGTTTCCTAAAATGTAATTCAGACCAATGGTACTTGTCTCCTGGGTTGCTGCCTCCTCTAGTACATCAGTCTTGATCAATTAGTATTACAGCATGGAACTCTTAATTTACTGCCCAGGATCTTAAACTGTAGTTTGATCTTAATAAATTAATTGATCCAAAAGTAGCAGCCTAGGATGCAGGACCAGCAGCCTGTGGTCCTAGTAAGATGTGTGTGGAAGGCACCTCCTGTGTATCACACTTTACCCAATGCTAGGGAGAAAAGGCTGAGATTGGTTTGAATTTGAAATACTTGCAGAACTAGCAATATAAACACTTCCCAGATTTCATTATCCTCTTTCTCTATTGAGACAGTGGAATCTTTCCTCTCTCCTTTTAGTCACCTAGATTGGTATTAGCCCTCATGATTCCCAGTGCCCCAGATAACAGTGGTTTCCTATTTTAAACAAAGGCCTTTTCAGGCCTAAAACAGATATGAAGCAAAGCATCTTGAATGTGGGCTTCCATACTATAATGTTTCATTCGTTTCTGTATGTTGATGAAAAATAATATTTGGGGTTTCAATTTTTTTATTGTCAGAGTCATGTTAAAGTCTTTCAGTGAATATTCAACTTCATTCCCTAAGGAATACTGACAGAGGTGCTACAGAACTATTTTGTATTGATTCTTTGTTTAGCAGTGCAATGAAGTATGACCATGTTTACAGCAATTAGTCTCTAATTGGTTCTCCTGAAGTCACAGCCCTTCTCTGATAAAATGAGTTATGGTAGGAAGGAGAGAAGTGATGTTGGAATATGATAAATGTAGCTTCTCTTCTGAACACAGAAGGAGGTTCATGATTTGTGTTCATACATATTTGGAGAATAAATACAGCTGCCGGATATTAGGAGCTCACCAATATTTAGGATTCCTACTTTAAAATCAATCCAGTGTGCAGGGCTATCAAATTTTGCTTCTGTAAGAGGTTTTACAAGACTATATGTGAACTATCATTTGAATCATACTACCCTGGATCTGCCAGAATGAGATCAAAGAACTTCCACTGGAGACAATTTTTTAATGTATCTTGTAATTATTACTATTAGAAGGCTTAGTTCAGCGCCAGAGTGCTTTCAGAACTGGAGAGAGAATTCTAAGTGCTACAAATTAAAAATCAACAAAACTAATCAACATTGTGCAGCTATTTTGTCATTCTCTCCTTAATAGAAATTCTGTCATTAGGGGGAAATGGAAAAAAAAGTGGCAGAGAAAATTGAGGGTTGTATATGTAGGTGATGACATGAAAATCTCTGAAAATCCATGATTAAGCAAGGAAATTGTAAACATAAAACTTGGTCTACATGTAGTTGTACTCTGAAAAGAGAGAGTGACTGATATAACTCACTTGAATCCCATTGATTTGAATGGGCCCTTTTGAGTTGGACTAAGGTTAGATCTAGAGTCTGTGGTGGCTTAGTGGTTAAGACACTGAACATGAAGACTGGAAAGTCAGCAGTTCGAGGCTAGAGTATTGTACGATTAAGTGAGCTGCCATCTCTGTCCCAGCTCCTGCCAATTTAGCAGTTTGAAAGGAAGAAATTGCAAATAGATAAATTGGTACTGCCTCAGTAGGAAAGCTAACAGTGTTCCATGTAGCTTTGGTGTCTAGTCATGCCTGCCACATGGCCACTGACACATCTGCACATGGCTCTTTGGCTGTGAACAGAGATGAGCACCAAACCCTAGAGTCAGATATGACTGTCTTTCAAGCAAGGGCAACCTTTACATAAGGTTGGATCTAATACAGTGAGAATATTGCAGGCTGTATACCACTGTCAAATGCTTATTGCAGCCCTCTTTACCCTAGTCAATTTGGCTGCACTTTAACTTTTTGCTGCCAGACTGGAGAGGAAAGAAAGTGAAATATTCTCCAAATTACTGCAAAGCATTAGAAGTTCATGGAAGACTAATCAGCACGGTGAAATCACCCAAGATGAGCTGAGGCTTTAGGAGTAGAGAGAGGCTGAAATCCTATTGTAGGTCTCATACTGCAGAGTCATGCCTCTGGAACAGTACAGTCAAGTCCTTATTGAATAATTATACCCAGGTAGTCCTCATTGCACAATTTGATCATGTAGTCCATTGTATGACTATTGACCACCATGTCTGTGGATAACTTTCATGAATATTACTTCAACTTCTGCACAATTTCTCCTACCACTTGCATAACGTACACATGCAGAGCTGCATAACAGGATTTCAGCTACTTAGTTCTGTTATTGTCCTAGTGGTGGTTAGAAAAATAGGACTTAGCCATGGAGGAAATGTTGGTTCTTGGTTCTTTCTGCCAGGAGGAAGTGATTTTTGGTGCACAGGTCCAAATATCTTACTGTCACCATGGCTACCAGCTACCAAATATCAAACTCAACATGTTGTCTTTTATCCAACTTCTCTTTTCCCATGACCACTATGTGAAGGATACTAAAGCACAGAAACATCACCACTGTGTTCACAAGTACAAAACATTTGTAGAATTGCCTTTTCATGGATGCAAAGATATTTGTATAGATTCAACTAAGCATTGAGCAAAACTGTTGACTTGCTGGCCAGCATCCTGTTGGCACAGCTCCAAGCACATAAAGTCTGAAGATGTCATTAGCTATGATCATTTAACTTTAATTAAAATTTCCTAACTTATCCTCCAGGTTCTGAGAAGTGAGACCACCAGTTGTGATTTTCTGATATCAAAGATTTCCCTGTATCCCAAGGCTCCCAAAGCTTTCCCTGGAACCAAAGGAGAAGGAATAGAAAGCTTTTCATTAAAGATAAAAGGCTGTGGCTAATGACATCACTAACCTTGCTCACACAGACTACATCACCAGAATTCTAGCTAGTAAAAAAAAAAATTTTTTTTTTTACATAGACCAATATTCTGAACCTTGATGTTCCAGGATTCTGGCTGGTGTAGAGATACTCCATGCATATGGAAATCTCTCCAGTCCAGTCCCAATCCTTTCCAAGCAAAATAACAGTAGAGTGCTCAGTCCAACTTCTCAGACTACAGGTATTGGAAATTACCCAAGACTACTCTTGCTGTGGGTACCCAGTGCCAGGTAGGAGGTAGAATTATGAAGTAGGATTCAGTAGACATGGGTTTCAATCCTCAGTTGGCCATGGAAACTCACTGATGGGAGGTGGAACTGGTAGAACCACTCTCTAAATATCTTGCTTACCATGATAGCACACAATACAAAGACATCCTTCCTTGGTCTAAACTTATGCTGGCATTGAAGTTATGTCCTAGGGATGGAGAAGGTTTGGATCTGACATAACTTGGCTCCTCTTGTGCCATATCGGGGGCTGGGGACCATTTCCAACATCTTAGATTGCAAAGTAGTTTTGTTCTGTTGGCAGAAGTCTTGAGATAATATAGCAGAAAACATTTTACTTGCAGAAGAGGTTTCTGCATTATCCAAATTCCCTACATTCCATGCATCTTTGAATTATATGTTAAGTATTGATTATTACAAAAAGGATCTCAACACCCCTGACAATCATAGTGATGTGAGCTTTGAACTGGAGCCAGACATCCTGGAGAGTAGTGTCAGGAGGGCCCTAAAAAGCACTGCCAACAACAAAGCTAGTGAAAATGATGGTATCCCAGTTGAATTATTCAGAGCCCTAAAAGATGATGGAATTAAAGTACAGTAAAACCTCATATAACACTAAAACCTGGTTCCACAAGTCTTCGTGTTATATGATTTTTAGTGTTATCTGATCCTCTATGGGATCCATAGAGATACATTGTAACCACACAGGCTTTCGCGGTTGTTATCTGAAGCATCCCATAGGATCTTAATATTATCTGATGCAATTCTTCCCCCCAGATTCCTTGATGTTATGCGGTTTTCGTGTTATTCAATACTAATGTTATATGAGGTATTACTGTACATTCTTCTGTGCTCAGCTTTCCTAATGGTCCAGCTCTCACAACCATACATTACAACAGGGAATACCATTGCTTTGACTATGCGAATTTTTGTTTTCAAGGTGATGTCTCTATTTTTAACTGTGTTCTCCGAGTTTCTCATAGCTTGTCTTCAAAGAATCAGTCACTTTTTTATTTCATGGCTGCAATCTCCATCTGCAGTGATCTTGGATCCTAAAAAAATAAAATCTGTCACTGCTTCTACTACTTCCCCATCTCTTTTCCAGGGACTGAGAGGGTCTGTTGCCATTATCCTGGTTTTCTTGATGTTGAGTCTCAAGCCAGCTTTTGTACTATTCTTTCAACCTAATCAGGAGCTTCTTTAGGTCTTCCTCACTTTCTGCCATTAGGGTGGTATTATCTGTGTATCTCAAACTGTTGATGTTTCATCCAGCAACTTTGATTCCAAATTGTGATTCCTCTATCCCTGCACTGCACATTGTGTGCTCTGTGTATAAGATGAATAAGCAGGGTGATAAAATGCAGCCTTGTCTTACTCCTTTTCCAAACCACTCCATCATTCCATATTCTGTCCTAACTGTTGCCTCTTGACTCATGTACAGATTTCTCACGAGGCATATAAAGTGTTCCGGTATTCCCATCTCTTTAATTACTTGCCATATTTTGTTGTGGTCCACACAGTCAAAGGCCTTGGTGTAGTCAATGACACAGAAGTAGACTTGTTTCTGATATTCCTTTGTTTTCTCCATGATTCACTGTATGTTGGCAATGTGGTCTCTAGTTCCCCTGCCTCTTCGGAACCCAGACTGCACTTCTCCACGTGCTGCTGCAGTCTATCCTGTATCATCTTGAGCATAACCTTGTGCTCAATGTGGGGTGAGTGGAATTGTTCGATAATTTAAACATTCTTTGGCATTACCCTTTTTAGGGATTGGAACGTACACTGTACTGATCTTTTCCAATCCTGTGGCCATTGTTTTGTTTTCTGAGTCTGCTGGCATATAGAATGCAATAATTTGATTCAATCATCTTTTAGGGATTAGAAATATTCAACTGGGTTACCATCATCTCCACTAGCATTGTTGTTTGCAGTGCTTTTTAGGGCCTTTCTGACTTCACTCTCTAGGATGTCTGGCTCAAGTTCAATGTTCTCATCATTCTGATTATCAGGGGTGTTGAGGTCCTTTTTGTATAGTTCCTCTGTGTATTCTTGCCATCTTTTCTTTATCTCTTCTGCATCAGCTAACTTATATACAGAGCACATAATGTGCAATGCAAGGCTTAATAAATCACAAGTTGGAATTAAAATTGCTGGGAAAAGCATCAACAATTTGAGATATTTAGATGATACTACTATAATGGCAGAAAGTGAAGAAGACCTAAAGAAGCTCTTGCTTAGGTTGAAAGAAGAGAGTGCAAAAGCTGGCTTGAGACTCAACATCAAGAAAACCAAGATAATGGCAACAGGCCCTATCACTAGATGGGGAAGAAGTAGAAGCAGTGACAGACTTTACATTCTTAGGATCCACGTTCACTGCAGATGGTGATTGCAGCCATGAAATAAAAAGGTGACTAATTCTTGGGAGACAAGCTATGAGAAATCTGGGGAACATAGTGAAAAGTAGAGACATCACCTTGCAAACAAAAGTCCACATAATCGAAGCAATGGCATTTCCGGTAGTAATGTATGGTGAGGACTGGACCATAAGGAAACCTGACCACAGAAGAATAGATGCCTTTGAGATGTGGTGCTGGAAGAGAATTTTGAGAGTACCCTGGACAGCAAGGAGAACAAATAGGTTGGTCTTAAAAGAAATCAACCTCAACTGCTTCTTGGAAGGTCAAATATTGAAGATGAAGCTAAAGTACTTTGGACATCAAATGAGAAGAGAGGACTCACTTGAGAAGGCCTTGATGCTGGGAAAGGTGGAGGGCAAAAGAAGAAGGGGGTGGCAGAGAATGAGATGGCTAGATGGTATTGTTGATGCAAAGGGCACAAAGCTGGGCAGGTTGAGGAGGATGGTGGAGGATAGGGGCGCCTGGCATGCAATAGTCCATGGTATCACAAAAGGTCAGACACGACTATGCAACTGAACAACAAATTGATCATTAGAAGGCTATCTAAAAGTCAGAGTCTGCTGGACCCATGTTTAATCCCTTTGCCTAATCAACGATAAGATTGCAGGGGGCAGCTTCCTAATGAAGTATATGTCAGTTATCTTCAACCACCTGATCTGACCAGTGAATTCTTCTGGATAGGAAAGAAATAGGGGGGGGGGGGAGATACATAATGTGCAAAAAATAAATAAATTAGAAGGAATGAATTTAACATTTTAAAAAATTAGTTAGAAAAATGATACCTCTATATACTAATTACACAAGTGCTCTTATATTTTGGTAGAAACGGTTTGACATTGAAAAACATCTAAAGAGTGTATTTTCTTTATCATTTTGACTTGATTAGTCATTTATGTAAATTCATGGTTGCTAAAACCTAAAATAATTCTAATGTAAGCAAATAATTATAGAACTTGGATAATTAGCAAATATTTTGCAGCACCAATTTATTTAAACTTCTATGCTGCAAAAAGCCACCTTGCCTGTAGTTAATCTCATCCCATTTACTCATGGATGTGAAGTAAATTAGAGTTGTGGTTTTAATATTTGAAACTATAGTAATTACTCTGTGGAATGCAGTGAATTCAAAAGAAGATGCAGATTGTTGCAAAGAGACTCGCAGTAGATGCCATACAATATGCAATACACTGGAAAAGACTTGAAGAACAACTTTAGTTTTGTTTTCTCACCTGTGAGGATGCATGATTGAGCACCTCACTCTCAGGTGCTTAGCCATGCATCAGCTGAAGATCTCAATCTCCCCTACCTCATCTGGAGGACCTGAATAGGCTGAGAGATGGAGTCCCTAAATGCAAGACCAACATGCTCAAGGGAGGACTTCTGGCGGACAACAACACATGGTGTGAATGTGGAGAGACAGAGTCTAGCCCATTTGCTGGTCTGCTGATTGCTTCCAGAGAGAGGCATTGATAAGGACTTGTGTTTGGGCAATGATAAAGCAAAGCAAGTGCCTTCAGTTTGGCAGTCCAGGGTATGATCAGGACATGAAAGAAGAAGAACTCTCAAGTCTAAATTGTGTTCAGATCTTGCATGTTCTTCCTTTGTATGCTTATAAAAGTTTCTGTGGATGCAGAACAGATAAAATTAAATGGACCAAATTTCAGGCTACAACTCCCAGAATTCTCAGCCAGCATGGACACAACAAGGAAGAGACCCTTCCTGAGGCAAAATATTTTCCTTAAGAAATACATTTTTATTGTCACATGACTTCACAATTCCCAGTTGGTAACAATTCCATAGTTTTAGAAAATACTGTGCGTCAGCCCAAAATATCATTATGCCCAAGATAAAACAAGGTGTATTTTCTTTCTATTCTATGGGAAGAAACTGACTGATCACTTAGAAATTGCCAATGGAACAGGTTTCTCCATTATATTTGAGGGCAAGCCTGGTTTCAGGATTCACAACAGACTGTATGGCGCACAGACTGCTGTTTTTCAAGAGACAAAGGACGAAGGGGCTCAAGAGGGCAACTACAAAGCCGTGACATCTGCCCCATCCTAAGAGAATGGCATCATTTGTCTAATAGTGGGACTGGCTCCACAAAGATATGAGAGTCAATTTCCAAATATGGCAGCCACTAATACACAGTTTGCAGTTCAATATGGGCCAACAGCTGTTAGACACAGTGCGGAAATGATAAATTGTATATTTTGTTGATTTAAAAAGTTTGGTTGAGAGAATGGGATGGATTTCTTTCAAGTTATGTTATAGTCACAACTGCAAAAAAAGAAACATAATTACTTGAACAGTAATCATTTGCATAAGTTGTAATTTACTTTTT
This sequence comes from Furcifer pardalis, assembly GCA_030440675.1. NCBI lineage: Eukaryota > Metazoa > Chordata > Lepidosauria > Squamata > Chamaeleonidae > Furcifer > Furcifer pardalis. The sequence goes on from CP126892.1 coordinate 82,230,572, forward strand.
ACACCAAGACTACAGAAACATATATAACTTAAAAAGAAACTTTTACAAACTTGCCAATAGGCTCATAGCAGTAATAAAACCACATTGCTGTGAAATAGCACTCAGGAGAAATGATTGATGGCTTGTTCATAATTAAATACATACTAAGCATTCAGTGTCCACCAAGGCGATTATTCAAACTTCATAGCAATGCATAAAGAGTGGGGGGGGGGAACTCTTTGTTAATGGGCTGTGACTAGCCACAGACACTTCATTACTCAATTTTTATCCTTTAATTTTCAACAAAAATTAACATGAGAGGAGAAAAGGGGGTCTGAAAGTACTGTACAAGATCAGCTTGAGCCAAGAAGGGTTTATCATATTTGCCATCAGAATCTCACCAGTTGGTTGAGGAGCATGGGAATGGAGGGAATGGCCATAATCACTTCAGAAGGGCTAAGGAAATGGGGGATGTTTAATGGTAGCAAACCTAAGGCAGGCAAGTGAAAGTGATGGGATGTAACAGGTGATGGGATGTAACAGGTTCGCACCAGTTCGCCAGAACCGGCAGTAACTTTTCCCAGTGTCCTGGAGAACCTGTAGCAGCTTTTGGAGGGAACCACCTTCGGGGCTTACCTTTGCACTGGTTCCCCCACTGCGCATGTGCACCATGCACTTGGTGTGCATGTACGTCTACAGTTCTTGGCGCATATGCATGACCTCCTTGCTGTCCTCCCAAGCAGGAGGAGGAAGAGAAACTGCTAGCCTGAAGCTCCCTATAGCCTGCTCTCCAGGGTAAGTGACTCACCTTTGGATGTGGTGTGTCTGCGTGTATTTTAATGTGTATTTAATACCTATACCTATATTGACATACTACCACAGTTCCCAAAAAGGCCTGTTGGCTGGCAGGCCTGGCAGCTTGGCTTGGGTTTTTTAAGCAAATTCTTGGAGTTACCTCATCAATAAGCTACACCTGTGCTGTTCCAATTGCTGTTCCAATTGGAGAACCCTTAAGGAGGTACAGCTGTTTTACATTTACATTAAGGCATATTATCCTAGAGAACTGGTTAGGCAAAGACTTAGTACCTAACTTCTTTAACTGTTGAAAAGTGCCAAAATGAAGCCATCTTGTGGTGGGTTCATTCTGTAATTCCTTCCATCTGACCTAGTGTGAGAAAGATTAGCCAGATTAAGCTTTAAACTCTGGTTTAAAAGCTCTGGTTGATTTGTGTTTGGGGTGGGTGGGTGGGTGTATTTTAATGTATTTTTATTTTATTTATTTATTTATTCAATTTATTTAGGGGTTTGTGTTGTGGGTGGGTGGGTAGGTGGGTTGAGGTGTGTGTGTGTGTGTGTGTGCTTAATAAGCACTTTTATTATTATTATTATTATTATTATTATTATTATTATTATTATTATTATTATTATTATTATTATTATTATTATTATTATTATTATTATTATTATTATTATTTTATGTATTTATTTATATTTACCTTCCCACCTAAGTGGTACCTTTTTGTCTACCTGCAATTTCTTGCTTTCAAACTGCAAGGTTGGCAGGAGCTGCAACAGAGACAGGAGCTTACTCCATCGTGCAGCACTCAGATCTCAAGCTGCTGATCTGCCAACCTTCCAGCAGTCAAGTTCAGCATCTTAACCACTAAGCCACCACAGTCCTGAATAAAATAGATTATTTGTCAGCTACCCGTATCTCTGCTATTCAGCTCATAATATTTTGGCCATCCATTCCAACAAAATAAGATTCATTCCAACTAACCAAGATCCCTGGTGGTGCAGTGGTTAAACTACTGTACTGCAGCCAGAAGGTTGTGAATTCACTCCTGACCAGGACTCAAGGTTGACTCAGATTTCTATCCTCTTGAGGTTGATAAAATGGGTACCCAACATTTTTGTTGTTCAGTCCCACAGTAGATTCCGACCCTTTGCGACCCCATGGACCACTGTCCTCCAGGCACTTCTGTCCTCCACCATCCTCCTCAACTCGCTCAACTCTGTGCCCATTGTGTCTACAATACCATCCCAGCATGCTGGGAGCAAAATTCTAATTAACTTGTGAACCTCCCAGAGAGTGCACTAAGCACTATGGGGCAGTACAGTAATACCTCGGATAACGTTTACCTTGGATAACGCTAAAATCGCATAACGTTAAGTAATCTGGGGAGGAGAATTGGATCGAATAACGTTAAGGTCCTATGGGATGAATCGGATAACAACCGCTAAAGCCTGTGTGGTTACAATGTATCTCTATGGAGCTTTAACATTATCCGATCCATCCCATAGGATTTTAACATGGATCGGATAACACTAAAAATTGGATAACACCAAGACTCGTGGAACCAAGTCTTAGTGTTATCTGAGATATTACTGTATATAAGTCTAATTGTTATTGCTATAATGTAACACTGGCACAAATACTCACACCACCTGAGTCAGGGAGGGACAAATGCCTTTTTTGCATCACCACATTTGCCGCTGCTTCACTCTCTACCTTCATTCTTGGCCTCATCTCATGCACCAAAGAGTCATTCAGAAAGCATCACCAGATGTATTGTCCATCACAAAACCAGCCATTATTGCAAGCTGCTGAGGATCTTTCCAAACTGGATGTGGTTTGTGTGCTTCCAGGGAAATCATGTAGTACAGCCAACTCTACTGGACAGCCCGTTGATAACACCTAGCTTTAAGAGATGCTCAGAATGTGGTAGGTAGAAAAGAGGCCACTTGGAAGAATGTGAAAAAGCATCAGCAGCTACTTTCCAAAATGGTGGTGGAACTAATGGGACAGAGCAGCATTTTTGATGCTTCGAGCAACTGCCTCATCTTACCTAGTTACAATGTTGCCTCTGCATGCTTGACTATTGACAAATCAAGAGGTAGGTCCAATGCATGAAGAGTTTGAAAAGGTTCTGCATTTGCCCCCTTATTCATTTTAATACTAGTAACAGAGATTGTGCCCAGCAGCTACACCAAACCAAGACTCTTCCAGAATATTTGCAGACTTGCACATTTCCCAAAAAAAAGTATAATGGACTTTATTAGCATTAGAGCTTCAGTCAAAATGTCCTTGACCAGCACATCACAAGCTAATGCAGGTGCTATTCTCATAGGAATGACCACATAAACTGGTATAGCAACATAGCCTTTCAATTAGCCCCTAGTCACAAAGACAGAAATAGTTAGGTTGTTTAATATTAAGAGGAGTGAGGAATAGAGAAATAAATAATGCTAATATTAAATATTTATACCCAGCATTGTGTAGTGTATTGAATGGTAGACTAGACCTTGAGATACCTGGGTTTAAATCTGCACTCAAGGTACAGAAGATAAATAACTATTCTCCCTAGAGGCACCATGGGAATTGAACTCCCAACCTATGGCTCCAGATACTTAAACCACTAACCTATCTAGAAAGCTATACATATAAATACATACACAATATTGTTAGCAATATTAAAGAAATTACAGAAAATTTTAGTATAGTCTGCAAAGCAGCAGAAGATATTCTTTCTGAAAATAGCTATGAAGAGGTAATAAATTAATTTAATTTGCTTCTGGGACAAAATCCAATTTTTATCCATATACAAGCACAATATAAAAACCATTTCAAGTCATAAAACAGTCAGTGAACTATGCACACAGGGGCTTGCATTAATGTACATTTTGCAGCCAGTGGGAACTCTGTGGCTGACTATTCTGCCTTGTTTGGATTTTTCTTGGGTTTTGGATTAGCTGCATGATTTTTACATAGCCCATTTAGAGGCTGATGATTATTGCTTCAAAGGAAATAGAAACTTGTCAATGAATTTGATGCAGTCTGTACAATGCTGCCTCCTCCAAAGAAAGCTTTTGAAAAGAGGCAGATTATAGCCTGCAGTTTTGCACGCCAGAGATGACATTAGGGAAATAAAGGCCTCTTACTAGGTTATATAAAATTGCCTGCTGTTTCTTGAGTAGACTCAGAATTCTTACACTTGTCGTAAGGTTGCTTGATAGAGTTCACCATTTTGTAAGGAGCATTTGAAAGAGACCCACTTGCTGCTATCTACTTCCCCCTTTTTCTTACTGGAAGTTTATTTCCATGTTAACTCAACCACAGGAATTGAGCTTTGTAAAAAAGAAAAAGAAAAAAAAGAACATCACCACCCTGGCTTTTGCAAACATACTATGGGCTTTGCGCATAGCTTTGCTAAATAATAGAAATTCATATTTTAGGTTCTACTCTCAAGTTGCTTCCAAGCCCTCCCTCCACCAAATGTGTGTGTTTAATGTGAGACATCGTTGGATTTGAACTGTTTTAAACATATGTATTTACATTCATGATCCCTTTAGGTCTTGTATAGACTAGAACAACAGGTTACAGAATCATAATGCAGGAATGAAGCCAACAGATGATATAGAACACTTTAACAGCTAGACAAATGTTCAGCACACTTTAAGAAATATTCACTCAGTTTTTGATACTGTTGAGTTCAGGCACACTCACCGGAAAAATCAAAAGACAGTCCTAGAGCATGGGGATACTTGAAAGTGAGGATTTTATGCAAATGTATAGAGAATAACTATACAGTACTGCAATGCTGAATGAATTTGTCTTATCTTCAATTTGACTCGAAGCCTGTATTACATTTTTCATAGGAATCAGTGCTCAAACAAGGGATGTGGAGTTACTATTTGTACTGGATGCAATAAGAGTAGCATTGCAGATCACAGTGACCCTTCTTTCCTCTAATTTTTCCTCTGTTAGCCCTTTCTTCCTCTCTTCCCATCTCTGCCAACCGTTTTATAATTCTCTGTCTTGCTGTCTTTGTGTGAAGAAAGCAATCCTTAGTAATTTTATTGTACTAGTATAATCACATTACAGGGACTGTGGTGGCTTAGTGGTTAAGACAGTGAACTTGACAACTGGAAGGCTGCCAGGTCAGCAGTTTAAGACCTGAGTACTGCATGATGGAGTGAGCTCGCATCTCTGTCCCAGTTCCTGCCAACCTTGCAGTTCGAAAGCAAGAAATTACAAGAAGAAAAATAGGTACCACTTCAGCGGGGAGGTAAATATCTTTCCATGCACTCCAGTGTCTAGGCATGCCTGCCACATGTCCATGGAGATGTCTGCAAACGCAGATAGCACTGGCTCTTTGGCTGTAAAAAGAGATGAGCACTGAACCCTTAAGTCGGATACACCTGGCTTTTGAGCAAGGGCGACCTTCACCTTTACCTAGTAATGTTACAATATGACCCACTAACAATAGGAACGTTGAAATGCATATGCACATACATACACACATCACAATTGGATTCCCTTTCCTTTTCTTAATCACTCAGTTATTGATCCAGTGATAAGATGAAAGGCTAGTCTGGCATGAATCCTCCTCTTTATTGACTCAACCCTATTTCCCTGTCCTCCCTTCTGGGCTCCAGCAGAAAGAAAACAGTTAGGTCTTTGAAATGCACGCGCGCACACACACTCTCTCTCTCTCTCTCCATTATTGGGATTCTTTTCCCCCAAACTTGGATCTCTCCCGTGGCTTCATCTTTACTCTTGAAAAGAGAGAAGCCCCCCCCCCCCCAATGTTCTTTCCAATTGCTTGCTGTGTTATTGACCCACTGATAAAGCGAAAGGCTGTTCTAGTGCTAATCTTTGCAAGAATGTATCACAACTTAACCACACAGGAAAAAACTCCATCCAAATTGTCCCAGCCTGGAAAAAAAAAGAAATCCCAGAGGAAGAGAAAAAATAGGCTGCTTTGGGAATACAAATGAGTGGACCAATTTGAATTAGTGTAATGTGGCAAATAAAAATTCTCCAAAGTTATCTGTTCTGTAAGCAGAGCAAATCCTGCAGTACTTGATGTGTAGTCACAAGCAGAGAAGATATTCAAATAAAGATTCTGTTCCATGTGTATATTCTTCCATAGGGCTGAGAAAAATCTGTCAGTCTTGTTCTTGTCGAGTTACTCAAGCTTCACTGACATACTCATTCTGTCTTCTTTTCCATATAGGATAGGCAAAACCTTTCATCTCACTGTCACAGAGATGCATGTACATGTGTATAGGTTGCAGGTACTATTTCAAAATGTATGAAATATTTGCAGAACACCCCTCTCTGCCGATAACGTGTTTTTCTTAGATACAGGTACTTCTGGGTTGGCCAAAATATTAATGTGTTCCTCATCTTCATTTTTTTTGCCATAGTTTGCATTTTTCTTACATTGCAACTCTAACAAATGGACTAATTTCCCTGCCAAGGTACATTCTGTCCTATTGATATACTCTTGGGAGGTGTAAAGTGAATATTTCTGTAAGGAAATGTGAAGCTAACATTGTTCTGTACAACTCCTAAACTTCAGGCAACCAGAAAAATGGTATAAGCTGGATTCAGTTTTATAAAAACACTTTTAAAAAATCAACATGTTTTATTTAGAGGCTTGGCCTAGCAGAATTTTTCATACAGATGAAAATAAATGGATTGGGGGTGTCTAGGTTGATTCACATTGGCTTTTATGTTATATGGACAACAAGACCCCCCTCCCTAACAAATCAGACTATTCCAATTTCATTATACATTAAGGGCTGTGGTGGCTTAGTGGTTAAGAAGCTCACCTTGTTAGCCAGAAGGCTGGCAAGATGGCAGTTTGACACCCGAGTACTGCATGACGGATTGAGCACCTGTCTCTGTCCAAGCTCCTACCAACCTAGCAGTTTGAAAGCAACAAATTCCAAATAGATAGAAAGGGACCACTTCAGTGGGAAAAGATCTTGGGGACATGAAAGGAACCCCATTTGGGCCTCCGCTGAGCGGAGTTTCTCCAGCAAAAATCTTTTCTACCCAGAATAATTTCTGACATGAAATTATTATTATTATACATTACCCTTATTCACCAGAAATTTCTTTTGAAAAAAGTTAATTTGCCTTTTGTTCTAAGCAGATGAAATACTCCCCTGACAAGGGACTTTTGCCTGTATAGAAACCTACAACATACCCACAAATATTGTGCAAGTTTTAGATCATAGTAGTAATTATTGGCTTGTGATCAGAACAGACCTGCAGTCTATGGAAGGATGTCCTGGGATAGCAACTCAATTTCTGAGGAACTCATTTTCATTCACCTCCTCAGGCTAAGCTTAAAGATCTTTTGTTTTTCATACCATTTGTAGGTCTTCACTGAAAGGCTAATACTAAAGGGAATCTTGTTTTTAAGCGTTTACTCTCTTTTTTACATTGCAGATTTTATCAGGTTGCATATGACTCTGGCACCTAGGATGTACTCTGTTAAAAAAAAGGAACTGAACTCAAGAATCATCCATTAAAAGAAGACCATCAAGTATATCATGTCATAATTGAAAAAATACATTAGGACTGTCATGAATTTATACATTAGCAGGAATGTTCTAGGCCTGGAATCCTCTACTGTTGTTCTCCATGTGAGAAGGGCTAGAGCATGGGTTTGCAACCTATGGCCCATGGGCTGGCCCTGGCTCATGGTAGCAAATCACCCAGCCTGCAGTGATGACCCTGCCACCGCCGGAAGGAGAAGTGGATGCATTTACGACAAGTGTAAACATACCAATGCAATTGCACCGCCCACAGTTTACAGCAGCATTTACGGTGGGGGGGGGGGGATCATGTCTAGCCCACTTAGCTGTCTGAAGGGACGAGGTCTGGCCCATGAAAAGGTTGAGAACCCCTGGGCTAGAATGTGAAAAGGAAGGTCATTTTTAGGGCTCAGGAGAGCCTCTATGGATAGTAGAGGATCTACTCTTTGAATCGTTCCTGTCCATATGAACAACTTGAGAAAATAGAAGAGCTAGATTGCCTATCCTGTGTATTCCAGAGTTTAGAAAAGTTACTTCTTTTGGAGTTCAGCTCCCAGAATATATCAGTTGGCATGGTGATTGTCCATGCTGGCTTGGGAGAGTCAGCCTAAAAGAGTAACACTTCCACGCTCCTTTTAAATAGGCAAATAGGCCTTAAATGAGTAACTGATCATCAAAATGCAGACTAGGAAATGAAAGTGAAATCCATCTAGTCTAGGGGTGCCCAAACTTTTTGGGCCATGGGCCAGTCACGTGGTTCAGTGGGCTGGTCACATGATTTCTCCCAGTGGTGGGCAGCAACAGGTTTGCACCCCCCCGGGAGGGGGGTAGCAAAATTGGGTGGCCTCTGCGCAAGGTGGCAGCAAAATTGGGTGTCCTGGGGGGGGGGGGAAAGCAAAATTGGATGGCCACGCCCACCTCCCTGTTGTGCCCCATCAGGTTTTGTTCCTGCAAGTAGTTCAAGGTCTCCCTTGCTCAAAAGCCAGTCATATCCGACTCTAGAGTGCAGTGCTCATCTCTATTTACACCCAAAGAGCCAATGCTGCCTGAGTTTGCATATGGCAGGCATGACTAGGATAATCCATGATGTAGGCTCCGCCCATGACAAAGGCTCCATCCACTATGTAGGCTCCACTCACGATGTAGGCACCACCCATGGTGTGGTAGCGAAATTTTTTGCTGCCCACCACTGTTTCCTCCACAATGGAAGCGGAAGTAAAATGCACCTTGCAATCTGTTTTGCAACAGAATGGGATAGATTTTTAAGCTGCCATTTTCTCTGCTTAAACCAGGGGTGTCCAAACTACAGCCCGTGGGCCATATCCAGCCCCCTATGCTAATTCATCTGGCCCACACCACCCTCGTTGCGCCCAGAAGCAAAAGCAAAATGTGCTTGTTCTGTCCATTGGCACTTTGGTTGTGAGGAGGAATGGCACATTGCTGCTGGAGCAATGAAGATGGTGCGGGCTGGATGAATTGGCATTGGGGCCCAGATCTGGCCCATAGGGCATAGTTTGGACCCCCCTGATCTAGTCCAACTTTGTGCTCAATGCGTACTTTATAATGCGGGATGCAATGACAGAACTCTTGACAGGCTGTGAAACAGCCTCTGTTGAATTGCCTCAAACAAAGGAAAAATGTCAAACACCCACCAAGGCAGTCTGCATGGTTGTCAAATAGTCAAACACAATTTTCTCCCAGTTTTTGACTCCAATTCACTTCCTTTGCAGCCTCCACCCATTTGGTTCCAATTCACAGAAGGGATGTTTGTTCCATCTCCCAAGACAGCCATCATATCTTCCTATATTCCTCTATTTCTTAACCTTTAAAAAAAACTTGGTGAGTTTGTTCAACACAACATGAGAAATTTAACCTGGCAACCCATCTGTTTCTACCTTAGCATCATAGTTTTCTTTGGGAAGCAAAACAAGTTCTGCTCATGAAATTTCATCTCAGAGCTGAACTTGTTCAATTGCCCACTCCTCCACCCATTTACAGTACAGGATCTACTAACTTTGCTTTCTGTTCCTAGTTTTCACTTTATTGTGGACTGAAAAGTGGCAAGACAGTTTAATTCATGTATTAGTGATTACTTCTCTGTTGGGATCCCATAAGAGTCTCTTTGCAAGAGAGCCTGGTAATACAAATGAATAAATGAGCTTATTTGGTGAAGGAAGACACCTTCTCCAGAAATGTAGGGGTTGGTTCACTTCTAGCATCTCTTGGTTATATATTGAAATTTGATAGGTGGCCAAATGCTTGAAAATACTGCTTTCAAAAAGCTGGTAGTGTGTATTAAGAGTCTGACTCTCTACATCAGAGGTAGGCAACCTATGGCCTGCAGGCCTGATCCGGTCAGTGGCACCAAATAATCCAGCCCCTACCCTTGCTCCAGCCACTGTTGCTGCAATCTGCCATGGACTCGTTTATGGCTGTCACATTTACAGCTGCCACAGACATGTTTATGGTAGCTCTGAACAGGGGAGAGGGGAACCACCAAACCGGCCCTCTCAACTGTCTGAGGGAGAGTGACTTAAAAAGGTTGGCAACACCTGCTCTAAATTATTCATGAAGTGTCCTCTACCACAACAAATCATTTCTGGACCAAGGGAAGGCAGCCAACTCTGTATCACCAGCAGATGAGCTAAAAAAAAAAAGGCTATGAAACCTTATTCCTTATTAATTTAGAATACTTACAGTCAGCTTTATAGCTCCCAGAGGCCCTCAAAGTAGCTTACAAAAGATTCCTGAAAAACCACCACCACCAAAAACTAGTATATGAACATAATTCAGATAGGCTAAAGCAAATGTTAGTCCCAATGAACAAAAATGAATATATTTGTTATTGATAAGTGATGCTTCTATTGGCTTCAATGAATTTTCTCTCGTTGAAACTATCTTTGGATTTTATGCCATAGGATCCATATTATTCAGAAGAAGGCAAGTGGGGTCCTTCATTCTTTTCCTTCCTTTTCCATAGTGAAATGGCTGTTGTATGAAAGATGAGGAGTCCAATAAAGCTGGTTTTCAAGACTCTGTTCTGCTCTTGTTATTCAAATAGATTACTTCTAAGGCTCTCATCCACAGTTCTTTTTTGACTGCTGCTGCTTGGAGTCATATGTTTCCAGTCCTTCCCTCATCTTCTGTCAGCAGCATTGAGTGGCTGGAGGTGTTTTATTGTGTTAGGCTGTAAACACAGGGGCCATGAAAAGCTAGAATGGCACTATTCTGTCTGGCCATTGCCCTCATTAAACTTCTGAGCAAACTAATGCCTGCCTTTTAATGTGCTGTCTCAAAAACCTCCAGGTACTCCACACATACAAAGGTAACATTCCATTTTGAAGAACTTGGATAAATTGCACAATTGTAAGTGTGTTTTCTTATACAGTACGTGTCCATGTTATGCTTGGGATAAATGTTTCTATGGCACTTTATCAGTTAATCAAAGAAAGTTTCAGCCAAGTCATTTTTCAGCTTTACTCTTCTCTGTAATATTGGTAATCATACAGATCTATTGTACAAGGTTGTTGGACATTTTGAAAACTCTTTAAAACATTTCACATCATTTAACAAGTAAATCCTCCTTCTCAGTCGCCTATCGCATCCCAGCTAATAAGGCAACAAAAATGGTTTTGAAATGAAAACCACTTTTTGAAATAAATTCTTACAGCATTCAATCTTCGTATTGAGAGAGTCCAAAGCATAGTTCAGGTGCAACAATTTGCATACATTTTAATATTTCAACTAATGTTGCCATGTTAAGCTATAGTTTTCTGGAATAACAATATCTGAATATTCATCATTAACATTAATTCTAGAAGTAAAACATCTGGCTTGACTTTTCCTTTATCCATTAAAACATAGTAAGGCCTGGATTTTTAAGATAATGCCTATAAACCAACTATTTTATACCATATAGATAGTGAATAACTATTACCAATTTTTCAACATGATAAACTGCTGAAATAGAGAATCTAAGAAGGTTAGGTTGTATTGTTACTGGGGCACTATCCTTGCGAGATCATAAGAGGGCAAGACACTTTACCAAGAATTGCAAACTGATAGGTGTTTGATAGACTCTGTGATGAGACAGAGATACATTTAAAAGGGCAGTGAAGTGATGCCAAGTTTCTACTTTCCAGAATTGATGGAAGTAAATTTGCAGGCTGAGGCATACAAAATTCAGTGAGCAGAATCCTAATGATATTAATATGAGTTCTACAACTCAGGCCAATGGGGTACACAGAAAGAGCCTCCTCAAAAATTGTGGTATTTTTGAACCATGATTGGGCATAGCCTGGTAACACCCATCTTGTGTTGTCAGATAATTTTCTCACACTAGGTCAGGCGAAAGCAACTACAGAATAAACTCACCAAAAGGCAGTTTCACATCTTGTCTAGACATAGAAGAAGAAGACTATGAGATATGTATAACTTTCCATGGTTAACTGCTCCATTAATCAGTTGCTGAGTTGTATTTCACTCACAAATCTGCTCATTTTAATTTAATTTTAATTTAATTTTCAAATTTATATCCCGCCCTACTCAGGTGAACCCGACTCAGGGCGGCTTACATAGTCATAAAGCAATACATACAATAGATACAATATAAACCATAATTTAAATGGAATACAATAACAAAAATACACAGTGGATACAAAGTAATAAAATGACATCATACAATATATTCTGTCAGAATATATGCAACTAGTTCTACAACTGAGATGTGCTTCAGCACCTCAGTTACTTTCTTTTTTGGACCATAAGGCACACTGGACTATAAGATGCACCCAGTTTTTAGAGCGTTTTTAAAAAAGCATTTTTAGAGTTTTTAGAGTGTTAGAGTTTTCACAGCACACAATCAGCACTCTAAACTCTAAAAACTCTAGAAATGTTAAAAAACGCTCTAAAAACTGGGTGAGCGATCGGCGCTTGGGTTGGGGGAACCAGTGCACGTGCCCGTTCCTCTTCACAAACCAAGCACCAGTCATGCGCTTTGATCCATTGGCACTTTGGTTGTGGGGAGGAATGGGTTCAAGCACCTGTCCCCCCCACAACCCAAGTGCTGATGGATCCAAGTGCACGATCTGCACTTGGGTTGGGGGGACGGGGGCCCACACCCATTCCTCCCCACAACCCAAGCACCGATTGATCCCAATGCATGATCGGTGCTTGGGTTGGGGGGGACAGGCACACGCACCCATTCCTCCCCACATTCCAAGTGCTGATTGATCCCAGCGCTCAATCGACATTTGGGCTGGAGGTGGGATGCATGTGTGCACCCATTCCTCCTCCTAACCCAAGCACCAATTGCGCACTGTGATAGATCAGCACTTGGGTTGTGGGGGAACTGGTGCATGCACCGGTTCACCCCAACACAAGCACCGATCGCGCACTGGGATCAATTGGTACTTGGGTTGTGGAGAGGAATGGGGCAGCGTGGCTGGGAAACCAACCAGGGACTCCCCATTCGCCTTCCCAGGCACGCCGCCCCTTTGTCTGCAGTGACGGCGTGGCTGAAAAGGTGAGGCGTGGCTGAAAAGGTGAACGGGGAGTCCCCAGTTGACTTCCCAGCCACCCTGCCCCTGTGCCATACTGCACCTTTGGACCATAAGACACACCCTCGTTCCCCCTTTTTTTGGGGAAAAGTGCATCTTATGGTCCAAAAATTAAGGTAGTTCCAATGACCTGTACAAATTTTACTTGAACAACAAGATCCCAGCCTGCAAAAAGCAAGATTATTACTAAAAGGTAAATAAACATCTTTGTTAAAATTAAAGGGGAAAAAAGAAATAAGAACTATTGATAGATTTCTGGGTGACCTGTAGTTGGTCAGGAGTTTAGAATTTATTCCCATATCAAATGAGGTTTGCCAGATGAGCAATGTCTTATTCCTTGAAGGTCAAAGTATGGTACTTGGAGAAGGAAAACCTGATTTTCAGTGCCAAGGTCTGAATAATCACAGCAACATCAGCTTCAGCTAATTGCACCAGTCAAGTATTGTTAGGAGCTGGGCCAACATAATATTTATAATCAGGATAGGGGCCCCTGCCAACATACACTATTACTTGGTTGAGCTTTTAACATAACAAGACACTAATTAACCAATCATGAAAAAGCTTAATCAGTTGATTACAGACAGTACATACTTCATCTCAAAAGAGGCAGTGGATTTAGAAGGATGATGCCTCTTCCACGGTGTCCGATGTACCACTTTGAAAAGATTAATGGAAAAAAACCCACCTAATTAGTCAAAGATGCCTTTTGGCAATTAAAAGAAAGAGTTTGACCAACTAATCTTACTGATTAATCAGTTAAATGCCGCAGCCCTAAATAATATGCATATTTTTATTATCAAAAGCAGATAAAAACAAAGAGCATCCCTTGAGCTTACATATACCTGAGTTACTGAACATTTCTTTTAAAAAATCAGAAGAAAATGGCTGACTGGAAAACTCAGTACTGTAATGTTAGAAGGTCAATCTCTGCTGAGTGAGGGAGAGATGGTAAATTTTCATTCATGCAACAAGATACCTATTGATCCAAGCGAGTCACGTGGAAAGTGCTTGTATTTGTTGTCTAATCAAGGAATAGAAAACATACCATGGTATTTAGCTAACTAACAACAGGACTTGAATCTTGAGATTCAGTTATTGAACTGTTGATTGAACTCTTGTCTAGAAACAGCGTGTAAACAACCTGGAGGCTTCTGCCAGTCTAATGAAAAGCTGTTTTTTTAATTCAGAAAACAACATAACATCAATTGCTGGGAAAGTCAGGGAAAAAATATCTGCAGGTTTCTATGGAAGCTTTTTGTTCTGAAAAGAAAGAAAGAGAATTTTGCGAAAGCAAAGCAAAACAAAACACCATCGCTTGTGAGGAACAGTTCAGTCAGCTATGCAATTGTGAAATTGCTTTTAAATTAATACCTGTTTCTAGAGCACAGTCTCAGTTTAACTTCCTGACCTGGCAGGAACTCTATCCCCCCCCCCCAAAAAAAAAAAAAAAAAAGGTATTCTCAAAGATTGTAGAGATAATCTGTGTTGATATAATGAAGGATTATTTCCTGGGCATTAATGGAGACTCTGTGGTGTTGAAAGGTTGGAATAATAAAATTTGTTTGGACATACCTCACAGAATACCCCAGCCTGTATGGCAGGTGGGAAAAGGCCTGCTAGCTGCAAAATTCCGGGAGTTCAAAGTGACATCTCTAATTTCTGATGGTGGTCTAGTACACTTTGAGTGCTGTTGTCTAGCTTTACAGCAGCATGCATTAAGCGACCAGGGGGTAAGATGGTGACCAGCTGGCCCTGGCGCTCTACAATAAATCCCTACTTTAATTTTTGAACTGATTGCCATGTTAGTCTGTGTTTCAAGCATATCAGAGAGTAAACAAAACATAAGAAAAAACAAAAAAAAACCAATAACTTTGTGGCACTTTAAAGAAGCTGCTGCTTAGGTTGAAAGAAGAGAGTGCAAAAGCTGGCTTGAAACTCAATACTGTATCAAGAAAACCAAGATAATGGCAGCAGGCCCTATCAGTCCCTGGAGAATAGATGGGGAAGAGGAAGCAGTGAAAGATTTTACTTTCCTAGGATCCACGATCACTTCAGATGGTGATTGCAGCCATGAAATAAAAAGGCGACTAATTCTTGGGAGACAAGCTATGAGAAATCTTGGGAACATAGTTAAAAGTAGAAACATCACATTGAAAACAAAAATTTGTATAGTCAAAGCAATGGTATTTCCGGTAGTAATGTATGGTGAGGACTGGACCATAAGGAAACCTGAGCACAGAAGAATAGATGCCTTTGAGATGTGGTGCTGGAAGAGAATTTTGAGAGTACCTAGACAGCAAGGAGAACAAATAGGTCGGTCTTAGAAGAAATCAACCCTGGCTGCTCCCTAGATGGTCAAATAATAAAGATGAAGCTGAAGTACTTTGGACATCAAATGAGGAAAGAGGATTCACTTGAGAAAGCCTTGATGCTGGGAAAGGTGGGAGGGCAGAAGAAGAAGGGGGCGGCCAAAAATGAGATGGCTAGATGGTATTGTGGATGCAATGGGCACAGACCTGGGCGGGCTGAGGAGGATGGTGGAGGATAGAGGTGCCTGGCAGGCAATGGTCCATAGGGACGCAAAGGGTCGCAATCGACTGTGTGACTGAACAACAAAAAAGACTAACTGCTATATTTTAATGTTAGCTTTCATGGATCGAGTCCACTCCTGCTTTAAGCAGACTTTTAAACTTCACAGCTGCTGACACTGCCATCACTACCAGCTGGCTTAAATGGAAGCCATTTAATTTTTCCACGATGCTGTGGGAAGCATAATTAATGTTGAAGGAAATGTGGGAAATAGAAATGTTAGTTGCTATCTGCTTGATAGTACAGATGTTGTCCATTGCAACTATCATTTTCTGATAATCCCAACAAGGCTCATTAACATAGGACTTCACCCAGCAGATGAAACCTCAAAAAAAAAAAAAAAATTCCTCAGACCCAGAACCAGGGCAAATTTACCTCTGTCATTATGAATACTGTGCCACTTGCTCTGAGATTTTTGCCACAGTAGCAAATTTACTGACCTTTCTTCTTCTTCCCTGTCTAGGCCAGATGTGAAACTGCCAAAATAAATGCACCTTTTGTTGAGTTCATTCTGCAGTTCCTTTCGCCTGACTTAGTGTGAGAAAGATTAGCTGGCAACACAAGGTTGCCATTACCAGGGTATGCCTGATAGTGGTTCAAAAATACCACAATCTTCGAGGCTCTTTCTGTGTACACCACTGGCCTGAGTTAATTCAACAAGATTTACTTCTGCATTATCATATCTTGGCAAAAAGGAGAAGAAATGCATAATATAAAAAAGAGGACAAAAAGAAATCAAGACAAGTTCCAGTGTGTCATTTAGGAATGGAAATACCACTTGGAGATGGGTGGACTAAATGGCATGCATGTGACTGAGATATAATCCCATAATTTGTGGTGTTTTTACTTAGGTGTATAAAAATTGTAAGCAAAACTAGAGCAGAATGTGTCAATTTGGAGGGAGGGGCTTGCATTGGTCCTTTACTCAACAATTTGCATCGGATTAGAAACAGATTAAATTAAACTAAAAACTGTCAAATATGCAATTAAATGGTCTATATGGGGATGTAGGATGGGGAATAATCTCTTTTCAGTGGGGAATTCAGTGTTTTTACATTTATTCAGTGGATAAATTAGCTTTGATGGATTTACATCACTTTTCTCTGCTTTCTGCTATGTGTGATTGCATGATCTGAAGGCAAACTCACAAGTGCCTAAGGTAGTGTCAGTTCCCTTCAACCAAGGGCCTGTTGTCTCCAAAAGGCATTGCTTTAATTTTTACATCTTTCAAGTCAGCACTGCAGGTTATTTAGAGAAATAAATTTAAAGAAAGAGAGGGAAATTGTCAGTTAGCACTTCATCAGATCAAAGACAGCTTTCCTGTTGGAGCTCCAGAGGAACACCGTTTTCTCTGAACCCAACTATACCTACCTTTCACCTGCTCTTTTTGGATTTTTTGTAGTGGGTGGGTCCACTCCCCAGCTGTCTGTGTCTGCAGATGTTTCTGTGGTCGTTTGGCACCCATGACTAGATGCCAGAGTGCATGCAACACTGTTACTTTTCCTGTCAAAGTGGTACCTATTTATCTACTTGCAATTTCTTGTTTATTGAACTGCTAGGTTGGCAGGAACTGGGACAGATGACGGGAGCTCACTCCATTGCACAGCACTCGGGTCTCGAACTGCTGACCTGCCAACAATCCAGTCATCAAGCTCAGCATCTTAACTACTAAGCCACAGTGGCCCTTAGGAATTGGTTACTTTGCAGCTACTGTCTACGACAGCACCAAAACAAACACTTCTTTCCTCTGATCAAATAGCTCTGATTGCCAGCAGAGGAAAGAGCTTAGCTGCTTATCAGCTCTTAGATGATAAGCGGCTGTGGCAGTGGTATTCATTGGGGGCATCATCAGCAGAAGCCTCACCAGTTCTGTGACAGCCCCAGCAGAACATTGGCAGCAACAGAGTTATTGGGGAGCCAATTCTCCAAACAGCTACTCTGGAGACCACCTCCCCCATAACTCTGTTGCTGCTGATCTGCTGCTGAAGCGATCATCTCTCATCCCCACCCCTACATACCCCTATGGGCATGCTGATGTTGCTGCCACTGTTGATACTCCCAGGGCACACTGGTGCAAGAGGAGCAAAATGACATTTGAATGGAGAGAATGTGCCAAATGGCATTTCCCTCCTCCCTTCTCCCTTGACTTTAAGTAGCTTATTAAAAACCATGCTCTCAGTTTCTGCCTCTGCTGAAACCTTCAACACAATAATTTTTGTCATCAGGATGGCTATAGCAATTTCACCATGGAAACTAGCATGGATCTGATTTGAAAAAAACAGCAGATCACAGAAGATGAAAGCATAGTTTCCCAGCTGTGTTGCTGCACCTGTTTGGATTTCCTTCATCAGTGTGTGTGTTTTGTGATGGAATTATTTTGGACGTCTGCTTTTGTTGCAAGTCCTTCCTTCTTATCTCTAGCATTCTTGTGTCTTCTCGTTTCTGCTTCTGCTTTTATCTGCTAAATGCAATAAAGGGTATAGATCTTCTGTTTGTTTAGCCTCTTTTCCTTCCCCACCACCATTTCTTCCATAGATTAGTCATGTGCCCTCCTGCTGTGGAAGGAAACAATTTCCATCAAAACTGGTGTTACAGTGGAGAGAGGAAGCTAGATTTTTGCTAGATCTCCATGAAAAGTGACCATCCTATTGACCACCTACCTGACCAGAGAAACCTGATTCTCAACCTTCCCCTTCTTTTAAAATCTCTTGAAGCATCCTATCACTACATGTATTCCATACTGGAGCAGCATACTCTTCCGTAGACACTCAGGACCAAAGGTGATGTACTCTGTGTGGATGGTCAAGCTCACCATGTATATTTTGTCAACTTCCTGATGATATTGTTCCTCATACTAATTTTAGCTCCGGTATTCAGGTACTTCAATGGAACAAAACTTATTATAGTAAGCAATCTGTATAACTAAGGTTGAAACCTTAGGGATGCTTACCTGGCAACAAGCTTGCTCAATACAAGACTCAATGGTTCTGAATAAATATTAATAGTATCGGGGCTGCAAGTTTGTGTAGAATTTATCACTGTGTTTATCATTTATCCTGGGAATCATGTTAAACAAACAGTGAAATCCAAATATGGTGTATAAACACTATAATCATGGTAATAGATGCTGATAATTGGTGCTGATTTACATGCAAATGTAGTGCACATTGATACAGTTGGATGGTTCTTAGGGGGTAAAAGTAGCTAGAATTAGAATATAATTATTCCTCTTCAGGAGCAAGAGATATTCCTGTAACATGCCACTAATTATAGCTTTGAAGATCTGGAATGGTTGCACAAGTGAGAAGGGAAGCTTAGAAGTTATGGAAGTGGCCAACAGGAGGACTCTTGACTGTGCATTCAGGATCTCTTGGGCCTCTCTCTTCAGGTGGGAGATCACTTAGTGATTGAATGGGCAACTTGAGAAAGGAAACCTTTCAAGCTGCAGATTGGGATGGCAGATGGCTGACCTAGTTCTATGACTTCAGATGAGAAGAAAAAATTTGCAGTTCTCAATGCAAGGGTAAAAAGAAGGAAGAGTTTGCCTTATTATCGTACAGAAATTATCCTTCCTTTCAAAGGTATCCCTTTCCAGTTGATAGGTGGTTGAGGAAGGAGATATTTGAAGGCACAAATTAGCCTGTTGGAATTGTAAACCTTCATGGGGCACCTAATTTGAACCAGGAGGAACTGATAGACAAGCAGGTGAACTTCAGCATCTTGTATCTATTGTCTTTCTTAAGTACAGTACTGGCACCTGTTGACATCAAAATTGTTGTACATCGTCCTTTTGCTCAAATCCATGTGGCACATGCACTACCATGGCCACAATGTGGCCCTGACAATACTGTCAAGACCCCAATACCTGAAAATAATCTTCTGGTGAAAAAGAACCCTGATACACCAAGGTCCAAAAAGTGTTTTTTAAATAAATAAAGAAAATTACATAGGTATTAAAAAAAATCCCTATAGGCAGTGGTGGAATCCAGTGTTGGGATGCTGGTGGGTAGAAGTCCCAAAAGGATGCAAATGTACAACTCTTGATCTCTGAAGTTGTCCAGCATTGTCCTAAAGGCTGGATGTGGAAGGATTTATTATAATTGCTTTTCAACAGTGGAACTTAACCATCATTCATTCATTCATTGGATATACTGAAATGCTTTTAACCCTTCCTACTGACTCTTTGTTAAAACATGGCAACAATTAATATGTAAAATGTATTTATTTAGTTGAAATTAAAATACTGTAATTGAAATCTATGAAGAGTAAGAACCAAAGGAAACAGTCATACCAGGGCTGTTAACTTTTATCAATAAGAGATACCTTTTCTCTCTTGCTCTAAAACATAGCTGGGTCACTTGGATTCTCCAGATTTTATTGACATTGCAGCTCTCATCAGCCCTAATGAGCATAGCCTATTGTGAAAAATCTAATCTAATTTGATCTAAAAACAAATGGGCCCTGAACTGGTAGATGATAAATTGTACAGTTCTTGATCTGCTTACAATGAGTCTTCAAGGCAAAACCTTAACAAAACCAGGACATTAAGCACATGTGGATGTACATGTGTGTGCTGTGAGGATATTGCTTCTCCTGTCAATTTATCATTTACTGAAAGAAGAAGAGAAGGAATGCCTGGTAGGTATTTTATGCAGGGGCCAAGAGAAAGATTCATGTCTTATACAAAAAAAATGTCATACAAGGAAGACTTGAAAGCCATATTGACTGACACACTTTTATTGAGTATAAAGAGATGAAATATTTCCATATGAATTCTATAACCCACCCTGAGATTTCATGATTTAGGCCATGTTTTGATTGATTGATTTTTTTTTGTTCAGTCGCACAGTCAAGTAAAACCCTTTGTGACCCAGTGGACCACTGCACGCCAGGCTTCTCTGTCGTATGCTATCTTCGGCACCCCAGCCAGATCTACACCCACTGCTTCAACTATGTCATCCAGCCACCTCATCCTCTGCTGCCCCCTTCTCCTTTTGCCTTTCTTTCCTTGCATCAGGGCCTTCTCCAGTGAGTCCTCTCTTCTCATTCAGTGGCCAAAGTACCTGAGCTTCAGCTTCAGTATTTGTCCCTCCAATGAGCAGTCAGGGTTGATTTCCTTCAGGATTGACTGATTTGATCTCCTTGCAGTCCAGGGGATTCTCAAGAGGCTCCTCCAGCTCCATAGTTCAAAGGCATCTATTCTTCTGTGCTCAGCCTGTCTTATTGCCCAACTCTCACAGCCATACATTACTACTGGGAAGACCATTGCTTTAATTATGCAGACTTTTGTTGGCTGGGTGATGTCTCTGCTTTTTATTATGCTGCCTAGGTTTTCCATAGCTTGCCTCCCAAGAAGTAAGCATCTTTTTATTTCATGCCTGCAGTCACCATCTGCAGTGATCTTAGAACCCAAGAAGGTAAAGTCTTTCACTGCTTCCATTTCTTTCCCTTCTATTTTCCAGGGAGTGATGGGTCTGGATGCCATGATCTTGGTTTTTTTTGATGTTGAGTTTCAGGCCAGCTTTTGCAATCTCCGCTTTCACCCTCATCAAGAGGCTCTTTAGGTCTTCTTTGCTTCCTGCATATCTAAGGTTGTTGATGTTTCTCCCGGCAATCTTAATTCCAGCCTGTGCTTCTTCCAGCCCTGCATGGTGTAGGGTGCCTGGAGGGCAATGGTCCATGGGGTCGCAAAGGGTTGGAATCAACTGTGCGACTTAACAACAACAACAACTCTGTATATACCGTATATAAGTTAAATAAGCAGGGTGACAATATGCAGCCTTGTCATATTCCTTTTCCTATTCTAAACCAATCAGTAGTTCCATATCCTGTCATAACTTGCTTCTTGGCTTACATACAGATTTCTCAGAAGACAGATGAGGTGGCCTGGTACTCCCATCTCTTTAAGGACTTGCCACAGTTTGTTGTGATCCACACAATCAAAGGCTTTGGTGTAGTCAATGAAACAGAAGTAGATGTTTTTCTGGGTAGAGTAGGGTAGGCTATAAGTGTTTTAAACAAACAAACAAACAAACAAACAAACAAACAAACAAACAAACAAACAAACAAACAAACAAACAAACAAACAAACAAACAAACAAACAAACAAACAAACAAACAAACAAACAAACAAACAAACAAACAAACAAACAAACAAACAAACAAACAAACAGGAAAAGAAGTATTGTGTATGGGCTCCTAAAGTAGTAACAGTCCCAAAATGTCAGGAGCATGTTCAGATTCCAAAATGTCTTGTAGAAAGGATTATCTTTCTGGAGGTGGAGGAGGAAAAATACACTGGAAAAAATCTTCCTATTTATGTCCATCTGCCTAACTTAATTGGCATAAATCTTAGTGGTAAACTGCAGAGTCTGTATGTTTCAGAGTGCAAAATCAAACGGCTGCCAGACTTCTTGATGTGTGGCAATTTGCTACCAAGATTTACACCAATCATGTTATGCTAGCATGAAAAAAATAACAGAATTCTCTCATGTATCTTGAGACCCCAAGGAGGAGGAAGAGGCATGTGGCAGGCACCACATATGTGCACACACTTATGTGACATCACCGGCGTGCCTCCAGCGATGTCAAGTGGGTGTATGGGAGCACATGCACGGTGCCTGCCCGCATGCCTCTCCTCCTCCTTGGGCAATTGGTCTGTAAAAGGTTAACCATCCCTAACCTAGACTAATAAGAATGAGGGCTCTTTTTGCTTGAGAGCATAGTATTGTTTAGATGTTATCCATGTGTATTCCTGCCATAATACAAGCATCCAAGTCTCTTACAATAAATACATTTTAAAGTGCTACAATACATTTGGAAAAAACACAACATGCAAAATGAATAACGATTCTAAAAACTTAGATGTTAACAGTTGGGAGCATTTTAACTGTTCAGTGAAACAAACAAACCTAGGATACAGAGTAAAGCGGTTTCTGTGGGGAAAGCCTAAAGAAAACATGCTCTTACATTTCTTGGTTGTCTGAAGGCAAATGCCTTTTACTGGTGGGTAAAATTCGTATAGTCAAAGCAATGGTATTCCTGGTGGCAATGTATGGTTGTGAGAGCTGGACCATAAGGAAAGCTGAGTGCAGAAGAATAGATGCCTTTGAAATGTGGTGTTGGAGGAGAGTTTTGAGAGTCCCCTGGACAGCAAGGAGAACAAATAAGTTGATCCTAAAAGAAATCAACCCTGACTGTTCCTTAGAAGGTCAAATAGTAAAGATGAAGCTAAAGTACTTTGGACATCAAATGAGAAGAGAGGATTCGCTTGAGAAAGCCTTGATGCTGGGAAGGGTGGAGGGCAAAAGAAGAAGGGGGCGGCCAAAATGAGATGGCTAGATGGTATTGTAGACACAATGGGCACAGAGCTGAGCGAGTTGAGGAGGATAGTGGAGGACAGAAGTGCCTGGCGGACAGTGGTCCATGGGGTCGCAAAGAATCGGAATCGACTGTGTGACTGAACAACAACAAATCAAAGCATAGTCTGAAATGACACACAAAGTCTTCAGGAATACAACTGAGGATCTGTCAACAATCCTCTATGCCCCACTGACTTACTTTGTGGGTCAGTCTTTGAAAAAAACCACAATTAATAATTTGGTTCTCAAAAGAACTTCTTGCCTATTATCAAGGGAAAACAACATGATGCCTAGTACAGTATTCCCATTTTGAAAGTTTCACTTCATTTAAGGAGTGCAGAGATAATAACTGAAGAAGACAAAATCCTCAAGGAAATTTTAGGGAGCAGGGGAAGAATTTGAGGAAGACCAAATCTCCATGCTACTGTTGTGTATAAATGCAACCAAAGACCCATAGGACTTACAAATTGGATTCTGGACAATTTTTTTGGACTATATTTTCTGATATCTCTCAGTATGGCTTTTGTAATCCAAAACTTTTCTAAATATTGCTTTAATGTGCAGTTTCATCCCATTCCTTTAACCAAGAGGTGAGGAACCCATGGCTGCAGATATTGTTAGACTATAAATATATTCATTCCTGATCAATGGGCATCATGGCTTGGATTAACAAGAGTTGTGAATTCAGTAACAAAAGGCTCCAGTTTTCTCTTCAGTACTGATCTACTGAGTCACTTGGTCAAAAGTGAGTAACGTGGAAAACCTGAAAAAGAGATGAAGCTGTTTTGTATAAGCAACTCTTTCATTCTCAAGGCCTCTCATTTTCTCTAAGTAGGATCAGTTCACCCTGATGCTATTTTCAATGCTACGAGTCGAACTTAAAACCTTTCTTGCATTTATGTACAGCCAAATATTACAACGTTCTAGGATGGTATTTCACCCATGTTTATTACAACCTAGAAGTTCGAAATCAAGAAATTGCAAGTAGATAAATAGGGAACACTTTGGTGGGAAGGTAACAGCGTTCCGGTGTCTAGTCATGCCTGCCACATGACCACGGAAATGTCTGCAGAAGCAGACAGCGCTGGCTCTTTGGCTTTGAAACAGAGATGAGCACTGAACTCTCGAGTCAGATATGACTGGCTTTCGAGCAAGGGAAACCTTTACCTTTACCTTATTACTTCATTGAATGGCTTTAGGTAAGCTACTGACTCTCATCCTCAGCAATTCCTCCTGAACCTGCATCCTGATGATGTTGCAATAACCACAGAGGGTTTGTTCAAATATGTGGCAGACTACTGTAAAATGCCTTCCGTGGGTCTGTTCTTGAGCCTGAATACAACAGCCAAGATGCTTAGTAAAGCATCAAGAAGTGTACATGTTAGATCTGTGCTGAAGGAACTCCCAGACTACTTATTAGCTACATGATAAAAGTTTTTCTGCTAATATTTTATTGTTGATTTAAACACCACACAATTAGGTTACTGAGTGCTGTGTCTCCCTTTTTATATATCTAGTAGGCAACTGAAATCTTCAGTGGAAGCCTTATTTGTTGTTCCATAACCAAAAGCAAAAACTTGAAAGTGGCTGTTCTCAGTGATGCTCCCTCCCTTTGGAACATTCATACTCAGTCAGTTTTGAGAGGCAGACATTGTGTTTCTCTCTAGCTGCACCCCCTTTGTGCCATGGCTTTGAGGCCTTTTATTTCTGTAGTGAAGGCTAGTCATTTGACAATATCAGTTTTCCCAGGCTAGATAGGCAGTGATGTTGAAAGCTCCTTCTATTGATCTTCTGCCCATCATGCACCTATTCAAAACATACAGAAGACCTGCCAGGGGAAAGTGGCAACAATCCTCCTTAGAGATCCACAGAGAAATGTCACTTCTTATAGTGGACTCAACAGGTGACAAATGAGCAAAATGCCTCTGAAGTGGAATGAAAACAAGATGCTAGGAAGAAAGTGAAATTCTGAGGATTCGAAGCCAAGCAATTAGGATAGTGCTCATAATTATTAAATTATCCATTTTTCAAAGGGATCTGGTCCTATTCTGACTGCCGAGGAGGCAGTTTGTAGGAAGGAAAGACATTTCGGGATACATTTAATTAAAACGAGATGCACTTTATCAGGTTCAAACCAGGTTCAAACAGCATCAATTGCAAAACTCTGTTTATACAATCCAGAATTGCTCTTAGATAGTCAGCAATTTGATGATGTACTGTGCATGAATAAAATGGAGTGGACCGGAGCAGCATATATCATTATTGCTATAACAAAGCACACATGTTAATTCTAGACCTAGTCTATATACTTTACAGATTTCAGTTGCCCCCAGTTGCTCCTAGTCTCTATACCAGGGATTCTCAACCTGCATCATTCTAAATGGTGATGCTCGTGTATCATTGGCAAACAAGGGTCCTCTTGGGTGGAATGAGCTATTGGTTTAACACAAGGATTCTCAACCTGCAGCCCATGGGCTGGATGTGGCCCACGGCACCATTTCATGTGGGCCACCCTCTGCCTCCAGCACACCAGGCAGTGCCATGTGGTGGAGGAAGGGCAAAATGGCTCTCCGGCCCCCAAAGCTGCCTGAGGGAGTGTGATCTGGCCCCTGGTTTCAAAAGGTTGAGAACTCCTTCTCTATACAGTACCTATATACAAAAGAACATTACTTTCAGGTGCCAATAGGTGGAGGATACTGAATCCTTCACATATGTCAACGATGATGGTAACAGCCTTGCTGAGCTTGCCGACCAGAAAGTTGGCAGGTCAGCAGTTTGAGACCTGAGTGCTGTGTGATGGAGAGAGCTCCTGTCATCTGTTCTAGCTCCTGCCAACCTAGCCGTTTTGAAAGTGAGAAATTGCAAGTAGATAAATAGGTACTGCTTTGGAAGGAAAGGTAACAGTGTTCCATGTACTCTGGCATCTAGTCATGCCTGCGACATGAACACAGAAATATCTGCCATACATCTTTGAATGTAACCGGAGATGAGCACTGCCCCTAGAGTTGGACACGACTGACTTTCGAGCAAGGGAGACCCTTACCTTTACATTATGTAGTTTGACTACAAGCCTGATATAGTAATTCTCTGAATCTTTCTGAGATATCATAACAGAAAATTGGCACATGGAACTGAAACTAGACATTATGGCACCCACAGACCAACCTACTACCCACTCTGGCCTGAGACATGAGCATTAAGGACTCAGACATATTTTTTTTTACATGGGGAAACTTCCCCACGTAGAATTCTCAAATAATTCTTCAGGAAGATTCAGCCCACAGACTCATACCAACAGGCACTTGTATTTCACTCACCTCTATCCATGCCTAGTCATGAATGACTACATAGTATTTTAGGCCTCTTTCCCTGCTGGATTGCTTCCTAGGCATAGTAGTTCTTTGGAAGGACCTTTTATATAACCAAGAGGACAGCAAGATTACTATGTCTAGGAAGCATGGCAACCAGAAACGAGGCCTAGAATGCTATCCAAGCCTTTGACAAATGTGAGATTGTTGGCTGGTGACGGGGAAGAGTTTAGGAAAAGGGGGCTTTACCTACCCTAGCAACAATTCTCTCACGGATCACGGATAAGTCACGAACTGCACATAAGCTATGTCCTACAGTTCCCCCTCTGTAGCTGTACTGCTGAAATGTGGCAACAAAGATGTCATTGAATAAGACCTTCTTTAAAACAATAAATGTAAAGAGCATGTACCTTGTGTTAAACGAAATTAGCAGTTCTGGGTGCCTTCTGTAGGCAGAGATTTGTTTCACAATATGGTGCCTTTATCAGTCTTCCCCCCCCCCCTAAAGGGAACCAACCTAATTTGTTTTCCTATGTGTGGTGGCAAAGTATGTGCTGTACCAAATGGTTAACCAGGACAGTGCATGTCCACGATCCATGCAAGTCACAGGTCTCTGCTAAAACTTCTGTGGGAGACTTCCCCCATACATGTTCCCTGCACTATACAGAAGAATTGTGTATACACCCTTCACCCTGAAAATACACAATTCTGATTTGAAAGCTATTTCCTAATTTCATTGCTTAAATGCAAGTATTAGTCATTAAAAGGTAAAGGTAAAGGTAAAGGTAAAGGTCACCTTTGCTTGAAAGTCAGTTGTATCCAACTCTAGGGTTCAGTGCTCATCTCTGTTTCATAGCTTCTGTAGACATTTCTGTGGTCATGTGGCAGCATGACTAGACACCAGAGCGCACAGAATGCTGTTTACCTTCCCACTGAAGTGGTCCCTATTTATCTACTTGCAATTTTTTGCTTTTGAACTGCTAGGGGACTGCTGGCAGATAACACACTGTGTGAATGAGGAGAGACACAGAATCCGGCTCATTTACTGATTTGTCGATTGCTGCCAGACACATGTGGCCAGGGAAGAAGCAGCCAGGGCAGGTTGAGAACTTCACTGATCCTCCCCCTTAGCCGTCCTCAAAATTGTTGTTGTTGTTCAGTCACACAGTCGATTCCGACCCTTTGCGATCCCATGGACCACTGTTTGCCAGGCACTTCTGTCCTCCACCGTCCTCCTCAAGTTGCTCAGCTTTGTGCCCACTGTGTCTACAATACCATCTAACCATCTCATTTTTGGTCCCCCTCAGCATATTGTATTGTAATGTAATGTATTGTTTGTAAGCCACCCTGAGTCGCTACGGTGAGTGGGCGGTGTCAGGAAATGACATATTTCCTCATGTTTCCCAAGGCTTGAGGCAGTAGATTATTCAGCTAGGCCTCATAGAAATCCTTTTTCCCTCTCTGTCTCATGGACTCATGTCACTAGACGGCTTGTTTTTTCAGCCAGTGTTCCTGTGTTATCTCTCTAGCTAGCATGTTTTGACTACATACTAGAACACTGATTGTACATGTGTGTCAACAAGCCATTGTTTTGAGAATGGTTCTCTCTGTTACCTGATTGGCCAAAGCCTACCCACCTGACTGCAGAATCTCCATTTTGCAGAGAAGTTAGTTACCGGTAGTTCGTTTCTGGATTTCAATGGCTTAAGACCCTGGCTATGGTGTGGGACTATTCTTTTTTCTTTTCAAAATGGTTACCTAATGAACCTGTGGACTGTAACTCTGTTTGCTGGACTGTCTTATGCTACTGACCTATGCTTTATGAACCTGATCAATATACCTGATCAATAAACCTTTGTTTGCTTCCACAACGTCTCTTCATTGGACTAAGGGGTAAGAGAAGCAATGCATTCACACACAAGCCTCTGAATACGCTACCTGTTTAAACCTCCTTGTGGAAGAGAAGCAGCTAAGGGCTGTAAAGCTTCATTGCCGGCCAGCTCGCCCTCTGGGGGCTTTGGTACAGGAGGGCCAAGGCAGAGGGGGCCGGCTGGTTTTGTGACAGGCGGCAATATAAATTTGAACTAATAAATAATAATAATAAATAAATGCACCAATGAGGACTTGGGTTTGGGCAACAACAAAGTGAAGAAAATGGCTTCATTTTGCCAGTCCAGGGTTTGATCAGGATACGAAAGAAGAAGCTTTGTCTAAAATGTTAGTAGTTCGTAATAACCATTAAAATAGGGTGCAAAGGATGTGTTCATCTTTGACAAATGGCCATAAAATGATGGGCAAACTATGGGTTTCACAAAGCTATGGTCCAGGTCTTTTCCTATTCTATAGTTCCCTTCTTAACCAACTGCAATTCAAGTAAAATGTAATTTACTGTTTGTGCTTCCCTCTTCTGGCCTTTTCCTGATAATAGAGTCTCTGAGCTGGCATAAATTTTCCTTAAGCAAGGAACAAACACACAAACAGCAAAAAACAGAATCAATGGTTGAAGTTGATTTGTTAAAAATAATGAACAGATTGGTGGAAGATAGGAGCTTTTTAATATTCTGCAAAGTTAAGCTTCTTGGCATAGGAAATGATTTTTTTAAACACACACACACACACACACACACACACACACACACACACACACACACGTGTGTGCGTGCATGTGTGCGTGCGTGTGTGTGTCTTTTTTTTTTAGGAGAATCCTTGTAAATCAAAGAATGTGTGGACATTTTTGACCCAAGAGGAAATCCAATGTCACTGCCACAGCCACCCACTCTTTAAGGTCAAAAGCAATTATTACCATCCACATGTACAACTGCTTTGATCCTCACTGTCTTGATCTGAAAGGAAAAAATATAACCATAATGGGCAAACAGGAAAAATCTATCCTGCCTTCTTGATTTGTGCTCCCTGGTCACAGTTATGCAGTTGCCTTACAGGCATGGTCTGGAAAAGTTGCTTTTATGAAATAAAATTCTCAGGCATGCTGACTGGGAGTCCCTGGGAGTTGTAGTCTACAAAAGCAACTTTCTCAGGCTCTACTTAC
Source organism: Furcifer pardalis (assembly GCA_030440675.1). Lineage (NCBI taxonomy): Eukaryota > Metazoa > Chordata > Lepidosauria > Squamata > Chamaeleonidae > Furcifer > Furcifer pardalis. The sequence continues at coordinate 82,259,751 of CP126892.1, forward strand.
AGAAAACATGAGTAGAGTAGACCCATAAAAAGTAAAAGACCTTTTAAATAAAAGTTGAACCAAAGCAAATGTTGCGTGTGAACAAATCACATTCTGTGACTATATTAGCCTACATATGAAATGTGACTGGCAGAGTGTCAAAGTGTTTTCAGGAGTTAAAATTTATTTCCTTCCTTCCTTCCTTCCTTCCTTTCACATGACAAACCATGGTGACAATAGGTATAAAATTACTTAAACCTATTGATCGGCAGTTGGGAGCAGATCTTAAATGTCTCCTTAAAAATAAACAATTTCAGTTGTTTTTAATTTTTTGGAATAGTAGCCGTGTTAGTCTATGGTTCAGGCATATCAGAAAACAAAACAAAATAAACAAAATAAAATAAAAATAAAAATAAAAACACGGTAGCACTTTTTGTTGTTTTTAAAGTACCCACAGAGAAGGGGCCTGGCACAATTCCACAATAAGTGTATTCCAAAGAGTTGGTGCTGCCACTGAGAATGTTTTTCTTCTATTCAGTGTCTTTCTTACCAGTCTTGGGGTTGGCCCCTGGAGCTGCATGGTCTGGACCAAACAGGCTGAGGGAGAGATATTTCAATAGGTAAGGTCCCAAATCATTTAGTTTCACTTGCTATGACTGTTATTATCTCTTATATTTTGTATATTATATACATTGATAATAAAAATGATTACAAGGATCAAAAATAATCATTCCAGGAGGAAGCTTTCATGCTTGATCCCTGCACTCAGGTCCTAGAGCTATTTTGGGGATGTAGTTCAATACTTTGATAGTTTCTGTAAAGTTTGAACTAAAGTGCAGAGCAAATTACTTTACCCATGAAATTAGAGGCATCAACATCTCTAGATAAAAAGACAGTACATAGAATTTTTTACTTCTCTTTTTTTAAAGTACTAGAGCTGGAGAAAGACACAAATAAACTCGACTAACTATGAATAGATGTAGTTTGACTGGTGGTCGGCACCACTTGCTGCTTTGCCTCAGGCAGCAATAAGCCTTGAGCCACCCATGGTTAGAAATAACCTTGTATGTCCTATCAGAGTTCTTCATCCCTCTACAATAAGTCACTTAGTGATGTGGCACAACTTTCCACGAGTCCCCCATTCTCTTTGTCTGTCTAATAGGGGTAAATATGATTCTCAACAAGGACAGCAGGAAGCTTTAGCTTCCTGAACTGACTTTTTTTTGTTATTGCTGTTGATATAATGAAATGAATGCTGCCCACATAGATGAGTGAGAAGTCGATCTCTAGCTGCAGTGTGGGGGACAGGAAGGGTAATATCCTGTTGGACAAAGCATTCAAATTTGTGGCCATTTGCCTGATTAATTCAACTTCCATTACATTTAGTTGTCATTGCCATTTCCCTTGTGAGATCACACGGTGCCATTAACTAATTATGAAAATTAAGAGAGGAAGCATCGACACATTACATTAGAGCCAGTCACTTTAGTTCACAAAAAAAAAAAGGAAGGGGAGCACAGGAAACATGAAATTACCAAGATAGTGTCTCTCAGCAACTGAACAATGTGCATATCTCACTTTTCTAATGATAAAGGCTATGCCACACTGGACTCTCCCCCTCAATATTCAATGTTTGCAAGCATAATTCACAAGTGATGTATCACCACATGGGGAAAGTGTTGTCTGGTCCTGCTTCATTTATATAGGGTATAAAGTCAAACTGTCCTAGTTCCTGCCAACCTAGCCATTCGAAAGCAAGACATTGCAAGTCTCTAAATAGGTACCACTTTGGTGGGAAGGTAAACAGTTGTCTAGTGTTTAGGCAAGCCTCCCACATGTCCATGGAAACATCTGCATACAGCACTGGATCTTTGGCTATAAACAGAGGTGAGCACTGAACCCTAGAGTTGGATAGTACTGGCTTTCGAGCAAGGGCAACCTTTACCTATATAATCAAATAACCAGTTCACGAGTGTGAAGCAAGGCATTATAATAATTTTAAATTTGTTAGGTGCAAGTACGGTAGAGATATAAAGGTGTGTGTGTGTGTGTGTGTGGGGGGAACCCTGGAAATTTGAGTTTTTTCCCTGGGAAAATTGGAAGGGGAAAACTGACTGGGAGGGAAATGGGAAAATTGTGAAAAAAACATAATTGATACTTCTACAGTTCATGGTCATGAGTTATTTTGAAAGGAAAGCCTTTAGCACGCTGGGAACATACAATTCCACATGGCGCAGAGCACCATAAACTTGCATAAGTCATGCACTAAAGATGTAAACCTTCTGGGGATTTTGAAAGGAGGGAAGTTCACACAAGAAAAGCATGTCGAGTGTACAGAAAAAAATAAATGCATTTCCAAAACCAATAAAATTTTCCAAAAATGTCATCCTTTTTATTCCTCTGAATTTTATTTCAGATAGTAGTTCCCAAAGTCATTCTATGACTTACGTTACAAAATGAGGTTTACATATACCATTAATGAAGTAAAATATTTCTTTTACTAACAAAAAATGCAATAATTCATTCAACTGAACTAATGAAATAATTATAATTGGAAATTTTAGACTAACAAAATTCAGTGAGTAAGTAGAGGGTTACAAAGTAATAAGTTTTTAAAATTTACTTTATGTTCCCAAAAACTTATACAATTTTAATTACTTCCACTCTCATCGGATGAGTCAAAACTTGGACTTTCTTCAGCATCAGTTGTAATGGCACTACTGTATTTATTTTTTTGAACACCCACCACTTTTCTTTTCCTCCAGAAGCAGATGGGAATTGATAGCAACTAATTTATTGACTCTTATATTCATCAAATGATTTTAAGCCATAGTGTATTTTCCCATAAGCAGACCAGATGTGTTCAGAAGATGCTGACATTGGGGGAATGGATAACAGTTTTATGGCCGCACCACTAAGAATCTGACTTTTGCAGAGCCACGTCCACTATGCAAGTGGTGAAGTGTGCTCTACACTTTCCCATAAAAATGGCTTGCTTTATAATCCCATCTTTGCTTTGTATTCTGCTGTTTGCAATGACTTTTCCCCAGTCATGTCCCATTTCTTTTAAATTATTTGTTACAAATTCCATTGCCCTGGAGACGTCATCATCTGATAAGTATTTTCCTTGGAAGCATGGATCAACTAGATTTGCAGTAAAATGAATATCTCCACAACAAAAGTTCTTTCTTCCAAAAATCTCTGCTCCTCATTATTTACTCTGGGTGTTTTTACTAACAGTCATTCAGGTCCTGTTATTTTCCTTGTAATTTCAGAAAACGTTTCAGGTACCTGAGCCAAATGTGCCGTATTAGATTCTGTTCTTGCTATAGCAGTAGTTATGGGTTTCAGAAGAGCAGCTGTAGATTCTACATGAGCCCAGAATACATCATTGTCCAAAACAATCTTCCTTATTTGTTTATCAAAGGGTAAACCATCTTTAATAAAAGTTGCTTGTAGAGCTTCCTTTCTGTCCAGGAGACTTTTCAGCATTATCGTTATTCCTCCCTATCTGGTATCAGATGGCAGTTTTAGTGTTCTTCCAAGAGCCTTTACTCTTCTCCTTTTGAATGCTCATGAATGTTTGTTGAATAATGTGATGCTTCTTAACAAATTTGATAATTTTCTTGGCATTTGACTGAAGATCTTCCATTGCCGTTAACTTCATTATGTCATGAAGTAGCAAATTTAAACCATGTGCTGCACAAACAAATGTTTTCACTTGTGGAATGTTTGTGTGACTGATGTTCCATGCACGTTTCATGGCTTATAAAAGCATTTTTTAGTTTGTTATATATGAAAAACTCATTTTATTACATATTAATCTTTACTAAATATGCATTTCTTGTACTGTTTATATATAAAATAAAAAAAATCTGAATGTAACTTGCAGAAATTACAAAGAAATAGTATTTTCCCAATTTTCCTCAATTTTCTAGGTCCCCCCAATATTCCTGGGTTTTCCCCCTTTCAAAATTCATGGGAATTTTACATCTCTTGGTGCAAGATGCCTCAAGTCCCATCTCCTGATCCCATCTCTCTTACTGGCATAGTAAGGATATACCTGTTTCCAAGCCACATTTTATAGTGAATGAATCCTGTTGCTGTGTTCAGTTTTAAGATGATTGATTGTGTAGAGAGGGATATTTTTGATGTTATAATTAACTGTTTATTTTAATTAATGATGGTGTTTTAGAATTACAGTATATTCCCAGATGTCTTGAATATTTCCAGATTTGAGTATTGTTCCCCCCATTCTAATAAAAATCTAAAATAATATCATTTATGTGTGTTTGCTTATTTGTACCATATTTCCAAGAAATCTTAATACTGTAAATTTTTATGGACTGTTAAATAATTGATTTATTAGTGTTGGTTAACTGAAACCTCTCTATAGAGAGCAGTAACCATATTTAGCCAGAACTCCTCTAACTATGTGAGGCAAAGTTGGAAGGAAGCCTGAGAGATTCACTTCTGTACATGAGCACAAGGGCCTCTAGGCAGTTCCATATATTGATTTTTTTTCTGCAGGGCTCAGACATTTCAAATAATTTGAGGAGAGATACATGAATTGATTGGAGGGAAAGGGAAACTCCAGCTGTCTGATAAGTTGGGGTACAGTAGAAAGAAAGGTTTTAAAAACTTTATATGGAGGGAGATAAATACCAATGAGGGAGGAAGCTATAGAAGAGAAAACAGAAAGAGCAACTGGAAAAAATGATTTCTGTTGAAACGTATTTCAGCTAGATTGTATAATAATAATAATAATAATAATAATAATAATAATAATAATAATAATAATAATAATAATAATAATAATAATAATAATAATAATAAGTTGTTGTTGTTGTTGTTGTTGTTGTTGTTGTTGTTGTTGTCAAGTCAATGCTGACTTATGGTAACCTTTTCCAGAGTACTTAGAAATGGCTTCCCGCTCTCTTCTTCTGGGGCACCCTAGGACTGTGCAGCTTGTTCAAAGCTACACAGGCCAACTCTTTTCCCTGGGGGCACAATGGGGAAGAGAACTCCAAGCTCTGAGACCTAAAACACTGAGCCATCCAGCCCATTTGTCTTTACATTGCATTTATAGCCCTCCTTTTTCCAGTGAGCTTAAATCAGAGTACATTTTAATACTCTCCATCTTTTCTGTACAAGTACACTTTGAGGTATGGCCAGGATGGTGATGGCCATGGTTTGTTACCCTTGAGATTTCATACTTTAATGATAAGTTGAACTTTGATTGTCCAGGACTTTGTCTTATACATTAACTACTGTATCAATTGCATCTTGATTTCTTTCTCCTGCCTTTTCTTCAGACCATATCAGTAACATTAAGTCTGAGGACATGACAGGAACTATATTAAATACCTGGTGCTTTAGAAATAACTCCAGGGGCAAAATCTACATCACCTCCCAGTATCCCATCCCCTGTAGATATAGTCTTCCTCCCCCTCCCACTGCTTATTTAAAAATTTCATGTGTCCTTGCCTGTTTTAGACAGTGGGTGGCTTTTTCAAAGCCAGGAAGCTCAGGATGATCACCCCCTGGCAAATAGTTTCTGTAGTTACTACAGCTACAACTGGTATCTGAGGATGCATTTTTCCCTGAAGCAGGAAAAATGCCATTGGCATGAATTTCTTTAAAGTGGATCCCAGCTTGACAAGTTCCCACAGGAATTCTGGAATGCACACCAGGTCAGCAGGTCTAGCAATGACTTGTTAATTGCCGGCTAGTAACAATTGAATGTTACACATTTTGTCTTCCATACATGTAACAAAGTGCATGTCTAGCTGGACGTCTTGCTATGGTAATGGAGTAGACTGTATACCCAGTGACTCAATGCTGAGTGTCAGGCAGAGGTTAACTAACCTGACTCCCTAAAGGGGCCAATGACTACAGGCAGATTAGCGCCTTTAGGTGGGGTGATGGTTTCCTCAGTGGAGGAAATGCCACAGGAAACCATCACATCAGGCCCAATGGCAAAATGAGCAGAAGAGGAACTCTGATTCCCAACCGTCATGGAGGCGGAAGAGGCCATGACAGATGTACTGGCTGTGAAGGTGCACCTTGTCCATATCCTCAAGGCTGCGGCAGTCCATTGCAGTCCTGTTGTTAAATCCTGCATGTCTCATTTCATGTGTGCCGCAGGAGATGGCTCCATGATCATAGTGTGTGGGTCACTTCATGGCAAGCTGGGAACCACCTAAACAAATTCATGCCAATGGCATTTCTTTCTGCTTCAGGAAAAAAAATGCATTCTTGGATACGAGTTGCAGTTGACAACAACAATGTAACAAAGCAACAGGATGACCTTTGTGATAGCCAAATACTGTACCTTAGACATGCGTATTCTGTTTTCTTCAACATTAATTACAGATATTAAGGTTATAATCCTACACAGTTTTTATGGGAGTAAACAAAAAAAATCCTACACAACTGCGTGAGAAATACTCCATGGCAACTGAAGGCTCTTGTATTTCTACTGGTTTTTCTATAGTTCATCAACCAACAATGTATCTTGATTTGATTCTGCTTTTTAAAAAATCTTGTATTGGTTTAAAACAGATTTATTTAATGATTATGCTTTCATAGCACCCACTAGCCATAGAGAGCACAGTACAATGGAGACTCTGGCCAATGTATTAAAAAGACATTGATTTCAGCTGATGATGGATGCTTAGAAATTATTTGAACTTGTACAGCAATCACTTTGGACATTATTGCATCGGCAGTATTAACCCACATGTTTAATCATTTCCTAGGAAAAGATTGTAATACTGCTTGAAGGTTACAGTAAACCCACTGCTTATACGAATGGAATAGCAAACTAGATTGCTCCCCAAAGCACCAAACCTACTTTGGGGCTAGTGCCTACCACATTGGATAGTGTCTATAAAATTTGGACTAAAACCCAAAATGGATTCAATGCACCTGCAAATAATAGTCCTATTAAAGAATGTAAAAAAAGTTCAAGTTATGCAAATCATGTCACATTAACTTGAAGCTTCTAATTTGCTAATTAGTGACATAAAACTGATGGTCAGGAACATCACATGGCACTATTCATTTTGAGGATTGTATCATGCTGAAGTAGAAGTAGCAAACTGAAACATATATGTGAATGTTTCTACATATACAAAAATGTACCCTTAAGATAGAAAGCTAGCAGATAAGGAACAAAAGTTCTAGACTAGTCTTCTCTACAGTCAGGACACTTCCATGCTCAGAGTGGGCTTTCGGGGATAGTAGCTGGTGTTTCTCTTTGCAGGAAATACACAAAAAGGAGTTTTGCACTGATATTTCAGGTACAGCATCTTTTGATTAGGGTTGCCAAGCCAACAACATTCTATTATCTAAGATAGGGATTCTCAACATGTGGCCCATGGGCCGGATACAGCTTGTGGCACCATTTCATGTGGCCCACTACCACCTCCACCACACCAGGAAATGCCATATGGTGGAGGAAGGGCAAAATGGCCATCAGGTCCCCCAAAGATGTTTGAGGGTGCGTGACCCAGCCCCCAGCTTTAAAAAGTTGAGAATTCCTGATCTAAGATGTCTGGGCTGAATCCTGAGACCAAGAGGAGGGCGCTTGTGAGAGAGTAGAGCCCTGATAGCTAACCTTGGCACTCCAGGTGTTTTTGGACTTCAATTCCCAGAAACCCAAGTCACCACACCTGCTGATCAGGGCTTCTGGGAATTGAAGTCCAAGAACACCTGGAGTGCCAAGGTTATCCACCACAGGTCTAGAGCCATGTTTCCCAATGTGGGGCACATGCTCACAGGAGGTCAATTTGATTTTTAAGGGGGCAACTTGAGAATGAGTTATTAACAGTAAATGGCCTTTTAGGCTTCCTCCACATGAATAGTTCACTTTTTGAATAATAAGAATTATATGTCACGGGGGGTCAGGATTTTAGAGATGCTTAGGTGGGACATGGCCAAAAAAGGTGGGGGACAACTGGTTTAGAGGGAGCCAGAACCACTTTGGGGTCAACAGATTGCAAATAGGGATTTGAAGTGTATGAAGGCAAATCCCAGCTAACAGCAATATGGCAAGCCATAAGTGGAAGGAAAAAATCCATTGGCTGGCTTATCCTGTGCTGTTTTGCCTACATTACATTGAGGATCGATGGCAGTTTCCCAGGCCTTAAAGCAATAGCAATTACATTTATATACCACCCCGTAGCACTTAGTGCACTCTCTGAGCAGTTCACAAAGTGAGTAGCACTTTGCTCATGCTGAGTATACATTTTACCAACCTCAAAAGGATGGAAGAATGAGTCAACCTTTATCAAGACTGAACTCACAATGTCAGCAGTTTTGGCTGCAGTACAGCAGTTGAACCACTGTGCCATCAGGGCTCCATGATCTTATCTTGCTGGTAGTGCCCATGGAAAGCTCACCATGAGTCGAAAGGCAATTTCTCCCATTTCCTGTAATTTCAGTAATAAGAAGGTTTCTGAACTGTGACGTGGGCCATGTTGTAAATGGACTAAAAGGCAGATACCTTTTGACTACCTCATCAATCCTCTTCCTCTGCTTCTGCCTTTTCGGGTGCTGACACTGCACAAGCCTGGCACACACAAAAACACCTTCGTGCTGAACCAGTGAATTATGAGGCCAGCTGGGGAAATGCCAAAGCTGGGTGCCCAGGCTTTCCAGCACAGTGGCTGCAGTGTGATGTGTGGCTTCATGGTTGCCCCCAGACTATGTAAGCAGCACCAGCTCCACATCAAACTTCCCTGCCCCCTGTAAAAAATGATTTTTTCAAGCCAAAAAATAAAATAAATAAAGCCTCTGGAAACTGCCATTTACTTTTCAGCCCTCTTCTCAACATTCAGCACCCATTTTAAGAACTGAAAGTGGAGTTTTGACCACTTTTGCGTTAAATTCTCATATTCCTCATTTTTTTGAAGGTATGCACAGCCCCTGTGGTGGCTTAGTCATTAAGACCAGTGTCTTGATGACTGGAATGTTGGCAGGTCAGCAGTTTGAGACCTGAGTACTGCATGATGGAGTAAGCTCCCATCTCTGTCCCAGCTCCTGCCAACCTAGCAGTTTGAAAGCAAGAAATTGCAAGTAGATAAATAGGTACCACTTCAGTGGGAAGGTAAACAACAGTGTTTAGTCATGCTTGCTACAAGTCCACAGAAATGTCTGCAGACTCAGATAGTGCTGGCTGTTTGGCTATAAATGGAGATGAGCACTGAACACTAGAGTAGGGTATGGCTGGCTTTCAAGCAAGGGTGACCTTTATTTTTACCTTTACATCACCTGAAGGATCCCTGGAGAGGCAGCTTGCTCCAGGACAATTCCAGCCTTAAATCCACCTCACACTTGCAAATCAAACATTCTGTTTCTCCAGGGCTTCCTGTCCTGCAACTTGCTCCCCTCCTCCCAGTATGGACAACTACAGAAATATGGCAATTGCCAGAGACTCCAGATGGCAGCCAAAAGCTGGCAAACCTTATTATGAACAGTGTTATAATACAACCAGGCTCAGAAGATCGAAAGCCTCGCTTCCACTTTGCTCAGTGCTATAAGCTTTGCTGCAGCCTTCACAGTTGCTGTGAGATATATCCCTCCCACCCCAAATTAATAATATATTTTTGCTTTCTTTCTTTATTGTACTAACTAGAATGTATTTGATGGTGGTTAGGTTTTGAATGGAAGATTAAAAGTTGTTAATTTTACAAAATTGTTTTAATGCAGCTGAGAGTGCAAATTGATTGAAGAGCATAGGAAATACAAGATGGCAGGGGATGTTCCAACTTAATTTGCTGTTGGGATAAAATGGCTACCCCGCATTGTGCAGGCAGGGCAGCCCTCCAAGCTGACTGCGAGAGCATGACCCGGCCCCTGGCTTGAACAGGTTGGAAACCCCTGGTCTAGGGTAGACCTAGACTGTGATTTAGACACAAAAACAGTGAGGTCCATAAATGAGTCACCATATAGCTATTGGCCAGTCTTAGTGGACCTTTCCCCTGCCCCCTTAAAGTAGCTTTAACAAAGGCTTAATCAGGTCCCATACGTGTTTTTCTGGCAGCATCTGGCGTCCTCTCATTACTAGCACGAGGCCTGTTCACTTTTTGCTGAAAAACTACAGTGAAAAGCAAATTAGGAAGCCTGTCACAGCAATTGAATAACAAGAAACACAATTATTGTTCAGAACTCCACTGCCTTGTGGGAGTTTCTGAACCCCTTGAGAATGGAGTATAAGAAGATAGATCTCTCATAGCATGGACTGCCAGTGTTTTGGGATGTCAAAGTTGTCCTTTCTGTCTGAATTCTAAAACTATTATCAGAGACCCACTTTTCCTTCACCTTCTCAAGTGATGATGATGATGATGATTTCATGTCAGAACTTATTCTGGGTTGAAAGGATTTTTGCTGGAGAAACTCTGCTCAGAGGGTGCCTGAATGAGGCTCCTTTCATCTCCCCATGAGCTGGGACAGAAATGGGCACTCAATCCGTTATGTAGTACCCGAGCCTCAAACTGCCAACTTGCTAGCCTTCCAGCTAACAAGGCGATCTTTTAACCATGGACCCACTGATTAGCTTTCACTCTTACTGAGTAAAATGACTGAGAAGCTGGGATGGGTGCTTCCACTGAAACATTTCAGTCTGCTACTACATCTCTTGATACATGAGGCTTGCTCTGACTGTCCTGGAAGAACTGTGTGCTGATAGTGCAGTAGATGAAATACAGTATTACCAAGTGGTTTAAACAGTCTGCTCTAGTGGTTTGCAGCCCACTGACCACTGCTAGCATCAGACTTTTGTTACAGAGTGTCAAACTTAGTATGTTATTCTTCATATGAGAAGAGCTGCTTCGTCAAGTGAAGAAGGGCAGTCACAATACAGTAATACCTCGGATAACGCTAAAACTTGGTTCCACAAATCTTCGTGTTATCCATTTTTTTGTGTTATCCGATGCATGTTAAAACCCTATGGGATGGATCGGATAACGTTAAAGCTCCATAGAGATACATTGTAACCGCACAGGCTTTAGTGGTTGTTATCCGATCCATCCCATAGGACCTTAACGTTATTCAATCCAATTCTCCTCCCCAGATTACTTAATGTTATGTGATTTTAGCATTATCCGAGGTAAACATTATCTGAGGTATTACTGTACATACTTTTCTTCTTGTATGTAGCTTGCAATTAGTGTGCCATGTTTTGAGATTGTTAATTAGAATGTCAATTTGAGCTTAATTTGAACATTTGATTGTGGAAGTATAATCTCTGAAGAAATCCCACTTGGGGTGGTGATGGTAAATTAATTTAAAAAAATACGCAGTCTGCTTGATGACTTGATTGACCAAATGATGTGTGCAATTCTATACTGTCCGTTGGATGTTACAGTATGGCTCAATCCCTGTGTTCATCACAAAAGGTGAAAGAGTTCTGACGATGGTCTATTCCAAAGTTCCAGAAAATAAAATTGAATGAGTCTTTAGGACAGGGGTTTTCAATGTTTTCAGGTTGCAGGCCTGACCATGCCCCCCCCCCCCGACAACTGATCGTGCCGGTCACATGGTTCATCCCACCCAGAAGCAGAAGTAAAATGCACCTGCACATGTACAGAACACATCTACAGTGCATTTTATTTCTGCTTCCAGGAGCAGTGCAGGTGGCACGGGCCAGATATATTGGTGTTGGTGGCTGGGGCCAGCCTGTAGGCTGCCTCATGGGCCATAGGTTGCATATGCCTCCTCTAGGACAATGTCCCTGATTAGGAACTACTTTAATTGACAGGCCTGGGGATTTCTACTGACTTTTTGCAATGTTGAAGCAATCACAAAAATGGAATTACTTCTCCAGCTGTTCACAGTCAAATTACTAGAACCACTTTGCATTCAGTGTGTTGCTGAAAACGAATTCAGCTGACAACAAATACTCTCAGTGAGGTAAGAGAAAATAAATGATTCACTTTCTAGAAAGAATTAGGAAGGCACAGACTAAGTAGCAATACAGCAGGTTCATGGACATCTCTGTATTTTAGGGGAAAATTAAGGAATATTTTTCAGTTCTCAAGTAGCTAAGACACTGCCTGGAAAGTGGGAGGTCAGCAGTTCGATTCCTGAGTACTGCAGGATGGAATGAGCTCCTGTCTTTGTACCAGCTCCTGCCAACCTAGGAGTTCGAAAGCAAGAAATTTCAAGTAGATAAATAGGGACCACTTCGGTGGGAAGGTAAACAGTGTTCTGTGTGTTCCAGTATCTAGGCATGCCTGGCACATGACCACGGAAAAGTCTGCAGATGCAGACAGCTCTGGCTCTGTGAGAGAAAGTTACAAGAATTTTTTTCTCATATTTAGTTTGTTAGTGAGCACTATTTTCTACTGTAAGACTCGCATTCTCATCTTCTGCTACTCTAGAAGAATAAACTAGAACATTTCCCAGCAGAAAATTCTAAACATCACACCATACTATAAACCAGGGGTTCCCAACATTTTTTCACTGTCGGCCTGACCACACACCCTGTACAGCTGAGCAGGCCAGACCGCACCTCCGAAAGAGGAAACGGGCGCATTTATGGCTGTTGTAAATGCAACCACTTCCACATTTATGACAGCCACAGGTGCATTTGTGCATGTGCAGGCATATTTTACGGCTGACATAAATGTGCCCACTTCCACTTCTGGGTGCAGTGGCAGCGGCAGGCTTGATGGAATGGTGTCGTGGGCCAAGTCTGGCCCACAAGTTGTAGGTTGGGAACCCCAGCTATAAATCATAGGATTCCAAAGTGTAAGTTTAGATGTTCTCTCTGAATGAGACACTGATGATCATCTAGTGACTGTGTGCAGAAAGCATTAATAAGTACTTTAGTAATGCCATCCTTAAAATGAACGTTTATGAAATGATTTTGGATAATACTGTAAATCAAAGCTGTAAAGTTATTGAGCCCACATTGAAAAACATTAACTCTGGGTGAATTTAGCTAATTCTTTCTTGTCTTCTCTTAATGTGGGATGCTGAAGCAGCAAAAGACTGATTTGTACCACCTGTTATGACAAAAGCCTTCAGATCTCATTGAAGGCATTATAAACTGGCTTGTTGCCTTGAAGGAAACACTCAGTGAGAATGGGGAGTGTGCTTTGAATGAGGATATGCCTATTATCAGACCAACAAAATAAAATGGCAGTTCTTGCAAGAACATAGAGTAGAGCAGGGGTGCCCGAACTTTTTTGGCCATACCAGTCACGTGGTTCAGGAAGCTGGTCACTATGCCCAGGGGGCCAGATCCAGCCATACGGGTGCATTTTACTTCTGCTTCCAGGAGCAATGAGGGCTTTGTGGGCCAGGTGAATTGGTGTTGGGGGCCAGATTCGGCCCTGGGCCATAGGCACCCCTGGAATAGAAGATGGAAGGTTGAACTATGAGTCTGTGGAAAAACGTCATCCCAAGGAAGAAAGCTAAATACCAAATAAATCACCAACAATACTAATGGTATGGGGGGCCCCTTCAGGGGCTTGAGCAATTTATTTGGAAAATGGGGTTTTAATTTAACTATGGCCAGTTTATCCTGCTAAGGTAATAGAGTCTCAACGTCGTGTGTCAGGGGGTGGTTAACTAACCTGACAACCCTGAAGATTAACAGCCTTGGGTGCCAAAGTCCACAAGGAAGGGTGATCAGGGCCATAGCCAGAGGGGGACCAGGGGGGAGCAAAAACCCTCCTGAGCTAACAGTCCTCTCCCAGCCTGGGATGACAATGTTATATATATGTTTGTGATATTGTTGCTGTTATGGGAAGACCCCCATTCCCTAAACATTCCCAAAAGAAATGGAGGAAATTTAGTTTTCTTAGGCCTCCTAAAATCATTTCAGTTCTCAGTGCTTAGAGAGACTGCTATTCTCCCTTCTGTAAAATTCCATTAGCTTGCTGTTCTTTGGTTCAGCTGATCCAAATAAGACACAGCTGTGTAGGGATCTAGATAAACCCCATTGTGGGAGTGAAGAAACTCAGTTTTTCTGTTCAGTTTTGCAGTTCTCAGTTCAGTTCGGTTTGGTTTAGTTTGTTTTCTGAATACCAAAAGGAGCAGGATGCTATGGGCTCTTTGTTTTGCTTACAATGATTATAGGACTATGTTTTGTTTTGTGGACTATGTTTTGCTTCTGAAGATTATTAATGCTTTTTAAGGATGATTCTAATGGGACAATAAACTCTGTTTTGCTTCCATGAAGACTCTTAACTGAATAAGAGGTAAGACAACACACACACTCACAAGCCTCAGAGACGCTATCTAAAACCTCCTTGTTATGAAGAGAAGCAGATAAGAAGTTTTTATTTTGCCGCCCAGTTCGCTCCCTGGGAGCTCCGGTTTAGTTCTGGGTTTTTTGTTTGCCATAAAGACCCCAACGTAAGGAACACTGAGGAGGGCTGGAGCAGAGGGGGCCGGCTGGAAGCGTGACAGTTGCCCACCTCAAAAATTTTCCCCCTCTTGGAACCCCCCCCCAATCGAGAATTCTGGCTACAGCCCTGAGGGTGATGGTCCCCAAATGGATTAAATCCCACTTGAATCCATCTTGATGAAGGGCAGCAGCTCCATCAATACTGGCCTGGAGCTGATGAGGACTTTGTGTGCCAAAAAGACTCAGGACCAGAAAGTGACTCGCGCAACGGGCTCAGTGGTATGGGTGTCATCCTGCAATGCATGAGACAGATGAAAGGCCAATGCATTATATTTTCAGGACAGTATTCATGGTTGATCACTATGACAATTGCCTATATTCACATTCAGATATGCCAAAAGAAGAAGAAGCAGCAGCTTTGCGATGGAGCCTCATCATTATATAGTGAGAAATTATATCTGGGGTGATGTGAAAAGGCAGCTAATTAGTAAGAATATTGGTTTATTTTTATTTTATTTTTGTTACTGAATGAGGGGTAGTACTCATAAAATAATCCTGTTGCTTGGCTGTCTTTGAGCAGTACATACATTGACTTTGGTGGGTGGCGTTTCAACACAAGCAACAAAATGTTTCAGGCCAGTTCTGGCTCATTATTATGACATACTGAAATGTCAACAATGCAGATTCCTCTGACAGGAAGCCATTCGGGCAAAATGTAACCCACTCCTTTGTCTCTTCTCATCTTTTTAATGCACCACCTCACTCAACCTTTTGTCCTCTGACTTGTGTATAAATGTCTTACTTCTAATTACTTTGCTTGTCTTTGTTAAAAATACCAGGCATACTCTCTAGAATACATTCCAAATTCAGTGCGATGCCCTAGGTATGTGATCTTTTTCTTTAGAATAGCAGCTGCTGCTGGTGGGAATATGTCAGAATCTTCCTCATGTATTGATTCTGCAAGGCTGCTATAATCCATAGAAAGCAGAATACGGAGAGTAGGAACACACATATCAAGCTTTTCTCATTGAATGAAAAGCAGTTTTGACGTAATACTATAATACTAATAATTTTGTGTCAAAACTTATTCTGGGTTGAAAGGATTTTTGCTGGAGAAACTTCATTCAGGGGATGTCTGAATGAGGCTCCTTTCATGTCCCCAAATTATTTTCCCACCAAAGTGGTCCCTATTTAGCTACTTGCATTTTTTGCTTTCGATCTGTTAGGTTGGCAGGAGCTGGGACAGAGACAGGCACTGAATCCATCATGCAGTACCAGGTCTTAAATTGCTGACTTGCCGGCCCTCTAGCTAACAAGCAAGCATCTTAACCACTGAGTCACCGCAGCCCTGACTGTGACACTGTGGAATGATTTGCATTGAGGAACTGGCATGTTGAAGGAGAACAAGGAAAGGATTTGCTCTCCTTACCTGGGCAGTGTTTGTGAATTAAACCACCAGTAAATATTGGGAGAGGCAGACTCACTGCTCTGAGGTTTATTTTGATGGTAAGGCTGCAATGCTATTCCAAATTATCTGGGAGTAATTTCTCTATTTCCTACAAGTTTTCCTATGACGTCTTCCTTCCCTTATTTTTGTAACATTTCAGAGCTTACAGTCATTGCTTTGCTGGGCAACAGCTTTCAGAAAACACTATCCAGCATGGCCATTCTAAGAGCTGCAGTCAAAAACAAAAAAGCACCAGAGATGTAACTAGAGCAAGGCTGTGGGCTATTGAAACATTGAAAAATGTTGAGAAAATAACCTGCAATATTTCCTGGCCTCATTTGCTTCTCTTATTACAATTCATCAAAGAAAAATAAAAATAAAAATTATCTGCTATTTGGTCTAATTCATGAGTCCTATACTAAATCAGATACAGTAATCCCCCGTATAACGCGAGTATCGTATAGCACTAAAACCGTATAACGTTACAAGATTTTCGGAAAAATATTGTATCGAATAACGCGATTTTAACGTTATACGGAACAAGCATGTGCAGGGGGGGAGTTGCATTGGGTAGAGCATCCACCCAATCCACCCCCCACCCCCCCAGTGCCCACCCGCCACCCGAAGTTCCGAAAGGGTAAGGGTAAGATCCTTACCCTTTCCGAATGTCGGGCGTGCACGCGCGCTTCTGTGGGGCTTAGGCGAGGATGGGGGAAACCCTCGGGATCCCAGCTAAGCCCCGCAGAGCTGCGCAAGCCTACAAGCCGCCCGAGGTCCTGAGAGGGTAGGAATACCCTTTCGAGTCCTCGGGCATGCGCGCGCCTCTGCGGGGCTTAGGCGAGGATCGGGGAAACCCTCGGGATCCCAGCTAAGCCCCACAGAGCCACACAAGCCTACAAGCCACCCGAGGTCCTGAGAGGGTAGGAATACCCTTTCTAGTCCTCGGGTGTGCGCGCGCCTCTGCGGGGCTTAGGTGAGGATCGGGGAAACCCTCGGGATCCCAGCTAAGCCCTGCAGAGGCACGATCCTTACCTTTTTTGAACTTCTGGCGGCGGGCTGGCACTGGGGGGGTTGGATTGGAGAGGCGAAGGAGCTGGAGAGAAAGAGAGAGGGGGGAGGAAGGAAGGAAGGAAGGACGCGGCCCCCCCTCATCAAGCAACGGTCCAAACTCCTCCCTCCCCCCAGGGGAGCAAAGAATCTCACCGCCAAAGCAGCACTGGCCGGATGCCTGGTGGTGGGCGGGGGAAGAGGAAGTTTGTAAGGGGATGAGGCGGTTTCCAAGGATACCGGCAACAGCGTCTGTTCAAGGCCCCATGTCGGCTTTAGCCTCCCCAGGGTTTCCTCGATCCTCACCTAAGCCCCGCAGAGGCGCGTGCACGCCTGAGGATTTGAAAGGGTATTCCTACCCTCTCGGGACCTCGGGCGGCTTGTAGGCTTGCGCGGCTCTGCGGGGCTTAGTTCTGCAGGGTTTAGCGGTATCTTGCCCTAACCCCGACCCCCCCCCCACGGGGGGATTTCGGACAAGCCTTGCCTTGCCTCGGCGTGGTTTGTCCCAGATGTCAGGGTTTTTTTAAAGCGTTGTTCTATCAATGTATCGAACAACGTTAAAAATCGTATAACATGATGACTCGTGGAACCAAGTCATCACGTTATACGGGGTACTAGTGTATGCTGAATCCAAAATTGATGCCTGATTCTGCCTAGGACGTCAGGATCTTAAGTTAGCAAATTTCACCCTCTTGGTTAGGTTCTTGCGTTGATCACGTGGGGGAGATTTGCCACAAATGTAGCAAAAATTGTCCAGTTTATTAAGACAGTCCTTGGTCCGTTTTGCCTTATATACCTATTTCTGACATCAGCTCACTGACTTACTCAGACATGCATAGCTGCTGCTGAAACATGCATACCACCAGAGGACTTGGTTCAGCTTAGGCGGCAGCAGGCATAGTGGTAGCTGCAACTATTATAATGTTCCCATGTAAAAATACATAACCCAATTACCAACCTTTTAAACAGCTATCGCACGCCTTAAAATCTCTATGTGATAGGCAAATTCTGAGTACAGATCTGGAATCAGCACACTCGATATCATGTAAACCATATGTGTTATTCCCAGTAGCAAAATCATTGTTGTTGTTGTTTTGGTGGTGTGGGGGTAAGAATAGACTTTATTTTGAAAGAGGGACTGCAGTCTGTTCCCACTTTTTCTGGGGAATTGGGCCTGCCCCCTGGCAGCAGGAGGAAGATATAGGAAACAATGTCACTTGGTCTAGATGCCAAAACTGCTACTTAGAGTTGGGTGGAGATGGGAATCTGTCATACCCAACCTAAAAGTTGTATCTCTATACCTGGAGTACCAGAGAAGTATAGCATCCCTCTTGGACTGAACTGGCAGTCCTTTGCTTGGAAGGCATTTTTATCCCCCCCCTCAGTATCTGGATTTTATTTCCCAATTTACAATTTTTGTATGTATGGCTGTCAGATTGGCAGCTTCCTTCTCCCTGAGAAGGGCAGAAACATGAGTTCACTATACAGACCTTTGGGATGTCACAATGTGGCACTCTGATGTGTGCATGTGAGAAATACAAAGTGAATTTTCTGTATTACTTCCTTAACAAATATTAAATGGACACTACACATGCAAACATCTTTATGCAGAGCCTGTGTGCCTTGGAAATATGGTGGAGATGTGTGCCCAGGCATTAAAGCAAATATGTACAGACAGGACATTTTTCAAAATCAGAACATCAGACTTTTGATTCCTACTGAACTGCTTGCTCTGAGTTTGTCTCTTCACCTGGTGAAAAATGGCTATTCATTGTGACTCCACCTGGTAAACCCATGGCCATATACTGCCTATGTTGATGCCCTGGTTTGCTTTCCATGTCTGGTCAATTCTGGATAAACAAATACATTCCATTCCAAGTAATGGGACTGAGTCTCAAAACATATTGTCTCCAAGATACTCACTAGCAGAGAGTGGGTGAATTGAACAAAAACACGAAAGTGCTAAGCGCAGCTGGCAGGCCTCTTCATTGGCAGTCTTAGCCAGGGATGCCAGTGAGTCACGAAGCACCAAGACTGAAATATCCCCCTTAGGCCCAAGGCGATTCTCAAAGGTCAGAGCTGAGCTGTGTGGCAGATTGCTGTAAGCAAAACTGCACCTGTTGGTGTTTAAACTGTGCTAACGTCAGTTCTAGAGTAAATGATCCTGTGCCAATAACGAGCACACAAGTCTCTGTTGCTATGTGTGAGGAAACAAAATGCTCTCATGCATTTATTTAACAGTTATGCTGGCATGGTGTAATTGGAAAGGAACTGAAATAATCAGGTGAAGAATACTAAAAACTCAAGGAAAGGAGCAGGGAGCACATAGAGAGTGCGTGCAATTTGGCTGTAGGTCCATTTGCCATTGTTGGGCAACTTTATTTTGAGGAAACATCCATTTCTTGTAGAATATTTACCTAGGGACAAGTTCCACAATGACTGGTTAGGATGGGTGGGCAAGAGAATCACACTTGTTTATTGGAAGGAAACAACATTATTTTATCATGTATTCTCCCTCTGAACACACACGTGTGTGTGTGTGCGTGTGCGTGCGTACGTGCATGAAATCTGTACTTTGCAAAGTACCGTATTTGCTGGAATATATTTATTATTTATTATTCAAATTTCTACACCGCTCTCCTCACCAAGGTGACTCAGGGCAGTTTCACATCACATAAAAAAAATCTCCAGCAATTCAGATTACATAATTTAAAAGATTTTAAAAGATCAAAAAGTTACTACCAGTTTAAAACTAAAAAGTTTCCAAATTAAAAGATTAAAAGGGTGAGGGGGCTCAAATTAACCAACAGGCTGGGGACATTGTGCCACCAGTACCCATACCTGCCCCGCCAGCCAAGTTTTTACACTCTTCCTAAAGGACAGCAGCTCTGTCTGGAGACGTAGGTCAGTTGGCAGGAGGTTACATAGGGCTAGAGCAAACACAGAGAAGGCCCTCCTTCTGGTGCCAGAGAGGTGGGTCTCTCTGGCAGATTGCATGACCAGAGAGCCTCTCCAGTCTGCTCTGGTGGGACAGACAGATGTTCTCAGGGTGGCGCAATCTCTTAAGTATCCTGGCACACTACCATATAGGGCTTTAAAGGTAATAACCAGCACCTTGAATTGCACTCGGAGGAATACTGGGAGCCAGTGCAGCTCCCAGAGCAGTGGTGAGGCACGAGCATAACGCCTGGACCCTATCACGACCTGGGCAGCCACATTCTGTACTAGCTGCAGCCTGCAAATGGTCACCAAGGGCAGCCCCATGTAGAGTGCATTACAATAATCAAGTTTGGAGGCGACCAAAGCGTGAGTGATCATGAGCAAGGAGTCCCGATCTAGGAGTGAGCATAACTGGTGCACAACATGAAGTTGTGCAAAGGCCCTCCTGGTCACGACTGCCACCTGCTCCTTGAGCAGTAGTCGTGAGTCCAGGAGAACTCCCAGATTATGCACCAGGTCTGTCTGGGGCAAGACTGCCCCATCCAGAACCAAAGATGGTAGCTTCTAAGATAACGCAGGACCATTGACCCACAGCCACTCAGTCTTGCCAGGATTCAGATGTAGCCCATTGTCCCCCATCCAGACCCTAACAGCCTCCAGGCACCTGGAAAGGATTTCCACTGCATCACTAGGGTCCCCACAGACCGAGATATACAACTGGGTATCATCTGCATATTGATGATACTTCACCCCATGGGAACGGGTGATCTCACCCAGTGGTTTCATATAGATGTTAAATAGGAGAGGTGAAAGCCTAGGGCTGGATTTCTCATTCTCCAACCACACCAACTGAGTTCAGCCCCTCAGAAATGAGGAAAACCAGGATCATACAGTGCCCTGGATCCCTAGTCTTCAGAACCTTTCCAGAAGGATACTGTGGTCGACGGTATCGAAAGCTGCTGAGAGGTCAAGAAGAGCCAGGACGGATAGATGTGTGCCATCCCGTTCTCTCCAGATATCATCCACCAGCATGACCAATGCAGTTTCCGTACCATATCTGGGCCTGAATTCTGACTGGAAGGGGTCCAGATATTCTGTTTCATTCAGTATCTCCTGTAACCGCCATGCCACTGCCTTCTCCAACCTTAACCAGAAAGGGCAGGTTGGACACAAGCTGATAATTTGCCATTATTGTAGGGTCAAGGGATGGCTGCTTCAGGAGGGGGTGCATCAGGACATGTTTTAAAGGTGCTGGAAAAAACCCTTCCCGCATATAAGATTCATCTGAGTATAAGACACATCCCATTATTACCAAAATAGTCCACTATAGGCTACTATATACAATACAAGACACACTCCATTTCCCCCCAGTATATTTTAAGGGGGAAAGTGGGTCTTATATGCCAGCAAATATGGTAATTCTCTATCGACAACAGCCAATGAAAGCCTTTATGACTCTGAATAACCATTTTTCTAGGTTACATTCCTCACCCTAAATGCTCTCAACAAAAAGCTATGAAGATCCCCTTTGTCTTACCTTTTCCCTTCTTGGCACTGACCAATAGACTGTCTTTGAATACATCATCTACTTTGGTCTTCTCATCTTTGTTTGCTTGCACCAGAACTAGACACTACATCTATAGCCAGCCTTAGATTTTGATCAAAGAAAGGCAAGATTCTGTCCAGGATTGAACCTGGAGCATGAAAATAATGAATTACAGATATCACCATACACTCTAGTAAATTGCTTTTGCAATGATTGTGTGACTAAATTACATTCCAAGAGCATTAAAAGTGAGAAGAATGTTACTTTCTTTGGTTTAATGAGTACTGTTTCCTAGCTACGTTTAAAGTCATGTTTAAAAGGAGTCTGGGAAATATATTAATCCCAGTTCTATGCCAGTCTCTTAACAATACTCAGATTGCTTTTTTCCAATTAAGGTAATGAAATAACAACTGTTGAGTAATGCAGCAGGCAACATATACAGGTTTTTTTTAAAAAAAAATCAGCAAGTAATGACAATGAATATTTAAATATTCCATTAACTGGTGAGAAAGAATCATATTTTTTTAAAAGAAATTTTCCAAGCTCTGTTTGAAACTGGGAATTTCTGTCTGATGCCAACAGGCTTACCTCTCTGCAATGTGTCATAGATATCTATGCAATTTTTAAATATCTGTATTCCATCAGCTTTATTTAATCCTTCATATATTTTTAGAGATGTTCACTGTCTTCACAGAAGTGTGCAAAAACGAGCCAGATGAGAGGCATGTATTTGATTTGGAGGTGACAGTGAGGTGAGGTGGAGCAAAGAGCTTTCAGTCTCTCTGGAGCAGCGCAATACACACCTACAGATCCTTTATGCTCCATCAAACACTTATAGGATTAAAAAGTTTTCAAAGAAGCAGTGTTATGTGAATAAAGAAAGCAGAGATCAAACGTAGATATAGTATGAGTAGCTTGAGGTGATGATGCCAAAGGAGAAAGGGAATGACAACTGAACTCCTTAGAGCAGGGTTCCTCAAACTTGGCTCTCCAGGTGTTCTTGGACTTCAATTACCAGAAGCCCAAGTCAGCACTCCTGCTGATCAAGGCTTCTGGGGATTGAAGTCCAAGAACATCTGGAGAGCCAAGTTTGAGGAACCCTGCCTTAGAGGAACCAAGCTATCTCCTAGATCCATGATAGCGAACCTTGGCACTCCAGGTGTTCTTGGACTTCAATTACCAGAAGCCCAAGTCAGCACTCCTGCTGATA
This sequence comes from Furcifer pardalis, assembly GCA_030440675.1. Taxonomy (NCBI): domain Eukaryota; kingdom Metazoa; phylum Chordata; class Lepidosauria; order Squamata; family Chamaeleonidae; genus Furcifer; species Furcifer pardalis. The sequence continues at coordinate 82,282,282 of CP126892.1, forward strand.
AGGGCTTCTGGGAATTGAAGTTCTAGAACACCTAGAGTCCCAAGGTTCACCATCACTGTCCTTGATGATCCAACCACCAAAAACCTAGGGAGGGATTACAATGAAATCACAAGTAGTATTTATTGCCTTGCAACTACTCACCTAGGTTGTTAACAGATATCCTACAAATTTCAATGGAAGACTCATCCTAGATTAAATCAGCATACATTTAAAGAACCTGAATGTCAATGGAAGACTCACCCTAGATCTGTGATGGTGAACCTTTGCACTCCAGTTATTCTTGGACTTCAAATTCCAGAAGCCCAAGTAAGCACTCATGCTGATCAGGGCTTCCAAGAACACCTGGAGTGGCAAGTTTTGCCATCACTGTCCTAGATTAAATCAACATACATTTCAAGAACCTGAATTGGCCTCTCAATCAAACTGCAACTTCTGTTTGGATGTGAGTGTACATATCCTAACTCAATTGATTCACTGTCCCTAGGATTTCTTGTATGCCATCAAAGTCATCATCTTGTCTCATGGTTTGGACTGTGTTTGTCCAATTAAGGTTTTTGCAAAGCATGAATCAATTAAGTCTGTGAGTTTGAGGACATGATGTATTGCCACCATCGTCAACTGCTACTCGTATCTGAGTATATCCCCCCCCCCTTAGAAATAATTTTCAGGAAAAATGCCACACACTATGATCTCGGAACCATTTTCTGTGGCACATATGAAATGAGACATGCAGGATTTAACACCAGGACTGCAATGGACTGCCGCAGCCTTGAGTATATTAACAAGGTGTGCCTTCACAGCCAGTCCAATGTACATCATATACATAATACAGTAAAACCTTGCATAAAGAGTGCCTCGCTTAGAGACTAACTCACTTAAAGAGCAGAATTTTCTCCGAATGGTCACCTCGCTTAACTAAAACCAACCAAAAACTCACTTAACAACTAAATCAGGGTTCACAATCCCCCCTGCCAGAAGTCACAATTGGTCACTTACAATGGTGTTTGCTTAAAGAGCAAACTCGCTTAAAGAGCAATGCCCTGGAACACATTATGCTCTTTAAGCGAGGTACCACTGTATATGTTCTGTAAATTACAAAAAATGCAGGAGGAAGACAATACTTATGATGTATATTTTGAACAGATATGCAGAGAACCTTCTAGAGATGAAATGCACATTCACATTACCTTGTGCTATGTAATGCATACTCTCCTCCTTCACAGGGGTAGACAAAGAACGAGGTGTAGGTGCTGGTGCTCGGTTCATAAATAAAGGATTTGCTTTCTCTTCGTTTCTCTTCTATTGCATTAACAAGAATTGTATCATACACATCATCATCAAATTTAGCAGCAACATAGGGATCTTCCACTTCTGTTTCCTTAGATTTATCTTCTTTCAGGACTTCATATGAATCTTTGGTTACCTCTTTGTCTTTCACTGTCTCTCATTCTGAAAAATACATACAATGGTGTGTTCATTAGAGTCTTTGTGGGCCAGTGGTTAAACTGCAGCACTGCAGGCAAATCTCTGATCACACTTTGAGTTTGAGCACAATGGGCTGAAAGTTGACTCAGCTTTGCATACTTCTTAGGTTGGTAAAATGAGTATCCAACATGCTGGAAGCAAAATTCTAATTACCTGTGAACTGCCAAGAGAGTAGAATAAATGTTACGGGGTGGTACATAGGTGTAATCGCTATTGCTTCATTAACTAGACTCCAAGCAGGTATGGGCTGGGCCACTGGGACAGGGGATTCATCCAGTGATGGGATGTAACAGGTTCTCACCAGTTCACCATAACCGGTAGTAAGTTTTCCCAGTGTCCCTGAAAACTGGCAGCAGCTTTTGGGGGGAACCACCTTCGGGGTTTACCTTTTCACTAGTTCCCCCCCCCCGGTGCTTGGCGCGTATGCACGGCCTCCTTGCTGTCCTCCTTGCTGTCCTCCTGAAGCTCCCTATAGCCTGCACCCCAGGGTAAATGACTCACCTTTGGATGTGGTGTGTCTGTGTGTATTTTAATGTGTATTTAATACCTTTACCTATATTGACGTACTACCACAGGCTTGGGGTTTTTAAGCAACGTCTTGGAGTTACCTCATCAATAAGCTATACCTGTGCTGTTCCAATTGCTGTTCCAATTGGAGAACCCTTAAGGAGGTACAGCTGTTTTACATTTACATTAAGGCATATTATCCTAGAGAACCGGTATGATGACCATATCCATCTTGCAACATGGTGCTGCCTTATACTAACAGGTGGGTGGGTGAGTGGGTTGATTTATGTTTGGGGTGTTTGGGGTGGGTGTTTGGGTGGGTGGGTGGGTGTATTTTAATGTAATTTTTATTTAATTTATTTACGGGTTTGTGTTATGGGTGGGTGGGTGGGTTGAGGTGTATTTGTGTGCATATGTGTGCGCGCGCTTATTATTATTATTATTATTATTATTATTATTATTATTATTATTATTATTATTATTATTATTATTATTATTATTATTATTATTATTATTATTATTATTATTAGGCCCTGCCCACATCATGACATCATGACGTTAGCTCCGCCCACACTGTGATGATGTCACGGTGGGGTAGTAAAATTTTTGACATCCCACCACTGGATTCATCCCAGTGTGCCCTCGCCTCTGGCACCCTGGGGCACAAATAATAAATTTATTATTATTTTATCCACCCGGTGTGCTGCACTTTAGATTAAGCCATTGCCCCAAGCTCCCTCCTTCAGCTTGGAGCAATAGTTTATTCTAAAGTGCCTAGCATCGGGTGGAGCAAGCGAGGGGCAGTGACCAAGCATTTCCTGGGGGCAGCCTTCTCCCTGACCCTTGATTGCCACCCCTTGCCCCTGTCCAGTACTCTCCCATGGTGCCCAGCACACCCCTGACTCCAAAGTGGATGTGAGAATACTGGGAAAAGACCACTGATGAATATTTTATGCAAAAGAGCTCAGACTGCGTAGGAGGATGCTTGGCAATCTTTTGAGTATGGTGGGTTATGCTGATACTGGTTGTTAGTTCATGTACACTTGACCCATCAACAGTGTGTGTTGGAACTCTATGGTTCTGCTTATACATGGACCCTCCCCCCCCCTGAAGTTTGAACTTCACGGTTCTGCTTATGCACGGATTTCCCCCCTGAAGTTTCTAAATGATCACTGCTGTACTGCAGTGATCATCTAGGAACTTCAAGGGGGGGGGGGATTAAATATTTTCCCTTATTGCAGCAGTGGGGTTGCTAGTGGGTAGCTCCAAGCCCCCTGCCTGGCTGCTGACACTGCTGTTGTGGGAATAGCCAGGTTCCTATGGCCAACCATATGCCAACCAGTGGTACTGGCAGGCAAAAGAGTAGGCAGCCAAAGTGCTGGTAACAGCAGCAGATCCAGCCCAACTGTAGGGGAGAAGAGGGAAATGGTAGCCATAGGTTGACTCAGAACAACATGTAGTTTTGACTGTGTGGAGCGGTTGGTGACCATTACTCTAATGCTCTTTGAAGGTTGAACTGCGCTTACCTATGAAAATATTTGCTGAAGAATTTTCTGTCCAAATGACTATTAAGTTTCCCTTTGATACAAAAATATATTTTAAAACCCATTTTGAGATAAGTCCTATATATAATAGGGCTGTAATGAGGATGGAGCAACTGGAGTTTGATCCAGGGGACAAATATTTAGGTAAGGGCTAAAGCCAGTCGTATCCAACTCTAGGGTTCAGTGCTCATCTCTGTTTATAGCCAAAGAGCTGTCTGTGTCTGCAGATGTTTCTGTAGACATATGGCAGGCATGACTAAACATGGAACACTGTTTACCTTCCCACCGAAGCGGTATCTATTCATTTACTTGCGGTTGCTTGCTTTCAAACTGCTAGGTTGGCAGGAGCTAGGATAGAGATGGGAACTTACTCCATTGTGCAGCACTTGGGTCTCAAACTGCTGACCTGCTAACCTTCCAGTTATCAAGTTCAGCATCTTAACCACTAAGCTGCCACATTTCAGGACAAATATTTAGAGGTGAATGCAGTGACGAATGTTAGGAAAACAAAGAGTGATGCCTCTCAGTCCTACTCACTTTCCTTCTCCAACTCCCCAAGAAAACCATAAAATTTCATTTTATTCTGGGGGTGGGGAGGGGCACAACACACTGTCTTCCTTTTTCATTGAAGGCTTGCATCTATGCCTCAGAGCAAAGTAGGTAGGAGATGATGCTATTTGCTTCAACTGCCAAAATGGCAGGTTACAGCTCTGTATATGTAAAATGTCAAGATTTTACATATTGCCTTGATTTATTAGCATTCACTGTACTATCAGCTTTTTAGCATTTGGACACCGAAAGGAATAGGACTAGAAACACCATACTGAGAAGGGAAATCTTGTTTTCCTGAATGCACCTGCATTTTTATTAACACCAAAGTTTTTCTTACATGCAGTCATATTTTTACTTATGCCAAGTTCACTGCCATTACTTTCCTCAAAGAATTCTTTAAAAAATCAGATGTGATTTTCATAATTAAATGCCAATGGTGTTATTTTTTGGGTAATTATTGCCATTTTTCATTAATTTAATACATCACTGGCTATTCCTTTTGATTGTGATTGTTACCGCAAATTTTGAGAGTCCAACATATCCTTTTTATTTAACTCTTTAATAAAGGTACACACATGGGAAAAGGTATGAAAATAAGGGAGAAGCCAAAAGTTTAATGGCTAGCAAAGTAATAACAAGGTTCAATTGGAAACCTCTCCAAAAGGAGGGGGGGAGGATTAGCCCACTAGTCACGTAGACTCTGGCAACTAATTATGTCACCTATTGTGCCCATTTCCTAAGGCTCAAGAGCTTGCCAAAGGTGTGAAATCCTTGCAAAACTGGTTTCCTGATAACAAAGCAGAAATTCCTTTTCATTCCTTCAAACAACAAAAGGAATGAATGCCTGAATTTTAAAATCATACATCTGGTTTGATTCTCCTTAATAAAGTTTAATTAAAACATAACTATACACTGGCCAAGAAAGAGAATATATAGGGAAAATCCAACTATTAATTAATAACCAGTTTAAAGCTTAATATTAAAGTCTCAAAAGGTCTATGTGAGCAATTGCATTAGGAGATGGTGGCCTCCCGGGGGGGGAGATGACTCATCGCTAGAAACAATAGGGACTAATGTCTTGTCTTTATTTCCTAAAAGCTCCAGAGAGAACAGTTCAATGGAGACTTTACCTGAGAATGACCCCAAGAAGGAATGTGACAATTTAAGAATTGAAAGGAGACATTTCAGCCTTTTACAGTATAACCATTGTATATGTAAACTGCAATGTGTACCTTTTTAAATTACTTTTGCACAGCTTTGTAACATGCAATCAAGAAGTGTAAATTACCTTTTAATTGCCCTCATTTTAGTAAACAGAATTTGCCCCTGCACTCATTGTTCCAGGTTTAAGTGGTCTTAAGTAAGAAGTGTATAAATATTGTTGTACAACAGGAAGAAGAGAGGCTCTGTCACAGCAATCATGATGGAGCCCCCCGAGATTGGTTTTTCATTAAAACGTTTGAGGTGAAGACTTCTGGTCTATAATACCGGTCCCTGTAGATCAGAACCCTTAAAAGCCAATAAAACCAATTTTGTTTTGATCAAAACCATGTCTCGGTGTCAGTTCTTTTTGAGGTTAATCCATTCTCCAGCAAGAAGCGAACCTAGCCCTAATTTTGCAGTAACATGATTTTAAATAAAGTTTACTTTAAATAAAGTTTAATTCAATCTGTTTGGATTTATTACCATTAATGGATGGACAAACACATTAATTGTATGTTTTCCACTAGGTTCTGCCTGGGAATTGTGTTTTGGCCAGAAAAGATAACTAAGTCTCCACACAGAATGACAGCCCCCATATTTCTCTTTGGATTGCTGAGATTTCTTAAATAGGGATGCAAAAATCTGCCAGGCTCATATTTCCTCATATCTTTTAACATTTAAAACTTAATTCTGTCCTCTATGAATAATTTTCTGTGTCCTGGAGATCTGTTAAAATAGGAGAAAAATTAAGAATGGAATTAAAATATTACCTGCCTACATTGGCCCAAATAAATTAATACAACCATTTTCACCACGAAGATAGCAGGTACAGTATCTCTTTTTAAATCAGGAAACTGCTTGCAATAGTAATTTCTCAACCATCTATCATTATGGAAGTCTGTATCTTTTGTCTTTTTCCTTCTTCCTGATAACCTAGCAGTTTGAAAGCAAGAAATTGCAAATAGATAAATAGGTACTTTGGTATCTTTGGTGGGAAGGTAACAGCATTCCATGTGTTCCGGTGCCTAGTCATGCCTTCTACATGGCCACAGAAATATCTGCAGATGGAGTCAGCGCTGGCTCTTTGGCTGTAAACAGAGATGAGCACTGCTTAGATACAACTGGCTTTCAAGCAAGGGTGACCTTTACCTTTACCTTTACCTAAGGTGGCTGCCCTACTGACTAATTTCCTCTGAGAGTAGTACTCCCTAAATTTCCTTTGAAAAGAGTGCAAGAGTGCGGTGTGGGGGCTTTATTTTCCAACCAGACTGCACTCCTGAAAATGTCTCAGAAGTCTCCTGGAAGTGTAATTTACCTTAAAAGGAAAATTCTAGAGGGGATTGCTGCTAACTGCCACAGAGGTAGATTTGGTAGTATGGAAAAAGGAAGTAGGAAGTAGCCTTTGGAATTAATAAAGCTATCGTAAAAGCCTCTTTTTAAAAATACTCTCCCATGTTAGATAAAAGCAACTGAACTTTGGACTTCCACAGGGGGCATTCATGCCACAGTAAAGGAATCTTTTTCCTGAAGGGAAGGGAGGTTGCAGGCAGATGGCTTTTTAGCTATTCTTCTGCAGTACCTGCAATAAACTCTCTAAAGAATGTGGAGGGATGACTCATTACAGTTTCTCTTTGAAAAGAGACTATTATTCCCTCCCCAAGATGAAACCAACCTAATACTTCATGGAAACACAGTACAATTACACTGAAAGATTCATACACAAAGTGTTTCAGAGAGATTCTGCCTCATCCCTAGGATATTAACTGGCAGTGCCTGGAGTTGGGTAGCAGGCACATCTCTCTGCTTGAAGGCAAATTTATGATGTGGTAGAATTATTCATGCATGTCATAGCACTGCGCCTGTGTGGCAAGAAGTGTTACACTTCTGTTTGTTACGGGCAGTAAAATCCTCTTTATTTGTTGGCAGATTAAATGGGCACTATTTTTTTGTTGTAAAACCTAGAGGACTTCTACTGACAGTATTAGGTTGGGTTAGTGACAGCTTAGTTGCCATGGCTGCCGCTGCCAATATCTTTAGAGTTTCAATTTGATAAAGATGTTGAGCATTCCATGTTTGTAATACGTGTAGGAGACAGGTGGCCTTGGAATTCGTTTCCCATCTATCTCAGTGTTTTCCATATACAGTCATAAGGCATATTTTCCATGAACTTCTATGCTAATTTGTTTTTTAAAAGAATATACACTTTCCAATACAATTTCTTCTAAAGATGCTTCTTGAAAATAAACTTCATTAGCTATAATGCATCTTTGTGCACAGTTTTGCTCTAAGAATGGCACTGTGAAATTCAGAGAAGTGGATGAGAAAAGAAGAGATATGTTTGGATCTGCATTTGAACCTAGGAAGTGTGGACCTTCTTGTTAATTTCAGTGAATGTTGAGTGCATTGTATGTCCTCAGTGGCGGTTAATACTCGTATCCAAGTACAGTAATACCCCGGATAACGTTATGACTTGGTTCCACAAGTCATGACGTTATCCGGCTTTTAGCGTTGTCCAATGCATGCATCAAACAACGCTAAAAAAAAAGCCCTGACTTCAGGGACAAATCGAGCAGGCAGTGAGGTGCCTTTAAAGCCAACCCCACTGCTGTAACTGCAGTAGGATTGGGGGAAAGCACCTTTTCCCCCACTCTACTGCAGTCTTCCCTTGGTGCTTATCTGCACGCTCCGATCAAGGCTTTTTTCCCCGTCGAAGTCTCTTTCTCTCTTTATTTCCCTCCCTGTACATTTAAACCTCAGGGAAGGGGAAAAGAGAGAAACGTGATTGGTTCTCTAGAGAACCAATCACCTCGCTCTTTTTCCCCCTCCCTGTATTGTCAATACAGGAAGTGAAAGAGAAAGAGCGATCGGCTGCAGTCGGAGCTGCAAAGCAAGAGAAAGGTAAGCTGGGCTGGATTCTGTCTGAGCAGGCAGTGGGGTGGGGTGTGGGGAGTCCCCAAACTGGTGGTGGGGGTGGGGGAAAGGAAGGAGGGAAGTGGCAGGGAGAGGAGCTGTGGCCTCCTTTACTTCTTTAATACGATGGATCGGATAACGCTAAAATGAACGTTATCCGGTGCAAATCTTCCCCCCAAATTTGTCGTCGTTATGCGGTTTTAGCATTATCCGGTGCAATCGTTATCCGGGGTATTACTGTTTACATCTTTCCTGGAAATTATTTACACAAAATGACAAACAGGAAAAGTGCCACTGGCATGAATTTGTTTAAGGTGGATGCCAGTTTGGCATGAAGTGACCCACACACACTGTGATCATGGAGCTATCTCACTGTGATCACGGAGCACATAGGAAATGAGACATGCAGGATTTAACACCAGGGCTGGAATGGACTGCCACAGCCTTGAGACTATCAACAAGGTGCACCTTCACAGCCAGTCCATTTGGCATAGCCTCTTCTACCTCCATGACCATTGGGAAGCAGAAAAATGAAGTGGTTCCTCCTCCACTCATTTTGCTGTTAAGCGTGATATGATGGTTTCCAGTGGCACTTCCTCCACTGAGGGGGATGATCACCCCACCTAAAAGGGGCTCATCCATCTGAAGCCATTGTCACCTTTAGGGAGTCAGATTATTTACTGCCACCTAACACTTGGTGTTGAGTTGCTGCTATATGGTCTACTCCATTACCGTAGTGGGATATCTGGCCAGACATAAGCATCATATGTATTTGACAAAACAAATCTATGAAAGACATTTTGGTCTTGGCCACATGTATTATTATTGCTGATCTGAGTAACACTGTGCATGGATACATTAGTATGATGCCTGTACAAATATGAAATAATTCCTACTTAAATGTGTTTACCCTAGTTGTGACTTGCTTTAACGCAGTAAGCAATGATTAGAGTAGGCCAATTTGAATTAATGGAAGTTAAGGAAGAGTTGACTCAAAATATCTTCAATGAGTCTAATCTAGTGAGACTTACTACACTAAGCAACAGGGATTCAGCCTACATGATAGCAATACTTATTTTAAAAGCTATCCTACTTGGCATGAAGACATATTTGATCATGCACTAGACACAGTGATGGGATGTAACAGGTTTGCACCAGTTCACCAGAACCGGTAGTAACTTTCCCCAGTATCCCGGAGAACCAGTAGCAGCTTTTGGGGGGAACCACCTTCAGGGCTTACCTTTTCACTGATTCCCCCACTGCGCATGCACACCAAGCACTTGGTGTGCATGCATGCCTACAGTGCTTGGCGCATATGCACAGCCTCCTTGCTGTGCTCCCAAGCGGGGAGGAGGAAGAGAAGCTGCTAGCCTGAAGCTCCCTATAGCCTGCTCCCCAGGGTAAGTGACTCACCTTTCGATTTGGTGTGTCTGTATGTATTTTAATGTGTATTTAATACATTTACCTATATTGATTTACTACCATAGTTCCTAAAAAGGCCTGATGGCCTGGCTTGGGGTTTTTAAGCAAAGTCTTGGAGTTACCTCATCAATAAGCTACACCTGTGCTGTTCCAATTGCTGTTCCAATTGGAGAACCCTTAAGAAGGTACAGCTGTTTTAAGTTTACATTAGGGCATATTATCCTAGAGAACTGGTACGATGATCATATCCATCTTGCAACATGGTGCTGCCCAGGCACTTATACTAACAGGTAAGTGACGGGTTTGTGTTTGGGGTGGGTGGGTGAGTTGATTTATGTTTAGGGTGGGCGGGTGGGTGAATTTTAATGTAATTTTTATTTTATTTATTTATTTAATTTATTTACGGGTTTGGGTGGGTTGAGGTGTGGGTGTGTGAGACAGTGTGCTTATTTTTATTTTATTTTATTATTTTTTCTTTGGCCCCACCCATGAAATCATGACATCATGATGTTAGCTGCGCCCACACTGTGATGACATCACGGTGGGGTAGTAAAAATTTTGACATCCCACCACTGACTAGACATTTTGAAAAAAACTTGTTTTCCACCACAAGTCCATACCTGGAGACATGTAGAAAATTTGTTGCTGCTTTGGGAATGCAGATGTATTTCGAGGTGGTAAAGGTGGCCTCTCATCACAGCTGGCCTTTCTGTCACTTGTCTCAAGAGCTTCTTCTATTATGTTAGCATACAAATTCTCACTGCTGCCATCCAAGCAATGTGGATTTGCCAGTAATGTGGATCTGCTTCCTTCATCTGCATCTTTTTCTACCACATTTCCCCCTTTGTTGTCCTTCTGCTCTGTCTTGCTGTCGAAGCCTCTGTTCTGTTTGGTTTTTCAACATTCTCTGGTCTTTTTTCTTGGACATGGTATGCCTGTTAATGTTGGGAAGAGAGACTGATTTCATTTAAAACACACAATCTGGAAGCATTTCATACTTTGCAGATTTTTCCAGATGCAGCAGTAGCATTGCTAATGAAACTTTCATGAACTAATATAGTGGAAAGCTGTCATATCGACAACGTTGAAAATCTAAAATATTTATTTAATGAACGGCAGAGATTTTGTTTGGTTCTGCAACTTCACAACATGTTGTACTCATGCATGTAATGTTAGGTTTTGTCTAAGTGACAGACAAATCCCACAGCAATCCCCTTCTAGTTTGGAATTTCCAAATCGGAATGCAACACAGTACCTGTGAGTGTGTAGGGGAAGTAATAACTTATGCAGCTGCATTATTTTTTAATAGACTATGGCTTGCTAGCTTGTCATCTGACATTCTTTTAACATGGAATAAATATTGCCATTGAAAGATGAAGGATGAGTTATTACAGAGACTGTATTTTACGGTTTGCCACTAATCCACCTTGAGCATAGTTTGCTGGCTGATGCAGTTAACAATGTTCAGTCCATTGACAATTAATCTAGCCAAATTTGAGGCAGCTGTTAATTATTCTGGAATTCTGGACCCCAACCTGTGTGTTGATTGAACAGACTGGTTTAAACATCCAAACATTGCAAAGCTGAGGACCTTTATAAGGATATAGACTACAGTAGTAGGGGAGATGAAGACGAGAGACTCCATCTGTGTTGCAAAAATCTATCAGGCACATATTTAAGTCATGGAAGTCCTGGCTACTTGTCAGAGGTGGCATCAGGATGGTTAGGAACTTGGGGCTGTGAAAAATCAACACCAGCAGCACCACTTGTTGCGATGCTTTGGATAACCTTCTCTGATTACTGAGCAAAGCATTTTCTAGACCAGTAGTGAGAAACCTGTGACTTCGTAGATTCTGTTGGCTTCCAGCTCCTGCCACTTCAAGTTAGCATGGCTGATAGACAAGTATAATGAGCACTGCAGTCGAACAGCACTTGGATCCCACAGACATCCTTTACTCCATCATTCCCTGCTTCTATATGTTGTTCCAATTACTACTAACTGATGGATAGTTTTGTTCAGAATTCTGCGAATAGTGTACTCTCAACCCTTTTTCCACTTTATGCTATGGCTAATAATGGAACATCAACTTAAAGAACAAAGGTCTTCTGAGAAAAAGCATGGGTATTCAAGGTAAATCAGGAGTTCCTTCTTATATTATAAACACCTGGGATGTGTGCTCTGCTCACATTATTGTTAGGAACAATATTTGGTAAATATTAGAATATGGGATTAGTTTGTGGGCAGAAAGAAATGAGTTAAGGATTTAATGTGTAAATCGTCTTACAATGCCTTAAGTAAAAGAAGATCACACAATCTTAGGACTTCCCAATGGACATGCACAGCATAATGACATATTGGTCAAAGTTCTATTGAGTTTTGATGCTGGTATAACACAATTGGTGTAAAACCTGTTGATGAACTGCTCTAAATTAAGAACTTAACGTAGGCATTTGCTATTTGTACATCAAGTTGTGTGACTCAATGCAAAACGACTTGTGGCAATTTGTCAGTGAGTTGTATACACATTGTGTCATGTTGGCATGCAAAACTAATTGGATCTTGGCCATTAATTTATATTTTTACTAAGAGAGGATGTAGCAAAGCAATACTAAAGATCTGCAAGATGTAATCTTTCATTGCTCATTACCGTGATATCCTCCTCATCATCATATAGATATCATCTACAGTATTCATTTGTCCTTCCTTACTATTGATTTCATCATTGTCTTCATTTATCTAGAAGAGAGGACAATTGAACAACAATCAATACCATTTTTACCAATAAAATTTTCAATGCAGCATGAAATCTAGAAAGTGCAAAAGTCTCATCTGTTTCCTATTCTGCAAAAAGATTTTTGATAATTCTGAATGATTTCTTTCAACTATAGATATCTGCCTATTTATTCCCATTTAGAATTTTTTTGTTAAAAACTCCAAAGAAATTGGAAGGAAACACAAGAGCAGAAGGACATCTTCTCAGGACTTCATTCAACAAAATTTTCAAGCCAACAAATTATGAGCATATTTGTACAGGAATTAACTGGATCTTCTTCTGAGGCTTTGTTGACTTGTAAGGATTACACAAAATATACTCACCACAACTGTAATCAAAAGAACTTTTTTAGGTGCATCCAAGTATTTAGGAATGCCCTGTTCAAGGGTGATGTGCTTGATTGATCTGCCTACTGAAATTGAGACCTTACATTTGGTATCAAAATTGGTTGAGAAAATATCCCAGGTTTGAAATGTGGGTTGCTAGGGAAATCTTGTTTTCAAAATGTTAAGCCCTATGTTACTTTGGGAACCTTCTACTGTTTTCTTGGTGATAGGAGGAGGGAGAATTTGGCTCCCAAACAATGTATGTGAGTCTAATTGCTTCTGCCTTGCACTAATATCTCTCTACAATTAGAATCATTTTTGGCATTCAGTCACTCTGTAGCAGTCTGTTCCTGATTTTTACAGCCAAATGACTTACAGTGGAGGAGATATGGAGAAGGTGAGCCATGGCTGATCTCTAAACATTTTGTTTTTCTTTCCTCAAGCATAGCCACACTGTACTAAGAGACTAGAGGGAGCACCCTCCAGTTTGGCAGAAGAAGCTGTTATCTTGAAAACTGGCTAGGTTAAGCACCTTCTTTCCCTTGCTATCTAGGCAAATTGGCAGCTAGCCCTGGCTACACTTCAGCAAAAATGAGCAAAGAACTAGGAGATCTATGCTGAATTATTAGAGAAGTGTGTATTATTTGAACTTACTTGACCTTAGCTGGCTCATCTACCCTTCCTCTTTTGTGCCTGTTTCTGCCCAGGGAGGGAGGGAGTCAGGCAATCTGCACACTCAAGAACAGCATTTTTGCATCCTTAGAGCAACATATCTCAATGGGTGGGTTTACGTTGGTGTAAATTTTTACAACTTTCAGATTTTTGACCCCTGAGTCAAAGCTCTGGTTACTCTGCCCCAAGTACATCTTTGATAAGCAACCAAACCTTGGCAAAGATAATGCATGCCATTGAGGCTACCTTGACTCCCAGGTTTTTGAAAATCATTTCTGAAGCACACAACAGTGATTTCTGGGTTGAAATAACTTTTGCTGGAGGAACTCCACTCTGGAGATGCCTGAATGAGGCTCCTTTCATGTCCCCAAGATCTTTTCCCACTGAAGTGGGCCCTATTTATTTACAGCACTTTCAATTTCTTGCTTTCAAATGGCTAGGTTGGCAGGAGCTGGGACAGAGATGGGCGCTCATTCCATCATGCAGTACTCCCAGTTAAAACAGCTGGATCTAGGAGTACACCCTGGGATCTGACTTTGAATCTGTCTTTTTCAAGAAGAGTGCAATCCTGTCCAAAACAGACTGTCTTTCTACAAAATTTTCCAGCTCTAAGAATCAGCCACAGGACACGCTATCTAATTTCAAACTAACTTTTGTTGGTACTTGTCCAATGAATTACAGCCTATAAGGCCTAATCTAGGACCTCCCTATTTTCTACTCTTTGATATCACCACAAGTGAAACTGATTTTTCAAATCTGTCATATCCATTTTGTAAATTTAATTGCAGATCCCAAAACTGCAACCCCTAGCCAGGAAGGTTGTTGGGCTTTTCTGTGTCTAGTACCTGTCTTAAAATTTGTAGTGACGGACTTGATGAAAAACCCTACAGCATTCAAATCCTGATTTTCCCGGGGGGGGGGGGATCTACTGATCTAGTGAAATCTATCAGTTGTGAAGGTGTTCAATCACATATGTGGTTGTTATTGTGATGTCCCATTAAGTTGACTCAAATTTATAGTGATCCTATGAATTAGTACCCTCATCAGGGTCCTATAATTAAGAGCTCTGATTAGGACTTACAAATTCAGTCATAACACCTCATTTTCAGTTTCCCTCTTTTTTCTGTCCTCAACTTTTCCTGGCATTATTGCCCACATGACACATAGTATCTTCTCTTTACTGAATAGATTCTCCAGCTATCTCTATGGAATGACTGTAAATGCTCTCAATAAAAGCACTGTATCAAGTACCTCTGTGTTAAGAGAGGCTGCCCTATTTGTTCCATGTACTAAACTTACCATCATTTGTCTATTTTGAATAATTTATTCTGTCTCTGTTAGCTATAAGGAAGCAAATAGCTGAACAATCACTGAAGTTTTATCTTCTAGATACTGGCACCCCAAATGAGCCCTTTCTGACTTTGCATATTTCATTAGTTCCTAGCGCACCTACTCTCAACTCCTCCTCCTCCTCATTATTAAAAATCTACCATTAGATTCACAGTCAAAGACTGCCATAAAATTTACAGTTCAAGACCTAGTAAAGCTGTTTTTTTTGTAAAGGGATATTCAAGTACAATAAATCCAGAATTCCCAAATATCTAGAGAGCCCTTCAGGTATTGCTCCAAGGGCTCCAATTACTATAGGTACAACAACAGATTTCTTTTCCCGTAAACACTCAACTAATATTTCAAACCACAATATTTTGTCCCCCCCCCCAGCTATTTGTCCTCAATTCATGCAGCCCAAGGTGTGTTATGAGTCAAATGGTGTATTATGAGACAAATGTCTATCTCTTAGAATTTGAAAGTCCCACAGAAGCTTGAATTTCCAAAACTTTTTTTGGTTTTCCAAAACTTTCTCAATCTTATGTTCTCAATAATTTTTACTGGATTAAAAGCCAAACCTATGGCAAAGTTTCTAATGAATAATTTTTGCAACTCTGTTATGGTGTTGCAAATAATCAGTTTGTGAAATTTTGCTACATCCACTGATCAGATGATCTATTGTTTCATCCTTTTCATTACAAAGCCAGCATTTGCTGTTGCTGGGCACATGCTATATTTTAGCTTTCATGCAATTCATTGGCCAAATGTATTTTTGAGCTGACAAAGTAAGTTCCTCAATTTTCTTCTTTGACACTCCTGCTCTTAAATATCCCCCTGTCAGCTTTTGGTCAGGTTTCCCTTCTATGTTTTTCAAGTATTGACCATACATAGGCTTGATTCTTCAGTTTGCAGCTCGACTTTCAATCATTTCCTTTCTGTATTCAGCTTTCTGCTTCACTCTTTTCAAAAGGCCTTCTTTATTAAATCCCTTAAGCATAGGCTCTTCACTTTTCTTAATGTAGTCATTCAAGCAATGTTTTTCTTCCTCTACCATCTGTTTCACCTGTAGAAGTCCTCTGCCACCCTCAGCTCTTGGCAAGTACAGAAAATCAATGTCACTTTTTGGGTGTATGGCATGAGGTATAGACATTAGCTCCCTTGTTTTTTTTTATCTAGGTTGTCCAGTTCCATTTGGGTCGAATGAATTATTCCAGCTGAATAATTATAATAGGCACTGCCAAGGTATCAATTGCCTTTCTGATAGTACCTCCACTCAACTTTGACCTCAAGATTTTCTGGACCCACTTTATATATTTTGTAGAAGCAGCTTTTTTTACTTGGTTATGCAGCAGGTCAGAAGCTTCCATAACTCCCAGGTACTTTTAGTCATCTTCTGATATTATTCCTTTTATACAGTCTTCATTTTCTAATTTGAATACCCACCTTTGACAATTTTGTTTGCTTTAACAGTAATTGCTGCATACTTGTTGATTCCAAATTGCATTATGAATTATTATTATTATTATTTGCAGTCATAAGATCTAAAATTGGGCTTCCTTTCAGAAATGGAAGAAAAAGAAAGGACAAGAAAAGAAAGATCTTTGGATATAATGAGCCCAACAATAAATTTTCTCTTTTTTCCTTCATTCAGTGAAGTACAACAGATAGGTAGTAAATAAATTTACTCACATTTTCTCTCAGTTTTTAAAAATTTCAAGTCACAGAAGCTATCAGTGCAAACAGAAGTGGCATCATTTTTCCTGTGTTCAAAAAACCAAACATAATGTTAAAATTCCTTTATTGTTAAAGGATCCCTCCATATATATGTGTGGGTGTGCTGCTTTATAACAAGGTATTGCATCATGTACTGCTTGGCATTTGGTTTTTCAGAAACAGAAGACAATTTCAAGGCCAATTTTAAGCAGCATATGTTGAAGCTCCCTCCATCATGGAAATTTTCAAATGATCTTTCTATTCAGCCTGGTCTTCACACTTTCGGTGGTGGCACTGACTTTATGGAATTCCCTTCTGGTTGAATTGTGGCAGGCCCCATTCCTGTTTACATTCAGAAAGCAGCTCAAATCACTTCTGTTCAGAGAAGCCTTTGAGAAGGGGTCGACAATTGCCTAGTGTTGGTTTCTCATCTTGCCTTTTCCTGCCACCAATAAAGTTTTGTATTGGTACTATGTGATTTTAACATGTTTTTAATGTGTGTGTTCATTTGTTTAGCTGTCCAGAGTGGGAAAACCTCCCAGATGGGTGGGGTACAAGTGGAATAACCAACCAACCAACCAACCAACCAACCAACCAACCAACCAACCAACCAACCAAACAAACAAACAAACAAACAAACAAACAAACAAACACTATTGTATCAAATATGATGCAGAAAGTAGAGGAGTCACAATTTCAATTTACAGGAGAATAGTTGTGATCAGCCTATTATCCTCCACAATCATTAGACCACAATGACTATTGTCACCAGCCAGCTGGCCCAATGCTTTTGTTACCTAGAGATAATAGGGATTACAGTCCAACACACCTGAAGGGTGCCAGGTTGTGGAAGGTTATGATAGACTAGTGGTTCTCAGTGTCTGATTCTCAAGATACTTTGTACTTCAAGTTCCATAAACCTCAACTAACATTGTAAGTGGCCAGGATTTCTGGGAGCTGAAGGCTAAAACATTTGGGTAACCCAAGCTGGATGATAAATAAATAAGAATTTTCAAACATGTTACCAAACATGACTGGGGCCAGGAAACAATAATGCAATGGGCTTAAAAGCAGCATGATTTTGGACTCCCAACTTGAGTATGACTCTGAGGCAGGTGTTTTGCTGGTCCATCCAGTTCCCTAAAAAAACTGTTGAGAGCCCTTATGGGCCACCTGAGGTCCTTCCATTTACCTTGGCTTTCAGGAAATTCCTCCCACTTAAAGAAGACCTTCTGGAGAATCTGAACTGAATTGAGGGTCTCATTTGCTCAGTGTATCCTAATGAGTACAACAGTTCCCTCTATGAGGATGTATCTCAGTGAAACAATTCCTGTGGAACTCTGTCCAGGGTCCTGAACAATTCCTTCAGCTGTGCTCCTTCCTCTCCATATCCATGTTTAATAAACATGTATTAATAAACATGTTTAATAAAGATTGTATTACAATGAAAGCTTCTTTTACCTCCTTTGAAGCTGGCTGGATAGTTCAGTGGTTTAGGTTGAGAGTTTGATTCTCCACTGTGTCTCTAGGGAGAAGAATCAACCTGTGTAATCTAAAAAAAACCTACACAGTACCAGCCCCCTCCAGAAAGAAGGGAATGAGAAACCACTTCTGAGTACAGTACTTTTTACCTAGAAAACCCTATAAAGGATTATAAGTCAGAATTGACTTGATAGCACACAATTTTTATACATCCTATAAATTACTTTAATGAAGATTCTTAGAATTTAATTGTGATATGACATTGTTTTCCAAGAACTACTAAGTCACCACCCATTTCCCCCAGCTTCTCAGGACAAAATATGCAGAAACTTACTCTTTCCTATGTATGCATTCAGAGAACCTGGATAGAACTGCAACTGGATTAAATAAATTTGCCTTGTAATACTCTCACCCAGCATTATATTTCAAACAAGTCAATATTTCCCTGTTAGCTTTCTTTACTGTCCACCTTTTACCCTTTCACACCTGAACGTGATGACTGAAAATGCAAGAGTGTGTCTGACCTTGGTTTTGACCTCCCATGACACATCTTTACATTTGATTATCTTTTCCAACTCCTTTATTGCTGCCCTTCCAAGTCTTAATCTTCTTTGATTTCTTGGCTGCAGTCTCCATGTGCATTGATGATTCAATAAAGAGAAACACATTGTATTGGGATATGCATATTTTTTGATATGATATGTACAATGCGTATTAGATGTAGTATTGTTGTGAGCCGCCCAGAGTCCCGTTGTCAATTGGATGGAACAACAACAACAACAACAACCCACAACTTTGGCTTTGAAACAGAGATGAGCACTGAACCGTAGAGTTGGATATGACTGGCTTTCGAGCAAGGGAAACCTTTAACTTTACCTTACCCCACACTTTCCACCTGGCTTTCATTTCTTGCTGAGAAATGTACAAAGAAAACCAGACTTTAATAAAATCTGATGCCACCACCACCAATGATGACTACAATAACGATGATGATTGAAATGCAGCTGAAATTACTCAGAGAAAAACCAACCCACATCCCTGTTAGGATATCTTTTGGATGAACAGATGAATTTTCTGGTCATACAAAAAAAAAAAAAAAAGAACCTCAGATCTCTATTCTCTACTGCAACCTCGTGTACACCATATCCCCTACTGTTCCACAGGGACATTTGGGAAAGTTACCTGTCTCTGGAATTCAACCAGTCTCTGCTTGAAATATATTGTTCACCTCTAGCTTAATGAACAGCCCCATTCTCATTCTGCACACAATTCCTAAATTATATGAAGTTCACTTTGAAGCTATCAGGAAGTGCACTTGTATATTTATGCACTGAAGCAGAGTTTATTTTTATTACTATTTACATAGAGAAGGTTATAAGATCTCAGACAATAATGGCTGACGATGCAAGTTTGATCTGTCTAATATTTTCATACATGGCATTTATTTGCCTTATGGAACACTTATGCCAATCAATTCTGAACCCCTACTCTCTGTGTTTTGTAATGTAATCTTTCTGTATATATTCTAAAGAAGAAGCACTGTGTAAAAGCAAGATAATAAAATTTTCTGGGTTTTTTGTTTATTGGTGTCCTCATTCTTCATTCATAATTAATGGATATATAATCCCAAAGAGAACATAATTTTAGTTTGGCCTTGTTAGAAAACACAAGAAAATACCTGAATCATCACCATGGTGTAAGAGTTTTAGTGCATTCTTGGCCAAATTAGAAATCAAAGCATTTTGTGGGTTTTTTTAAATTATTATACTGCAATTATTATACTGTAATAGAGTATTATGGGGAAGAAAGGGAGTTCTAAACTAAAAAAATTATAAATACAGTTGTACCTTGCTTAAAGAGCATGGATTGCTCTTTAAGTGAGCAACTTCTGGTGGTGGTGGGGGATTGTGAACCCAGATTTATTTGTTAAGTGAGTTTTGAGTTAGTTTTATTTGTTAAGCAAAGTGAACATTCAGAGAAAATGCTGCTCTTTAAGCGAGGCACTCTTTAAGCCAGGCACTCTGAGTCTGATGACCAACAATTAATATATTCTGCTTTTTAATTTTTTTAAAAAATTGTTAGCTGTAATGAAGTGCATTTAATACCAAGAACCAGACATTTTACATAATCTGGTTTAAATCCAGAAGATGGTGCTATTGTCCCCCCCCCCCAAGAAATGTGTTACTAATGTGACCTTCCGAAATGATGATCTTCAAATAACGTGTTTACAATATTATATGTGCTACTTTTGTGCAAGTCCAACTTTAAGTATCTTCTGAATCAGGCAGGAAATATAAAATAATATCTACAGGGGATGAAGGAAATGTTCCCATTGGGCTGTTGGGCAGAGGTGCGGGGCGACCTCTGTGCTGGGGAGAGGGAGGAAGTGCTCCCATTCGGCTGCTGGGCAGAGGGGCGGGGTGAACTCTGTGCTGGGGTGACTGCACAGGTGCCCACAGAGAGGGCTCTGAGTACCACCTCTGGCTCGCGTGTCATAGGTTCGCCACCATTGATCTATATAATATCAGAAAAATGCAACATAACTTATTATAATGTGGAAGCCTGTGATCAGGTGACATGTGTTTTATTTGTTTGCTGTCCGAGGATTAACCCTTGCCAGTGAACTTGTTAATCAGGTTCTCCATGCCATCCATATACTGTACGTAAACCATTTACATAGTAGCAAGTTGCATAAATCATTAGATTCCTGTTTTGACTCTAACTGCTCAATGAATAGAAATTTTGTATCAGGTCTACTTTTACAAAAAGACATAGTAGGTTAAGAATGAACTTGCCCAATGTCCAAATCCTGGGGAAATTTAATGCAGACAATTTTGCAGTTGTAAACTCTGCAGTAATTCATTGTCCTGGATCCTCAAACATATATTGCTTCCTAACTTAATGTTGTGTATCACACTCATGACATTTCTGAGGGGTCTTTTGGAGAACTGAAAAGGACCATCTACAAAGGCTAATATAGCATAGCTTCCCCTTCTCTGTAAATTCCCCAAGTATTCTGTAGCTCGTACATTATCCATAAAGTCCATGGGAAGTGTTTGGGTAAAGGTAAACCTGGAATGCCAGCCGTGTCTAACTCTGGTGGTGCTGCTGCTGCTGATCTCTGTTTACATCTAAAAAACTGTTTACAGTGTCTGCAGACACTAGATGCATGACTAGATGTCAGAGTGCATGGAGTGCTGTTACATTTCCCACCAAAGCAATACCTATGTATCTACTTGCAGTTTCTTGCTTTTGAACTGCTAAGTTGGCAGGAGCTGGGACAGTCAACAGGAGCTGACTTTGTTGTTCAGTGCTCAGATTTTGAGCAGCTCACCTTCTGTTTGTCAAGCTCAGTGTCTTAGCCGCTAAGCCACCACAACCCTTGGGAAGTGTTTACATCTGCACAAAATGAAGGAAGGGTCATAGCTTAGTTGTAGGCAGGCGCGTGCTGGTATATCGCCCTCACCTCTGGTGCCCTGTGGCACCAATAGCAATGTATGGGATCTCCCCAGCCCCCCAATAGGTGCCCCCCACTCCCTGTCCAGCAACTTCCCATGGTGCCTTGCACACCCCTGGTTGTAGGTCACATGCTTTTCAAGAAAAGAGTTTGATTTCAGTTCCTGTCATCACCATGTAAGTTAGAAAAACCCCAGAGAGCAAATGGCAACCAAGATAGACAATGCTGAGTTAGACAGATGCATAATCTGAAGATATTAAAGACACATTTCTATGTTCTTCTCCTTAATGGCAAAGGCCTTTCCAAATGGGACAAATGTTCAGCATCCCCCTTTATGGTTGTGAAGAGTGCAGGACTCACAAAGATTAACATTCAAACTGACTTTAAAAAGGCACTTCCCAGAAAACCACTTCTCTTCAGGAAATGTATTAAGTCCTTTAAAAAATGTGAGGCATCAGTTTTCTTGCCAGAGGTTCTCTTCAAAAGTTATATGATTTTAAGTTTGCATGAATGTTGAAAGGCAATGTAGTCAGAAATGTCAGTGCTGTATCAGCTTCTACAGGCTGGCACTTTCTGTCACATTTTAATACAGTTCAGCAAGGTCAGTTGTTTCATCTATAATGAAAGAGTATCTGAGACAAAGATTTTGACATATATGAATCTATGCTGGATAGTGGTCAAAACGTGAGATATATTTTCCAGGCAAATTTAAAAACATGCTAACAATGACACATTTTATAGGGATTCATAGCTCCTGTTATACTCCTCTTCTTCTCTTATATATCTTCTCTAACATTTGGCTTTAAATAGAGTTTCATCGAGCAATGCGGAAATGAAATCAAACCAAGTTTATTTATTTTTTTAAAATTCATTGTAGAACACAGTCATGGGCATTCTCCTTCAAAGTGATTGGTAGCAGCAGAGATGGTTTGGCACCAAAGTGGGTGATCTTTGGCCACTGTTTCTGAAATTTGTGGGTTTATACCTTACACCTTCATGGTTTGTTTCACCTGGTCCTTATAATGCTTCAAAGGAGCTCCGTGAGGTCTTGTACAGGAAATAAGTTCCCCATAGAGAATTTGATGAGGAAGTCTGGAACCATCCATATGGCAGACATGCCCTATCCATCTAAGATGATGGCCTATAATGGGAGCTTCAATGCTATTTACATTTGCCTTCTCAAGAGCTGTGACGTCGGTGACATAGTCATTCCACTTGATGTTGGAATAGGGTATTTAGGCTCATTCTCATTTCATCATCCCACCTAGCAACTCCTTCTCACAATTCTTTAAGTCAATCTCCATCTATATGCAAATTCATCTCTGTCACACACATTCCACACTTGTCAGTCACTCTTCAGAAAGGTAAAGGTAAAGGTCACTGTCACCCTTGCTCGAAAGACAGTCATATCTGACTCTAGAGGTCAGTGCTCATCTTTGTTTATAGCTGAAGAGGCAGTCCTGTCTGCATTTGCAGATGTTTCCGTGGACATGTGGCAGGCATGCCTAGACACCAAAGTGCAAGGAATGCTGTTTACCTTCCCACAAAAGTGTACCTATTTATCTACTTGCAATTTTATTATTTATTTATTTATTGTTCACATTTGTACCACTGCCTCCTCGCCAAAGATATGATAACATATACAAAATTTTTCTTGCTTTCATACCTCAACACTATTATCTCATTGCACTATTGTAGAGAGGCATAGCAGAATGAGATTTACCGTCTCTTCTTGCTAATTCCCTATATATACAGCTGTTAAAACATATCACATAACAGTGATCCCAGGGAAAGGGAAAGAAAAAGACTACAATTCAGTGACTGCCATGAAGAACTGAGATGCATTTCTCCCTAAGTATTTTTTAACATTTTGAAGTAATGATTCAAGTATTCCTCCCTTCTATAATTCCCATATTCAACTCTAATATTCTTATATTGAAGCTGAAAGGATAATTCACTTCATGCACATTTTGACAGATTGCCCCCTATTTCCTTCTCTCATCTATCTTCCTTTGGGATACAAATATGAGAAATATATTACATGTTCTAGAGAAAAGCACAATCATCACTTCCCCTCCACAGCAAACTAATCCTTTAAAAAACACAACAATAGCTAATAAAACTTACATTAAAACCATTTTTATCCTGTTATCTGGGAACAGCTAAAAGCAGTCAGAGTGTGAATGAAATTATTGGGGGAAAATTATTATTTAAAACTAAATAATTATCTGTGATACTTTCTCTTCTGTAATAAATAAACCATAACTAATATTGTAATATACTGAGGGACAGCACCACTCCCTTTGTGGTTCCTTCAGTGCTGGCGCATATGGGAACAATAATTCATAATTAATATCTGTGATCCAAATTCATTTTCTCTGGCTAATGCCTGAATGGCACTTCATGGCAACCCTATCAAGCCCGAGAACCATGTTAAAGCAAAGAAATGCTTGTAAATGTTTTGCCTATCCCTGGCTATTAGACTGGGGCCCACCTTTTATTTCTCTGAATTAGGTTGCTTAGGACATTGGTCTACTATATTTTGGCCCATCTTTATGGCCTGTTTTACTGTGAGCTTCTATTGTAGTTTTATTGGGGGGGGGGTATTTTTAATAAGTTTGTTTGTTTTATGGGGGATTTTATACTGTTAGCCACTGCGTGTAGGGATTCATTCTTCCCTCAAGGGGTGGGGTATAAGTGTAACAAACAGACAGACAAACAAACTGCTCATCTCTAAACATTTAGTGAGTTTTCAGAACCTATTCCATAAATCATCTCCCTTTCTGAATCTGTTTGCCCCAATAGCTACACTCAAATAACTTTGTGTGTTATGTTGGGCATTTCATAATAACCACATGAGATAACATACTATGTACCTTGCAACATGACATAAGCATTGAGTTTTATTCAAACTGAACAATTATTGTAATGTAATGTACTGATGCCTGTGACAAAATATTGTGGAAAAGGCAAAAAGCCTGGCCTGAAGAAAGTAATTTTTCCAGGTTCTAACCAGTATCTGTGGTAGCAGTTGCAGCTCAAAGGTTGAGGAAGTCAACCATTGTTGCTAAGTGTCTCAAGCAGTGACTGTACACATCTATTGTTCTGTAATGAGTTGAGTGCCTCCTGCCTAGCTCTGAAACAAATGTTACTTAGTGGTGTACTAGGCTGCAGAAGTTAAAAGCTAATCTGCTGACATTTCTAACAGGGGAAAAAAATCAAAGACTTCCTCAGATGGGTTTAAATCAGGAGCCTTAATAGAGCAAACACTTAAAAAAAACAGCAGAGTCCAAGATATTTTAATGCAGTAAGAAAATTCCCTAGGCTACAATCTTTAGAACAACAGTTTCTCTGAAAGCCAAATGTAACTAAGTCTCCTGCCCGTCCATTATATCTTAAACAAGACTATTAAATTACAGTTACTGTTTGTAAGGGTGGGGTATTTCAGAACAATACATTGGGGACAGGGACTCTTAATTGCTACCAAACCAGAAGAAATGTACCACCAGAAAAATAAAAATAAAAACCAGGCAAAAGAAAACATAGATTTGCACCAAACTGGTTTATGCCTATTACATGTACAGATGGAAGTTTGAAAATGAATCCAAGTATATACATAGAAAAAAGAATGTATTTTTTACCATACTGGAAGAAAGTCTGATAAATTCTTCCATTGGCCTGCTTAATCTGCAGCTCATATATTACTAATGTCAGAGCTGTTGTTTTTGATAATCTTTAAAAGAAACTTAGATTGTACAGTCTCTCAGATAAAAATGTGACCAGTGTAAAACAAGGCATATGGCCACTTTACCAGGTGACAGTACTACTGTGTCTAATGACAACTCAAGTAGCTGTCTCTCCTAATTATTTGAGGAAAGCAATATGATGGATGGATAGATTAACCAAACAACCAACCAATCAAAACTACTACTTCTGCCTTGCTCTTTCTAGGCCTGTGATGGTGAACCTTGGCACTCCAGGTGACTGGAACTTCAGTTCCCAGAAGCCCCATCAGGAGCAGTGTTGACTTGGGCTTCTGGTAATTGCAGTCCAAGAACACCGGGAGTGCCAAGGTTTGCCATCACAGTTCTTGGCCAATGATTGTGAGGTAAATATAAATCCAAAAGGCCAAATTAAAGAATTTTGAATTGACTTATCCTTTACTTAATCCACTGTTTAATAAGTTTTTCAAGGCATTTACAAGTTACAAAAATCGACAATATGGGGCACTGTTGAAATTTTGAGCAGAAAAGAAACCATTAAAGAGACGAAGTAAACCACATCCTTAGTGTTGATATGACTTGGATTGAGACATTTCCGTTGCATGAGGGTCTAGGTTTTGTTTCCTGGTAGTCTGAAACATGGAAACAGAATCACAACACCCCACATTCATAAGCTGGAGATATTTTTAAATAATTGAATTTAGAAGATATTAGCCTCCCAATATTTAACAGCAGGATTTTTGCTAGAACTATTGAGCATTTTGGAATAAAAATGACAGGATGGATTCCAGCCACCAGGTTCAGGAGATGATTTGATTTCATATTTTTATATGGTATTATTACATATTATTTCTGCTGAAGAAAGCCCTACCAACGTAAAATAAAATTGCTAGATTGGCAAAGAATAGAGTCAGAAAAATAGTGAGGTTCAATTTTTGCCTAGGCATATTATGCAGAGGAAGATTGTATTCTGTTTCCAGCCATTTATTGATAAATCCTTGGTAAATTCCATCTTAATTAAATTTATTGATTCCAAAACAACATTTGATAGGATCCACAAAGCAAGAACGTGCCATTCTGAAATAACCTATCAGATACACAACAAATTAATCAATGTGATAAAATGTTATTACCCGAAAGGAAGCAGCAGCTGGACTGGGGTCTGAGAGAAGGGTTTTATCTAGTTGAAAAAAATACCAATTCTTTTTTGCCCTTTTAATAAACTGGGTTGGGTTGTAACAAAAAGAACATCAGGCTTCATGTAAAAGAAAGAGAATGACATTTTATTTTACTGTGATGGAGTTTTATTAAACACTAGCAAAAGTTCCCAGCTCTTCACAGGTTAGAACAGTGCTTGGTTTGATATGCCAAAGCCTTTAATCAAGCTATCAGAGTTCAACATATTCTTTTCCTCTGAGTGAAACTGTGGTCTCTGAGACTCATAGACACACACATTATCATGGTCTATCCCATAACTGTCTGAAGGAGGGGTGTATCTATTCCATGTCTATACAAGTCCCATAGTAGAGAAAAGGTGACATTATTTTAGCTCTATAAGGTAAAGGTCACCCTTGCTCGAAAGCCAGTCATATCTGACTCTAGGGTTCAGTGGTCATCTCTGTTGATAGCCAAAAAGCCAGTGCTGTCTGTGTCTGCACACGTTTCCATTGACATGTGGTAAGCATGACTAGACATCGGAGTGTACGGAATGCTGTTTACCTTTCTATCAAAGTGGTACCTATTTATCCACTTGCAATTTCTTGCTTTCGAACTGCTCAGTTGGCAGGAGCTGGAACAAAGATGGGAGCTCACTCTGTCATGCAGCAGTCAGGCCTTGAATTGCTGACCTTCTGACCTTCCAGTCGTCAAATTCAACATCTTAACCACTAAGCCAGCACAGCCCCTAATTTAGTTCTATACCTCAGACTATTTCCCTTGGTTACTGAGGGTGGTATTACAGGCTTGAAACATATAGATTGGGATCCTCTTCAGTCAGCATGACCCCGTACCACTGATCCAGTTCCACGAGTCACTTTCTGGTCCTGAGCCCTTTTGGCATGCAAAGTCCCAGAAGCATAGCGTGGGGGGGGGGGGCGTGGGGGGGGCTGATGGCCCCAGGAGGCGGCAAAATGTCCCAATTGCTGTGGCCTCCCTCTGCCTGGGCTTAGGAAGCAGAAGGCGGCCCTTTTGCTGCGCCGGCGGCTGGGCCGCCCCCTCTTTGCCTCCCGCCGGCCTTGGTTGCCTTTGCTCTGCCTCTGCAGCCGCCTCCCCCTGACGGGCGCCAACCAGGACTTTGCGGAAGCCAGTGCAGTGAGCCAGGCAATTGGGGGGGGGGGGAAGGTGGCTTTGCCCGAGTCTAGCCTGGGAATGCAGGCAGGCAGGCAGACCTGGCTTGGGAGCCGCTACATTGAGGGCCGCCCTGGCCACGGCAGCAAGGCAGGAAGGGTGGCAGCAGCAGGAGCGGTGCTCAGATTGTCTCCATGTCCTCCTCCGCTTCCTCCCCTCACCACTGCACCCCGTTGCATGCCTTGTCCTGGCCACGTCCCTGATGCTGGAGGTGTAGCCCAGCAGGACCAGGGCTTGGCCTCACCTCACCTGCTTACCCCTTCCTGCCCGTCCAGCTGGCTGTCGGGGGCTCTGCCTGCCCTGAGTTCGGCTCTGGGGGGCCTTGACAAAGACAGCGAGCGGTTAACTGAGTCCCACTGGGGGGGGACAGTGGTGGCGGCAAACCTAGAGGGGGGTCAGCGAGTTTGTTCTTTGCTCCGGGTGGCTGAAGTCTGCGTGACGCCACTGCAAAGTCCTCAGCAGCTCCAGGCCAATATTGATAAAGCTGCTGCCCCTCCTCAAGATGGATTCAAGTGGAATTTAATCCACTTGGGGGCCATCACCCTTCCCTGTGGACCTTGGCACCCAAGGCTGTTAGTCCTTAGGGTTGTCAGGTTAGTTAACCGCTGCCCAACACTCAGCGTTTAGGCGCTGGCAGTATGGTTTACTCTATTACACTAGCAGAATAACCTGGCCAAACATTTATCTTTAGTGGAAGATATCTAATTCTGTAGACGAACACATACTTGAATAAAAAAAAATCACTGGTTCAATTCCTGGTATCTCTGTATAGAGTTGGAAAAGACTCCCTATGAAATCCTTGTGAGCAGCCACCAACTGATGTACAGAGTTAGACATAGTTTGATTTTCTCTATATTCCTATATATTTGGGGATTGGTGATAACTCAGTTGTAATGCAAACACTTTTAATTTGAGAGTTTTCATTAGTTTCTTTAGGAAAAATTGCAAATAATAATAATAATCTCTAACTGGAGTCTTAAAGAGGCTCTAGTGACAAAAATGAGCTAAATGAGCCAGTGATCTTATTTATGATAAAGATCTTTCCAACGTTCCTCATAAGAAAAGAGTCTCAACTAAACATTGTAACATCTGTCATACAACACACCATCAGCCAGCCTTCTGCTTAGCCTCTCTAAAGTGCGCCTAGCTTGTTGGAATTGTGCCCTATGTTAGTTAATATTTTCTTTTCAATTCTGATCCTCCACACACACACCTTTGTGTGGCAGATGTTAAGATTGAATTATTGAATTGAATTCTTGAACATCAGAGTGACTGCCATGTATTTGCTATACTGTGGCTTAAAATCCAGGCAATCAGCAAATGGATTTGATGCAGAGAAATTCTGTGAACCCAAAAGTTGTAAGAACCCAACACAAGAACTCTAAGTATAATAAGTATATTATGCAAGTGATCTGAAACTGGCTGAAATTATTCAAAAACAACAACAAAAACACAAAAAATAATAATGTATCCCATCCAGTACTAAGTAGGACACAAGTAAAGACATAGATTAGGATGCACAGGAGACTATGCATTCACATCTGCCATTTCCTTCCCTTTCTAAAACAGAATAGGAACAAGCAAAATGTACCGTATAGTGATTTCTTGCTTTAGACAGTAATATTGTTTTTGACAACAAAACAATAAAAGGGAATTTTAAAAAAGAATTACATCAGAAAGCTTCCAAGTTCATTGAATGAAAACTATTGAGATTATGAACTTTTTTTTATGCTGTACAGTATATCAATCATCTTTTCTTTTCCTTTCTTGGAGCAGAAGTTACAATACATTAGGGTTCAGGCATTTGTTGAGGCTGCTGCATTTATAACATGACATAGTATAACAGAATGAGGATGGGGATGATTCTGTGTTTTTACCCATAGTGTGGGAGAAACTAAAGTTAAAAAAAAATCAAACTGTGGAGGAAATTTGGAAGCCATTCACTGACATCAGGTTTTATATTTCATCTATGTAAAATCCATAATGGATGGGACCAGCAAATGGTTGAAATCCTATTTTGGTGTTATGCAAATGGTATAACTTTTGGAAATGAATTGCCATAAATTAAAAAATCACTATAGGCTTTAGCTGATGTGACCTTGAGTCATTTGACTCCTGATGCAACAGAGAATGGTTATGGACATTTCTTATCTTATTGTCAGTTTGTATCTACAAGTTAAACAGTTTGTGTAACTGTATAACATAATTTCAGCCAGGGAAACAAATGAATTTTGCTGGTAGATGCAATCTTGCTTCCTGAATGAAAATTCAGGATAAGCTTTACACAATCCTAAAAAGTAAGCTGTGCCTATGTTCAAGTTTAGCTGGCCAGATTATCCTGCTATGGTAGTAGAGTAGACCATACTGCCAGCAACTCAACACCAATCATCAGGCGGAAGTTAACTAACCTGACAACCCTGAGGACTAATGGCCATGGGTGTCAAAGTCCACAGGGAAGGGTGATGTTTCCCAAGTGGATTAAATCCCACTTGAATCCATCTTGATGGAGGGCAGCAGCTTCATCAATACTGGCCTGGAGTTGATAAGGACATTGTGTGCCAAAAGGGCTCAGGACAAGATAGTGACTTATAGAACTGGATCAGTGGTACGGGTGTCACACTGCAATGCAGAAGTCAAATGGAAGAATACTGCATTATGTTGTTCCCAGTACAATCTTCATGACTGCTCACCATGATGGTACCCAATACAGTATTCAAAGAAAAAGAAGAAGCAGTTATCTCAGGTTGCACATGCTGCGGACAACTGGGCATAGGTCTTATGTATCCTCCTTCTAGACTTGATGCCTGTTCTCATCTGGGCTGTGTATGTTACACTACCAACTTTAGGCTTTCAAAGGTGATGAAAACTCTCGAAGGTGGGGTGAAGATTCCCCACTAGTCGGGACTGGGGGATCCACAGAAAAATATGTGCTGTCCCTTAGGGTAACGCTCATGGGCAATTGGGTGGGTGAGATGGAGGAGCCTTCTGCAAGCTGGAAGAATAGGAAGATGGCCCTTCCTTGATCCCCATGATTAGTTGAAGGAGATACACCTTCCATATACAAACTGTATTAATTGAATGAATCATAAACTAAGGCTGCAATCTTAACTAAACCTCCTCCCTTGAAGAACAGAGATGTAGAGGACCTAGTCATTTACAGTAGCTAGTTTTAATGAATCCTCAGAGCCTAGTCACTGTAGGTCACCTGTACTCCAGACAGTGGATAGCAGTAAAGGCTGTGCTGCTTGCACTTTACCCAATGTGTAATCAGTCACCTGAGGCAACATTCTCACTTTGGTTCATTACAAGGTTTTACTCATAAACTGCTGCATGCATGAGCAACAGTGGAAGATGTAATTTTTTGCCAGCATGGAAGAAATATTTAGTTTCTGGTATTGGCACATTGCAAATGGATACAATTTTTCTATTGGACCATATGCAGAAGACCTACTCCATGTAATCAGAAATTTGGGCTGTTTCAAAAATTCAAGTAATATCAACTTCTCAATGAGTGCAGTATATTTTTATGACTTTAATCATTATTTTGGTATTCTTCTTGGCAAATATGTGCTTCTGCATCAATTGTACCTATGATATTGTCATTTCAGGGGAATGCATTACAGCCATGATTTTATAATCAGTTTTTAAAGATTGCTAAAAGTCAACTTTTGTAGAATTCTTGGTTTCTTTCAGAATCAAGATGACTTTTGTTCCATTCAAAAATTCTGAGATAGCTTTCTGAACAGTACAATAGTGAAACAAATCCTCTCTGAAATTTATATGTCCAGATACATTTAATATATCTTGGCAGTACAGCTATCAAAGCTAAGGGTCTTCATTTTTCAGTGACTTGATCTGATTTATTCTTAAAGAGTAACTGGAACATTTAGCTTTCAATTAATTCTGAATGACACTTTAAAAATCTGTAAATTGTTTATATAAGAGCTAGTTCTGTCAGCTGAGAAATCTGTTTGATATAATTGCAATAAGAGGAGAGAGATCTGATATTTATGTCTTCTATTTTCTTAGCTAATTTACCATAACCTTACTAGATCAGTCAAATGTGTAGTTTCTGCCTCTTTGTTAATTAGTTCCTCAAACAAGTACAGTATCCGGTTTTGCTTCTTTCCCAAAAATGTCTTTGCTTCATATTTATGAACATTAAAGTTAAACTGTCTTGAGGCATGACATAGGCAAAGTGAATATGAATGGAACTTATTTACAGGTAAATGTGTAGAGGACTGTTTCACATTATCCCAGTTCATGCATTCCAGTCCATCCATTCAGTGAAGGGTGGGGATTCTCCCAACTTCAAGGGGAGAACTTTTAATTAAACCAGAGTTTGGAAGGGACTGCAGTGACTCAAGAGGCTAAGATGCTGACTGGAAGGCAGGAGGTCAGTAGTTTGATACCTGAATACTGCAGGATGGAATGAGCTCCCATCTTTGTCCTAGCTCCTGCCAATTTAGCAGTTTGAAAGCAAGAAATTGCAAGCAGATAAATAGGGATCACTTCGGTGGGAATGGAAACAGCATTCCATGTGCTTCAGTGTCTAGTCATGCCTGGCACATGACCACGGAAACATCTGCAGAAGGAGACAGCTCTGGCCCTTCAGCTATGAAACAGAGATGAGCACTGAACTCTAGAGTTGGATATGACTGGCTTTCGAGCAAGGGAAACATTTACCTTTACCTTGGAAGTACTAATAATTTCGTGTCAGAGATTACTCTGGGTTGAAACGATTTTTGCTGGAGAAACTCCACTCAGGGGACTCTTGAACGAGGCTCCTTTCATGTTCCCAAGTGCAGCTCTCGAGTATCGAAGCCTGACCTCCCAGTCTCCAGCTCAGCGTCTTAACCACTAAGCCACCGGGGGACCATACTAAATAACAGGTAAGACCTTTAGGAGGGTATTTTTTCAACCTGCCATAATGGCTGATATCACCATTATTATTTCCATGTAGTAATTTATTTATTTATTTATTTCATTTGATTTCTATTGCTGCACCCTTGCTGAAGCTACCATGCAACTATAATTGTCTACAACACAAATTTTATGGCATAAGTTTTCAGGGAATATTGGCCACTTAAGAAAACCAAGATAATGACAACAGGCCCTATCAGTCCCTGGGAAATAGATGGGGAAGAAGTAGAAGCAGTGACAGATTTTACTTTCCTAGGATCAAAGCTCACTGCAGATGGTGATTGCAGTCATGAAATAAAAAGGCGACTGATTCTTGGGAGGCAAGTGATGAGAAACCTGGGGAGCATAGTGAAAAGTAAGGTAAAGGTAAAGGTTTTCCTTGCTCGAAAGCCAGTTGTATCCGACTCTAGGGGTCAGTGCTCATCTCTGTTTCTAAGCCGAAGAGCCAGCGCTGTCTGCTTCTGCAGATGTTTCCATGGTCATGTGGCAGGCATGACTAGACATCAAATTGCAAACAAAAATTCATATAGTCAAAGCAGTGGTGGCAATGTATGGTTGTGAGAGCTGGACCATTAGGAAAGCTGAGCGCAGAAGAATAGATGCCTTTGAGATATGGTGTTGGAGGAGAGTTTTTGAGAGTCCCCTGGACAGCGAGGAGAACAAATAGGTCAGTCTTAGAAGAAATCAACCCCGACTGCTCCTTAGAAGGTCAAATAGTAAAGATGAAGCTAAAGTACTTTGGACATCAAATGAGAAGAGAGGATTAACTTGAGAAAGACTTGATGCTGGGAAAGGTGGAGGGCAAAAGAAGAAGGGGGTGGCCCAAAATGAGATGGCTAGATGGCATTGTAGACACAATGGGCACAGAGCTGAAAGAGTTGTGGAGGATGGTGGAGGACAGAAGTGCCTGGCAGACGGTAGTCCATAGGGTCACTGCAGTGGCCGGGGAGGTGAGGAAACTCCAGAAACAGCTTGGATTGAGTCCCCTGACCTCCCTGCAGCTGGCGGGGGGGGTGTCAGGGAGCCCGAAATGGGTGGAAAAAAGGATCTTTTTTACTCATTTTGGGCTTCCTGACACCCCCCCCCCTGCCAGCTCCATGGAGGTCGGGAGACCTGATACAAGCTGTTTCTGGACTTCCCCCACCTCCCTGGAGGTGTAGCAAGCCAAAACATCGGGATTCGAATCCTGATGTTTTGGCTTGCTGTAGCCTCCAGGGAGGTGGAGAAACTTCAGAAAGTTGCTTCCGCAGCTGCAGGGTGGCTGGGAAAGCTGACGGGGACTCCCTAGCCACCCGCCCCTGATTCTGCAGCTGTGGGGTAGCTGGGGAAGCCAGTGGGGGAGACCCTGTCAGCTTTCCAGCCACCCCACCCCTGCCTCTGGAGCTGCAAGGTGGCTGGGAAGCTGAACGGAGAACCCCGTTCAGCTTTCCAGCCACCCTGCTGCTATGAACGACTGCATCAGATAACGCTGAAAGATCGTTATCCGATGCAAAATTTCTTTAGAAATTTTGCATCGTTATCCAATTTTAGTGTTATCCGATACAGTCGCTATCTGAGGTATTACTGTACATACATAGATACACACACACACACACACACACACACACACACGTACATACATACATACATACATACATACATACATACATACATACATACATACATACATACACACACAAAATGTAACATAAGAAGTAGGGAGGAAGTCTTGATGGTTGGATAGGAGTGACATACTAGAAATAAAAACAGAGTATGTCAAGTTCACATACCAGTCACCTCCACAGTTTCAGTTATCCATGGGTCTAAAATTATTCAATAAAAAAACTTGTGGCAAATTACCAGAGCTATAAAAAACAAAGTTCACTGTTCTCCACAATGTCATGTATCCAGAGTAAGTCTTTGACCGTACACCCCCCCCCCCCATATGGGGTGACAGACTTTACATTCTTAGGATCCAAGATGACCACAGATGGTGACTGTAGCCACAAAATAAAAAGGTGATTAATTCTTGGGAGGCAAGCTATGAGAAACCTAGGGAACATAATAAAAAGTAGAGACATCACACTGCCAAAAAAAGTCCACATAGTCAAAGCAATGGTATTCTCTGTAGTAATGTATGGTTGTGAGAACCCGACCGTAAGGAAAGCTGAGTGCAGAAGAATAGATGCCTTTGAGATGTGGTGCTGGAGGAGAGTTTTGAGAGTACCCTGGACAGCAAAGAGAACAAATAAATCAATCCTGATGGAAATCAACCCTGACTGCTCCTTGGAAGGTCAAACATTGAAGATGAAGCTAAATACTTAGGACACCAAATGAGGACTCACTCGAGAAAGCCTTGATACTCAGAAAGATTGAGGGCAAAAGGAGAAGGGATGGCAGAGGATGAGATGGCTAGATTTATTTATTTATTTATTTGTTATAGCTGTTGCAGTGGGCATAGAGCTGAGTGGGCTGCGGATGATGATGGAGGATAGGGGTGCCTGGTGTGCGATGGTCCATGGGGTCGCAAAGGGTCGGACTCAACTATGTGACTGAACAACAACAAAAATAGCTACTATGTTGATTTGCAAAATAAAGAAGATGACAAGTGGGAAAGAGAAGAACTTGCTTAACATGAGATACTGATTTGGATGCACCAAATTTTCCTTGTGTAGGGCTGTTCTTTGTCTGTGTTGGTCCATTACTGTGAAAGAGGCACAAGGATTTTTCCAATATTCTCCACAAGTACCCTTCTAGCAATTAGGCAAAGATTAGGCAACAGTAGGGTTCAGTATGCCTTAACTGTTGGGAACCAGATTCCTAAAATGTCATTCAGAAAATAAAGAAAAATACATAAATCAGGGAAAGGAAAGACAGATCTCTAATGCACTAATTCTTGCCTAGCCATCAAAACCCATGGAAGATGAATGCAGGCATTCATCCACAATTACAAAGATACTCAATCATAGCAGTAAACTGTGTAATAAGCTCACTAAGA
This sequence comes from Furcifer pardalis, assembly GCA_030440675.1. NCBI lineage: Eukaryota > Metazoa > Chordata > Lepidosauria > Squamata > Chamaeleonidae > Furcifer > Furcifer pardalis. Next base: position 82,317,626 of record CP126892.1, read on the forward strand.
CAGATAAGAAGCAAAAGAAGAAAATTCTAGAACATTAATCCTATCTAGTAATAACTGTGCTACATAGAATGTTTCTCTTTTGCTAAAACTTATCCAAAATGGTTTTTAAAGTGGTTGCAAAGGGCTAATGAGCCTTTCCTGTTTTTTTAGTGACTGGAGCATGTATAGAAGACCTTGAGCTTTATGAAGGACAGGTTCAGCTTTTACTTGCCTTCTCCATTGACAGCTCAGTCTTTTTTGTTTTCTCAGTTGAAATGTTTAGGTGTCATTGGTTAAAACATTCATATTATTTCGCTGATCAAAAATACACAAACAACCGATCCAATGCCCCTACTTTTTAAAAGACCATGTAGCTAGGCAGCAGCTATAACAGTTTTGCAATGTGTGAAACAATCTTTCTTGCAAATGTGAAAGCTTGAGACCAGGGGTTCCCAACCTTTTCAAGCTAGGGCCCAGGTCATGCTTTCTCAGTCAGCTTTGAGGGCTGGATGGCCATTTTGCCCTGCCTGCACAATGGTGTGTGTGGCCATTTTGTCCCAATAGCTACAAAGGGGTGGCCATTTTGTTTCCTGAATGCCCTTGGAGGAGTGGGGGGCACATGAAATGGCACAGTGGGCCAGATCTGGCTTGCAGGCCATAGGTTGGGAACCCCTGCTCTAGACAACTTTGGCAGGAAATCTCATCAACTTGCAGTTGGGTGGTAAACTCTGCTGACTCTATTTCCTAAAGTAGTCAAGGATTACATCCCTTGGTCTTCTTGTTCCTGAATTTAAAAAAATCAATTTAAGGATACTTAGTAAGTGGCATTAGATATGACAATATAAGGCAGTCTTCAGCATTTTCATATTCAGGGTAATTTTAGAGGAGATGGATTTCAGATTTCAGGCAGAATCCCAAATTGAGCGTGGGTGGCAAGAATGGATTTGTTGTTGTTCAGTCGCACAGTCAATTCCGACCCTTTGCAACCCTATGGATTAGTGGATAGCAAGCAAATCCAGTTTCAGTTGATATTTGCTTTCTCTCAAATGTTTGCAGTGAAATGGATGGCTGCACTGGAACCATGCTGAGTATATTAAAAAGCATGCAATTAAACAATATTACATTATACCAGGTCAGCACTGTGTCGTTAATTTATAGCTTCATTACTCTAGCAATAAATTATAGCTCTTTCTTTTTAATTTGTGCTTATGATTAAGGCTTGGCACAGTCATGGTTTTCTCTTGCATGTTATATAGGGAATTGCCTACCCAAGCACTCACAAGTATTGAAGATGAGATAATAGCTACTGTCCCACCTTCTCAACTATATATTCATCAGCTTTGGCCCTGAACGTCTCTGCAGCAGAGTATGCTGCTCCAGTATAGAGCACATCCACACACGTAAAGCAAGCTGACATTGCTTGCTTAATGAAACCATGTATATAATGACAGGATGCCTCAAACCTACACCAGTTGAGAAAATATACCCTCTTATTGGTATTCCTCCATCTAAGTAGGAGAAGTAGCAGCGGACATTGAGAGAACTAAGCAAGAGAATGACCCTCAACACCCTCTGAATGGATATGAGCCTCAAGTCCACTGGCTCAGAACCAGGAAGAGCTTTATGGCAAGAACAAGGTTCAGGGCACACAAGAGTAAAACCAAATTAGAAAATGGAGGAAGGAGCTAACTGGACAAGAAACAAAATTAAAGGAGGATATAGGTGAGAGTCTCAACCTCCCTTATGTCATTTGGAAGACCCTGAATCGGCTGAGGGTTGGAGTCCCCAAATGCAAGACCAACATGCTCAAGTGGAGGCTGCTGGCAGACAACATCACACTGTGTGAATGTGGAGAGATACAGAATTCAGCTCATTTACTGGTCTGCTGATTGCTGCCAGAGTCATGCACCAATGAGGACTTGGGTTTGGGTGATGACAAAGCAAAGAAAGTGGCTTCATTTTGACAATCCAGTGTTTGATCAGGACATGAAAGAAAAAGAAGTGTATGTTGCAAAGCTTTATGTCTATTGTAATGCACATGGCAAGATCCTTCTGAACTCTGTCTCCCTCTTTTACACAGTATTGTAACCCACCAACCAAACTTTCTGTTTAAAACCAAAGAACCTCAGGAGTATTTCTTTACTTGTCACTGATATGCAGAGGTGGCGGCTGGCAACTCCAATTATGCAGGGTGCTTCAGGGTTTGGCCTGTATTTTATCCAAGCAGTCCAAAGTGCTGAATCAGAGCAAACTGGATAGCTCTTTTACATTTTCAGCTAAAATTTGGAATGGATTCTCCACCATCATGAAGTTGGAGATGCCAGCTTCTGCTACTGCAGTATTTTTCCACGTCCATTCACAGTGATCAACAGGATTTTTTTTGAAACAGCAGCTGTGTTAATCTATGCAAATTTATGAGACCCAAAACAACAACAAACACAAAATTACAACAGGCAAAATGATGTGGCACCTTAAGGACTATTATATTTCAATGAAAGCATTGATCCATTCAGGCCTGTGCTGGCCATTTGGGACACAGGGAGAAGTCCAGGTGCACCCCAGTGACTGGCACCCCCCAGAGGTGGGCAGAAGTATGTCACCTGGTGGCTACTGTCAGGGGTTTCCAGGGGTCCTAAGAGGCTTTGGTGGTGACAGAGTGCTGTGTATGATGCAGTCTATCCCAACCCCCTTTTCCCAACCTCTACCAGCCTCTCCAGACCCAAACACCAGTCATACTCAAAGGACCCAAACACCAGTCTTACCCAGTCATAGGGATTGAGGTTTTTCCATAGTAGCAGTAGCAGTAGCAGTAGCAGTAGCAGTGTGTGGTGGAAGCAGAGAGCTAGGTGCCAGTGCTATGTCCAAGTAGAAGCCAACAAGGTAAAGTCCCAAAACAGAACTTTATTTTCTATAAGATGAAGAAGCAAAGCTGTAAAGAATAAAATCCCCAAATCCCAAAGTCCAGAGGGCTCTCTTTTAGATCCATAAATGTCCATGAAATATTTCAAAGAGCCAATATATCCATCAGAATGTCCATAAGCCTGTGGAGCAAAAGAACCCCAGTCCATCAGTCCATGAAATGGTCAAACAGCCAAATATCAGCAAAGTCCAATTCCATAGGATGGCAACATTTTAGGTTAATCCAGTCTCTCAGCCATCCATCAGGGCAGGGTACATCTTTAAGATAAAATCCAATCAGTCTCACTGGGCAGCATCCTGTCTTTGGGGTGTTCCCTCCAGGGAATTGAGTTCAGCTAACAAGACAGCCTTCATTCATTTCATTCATTTATTCAATTTATATGCTGCTCTATTCGGTGAAAACCGAATCAGGGTGACTCACAACATACAATTGAACACAATGTAACAGTTCAATAATACAATATCGTAGTATCATAAAATACAGTACAATAATATAAATATAAACACAATATAACTAGAATACAATCTATAAACAACACTAAGTACAGAATAGACAATAAACAATATAATCACAATACAATCAATACCCAATACAAAAATTATACAATAATCAATTTGACAATGTACAATATACAATACAAAATACCATTCAAATGTTAATCTACATCCTCTCTACCACAACCACAATAAAGTTCCGGAGTGGCTGTGGTGAACTCCTACCCCCTCTCCCCAGGGGGTCCCCGGGTGGCAGTGGGGCGAAGTCCTGCCATGCCGACTTTTCAAATGCCGACCAGGGGTGGAGTCCCGGGAGTCAGGAGATGGAGATGCTCCCGGTGCGGCTGTTGAAGCGGCCTCCCGCCTGAACTGCTGGTCCTGAACTGGACCAGGGAAGCAGGATCAAGTGCAATCCCATTGCCAGGAGGCCAGAGTCCTACTTGGGAGTAAGTGGATTGTTACACTTGTTATATTGATATAACAGATATATATGGAGATATCACAGGATGTAAACAAATTACAGCTGGAGAATTATAGCATTGCATTATAGCATCTGGATAGTGCAGTGTGGAGGACAGAGTGATAGACTAGATCTAAAGAGCCCTTTGGTCAAAGTCCTGCTCAGGCAAGGAAACTTAGGAGTGTGAAATTGGCAAAAACACTCAATTACCTTGAAAGCCCTATTAAGATCACTATAACTTGGTTCCAGTACGATGGCACACAGCACACTGTAGCACAGGGCAGGTTCCTGACCTTTAGAATATCAACAGTTTATGTGGGGAGGGGTCTCTGAGTACCATCAGGAACTCAGCTAATAAGAGAGACTGCTTTGGCACATAGACTCTCTATGGTGGTGCAGTGGTTAAACTGCCGTCCTGCAACCAAAAGGTTGTGAGTTCATTCCTGACCTGGGATCAAGGTTGATTCAGCCTTTCATCCTTCCAAGATCAGTAAAATGAGTACCTAGCATGTTGGGGGCAAAATGTTAATTAACTTGTGGACCACACAGAGAGTGCATTAAGGGCTATGGGGCATATATAAGTGTAATTGTTTTTTTCTTTTTTGTGATCTTGAGTATCTCCATATAGATACTGATTACCCTGCATTTACCACTAAAACTAACACATATAATACAAGTTATCTATCAGAAATTGAAGTTTTGTGAAAAAAAATCCCCTTTCATTTCTCTATTTTCTATTAAATTGATCTCAGTCAAACCTATCTTATATTGAATTTAGACACATAGAGTTTTTAGTTAGAGATCATGAACAACAAGGAATGCTCTTTTCCTATGCATTGTTCAGTGCCTGAAGATAAGTGCACTTCACCAAGTTCACTTAGAATTTCTTTTTAAAAAGAGACAAAATATTTTGAGGACATGGGAAAGAAAATTAAAGACAAACCTGGCAATTTTGAGTCCCGATGGCATCCAAGGAAAATGGAGCATATTAAATCTGAGTCATGCATCATTTTTGAAGCATTTCTTCCTCGTTTTATTAATATGAGTTGCAATATGCTTAAGCGTATTAGCCTAATCAGTACAAAAAGATTCAAAGGAACTGGTGAGTAATAGGCTGCCCCTCCCAACCAGGAACAGGTTTGGACATTCAATTTTGTCTATTTTTTCTGTTGAAAGGAAGCTGAAGGAATGTAGTTAGGTAATTTTACTTTCTGGTCTTAATGGCCTTACGTGGGTGGCTCTTCAGATGGTAACATATGCTTCTTCTCTTACTTCAAAATGCAGTAAGCCAGTCCTGATGCATTTGAGAATCCAAATTCTACTGAGTGGCACTCTTGACATCTGCCCCAAAGTCTTGCTCTGACTATTATATTGGGTCTGAGAACAAAGACTGAAGATGAAATATACTAGTTATTTTCCTTCCATGACACACATATGTCTGCCTTGTCTTGAGGAGACCAGAATGCAGAACTTTAGGAAGTGTATGGAATCTTTAGCAGGTCCAAAGAGCAAGTTATAATGAAAACAGAAATTCTTTGCTGCCACAGTTTTACTGGCTATTGATGGGGGTACACAGATTGTGGTATTTTTGAACAACAATCAGGTGTACCCCAGGCAATGGCCATCTTATGCTAGGTAATCTTTCTCACACTAGATCAGGCAAAAGGAACTACAGAAGAAGACAAAGATGAAGAAGACTAGGTATTGATTCATTTGAGGTACCGAAGTTGAAAGTGATGGCAATGACTTGTACCACCCTATGCAATTTCAATACATGCCATCTAAAACATTGTATCTCCTTATATGAACCCTACTAGGTCATAAGTAGAGGTGTGCATTTGGATTTTTGGATTACAGATAATTCTCCTTTCTGAAAGTCTCACCTGACAGATCCAGACCTCTGTAAGGTCTAAGTCTAAATCTAAATTGTGCTCATTTGGAGTTGTGTCTGGATGGACATCTCGCTACGTAACCGAGAAGACCGTACAGCCAGCAACTCAACAGCAAGTGTTGGGCGACAGTAAATAATCTGACTCCCTAAAGGGGCCAACATCTATAGAAAGATGAGTCCCTTTAGGTGGGATGATGGTCCTCTTAGTGGAGGAAATGCCACTGGAAACCATCTTATTGGGCCCAATGGGAAAATGAGCAAAAGAACTCTGATTCCCAATGGTCATGGAGGTAGCAGAGTCCATGGCAGATGGACTGGCTGTGAAGGCACACCTTGTCCATATATCCAAGGCTGTGGCAGTCCATTGCAGTTCTGGTGTCAAATCCTGCATGTCTCATTTCATATGTGCAACAGGAGATGGCTCCGAGATCATAGTATGTGGGTCACTTCATGACAAGCTGGGATTCACCTTAAACAAAATCATGCCAGTGGCATTCTTCCTGATTGTCTCGGAGGGTGACGGCAGCTCAGAACCAGCTGGCCTCCTGTGCCCTTGGGCAGGAGAAAAAAAAGTATACTCAGATCGAGTTGCAGGCAGCAGCGGATCATTTGGAGAGAAGATCGAGCTGAAAGGCTTCATGCCTTGAAAAGGCCTAAGTTCTTTTTTGACAATGAAGCTTTCCAGCAACCATTGAGGCAGCTTCTTTGTCAAACAGGCAGTTAGACCTATCCATGGCATAGTAGGGACCATAAGCTAAGACTGGGGAACAATTCTCAGAGATGACCTGACAACCTGTAACAACAAGCTAGCCTCCTCCCTATGACCCTTCTACTTTTAAGATATTTTCATTCAGGTAAATCTCTGCTATTTAAACTGGAATGTTGTAAAGGGTAAATGTAGCCTCAAAAGGGATTTGTATTCCAGAATTTGTATTATGGCATTAGGACTGGTCTTTGCTTAAGCCTGTACTCTCCACATCTGCTAATTAGACAATTTCAAACATGCTAGCTAGTGCTTCATTAGGACTGCAAAAGAAATAGAAAAAAGAAACTAGCTGCTGACTTCCCACCGCTTCCACCTCCAAAGGTCCTCTTACAAACAACATTAATATGGCAGTTAGAAATTCATTTGTCACAATAACTATAGTTAGAAACAATGACAGCAGAGGGAATTGCAAGTGAATGCACCACCAACTTACACAGAGAAAATACAGCTCTGGTATAGGCTTGCTATGAGGTAAGCCTTTCATAATATCAGCTGCTTTCTGAGCTTTGGTTTAGCTAGAAAATTATATGGGTGTAACCAAACCAGGCTGTTTCTCTTAATCACATTGGCCACAATCTAACATGTGGAGGACTTATGCAAGTCCCACTGATAACAAGAGAAGAGTAGGGACATCCTTAATCATTCCTAATACAGTTTGGAAAGAACTGAAGTTATCTTGCCTTTTGGTCTAAACCAGTGGTTCCCAATGTGGGGCCCACAGTGGAACCTCAATGCTTCTATGGGTCTTCCATAGGAGAACAAGTCTGAGTGAATGAGGTCTGTTTTTATAATTATCATTCACTCAATGAGGCTACTGCAGACTATTAGATTGATAGTTGTGTGGTGTCAAGTTACAATCAATTATAGCAAGACCAATAGGGTTTTCAAAGTAAATGAGACATTGAAGGAGTGGTTTTAACAGATCCGTGGGGCGTGGTGGCTTAGTGGTCAAGATGCTGAGCTTGATGACCAGAAGGTCAGCAGTTTGAGGCCTGAGCACTGCACGATGGAATGAGCTTCTGTCATCTGTCCCAGCTCCTGTCAACCTAACAGTTCGAAAGCAAGACATTACAAGTAGATATATAGGTATTGCTTTGGTGGTAAAAGTAACAGTGCTTAACTGTGTATAAATTTAAATCTGTTTTCATCTAATGACCTACTACCCTATTGGGAGTGAACATTGGTAAATTATTAAACATTATTAAACAGAAATATTACTGTCATAGATTACTCTAATTTAAAATTCAATCAGACAGAAACTCTACCGAAGTGATGGGGGAAAAATTCTACCCATTGTGGAGCCCATTGTAACACAGCATTAAAGTGGGCTCATGGAAAAGATGAGATGAAAAACTCCACAATAACACAGCTAGTTGCTATTGCAGCACAGTAAGCCCTAGTCAGCCAATTTTCAGAGTGCTAACCTGTAGAAAATGCAATATAAGCTCTATCGGATCAATAAAGCTGCAGCCTCCAAATACACATTATGCAGATTGCTTTCACTCTCTGCTCTCAATGAAGAATTAAAAGGCCAGTTCTAGACAGGGAGTCTGAAAAAATAATGACACGGTATGTCAATGATGGCAAACCTTTTAGAGACCAAGTGCCCAAACTGCAACCCAAAACCCACTTGTTTATCGCAAAGTGCCAACATGATAGGGTGAATTCTGCGCTGGAGGGGGAAGGAAGAAGCGTTTCCATTGGGCTGCTGGGCAGAGGAATGGGGGCAAACTCTGTGCTGAGGGGAAGGAGGAAGCACTCCCATTGGGCTGCTGGGCAGAGGAGTGTGGTGAATTCTGTGCTGGGGCACTGGCTTGCATGCCCACAGAGAGGGCTCTGAGTGCCCCCTTTGGCACACATGTCATAGGTTCACCACCACTGGGGTATGGCATCAGCAGCCTTTGGGCTGCTATTTTCCAAAGTTCACTTAATATTTTAACCAAATACACATTGTGACACAGTGGAACACTCCTGTGACAATATAAAGAGCACCTCAGCAAGCAACAGACTATTATAGGGCAATCCATTCCATAGCTTTCCTTTCCCTTCTCTATTATCTGTAGTCTCTGACAGAAGAGTAGCGTGCCTTGGCGGGGCCCCGTATAAAATTTGTTTGGGGGCCCTTAGGAAGGGTAAAGATTTGTTTTGTTTACGCACGTTGGGGGCCCCCGTGGCCCGGGGGCCCCGTATAATTGATACGGCAGATACGGCGGTAGCTACGCCTCTGGTCTCTGAGCACATTCAGCCCTAACTAGGCCATTTTGAAGTGTAATTGTATTTTGGGTTTTTCCTTTTAAGTCTCCTCTCCACACTATTTTTATGTCTGCAAAACTTTCCTTGAACATCCAAATACTTCCCTTGGTATGGCAGATCCCTATTTCACCATCAATTTTTAGTGGAATTGCTTGGTCAAGCCCAAGAATGGGTAAACAGGCAGGCATCCCCATACAGCTCCCTGAAACTTTTTGAACAACACTTAGATGTCATTACAATGGATTACAAATTCCAAAGGCCAGAGGAAACCTTCCACTGCCAAAATGTTTAACTATCACTAGTGTCTTAATATATATAAGGCAGCCAAAACAAGACTAATCTGTGAGCGATAAAGAGAAATGCAATGTAAAGCACAACAACAAAACACCCTATGGCAATTTTCAGTGGAAATGGAGACCTCCTAAAAGAAGGGATAAAGGCAATTTTTTTCTTCACTTCTCAGGCTTATTCACTACAGCTCTTGCAAATTAAAGTAAGAGAACTTTATATAGCTGTAATAGTGACATGCCACATTTTTCTGCTAGGGTGATTTATTGCTTAATTAGGAAAATTGTCCTTTGGTTTGGCAACAATAGATCAACCATTAAGAAAAGACATTCTTTAAAGCTATGAGCCTATTATGTAAATCTCTTCTGAAAAATTAATTCCAACCCTGCACTGTAGGGTAGTTATGATTCAAACAGACAAATCAAGTTTTAATTTCTAACTACTGATATGACCCTCATTATGATGGAAAGAATGCTAGCAGGAAGCCCTGCTGATTGCAACAGCATCATGATGACATTATTCTAGCAACGATTTACCTACAGAACCCACAGAGGAATACAGATACCATTCCATTCATTTGAAAAAGTGTGCTTGGGTACACAACAGATTAGTAAAAATAAAAGGTTGTTAGTTATATATGTGATATGTTAATATTTCTGGTTTCTCTTTTCAGACTGTGATTGTATTATGAGCAATCAAGTCGGAACTAGCCTATAGTGACCCTAGCAGGGATTTCAAGAAAAAAATGAGATATTTAACACATCATCTCTGTGAGTTCCCATGGCTCTGCAGGGATTTGAGCCCAGAACTCTTGAGTCCTATTTCTTCTCTATATCCACTACACTGTACTGGGTATAAGTAGATTGTAAATGAGACAGAAGAATAATTCCATAATATATTGCAGATCAACAGGGGAACCAAATTCCTTGAGAGATGGTGAATGTTCCAAAAAATGGAAGCATTGAAGAGGAAACTGGACAAACCACTGTCATATCTGCTTTGAATCAGACTCTTGCATTGATCAGGGGTTTGGATTTGATGACCTTAAAGGCCCCTTTCAACTCAATGAGTCTATGATTGTATATCAGCTTGCCTGGTCACTGGTTACACTGGCTCAGGTTTTCTGAAAGCTATAGTCCCCAAAATTTATCTTTGTCCATTTATGTCTGGATTAGCCATTCAATCTGCATTTCTAGTGATGAGGCAGCATTTTGAAGGCACTTGGCTAATATAGGGGATGGAGAGCTGCTTCCTTCTGCCTCATGGTAAGACCAGTATTGACACAATGGTGCCCCTTAAGTCTCCCAAGTGACTAGTTTATAATCCAGTCTGCTTATTCACAATCTAGAATTACATGCCAAATAGCAATAGAGCAAGATGAAGAAATAATGCCAAGTGCTACAGAGGCAAGTGAAGACCATTACCAATCTTCACAAAATCCAAAGCATTGTTCCATCATGCCACTACAGTATGCTGTTGTCCTGATAGCAATACAGTAATACCTCAGAAAACAATAACAATTGCCTCAGATAACACTAAAATCGGACAACATCGGGGAATTTGAGGCAAACATTTGCATTGCACAACATTAAGATAACGTTGTGTGATGCAATTTGTTTGCCTAAAATTCCCCAACGTTAATCTCTGCCCCAAAACCCTCAGGACCAGAGACCAGTCCTGCGGACTTTGGGGCAGAGATCTACTGAGGCTTAGACCACTGGTTTGGTTGGGGGGAGATCGGGTGCTCCTGTTTTCCCCCCAGCCAAACCGGCGCTACGGGCTCTCTGCTTTGAAATTGGGGTGGGTGGGGGTGGAAGGCACCTTCAGCCACCCCGATCCTAAAGCAGGCAGCCCAGGGAGTTCGGGGAGACATGTGCATGCCCATGCAGTTTGTTTCTTCATTCATTCATAGATTCATTAATTCATTAATTCATTCCTATTTCTATACCGCCCCCATTGCCAGGACAACTCTGAACTCCCCCACAGCAGATGGCTGGGGCTCTGGGGGAGTTTGGGGAGACATGCACGTGCCTGTGCACTTCCCACCCAAACTTCCCCACATCCCCAGTGATCAATTGCTGGGGCTGTGGGAGAGTTCACCATTCAGGTGCAGGGGGTGGCTTCTGAAGAGAGGCTGGGAAAAGGGTCCCAAGCCACTTTTCAGAATGCCCCCCCCCATGGCTAAGCCCGTTCTTTTCCCCAACCCCAGAGCTGATGCCATTGTAGGATCAGTGCTTGGGTTGGGGGAAAGAACTGGGGCAGCACCCATTCTTTTCCCCAACCTCAGCGCCGAAGCCAGCATGGGTTCAGCCCTTGGGTTGGGGTGCTGATCACTCTTTGCTTGCGAAGGGAATGTACATTCCCTTCACCAGCAAAAGGTGATCCCATGCTGGGACCCCTGGTTTGCTTAGGGAGGGAACTCACGTTACCTTCCCAAACAAACTGGATCGCCCATGTGTTCCTTTTCCTCTTCGAAAAGGGAACAGGTTTTTTTTAACGTTGTGTGATCAATGCATCACACAACGTTAAACACCGGATAACGTTATGACTTGTGGAACCAAGTCATAATCTTATCCAAGGTACTATTGTAGTTTGTCACATATGGTCAGCAAACTCTGTAGTTTATCCACAGAATGCTAGTGCTTATTAGGCAGTTTTATGGTTATAATTTCTCCCCCCAAAATGAGTGGGGTTTGTCAGTGTGGCAAACAAATACAGAACCTTGTTTTTAAAAAAAGAAAAACCAGACTCCTGAAGTCAGTTCTAAAGTGTGAGTCCAAAACACATGGTAGGTTGTGTGGGTTTTTTTTTTTAAGTCTGGAAGTGAGAATGAAAACCAGCCTGCCCTTTCTGTTATTCTATATAATCTTCTACACATCTATATGAGTAATGTAACATGTTGAGGAAGTCAGAAGGGATCTAGGCACGATTCCAGCATCTGCTACTTCTGCTCAGAGAACACACAATGAGGGATTAATTGTATTTAGCACCTTTTGCAGCAAAAACAAGACAGAGCCTTGTGCCAAGTCTTATTTGATATTATCCTTTGTGACTAGCAGCCCAGTGCAGCTTAGATCTTAATAAAGGGGCCACAGTCCACAAATGCTTATGACAGAAGAAATATTTTGGTTTTCAAGAAAACTCTTTGTTGTTTTAGAATCTCTTTTCCTGAGCAAAGGATTCTAGCAATGGAATCACAGTATAGCAGGAGCTTTCCAAATAGCCTTTTCTAACTTCTGTTAGATGGACCAACTATTTAGTTGAGACAAAGGGAGGACTGTACATACTTTGTTATTGGTCAGATGTAATTCTTTTTAGGCAGCATAATAAAAAGTAGAGCTATCACCCTGCCAACAAAAGTCCACATACACTAGTTAAAGCAATGGTCTTCCTAGTATTAATGTATGGATGTGAGAGCAGGACCATAAGGAAGGCTGCATGCAGAAGAATTGATTCCTTTGAACCAGGAGTTTTCAACCTTTTAAAGCCTGGATTCGGGTCACACATCCTCAGACAGCTTTGGGGGCCAGATGGCCATTTTGCCCTTCCTCCACAACATGGCACTTCCTGGGGTGGTGGAGGTGGTGGTGGGGGCACATGAAATGTTGCCATGGGCTGCAGGTTGAGAATCCCTGCTTTGAACTGTGGTGCTGGAGAAGATTCTTGAAAGTACTCTGGACAGCAAGGAGATCAAATCAGTCATTTGTACACATTGAGTCAACATATAACAGACCCCATGGATTACTACATGCCAGTCTCCTCTGTCATTCTCCGTAGCCCACATAGATCTATGCCCATTGGGTCAACAATGCTATCTAGCCACCTCATCTTCTGCCACCCCTTCTCCTTTTGCCTTCAATCATTCCCAGAATCAAGGCCTTCTTAAGTGAGTCCTTTCTTCTCATTTGGTGGGCAAAGTACTTGAGCTTCATCTTTAGCACTTGTCTTTCTAATGAGCAGTCAGGATTGATTTCCTTCAAGTTTGACCAATTTGATCTCCTTGAGGTCCAGGGGACTCTCAAGAGTACAGTTCAAAGGTGTCTATACTGAAGCTGAAGTTCAAGTACTTTGGCCACCAAATGAGAAGAGAGGTCTCACTGGAGAAGGTCCCAGTTCTTTCCCAATTCAGACTGGCTAGTAGCAATAACTATATATGTATGTTGCCCTTGCTTGAAAGTCAGTTATATCCGGCTTTAGGGCTTGGTGCTCATCTCTGTTTACAGCCAAAGAGTTAGCACTGTCTGCATCTGCAGACATTTCTGTGGTCATGCAGCAAGCATGATTAGACATCCGAGCGCACAGCACACTTTCCTTTCCTACTGAAGTGGTACTTATTTATCTACTTGCAATTTTTTGCTTTCAAACTGCTAGGTTGGCAGGAGCTGGGACAGACGATGGGGAGCTCACTCCATCGTGCAGCACTCGGGTCAGAAACTGATGACCCAGTCATCAAGTTCAGTGTCTTAACCACTAAGCCACTGCAGTCCCTAACAATATATATAAAGGTGCCTTAATGGGAGGGAAAGGGACCAGAAATTAAATTCAATTTGTTTCTGACTCAAATATTTAGGTCTTGCATTTGTTCATGTGAGTTATGGATACTGCTATCAACGTTCCATGTTACCTGGCTATTAAAATCAGTGTTAAGCCTTTAAGAAGTTTTTACAGCTCCTTTCAGCCTTCTCTCTCTCCCCCACCTTTTAAATCAAGAAATTGCCCTCATTTTTTGTTGGTTCTTAATGTACTCATTCCTCTCCAATAACCAATTTTCACTGGCAATTTTGAAAGGCACAGACAGATGTTTACAGTGCCCACAAACTAATCAGGGCACATCTGGAAAAGCCCCAAAGTACATTCTTCATAATTAGCATGGATACCATCACAATCTCACTGAATCAATGATAAGGGCTTGTGAGATTAACTTTAAGCAGAGGTGAAGCAGAGTTAGTAAGAAACAGTATAGTTGAACAGGATAACACTTGAGAAAAGAGAGACAAATGCAGATGGCCCTTTTGTCAATAAAAGTGATGGAGGTTTTGACATTTTAACATGCAAAGCTCACTCTACAGGAAAACACCAAAGCAAGGATGCAGTATTTACCCTCATCTACACTCATTTTAGTAATGGTCTCCCTTGCTCAAAAGCCAGTCATTTCTGACGCTAGGGGAGGTGCTCATCTCCTTTTACAACCATTTACAACCCAAACATCTGCAACTGCAGATGTTTGGGTGGTCATGTAGAAGGCATGACTAGATGCTGGAGCACATGGAATGTTGTTACCTTTCTTGCCAAAGTGGTATCTGTTTATCTACTTGCAATTTCTTGCTTTCAAACTGCTAGGTTAGAAGGAGCCAGGACAGACAATGAGTGTTCACTCCATCATGCAGCACTCTGGTCTTAAACTGATGATCTGTTGACTTTCCAGTCATCAATTTCAGTGTCTCAACCACAAAGCCACTCATACACTCATTTTAGCTGGCACCAAATATTGCAGGTTAATATTGTCTCTTTCTCTTCTGACAGTTTGTTTGATATTCATACTAGGCATTGATTCTTCAGAGTAGCTTCAGTCTTTTCCCCCCTACAAAAATCTACTGAAATAGCAAGAGGAAACTAGCTTCTGCTTTTGTGCTCTGTGGCTCAAACCAGACCAAACATCGAGAGCTTTCTCTGCCATAGCCCCCACCCTGTGGAACAAACTGCCAGTGGAGTTTAGAACTGCTCCTACATTATTAACGTTTTGTAAGTTGTTTAAGACTTAGCTGTGTCAGCGAGTCTTTCAAGGCCTACAAGATCATTAGAACTGCATAGTGTTGACTCTGGACTCTTTTTAAATGTTATTACCTCCTTTTTACTGCTGCTGATAGTGTTTTACTATGGATATTGTTATGGTCTTAAGATCATCTGATGCTATCTGTTTTTGGCTCTTTGGGTCATTTTTTTGTTATTTTGGGGATGAATATTACTGTGGTTTTTATATATACAGTACTTTGTTTTTTGATGTATTCAATGTTTTATATATTTTAAGCCACCCTGAGTGGTGCTTGTGCACATGTGTGTGCGCACGCATGCACGCACTCACACATAAATGCACACAAAAGGAAGGAGCATAAACATAAGTAAATAAATAAATGTCTTGAGAAAAGGACCCTACTGTTGCTGCTACCACTTTTTCTCCTCTCCTCTAAACCTCAGCCCATATTTAATGGGTACCCTCAACTACACTGAAACAATTGCTGCACAGCAAGTTAACACTTATATAAGTCTTATGGATTCAATGGATCTACGCTGTCAGATTCAAGACTTGGCATTCCATATGCAACTTTAGGGAACACTCTCAAACTATTGTAGGTATAGGAAGATGGAGATCGGCAAGTGTGCATATAGATTCCCAGCCTGGGGGGGGGGGGGAGATGATTTGATCAATGGGCAAAATATAGAATCTAGTATTTTACTGGGTTGGTTTCCTTTTCCATACATGTGTCATACTTCTTGACAGCATGTTCAAGCTTTCCATGAGGCTGCTTTTACTAAAAATAAATGGTATATGAGATAGAAATGAAATGTTTAGGAGGACTGAGATGAAATAACTATATTAATTTCATCAGCAATACAATTGAGATGCATTTTAGGGTTTTTTAAAATGTTGCTTTGAGATTTTGCACCCAATTTAGAGACTTTTGGAAAGTTTGTTCTGAAATGTTTATAAGTAAATACAGTCAAACCTTGCATAAAGAGCGCCTCGCTTAAAGAGTAACTCACTTAAAGAGCAAAATTTTATCTGAATGTTTGCTTCACTTAACAAATAAAACCAACCAAAAACTCGCTTAACAAATAAATCGGGATTTGCAAGCCCCCCGCCACAAGTCACAATCAGTCACTTACAATGGTGTTTCCCTTAAAGAGCAAACTCTCTTAAAGAGCCATCCTGTGGAACACATTATGCTCTTTAAGCGAGGTACAACTATAAAAGGCATGGCTTCCACACCATGTACTTGTAGGACTTGTTCCATGTCAGGAAATCATTGCTTTGTTAAACATTCATTGGATGATCTCTTTAGAATACAGGTCTGCCTTTTGCCAAATGTTCCCACTTTGCCTGGATATTCCTCATCAGTACTGTGTGACATTCTTTGCTAGTAATAAAATAGAATTTATCTTTGTCTTTGAGAGCAACAGATCTAATAACAGAAAACCTAGGCACATGGAGCTTGGTATGCATGTTAAGGGTGTGTTCATTGGATGTTTTTGAGTTTTAAAATGAACCAATCCATCTAAAGTGATTTAAATGAGCAATGCTATTTTCAGTCACTAGATGACAGATTTCTATAACCATAACATGTCTTTACAGTTTCTGCAGATTTAGAAAAATATCCCCGCCTGGTGGTGTGAGACAGTTCTGCTCTATGGCAATGGAGTAGGTGGACTCATTAGGAGCTGAAGGGATACATTCCGAGCAAGTCTGAGTATTCTGCCATGTTTCTGGAACACATTGATGTATCAAACTAAGGATTGTTCCAAGCTGTGGAAATCTGGCTACACTACTAATGCAAATATAATTGCAGATTGCCAATAATTGTGTCTATCTCAGCAGTTCTGCCTCACCAGATTAAACAAATGGATAAAAGATGTTCAAAATATTTCCACTTTCCATTAATCTGAATGCTACCTAAATGGTTCCAAAAAGTTTCCTGGACCTTTAATTTTCTACATGAGTATAAGAAGGAAAAGCACTTTATGGATTTACCACCACTCAGTGCAGACGCTGCAGCTGTCTGCACTCTAATGAGTAAAGCAGTCATTGCTCTTAAATGGTTCATTTGCTAATAATCTTTTAAAGGTCTGTAACAAAGAACTGTCAATGAACTGATTTATATGTAAGCCACATATAAGAAGCTTTTCAGAACTGTCTTTCAGCTAGAATTTAAAACCAGTGTAAAGCAAATTGTTGTCCCTTTCTCAGCATTTACCATATAGGATCTGTTTAAACTTGAAGAAAATTGTTTTTAGGAACATTGTGGGAAATGCAATATGCATCTGTATTTAGAATTAAGACCATTCTGCTTTTCACCCTGCTTTTCATTTTACCGTTCTTTTGAATGGCTCTGCTCATAAATAGGATTGTTTTGCCCAATTGCTTTAATATATGAAACCCTGTTCATTCTGGCAAAATGTAAAATTATGTCGGCAGAAGTTTGCCAAGCATTATGCATAGGCAACTTGCTCTGCACCATTGGATTGTGTGGTTCCCATTCTAACCATTGCATGGTATATGTGTAGTTGTGCTTTATGAGTCATACATCATCCTGCCATGTTTCTTGCTACTGCTGCAGTAGCTTCATATTATGCAGGCAGATCTGCATGACTGGATGTTAGATACTGTATTATTACTACACACTACCCTAAAAAACAGATATGATAAAAGGCAATTTATAACAACCCTAAAATGTCAATTGAAAAGATGCCCTGATTAGGCTAATCAAAAAAGCAACCAAAATAGTGTGCAAGCTTTAAAGATCATCCAATCTTTTCATTGGGCAAACTTTTGAAAATAAACAGAAAAGAGGAGGGGAAAGATGGATGACAAGTGTTTATTGTATGCAGATAGTCAGATATAATGTGCAATAAATAGGACAGATCAGTTTCTTCAAGAACTCAATGTTTTGACACACTGACTCTTGCTCAGTGAAAAACCAAGAGTAGTTTAAAACTTGATAACTTTTCAATACACCAAGTGCAATAGAGATTTCAGCCTCTGTTACTCACTCTGTGTATGTTTCTGAATGTCTAAGTTTAGGATATGTCTGGATATCCGCATATATTATTCTGTGTTTCCCCTCTAGGTCTCAAGCCTTTCTAGGATATGATTTCATCAGAAGGAATTAAAAGACAAAACTACATGTTACCAATGTGCCCGATATGTTTGTAATGCTATGCATTTTCCAGTATTTCTCAATTTCATTCAAGTGCAATAGTCAATTTGATTAGGAAAGCAGTGGAGGAGAGGGCTTCTGACTTTTCTTGTGTTATTTTTCTTTGCCTCACCTCACGACAAAGCTAAACCTTGTCCCATGGATTAAAATATAATGTGAGTTTAGTGCCAATATGTTGTTGAACTAGTGATCTTGGCTTGCAGAAATAGGGATCAAATTCATCTTTGGATGACAAAGTTGATTGAGTGACCATGGGCCATAGTAATTCTTAGTGTAATGAATCTGACAGTCAATACTAAGTGAGAATTATGATACAAAATAGAACTTCCAAGGAGGGAAGGTGTCCCTCGCCTGGCCACACCCCAAAATAAATAAAGCCTTATACTTGAGAGTTTCATTAAGAACTGTAGACACAAAATTACAGCTATCTACTTTGTTATAAATGTACTAAATTTACAGCAGACTGAAATTATTGATTAAGCTTTAGGGGAAAAAAATCAAGGACAAGACAGACCAATCTGGAAACAACTAATGGAGCCAGACTGTCTTGTCACCAACGTTAAAATAACAGCACAACCTTTTTACAAGCATTTACAATAATTTTCCATTGGGGAAGCGAGGGAGGATGAACCCACATAGAACTACTCCAACACAAATACAATCACTGAGCTGCAACCCTAATTCCAGTTTGTAGCAATATAGTCTCATATGAGAAAGCAAAGGGAAAAAAACATCCTAAAGGTATCTCCACCCTTCTCAAGTATTTCCAGCAAGCTATAAATTCTAGTGAACAACAGCTTAACTGCAAAAGCAATGAATCTTTCTGTTCTTTGGGGTTGGTTGCTAGGGCAACCCTGAGATTAGAATCCCCCCCCCTCTCATGCCACATTGACTGCTCTTTATGAGGTATCCTTATTGAGATCACTTGTAACACTGGATGAAAATCAGTTCCCATTTAAGAGAAATGATATTTAGACCGAGGTGAAAATGCCCATCACCAAAACAATTCTTCGTTTTCGTTGGTGTCTAGGCGAAACTGCCAAAATGAATAGAAGATTAAAAAATCCCCCAAATAGTTGCTCTATCACCTTCTAAATGGGGGGTGGGGGGGAGCATATCAGAAATGTAGCCAGTACTTTGATAGAAGAGATTCACCACTCTATACATTTGATGGCACTGAAGAAAATTAAAGAGTTCTGGTTGAAAACAATCACAATTATTAAAGTACATAAAGCATGTATGTTATATTTGTACAATATTCTTCTTAGTTATAATAATAATTTCGTGTCAGAAACTATTTTGGGTTGAAAGGACTTTTGCTGGAGAAACTCTGCTCAGGGGATGGTCCCTATTTATCTACTTGAAATGTCTTACTATCAAACTGCTAGTTTAGCAGGAGCTGGGACAGAGACAGGCGCTTAAACTGTCATGCAGTACCCGGATCTCGAACTGTTCACTTGCTGGCCTTCCAGCTAACAATGCGAGCTTCTTAACCGCTGAGCCACTACAGCCCCTTTCTTAGTTATATTACAGAGAATGTGCAAAGCCATGTTACCAGCAGTATACTGAAACTAGACTGTTGATTATATAAGGATCCTAATAGCTATGAAAAGAAAATTCCTGCACCAGTGTATCAGTGATGGAAAACCTTAATAAACTGTGCAGTACTTCCAGTTGGTTAAATTAAAGCAATTTGTTAATCTTAAAGAAAATCACTCTAGAGGGAAGAATTTTTGTCCAAGGCCTCAGTTCTGGAGCATAAAAATAAACAAGTAAAAATCCTATACCAGTTATCACTTACTGGATAAAATCCTGTTGCTTAGCATAGTATATCGCTCTACAGCAAGCCATTGATTCAGTGGAAATGTAGTGTATCAACTCCTCTGGAAGTTCCATTGATTCAAATAGACCTATTCTGAGTGCCACTTACTATCTAAAGACAGAATGGGCCCATTTCAAACAATGGAATTTACAGAGGATTTGGCATACCAAATCCCACTGATTCAGTGAGCATACTACACTAAGCAATAGGGTCTGGGCCATTAAGTGGCTTTCATAGGCCAGCAGTGATTGTACTCCAAAATGAATTGCAAAATTGGTTGACTGCAACTTGAATCACATCTGCAGTGATCACCACACCCTCTCTGTCTTTAAGCTATGTAGGACAGCAGATAGTTGCACAAAAGGGAGGGAAGCTCCCGTAAAGCTACTGTTGCTGCTTTTAACAGAAAAACACTGAGAAAGGGGAGAAGAAAACATTTGAAAGGAGAGGCTCTTAGTAATAAAGGACAAGACCGATGGATAGGCAGTGTCTACCTTTACTCATTGATTTAGAATCAAATTACACATTAGGTGAAATGCATAATTCCTGCTATTACAGTAGTTTCTCTGCAACCTGAAGTTCCCTCCAGGCAAATCAGATGTGCAAATGAAAATGATATTTACTTCTTTTTGTTGTTCTGCTGTATCTGAATCCGAATATTGCAGCCATGAAGATTGTCCTGAGAATAAAACAACAACTACTTTATTATTATTATTATTATTATTATTATTATTATTATTATTATTATTATTATTATTATTATTATTATTATTATTATTATTATTATTATTATTATTATTATTATTATTATTTCATGTCAAAAATTATTCTGGGTTGAAAGAATTTTTGCAGGAGAAACTCCGCTCAGGGGATGCCTGAATGAGGCTCCTTTCATGTCCCCAAGAGCTGGGACAGAAACAGGTGCTCAATCCATCATACAGTACCTGAGTCTTTAACTGCCAACTTGCCAGCCTTCCAGCTAACAAGGCGAGCTTCTTAACCAATGAACCACCACAGCCCCTTGAGAATATAATGCAGTGGTCTTTCATCTGCCTTCCACGTTGCAGCATGACACCCATAATAATTGATCCAGTTCTGTGAATCACTTTCTGGTCCTGATACCTTTTGGCACACAAAATCCTCATTGGCCCCAGGCCAATATTGGTGAAGCTGCCGCCCTCTATCAAGATGGATTCAAGTGGGATTTAATCCACTTGGGGAAAATGGTGGGATTCAGCAGGTTTACACCAGTTTGCCAGAAACGGTAGCAGAAATTCTGGCTGGCCTCACCCATCCAAGTTTTGAAATAAAGTAGTCCTAATTTGGCTGCAACACAGGGCTTTCCTCCTGGCCATGCCCACCATACCACACCTACAGAGTAGGTAGTAAAAAAAAGTGAATCCCACCACTGCTTGGGGACCATCTGCTGTTTATTGCATTATATTATTGTATTTTTATGATATTTAATTGCTATTACATTACTATTATTATTTTGTTATGATATTGTTATATTTTTCATATTGGGTATGAACCGTATTGTGAATATATTGTTTACTGTCTATTTGTACTGAATATTGTTACGGACTGTATTTTGATTATATTATGTTTATATTTATTTTGTTGCACTGTATTGTGGGATGCTGTGATTTTGTACTGTTGATCTGTTATATTGCATTGTATTCGATTTTATGTTGTAAGCCGCCCTGAGTTGGTTTTTGCCAAGTAGGGCGGCATATAAATCTAAATAATAATAATAATAATAATCTTATGTCCTTGTGGACTTCAGCACAAAACCATAAGTTCTTAGGGTTGCCAGGTTTGTTAACTGCTGCTTGATACTTGGCATTGTAGACCAGTATGGTCTACTCTACTACCATTGCTATCTTGGCCAGACACCAAAGACCAATCACAAATGAAAAGCAAATTAATTTGCAAAATGTGGAGTTAGCTGGGTTCATGCTAAATGTACTGTGTAGCACGGGCCTTAGCTTTTGCTGGAAGTGAAAATGGAAGTTGAAACTTGAAAACTGCTTGCTCCTTATAAGGCAGTATTACTGAGCCTCCAAAATTTGATTCTGACTGTGGCTTTGGAGAATGTCAGTTTTCACTACCTCCAAGTATTTTGAAATGCATTGACATGGATATTAAAATAACCCTCTGCATCTAAATCATTTGCATTATGAGTGAGGGCCAGCTCTAAAACTCAAATGTGTTTTTCCTGGAATCAGGTTAAACTGAATTCTTCAGTTTGGCTCAACGCCATGTGGAAAGAGTGACTGCTTTTTCATATTTATCAAGCATTTTGTTCTCTTAAATCAGGGGTGCCCAAACCTTTTGGGCCGTGGGCCAGTCATGTGGTTCAGGGAGCCCAAACTATAGCCTAGGGGCCGGCCCCGGCCCCTGATGTTCATGGCTTCCATGGCAACTGTGGGCCTGACCCAGGTAATTCAGGGCCCTACCAGGAGCAGTGGCCACACTCCGGACTTAATTTTTATGTCGGAGCTGTGGCAGAGTGATCTGAAACCACAGAAATTAGATATTACTCCTGTGCCATGGTGAGCCTGATCGAACACTGGTTAGAGCGGCTATTAAAGCCTACCTAGTGGCGATGGGGGCGGTGAAATGACAATATTTCACCACTCTCATTGCCTCCACTGATAATCGCCCAGTGACCTTGTTCCGGGTGACCAGGTCCCTCCTCAGTAGAGGGGGGCCGGGCCCTGGTTGGCAGGGATCAGCTGAGGCTTTTTCTGATTATCTGGCGGAGAAAATCACTCAGATCCACTCGAAGTTTAATCCCGGCGTGGAATGCATAGAGCTGGGGTTGACCGGAGCACAGTCTGGCCATGTTATCTGGGATCGGTTAAATCCAGTTGGCCCTGAGGAAGTGGACAGGCTACTTGGATCTGTTTGTGCCACTGCCTGTGAATTAGATCCATGCCCTGCCTGGCTAGTCAAAGCATCTGTGGCGGTGTCAGGCAGTTGGGTCGAGGCGATCATAAATTCATCTTTGAGGGAGTAGTGTTTTCCAGCACCCTTAAAACATGCTTTGGTGTGTCTCCTTCTGAAAAAGCCGTCCCTCGACCCTACGGTACTTGCTAACTACTGACCAGTATCCAACCTACCCTTTTTGGGTAAGGTCGTGGAGAAGGCAGTGGCGCAGCAGCTACAGGAAACCCTGGATGAAGTGGATTATCTGGACCCTTTTCAGTCAAGATTCAGGCCCGGATATGGTACCGAAACTGCACTGGTTGCATTGGTGGATGACCTCTGGAGAGAGCGGGATGGAGGTCACCTGTCTGTCTTGGCTCTTCTCGATTTCTCAGCAGCCTTCGATACCGTCGATCATGGTATCCTTCTGGGTAGGCTCCAAGGATTGGGGATCCAGGGCACTGTGCTGGCTTGGTTTTCCTCATTTCTGAAGGGAAGGACCCAGTCGGTGTGGTTGGAGAATGAGAAGTCTAGTCCTAGGTTGCTCCAATACGGGGTACCTCAGGGCTCGTTACTGTCACCCCTCCTATTTAACATCTACATGAAGCCACTGGGTGAGATCATCCGCTCCCATGGGGTGAGGTATCATCAATATGCAGATGATACCCAGCTGTACATCTTGGCCGGTGGGGACCCAAGCGGTGCAGTGGAAGTTCTTTCCAGGTGCCTGGAGGCTGTCAGGGTCTGGATGGGGGACAACGGGCTACAACTGAATCCTGGCAAGACTGAGTGGCTATGGGTCAGGGGTCCTGCGCCATCCTGGGAGATGCCATCTTTGGTTCTGGATGGGGCAGTTCTGCCCCAAACAGACCCAGTGCGTAATCTGGGGGTCCTCCTGGACTCATGACTACTGTTCGAAGAGCAGGTGGCAGCCGTGGCCAGGAGGGCTTTTGCACAACTTCGTGTAATATGCCAGTTACGCCCACTCCTAGATCGGGATGCCTTGCTCATGATCACACATGCTTTGGTCACCTCCAGACTTGATTACTGTAAAGCGCTCTACATGGGGCTGCCCTTGATGACCATTCGGAGGCTACAGCTGGTCCAGAATGAGGCAGCTCGGGTGGTGATGGGGTGCGGGCGTTACGCTCGCGCCTCACCTCTGCTCCAGCAGCTGCACTGGTTACCAATATGTCTCCGGGTGCAATTCAAGGTGCTGGTTATTACCTTTAAAGCCCTATATGGTAGTGGGCCAGGATACTTAAGAGACCGCATCACCCCAAGAACATCTGTCCGTCCCACCAGGGCGGATCGGAGAGGCTCTCATCATTCCATCAGCTAGAGAGGTGCATTCCTCTAGCACTAGAAGGAGGGCCTTCTCAGTGTCCGCCCCGGCCCTTTGGAACCTCCTGCCAACGGAACTACAGAACTCCTGCCCTTCCGGAAGGGCCTAAAAACATGGCTGGCAGAGCAAGTTTGGGGATCCAGGAATGTGGGATCCCATGTTGGGTGGCTGATCTGATCAGACAGCCACCCTCCTTGCCCCTCGCTGTTTTAATCCTTTTAACTCTTAAAATCTTAAAGTTTCAAATTCTTTTTAGTATTTTAAGTTAGTTTTAAATTAAAGTGTAATGTGCCTAGGTAGGAGGAGATTGCTCAGTTTGTTTTATAATTATAGGATTCTGTATTCCTGATTGTGCTTTTAACTCCGATGTTTGTAAGCCGCCCAGAGTCGGGTTCGCCTGATTGGGGCGGGATATTAAATCTAAATAAATAAATAAATAAATAAATAAATTCATCTGGCCCACAAAGCCCTCATCACTCCTGGAAGTGGAAGTAAATCACGTCCGTACATGACTCTGCTCAATTCCCTCTCTGTACATGTAACAGAGTGAACTTCTATCATTAAGCTGAGCAAAGTGATCACCTTAGGCACCAGGATGGAAGAAGTGGCAATTTATGTCATTCCCTACTAGGAGGGTCGTCTCAACAATATTGCCTTGATTACTATATGTACCTTTTCCTAGAGGTAAAGGTTAATTTGACCACTTCTTTCCCATGAGAACGAGAAAATACACACCTTTTCTCTTTGGTGCAATAGAGAACAATTTCTGATCATAGCTACAAGTCTTGCATTTGCAAGGACAGCCTTGCCCAATTTGTTGTTTTTCAGTCATACAGTTGATTCCGACCCTTTGTGACCCTATGGGCCATTGCCCATCAGGCACCTCTGTCCTCTACCATTCTCCTCAGTCCACCCAGCTCTGTGCCCATTGCGTCTACAATACCATTTAGCCACCTCATGTTTGGCCGCCCCCTTCTTCTTTTGCCCTACACCTTTCTCAGGATCAAGGCTTTCTCAAGTGAATCCTCTCTTCTCATTTGATGTCCAAAGTACTTTAGCATCATCTTTACTATTTGACCTTATAAGGAGCAGTCAGGGTTGATTTCTTCTCAGATTTGCGCAACTGCACAAAATGATGAACCTGCTATCTTGTTGCATGTTTTTTTAAAAAAATTATATAAAAACAATTGATAACATTTCCCAGACAGGCTGCAGTTCTAATCTAACTGTATGCATTTGCTTATAGAGTTCCAATAAGAAGATTCCTTATTTATGGGAGTGCTAGAGCTAGGTGTTCCTAGGAAGTTGTTTCAGATTTTCTACCCGAGGATAAGATTTCTTGGCCTGGGGGTTGCATGCCCAGTGTTGGCCAGCATCCCACTAGCAACACTGGTGGGTAAATGTCAAACAGCATAGATCTCAGTGTTCAGTTGCTTCTAGGTAAAACATAATGCTTGTATTTATGGTCATACACCAGTTGTCTGAGCTGGCACATGGCAAGAACTACAAGTTTCAATCTGTTTATGTCTAACCTTTGGAGCAAAAGTGTAAACCTAGCAAAGAAACCAGGCGGTGTCCATATCAATGCATGTTTAAATATATACTGTATGTGATATTGTCAGAGCCCGGTACCAGCAGAGCTTTATAGCTGGTTAGAGCTACAATGGGGGAAGGGGAGCTTCTCCATACTTCAGGTTTCAGAAGGAGCAGAGCAGAGTCTTTGTTGCCAGTCCATAGGTCAGGAGCCAGCGGAGTTGTACTAGAGGTACAAGGGTCGTCCAAGAGGGTGTTAAAGGCAGTGATGGGCTGCTCCCAGTTCGGACTGGTTCGCCCAAGCTGGTAGCAGCCATCTGGAGGGGGGTTAGTAGCCGGGGGGTAGTAAACCCCCAGGTGAGTGCTTTGGTCGCCTCTCTGGCCGCCCTTCGGATGTTTCTTCCAGGCAGCCCAAAATGGCTGCTCGGAAGTGCGCATGCATCAAAACTCCATTTGACTCATCCACACTGAAAAATAGAATTGTGCATGCATTAAATGGAGTTTTGACACATGTGCACTTTCAAGCAGCTATTTTGGGCTGCCCAGAAAGTGCAGCACCTGGAGGAGTGGTGGCGGTAGCCTTTCCCTGGCGCACTGCCTAGCTGGGCCAGGCCACGCTGCCAGGCTAGGCTGCGCTGTGCTGCGGGGGCTGGCCAGGCCATTCTAGGCTGCACCACCAGGCTGCCACGCCGCTGTGCTGCCGCTGTGCCTGCCTACCTGCTGCTCCCCGACCCCAGGGTAAGGTAAGTGACGAGTTTGTGTTTCAGGTGGGTGGGTCGGTTGAGGTGTGTGTGTTTTATGTAGTTTGTTTTAATGTGTATTTAATGTATTTAATGTATTTATGTATTATGTGTATATGTATTTGTTTTAATTTATATGTATTTATATGTATTTATTTTAATTTATATTTTTAATGTGTATTTTTATTTTATTTTATTTTATTTGGCTCTGCCCACGACGTCATGATGTTGGCTCTGCCCATGATGTCATGACATCATGACATTGGCTCCACCCCAGTGTGGTAGTAAATTTTTGACAGTCCACCACTGTTTCAAGGTCACAGTCTGATGTTCAGAATCCAGGGAATCAAGGTCAGGAAGCCAGGAGCACAGTGTCAGGTTCACTAAACTGATGAATTGGCCCAACAAGGGCCTGCTGGCATGCCTCTCCTTTAAGGGGAGTCAGACCCCACAGCTGAGGGTCTGTTCAGGAGGCATGCCCGGGCCCTCCTCCTTCTCAGCTGCATCTGATGCCTCAATGAAACCCTGTAACGAGCAGGCATGCCGAACTGCTCTTGAGTAACCTGCCTACTGGCACCTGGCCTAGCTATCAAACTCTGATCCTCTGGCCCAGCTTAGTCCTGCTGGGCAGGCTCTGGAGTGACAGCTGGCTACGAGGCCGGTGCCACGTCCTCTGACTTGGCCTCCTGATCTGAGCCGGCCGTGGCCTGGGGGCCTGGCAAGGGGTCCTCCTCAGGCTCAGATTCCAAGTCAGAGCCGGCAGCAGGCAGCTGGGTCGGCTGAAAGTCCTCCTCCTCCTCGCATCCAGGACCCAAGGTCACAACAGATATATAAATAGGGATGGAACTGCAGTGGCTTAGTGGTTAAAACATTGAACTTGATGACTGGAAGGTCGGCAGGTCAGCAGTTCAAGACCCAAGTCCTGCCAACCTAGCAGTTCAAAAGCAAGAAATTGCAAGTAGATAAATAGGTGCCACTTTAATGGGAAAGTAAACAGCATTCCATGCACCCAAGTGTCTATTCATGCTTGCCACATGTCCATGGGCATTGAACCCTACAGGATATGACTGGCATTAGAGCAAGGGCGACCTTCACCTTTAACTTTACTCAGCTTGTTATGGAGAAGTTTCACTTTGCTTAAAGGAGCAGCCCCCTGGTTTGACTGTGTTCATGAAACCATCAATTGTCAACAAAAGTACTAGGGGCAAACATTGTGGAATTCCTTGGTGGAGTCAAGGGTGCTCAAGGAATTTTGTCCAAGATGTTTGAAAGGGTGGTGCCCAGCTGTTTGGTAACCAGAACAGGAACTGTGTTTCACTCTTCAGTTTGGCAGTGGCAGGTTCAGTGAAGCCCTCAGGTTCTTGACAGCAAGGAAAATCTCCCCAGAGAAATGTGTATTTCTCAGCACATGTTCCCATGCAGCAACTGTCACAAAAGCATATGCACATGTTTGCACATTCACACAACCAGAAGTCTTTTTGCAATATTTTCTCATGAAGTATTCTTGTTTGAAGACAGCTTCTGAAGGGGGGGAGGAGGGATGGTAGTTACCTACTTTCTGACAGGAAGAACTTTTTACCATTGTAGGTGCAATACAATTAGCAGTAGTAATGAAAACAAATAAAGAGGAAGAACTCTGCTGTTTCCTGCCCTCCCTCTATCTGAGAAGGTTGTATTATTTTTAGCATTGGTGCTTGATTTGGCTTTCTATTCACGCTTGTGTGCTAAAATGTTGCTATTGGGTTTTTACTTTAATAATGGAATAGAAATGAAAATCCAGTTTCAGTGAACAACACTCTGGCAATAGCATAAATTTATGTCTTTGAGTCACAAAATTCTGGCATGTAGCCCAGAGGTCAAAAATGAGGGTCTGGCTATTCCTCCTGTTTCCTGCCAATTCTGGGTCAGTTGACAACCCAACACCAATGCTGTAGGAAGGTACTATAAGGACAAAAAGCTTTAACTGCCGCAAGCATAAGAATGAAGGGAAGGCATGCGTTAAAAAATAGTGAGAACCTCATCAGTGTTGTGTTGTTCAGGGTGAAAATCTTAGCTAGAATTTGATTTGTGGTGGGAGATAGCAAAAATGACCCCTTTGATTGAGTTTTTGCAGGAAATTATTCAAAGGGCTCATGCCATTCTTCATGTGGTGGACAGAAGTCATGTACCAAGGAGAGCTTTACAATTGTGTATATTGCTTATAGTATATACATTGTTTGCATGTCTAACTGTTTGAAGGGCTGCTGAAGCCGATTGCTGCCTTGGGGGAATTTTCGGAGCCTCCTGCAAGTTAAAATTCGTGGCACTAAGAGAGCCCCCCTGGCACGCTCAGGATGATGTCATCCCGAGCCCGCCAGGGGGCTCTCTTAGTGTCACAATTTTTGACTTGCAGGAGGCTCCGAAAATTTTCCCCAAGCAGCGATTGACTTCAGCACAGGCTTATGAGGAGAAAGGATCAAGTAAGAGGCTCCTCGGAGCAGCCTGGAAAAAGCACAGTCACTGCCTCCGTCACCACCACTGCTGACGTCAGGGGGGGCAGGTGGGGACGGGTGGGGGAGCGGTCCACGGTGAAGCCCGGGCGCTCACTATGAGCCAAATTAACTATATGCAAGGGGCCAATTAGGCCCACCGGTCGGAATTTGGGCAACCCTGGACTATATACTTAGGACCTAACAGAGCATATATAAGTGTAACTGCTAGTGCTATTCCCCTTATGGTCCAGTTTGACCCTTAACCTGCTGATCTAAATTATTCCCCTCCCACTCTTGCACACAACGGGAGTGAAATTATTAATCCACCCATCCATCCAATGGGAGTGATTTTTAAATTTAATGATCAATTGCTAAATCATGTTAGTGTTCCAAATTAACTGTATAACTGCAGTGTTCACCTCACTTTAAATAATGATTCACAAGTATAATAGAAGATCCCCACTGCAGGTGATGGGTTCAGTTTGCACTTCTATCAATCATGTGCATCTGTTGACCTATACAAGAGATTTTTAAAACATTCTATAGTACAGTATTCTACTAAAAATGTAGTAGATGGCTTGTCCCTGTTTTGCTGAGATGAATCAGCTATCATTAATAAGTTTATAATCAGATTTTATTTATAGCAACATCTCAAATATCTGGCACATATATCAATAAAAATGTCAAAATATTAACCAGTAAATCACAACCTATAACTTGATGAATCTTCTGGGAAAACAATTCCCAGTAACTTTGTAGGTTATAATGTTTTATCCACTGCAGCCAAAATCCTGTTGTTTAGTATAGTAAATTGCACTACAGCAGGCACACTGAAATCAATTGAACTTATGGAGGAGTTATCTTTCCAAATCCTCATTGGTTTCATGGACCTTTTCTACAGCAATTCAATAAGCTAAGCATCCAGATTGTGGCCGATATGTGATAAGCCTATGACATTTTGCTGCCAGGAGCAGAAGGTAGAACCCCCTCCTATTTCACTTGTGGAGGCAGACCAGAGTGGAGGACTTACAACAGTAACTTTTTAAGGCTCTGAATTTGAGAGTTGGAGAAGGCTCATATTAACAACCCAAAAGACTGCACTTCTGCACACCAGCAGAAGAGATATTTGTGGTTAACATATGAGGCCACCAAAGGTATTATTGCGGGTTCCAGAATTCTCCCAGCCCCCTTGTACCAAAAATGTCATTGGAGCAATAAATAAATAAATAAATAATCATTTCAGAAAGGTGAGGGTGACTGCAGCTTCAAAACATTTTTTTAAAAAACCAACAGAAATAGACCAGTTTTGTTCTGTTTTGTTTTCTTCTGGGGTGGCTGGTAGGGAAATTGGTCACTAGACCCCCTGGCACCTACCTACCCCCACTCTGTTACATACAATGTCTATGAAATATGACCAACTGAGCTTACCAGGACTTACTGCTGATTAGAAACTGAAGGCAAAAATACTACTGTTAAGTTCCTTTCTCTTCTGAAATTAAAATATTGATGCTGAAAATAAAGATGCCAAGTAGTAAACCAGCTTTCCAACTTATTTGGCAGTTGGTTCCAGAAATGATGTCAATGCGTGGGACTTACTCTAATTATTTTTTTCCCCATTGGTAAAAATTACCCCCCCACACACACCTATGAATTAAATTATTGTGCTTAATTGCTGAAAGCAAAAGCATAAACAAATAAATAATAGATAATAACATTTTAAAAAATATACATTCCAAGCCTTACTTTTCCTTTGTGGGCAAACTAAGTTCTCAACATCTGCGCCAGAATTACTTTTTGCACCAATTAAATTTACTTGTATTGCTTATCACCCCCCTCCCAACTATGGGAGAGAGTCCAAATGTACAGTAATTAGTTCCTGTTCCAGCAGGTAACCCAAGTCTCATTTATTCTTTAAAAGCCAAAGTTTCATCTGTGCTAATCGAGCAGCCAAAAAAGTAAGATGATGAATTCCCTTTTTAATAGGGTTGTTTTCACAGCTAACTTATAGAAGTGAAATGTTTTCTCATTCTCTCATGGATAGGGGTTGCATCAAAGTAATGTAAAGCTTACCTATATTGTACCCTGGACCATCTGCAAGGCACTGTTTAACACATAGGACAATCTGGTGGCATTTGCTTCATGTTTTTTTACATTTTCTTCTGTAGCTCTAGAGTGCTCTTTATTAGGTCTCAGATTCCATGAGCACCACTTCAGCAGAGAAATAGTTCCAACCTTCCTTTGCCTGGGGCCACCCTGGATGAACTCCCACAATGAGAACACATGCTGAGAAATCTGTTCTTCCTCTTCTTCCTTCTGTGACTAAGAAATGAATATTCACATTCTGGCTAAGGATCATGAGAAATGAAGAAGGAAATTGATTTTTTTGCTACTGCTCCAGTTATGGGGCCTTTCTTCCCATACGGCAGACCTTGTCTACGCAAAATTTAAGTCCTGTTCACTCTTGTGGAGTGGGAAAAGGACATTTCTTGCTTAAATTTCATTTCTCCATATGCTACTCTCAGCCAAAACTCTTAACTGCTTATCTTTCCCAGTGAAATCATTGGGACTTTAAAATGCTAAGATTTGGATGATTAGGCTTGTTTCGCTTTATGATGAAGTGAATGTTTGGTCAGGTTATCTTACTATGGTAACAGAGTGAACCCTACTGCCAATGACTCAACACTGTGAAACCAGGGTGGCAGTTAACTAACCTGACAATCCTGAGGACTAATGGCCTTGGGTGGCAAAGACCACAGGGAAGGATGATGGGCCCCAAGTGGATTAAATCCCACTTGAATACATCTTGAAGAAGGGCAGCAGCTTCATCAATACTGGCCTGGGGTTGATAAGGTCCTTGTGTGCCAAAAAGACTAAGGATCAGAAAGTGATTTGTGGAATTGGATCAGTGGTATGGGTGTCATACTGCAATGCAGAAGGCAAATGGAAGACCACTCATTATTGGTTCCAAGACGATTTTCATGGCTGATCATTATGATGATCACCAATATGCGGAATCAGATATAGAAGAAGTAGTAGTAGTGGCAGTGGGAGTGGCAGCAGTGGCGGAGGCATAGGAGGAGGCTTTTTTAGCTTTATGATGAAGTGAATGTTTGAACCCTGGTTTCACGGCCCTACGTCTGTCTGACTTTCTGTCCACCTATTTGTCTGTCTTTCTTTCTTGTCACAACTATATAAAACAGGTTCCTTTATTTTTAAAGATAGTATACAGAGTATTAGACTTATTTAGGAGACCAGTGTTCAAATCCTCACTGCATTAGAAAAGCTCAGTTGGGGATGTCACTAATAAACCACTTCTTGAACTACTGATGTACCTGGAAACCCTTTTAGAGTTGTCATAAGTCAGAGGTGATTTATGGATCATAATAGCAATATGCTGTTAGATTTAGGCTGTAAAAGTATCCAGGCTTACTTGACAGCATTTCCTATTCTAACCAGCAGAACTTACTTTTAACCAGACATTTATTCAATTGCATTGTAGATGTGTAAAACCAGATACAAATGTGTTGCAAAGTGACTCAAAATAATAGATACATGTGTAGCATATTATCGACAATCATTTACTTTCCATTTTCCAACTTTGATGACACTCATGTGAATTATTGCAGAAATGAAACATTCTCACACATGAGAGCTACATTACATTGAATGTGACATACGCAAGGAACTGTTCCTTTTTTATATGCAAAATTATATTTGCAAATCTGCTGCCTCTTCAGACATGCTCTACAGCAGGGGTTCTTAGCCTTTTAAAGCCAGGGGCCAGGTCACACTCCCTCAGACAGCTTTGGGGGCCAGATGGCCATTTTGCCCTTCCTCCGCCACATGGCACTTCCTGGTGTGGTGGAGCCACATGAAATGGTACCATGTGCTGCATCTGGCCCACAGGCCATAGGTTGAGAATCCCTGGAGCAATGAATGTCTTCCCCCATTTAACAAAATCAAGGATAGACTCTTTTTTAAAAAATGACAACTTCAGGTTTCTAAACAGCTAATTACACATACTATGACTATACCTGTCATAGGGAAAGTAGATACTTACTGAAAATTCTTTAATGAATTCCTGAATCTCCTTATGGCCATATTTTTCTGCAATATGTCCTGGGCTGCCTTCATATTTGTTGATTATCTTGCAAGCCCAAGCTGCCTCTGGGCACTGGAGGAGGAGAGAAGAAAGCTTCTTTAATCCAAATTTTGCTGCACAGTGGAGAAGGGTTGGAAGCTCTTTCACGTGTGAATCTGTAATGTTGGGGAAAGACAACACACATACAGAGAAAATAGCCTTTATTTTAAAGTATGTGGTCCATGTTTTTATGTTGGCATCAGCAGAAATATAGTGCAGAGGTGAAAGATCCATGAGGTATTATGGACCACGAACTTGTGAGACCAGGGTTCAGTCATGCACTTCATCATAAAACTCACTAGACACATAATGGTTTTTGTGAAATGTACACAGAAAAGTCTACTGTACATCTCACTGAAAGGCAAGGATGCAATAAATACTGTACATCAAGACAAATTGATATGGTACAACAATGCATTTCTAGTCTGCCATAGGTGTCTGGACTAGTCAACCATTTCCTTTTGACCAATCTCAGTAACAACCCACTTTCCCTTCATTTACAGCAGAGGTAAACATTTCCAATGTGCCTGGGGAGCATTTTAATCCTAAATTCTTCATATTTTCCTTTAATGGCTTTTAGCTCAAATGGCAGAATAGGCCTAGGAAAAGAGATCTGACTAAGTATCATCATGGTGATACTCTTCCTGTTCTTAACTCCTCAGAACAGTTCTACTTCTTCCATGATTAAATATTACAAAGTTACCTCTGGAAACTTTTTTTGATTTACCCTTCCAACTCTTCTGCCTATCCCCCCTTCCCCTGAGCTCACATACTTCCTAATTACACTTTTCTTTCAACACAGGGAATGAAGGCAACGTTTCATCAACAGTCCTCAGATCCCTGGACATAGATGGACTTCATGGGTGAAGAACCTGAGAGACTGGTGTGGCATGTTCTCAGAAGTTAAGATCAGGAAGTCTATCACCATGATAATGGCCAATATCTGGAATGGATATGGCACCAGAAGAAGAAGAAGAATACAATGAATTATTTTTAATGTCAGTTTCTGTCCTCAGTGTAAGTCCATTGCCTATGTTTTACTCTTCCTTCAGCCTTCTTTACTTTGCACTCATTATAAATTATGGTGTCTTCTTTTTTAAATTCTTTTGGAAACGTAGCCCTGAAGGGGAATTTTTCAAGCTTGGGTCTCTTCAAACTGTAGATGGCTGACTCAGCACTAGCCTCCTTCAATCTTATTGCTGTGTTGGATTACACAGTTTTTTTGAATCCCCAAGGGATTCTAGCTGAGACAGTCTAGGAGTTAAGGTCTGATATATCAGGCACCAGGTGTGTGTGTAGGGGGGGGGGACCGGTAAAACAATCCCTTCATTTCATACTAGTCCTCATCTTGACATTAAGGCCAATACTCAGATTCCCTCCCCTCAGGATGGGGCCTCAACACATAAGGGATTATGGTATAAATATGGGTAGTCTAAATATGCTATTTCTTATGCTTTCCTGTAAAATAAACAGACCATTTTGTGAAGTGACCTGGGATATCCAGTGTGGAGAGCCCTCTTCCTAGCTAATGAGGGTTTGTGGGGTAGAGTGGCCTTACTTTCTTGTTTTATGATGGATAAAATTCCATTTGAAGGAAATTTAAATCTGATTTCCAGAACATGAACCAGAAGGAAGAAGATTAGCTGCCTTGAAACACCCCATCTATAATGAGCTTCTCAGCAGTAGCCTTAGTCAGGAGAGAGGCAACTGGTCATTCTTTTGAGGATTCATGCTTATCCCATAAAAATTGTTTTTTGGGGTGGGGGTGGGGAATATGCATATTATAAACTAGCATTAACAATTTTGTTCTACTGTCTGCTCTTTATTTTGGTGCTGGATGTGCTCTTTTTTGGTGATGTGCAAATGACCCCCTCCAGCCCCTATTTGTGCTTGAGCCTTCTTGATATGAGCTTTTGCAGGCACCGCTGCCTCACCATGGCAGAGTGGGGACCTTGTCCATTAAAAACCAATTAGAGCAGAGGTTCTCAACCTATGGGCTGTGGGGCAGATCTGGCCCACAGCATCAAACAATACAGCCCTCACTCCAGCTGCCACTGCCATACATATTTACAGCCATCGTAAGTCCATTTACAGCCATCGTAAGTACATTACAGGATTTATCACGGTCGTAAATGAGTCTGTGGCCATCATAAACACATTTACAACAGCCATGGACTCATTTTACTTCAGCATTTATGGTGGGTGGAACCACCAGTCTGGCCCGCTCAGCCATCTGAGGGGGCACAGTCTGGCCCATGGCTTAAAAAGGTTGAGGACCCCTGTATTAGAGAGCCAAACTGCATAGCAGACAGATACACAGCTAGCAGCCAAGACCAGTTGGATGCCCAAGCCATGGTACAGTACCATTCATTTGCTGTGATTTTCAATTAGAAATCATTTATTTACCAATTTATATAGAGAATCAGATTACACAAAGCCTAATACAGCTGAGATTCTACCATTTAAAATAGTAGTAATAAATCAAAAGTCAATTGCACAGTGTAAGCAAAACTCCACAGCTATTTATTACTCATGTGTTTTAAATGTAAATTTGCACTGTGTTGCTTTCTTAAACACAACATTTCTAGAGACACCTTACAATAATTGGCTATAGTAACCTGCAGCACATAATTACAGCTGTCCCTAAAATGTGTGAAGGATAGTGGTTTATTAAACAGTCAGACCGTTTAGGTTTGCGTACATTTGGGGATGAGGTCATTAAGTACTTTGCAAAAGAGCAGGTCAAGAGCTTACATTGTCTCTTTTATTTGTCATTTGGGACGCTTGTAAAAGATGTGGCTTGGAGCCAATTGTTTGACACACAGCACTTATTTGTTAGCAACTGGAGCAACACTAATATGGTGCTTCACATCTATCTTTCAAGGCAAAGGACAATTACATAATGCAACCCCCACAGCAAGGATGGATGTATAAAATAAGGAATGCTAACCTTGGATTTCAACACTTCTGTTTTGCCTTCTGAGATCAAACTGGGTGACTGATGTGACTCTTAGTAAAATAAAACAACTTTGTCCAAAATGAAATGAAAGCATGGGGAAACAGAACCTATGACCATGTTTGTACTGAACACCAGCAGATTGTAAAATCCTGCCTGCAGTATTAATACAGGATGCATTCGTTTCATTGTGCCATTATGCAAAACAATCCCTAGGAAAGTGGTAAAAAGATAAAACTGTGGCATGAGCAATTTGATTCAATAAGTTCCTGGCCTTTACAGCCAGCCAGTCAAGGCACAACAGCTAAATCCAGGTGTCTGCTCATAAAAGAAAGACTGAATATTGAATGTTAGTAGCACATACTCACTAGTGGCATTTCAGTACTGCATAACAACCAACCCTTTTCTAACCAGTGTTCACTGAATAATTTTTACTGTAATTCTTGTTTCGCTTGTATAACTTTTATACCTATTCTTTAACAGTTTAATTTTTTTTAGCATTTTGACTTCACCTTTTTTTAATTTGAGTTTTTAAGTAAGTACAATTGACAACAAACTGGAAAAAGAAAACATCCCATATTTTACCAGTGAGGGATTAATAAAATCTGTGGTTTGATGGGTTGTTTTTGTCTTTTCTATTTATAAACCCTTCTATTGACATTCCAGTTGGGTTATATGCAAATTTTTAAACTAATGAATTAATTAATTGTGAATATGTAGGGCAGGTAGTAGTGGAATCAATAATTCTAGTCACAGTTTTGACCTCCAGAAAGCCATCTGAACAGTACAGTGTGGACATGGGTACAACTGTAATCCAAAATAATTTTTGATGGGAGTTTTTTTAATACTCTTGCATGCCGCCTGTAATGGGAATGACTGGGACAAACTTTCTGGACTGGGATGACTGTCTCATCTATACTAATTGGTAGTTCCTTCCCACCTCTGAATTCAAAGTGACCCCTCTTTTCACTCTGCTTT
This sequence comes from Furcifer pardalis, assembly GCA_030440675.1. Classification (NCBI taxonomy): domain Eukaryota; kingdom Metazoa; phylum Chordata; class Lepidosauria; order Squamata; family Chamaeleonidae; genus Furcifer; species Furcifer pardalis. The sequence goes on from CP126892.1 coordinate 82,354,527, forward strand.
CTATTCTTTCCTCTCTTTGTGGGTTGGTATCAGTTGTTTGCTGTTGCTTATATATTTGGTTGGTTGCTAGCATATGTGCCCTAAACCAGTATGCATACACCTATAATTCAAAGTAACTGTAAGTAAAGAAACATTTTTATTCTTTCTCCTTCAAATGTCATAGAGTGAGTTGTTGAGACATTGAGTACCAGCTGCTGAAAAGGGGGTAGACTCTGGGAGTCTGGTAGCTACTTTCTTCTGCACTTCTCTACATTTCTACTCCCTCTGCCTTGGCCCTCCTGTACCAAAGCACCCAGAGGACGAGCTGGCCAGCAATGCAGCTTTACAGCCCTTACCTGCTTCTCTTCCACAAGGAGGTTTAAACAAGTAGCGTATTCAGAGGCTTGTGTGTGAATGCAATGCTTCTCTTACCCTTTAGTCCAATGAAGAGACGTTGTGGAAGCAAACGAAGGTTTATTGATCAGGTATATTGATCAGGTTCATTAAGCATAGGTCAGTAGCATAAGACAGTCCAGCAAACAGTCCACAGGTACATTAAGTAACCATTTTAAAAGAAAGAAAAAAGTCCCACACCATAGCCAGGGTCTTAAGCCATTGAAATCCAAACACGAACTAACTAACTTCTCTGCAAAATGGAGAATCTGCAGTCAGGTGGGTTAGCTTTGGCCAATCAGGTAACAGAGAACTACGTTCTCAAAACAATAATTGTTTACACACATGGACTGTTAGTGAATTCAAAACATGCTAGCTAGGGAGATAGCACAGGAACACTAAAGTGTCAACAAGCTGTCTCATGACACGTAGTCTGTGAGACAGAGAGAACAAAGGATTTTTTGAGGCCTAGGTAAAACTACAACCTCAAGCCTTTTTACTAGAAATTCAAGAGATGAAAAATGTTTGCTTTTTGGACTACAAATCCTGCAATGACTGAGTTTGACTCTAATGCTCAGAATGTGCAATTCTGGGAATTATAGCCCAAAAAACAAATCTGTCCCATTTCTGCTTTCTGTGCAAGCAGAAACTCTGGACTCTCAAGTAAAAGCTGGGAAAGTTGAACTAATGGTGAAAAACCTAGGAGAAGAAACAGTAGATTATGCCTTGGAATGGAACTCCAAAGGGAAGGAGCCAACAGCAGAAAATCCCTGCTGATCAGATAGAAAAATAGCTTTCATTGTGGAATATTTGTGCATGGTCCAGGGCAACTATTTCCCAATGATCACATAGGATATGGGAAATAGCACTCTATCTTCTGGAATATATTTAGCATTCTATGGCCACTGATAGTTCTAAGTCCTTGTTCTTTTGTACTGCCCTTCTTTTGGGTTTCCCCCCCCATTCTTTTGGTACTTTTGCAAATCTCGGGCTACCCTTCAAGCTTGAGTGTGTGAATGATGCACCAGAGCAATGGTGCACCAGAGCAATGGTGAGGCACGAGCACACTTGTTGATGTAGTAGATTGAATAAGAACCTTGCACAGTGGTACCTCGGATAACGTTTGCCTCAGATAACGCTAAAATCAGATAATGTTGGGGAATTTGAGGCAAACATTTGCATCATACAACATTAAGATAAATTCCCCAACATTGAGATTGCTTGCTGTTAGGTTTATTTATTTTATTTATTTATTTATTGCTCACACTTGGTATCCCACCCCAATCGGGTAGACCCGACTCTGGGCGGCTTACAGCGTAAATTACCGTCATGGATAAACTATAATCATATCAATATCTAAAACCTTAAAAGTTCATAAAAAATTTAAAACATTAAAGCAGCAAAGCAGATAAAAACAGATACAGATACAAGGGTGTGTGTGTGTGTGGCTGCCCTTAAATCAGCCATCCTACGTGGGAACCTGCGTTCCTGGGACCCCACACTTGCCCCGCCAGGCATAGCTCTGTTGGGAGGAGGTTCCAGAGGGCCGGGGCGAACACAGAGAAAGCCCTCTTCCTCGTACTAGTGAGGCAAGCCTCCCTAGCCGATGGGATAACAAGAGAACCCCTCCGATCCGCTCTGGTGGGACAGGCAGATGTTCTTAGGGTGATGCGGTCTCTTAGGTATCCTGGCTCACTACCATATAGGGCTTTAAAGGTAATGACCAGCACCTTGAATTGCACCCGGAGACATACTGGCAGCCAGTGCAGCTCCTGGAGCAGTGGTGAGGCTCGAGCATAACGTCCACACCCCATCACTACCCGAGCTGCCATCTCTGAATGGTTAAAGGTTTGCGTTTCTCTGGCCAAAGGCAAAGGCTAACAGCAAGGGATTCGTCCTGCCCAACCTGTTGTTTCAGCAGGGGAGGCAGGGCAAATTTATCTGCCTTTGCCTTTTGGTTGGGGGTTGAACCGGCACCAATGTTCTACCCCCAACCCAAAGGCAAAAGGCAAAGGCTAGAGGGATTCACCCTGCCCATCCTGTTGTTTCAGCAGAGGAGGCAGGGCGAGCCTTTGCCTTTAGTTTTGGGTTGAGGGTTGAACTGGCTTTTTTTTTTTAACATTGTGGGATCAATAAATCTCACAACGTTAAAAATTAGATAACATTAAGACTTGTGGAACCAATGGTATGGTGGGCATGGCCAAGGGGAAAGCCCTGCGTTGTACCCGAATTAGGACTACTTTATTTCAAAACTTGGCTGGGCAGGGCTAGCCAGAATTTCTGCTACCGGTTCTGGTGAACTGGTGAGAATCTGCTCATGCCCACCACTGGGTACTAGTGTATACAGAATGTTTTTTTTTTTTGGGGGGGGGACTGTGGTTCAATCAGAAATCTGTATTCTCATGTGCCAAGTATGATATTTACAATTTGAGGCATTGTCAGTTCATATTTTTTAAACTTTATAAATCTTCACATCCACTTGAAAGTTCGTCTTAGTTTAGAGGCCTTTAAGTCATTAAAGCAACAGAGACAATAAGACCTGAGCCTATTTACAGAAGCTCCATCTTGGTCTCACTTTGTACCAAAGTACTTTTAGCAGAACAATAGCATTCTTAAAAATGTGCATTTGAGAGGAATTTACTACTGCACTTAATGAAGTGCTAATAACATAATGCATCATTTTTTATTAATCCGTTTGTTATGAGAGTAATGCCTTAGGTGGCAGACATGGTAGATTTGTCACAAGAAAATTAGACTGTCTGAATTACAAACACAGCTATTATTTTTGTTCTTGCTTTGCAATTACAATATAGACATGTCAAGTGCTCTCAGACTGGCCACAGTAGGACAAATCACATTTCAGGTCCTTTCTCCTACAATAGCTTTTTTCTTTTTTCATTTGATGACATCGGTGTTTGTGCTGAAGAAGCCATGTCATCTCTCCTTTTGCAACATTAAGGGCTTGAAATGTATAGAAAAAGACATCTGGATGTAAAATATGCATCCCTCATAAAAGGTCAAAGAACTGCACATGATACACATGTAAAATTCAATGTAAGTAAATGCTTTTTACCAAAAGCTTTCATAGATTTATTGGATTGATTATGCAATTCATTACTGATTTTGTCCAGGGACATTTGATTACTGGAACGGATGGCTAAGAATGAATTTTTCTATTGTGACAACATTATTATAAACAATCTGGGTACATCTCTTTGCCAAAAAGTTACTTGTAGTAGCAAGTAACTTGGTGATGTGGGGCTAAAACTCCCAGCAACTGCATAAAAACAGTTCAGCTTGGCCGGGAGATTCTGGAATTGTTAATTTGAAGAATGAGAAACCTTTCTACAGTTTGCTTGTCACTGTTACTGAAAATGAGGCAAAGATTACTAGGAATTTGATAGGGATAGCAAAAAAAACCCTGTCAGTTTCTGTTTTTACTGCATTCTCTTTTCCTAACATTTGAAGTTCTTTTTGCAATGAATAGGGAAAAAGGTGAATTTTGGGAAACACCAACTATCTTTACATTCAGCAGAGAAATTCCTTCTCTTCTAAAAGTAGAACTGGCTGTGAATTTGGTAAATTCCAATTTAAAACCAGACTAAAATAAAATTGTCACCCACTGCTGAAGTTTGATTAGAACATGAGATTTATGATTCCATGAGCTCATTAACTTCTCAACCCATGAGATATACAAGAAGGAATTAGTAAACGAAAATAGGTCAGCCAGCTTTCATGGCCCCTTGCTTTCTCATTGTATATGAGAATCCTCCAGATATAAATGTATTTGGAAAATTACTTCAGATGACAAATATTTGTATGTGATATTTACACCAGGAAATATAATACCGTTGAATATCAAATGATAGTACTGTATTTATTTTAGGAAATTTACTGTGAACGTAAATGCACTTAGTGATGCTACTTGATTGCGATTCACAGCAAAGAAGTATTTTTTAGATCTGTTAGCTCTATTGATCAAGAGCAAAACTATGAAATTGGTCAGTATGATTATTCATTGCTAAATGCTGATGGGAACACATTTTTAGATCCTTTCTGACTTCACTCTTAATAGGACCATGGGTCTGTGCTTAGAGTTCTGGATTGCAACTTGACAGTGTAATGGTATGTTCCTTTAAGGCCACAGGGCTTAATCAGCTGCTGCATAATCAGCTGTTGTGGAGGAATAAGAGTGAGCAAACTTTGGGTTTCTCTCTCGCTGCTGCTCTCTCTCTTCTTGCCTGCTACTCTGCTACTGTTTGGATTTATCCTGCTTGCTGTGACCATTGGTCGGAAGCCTTGGACTTTTGGCTGTATATTGCAGCTTACCACATCGTGGACAAAAAACATTTGGCTGCTCCCAGGTTTGGGAACCTTTTGCTTTACTGGCTGCCTCTATTTGAAGACAACAGAACGCTGGAGTAAGACTGTGACCTTGTACATATTCTTTGCACTCTTACACTGAAGATAAGCTTGGTATTATTTCTCCATTCATGTTATTGTTTCCTGCACTGTACATAGAAGCCAGCACTCGTTAATATAGCAACTAAAGTTTTGTTCTTTTTCACTTGCAAGACTGTTTTGCCTTTCTTGTGTTTGGGGACGTCAAAACAGCTGCTACACATACCGAAACATCAGTTGGTGTGGCTAGGGTGGTACTGCTGTGCAGGGACACTCCCTCTCAACTCTCTAGGATGACTGGCTCATGTTCAATGTTCTCATCATTGTCATTATCAGGGGTGTTGAGGTCCTTTTTGTAGAATTCCTCTGTGTACTCTTTCCATCTTTTCTTAATCTCTTATGCATCAGCTAACTCCTTGCTGTCTTTGTCCCTTATCATGGTCATTTTTGCTTTAAATGTTCCATTGATTTCCCCAATTTTTTTTGAAAAGATCTCTAGTCCTGCCTCTTGTGTTGTTTTCCTCTATTTCTTTGCACTGTTCATTTAGGTAGGTTTCCTTAACTCTCTTTGCTATTCTTTGAAATTCTGTATTCAAGTGATTATATTCTTTCCTTTCTCCTTTGCCTTTTGCGTTCCTTCTTTCCTCTGCTATTTTAAGAGCCTCATTAGACAGCCAGATGGTGACTGCAGCCATGAAATAAAAAGGCAACTGATTCTTGGGAGACAAGCTATGAGAAACCTGGGGATCATCGTGAAAAGCAGAGACATCAAATTGCAAACAAAAATTCGTATAGCAAAGCAATGGTATTCCCTGTGGCAATGTATGGTTGTGAGAGCTGGACCATTAGGAAAGCTGAGCGCAGAAGAATAGATGCCTTTGAGATGTGGTGTTGGAGGAGAGTTTTGAGAGTCCCCTGGACAGCGAGGAGAACAAATAGGTCAATCTTAGAAGAAATCAACCCAGAATGCTCTTTAGAAGAGCAAATAGTAAAGATGAAGCTAAAGTACTTTGGGTATCAAATGAGAAGAGAAGACTCACTTGAGAAGGCCTTGATGCTTGGAAAGGCTGAAGGCAAAAGAAGAAGGGGGCGGCCAAGGATGAGATGGCTAGATGGTATTGTAGACGCAATGGGCACAGAGCTGAGTGAGTTGATGGTGGAGGACAGGAGTGCGTAGAGGACAGTGGTCCATGGGGTCGCAAAGGGTCGGAATTGACTGTGCGACTGAACAACTACAAACTGCTTTTCTTACTTTTTTATTGACAATTATGGCTACTCCATTTTTTTGAGGTTTTCTTGTCCACAGTAGTAGATATGATGATTTCCAGAGCTGAATTTGCCCATCCCTGTCCATTTTAGCTCACTGATTCCTAAGTTGTCAATGCTTATTCTTTCCATTTCCTTTTTTTATACCATTTTCAGTTTTTCTTGGTTCATAGATCTCACATTCCATGTCCCTATACAGTATTGTTCCTTACAACACTGTATTTCTCCTTCCCTTTTTCTGTCCATCCCCTTCTTCTGTTGTGATGTGGTAAGCATCCTGTTTCATCTAAGCAAGGGCAGGATGAGGACCTTGCCACCCCTCCCCCTGTGCCTATACCAACTGCCAGGGGAAGAAGAAGCCAGGGCAGGATGAGGACCTTGCCACCCCTCCCCCTGTGCCTATACCAACTGCCACGGGAAGAAGAAGCCAGGGCAGGATGAGGACCTTGCTGCCCCTCCCCCTGTGCCTATACCAACTGCCACGGGAAGAAGAAGCCAGGGCAGGATGAGGACCTTGTCACCCGTCCCCCTGTGCCCACCCCAACATATTGTAATGTAATGTAATGTAATGCATTGTCTGTAAGCCGCCCTGAGTCACCACGGCGAGGGGGCGGCAATATAAATTTGAACTAATAATAATAATAAATTGCCCCCTTTGTTTTGCCTTTTGTTTTGGTCCATAGGGTTCTCTTGGTAAATTTTCTGATGTGGTTTGCCGGTTTCTACGCCAGTATCCTCCCATCATACATGTTATCACAGTATACCAGTAATCAAGATGTTTACAGTTCTTAATAAAATGGGTTGGATCACAGCAAAATGTGACTGGCATCAAAGTTAAAAATGTACACTAGATGTCAAATTAATAGCCAAGGGTTGAGACAGCTTTAAACCTCTTTTCTTTCAATTTTCTCTTTACGAATCCTTCTTTTAAGGAAAATATTTTGCAGTCAACAGAAGCCAGCTAGAATAGCGTTGACCATTGATGAGTCAAGTTGATAACGTTGTGATTGTTGTTTCAACCTCAGCAACAAGCTTCTGCTCTACTTCAAATTAAGTGTAGGCTTCCTTCCTTTCTAGTAGACTCAGGAACCAGCTGTTCTAACTCAATTAGTTAATCTGGAATGTTGACTTTGTTGTGACCTAAAACAATGTATATTCGCCTGTTCAAGGGTAACTGAAATCACCCATTACTTTGACATTTTTTTTCATTTTGTTGCCTCCAATTATCATTAAAAATGACACTGCACTCTTCTACAGAGAGTCTTTTCTAACAGCTGTGGAAAATACAGCGGAATTATTCAGTAATGATGACATCTCACTTGACCTTCTACAAAGTGGAGGCTACAGATTTTGCATAACATTTGCACAATTCCACTTAAAACATCACAAAGCTTGGGTTCAAAGAAAATAATTTCTGTGGAATATCAGAATATCCTGAGACGGGATATTATTACTTTCTAGGCTGAAATAATTGGTTTCCTAGGGTGTAGAATAGCTCGTGTTTCACCTGTATTCGAGCTTCAGGGTTAAACATGCGAAAAATTCTCAGTCCATTCCTCTTAATTTGACTTGAATTCTTGTCCCATCTTTGAATTTTATTAGGTTAACAGGCTTTGTTTTCAATTCCTTCAAGGTAATTTGTGTCAATTTTATCATATTTTAAAAGTGTGTATATGCTGCATTTGCCAGTGTATAAGACACATTGGTGTATAAGACGCACCCAGTTATTACCAAAATAGACCACTATAGGCCACTATATACAGCACAAGATGCACTCCATTTTTCCGTGTATTTTAAGGGGGGGGGGAGGGTCTTATACACCAGCAAAAATAGTATATATTTTTGAAATCTTCCATTTTTCCTATTGAATAAATCATTTTCCCCCTCTGAAAACCATGTATTTTTTTCAGTTGCATGTATTTTCACCTCCACAATACACATGATTTTGGGTATATTTTGCTTCTCTGAAATGCACCACATGTTTCTCACACAAGCCAAATTTTGGAGGCAAAGTGTATTTTCTCTCACATCTAGTCTCAGGGAGTTTTAAATAGAGAGTAGCGTTTAAAGAAACTGGACCCAATGAAATATTTTTCGGTACCTATTTGGGATTCTGTCAAGTAGAATTTAAAAAGTTCATGAAGATGGAAACTTAGATGAGAAAAGTAAAACATTTCATTCTCCCATGAATATTTCATCCTCACATGAATCAATATTTCATTTTATTCACTGACCCCTGTGCTAGTGATGAACTAAGCAACCCGCACAGCAGGAGTGGTAGTGATGCATTCAACATCACAAATAGGAAAGCCCTCAGCCACAAAACATATTGTATGACACTGAACCAGGTGCTGTTTCCCAAACTAATGTATCAAACAGGATTGGGAGGAGGGCAAAAAGGGAGAAATGGATTCCACCTTGAATTTAAGGGAAAGACAAAATAGGATAATACTGCAACACATAATCAAACAATAAGAGCCCTCTGTCACAACTCTCTTATTTCACAAAGATATTTCTTATTTGTATGCTTTTTACCAAAGCTGCTTTTGATATCTATTCATCAAATGAAGATTTATTTTTAACCTTTCCTCACCTTTGATTCAGGAAGAATATGTATTTTAACTTGCAAAAGCACTATACAGGTTTATGACACTGGACTGGGACCAAGGAATAAAAATCAGGCAACTAGGATGTTCTACCAGGGCCGACTGGCTACACGGTAAGATGTATAATGTGCATTGTATGCACAAAATTCCAGATTGACCTCTGAAACTTTGCAATATAACTTGGACAAATGTTTGCTTGAAAACCTATAAGAATTTCTGATTAGTCTATTTCAGGGGTTCCTAACTTGAACACGTGCATTTGCACCATGTTTCTGGAGGTTTTCCCCATCTTCACCACTTCCCTTGAGGAGGGAGAAAGAGAGGAACATTTTCACACCATTTTTTATTTTTTTCCCACCATGTTTTCAGTGTTTCGGTGCAAAAACAGGGCACTTCCGGCATTGGGGGCAATGTGGCGCAGGGGCCAGATGAGTTCAGCCTTTGAGCTACACCATAGGTTGGGAACCCCTGGTCTACTTTATATAACAAGACTTCCTTCTTCTATTTTATCCTTATTATGCTTCAACCAATATACAACTTCATTCCTATAGCTGACCCTGATATTTTTAGTATGAAAGGAATACCTTTGTACTAACCCTGGGTTACTTATTTGGTTGCAGCATGGAGCAATGCCTTCTCCATTGTGGTACCCCACAGGTGAATTGATCTATCCATTGACACCAAGGGGCCTCCTACTGCAGTGTGTTTCTATTATGAGCTGAAGACTTATATGTGTTCTGCAGGATTTTCTTGATTGTTAATCTTGTCAACCCTCTCTAGTGAATTTAACACAATATGTTATTTCTTTATTATATTTTTTTAAATCACTGATTTGTTTTACTTTATTGTGATTTTTTTTAAAAATTATATTAGGATTTATTTTTTAAAATGGAAATATGGAAATATTTTTAAATGAGCAACTAAAATACAGGATATACAAAATGCATATTTCTCTTATCTGACATTAGGGCATCATCTCCTCTCTCATTTTATTGACTGAAGGTAGACATCATCTTACCTGACAAACAAAGGCTATTGGATCTCTGTAGAACTCAATCTGTGTTGTAGCTTTAATGACTCTTGCACAGTAGATGTTTACAGTTACAAACCCATCAGGAAAATCTGATAAAACCCAAAAAGAAAAAGCCAGATGAGGGAAGAAGCACCTCCAACTTCCTCCTAATCATCAAATTTTTAAATTTTTAAATTGTTTTAGAGTTTTTAACTGTGTTTTGTATGTTTGTTGATTGGTTGTAATCCGCCCTGAGTCGCTTATGCGAGTAGGGTAGAATATAAATTTAAATAAATAAATAAATAAATAAATAAATACAGTATACATAATTCTGATGCAGGAGACAGTTGAGTTATCCAAAATAGTACAGCTTCTGGCTTCAATCGCTTAACTATTACAAACAAATAGAATATAGTTAGGGAACTTCACAATAACAAAAAAACAAAAAAACAAAACAAAATAAAAATAGCTCAATAACCTGCTTTTTAGTGATCTGTGTCCTAGATATGTATCCAACAACGTAACGTTTTAACTTCTGTTATCAGTCTGAAGTCAATCTCACAACTTTTAAATATTTTAACCCCTTTTCATTTGGAAATTAAATATTTAAAGGCAAGTTGATATTTTGCTATTTAGCTGAAGGCAAACACAAGAATAATGTGTGAATTGGCACACACATAAACATTTACTATGTTTAGAAGGTCAAAATGTATTTTCTCAAATACAAATAATTTTAGGAGATGCCACTAGCCTCCTTGAAAATTACTCATTCTTATTTACTATTTTTTGATGACCAGAATATCAAATGGTAAGGGCAAACAAAACAAAAGGGTTATTATATTGAGGATCAACTTGTGTGCTTTCTAAAGATATCTGATTCAACTAGATGGACTTTTATTTAACCCTTAACCATGCAATTTGTATCAAATTTCCAAGCAGGTAGATCTGTTAGTCAGTTGCAGCAAAATCAGCACAGTGTTGTGACATCTTTTCTTTGGTGTGATTACTTGTCTTAGACCAGGGGTTCTCAAACTTTTCAAGTCGGTGGCCGGGTCGGACTGGTTGCCCCCCACCCCGCCATTTACGGCTGTCGCAAATGTGTTTACAACGGCTGTAAATGAATCCATGGCTGATTACAATGGTGGAGGAGTGAGGGTAGGTCCAGATTATTTTGTACCATTGGCCAGATTTTACCCACAGGCTGTAGGTTGAGAACCCCTTTCTTAGACAGACAATAAGATTTACCATGCCTTTCTAGGTCGGAGATTTATATCAGCATACAGACAAATACCCAATTTGAAAATTTTGTTACCAGCAATAATAGATATTGTAACAGAGAAATATATGTAGGAATCAGACCTTGTCACAGATCCAGATATCAATTCTGTTTTGACATTTACACTGGAAACTAGTAAATAACCTAAGCATGTAATTCACAGCATCCAGAGCTCATACTTCTGCTCATCTTTTAGTGCGGGATATACCATCTTCTGCCAACACAGTGTTTGCATAGGACCTTGGTCTGCAAATAGTGGCTCTCCAGGTGTTTTGGACTTCAATTCCCAGAAGCCTCGATCAACAGTAGTGCTGACTTGGGCTTCTGGGAATTGAAGTCCAAAACACCTGGAGAGCCACTATTTGCAGACCACTAGCATAGGATAAACAAGCCAATTTCTATGCAAAAGAATAAATGGATTCAAAACTGACATTAGGAATAGTAATATTCAGAATTCAATAGGAGAATACTTTACTCTCCCCAGATACTGATCGCAAAATTCAGGCTTAGACTAAAGAAAATAGGGGAAACAATTAGGCCAGTCAGATATTACATAGACAACATCCCTAAGGATTACATGGTGGAGGTGTGGAACAGATTTAATGGCTTGGACCTGATAGATAGAGTGCCAGAGTCCCTTATTCCAGCCTCTCTTAAGAAGACCCCCCCCCCGACCTAGATAGCTACAACCCTTACCAAGCCAGGCCGGGGGGGGGGGTAGGGGTTCTAAAAAGAAAGTAGGATTTTTTCCCTACCTTCTTTTTAGAAACCTCCGTCTGGCTTGCTAAAGAGTTTAGCAATCGGGGGGGAGGCTTCCTAAGAGAGGCTTTGGTCCCTTATCCCAGCCTCTCTTAAGAAGCCACCCCCCCCCCTGGCCTGGATAGCTAAGACCTTTACTAGGCCAGGTGGGGGATCGGGGTTCTAAAAAGAAGGTAGGATTTTTCCCCTACCTTCTTTTTAGAAACCTCCGTCTGGCTTGCTAAAGAGCTTAGCAATCCGGGGGGGGCGGGGGGGGGGGGTCTTTCTAAGAGAGGCTTAGATCCAGTGATGGGATGATAAAAAATTTAGTACCCCACCCTGACGTCATCACAGTGGGGGCGGAGCTAACATCATGACGTCATGGGTGGAGCCAACGTCATGACATCATGACATTGTAGGCGGGGCCAAAAATAAAATAAATAAAATAAAAATAAAACACACACACACACCCCTCAACCCCCCCCCACAAAACCGTTAATAAAATAAATAAATAAAATAATAATTAAATAAAAATACACCCAAACACCCACCCACCCCAAACACAAACCCCTCTTACAATGGGGACCGTTGGGGCTGGCCCCGAGCCTTGGTGCCCGGCGGCGCGCCTAGCCGGGCGGCCCAGCGCTCCCGGCTGCAACTCTCCATGGGCGGCCCCGAGCCTTGGTGCCCGGCGGCGCGCCTAGCCGGGCGGCCCTGCGCTCCCGGCTGCAACTCTCCATGGGCGGCCCCGAGCCTTGGTGCCCGGCGGCGCGCCTAGCCGGGCGGCCCAGCGCTCCCGGCCGCAACTCTCCATGGGCGGCCCCGAGCCTTGGCGCCCCGCGGCGCGCCTAGCCGGGCGGCCCAGCGCTCCCGGCCGCAACTCTCCACGGGCGGCCCCTAGCCTCGGCGCTCCGCGGCGCGCCTAGCCGGGCGGCCCCGAGCTGCCCATGGAGAGTTGCGGCCGGGAGCGCTGGGCCGCCCGACTAGGCACACCGCCGAGCGCCGAGGCTTGGGGCGCCCGTGGAGAGTTGCGGCTGGGAGCGCTGGTCCACCCGGCTAGGCCCGCCGCCGAGCGCCGAGGCTTGGGGCGCCCGTGGAGAGTTGCGGCCGGGAGCGCTGGGCCGCCGGGCTAGGCACGGCTCCTCCTCCTAAGCCCTCCGCCACTGCCAGAGCCACTTCAAAATGGTCCGGCTCCGGCAAAAACAAGTGCGCATGCGCAGAAACAGAATCTGACGCATGCGCAATTTAAAATTGCAGCACGCATGCGTCAGATTGACTTCTGCGCATGCGCACTGAATTGGAGCCATTTTGGGTCCAATTTAAAAAAAAAATTTTTTTCTTTTTTTCAGGCGTCCGGAACCGGACGCCTTAAAAATAGACTACCCTCTCGGAGAACCCTCCGAAATTGTTCTTACCGGTTCCAGGGAACCGTCTGGAACCGGGGACATCCCATCACTGCTTAGATCCCTTATTCCAGCCTCTCTTAAGAAGACCACACACACACACACACACACCTGGATAGCTAAGACCCTTACTAGGCCAGGTGGGGGGTCAGGGTTCTAAAAAGAAGGTAGGATTTCCCCCCCGACCTTCATTTTAGAAACCTCCGTCTGGCTTGCTAAAGAGTTTAGCAATCCAGGCTGGGGGGGGGGGTTGCTTCCTAAGAGAGGCTTGGATCCCTTATCCCAGCCTCTCTTAAGAAGACCCCCCCATAGCTAAGCCCCTTACCAAGCCAGGTGGGGGAGGGATCCACAGCTGCAAGGGGAAGCCGATGGGGACTCCCCGTCAGCTTCCCTAGCCACCCGCTTCTGCCTCCGCAGCTGTGGGGTGGCTGGGGAAGCCGTCGGGGGAGCCCCCTGTCAGGTTTTCCAGCCACCCCACCCCTGCCTCCGCAGCTGCAGGGTGGCTGAGAAGCTGAACGGAGAACCCCGTTCAGCTTTCCAGCTACCCGGCTGCTATGAACAACTGCATCAGATAACGCTAGTAGATCGTTATCTGATGCAAAATTTCTTTAGAAATTTTGCATCGTTATCTGATTTTAGCATTATCTCATGCAGTCATTATCTGAGGTATTACTGTATCCTGAAAAACCTCTGGGGGTTGTCATAAATTAGAAGCTACTTGATGGCACATAACAATTTATTTATTGTGGGCCATCTAGAGAAGTGTTGGCCAGTAATTATGGCAGTATACCAACTAATTGACCAATCAACCAAATGAACAAACAAAAACAGTGCAAGAAAGTTATGCTGTAATTCCTAAAGGTTCCTCATTCAGGGCCATGCTTCCTAGCAATTTTGCAAACATTGATTTTGTAAATTACATTGCCTGTAAATTGACGGCAAGAACATTCTAAACATTAAACTTTATTTCCCTAACTCAAAACTCACACTGATAGCATGTTGAATTCCGACTTGTGATCAGCCATTTGGCTAAACAGCAAAACATCAACTCACTTTACAACTTTTTACTTTCAGCATGAAACAGGCAAACTAGCAAAAGGCTATGAGGCTGACTTTTAAATAAAACAAGTGTTTCAGTGGGTGGAATGGGTTCAAACTTATTGTTCAACAGGAGCACAATGAATAGTGGAAAATAACTTAGCAATGATTAAACATCAAGACAAGAAAAATGGTTGAAGACATGAATATGAATAACTGTCAAATAAATGACCAGCAAAGATTTCTGCTCAATGAGGCTGGAGAACATTCTGCTAAACTTCATGCAGTAATAAGAGAAATATGAGTCCGCACATTTAATAGAAAGAATTGGTTGAAAACAGAAATCTGTGACTGCCACTTGCCATTTTATAAAACCAAAACAACCCAATAAATCCAGTTTCTCATCAGTCACAAAATGTTGTGCCTGTGTTTTATCAAAGTAGAATTAGGCAATACAAACCCATACCAAAGAAACATCTAAAAAGCAGCGTTGGGTTTTTGTAGAAAGGAGAACTCTGTGTCCTACTGAAAGAACAAAAGTAGATACAATTCAACACAGTCCAGTTGGCCACCTCTCTTACCTAAAGTTTTCATCCACCTGACCTTCTAATTCCAAACATCTGGCTCAGTCCTGACCCTTTTGTTTTCAGTTAAAAATTCAACTACCACTGAATCATTGTGGATGTCATCTCTCAAGAAGATGAATATTTCTCCAGGGCTCTATAAAGTAAGAATGTCAATAAAATAAGTACTCTAAAATTACATTATAGTTGTTACTTTAACATTATTGAAGTGACGTACTTTATCTAGAACAGAGGTTCTCAACATTTTCAAGCCAAGGGCTGGGTCATTCTTCATCAGACAGCTTTGTGGGTCGGACGGCCATTTTGCCCTACCTTCCATACATGGCACTTCCTGGTGTGGCAGAGGCAGTGGGGGGCACATGAAATGGTGTTGTGGGCCATATCTGGCTCCTGGGCCATAGGTTGAGAACCCCTGATCTAGAATTTGGAAAAGTTTGGCTTTTTAGAATGCATCTCTCATGGTCTGCGGCTAACACAGCTTAGTACAACTCTAGAAAATTACATCATGAAATTATTATTATTACCCTTAATTTTTTTTTGTCCACAACTCCCAGAGAATACCATTTTGTGAGTTGTATTCCACAAAAATATCTTTCCTAGTCCTGTTTTACTCCAATAGATGATTAAATAGAAATTGGCCATCATGATAACTATGGTTTAAATGCCTTTGGTTTAATATGCAAAAATAACTCAGTGCCACTACAAAAAAAGTATGTATTTTGCTTTTGTTTTGAAAATGGAACAGAAAGAGAGAACTAGTGTTTAGGTTTTACTGTATATGTTTATGTGCAGCTCATTGTAGTTTACAATTCATAGTACAGTGGAACCCCAACATACAAACGGTTCATCTTACAAAAAATAAAATAAAAATATTGACATACAAATAGAAATCCTGGCTAAAAAAAAAGCAATTCGACATACACATTTTTAATAGGAAAAATTGGACATACAAAAAAAAATGAGGTGACATCTAGTGGCCTCTCCTGGTAATGTAATGTGTTTTCAACACAATTTTTTCAACATACAGCTTTTGGAACAGAAAGCATTCATATGTAGAGGTTTTACTGTAATTGGCTTTGACCAATGACACACTGTTTTTATCAGGTGCTGTTCCTAGCTACCATTTACTTTCCAGCTGTTGTATTTTGGATTTTAGTGGAAATCCTTCCCCAACCCCAAGTAGAGCCCATAAGCCTGGAGTCTCACTGTTTCTGTTATATAAATAAAGGTTGTCCTTGCTCAAAAGCCAGTCATATCTGACTCTAGGGTTCAGTGTTCATTTCTGTTTATAGCCAAAGAGCCAGCACTGTCTGCATCTACAGATGTTTCTGTGGACATGTGGCAGGCATGATTAAACATCAAAGTGCATGTAACATTGTTTTCCTTCCCACTGAAGTGGTACCTATTCATCTACTTGCAATTTTTTTGCTTTTGAACTGGTAGGTTGGAGTTGAGACAGAGATGGGGGCTTACTCCATCGTGCAGCACTCAGGTCTCGAACTGGTGATCTACTGACCTTACAGTCATCAAGTTTGGCATCTTAACTACTAAGCCACCCTAGTCCCATCTTCCTGATATATAAAAATGGCAAAATTAAACATTTCCTTTTCCTAAAAGGGTGAAATGTGTGCAGTTTATATCTAATGAAACAAAGTTGCACATGCCCAAAAATAGAAGAAAAAAATACATTACCGTATATACTCGAGTATAAACCGACCCAAATATAAGCTGATGTGCCTAATTTTTACCCGAAAAACTAGGAAAATAGATTGACCCGAGTATAAGCTGAGGGTGGAAAATGCAGGAGCTGCTACTGAGTTTCCATAATCACTTCTACATGAAAATAAAATTAAGTTAATTGAGACATCAGTTTTTAGAATGTTTACAGCAATGTGCAGGTACGGTGCATATTTTTTTCTGTACTGTATTTGAATTAGCACCACTCAACCAGTGGGGGCACTGCAGGGTAAAGAGGTACGTGGGCCAATAGAGCTGAGACAGAAAATGTCACTCTAGCCGGGAGTGCCCAAACTTTTCAGGCCGTGGGCTGGTCACATGCTTCAGGGAGCCAGTCACTATGGCCCAGGGGTCGGATGCGGCCCCTGATGCCAATTCACCAGCCCCCAAAGCCCTCGTTGCTCCTGGAAAAGCCATATGGGTGCTTTCCTTTTAAATTATTATTACCCATCAGGGTTTAGTAACAGCTTTATGCGGAGTCTTGATGCTGTATAGCAGTGGTCTCCAATATTTTGGAATATTTGGGGGAGCATCAGAGTTGCCAATGCTTAAATAGGTCAACATATTAAATCAAACTGTTACAAAAATATTAATTTACTTATTCAAATCAAAAGTAAACACTGAGAGGTCAACGAAAAAAAAGTTAATATTATGGGTACCTAGCAAAGCTCCCAAAATGGCTAAGATACTAGTATGGAGGATAAGAGCAAGAGAGGGCTGACAGAAGGAACCGTGAAGAGCAGAAGAAACAATGCTGCCAATATATTTTATGTAAAAAATGAAGAGAGAAAAAACAGCAGTCAGTGTTACTGCTTAAGGCAAGAAGAGCAATGTGGATATGAGGGAGAAATGACTTGAAGATGTTAGCAGTAAATAAACAGGTTGGAGGGCTGTAGAGAAATGGCTCAGTGGCTACATGCCACAGGTTGGGGATCCCTGCTGTAAAGCATTGCTTTGCTTTTTATCTGTCAAATGCAAACTCCATTTCATAAGAAGACTGCACTTAGAAGCAGTAGGTTCAAGAGATAGCAGCTGACAGTTCCTGTAGCTTCCTTGAATGGTTTGCTACAACCTTTTAATGGTGGGAATTAGGGTGGATTGCTGCAAATTGCTAATCCTCTCTCACCAGTTATAGCAGAGACTAGGTTCTCACCCACATACATTATTCTAGAACACATCAAAGCTTGAAAATACAAGATTTGTAAACAACAAATGCTTGTTATTATCTCATGACATTTTAAACAGGACATTTCTCCAAATTTACTGATGTTAAATGCCAAGCTGCAGGAGAAACAATCCGGTAATTGCAATGTACCAGGTGCACACCAGAAAATGTAAATTTGAGTCTATGAGCTCTATATCCACTGAGAGCTAAATCAACAGTTACAGGTAGCACGTCATTAGAAAACCAAATTTCCTAACAGATGACGCATAGCAAAGGCATTTCTATCATGCCTCCTAGTTTGAATATTAGCTTGCATTATGATCAGTTTTGGGGAGTTACACACAGATTTTTGTTACCAGTCTGATTTTTGAGACATTACAGTTACTGGAGTCACATATTTGGAGCATTAATGTGATTTCAGCGATAATAATGTGTTATCAATAATATCTACAATATATCATCTGACCCTGGCTTTACTCCAAGGGAGATCTGTGCATGACCTTGAATTATTGTAAATTTAGTAAATTCCTGCTAGTGTAGTTGGCTTTCCATTGCTACCTGTTTCTAGTTTATGAAGACTGCGTTTTATGCACAGCTGCTTCAAGATCATTAGTCTTTTTTCTAAATGGTACTGAAACTATACTAGCACTAAAGTATACCACAGTTATATAGCTAATAGTTGCAGACTTGGAACAATGTATTTTATTCTGATGTTCCTATGGCCTTCCTCAGCTATGTTTCTACATGTAAATGAAAAATAAATCACTGTCTCAGATGTGGTCTCCTGAAAACTTTGCATATAATTGCTCTTTTGCCATAGCCGATTTACTCAGATTGTGTCTTGTGGGAGTAGCTCTTTGAACAATGGCTGCATAAACACACATTCTTTCTTGTATGATTCAAATATCATCTAATTATGCTTTGATTGAATTCTGAACTGGAACTAACAATTTTTTATCAACCAATCACCTAGGACAGTGATGGTGAGACAGCGTGAGACAGTGATGGTGAGATACAGAGGGATCACTCAGACCCCTCTCTGTGGGCATGTGCACCATCACTCTAGCACACTCCCAGCCCCTCTGCCCAGAAGCCCAATGAGAGCACTTCCTCCCTCCCCCCACCACAGTTTGCCCTGCCCCTCTACCCAATAGCCCAATGAGAGCGCTCCCTCCCTCCCCTGTCTGGGATAAGGCTGGTGGCTTACATGCGGCATGAGGGTGTGGCATGGACGACAGTCTGTTGAGTCTGTGGAGAAGGCGAGTTGTTTTTTCTAAACTAAAACTTCAGTATTTAGGTTAAATCGCCATGTTGGCAGTTTGTGATAAATAAGTGGGTATTGGGTTGCAGTTTGGGCACTCAGTCAGCGCAGTTTGGGCACTCACTGACTTAGGAGAATTAAGGTATTTTTGCTGAGAATTATAGCCTATCACAAATGGGCAGTTATCTATCTGAAGCTGCTTTCTTTGGCTTGATTTCAACACACATTTCTCTTCTTCAGATTTAAAGAATTATATTATATATCTCAGTAGTAAAATGTTGGCCTGGTACTTGTTATGTGCGTTTACTGTAACAGTAATTCATGTAATTGTCTGTGGTGCTGATTCTTTGAATTGCATGTCTCCTGTCTCCTTATTGATCAGTGCTTCAATCGAGCCAGCATTATGCAAAATCATTTGGGCAGTTGCATTACAGCTTTAAGTCCCACAATTATAAGTGAACTGGTGAAATTACTTCAAAATTACATTTCTCCATTTCCACTGATTGTGAAGTTGGGTGACTAACTTCAAACAAATAAGACAAAGTGTGTAACACAAAATTATTGTTTTTCCTGCTGAATCTTCATCTTCCCGTTTAGCCCAGGGTTGTGCATTTCTTGGCCTTTGTAAACAACCATGTACCATTAAGGTTCTAAGGTTAAGCTGCAGCCTCTCTTTCCATAGAGAGAAATTTAGAGATGTTAACTCTGGAATTTTTTTTGGAAAAATGCCTTTCTCTGATCAAAATATATGTTTCTTCTTTCTCTTTCGGAGAAGGTCTGGTTAGTAAACATAGAACCATAGATTAATTGAGTTGGAAAGGGCCTATGAGGTTACTGAGTCCAACCCCTCACTCAATGCAGGAATCCAAACCAAAGCTTCAGTGTTGGAGTGTTCACCACCTTTCATGGCAGTTGGTTCCACTGTTGTACTGCTCTAACTGTTAAGAAGCTTTTCCTAACATTCAGCCTATATCTAGCTTCCTGTAGTTTCAGCCTATTATTACTCATCCTGCATTCTGGAATAATGGAGAACAGATCCTTCCCTTCCTCTTTATGATTATCTTTCAGGTAGTTGAAGAGTGCTATCATATCCCTTCTCAGTCACCGTTTTTCCTCACAAGGCTTGGTTTCCAGTCATCTGATTATACTTGTTGCAGTTGGTTGTCCAATTTTCTCTTGAATATTTCCAGCTTTGGAGAGCTCACCACCTTCTGAGATAGTTGGTTCAATTGTCATACTGCTCTAATATTTAAGAGTTTTCCCTCCTGATATTCAACCTATATCTAGCTTCCTGTGACTTAAGCCCATTATTACGTGCCCTGCACTCTGGGATGACTGAAAACAGATCCTGCCCCCCCCTAATTATTAATTTTTCAAGTATTTGAAAAGTGCTATCATATCTCCCTCAGAAAGTAAACAACTCTTTCTCTTCTACCACTTATGAGGTGTTTTTGGTTAAAATATAGGAGGGAGAAAAGAAAAAAATAGCAAGTGTTTTGAAATATAACAAACCTCCTCCCAATACCTGTTACCTATCTGTCTGTTTCTCTGGTTTCTGGGGAAATTTTTAGTTGTACAGTAAAAATATAGAAATCTACATAGGAAAACAGGTACAAGTCCCCCAGAATCCACCCTTTTTCATTAACTGGTACTAAAAGTCTCAAAAACTCATTCTGAGACATTTGAAAGATAAAGAAGGAAAAATATTCATTTTCTTGCAGTTAATTGATATTAAATATATGTGCATGCTGTTTTCTTTATTGCAAACATGCTAACAACCAACCAAACCGATTAACAGCAACAAAACAACTGACACCAACTGAGGAAAGAGAGGGAAAGAACGCAGACCAGAAAGAGATGGAGCTTTCTTTGAATTCCAGGGTGGGAAACAATGTTTAGGTTACTGCTCGATGGATAGACAGTCACCCTGGTAATATTTTGGGTTTACTGCCATGCTGGCACCTTCTAGATTAGATGGCAAGGAATAGTAATTAGTACCAAAATGATTATGTCTATATTGTGTGCCATCAAGTCTATTCAGACTTATGACTATCCATTCCAGGGTTCTCAAGATAACACACAGATGTGGTTTACCATTCCCTTCTTCTGGGTGCATCCTTGGACTGTGCAGCTTGCCCAATCCTACATAGGCTGACTCTATTTGCAGGAAGCACAAAAAGGACTCAGGCTCCCAACCTCTGGGGATGCAGCCAGATGGCTAAATATTAAAGGTAAAGTATTCAGAGAAATATTCCTCTCTCCTAGAAGGAGACAAA
Source organism: Furcifer pardalis (assembly GCA_030440675.1). NCBI lineage: Eukaryota > Metazoa > Chordata > Lepidosauria > Squamata > Chamaeleonidae > Furcifer > Furcifer pardalis. The sequence continues at coordinate 82,375,662 of CP126892.1, forward strand.
AATGCACGTGAACATTTTTGCATCAGCTCCAATTGTGTAAGCACAATTGGATCATGATAGCTAGAGTAATAATCAGGCAATTAGAAATGCTGTTCTAAAACCATCATGGGTCTCATACCTCTAGTCCACTGAGCTACGATGTCTTCAAAGTCATATACTGTATTTTGTAGCCCAAGAGAATCCACTACAGTTATGTTACTTCAAAACTAGGCCAGAAATCTAACTCAACACCACTCAATTTCCTGTGCTTCTTGTATGCTATTTCCCAGACAATTTGTGGTCATAATCCCAGTTTTGGATTCTGAATTCCTTAGTTTTTGCTCAAACATTGGTACAGGACTTTTGCTTAGAGAATTAAATCATTGTTAGAAGCTACAGTTACTGAATAAAAACAACAGTAAATGAATAACAGCTCATGTGAAAGTGTTTCGGCCTCAAGAAGGAACCAGATTTGAGGTATAACTTTATGGTGACAGGAAATTGCAAATTGTAGGAATTAGGATCTCATATTGTAGGAATTAGGATCTCATAGAAATCGGCAATACTATAATGAGAATATCATTGCTGGGACTTTTTCATCACTTCCAGTCCCTGACAAATCAATTGTTTTTGCAGCTGCCTGTATCTTATATTTCCCAAAGGATTCCAATGATTCCCACCCCCATTTTTCAGCTTGCATTCTGACCTCCTTTCTACTGTACAGCTTTTCACAAGTCAGTTAAGTCAATCACTCAGCATCGATTGCTGGCTCTGGTACCTTCTCATTTATCTTTCCTTTATTGGATATATTGTTTACTTTCTTGCCCTTTGTCTTGTTAAGGTCTTATTCTGTTCTTTTCAGTAATCCGGTTCCACTTTTTCATTTACATTTCAACATCAACATTGATTTCTTGATGAGGTCAACAATATGCTGTGCTTCTATTCTAATTCTTAAATTGCCACCATGCAAACACCTTTGCTATCCTGTGACATGATTACAGAAGGACAATCATGCATGTATTTCTCACAGTCTGATAGGCTTCTCACTGCATGCTTGTGATATTGGCTGCACAAGTGGTTGTATGACTGGTGGCACAGCTTAGGGTTGATCAAAACAAGATAAAATTGTCCACTCAGCTCTATCACCTCATTAGGCTTCCTGCATTATTCATAAACCTCTCTTCAGGCTTTCAGCTTCCGAATATATACATGAGGATGTGGAGGTGCAGGTAAGCATCACCTCCCATATCCCCATTCCACTTGGAATTCCAGATGTTGGGTGCTTAGCAAGAAGCTCTGTGCTGGCACTGCAGACACACTGAATGTAGTGCATGAACATTCCTTCAACACCTATGAAGGCCTTGGCATTAAGCACATAAAGGTCTGCAGAATTTCTGATTCTGGTGGGAATTTGGGTATAGGCCTTACATGCATGCTCCCATTCCTCTTTAAACCCTATCCATTTTCAGGCTGAACAAATGAATAGAGATCTCTCTGACTAAAGTATTGAACAGTGAAGAAGGGTGCTCCTAGTTCAAATTCTTGCATTAGTTGTCAAGGTTTTGCTATTGTTATTGGCACATTCATGGTGAGGGCAAAAACAACAGTAGAATGCACAGGATGTTCACACTTGAAATAATTTGGTTTAAAATTGAACACTAATTATTCAGATCTGCATTATATGTCTTAGGAAAATGTGTACAGTCAAACCTCGCATAAAGAGCATCTTGCTTAAAGAGTAACTCGCTTAAAAAACAGAATTTTCTCTGAATATTCGCTTCACTTAACAAATAAAACCAACCAAAAACTCGCTTAACAAATAAATTGGGGTTTGCAATCCCCCCCCCATTGGTCACTTACAGTGGTGTTTCGCTTAAAGAGCAAACTCACTTAAATAGCAATGCTATAACTGTATTTGAATGAAAAGTGTTATGTGCCATCACATCAATGACAAGCAATCAGTATGAGGGAAAAACCTTATGCTCAAAATCACAGTAATTAGCATTTACATCCTTTTGATACCAGGTTTAAAGCATTATACTGAGACCTATCATAGGGTGGCTGGATTTTACATAAACTAATTTATTGTCTTATTTATTTGCTATTAGTGGAAGAGGATTATTTTTAGCTTAAAGTTATACAGGTTTTTCTTGTTTTGTTTTTAATTTTGTATGCCATGCTACCCACATATCCACAATGTGTAGGAGGGAGGTAGAAAGGAAGCCACAAGTTTACACATCTCAAGTTAAGAGTTGGGAAGAACTCAGTCTGACCTGTATTTCTGAGCAAACCAATCTAATTCACACTTCTCAAAATAAAATGCAGATTGGAACACAATTATCCTTTGGATTGTTTACTTTTCCAACCTTTGCAGTGCAGTTCTTGGCTCCAATATTATTTTAAACATATTTGCATATTAGGGGAAATAGAGTATCAAAATAAAGTTTATTTTTTTTAAAATTTAAAAATAATAACCACATAAAAACTGGATCAAATTTATACCTGCAAACCCAAGAGAAACTGGAAATACAGTGGTACCTTGCTTAAAGAGCACAATGCATTCCATGGGATTGTTCTTTAAGTGAGTTTGCTCTTTAAGTGAAACACCATTGTAAGTGACCAATTGTGATTTCTCGGGGGGGGGGGGATTGTGAAACCTGATTTATTTGTTAAGCAAGTTTTTGGCTGGTTTTATTTGTTAAGCGAAGTGACCATTCAGAGAAAATTCTGCTGTTTAAGTGAGTTAGTCTCTAAGTGAGGCATTCTTTATGCGAGGTTTTACTGTAAACTGATTGGCTCATCTCTTACACTTCTGCGCTATAACCTTTGGGGTCTAATAATAGGAGCCACTCAAAAATTGTAGAAATATTACTTTAAAACTTTGCTCTTTCCTTCAACCAGTAACACACATATATTCACATTTGGATGATATAAATAATTTCTTACTTCCAAACCTGAAATATATTTTCTCTGTTTAAGTCTAAAGTACGTGAGAGGAAAGTTCATGTTTTAGGATGTGCATGTTAATGGTTTTGAGTGTGTCAGGTATGCAAGAGTAATACTACCAGAATGTTAGACTGCATTACGATTCTATATATATAAGGTCATTCAAAGTGGAATGATCAGACTTGAGTCACTAGGCTAAGATGTATCCATCCTCTTCAAGAATTGACTTGCGCATCAGCCCAAGGAAACCAGTAGTTTCAAAAGTAATAGCAGCATTGATTCAAACTGACTTATTATGTGACTTATTTCAGTATAGGGTTTGACACACTACATCTCCCCCTCCCTCCCTGTTGTTCTATTTCATTGCAATGATTGTTAAAGTAGTTCTTTTTGTTTCCCGAATCACTGAATAGTTGCATTTGCAATTCTGACCTTGCTGGTGATTTCATCATGCTTCCACGTATGCAACAGGATTTTAGCTACTACCCTGTTTCCCCGAATATAGGACCTCCTCGTATAGTAAGATACTCCCCCCTATTTTCCCCCACTTTGGAAATATAAGGGCCTCCCCGAAAATAAGGCACTCACCTAAATCTTGCCCTGGCAATCCAGTCTATCAGCAATAAATGTGTACTGTATTCTTCTTCGTCATGGAAAAATAAGACATCCCCTGAAAATAAGACCTTGTGCATATTTTGGAGTTTAAAAAATATAAGTCAGTGTCTTATATTCAGGGAAACACGGTATGGAGAAACAGAATGGTTTCCAATAGACAAAGGTGTCATACAAGATTGCATTTATGTTCTGATTTGTTTAGTCTGCATATAGACTATATCATTTGGGAAGCTGAATTATACTCAGATGAAGGAGGAGGAGGAGGAGGAGATATTAATAGAGGGATCATTGTTATTTAAGATAAACAGATAACACTGTATCATGGACAGAGCATTAGTTTTGGTTAAAAATAAGAGGTCCAAACCAACATGGGTCCCTTAAGAACCATTCTGATGTTTCCAAAGGCAAAGTGTACTTTCTATAGATGTGATCGAAAACTGATGCAGGACTTCCAGAAGGAGTCGCAGCACAGTGAGGTTCTAGAAAGCAGCCCCTCAGATGAGGCCACTCAGTATTTGGGAAGCAGAGTAAAAATATTTCAAAAGAATGGTGTGTTAAAAATATTCATAGAAAACAACCACTCTAAGCTGAGGTGAATCCTCCCTGTGTCGTAAAGCCTGAGGCAAATGGATGAATAATATCACACACCCAGACAAGCTCTCAGAATGGCAGAGAAGAAAACCAAAATTACTGTCTTTTATATTTTATTTCCGTGAACACACCCACATGTGACTACATGTTTGAAATTTGACATGCAAGACCCTATCCTAAGTAGTTATTAGGCCAGTGAGTGCCAATCAAGTTTCACACAGAGGAAAAAGTCACTATTTTTAAACAGACAGTTTGAATCATGAAACTTTAGCTTTCTGAATATAAGCTTAAGCTCAGGACCCAAGTAGAAATAGGAAGAAACAAACAAATATAGATTGTTTTCTGGAGCACTAAATTAAGGAGTGAAACAAATTATGGGAACAGTGTCCTTCTTGGATATGTAATTAGAAAGACCAGTGGTTTTAGAAATCAGGTGCCTGTGCTGATTGTCAGAAAAAATTAGCAAAAAAACACTTTCATATACTTGTCCATTATGCAAAGGCAAGGCCAAGATGAATATTACAGCTCTCCTTCTTCTTGTTCTGCCATATCCAAATCAGAATATTGGTGATCCTCATAGTGATCAGCCATGAAGACTGTCCTGAGAATATAATGCAGTTGCTTTTCATCTGCCTTCTGCGTTGTTGTATGACATTCGTACCATTGATCCACAAGTCACTTTCTGGTCCTGAGCCCTTTTGGCATGGAAAGTCCTCCTCATCTCCAACACTCTGTGATAAATATCCTGGGACTTTTTTTCACCTACAGTGGGAATGTAAGAAGGTGAATAAAATATGGATAAATGTTTATGAAGAAATCAATAATATATTATCTCTTAGAATACAATTGTGTCCCAAGATTGCTTTTTTAAATGATTAGGAAGGATCAAAACTCCATAAATAAACAAACAAAAATGATTTTATTGTTATCATGGTGATAGTTGAAAGATTTTTATTAGCCAGGAATTGGAAATTGTATCGATATCTAGGTTTAGAGGAATGGTATAAGGAGATGTGGAACCTGGCGATTAATGATAAATTAATGTGCAAATTGGAACTGAAAAAAGGTATTATTAAAGAAAGTGAATTTGAAAATATATGGGGAGAATGTATTGAATACACCTTAAGAAAATCTAAATGTGTTAAACCCAGAAATGAGCATATGATATTTTGGAGATAGGTGAAAAGATACCCTTAATATGAGCAGCTGGTTTGAGTAACTGCTTTGGAAAAAATACTGATGTCCCCCTGGTGCTGGTTATACACTGTACAGTATTTGTATTATGTTCTCTTTGTTTGTAATATGTTTTTTGTTGTTGTTTTATAAGAATACAAATATAAATTTTTAAAAAAACCAAAAACACCAAAGTCCTCCTCAGCCCCAGGCCAGTATTGATGAAGCTGCTGCCCTCCATCAAGGGGCATTTAATCCACTTGGGGACCATCACCCTTCTCTTTGGACTTCGGCACCCATCCATTAGTCCTCAGCATTGTCAGGTTAGTTAACTGCTGCCTGACGCTCAGTGTTCAGTCGCTGGCAGTATGGTCTACTCTGTTACCATAGCATGATAACCTGGTGAGACAGGGATGTTACACTTACAAAAGGAAATGTCTGGCTGACCTACTGCTCCTGGCATTAAGTTTTCAAAGTGGTCACCATGTTAGTCTGCACAAGCATATCAGAGGAGAAACAAAACAGAAGGACAAAAGTGTTGTGGCATCTCATTGCCACAGTATTTTTATTTTTTGTTTTTTGTCTGAGATGAGGCTAGCATGTAAGCGTACAAGATTTTCTACCACTAGATGATGCCAGAGAGGCGTTGAATTGACAACATCCCCCCCCCCCGCCCCATCTCTAAATTGATCCAATACTGTATCTTCCTTCTCTCATGGCTTTATAGAAGAAGATATTTTCCCTTTGCTGCATTGCCCTGGCCATGAGGAGAAACAGGAAGAGGAGCCAGTTTTGCCAGTCCAAAAGAAATAAGAGGACAAGGGTGTTAGCATTGTTGCTGGCTTAAAAATATATGCCTGCATTGAAGGAGGCGGTGGGAAAGTGGTGGGGTCGGTTCGAGAGCTGGGCGATTAGCTTGCTCTCTCTTTTTTGAGAGCCCCAGGAGGAATGTGTGGGTGGTGGAAGCGTGGGTAGATGAATGCAGGCATGTTGCCCCGTACTGTTCCATATTCTGAAAACATTCATTCTCTGCTTTTTAATTCTGACAAGATGCAAATGCAAGAAATACACAGGCTGAAAGCCTTCTTAGTGATGCTAGAGAAACATCCTTCATGAGCCTTCTTGGCCAGGTGTGAAACTGTAGCTCATTCTCTCATATAGTCTTCTGCAGGAGGAAAAGTATGGGATGGAATGACCTTAATTAAAAAGCCTTTATTTGTTCTTCATGTTTAAGGGTACAATCCTAGTCATGGGTTCCCTAGGAGTTGGCTGCAATGCATTTTTTTCCTGAAGCAGGAAAAATTCCATTGGCGTGAATTTGTTTAAGGTGGATCCCATCTTGCCATCAAGTGACCCACACACTATGATCAGAGAGCCATCTCCTGTGGCATATATGAAATGAGACATGCAGGATTTAATACTGGGACTGCAATGGACTGCCGCAGCCGTGAAGGTGTGCCTTCACACCCAGTCCATTTGACATGGCCTCTTCTGCCTCCATGACCACTGGGAATCAGTGTTTCTCTTCTGCTCATTTTGCCATTTAGTCCAATCTGATGGTTTCCAGTGGCATTTCCTCCACCGAGGAAACCATCACCCCACCTAAAGGGGCTTATCCATCCGTAGCTGTTGGCCCCTTTAGGGAGTCAGGTTATTTTCCTCCACCCAACATTCAGTGTTCGCTACGAGTAAATCAAAGTGAACTCAGTGTGTCCTTTGCAGAGCAGACATTGTGGAGTTGATGTTTTCTTTAACACGGTGGAGTTTGTGTTTTTTCTTGGAAAAAATACAAAACCATTGGTGACTCCCTTCATTATCTACGATATTCTTCTTTTTCTTCTTTAGCTGCTGTATCTGTTCTAGATATTGGCTATCATTGTGGTGATAGTCTTCCTGTTCTTAACTCCTCGGAACAGTTCTTCCAGGGGCATGCCACACCAGTCTCTCAGGTTCTTCAACCATGAAGTCAATCTACATCCAGGGCCTCTCTTCCCAGGGATCTTTCCTTGAAGAGTGAGTTGGAGTATTCCATATTTTACGTTGTTCCTCATGATATGGCCAAGGTATTGGAGCTTTCTTTGCTTGATGGTCTTAAAGAGTTCTTTTTCTTTATCCACCCGGTACAATACTTCTACATATGTCACATGATCAATCTATGGTATCCTTAGCAGCCATCTGTAGATTCACATTTCAAAAGCTTCAATTCTCTTTTCAGATGTTTTAGTTAATGTCCAAGCTTTGACTCCATATAGCAACATTGGGAATTTGTAATATCACACTATTCAGATCTTTGTAGAGAGAGTTAGATGTCTACTGCATAACAAGTGTCCCATTTTTATGAAGGTGAATCTTACTTTTTCTATTTGTATTTTACTCCCCAAATAAACAATTTTATCTACTCTTTTGATTTCTTGTGTTCCTGCCATTAGCTTGCGTTGAGTTGGTGTTCAACTTGTAACCAGATATTTCATATTCTTGATGTTGAGATCAAAACCATATTCTGTACTTGAAGCTCTAACTTGATCCAGCATCAGCTGAAGATCTGCAAGACCTACGATATATTTAAAGTGTTTAATATGAAATCATGCATTATTATGGCACTGATCATGGAAACGTTTTGAAGAAAAGAATATCACTTCTGTAGCTAGAAGCTGACTATAAATGGTACTATGTGAGCAAAGTTGGAGGACATTATCAGTCAACACATCTGAAGGCAGAACGTAATGGAGAGCTGCAGCAAGTTATCAATTTGTTGGGCCATTGGTTGTTAGGATAAAATTACAAACAGCAGACAAACACCATTGACCTGGTGTCAGGGGATTCAGCACATATGTTCCACCTCTGATACAAACATTCCTTTCAGCAAATAATATCATCAACACACACACACATTTATTGGCCCTACAAAAATGCTCTCTTTCTACAATATAATGTGTGAAATGCAAAAACATACTGAACCTATTTGTAGTAATCTGTGCAGGATGAGGAATCAATAACCTGGTGGGATTTGACATCTTAAATAAATTAATAAAATAAATCTTTATCCCCCTTTTTTCCTTTAAGTCATCACATGTGGATTGTAACTCTTTGGTCATTTCCTCCTAAAATCACTTCTTCATTCTTCAAATAAACACTTTAATTCCTTTATCTGCAATGTAGGGTTAGTCATTGGCATGCTTCCATATTGGACTTCACAGCCATAGAAGTCAGCTCTAGGAGGCTTCTGTATTCAAGACTAGGTCTTATTTCTTTTGTCTGGGATTGAATTTTTTTAAAACAATAAATGTATGTTTCTTTCTTTTACCATACCATGGGAATCCTGAGTTATTGCTCCCATAAGCTTACCTTAACTAGCCTGCTTTTCTCTGCTAATATTAATCATTAATAAAAAAATATCTACAATGCAGAGCTGAATAGTTGACAGAGCATACGATTCTGTTTTCCTTTGCGTTCAGGTTAAACACAAAGACCAGAATGGAGAAAAGCCTTCTTTCAAATAATGGGATAGAAGAACCAACTGCTGGCCTTTTCAGTTAGGTACCTGAAGAGCATGCACCCTCTGCAGACTGAAATGAGACTCTGTAAAAGATGGAAGGACGTCCTGTTTTCCTCCATAATGAGCAAAACATTTCTGGCCCAAAGAAAAGACTGAGATGATTCACAGCTGAGGCCAAGGTTGGTCCTTTTGTTAGATACTGTGAGAGACCCATCTTGGAGAGCAATTATTGTTAGAACTGTACTGAGATTCACCTGGTTGAGCCTTGTAATACAAGAGAAAACTGATAACTTTGATGAGTTACAAGCATGGGTTCTGCCTCTTTTTTGTTACACATATTTGTGTAAATGTATATAATGTTCTGTTGGAAATCCCACCTCATGCTTCAACATGGCGCAGTGGTGACTCTGGCTGTCCCACAGCTATGGTGCTGGGGGTATATTCCTCCAGTAGGTTCAACCACGCTACAAAGGTGTTGGTTAGTGGTCCAGAATGGGGAGTTCTCCATTCTGGAACCACAGGTCAGCTAAGTGGGGCTCCGTATTTGGGCAGTGCACCTGGCCAGCACATTGCTCTAATATGGCCAACTTCGACATGAGCCCAGCCAGTTGTGTTGTCTTAGTTAAAATGGCTAAAGGAGCATCGAAAACACAGGCCTCTGTCCCCTGCATGCCATTGGACCCTGCTATGGTAGCAGTAGGACCTTCTGATGACAAGAGGCTGCTAAAATCTCGAAACAGTGGGAGACAATGCTTTGATCTGCCACATCAAACTAATGTGTGAAACAAGGATCAAGCAAGTAAGTATATGATGTTAAGAAATTGCAGTGGCTTAGTAGTTAATATGCTGAACTTGATGACTGGAAGGCCGGTAGATTTGCAGTTTGAGACCTGAGTGCTGCACGATCGAGTGAGCTCCAGTCTCTGTCCAAGCGCCTGTCTACCTAGCAGTTCGAAAGCAAGAAACTGCAAGTAGATAATTAGGTACCAATTCGGTGGGAAGGTAAACAGCATTCCATGCACATGACCATGGGAACATCTGAAGGCGCAGACAGGTTATAAACTTTGGCTATAAACTGAGATGACCACCACACCCTAGAGTCACATATGACTGGCTTTTGAGCAAGGGCAGCCTTTTCCTTTACCTGTACCTATACAATGTTAATTACATAACTCAAATAAACTAGTACTAAATGTATTACTGTAATTTGATGGCTATTTTTCTAACTGTGGCAGGAAACAGAGCAACCAGAGCTCATACTTCTGATACTGCAAGAATGACTGATTGGAAGGGATATCCTTTCAGCCAGTAAACCTGGAAACTTTACTTCTGCCCTATTAAGTCCCACAGCCAGTTTCTATGTCTCCAGTATAGATAAGTGGATAACAAATTGAAAGGCTGCCATTTGGAATATTAAGCAAACCTGTTTTCCATTGCTTTAGAAAGAACTCAAAGTACTGAATTCAAATTACGAGAAAGGAAATTTTGTGCAAACATTAGGAAGAAAGTCTTGCCAGTAGGACATGCTCAGCAATGGAATGGACAACTTCAGAGGGTGGAAGACTTTGCTTTACTGGAGATTTCTAAACAGAGGAGATGTGTTAGATATGGATTTCCTGCTTTGACAAGGAGTTATACCTGATGGCCCATTAGTCCCCCACCCCCCCACCCCATCTCTTTAGTTCTGTGATTCTATGAATCCAAGTGAAAGAGAGATTTTGGGAATTGCAAGGATTTGAAGTGGTTCTCTCTCTCCCCCCCAAACTGAAACCAGCAGGTTTGCTAGAGCATTGTTGTGCCAGTTTATAACTTCTTAAGATGAGGTTCTCTGCCAGAACAATGTCAAACAACACAACAGAGTTATAAATGTTACCATGACTTTATGCCAACACAAAATGCTTAGGACAGGAGTGTTAGACATTTTGAAGTAGTGTGATGACAGCTTTTAAGAATACGTGTGGTTGCTTTCCAGCTGTTCTAGAATTAGAATGTTGTGTCCTTTCCTAATTTTTGTAATGGTTCCAGATGCTCCAGACTTAATTTCTGCTAGGAGAAGCCATGCTGTAGAATGAATGCTATAAGCTTAATACTATAGTATTAATATTAAAATAATGGTTTCAGTGTTTTAAAATATTTTTACTTTAAGATCAATTTAAAATCATTGTTTAATTTAGCAGAGTATTAATATTATAATTTGTTTAGCACATTTCATCATGAAATATAAGTGTAAATAAACAGACAGACAGACAGACAGACAGACAGACAGACAGACAGACAGATAGATAGATAGATAGATAGATAGATAGATAGATAGATAGATAGATAGATAGATAGATAGATAGATAGATAGATAGATAATGTTTTAAATTTAGATTGATAACTCAGTGGTCTAGGTATCTGCCTATGGGAGTTTGATATATATAAAACTACTAGTCACCTTGAGTCTCCTCATTGGGCCAAAGGCAGTCTATAAATGAGATGAATTAATTAAAGCAGTGTACCAAACTCTCTTTATTATATCTTCTGTAATTGAATTGTGAATCTCTTTGGGTCCCAGTCTGGGTAGAAAGGGGAGGTATACATCAAATGGATGAAATAATAAAAATAAATAGTTCAACAGTAGATGATACACTTTGCATGGCCCAGTTTCAATCTTTGCAATCACTTGTTTAAAGTAGCAAGTAGTAAATAATGGAAGAGACCAAGAATGGGTTCAGGTTTGAAGATGCCAGGGCACATTTACCATTTTAATTTCTCAGAATAGGGCTGCTACATCAGGGACATCTCAGGGAATGTACACATAAAAGGAAGACCAGGTAAGTATCAGCAGTGGATGTAGAAAAGATGGTGGTGAGAACCAGAGTGTTGTAATAGATTGAATCTGGGACTAGAATTCAGGAAACTTGGGTTCAAATGCCCACTAGACTGTAGAAACTCAAGGAGGATAGTGATGTTCAACTACTCCTTTAATATTTGTTGTTGTTGTTCAGTCGCACAGTCGATTCCGACCCTCTGCGACCCCATGGACCGCTGTCCGCCAGGCACTCTTGTCCTCCACCATCCCCCTCAACTCGCCCAGCTCCGCGCCCATTGCCTCTACAACACCATCTCATCTTGGGCCGTCCCCTTCTTCTTCTGCCCTCGACCCTTCCAAGTATCAAGGCTTTCTCAAGTGAATCCTCTCTTCTCATTTGATGTCCAAAGTACCTTAGCTTCATCTTTACTATTTGACCCTCCAATGAGCAGTCAGGTTTGATTTCCTCTAAGATTGACCTATTTGTTCTCCTTGCTGTCCAGGGGACTCTCAAAACTCTCCTCCAACACCACATCTCAAAGGCGTCTATTCTTCTGCGGTCAGCTTTCCTAATGGTCCAGCTCTCACAACCATACATTGCCACAGGGAATACCATTGCTTTGACCATGCGAATTTTTGTTTTCAATGTGATGTCTCTACTTTTCACTATGTTCCCCAGGTTTCTCATTGCTTGCCTCCCAAGAATCAGTCGCCTTTTTATTTCATGGCTGCAATCCCCATCTCCAGTGAGCTTAGATCCTAAGAAAGTAAAATCTGTCACTGCTTCTACTTCTTCCCCATCTATTTTCCAGGGACTGATAGGGCCTGTTGCCATTATCTTGGTTTTCTTGATATTGAGTCTCAAGCCAGATTTTTCACTTTCTTCTTTCAACCTAATCAGGAGCTTCTCTAGATCCTCCCAAAGAATGTTCAAATTATCGAACAATTGCGCTCATCCCTCACGCTAGCAAGGTGATGCTCAAGATAATTCAGGATAGACTGCAACAGTATGTCGAGAGAGAATTACCAGAAGTGCAGGCGGGTTTCAGAAGAGGCAGGGGGACTAGAGACCACATCGCCAACATCAGATGGATCATGGAAAAAACAAAGGAATATCAGAAACAAGTCTACTTCTGTTTCATTGATTACACTAAGGCTTTTGACTGTGTCGACCATAACAAAATGTGGCAAGTAATTAAAGAGATGGGAATGCCAGAAAACCTTATAGGCCTCATGAGAAATCTGTACATGAATCAAGAGGCAACAGTTAGGGCAGAAAATGGAATGACGGAGTGGTTTGGAATAGGAAAAGGAGTAAGACAAGGCTGCATTTTGTCACCCTGCTTATTCAACTCCTTTAATATACCATAACTTAAAAGACTTATTAGGGTCATTCTAATTCAGAAGCAACTTGATGGCACATACCAAGACTAAAGATAGTTCCCTAATAGGTACCCAAGCATTACAGTCCTGATCCTATCTTTATAAGTAATGAAAGTGACTTTTCTAAGCTCAACAATATACAGAGAGATGTCTCAACAGAGGTAGCCTAAAACGAGTGCTTTAGCCTAATACAGGAACGGGCCATTTTAGTGGTTTTGGGGCCCAGTGTTATACCCTCCAGAAGTCACATGGTGTACCAAAAATGCCCATAAAAGGTAAAAGTGTCCAGAGGTGTGTTTTGTTGTTGTAAAAAATTGATTATTTCAGTTGTTAAATAGTATAGAGAGACTCTGCAACTTATTCAGAAGGTGAATCATGGCTTTGAAAAGTATTCAGAAGCAGGAAGTCATCATTTATGCTAGGGAATACATAGAGGGGCCAGTTTGGGGAATTGGGGACCACACTGAAACCACCTTGTCATTCCACTCTTAACAAATGCTTATTTTGAGTAGAATAATTAAGTAATAATTAGAAAAGAATAAGCTGTACTTGAAAAGTTCATACTGTCCCTTTGCCCAACCTCAGTTGAAAATTTCCAGATTCCACACTTGCTCACAAGGTTAAAATAACATTCCAAATGTTAAACTCAAATGTGTTTTCCTCTAGCTTAGTTGCTTGCTCCTTGTCATGTCCTCACTGCAGAGGGCCATTGTTTTCTGTTTTCTTTCTGACATCCTGTCAGGGACTGATAAAATGGCAATGTGCATGCACCAACACACACATGCATGGATGTGTCTTTGCCATAAGTAAACCTCCCCATTTCCACCAGCTTGGAGGTAAATCTGTATGCCGCAATGTCTGCTGTAGACCTCATAAGTTTGCTTGCGACCTTCCAGTCCTTAGAGCTGTGTTGGAGAAATGGTTTGGTGCCAGGGACCAGATTACCCCCTAGGACCAGGCTCATTGGCTGCATGGTATCTGAAGTTCATGATATCAAGTACATCTCCCTTCATGTGAGAGCACCTCAATTTGCCCTCTCCCTGAGATTATTTTTGCCTCTGTGCAGAGAGAGACACTTGAGGATTTCGATACTTGTGTCTGAAAAAAATGTGCCTATACTATCTCTGACATCAGGGAGAGAGAGAAACAATGGTACCCGTCCCCCACAAAATTTCCAAGGGAGCCTACATGTGGACAATGGAAGAGAAATCCAACTATAAGGCTATCAGAAAACAAAATAAAAAACACTGTAGTGCTTTAAAGACTAATTGCTATATTTTTGTTAGCTTTCGTGGATCAAGGCCACTTATTCAGACAAGGAGTGAAACTTCCAGGTATGGTTTATATATACCAAATGTAAGGGTCTACATGCAGTGGTGTAGCATAGGAGGGGCCAGGGGGGCGGCCCGCCCCAGGCGGCACTTTTTGGGCTATGGGTGTTCTTGGACTACAATTCCCAGAAACCCTAGCAGGAGTGGGCACTGGCATCCACCAGGGGGTGGCAAATTTGGCTTAAGCCCCAGGTGGCTGAAATCCATGCGACGCTACTGTCTACATGTTAAGGGTGATGTGCTCAAGTAGAATGACAGAGAAGCAGGCATAACAATACAGCTTCCTACAGCTATCAGTAACAATAGATTGTTCATATTAGTTTTAGTTTTAAATGTCTCCCTTTCAATCTCAAAGGTGTGCAGAAAGCCTACGACTCAAGGAATATTTCCATAACCTGGAGAGCAACCAGCATGACAATCCGCAAGCTGTTCCTTATCTGCTACAACATAAAGAAGAACCAGGCACTGATGATCCACAAACATCTTACTCCTGGCAACACAGAAGGAAGAATTCTACGTGGGCACCTCCAGAGGGTCGGAACAAGGAACTGGACTTCTACATTGAATGCTTCTGCTACTGTGCCCAAGAAGAGATCATTAGCAAGGGACGTGGTCCAATCTACAATCTCAGCCGAGCAGAACATCAGGCCATAAACAACCTCAGAAGTAATCCCAACATCATCATCAAAGAGGCAGACAAGAGTGGTGCTGTAGTTGTCATGGACAAATTGAGCTACACACAGGAAACTGACAGACAACTTTCCAATTCTAGATTTTACCAGCCTCTATCTATGGACCCAACCACCAAATATCAAAAAAGAATTACAGAACCTTCTAAAAACTGTTCCTGGAAATGTACGTGATCAAATCTTGACTGAGACACCACAAGAACCTCAACCAGCTACCTTTTATCTACTACCTAAAATTCACAAACCTGGAAACCCTGGGAGACCCATTGTTTCAAGCCTCAACACTGTCACCGTTGGAGTATCTGGCTATGTGGACTCCACTCTCAAACCATATGTCACCAATGTACCCAGCTACATAAGAGATACCACAGACTTTCTAAGAAAACTACAACACACACATGACCTCCTGGATAACACCATCTTAGCTACAATGGACGTGGAAGCTCTGTACACCAACATTCCACACAACGATGGATTACAAGCCATAAGGAACATCATACAAAACAAAAACGAAGCCCACACAGTCACCTCCCTGTGCAATTTTGTACTTACACACAATTACTTCACCTTCAACAATGAAACCTACCTCCAGATCAACGGAACTGCCATGGGTACTTGCATGGCTCCACAGTATGCTAATATATTCATGGCTGATCTAGAACAATGTTTTCTTGACTGCTGTACCTATAAATCACTTGTCTATTTGAGATACATTGATGACATATTTGTGATCTGGACAAATGGGAAAGAAACCCTGGAGAAATTCAATAATTTTCATCCAAATATCAAACTCAATTTGGACCAGT
The DNA here is from genome assembly GCA_030440675.1 of Furcifer pardalis. Classification (NCBI taxonomy): domain Eukaryota; kingdom Metazoa; phylum Chordata; class Lepidosauria; order Squamata; family Chamaeleonidae; genus Furcifer; species Furcifer pardalis. Next base: position 82,391,465 of record CP126892.1, read on the forward strand.
CTACACAACAAGTAAATTTCCTGGACACCACTGTGAAACTACAAAATGGACATCTTAGTACCACGCTATATCGCAAACCCACGGAGAGATGTACATACCTGCATGCCTCCAGCTTCCATCCAGAACACACAACAAAATCCATTGTCTTCAGTCAAGCCCTCAGGTACAATCGCATCTGCTCAGACCCACATGACAGCGATGCCAAGCTCACGGACTTACAAAATGCATTTCTCAAACTATAGTACCCATCCAATATGGTTAAAGAACAAATCAACCAGGCTAGACAAATATCCAGGAGTGATCTACTACAAGACAGGCCCAGAAGGGAAAGCAATCGCACACTACTGGTTGTCACCTTCAGCCCTCAACTTAAACCCCTCACATGCATAACGAGGGATCTCCAACCCATCTTTCTGCAGCACCTAGATTCAAAAGTGCCTGAGTAATAACAGTAGTAGTAACAACAAGAAATAAATATTATTATATTTGGCTAGCTTCATTTGGCACAGTTCTTTCTATAAGATAAAACTGCTGCCACGTATTCATCTAACCACAGACTAATGGGTATTGTCCTTATACTGTGCATTTTATTTCCAAATGTAAAAGAGGTAGAGGTCTGGAACACTTCCATAAAGGCACTTTAGGGTTATTGCCAAGCATTAGGAACCTTGGTACTCTTCTCATTATTATTTTTTAAAGCAAATTGCTTACAAGAATAATTTTGAAAAGCAGAAATAAGTTGACTGGAACTTTTCCGTTCCATGGGAAAGAGAGCAACTATTACATCTTTGAGTAAATGGCTTACACCAGTGGTACAGTTTAGTACCAATGAGCTCCATTTTATGCACACAAGAAGTTACCCTATTAACTCTGACAGTTCATTTCACCAGGTGTAAGCAGTTTTCATCCAATTAGTGTTGAAAAGAAGAGAAACACACCATGTGCTTGTATGAATGCAGAGTGCACAGTCACCTCAGATAGTTAGATACATCAAAACTTAAATTGTCAAGATGTTATGCAAGTCTGATTACAGGATAAGTAGAGCATTTGGGGCATTGAAGGATTACAGAAAGAAAATAGGAGGAAATTACTACTCATCCACCCATAGCCATTGGCCCCTTTAGGAAGTCAGGTTGTTTACCTCCACCCAACACTCGGTGTTGAGTCTCTGGCTGTACGGTCTGCTACTCCATTGCCATAGCAGGATGTCCAGCCATACTGCAATACTTATGAATATCCTTTATTCAAATATTGTTAATTATTTAGAGCTGAACAGGTCCTTGCTTGTAGTATTTAGTACCATCTTGGGAGGCTCAGATGTTCCTGGACTATAACTCCCAGAAATCTTGGCCAGCACAGCCAATGGGGAAGCCTTATGAAAGCTGTAGTTCAAGAACATCTGGGCCCCCAAAATTAGGAACCATAGCTCTAGAAGTCGGTGGGTGGTTGACTAGTTGTATTTTCTGAGTGTGTGATTAAATGCCATTGGCATTAAGGGAGAGAGGGACAAAACATAGATCTAGAACTGCTAATCATTCTGTGGGTTTGCAGTAGATTGGAAAGGATTTCTGACTCTCAGTTGCTTAACCATAGCAACAACAAAATAACTGCACTCTCAATGTTTCTCCTCCATTATACTGCTAAAATGAATGCACCTTCAGGTAACCAGGAAGGGCTTTGTGTAGGACTTAGAGTTCCATTAGTTCTGGTACTTAAAACACACCCCTGTGCTCAGAATTCTTACATTCTCATTGTGTGTGTTTTGCAGCAGGCTGTAGTTGGTGGACCTTGCAGTTCCACCAACAAAATAATAATTAAAAAGATCGACACACACCTAAAATATGTTTCCCTGTATACTGGGTCATCACTTCATACGCTGCAGTTGCTTATATTTGCCATTTCAAACTGCTGATCACATACCACAGAATAAATTGGATTTTTATTTGGAGGTTCATTTTGTATTTTCTAAGACCTGATGACTGTAGAGTGGATGAATGCTACATGGCATTTGAAGATGATCCTTCACAGTGTTAAAAAGAGAAGCATGCAAGTCTCCCAGAATGATAAATGTTAAGAGTATATGAGTGTTAAAAGCTTATCCTTGTCCTTTGCTGTGAAATGCTGGAGAGAATGGCTGCTTCTGCTGCTGCTTACTTGCTTACAACCAAAGAGAGAATAAAAGCCCAAAGAAAATGGCAAGGTTGCCATGTGGCTACCTGTATCTGAATGGAGAGCAAATGGTGGGTAGTTGAAGCAATGGAACATGCCATTTTGCATTGCTCTCTCTCTTTCTCTATGGAGATGCTTGTCAGGAACTTTATCCAAAATTTTTATTAAATATGGTGGTCATTTGGATTCCTTTTATCTATAACTGTTTTTAAAACAGACCAGTCTGACTCTATATCCCTGATCTTAGCTAAATATTGTTTTATAATTTGTACTGTGCATCATAATACAGTAATACTCCGTATAACGCGAGTACCGTATATCGTTAAATCCGCATAACGTTACAAGATTTTCGGAAACATCTTGTATCGAGTAACGCGATTTTAACGTTACACGAAACAGTCGTTCTTAGCAGCAGGGTGGGTGGAAAGCTGAACGGGGTTCTCCGTTCAGCTTCCCAGCCACCCTGCAGCTACGGAGGCAGGGGTGGGGTGGCTGGAAAGCTGACGGGGGGCTCCCCCATCGGCTTACCCAGCCACCCCACAGCTGCGGAGGCATGGGCGGGTGGCTAGGGAAGCCGACAGGGAGTCCCCGTCAGCTTCCCCAGCCACCCTGCAGCTGTAGATCGGGTCCTCTGATCTCTCTGGAGGTGTTTCTGGGCTTCCCCGACGTCCTGAGCCAGTGCAGGAAGCCAGAATGTCAGATTTCGAATCCCGATGTTCTGGCTTCCTGCACCGGCTCAGGACGTCGGGGAAGCCCAGAAACACCTTGGATCGGGTCCCCACACCTCCCTGGACCCGGCGGGGGGGTCAGAGCCCCCAAAATTGGTAAAAAAAACGTCCGTTTTTTTTACCAATTTTGGGGTTTCTGACCCCCCCGCTGGGTCCAGGGAGGTGTGGGGACCCGATCCAAGGTGTTTCTGCGCTTCCCCGACGTCCTGAGCCAGTGCAGGAAGCCAGAATGTCAGATTTCGAATCCCGATGTTCTGGCTTCCTGCACCGGCTCAGGACGTCGGGGAAGCGCAGAAACACCTTGGATCGGGTCCCCACACCTCCCTGGACCCGGCGGGGGGGTCAGAAACCCCAAAATTGGTAAAAAAAATGGACGTTCTCCCACCTCCCTGGAGGCAGCAGCAAGCCAAAATGTCAGGATTCAAATCCCAATGTTCTCGCTTCCTGCAGCCTCCAGGGAAACAGGGCTTTTTTTAACATTGTGTGTTCAATGTATCGCCCAACGTTAAAACCTGAATAACGACGGGACTTGTGGAACCAAGTCATAACGTTATTCGGGGTACTAGTGTACTATTCTTAATCTTTTTTAGATTTTAGAATTTTAAATGTTTTTATTCTCACTATCATTTCCCCCTCACATCCAATTCTCATGTTTGTAACTATAAGTTAATAATTTTATCCTTATATTGTCTGCTCTATCAATATGAATATGATTTCTAGTTATTGTTATCTCAGAGTGATTGTCTTCTTGTCCATATGCTGCTCAATGACAGAATAAAGTATGTATGTATGTATGTATGTATGTATGTATGTATGTATGTATGTATGTATGTATGTATGTATGTATGTATGTATGTTAATTTTCCAACTTTTTTGCCATCAGTAATCTTGCAACCATCAATAAAATTGAGAGTAAATCCATTTAAAAGCTCTGCAGACCTCACTGCAGCAGTTCTTATCTATCTTATCAAGATTCTGCAAGAAGTTATTCAGTTTTGGCCTAGCCCAGAATGTAATATATGCCAAAGGTGTCAATTAAACAAGCAAACTGTAATATATTACTAGAATATCGCTGACCAGGGATAGAAAGTCTGTGGAAAGATGATGGACTTTAGCGTTTTGCTCCACTCTCTATTCTGACTATAGCTAATGGGATCTAAAAGTATTTGGACCACAAGTTCTCAAACCGTGCTACAGAGTTTAGTAGGTACCTACTGGAGGTACACTATTTCTAGAGCTTGATGGTAACTAGTTACAAATTGTACTATTTCTAATGCATTCCATTTCCTAATAACCAAGCTATAGCTGTATTATACTATAATGATAACATAACAAGGTTTTGACACTAACATACAAAGCCCTAAATGTTTTAGGACCATAAGGGGTCTTTCAAATACCACATGACCTAAAATAGGCCACTTTTTGACACACACCCGTGATTTTCGATGACCTTTGACTGATCCCCCCCTCACCCACTAAATCACGTGGTTTCTCTTGTTTCCTTAATTTGAAGAGAAAAAGCAGAAGCATGGCCGACCGAGAGTCCAAGGATGCCTGCCACCCCACACCCGGACTCCCACCGGTGGAAGTTGCTAAAAATGCCAGAACAAGAACCTTGCATTTCCCTCCACACCTGATGGGTGGGAGGGGAAGGGGGAGGGGGTGGAGGAGGAGGAGGAGGAGGAGGAGAAGGAGAAGGAGAAGGAGAAGGAGAAGGAGAAGGAGAAAGGTATATACTGTATGAGGAATACACACATACATGTGTATGTTGACAAAACATAACATGCATAGAAGAATTATATTAGGAAAAAAGTAAACTGAAGAAACTGATTTTTTAAAAAATAAAAATGCATTCATTCTATTCATGATCTACAAGTAATTTCAGCGGAATTGTTCATACAGTTTTTGATTTGCTGTCCTTGGAAGGAAACCATGAGTGTCAAATTGTTGTGATTTTAAAAAAATAACATTTAAATTCTGTATTTGATAAAATGTATACAAATATGTTTTAGCCCAGTGATGCCAAACCTTTTAGAGACCGAGTGCCCAAACTGCAATCCCAAACCCACTTATTTATCGCAAAATACCAACACAGCAATAAGGCAGGAAGGAAATGCTCCCATTAAGCTGCTGGGCAGAGGGGCAGGGTGGATTCTGTGCTGGAGGGAGGGAGGAAGTGCTCCCATTGGGCTGCTGGGCAGAGGGGTGGGGGTGAACTCTGTGCTGGAGGAGGAAAGAAGCGCTCCCATTGGGCTGCTGGGCAGATGGGCATGGCAAACTCTGTGCTAGGGTGACTGCACAGTTGCCCACAGAGAGGGCTCCCAGTGTCACCTCTGGCACATGTGCCATAGGTATGCCACCACTTAGTCATTGGCAGCCAAAATTTCTACTACCACTCTGTGGGAGGAGCTGTTGTCATGGGCGGAGCCAACATCATGATATCATGGGTATAGCCAATGTCATGACATCATTTGCGGAGCCAATGATGTGGGCGGAGCCAAAGTAAAAAAATAAAATAAAAATACAGTACACATAAAAATACACATAAAAACACATAAAAATCCAAATTAAATACACATAAAAATATACATAAAACACATACAATATACATTAAAATGCAAATTAAATACAAATTAAATAAACATAAAAACACACCTTAAAATATACGTAAAAACACATTAAAATACAGATCAAAATACACATAAAAGCACCCATTCCACCCACTCAGCCACCCACCCACCCACCCCCAAAACCAAAACCAAGTCACTTACCTGGCTGGGGAGCAGGCGGCAACAGCGATGGTGCGTCATGGCCTGGCACGGTGGTGTTATCTAGCCCGGCACGGCATGGCCCAGCCAGCAGTGTGGCCTGGGTCAGCGGTGGCACGACCTGGCACAGCCTGGCACGGAACAGCCAGACCTGGGTCAGCAACGGCATGACCTGGCACAGCCCGGCAGCATGGCCTGGGTCAGCAATGGCGTGGCCTGGCACAGCCTGGCAGAACAGCCTGGGTCAGTGGTGGCATGGCTTGGCCCGGCCCGGCGGTGCACTGCAGTCTGGCCTGGCTTCGGCAGCAACCATCTGCAGCAATGAGTGGCAGCGGCAGCACACGGCCATGCGGCATGACTCGAGCAAGAGCCGCCACCGCACCTCCGAGGAGGCCACTGAGGGCCTCCCTGGCTGCCTCACTCTCCAGCCCAAAATGGCTGTTTGTGAGTGTGCATGCACGAAAATAGCAATTGATGCATGCATTCTGAATACTGGAGGCACGCATGCGTCAATTGCTATTTTCATGCATGTGCACTCACCAGCAGCCATTTTGGGCTGGAGAGTGGGGCAGCTGGTGAGGCAACTGAACCAGTTACCTCAAAAAAGGGCAACCACCATTGGGTGATCTCCTGGGGAGGTTAGTACTCCTGGGAGACCATCCGGGATCCGTACTACCATTTCTATAGAACCGGGGTGAACCGGCCTAAGCCCACCATTGCCACCACTGCTTTAGTCAGTGGGGGAAGCACATAAAAGTCTGTACAATAAGGAAAGTACATAACAAAATGTGGGAAATTTAAGAAACTCAAGAATTATACATCAGTATTGAATCTAGATGGGACAAGAACAATGGTAGATTTCTGAGAAATGCAGTAAAAAAATCTGACAGATTTTTCACACCTGCTCTTCTGTTTTTGCAGCTAAGTAGCCAAAGATGAATCTGGGAGTCTTTTCCCTGCATATTTTTTGAGGAAATGACAAGAAAAGCATTATATCTACTCATTCCCTATAAATATATGGCCTGTTTTATCTTGTTCTCAACTTATGCCTTTGTGCAATTCCAAGTACCACTTCTCAGTTTTGAAGCAGTCTTTTAGTCAGTACATTTCAATCACACCTTTCTTTACAAGCTGATGGAGGATCAGGTTGTCAGTACTTGAGAGGTCTATGGTGAGGCTCTGTATTCATGTACAAATAAGCAAAATAATATACAGTATAAGGAAGAAGGAAGGAAAACTGAGCGAATACTTTTGTGTGCTCTTACTCCTCTGTAACTTCAGATCAAGAGACTGACAGGCAGTGGGAGGTGGTACATAAAGAATACCCCAGTGCATCTTGAGACACCCCCCCATTTTTTTTTGAGAGAACCCTAGTTCAGATCCTCAGCAAAATGCAGATTTAAAAAAAATGGAAAGAGATTCAGAAGGTCCAGAAACAAAGTGCCCCCAACCCAAAGGGACGGCTGTAATTCCCTAACGGCAGAGAAATATAACAAACATTAGAGAACTCAGCGTAGAAATAAATGTCCTGTCTCTTTTCATCTGGTGCTATTATAATCTAGCATATTCCTTCCTGATAACTCCAAAATGCAAACATATGCTGATGAGCAGGATGAGCTGCCAGGGCTCTTGCTACTTGGCTGGAAACAAATGATGCTTGCTTATGCCAACATATTTTGGGCTCTAAACTACACAAGGGTAACTGGACCATGCTCTCTTTTAATTTCTCACAGTGCCTCGACGGAATGTCATTCTAGAGCATTTTGGAGCTTGGAAAGAATTGTTTTTTGGATTATAATTCCCCTAACCATTCTGGCTGGAAGATTCAGGGAGTTCTGCTCTAAAAAAGTAACTTTTCAGATCTCTGGTCATGGGAAATTTCCAAGGTGGGTAGAATTGGCTGGCTGATGGTGCATAGCAAAGCATTCTTTGTTCTCATTGCACCAGACACACCTGACAGGGCCACTGCTGGAAGGTTTTCTTACAGCATTCTCAAAACTGGAGCTTGTCCCACTTATTCTCTTTTTCATAGGCATTTCAAGAATAACAGTAAGTAGGAATTACACTGAAATCACAGATTACTAATAGGAAAACATTCACTTGGGATGAGTTAGGTAAAACTTCAGAACTATTCTTAAATAGATATGCAGTGCATATTTATTTAATGGCACAGTGTTGCACATTTCTGCATAAACAGAAGCACTGCTGGATTCATTGAAACTTACTCCCAAGTAAATGTGCACAGGATTGCAGTCTTAAAACTATAGTTTCCAAATAGAAAGAAGCAACCATTCCAAGCCTTAGTAATGTCAATAGATATTATAATGACCAGTAATGTATTTGTCAGTCATGGAACCTTCCAAAACTTCATGTCAGTCCAGATTTATTACCTTCATATCTACTCTAATGTGTAGAGTTGATCTCAGGTACACACTAAGCAGTGGTGGCTCCCCCCACCCCCTGAAAAAATATCTTGTATTCAATGTAAATTATATACTACTTCCATCAAGCATAATTAGTTGATGGTATGATGTTATCAGATAGGAAAGAGTCACATTATCAAGTGATTTTGTACCTCAAACTTAGTTTCAAAAACTACAGTTTAAAAGGCATTGTCTTTTATGATGTATTTATGCTTCTTAATCCCAATTCCCTGTAACATTTTATCACAATGTGATGATTATCTTGACACTTTGCTGGCAGCAGATAAATTTTCTTCCATTTCAGATTAATCTTCTATATATTTACTCATCAAGAAATAAATTTTCTGGCAATAATTCTGAATGTCAATGTGGCATTGAACTCAACGTTCGATCTATAAACTAACTGCCCTTTGTTCATTTGGGGCTACAGATTATCTGCTAAACTATGAGCTCCCTAGACAGCCATTGAATTTTTTGAAGTTGTAGCCATGTTAGTCTGTACAAGCATATCAGAGTAAAATAAAAACAAAACAAAAAAGACAAAAAGCGCTGTGGCACCTTAAAGACTATATCCTGTATTTTAATGTTACCTTTCGTAGACCAAGTGCACTTCATCACACATAAGAGTGGTTTTTCATGGTATACATTTATACATTTGATATAGAAACCCAGAGTAGCTGTGCAAACTTGGTTGGTTCAGGAGACGAACATGTCTCCTGAACCAACTCATTGATTTACATGTCTGTCTCCTGAACCAACCAAATTTGAATTGTTTAATTCTTAAAAATCTGGGCCTGGATTGTTATATGTTTTCAGCCATGCTAGCATTGATTTAGGTTACTTTCTCTTTTCCTAAGCAGCATTTAATACATACAGTCATCTGTGTGCTGGGACTAGAAATAGTGGTACCTTTTCAATTTGCCTGGTACAAGAAGGAGAGAATTTCATTTTGGTTTATTTTGGCCTAGGGATTCTAGATTATGGTCCATGCCATGTTAATAACTGGGCAAATTGCTCAAAACCCAAGTGGTCTGAAACTGTTGTAGCTTGACACTCCAGGATTTATGTAACTGGTGCTACATGGTTCAGGTCATCTCAAGATATTGATGGATCAAAACTAAAATAGCACAGAGAGGATATGATTTCTGTGAAATCCTTATGTATTAGCATGCATTCTAGGAAATGGAGGTACATGATTTGCCTTGCAAGCTTTTTAAGAGGCCTAGTGGGCTCATAGTTCTTGTATTTCATTGGAAGTATTTTGCCACCCAGTCCACCCCATGAAGCAGATGACAACCATCTGTTGGTCAAAACATGGGCCACTTTATTAATAACATAACAATACAATATTAACATGACCTGCAATAGGGCATCCTAGTGGGTGAATGATATTAACTTATGGGTGTATCTACCCATATCCAGATTATGGGCCCTAAGGGTCAGCTGGGAGTCCTGCTCATGTACCTGCCTCCCTGCAGAGTAGCAGACTCCCTGCCTGAGCTCCTCGAGGCGGTCTCCATGCTGGCGTTGGAGACCCCCAGGCTTATGGTCCTGGGGGACTTCAATCTGCCGTCATTGGGGACCGGCTCAGAGGTGGCTCGGGAGTTCACGGCCTCCATGGCAGCCGTGGGCCTGACTCAGGTAATTCAGGGTCCTACCAGGAGCAGTGACCACACCCCGGATTTAATCTTTTTGTCGGAGCTGTGGCAGAGTGATCTGTTTCTACAAAAATTAGATACCACCCCAGTGCCATGGTCAGATCACTATCTGGTGGCTCTAGACTTCCTAGGGGCTGGACTCCACCTCAGGGAGGCAGGGCCGATTAAGTGGGCCCGCCCCCGGCGACTAATGGATCCAGAAGGATTCCAGAGGGAACTGGGGGATTGTCCTCTTGACCTGCAAAGCGATTCATCTGAGGCCCTTGTCGCTGCGTGGGATAAGAGAGCGACGGCAGCCTTGGACGCAATCGCGCCACTACGGCCTCTCCGAGTCCGTGGAGATAGATCTGCCCCTTGGTTTTCAGAAGAACTAAGGGAGCTGAAACGGGCGAAGAGACGCCGAGAGCGCCGCTGGGTGAAGACTCGGAGCAAGTCTGACCGATCACTGGTTAGAGCTGCTATTAAAGACTACCTAGTGGCGATAGGGGTGGTGAAGCGCCAATACTTCACCACCCTTATTGCCTCCGCAGATAATCGCCCAGCGGCCCTGTTCCGGGTGACCAGGTCCCTCCTCGGTAGAGGGGGGCCAGGCCCTGGGTGGCAGGGATCGGCTGAGGACTTTGCTGATTATCTGGCGGAGAAAATCTCTCAGATCCGCTCGAAGCTGAATCCCGGCGTGGAACGTATGGAGCTGGGGTTGACCATGGCGCAGTCTAGCCATGTTATCTGGGATCGGTTCGATCCTGTTGGCCCTGAGGAAGTGGACAGGCTTCTTGTATCTGTTCGCGCCACGACCTGGGCACTGGACCCTTGCCCTGCCTGGTTAACTAAAGCATCCAAGACCGTGGCAGCTGGCTGGATCGAGGCGATTATCAACGCTTCGTTAAAAGAGGGGCATTTTCCAGCACCCTTCAAACATGCTCTCGTGCGCCCCCTCATGAAGAAGCCGTCTCTCGATCCCACGGTAATTTCCAACTACCGTCCAGTGTCCAACCTACCTTTTTTAGGTAAGGTTTTGGAAAAGGCTGTGGCGCTGCAGTTACAGGAGGTCCTGGATGAAGCGGATTATCTGGACCCGTTTCAGTCAGGATTCAGGCCCGGATATGGTACCGAAACCGCACTAGTGGCCTTGGTGGATGATCTCTGGAGAGAGCGGGATGGAGGGGAGCCGTCAGTCCTTGCTCTCCTCGATCTCTCAGCGGCTTTTGACACGATCGACCATGGCATCCTTCTGGGAAGGCTCCAGGGGTTGGGGATCCAGGGCACTGTGTTGTCCTGGTTCTCCTCATTCCTGAGGGGCAGGACCCAGTCGGTGTGCCTGGAGAAGGAGAGGTCCAGCCCTAGGCCCCTGCAATACGGGGTGCCTCAGGGCTCGGTGCTTTCTCCTCTCCTATTCAACATCTATATGAAGCCGCTGGGCGAGATCATCCGTTCCCATGGGGTTAGGTATCATCAATATGCAGATGATACCCAGTTATACATCTCTGCCCGTGGGGACCCAAGTGGTGCGGTGGAAGTCCTTTCCAGGTGCCTGAAGGCTGTTAAGGTCTGGATGGGGGACAACGGGCTACAGCTGAATCCTGGCAAGACTGAGTGGCTGTGGGTACGGGGGCCTGTGTTAACACAGGAGTTGCCATCTTTGGTGCTGGATGGGGCAGCCCTGCCCCAGACAGACCCGGTGCGTAACCTGGGGGTCCTCCTGGACTCACGGCTACTGTTCGAAGAGCAGGTGGCAGCCGTGGCCAGGAGGGCTTTTGCACAACTTCGTGTAATACACCAGTTACGCCCCCTCCTGGACCGGGACTCCTTGCTCATGGTCACACATGCCTTGGTCACCTCCAGACTTGATTACTGTAATGCGCTCTACATGGGGCTGCCCCTGATGACCATCCGGAGACTCCAGCTGGTGCAAAATGCAGCGGCCCGGGTAGTGGCGGGGTGTGGGCGTTATGCTCGTGCTTCGCCGCTACTCCGGGAGCTGCACTGGTTGCCAGTATGTCTCCGGGTGCAATTCAAGGTGCTGGTTATTACCTTTAAAGCCCTATATGGTAGTGGGCCAGGATACCTAAGAGACCGCGTCACCCCAAGAACATCTGTCCGGCCCACCAGGGCAGATCGGAGAGGCTCCCTTGTTGTTCCATCAGCTAGAGAAGCACACCTCTCTAGCACTAGGAGGAGGGCCTTCTCCGTGTCCGCCCCAACCATCTGGAACCTCCTGCCCATCGAATTGCGCCTGCAGACGGAGCTCTTGCCCTTCCGGAAGGGCTTGAAAACCTGGCTGGCAGGACATATTTGGGGACCAGGGAACACGGGTTCCCATACTAAGTGGCTCACTTAAGGAGTGCCACTTCGGATTTGAACCAGGGGGATACTGGCGTGTAGTTTGTACTGTTTTTTTAACTCTAATTGATTTTAGATAATTTTTAAATTTCATGATTTTATATGTTTTTATCTTTTACCTCCGTTTTATGACGATGTAAGCCGCCCAGAGTCGGGTTCTCCCGAGTGGGGCGGGGTAATAAATTCAATAAAATAAATAAATAAATAAATAAAAATAATGACCTTGCATGGAGTGATGATGTCTCGCTCCATACCTCTTAGATCACAATTTCCTTCAGGCCAACAAGCCTGTTCCCTGTAACTGAGAGTTCCTACTCACGACAGTAGATGCCTCCAGCACCTCTGTCCTTCTGTGATGGTGAGGAACCCCCATTACATATGGTCAATTAACATAGTTTTGATTACCATTTACCCCACTACTGCTCCATTGGATTTACATTGTTTACCTCTAGCTCCGCCTCGTAAGTATGGAGAGGATGAAAAGCATCATCACAAAGGCCAATCAGTGATGAGGAAAAAATTTCCTCTCAGTCCCCAAGTGACCACAAAATTGCCATACTTAAGAAAAGGGAGGGAGGGGCTTTTGCCAGATTATAAAGAAGAAGAGAGAGGGTGAGGCGGGAAGGAGACATGCTCTTATAGAGCATAGGCTTCTCCCTGAAATACTGAGGCCTCTGGGTGGTTGCCGCCTTGGGGTGGATGGGTGGAAAAAAGCATGCACATGACGCGGCCACTATCATTAAAGTAGAACTAACAAGCATAGGTTTTGTGCTTGTGCATATTAAATGCTTATTCAATTACCCTAAATGGTTATTTTATATGTATAATATTTTCCAACAAGAATTCAATGGCCAAGAAATGCCCATAATAAGAAGCCGTGGATTAGTTGTTGCTGAACAATCTGTACAATACACACCACTAACTACACATTAGATGAACTTTCAGCCCATGGGGTGGCTGCTTTGGAAATGGAACAAACACACCTGATAAGTTTTTCATTATCAAACTGCAGAAAATTCCAACTACAGTATACTTTTAGTATGAAGACTGGAACAGGTTTCCTTTAAAATTCTTTAACTAATAACCATCCTGGTGGACATGGCATCTGTTACAGGGGGAGAAAGCCAGGTTTTATACATTTTTCTGATGCTTTTAAATCATATTAGAACTCATCTTTCCTCTCAAGGTTTTGGGCTAAATTCTTGCTTCCAGAAATGAAAGTGAATTCACAATTGAGATGGCTCAAAAGGTGAATATTCCAGGTTTGGAACGCATTGTTTCATTTTGAGATGGGTCAAGGAATTCAATGGATTTTTTTATATCAGTTTCAACCTCCCTGGAGCCGGCAGGGTGGCCAGGGAGCCTGAAATGGGTAAAAAGATGTCTGGTTTTTTTACCCAATTCGGGCTCTCTGACACACACACACACACACACACACCCCGCCGGCTCCAGGGAGGTGGAAAGACCCGATCCAAGCTGTTTCCAAAGTTCCCCCACCCTCCTGGAGGCTGTAACAAGCCAAAACATCAGGATTTGAATTCTGATGTTTTGGCTTGTTGCAGCCTCCAGGAGGGTGGGGGAACTTCAAAAATAGCGCTTCGGGTCTCCCAACCTCCCTGGAGCTGATGTGCGCTATTTTTGAAGTTTCCCCACGCTCCTGGAGGTTGCAACAAGCCAAAACGTCAGGATTTGAATCCCACATTTTGGCTTGCTAGAGCCTCCAGGGAGGTGGGGGAACTTTGGAAATAGTGAGGATCGGGTCCCCCAACCTCCCTGGAGCCAGTGAGGGGTCAGGAAGCCCGAAATGGGTTAAAAAAACCCATCTTTTTTACCCATTTGGGGCTCTCTGCCCCCCCTGCTGGCTTCAGGAAGGTTGGAAGACCCGATCCACAGCTGCAGGGTGCCTGGAGAAGCCAACGGGGACTCCCCGTTGGCTTCCCTAGCCACCTGCCCATGCCTCCGCAGCTGTGCAACGGCTGGGGAAGCTGACAGGGGAGCCCCCCATCAGCTTTCCAGCCACCCTACCCCTGCCTCCACAGCTGCAGGGTGCCTGGGAAGCTGAACAGAGAACCCCGTTCAGCTTTCCAGCCACCCTGCTGCTAAGAATGACTGCATCAGATAACACTGACAGATTGTTGTCAGATGTAAAATTTCTTTAGAAAATTTCTTTATCCGATGTTAGCATTATCTGATGCAGTCGTTATCCGAGGTATTACTGTACTACCACAGTTCCTAAAAAGGCCTGGTGGCCGGCAGGCGTGGCTTGGGGTTTTTAAGTCTTGGAGTTACTTCATCAATGGGCTATACCTGTACTGTTCCAATTGCTGTTCCAATTGGAGAACCCTTAAGGAGGTACAGCTGTTTTACATTTAGACTAAAGCATATTATCCTAGAGAACTGGTAAGGCAAAGACTTAGTACCTAGCTTCTTTAACTGTTGAAAAGTTGAAAAGTGCCAAAATGAAGCCATCTTGTGGTGAGTTCATTCTGTAGTTCCTTCCATCTGACCTAGTGTGAGAAAGATTAGTCAGAATAAGCTTTAAGCTCTGGTTTAAAAGCTCTGGTTGATTTGTGTTTGGGGTGGGTGAGTGGGTGTTCGGGTGGTTGGGTGTATTTTAATTTATTTATTTATTTATTTAATGTATTTAATTTATTTACGGGTTTGTGTTGTGGGTGGGTGGGTTGAGGTGTGTGTGTGTCTGTGTGTCTGTGTGTCTGTGTCTGTGTGTCTGTGTGTGTATTTGTATTTTATTTTTAATTTTTAAAAATTTTTGGCCCCACCCACAATCTCATGACGTTGGTTCTGCCCACTATGTCATGACATCATGACGTTAGCTCTGCCCACACTGTGATGACATCATGGTGGGGTAGTAAAATTTTTGACATCCCACCACTGCCTGGTAGTCCCAGAGATCACGGGCTGGGACTGCCGGGGTGTTGGGGGAGAGATCATGTACATGCATGTTTTCTCCCCCAACACCCCAGCAGTCCTAGTGATCACCTAGGAAAGCTGGGGTGTTGGGGGAAGAGATCGTGTGTGTGCACGGTTTCTCCTCCAACACCCTGGCAGTCCCAGCCTGCAATTGGATCGCTGGTTTGGTTGGGGGGAGAACAGGCAAGTGGGTCCTCCCTCCCAACCAAATCGCCGATCTGAGCGGAGATATCTGCCCCAAAGCCTGCAGAGCTGGTCTTCAGCCCTGTGGGCTTTGGGGCAGAGATCAACATCGGGGAATTTGAAGCAAACATTTGCATCACACAACATTATGTTAACGTGCAATGCAAATGTTTGCCACAAGTTCCCTGACATTGTCCGATTTTAGCACTATGTGATGCAAATGCTAACCGAGGTATTACTGTATTGTTGTATTGTTTTTAATGCTGTGAGCCACCCTGAGTCATTTTGAGTTGAGCGGCTATACAAATTGGAAATTAAATTAAAAATCAGCAGTAAAACAGTAGATTATCTGATCAGTGGATGCAGCAAAATTTCACCGACTGATTATCTGCAATGCCATGACAGGGTTGCAAAAATTATTCATTGGAAACTTTGCCAGACATTTGGATATGAATGCAGTAAAAATCATTGGAAACATCAGGTAAATGAGTGTCAAGATCCTGTGGGACTTTAAAATTCAAACAGATAGACATCTAACTCATAACACACTATACATGACTGTTGTGGAAAAGAAGATCTCATTTATTGACATTGCTATACCAGGAAATGCATGAATTGAGAACAAACAACTGGAGAAAATCACAATACTGTATCATGATTTGATAATGAACTCATCAGACAATCAACAATAGAATCTGAATATCAGACTTCTTGTATCTTTAGATTCCATTATGCCATCCTAAACAAGCAATCTTGTCTGATTTAGGAAACTAAGCAGTGCCAGTCCTGGATAGTACTTGGATGGAAAATCATTACAAAAAACTAGAAATCTTACCATAGGACTATAAAAGACTTGTCCCTAAAACTCCAGAGAATTGTTGGAATACTAGGCTAGATGAACCAATGGCCTGGAGCTGTCTAAGGCAGTTTGTGTTCTTGTTCTGTAGATTAAAGCTTGGAAACCATTTAATCACTTAGGAGGAAACAGAGGAACCGTCAGGTTTCTAATGTTACCAGCAGTGTTGGGATGTCAAAAATGTTACTACCCCACCATGATGTCATCACAGTGTGGGTGGAGCTATGGTGTGGGCGGGGTCAAAGAAAAAATAAAATAAAAAAATAATAAAAAATAAAAATAAGCACACAGAGAGACACGCACACCCCTCAACCCACCCACTCACCCACCCACAACACAAACCCATAAATTAAATAAATAAATAAAATAAAAAATACATTAAAATACACCCACCCACCCAAAGCACAGATTAACCAGAGCTTTTAAACCAGACCTTAAAGTTTATTCTGGCTAATCTTTCTCACACTAGGTCAGATGGAAGGAACTACAGAATGAACTCACCACAAGATGGCTTCATTTTGGCACTTTTCAACTTTTTCAACAGTTAAAGAAGTTAGGTACTAAGTCTTTGCCTAACCAGTTCTCTAGGATAATATGCCTTAATGTAAATGTAAAACAGCTGTACCTCCTTATGGGTTCTCCAATTGGAACAGCAATTGGAAGAGCACAGGTGTAGCTTATTGATGAGGTAACTCCAAGACTTTGCTTAAAAACCCCAAGCCAGGCCACCAGGCCTTTTTAGTAACTGTGGTCGTACGTCAATATAGGTAAAGGTATTTATCAGGGATTCCCCTAGCGATATGTGTGGCTGGATAGCAGAGTAGCACTTTTAAGCTCTTACGCAGCGAAAGCCTTAGTGCAATAACACACACACATATGCCTTCAGTGGAAAGGTGCGCTTTACTTACAGTGAGGGGAAGACAGACATACACAGGAACTATATACAACAGTCTTTCTCACTCTCCAAGCCCCACAGTAGGTAGGCAGCTTGGATTCCTCTGTTGGCTCCAACTCCAGGAGCATGCACAGAGTCCTGGTGATCCTTTAGCAGTTCTTTCTTCTCAGTTGAAGAAAAGCTCTCAACAGCACCACCTCCTTCAGTGTCTCAGTCCTTCTCAGTATATAGACTCCTTCAGAATAGCAACCTCCTCACAGATAATCTCCTCCAGAATAATAGCCTCCTCCATAGACCCTTCCCAGAGGGCCACAGTTATACCCTAGTGTTGCTGGGCAGATTCTCTAATCAGCCACAGCTGGGCTGTTACATGAGCACGTGGACAAGGCATGCACAGCTTGACAATCAGTTTGAGGCTCTATTATGTACACCTGTGTTCAAAACACATGGAGGGCTTTAAAGTTGTACTATTCCACTGGGCAGCAATCTTTGTACAATACCCCCAAATGAAAAATGTCCTAACAGTATTAAATACACATTAAAATACACACAGACACACCACATTCAAAGGTGAGTCACTTACCCTGGGGAGCAGGCTATAGGGAGCTTCAGGCTAGCAGCTTCTCTTCCTCCTCCCCGCTTGGGAGGACAGCAAGGAGGCTGTGCATAAGCACCAAGCACTGTAGGTGCACATGCACACCAAGTGCTTGCCGCACATGCACAGTGGGGGAACCAGTGAAAAGGTAAGCCCCGAAGGTGGTTCCCCCTAAAAGCTGCTACCGGTTCTCCAGAACACTGGGAAAAGTTACTACCGGTTCTGGCAAACTGGTGAGAACCCGTTACATCCCATCACTGGTTACCAGCCTTTGTGAAATGTATTCATCAGCTATGTGGAGAGTCATCCAGAGGCCTCTCTACTTACAAGCCATCTTTCATTCCTACTAGAACTAGACAGTTCTGAAGCTTCAAAGGGTATCTGAATGGAAGCCTAATTTAGCACATTGGTGTCATGCTATCCAGACTAGTGCCTTCAACCAGTCACAGTTGAAGCTGCCCAAAGTCAGAACAGTTAGATTTTTACAACAGATACAAAATTAGAGCTAGTATCATCAGCATAAGTTAATTTTGGATTCATTCTCTAGACAGTGTTCATCCTGGGTTAATTTTGTGCTCATTTAACTTGGTCTACAGTATGTATGTAAGCAATTGTAGTGGCTTAGTGGTTAAGGAACTTGACAACTGGAACGTTGGCAAGTCAGCAGTTCAAGACCTGAGTGCTGCATGATGGAGTGAGCTCCCATCTCTGTCCTAGCTCCTGTCAAACTAGCAGTTTGAAATCAAGAAATTGCAAATAGATAAATAGGCAGGAAAGGTAACATTGTTCCATGTGCTCCAAGGTCTAGTCATGCCAACAATTTTGTTGTTCAGTCGCACAGTCGATTCTGACCCTCTGCGACCCCATGGACCACTGTCCACCAGGCACATGTCCTCCATCCTCCTCCACAGCCCACCCAGCTCTGTGCCCATTGTGTCTACAGTACCATCTAGCCATCTCAATTTTGGCCGCCCCCTTTTTCTTTTGCCCTCTATCTTTCCCAGCATCAAGGCTTTCTCAAGTGAATCCTCTCTTCTCATTTGATGTCAAAAGTACTTTAGCTTCATCTTTACTATTTGACCTTCTAAGGAGCAGTCAGGGTTGATTTCTTCTAAGATTGACCTATTTGTTCTCCTCCCTGTTCAAGGGACTCTCAAAACTCTCCTCCAACACCACATCTCAAAGGCATCTATTCTTCTGCGCTCAGCTTTCCTTATGGTCCAGCTCTCACAACCATACATTGCCACAGGGAATACCATTGCTTTGACTATATGAATTTTTGTTTTCAATGTGATGTCTCTACTTTTCATTATGTTCCCCAGGTTTCTCATAGCTTGCCTTCCAAGAATCAGTCGCCTTTTGATTTCATTGCTGCAATCTCCATATCTGCAGACACAGACAGTGCTGGCTCTTTGGATGCAAATGGGAGATGAGCACCGCCCCCTAGAGTCAAACATGACTGGCTTTTGAGCAAGGGAGAGCTTTACCTTACAGTATGTATAAAAATGCTGAAAGGTATCCTATTAAATAAAACCAGGCAGTCCTAGATTTTATGTTATTTTATTTACCTTAACTGCTTTGTGTGTAGGTGAAATGGAATGATATACAAAACCTAATCGTACCTGTGACACAGCTACTGTAGAGAATAAGATCTTATTAGCCACTCTATGTCTATTGATCATTAACAATGTGTTGGAAGGCACAATACACCACAACAATGAACACAGGTAGTCCAATTGCTCTGGGCTTATTTTGGCAGGAAGCATAATAGGAATAGGTTCCAATAGCAATTGTAACACAGAAGCACAGCTGGAGGCAGGAATGAAAAGCAGCTCAGAGCAAAGTTTTTTTAGGCTTTTAAAAATGCCATGAAATGCATGAAGATCTGAGCTATAATAGGGTAATTTTGCTTGGGGCAAGGTGGAGGTCTGCTAATTTTTATATAGCCATTTCAAATTCATAGCATATTATTAACTATGAAAATAAAGCAACTGGATTGATTTTGATGACTTATCCTATCTTGATGTCTTGACTCTGGGTTTATCTCAGGGAAAGAAACTATGATCCGAATGTCAGTTATTTCTTTCTAGTACCATGTTTCCCTGAAAATAAGGCACTATCTTATATTTATTTTTCCTCAAGAAGACACACTATGGCTTATTTTCAGGGGATGACTTATATTTATTACGCCACTGGCTGCCCGTCTTCTTTACCGCTCCACGCCGGGACACTGCACAGCCACGCCTATCACTATGTCTTATTTTCGGGGTATGGCCTTTATTGCACAACTGCTGAGAAATCCTGCTATGGCTTATTTTATGGGTATGTCTTATTGTCAGGGAAACATGGTAGTAATAACTGTTTTTGCTACATTATAAATCTTTTCTTTTTCATAAACATTCCTGATGTTCCAGGTACAGATTTTTATGGCTAATCTGGAGATTTTTAGCACCCTCTGCCCAATGAAAGGCTGCCGGGGACTGAGAAACATGTTTATATGACTTTCAGCTATGAAGATTGTCCTGGGAACAAGACATAAAACATTAAGTATAGAATACAGTACTCCAACTCACTCTTCAAGGAAAGATCCCTGGGAAGAGAAGCCCTGGACATATACGGACTTCATGGCTGAAGAACCTGAGAAACTGGTGTGGCATGTCCTCGGAAGAACTGTTCCAAGGAGTTAAGAACAGGAAGACTATTGCCACAATGATAGCCAATATCCAGAACAGATATGGCAACTGAAGAAGAAGAAGTAATAACTAATTATCCTACTTAAGCATGGAACAGAATTAAGGTTAGCATGCATCCTGCTTTACAGAGAACGGTGCTTTTCTTTTTCTTCTTCTTTTGTGTTGAAAAGTTGCTAGTCTTTTAAGGCATTCACTGTCCAAGTCCATGGTAACTTCATATAAGAATATCTTTTTTCTATTTTAAATGTTTCTGGAGTAACATTATACTACAAAGTCCCAGTTTGTATGCGGGGGGGGGGGGAGAGAGAATCCAAAGGGACAGCTGGTAATATTGAACTGAACTCTCCATAGTTTCTCTGTATTGCTGTTTTTTTCTCTCTACCTCACACTCTGCTAAATAGAGGGAATATCCAAAACAAACAAACAAGAAATTCCGCAGTAAAGTCAAGATATTCAAAGGCACAATTATTCCTATTAAATCTCTGTGCTACACTAGTGCTTAAAACAGCTTTATGTTTATATAGTTCACCTGGAATTCAGTGTGGTGTACACTCAAAATAATTGTGTGCACAGGTTTTCAGTTACAGTAGAATTCTACATATGCTTATAAATATATGTATATAAAACTGAAGTGGGAGCTAGCCCTGCGGAATATTATAGGTGCAGAATAAATTCGTTGTAGAATTGCACTCTTGTTAACTTAGTCATATCCACAAACAAATTAGAAGTATACCAGTGCTTCAATTATGAGGGGACTTATGATTTTATTAAAATGGCAGGTGTGGGTGGAGGTCAGAAGGTGGAGGTTGTGGCTTGCATGCAGTGCTACCCTGTCTCACTCCCTCTCTAGTATGACCAGTGGTATTTTATAAGACAGCCATTTATTTTATAGCAGTGACAGATAACAATTGCACTTTGGCTCTAAATGCAAGGTAAGGAGAATTTTGCAGCATTAAAACTTAATAGAACCTGTCATACTCTGACAAAGTTAAACTTCACCTCACCTGTTTGCACTCAGAAGCCCAGATGAATAAATTATATTATTAGTCACACCATGAGGAACAAGCGGCAATTGTAGGCTGTCAAGTGGAGTAGACCAGGAGCTTTTCTACAAGGCAAGCCATTCTCTAGGTTACTGGTGTATAGTCACCCATAAAGACATAATATAACAGAACCACCAAATGAGGCCTCTAACAATTTCTCAGAAACAGGTTATTGATTCTGTAGTTTTCACCCATACAAAAAGGAAAGGAAAAAGGTAGAAGAGCTTTTCTTGTGTGACACATACATAGAACAGTAAGTGAGAAGGTAACAAAGAGGGATTAGAACAGGGGTGTCCAACTACATCCCATGGGCACTATCAGGCCACTGATGCCAATTCATCTGGCCCCCAACACCTTTGCTGCTTCCAGAAGTGGATGGGGGATTGCCTGCCAATGTGCATGTACATCCTGAACCATTTCTGGGAGTGGCAAAACCACTTCTGGGAGTGGCAGGGATGTGTTTGCGCATGCACAGAGACATCCAAAACCACTTCCAGGAGTGGTGAAACCACTTCTGGGAGTGGCGAAACCACTTCCAGGAATGGCAGGGACACATTTGCACATGCACAGAGATGTCCAGAACCACTTCCAGGAGTGGCGAGGACACATTTGCGCATGTGCAAAGACATCCAGAACCACTTCTGACGTACATGTATTCCAGGGGCATGGTCAGACCCAAGTGCAAAAAGTTTGGGTACCCCGGATTAGAATGAAGGAAAACTACTTGGGGGTGGGGTGGGTGGGTGGGGAGGACATCCAGAATTATTTATTTGGCTAAGGAGGCCTAATGTGAAATGAACAAATTTCAGTGGACTGCTTTTCATAGCTCTAAACAATGAGTCTCCTTACCCATCTGATTTGCTAAATGAAAATCTTTTCTGCATTTCAAATGAAGCAAGAAGCAAGTGAGACTTGCAGAGCCATGACAAAATATTAGTTTTATTTCTACCTCAGGGCTTAGAAAGTTATTTTTCTGCCCTGCAATGTCCAGAAATACATACAGCACAGGTATATCAGGAAACAAAACAAAACAAAACAAAAACACTGTAGCACTTTAAAGACTAACTGCTATATTTTTATTGTTAGCTTTCGTGGATCAAGTCCACTTCATCAGACAAGGAGGGAAATGTACAGGCATGTTCTTTATATACCAAATTCAGGGGCTCAAAGGGAGAAGGGGTGTGGTCAAGCAAGATGACAGACAAGCGAGCACAAGAATGCAGTTTCACACAGCCATTAGCAACTGGCCCAAAGGGCCATTTTCCAATTTGCCAGAAGCACAAAAGTGACACTTGTAAGACAGAAAGGCTAAAGGTGGAGAAGCATGGCTAAAGTCTAGTTTTATGTTCTTCACTTTTTTTATTATTTTGTAAAAGTTTGTTTTAATTTAGTGGTTGGGTAGCAGTTTGAAAGCTATAGATTGCAAGCCGATAAATAGGTACCATTTCAGTGGGAAGGTAAGCAGCATTCCATGCACTCTAGTGTCTAGTCATGCCAGCCACATATCCACGGAAATGTCTGCAGATGCAGACAGCACTGACTCTTTGGTTATTAATAAAGATGAGCACTGAACCCTAGAGTTGGATGAGACTGACTTTCAAGCAAGGATGGCCTGTACCTTTTATCTGTAAAAGATGTGTGCTGTTGTTACTTGCTGACAATGTTGTTAAATCACCTCCAATTTATTGCAACCCTACAAATAAACGCTTCTGCTCAGATCTTGGAAACTCAAGGGCTGATACAACAAGTGTTTGTGAACTGAATACCAGGTTTAATGTTTAAAAAAATACCACAAATTCTTTAAACTGAAAGTTACCTTGAACCCTTTAGTGATATAAAAATTTATGAATAAAAAATTGGGGAAATGGGGGGTGAGGTCTCATGGGTGTTGGACTGAAAGGACTGAAAGGTATTAGTTTTACTGCATGCAAGTTCCTTGTCAACATTCTCGTATCATACAAATTGAAATTGATCCAATAAATCATGAGTAGATGGGACTGCAGTGGTTTAGTAGTTTAGACACTGAACTTGATGACTGGAAGGTTGGTAGGTTAGCAGTTCAAGACCTGAGCACTGCAGAATTGTGAATGCCCACTAGTGGGACAATAATCAAGTTAAATAAAATCAAATAACATTTTCTTTTCTTTTTCTTGACTGTATTTCCCAGAAGGTTGGTGTTGGCTGATCCATTCTGGGAATTGTAGTCTAGAAGAATAATTTTTTCAGTCTCTATTATCTACTAAAATAGTTCATACAGCTTCAAAGTCCCTCCTGCTTACAGTTGTGGAAAATAAGGAGATAATGACTGTCTAAATCAGGAGTATATTAAAGGAAGTGAATTGTACCTCTTCCACCTTGCCAGATAGGTGCATGGCTTCTATAGTACTTCTGTTCATTCAAAATGCAGATTGAAAAATCTATATGCCGTGTCTCTCATACTATTGAGACTATATGGATTACAGGTTATTATAAACTCATAAGCCAAAATTAAGTTTTGTGTTTTGAATATGGTATATGAAATAGCCTACTTATGTTCATTAATTCTGGGCATTGCTTCACAGGCTAATCAATAACAGACTATCCTCTCTGGATAAGAATCTCTAAAGAAAATGAGACCATGTAGCTTAATGGTAGCTAAAGTTACGAGACATCTAATTTAAATGATTTTTTTTTTTACAAAGAAATCAATTTTATAGAAGGTAGTCTGATAACAGTTAATGTGTTGTTATTTTTATTCAGTAATGAGGAGCTATTATTTTGAAGCTCAGCATGTAATGAAGATACCTATTCATTATATCCTGACTGGCAAAATATAGAAAATCAAAGCAGTAAACTACAAGCTATTAATCAGTGCTGATCTTAATAAGCACAGATCAGTTACAGTTCTTAAACATGTGATATGAAACCTAAGGGAGTTGGAGAATTTCCTTTTGTCCTTAGACATGAAGCTAAATGTTCTCATCCGAAATGACAAAAAGACTGAATCTTTCAGTAAGAGAGACAACTACAGTACATTCCTAAACCACATCCCACAGCCAAATTTCCTTCTTTTGTGAGAATAACACTGAATAAAACACAAATTCAAAGATAAAAACATTTTCAGTGTTAGCTTTCATAGATTATAATAATTTTCCTTTGGCATATCCGAGTTTCCTGGCACTCTTAAATATCCCGCTGACTCTGGGCTTGTGTGCCAAGGTGCACTGTGAAGTATGTAAGGATTTGCATTTTTAACTCTTGACATATGAAAAACTGTAACTGGCTCTTGTTTAAGAAAGCTATACAAAACAAGGTAAGTGTGGCATTTATTGAAGTTATGACATTTATCTTCATGAATGTGGAGAGAAGCCATAATTCAAGTATGGCACAGACATTATTGAAATATTTTGTCACTGCTTCTCTGTGAAGTGAAGATGGATGCTATAAAATATGAGACATTATGTAGATTTATTTAGATTTACTGTGCTTAGTTCATTTACACGGACGTTAGTTGCAGTGAAATCACACAGAAATAGACTGTAGTTGTAAAGCATATATTCTCAAAAGTTAACCCCATTGGGCACAATCCTTTGGGGTTTTTATTCCAGATTACGTGAAATAAATTAAAAACTTTATGGGAAGTTATAGCTGGAGAATAAGGTGACAGTTATGTGTCTGGCAACTTGCCAGTCACATAGTGTAGCATGAGACCAGGAATGCAACTAAAACCTTTTACTCATTATCTGCAGTTTATTGCCACAATTTATGCTGTTTTATCTACTCCAGGCAAAAGACCCAGCAGGATTTGACGATAGTGGCTTAGTGGTTAAGATGATGAATTTGATGACTGGAAGGTCAGCAGTTCAAGACTTGAGTGCTGTACGATATAGATTGAGCTCCAGCCTCTGTCCCAGCTCTTATCAACCTAGCAGTTTGAAAGCAAGAAATTGCACATAGATAAATAAGTACCACTTTGGCGGGAAGGTAAACAGCATTCTGTGCACTCCATTGTTTAGTTCTGCCTGCCACATGTCCACAGAAATGCCTGCAGACACAGGCAGCACTGGCTCTTTGGCTATAAACAGAGATGAGCACTGAACCATAGAGTCAGAAACAACTGGCTTTCGAGCTAGGGCGACCTTTACCTTTACCTATACAAAGGATTGACTATTAGCTAAATAAAGGAATTGATGAGAATTTCATTTGAATGAATGTGTTTTTAGAAAGAAAGACAGACATCCAGATCCACACATTTCTTCATAAGAAGGAAAGGAGGAATTAGAATTTGTCCAGTATGCATCCAGGCAGGGAGCTCTGAGTGCTTTTAAATCCTAGAAGTTTAACTCTGAAGCATCCATGTTCAATTTTGTTTGCAGTGCTGATGAGTTAGGATTGGCTTCATCTTTAACACCTGTATATCAGGCACATATAACAATGACTTCTTGTTATAGTGTACCTACTGAATTAGTGTACCTACTGAACTCACAGGTAGAGATGGGTAGGAATTTTGTTTGGAATATTTTGTAGGAATGGAAAAACCTTTCGCAAATTTCTCAAAAACAGGATAGAAAGAATTGGAGGTTGGTTTGCTGTTTTAAAATCCAATCTTTAAGGAAAATTTGTCAAACCCAAATCATGACTTCATTTAGAGCCCACAAAATTGAGATTATGCTGGAATGAGTTTGTGTGGGCATCTCTCTCTCTCTCTCTTTTATTAAATATAAATATAAATATAAATATAAATATAAATATAAATATAAATATAAATATAAATATAAATATAAATATAAATATAAATATAAATATAAATATAAATATAAATATAAATATAAAGCTGTCCTGAGTGTTGCCTGAGTGTTGTCCTGAGTGGGGTAAAATGTGAATAAATAAATAGATAACTGAATGATATAATGGTAATGGTTTCTTTTCCACAGCTCTTTGTGGTTCCAAGTGTAGCATTGTTTTAAAGCATGTTCTGAAGCATCGGCAGGCCGTGTGAAAGAATTCCTTCTTTCCCCTTTTCCCATGCCTTCACAATATCACAATATACGTACATATACGTATATACATCCTTTCTCCAGCATCTGTTCCTGGCAGATAGGATTAACTCAGTGTAACAAAGGGAAGTTCTCACAGGCATGGTTCACACACAGGCATGAGGCAAAAACAGGAAAACAGGACAAGTCTTGGGATGTAAACAAGACGTAATCAGAATGCTTGGGTAAGCTCTTGTATTCCTATATAGAAGAGGCTTTTGGAAATAAACTTCAGAATGCTTGCATGAAGATCTGGGTGTCCTGTCCTTCTTCCCACATTTGGTGACCCCGACGTGATAGACGCGATAGAGAAGTGATACGCCATACGACCCTCGACTGGAACAGTCCGTGCACACAGGTCCGCCTCCCTTCAGGTCAGTATGGGCTCCTCTGCATCCCAAGAGGTAAAGGAACATGCAAAGGAATTAGCAAAAGTAACAGGGACAGGGGGTGGAGAACCAGTAGGAGTACAGGAGGCTTACGATCTTCTGCTGGAGATAGGGTCTTCTTGCCCCTGGTTTCCTCTTCATGGGACTTTAAGGATTGAGACTTGGCAGAAAGTAGCCAAAGAGTTACAACAAGAACCTCGTGCAGCAATTGGCCATATTCTGACCTGCACGAAGATCTTAAAGGCTCTCAGTAAGCTTACCATACCTGATAACGTTCTGTTCCAAGCTGTTGCTATGGCCGACATGGACACAGAACTCAAGAAAGGGCCATCATACAAATTGATTCCTCCCTCTGCCCCACCACCTAATGCTCCTCTGGGCCCCCCGCCAGCGCCGCCACCAGTTTACCCCACACCTCCTCCTAAGGGAGGTGTCGTGGAGGATAGTTTACGCCGTGCCTGGATGGCCGGTGACATCAACATGACTGAGGAATGGAGCGGTGGTGTACCGAGTCTGTTTCCCTTAACACGTACGGAGACTGACCAGTATGATGGGCATGGAAACCCTATTGTAAATCTGGAGTATAAACCCCTTCCTTTCTCTGTCCTCCATCAATGCAATAAATCAGCACGGGAGGACGGGGTCCAAAGCACGTATTTCCAAGGGTTAATCGAAGGGTTAATGCAGGCCTATACTATGCTGCCCCTGGACTGGAAAAACCTATTCCGCATGGTCCTAACACCAGCCCAATACGTTGTGTTTGACAGCGAATTCCGGCAAGCCGCCCTTCGGGGCCAAACTGCCCAAATCACGGCTGAACAAGTATATGGCTCTGGTCAATTCTCTGATGCTAGAGCACAGATGGAGCTTACAGATGACCACCTAAGGGCAACAGGCGTGTGTATTACACGCGCATTAAAGAGGGTCCCTGGTAGGTCAGCCTCTGGCAAATCTTTCACGGCAGTGAAACAAGGAGCTAATGAGCCATACACCGCCTTCGTGGATAAATTGAAACAAGCTATAGGCAGCCAGTTGGATAATCCGGAAGCACAGGAGGAGTTGCTACTGAAGTTGGCATATGAGAACGCCAGCTCAGATTGTAGAAAGGCACTGGTTGGGATTATTAATAGAGAAGGGTATACCTTAGCAGACATGTTACGGGCATGTGCTGATGTGGGTAGTAAGACACATGAAATGGCACTGCTGGCTGCTGCCCTTCACACAGGAATGGCCAAGAAAGGCAACTGCTTTAATTGTAACAAGCCTGGCCACTTTAAGTCTGAATGCCGGGCACCGGGCGGCGGAGGCTATAAGGGCTCTAATGGCCAACAGAAAAAGCCCTCGAAGAAGTGCCCACGTTGCCAGAAGGGCTATCATTGGGCCAATCAGTGTCGTTCCAAACCCCCCCCTCTGGATCCCAGTCGGGAAATCCCTCTGGGTCCCGGTCGGGAAATCCCTCTGGATCCCAGTCAGGAAACTAGAAAGGGGTGTGTGGTCCGCCCCCCACAACCAACGGGATCCACCTGACATGTCCATTCCATTGGCTGTGTATCTGCATGCTACACAAGAAGTCTCACAAACCACACCACATGAGGCTGTCTATGTGTCAGCCTTACCTAAAATTCCTGTCAAAGAAAGAACATCAGGTATTATAGTGCCCTCTTTGACTGCACAAAAGCAAAAGGTCAAGGTGCCTGTAGGCATCGCACACCTTGAGCCTGGAATACCATTAACTTTGGAGTACCAAGATGCTAAGCCGTGCAAGATAACCCCTGAACAGTCTTATTGTCAGGTTTTGTTCATTACTCGTATAGCGGAAAAGAAGCCTACCCGCACCTTCCGGGTGGAGAACAAGGTCCTCACTGCTTTGATTGACTCAGGTGCGGACATTTCTCTGATTCGGGCGCAGGATTGGGACCCGAGTTGGCCGAAAGTACCTGCTCCACCGGTATACGGGGTAGGTGGAATCACCCTGGCGGAGGTAAGTGAGCGTAGTCTCCGGGTCTTCCACCCAGATTCAGGTAAATTGCTTGGTTCCATACAACCCACTGTTATTGATATTGGTGTGAATCTGTGGGGTCGGGACATCTTGCAGCAAGTAGGGACCATCATCCTTTGTGATGAGTGAGGCTGAGAAACCCCGTGCCATCGCACTCTCCTGGCTGATGGAGGCTCCTGTTTGGGTGGAGCAATGGCCAATGACCAAAGAGAAATTAGATGCCCTTGAAGAGATAATTGTGATACAATTGCAACAAGGCCACTTAGAACCCTCCGTTAGTCCATATAATACACCCGTGTTTGTAATCAAGAAGAAGTCAGGTAAATGGTGCATGCTCCATGACCTTAGGGAAATTAACAAATTAATTCTTCCTATGGGTTCTTTGCAAAATGGTTTGCCGAACCCTAATCTGATGCCCCACAATTGGGAACTGGCTGTGATTGATCTTAAGGACTGTTTTTACAACATCCCATTGCAAGAACAGGATAAGAAGTACTTTGCTTTCACCGTCCCTCAGTTAAATAACACCAGACCGACCTGTCGTTTCCAGTGGGCCGTCTTGCCACATGGCATGATCAACAGTCCTAGTATGTGCCAGATTTTTGTCGATCAAGCACTGCAGCCATATCGTACAGCCCACCCCGAGTGCCAGTTATGGCATTATGTAGACGACATAGCCACATTTAGTAAAAAACTGCCTCAGACTTGGCATAAGGAGCTCTCTGCTGCCTTAAAACAGTTTGGGTTAGTTATCGCCCCTGAGAAAGTGCAACTGCAAGACCCATATCTGTACTTGGGCATGAAAGTTACAAGTAGTTACGCTGCCCCGATACGGCCCTCCTTAAGCCTTCCCACCTCTAGTACCTATGTACAGCTGCAACAATATCTTGGGCATCTTAATTGGCTACGCCCGTATTATCGGCTCACTACTGATGAGCTGTCCCCTCTGTTTGCCACCTTAAAGCATGGCCGATCCCCTCAGGATACCATCATTTTAGAGCCGGAAGAGCTAGAGGTGGTTGAGCTGGTGAATATAGTTATGCAGCAATGGTGGGTGGATCGTTGCGCACCAGACCTGCCCTTTCGGGTAGCCATCTGGAGGAAAGATACCTTACGTTGTGGCATCATTTATCAGGAGGCGCCCCAGGTCTTAATTGTTGAGTGGCTGTATATGAGCCATGCAGGTCAGACCACCCTTATGCGTTACCCTGTTATGATTGCCCGCCTCATTCGTGGCCGCTCCCGTTGCCGAGCCCTTTGCGGTATGGAACCCCTTTCTATTGTAGTACCCATGGCCAAGGAACCGTGGGCCATGGTTGAGCAACAAGACCCTACGGTTCAAGCAGCCCTTGCGGGATATCTTGGGGAAATAAGGTATCATCTCCCCAAGGATCAGAGGATCCAAGCTCAGAGTTTGCTGCCATATCAGTATGAGACCATTTTTGCCTCTAAGCCTCTGGACGCCTTGACAGTGTTCACTGATGGCAGTCCGACTCGAGGGGTCATTGCTTGGCAAGATCGTGATGGGGGCTGGCAGAGCAAGTATACTGAGATACAAACCACCACGCAGCGCACCGAACTGGCCGCTGTAGTTCTTGCCTTTGCCACCTTCCCCAAGCAGCGCCTTAATCTCATTGTAGATAGTTTGTATGTTGTTAATTTGTTGTCTCAGATTGACTTTTCCTACATTTCCCCACATGCCACGCGAGAGATCTTGCATCTCCTGCAGGAGTTGCAGGGTCTTCTTCAGGCCCGCACGTCCCTTGTATATGTTGCCCACATTCGTAGCCACCAGAATCTCCCTGGTGCACTCACGGCAGGGAATGAGTATGCCGATTCCCTGCTTCAGCCTATGCAGATGTATACAGCTGTGGAAAGTCATCAAGTGCATCATCAAAACGCACAGGCTTTGGTTAAAGAGTTTGGCCTGCCCCTCTCGGAGGCTCGTGCCATAGTTACCCAGTGTTCTCACTGTAGTTCAACTATGAATCATCCTAGGGAGGGGGTTAATCCATGTGGGCTACAGGCTAACGCCTTGTGGCAGATGGATGTCACCCAGTTCCCTCCCTTCTCCCCATGGAAATACCTCCATGTGTGTGTTGATACATATTCTGGTTTTGTTCATGCCACCCCACAGAGAGGGGAAAAGGCAAAGCATGTGGTTTCCCATTTGATGCAAGCTATCTCTGTCATGGGAAAGCCTGCAGCTCTCAAAACGGACAATGGTCCTGCCTATTGCTCTGAGCAGTTTGCTCTCTTCTGCAAGCAGTGGGATATCCATCATACATTTGGCATTCCATACAATTCCACGGGTCAAGCCATCGTGGAACGCACAAACCGTACCGTGAAAACAACTCTCTCACATTTAAAAGAAAAGGGGGAATACGCCCCCCAGGGACCGAACACACTCACTGACCATGAAGCGTGTTGTGCTTCTGCTCTTTTCACCATCAACTATCTCAATTTAACTTATTTTTCTTCGCCTCCAGGTCTTCGCACCCGTGCTCAGCAGCATTTTGGCAATACCGCTCCCCCACCTGAACGGCCCTTGGTATTGTATCGGAAGTTGCCGAATTTGCAGTGGGAGGGGCCACGCCCTCTTCTGGTCTGGGGCCGCGGCTTTGCTGCTATATCCGAACCTTCTGGCCCAGTGTGGGTTCCTGCAAAGTGCGTCCGACCTTACCATGGCGTGGCATCAAGGTCTGAGCGACCCGATTCCACAGTTCAACCAGACACTACACCTCACAGCAACAACGACAGTGACCAAGGACCGGAAGCGAGGGATGTCTCCAGCGAACAAGGTAACTTGGGGAGCAGTGAAGAACCTGAGCCGGGA
The DNA here is from genome assembly GCA_030440675.1 of Furcifer pardalis. Taxonomy (NCBI): domain Eukaryota; kingdom Metazoa; phylum Chordata; class Lepidosauria; order Squamata; family Chamaeleonidae; genus Furcifer; species Furcifer pardalis. The sequence continues at coordinate 82,422,986 of CP126892.1, forward strand.
TGTGCAGCATCTGCTGGAGAGCCAGAAGACTGAACCAACACCGGAAGCCTTCTTTGCTGCCATCATTACTTGCATTAACATGAACTCTATGATTGTATTGTGTCTCTGTCTTTTATGTGGCCCTACTTTGGGGCAAGCTAAGTCACTTCATGATAGAATGCAATTTAACCTTTGGGCCCGCTTGGCCCTTGAAGTAAATGTCTCCACTTTCTGTATGGATCAGGCTCCGGATTTGCATGGCCTTCTTAGTACCTGCCTGGTGCCCATCTGTAAATCCCCAGACCTGATCCATTATGAAACCAGTCTTGTCGATTTTTTCACTGCTTCTGAAATGAGGTATGCTAAGATGCCCTCCTGGGGCAGGATTAGCAAGACCTTGGATCAGGGTGCCATCTCCCTTTATACACCAAATGTAGCCAACGCTGTAAACAACACTTGTGCCTTAATAATGAATGGCACTGCCACCAAGATAAAAAGGGGCTTGGTGGATTTTGGTACCCCTCTATGGAAGTGTTCCTCATATGAGAAAGTCTCCTTCAATTATGCCCATATTCGCTTGCCTATTGGCTGGTTTTTCACTTGTGATGTACGCACCTTTAATTATATCCCCGCCAATATGACTAACGGCACCCAATGTTGCCTCAGCCGACTGACCCCTATATTCCTTACCAAACATATGCTGACTATTAATACAACTAGTAGGAAAGGGCGCTCGTTAGACGAGTCCTGTGACGGCAATGTCACACTATATTCCAAGGCTGAATATTATGCTTTATCCCTTAGTATCGTAGGACTCCCAGCCATGGCAAAAATTAATCACAGAGAGCTTAGCCACTTGGCTTGCTTGCTTGCAAAAACCATTAATGCTACCTCTACAGCCATCAGCCTGCTTGCTGCAGAACAACATGAGTTAAAGCAGGCCATTCTAGATAATCGAGCTGCTATCAATTATCTTTTGTTATTACAACACTACGGTTGTGAAGCTGTTGCAAATATGTGTTGCTTCAATTTGACGGATAACAGCCGACAAATACATCATCAATTATATCAGCTCTGGTCATATGCTTCTGCTATTAAAGAACACGTCCTGACTCATTGGTGGGATGCCCTTTGGTCTTGGTTACCTGTTGGATGGATCCGTACCATTGTACAATATTGCCTGATTGCCTTTATGTTACTACTCTGTGGATGTTGTTTCATACAATGTCTTCCCTCTTTGTTCCACTTGTGTCAGCATGCAACTGATCAGGGCATGTACAAAAGCGTTCGTGCTAAAGAGCGATGCATATATTATAAATATCAGGCATTAAAAGAAAAGGGGGAAGATGTAGCATTGTTTTAAAGCATGTTCTGAAGCATCGGCAGGTCGTGTGAAAGAATTCCTTCTTTCCCCTTTTCCCATGCCTTCACAATATCACAATATACGTACATATACGTATATACATCCTTTCTCCAGCATCTGTTCCTGGCAGATAGGATTAACTCAGTGTAACAAAGGGAAGTTCTCACAGGCATGGTTCACACACAGGCATGAGGCAAAAACAGGAGAACAGGACAAGTCTTGGGATGTAAACAAGACGTAATCAGAATGCTTGGGTAAGCTCTTGTATTCCTATATAGAAGAGGCTTTTGGAAATAAACTTCAGAATGCTTGCATGAAGATCTGGGTGTCCTGTCCTTCTTCCCACACCAAGGAATGGCTGAAACATGGGAACAGAATTTCTTAGCCATTTACTGTATTACTGTGCTATTTTTATTACCAGAGAGGAAGAGGAAGTGAAAGGCACCATTTGTTCTTTTACCTTCAGTAACAATATATTTTAGATCACACTTGGTGAGAGCTTAGAATTAAACTTAGCAGAAAAATTACTACACTGCAAACAAGGCAAAATAGATCTCCCTGCTACAAAGAGAAAGATGGGTTTCCTCCCAATTACCTTAGTTGGCAGCCATACATCTCACTTCTAGAGCATAGCAAAGTTACATTTCTTTGGAATACAGCCAGCATGGCTAGTGACTCTGCCCACTGGACAATTCAGGGAATTCTGTCCAGCTCTCGCTGGACATTCCTCTCTAAATCTTCTAGGCTAGTGATTAAGGCCCAATCTTTTTGCACCATAAAACCTGTTCTTCTGCTCCATAAATGTACAATAATACTCACTTCAGAATACAGTTCCACAGTTTCTCATTGATGTCAGAGGCATTCGTTCTAGTCCTCTGTTCCTTGAGTCAGTCTGTGGCATGAAAGAGTTTGCTTTTTTAAAAAAAATCGTTGTCAAAAGTTTACTTTTCAATTTTCAATCTGGAAGCAAGTTTTCGAGCATTTCTAATTTTAAAAGAAGAGCAAATTAAAAAAAAAGATATATCTATATTCTTAGGACTTTGAACTGACACAACACCAGCTATACTTGGGTGCCTGCTTATCCTCTTTTAAAAATTGCTGTTGAGAGAGTGAACAGTTAAATGTATCAATTGCAATCACAGTAAATAATGCCAACTAAAAATGCAAGGCTTATATTTTCCTCAGGTTTGAATGGCTTGACCCCTGGGGTCAGTTGTATATGGAAGACTAAGTGTCATTCTCATATTCCAAAAAAGGCTGACCTTTAGTCATATGCCTGGAATTCATTTAAATGTGATCCTCAGTGTATGGCCACTTCTTTTATGGAAGAGCATCTACATGGCATGTATCATGGTTAAATGATCCTGCCATGTAAACAGGGGGCTACAGTAGTATGATTTATCACCCATTTGGTATGCCACTAGGAGGAGGAGGAGGAGGAGGAGGAGGTAGAGAATGATTCCCTATGAAAAATGTGCCTGATCAGCCCTCACTCATATGGTTGAATATCTGAGCCCTACAGGAGCTGAAAAAGATGTCTGAGGTAACTAGGGTGTCATTGGCTTGTTTACTGATTGGTGCTTAACCCTTTTACTGCTTAAAAATTGCTATTAAACTCAATATGATCTTAATATTATGACCTGTTTCAGTGAGTTTGAACTATGTCTGCTTTTTGTGATTTTATCTGTCTCAGTTTCTAATTTTGAATCCCAGTTCTGATGAAGATTTTGGATGTGGTCATTACTTTTTATGAAAGTACAGTGAAACCCCATATAACGATTTTAATTGGTTCCAATGAGTCCATCGTTGTACGAAAAAAATCGCTGTATGATACATGTATCGTATAGCAGTTTTCCCTACGGGATGATTCATACAACAATTTTTGCCATGGAATAGCAACCCTGCGCTGTTAGTGAGAGGGATTCTCACTGCCCCCCGCTCAAACAACAGGGGGACAGCGAAAATCCCTCACACTAACAGTGCTGGGGTGCCTTTAGCTAGAGAAGCCCTTTCCCAAGGATAAAGCACTTCTCCAGCCAAAGGCACCCCAGTGATGTTAGCAAGAGGGATTCTTGCTGGGGGGGGGGGGGGCTGCTCAAACGCACTTACCTGGAGGAAAGCAGCCCAGTGCTGCCAGTTCACAAAGGGGCTTTGGGGGGGAAAGGCTCCCCGACACCACCCTAAAGCCACCCGGCTTTTGCCTTTTAAAAAAAATTGTATCATGCAATGATGAAATTTGTTGTATGATACAATTTTTTTAAAAAAAAAATGCAATCGTACGATTTCATCGCTGTACTATGCAATCATTATACAGGATTCCACTGTATCTCCATTTAATAAAACTGTAAGTGGCCATGATTGTTGTGATTATGGGCCAGTAACATCCCATTCCTAGAGATTTCAGGATTTTGGAGAGGGTGGTTTTAGGATTTCCTTATGGTATCACAAGGAAAGAATGTTGCAATGTCACAGGGATGAGCCAGGGAAATGTTAGAATGGAAAGCAAGCACAACAAACTTTGAAACACTTTTGCACTGACCTAGTGAGCCTTGAAAAGGGCTGTGGTGACTTAGTGGTTAAGAGGCTAAGCTTGACAGTGAGAAGACTTGCAGGTCAGCAGTTCGAGACCAGAGTACTGCCCTCGCCACCCTCCAGGCTCCACCATCATCGCCCGGAGGGGAGAAATTCCCAGTAGCTGCAGCGGTGAGTTGGAGCTCCCGCCCACCCTCCGGGCCCCTTCACCGATGTCTGGAGGTTAATAAAAGACACTGAATGTGGGCAGTGAGATGAGGCTCCCGCCACCCTCCGGGCTCCACAATCGTCATCCGGAGGGGAGAAATTTCCAGTAGCTGCAGCGGTGAGTTGGAGCTCCCGCTCACCCTCCGGGCCCCTTCACCGATGTCCGAAGGTTAATAAAAGACACTGAATGTGGGCAGTGAGATGAGGCTCCCACCACCCTCCGGGTTCCACAATCGTCATCCGGAGGGGAGAAATTGCCGGCAGCTGTGGGTGGGGGAGGGGCGCTGTATGCATGATACTTAATTAATTGTATTGCTACATTGTATTGTTCGATTTATTGCTGCATTGTATTGCTCGAGTGTATCATCGTACTGTTTGCTTATAGTGCTATTTTGTGTTACTCGATTGTTTTGCTACTTTGCTTTGTTGATTGTACTGCTATATTGTATTGTTCGTCCTATTGCATTGTTTCTTTCGTTATATTTTACTGTATTATATTGTTGATTGTTTTGTTGTTGTAAGCCACCCTGAGTTGGTTGTTACCGAGTAGGGCAGCATACAAAATTGCAGCAACAATAACAATAACAACGACAATGACAACGACAACGACAACGGCCATGGCCACGGCCACGACAATGAAGTGAGCTCCCATCATCTGTCCCAGCTCCTGCCAACATAGCAGTTCAAAAGCAAGAAATTACAAGTAGATAAATAGCCTCTAGTCATCCCTACCACATAACCACGGAAATGTTTGCAGATGCAGACAGACAGGTCCTTTTTTCTGTAAATGGAGGTGAGCACTGTCCCTTAGTGTCAGACATCACTTGTTTTCAAGCAAGGGAGACCTTCACCTAGTGAACCTGAAGATTCTGCAACTTTACAGAAATTCAACATGATTAAATGTTCTCTCTGATTTTTTTCCTGTGTTCAAGTTTCACATTTTTAAGCATATGCCTAAGATTAGGTTAAGACATTTTGGACCACAGGATCACCCAATAAACTAGGATTGAACTAAATTGCATAGAGGTGGATCATTAATCCCTAGAACCTGAAAATTTATTTATGCCTATGGCAAACCATCATCATTTGCATTCACCTATTCAGCAAACAGCAAAAGGAAGTGGAATAGTGTTTATAATTTGGCACAATATTTTACAGAATTCTCTACATTTACTTTTAATTTAAGAGGATAGACTTGTATAGGTTTACAGCCACAGGTGCAACCCCTCCCCCCTCAAATAACACTGAGCTTTTCCACAGCTATGACTATTTATTTAGTCTGGCTAAATAAATGTCAAAACTCATTAGCTTACTGTTAACCCCAGAAAAAAGAAATGTCTTTGGTTATTGCTTCATCCTCTGTGTCGGCCAGAGATATTATCAGCATCATAACATCCATTTCCCAAAGAGGCAAGTGAGCCAAAACAAAAGAAAAACAGTCAAGTCTTAGCTCTTATATTATAATTTAAAAGCTTGAATGCTCACTAGAAGCTCAAATGCCTAAAGCTATAATAATCTGGACAGATCCTGAGATGAAAACTCATTTGAAAAGGCAATAATGCTAGGAAAAGTGGAAAGAGGAAGATGAAAAGCTGTGGGATAGACTGACTATATAAAAGAACCCATGCCTTTAATTGATAGGACCTGAGCAGAGTTCATGACAGGTAAAGGTCATCCTTGTTCGAAAGCCAGTCATATCTGACTCTAGGGTTCAGTGCTCATCTCTGTTTATAGCCAAAGAGCTAGCGCTGTCTGTATCTGCAGATGTTTCTGTGGACATGTGGCAGGCATGCCTAGACACCAGAGTGCACGGAACACTGTTTACCTTTCCCACCGAAGTGGTCCCTTTTTATCTACTTGCAATTTCTTGGTTTCAAACTGCTAGGTTGGCAGGAGTTTGGACAGAGACGGGAGCTCAATCCATCATGCAGTACTTGGGTCTTAAACTGACCTTCCAGTCCTCAAGTTCAGCATTTTAACCACTTGAGCCATTGCAGTCCCAGAGCTCATGATAGGAATAAAGTTGCCATATACTAGAAGCTAATTGTTGGCATACAATAGCATGCACGCGCGCGCGCGCGCGCACGCGCGCACACACACACACGAGAGAGAGAGAGAGAGAGAGAGAGAGAGAGAGAACTGTTCCACTTTAGGTCTCCACTGTATTTCCAGTCAATGTTGGACCCATATTGGAAAATATCACATTTCTTTGAAACACCTGAATTCAGTCGGAATAACTGAATCATATTCATTTTCACTGGTTCATACCAGCAATTCCATTCCCACTTTAATTGACAACCTTTTTAAAAAACTTCCCAAGATACATATTTAAATATGTATACACATGGTTGAATTATAAATGTAAAATATATATTTTCAAAGGTAACTGTTATGAGCAACTTTAGGGTCCCTCCTTATGGTACTTTATCTTTAAATATGGCTTGGATTGGAAAACCCTTCACATTAAAGATACCTTTATGGGAAAATAAAATAAAAGATTGCTATCTGCCATCTTTCAAATAGTGGATTATCCACAGTAAAGCAGGGCACATGTGTACCATATTTCTACAGCCTAATTGGAAAGAAAAGAATGACATCTTAAAGGGGATGAGGAATAAGTTGGAATGGTTCACTGTGGTTTGTTCCCCCAGTAGTTGGAATACAGTAGTTGGAAATGCTATGTACATATACTTCTATACCAACAGGAAGTGTGATAATGTAGGAAATCATGCAGTTTTTGAAACAATGGTCACAGTAAAAATCATGGAAATGTTGTCAGCTCACACTGATCTCTAAAGTATTTAAAATATCTTTCTATTCAAAATGTGGCTGGTATATCACATTCTCTTGACTATTATTCAGTTGTTTATCAAGCAATTGTTGATAAATGGGCAAAACTGAGAACAATAGAAAAAGCTTGAAAGTATCAACAAGAATGTCTCCATCGACAATCTTCATTCTCCCATTAATTGCAAAACCCTACTGACTCAACTATCTGTAGCAGCAAAAATAATATGTATTATTTATTTATGCTTCCTTTTAAATCCTGCCTTTCCTCTTTCCTACTTTTTCATCACAACACACTGTAAGGCAAGCTAGGCTGAGTTACTATTTTTGACCTAAGACCTGCCCTGTGAAGATCTGCCACCTAAGGAGAGGAATCATTTGGTTTCTTCTGTTGTTGCTGCTGGGTATTTTTCCTCTGAAAAATTAACTATTTGTATTTTACCATGCAAAAGACACCAGAAAACATGTGGCAGTGGTTTACAGTGGTCCTCCAAGACATTAGTCCTCCATCAAGGCTTCATCTTCATATCCCATTTTCTTCCATTTGGAGTCATCACTGTATGTCAGAGTTAACGTCTTCGAGGACCACTGTGAGGGACTGAGTGAGAAGTGATGGGGTAAGGCCTAATCTGCCAGCTCCACCTGTCTCACTGTCTAGTTGTTTTTTCTCTAGCTGTGGTGAGACAAATAGATGGTATCTCTTGAGGGGGACACAATAGCCATCAAAACCATTGTGACTGAAATCTATTGTAATGACTTTATCTGTTTTCACTTTCATTTTGCATTATACAGACAGTTTGAAAAAATTCCACTTTTTTGGGACTACAACTCCCAACTTCCCCAGACAGCCTGGCCATTGGCTGTGCTGGATTTGTAATAAAGATAAGGAACCTTGTTTAATCTCTCTTAATTTTTGTAACTTTTTAATACTGTTTAATACTGTTTTTATACCATGTTTTTACTATGTTTTAAGTGTTTTTAAAGTTTGTTAGCCGCCCTGGGTCTTTGTGAGGAGGGCGGCATAAAAGTTTGATTAAATAAATAAATAAACATTTCTGAATTCTGCTGATAAGAAAGTCCAGATGAATATCTTTTCCCATTTCTATTTTCCTAATATATGAATATCCTAGATCAGTGATGGTTAACTTGGCACTCCTGCTGTTCTTGAACTTCAATCTCCAGAAGCCCTGATCAGCAGGAGTGCTGACTTGGGCTTCTCGTAATTGAAGTCCAAAAACACCTGGAGTGCCAAGGCTTACCATTACGGTCCTAGATATACATTGGTAGCCATGGGGTGGGGTAATGAAGAATACTGAACACATTTACTGGCAAGCCTTTCCATTAAGTTCAGTGGGATTGGTTTCTTCCCTGCTTGGTCAATAAAAAGTCACTTCAGCTATACTATCATCACTTACCTGAATTGTATGCCATCAGCCCCTTCCAGAGAAGAGCTTCTCTCTCTTTTTTTACATAGATGGGTGGAGGAACAGAAGTAGAGAAAGAGGATCTCTCTGGGAAAGCAGGATGGTCTTGATCTAAGGCTTCCCAGACGATTGTTACATGCAAAGTCTACACAAGATCAAAAGGTGCTACTCACATCACTGCTTAGTACTTTCCTTCATTTCATTGCCCACCCCCTCTTTGGCTGGCCACTAAAGGAGAAGTAGCTCTCATTGCAGTAGTAAAACTGCTCCCCAGGAGCCTTGTGTACTGTGGTTCATTTAACTTCCTCCCAATGGAACTGAGAAATTCATGCCTCCAATCAATTATGTGCATACATCTGTCAACATGAGCAGGTAGGTAAGTCATAAGAAATCAGTAGCAGTATTTGAGTGCTTCATCATGTTGCAAGATTTATTATTTTTTAAAAAAATACAACCTACATATAATTGCAATTGTGGGGGGCAGAATTAATTTTATGAAGGAATTGGCATGAAGGATAGGTAGGGAGCACTCCATATTTTCCACTGCTTTTCACCTCTCAAGCTACTGTTTTATTCTAAAGAGATGGCAATACAATCTCTAGTAGTATAGGACAGATCATAGCATTGATACTTAAGATACATGTAAAGATAGTCATTCGTCTCAACCCATCCTGTGTCAGCACTGAGTACAAAGCATTTGAGAAAACATGCATACTGGGGAATTTCTTCTGCTTTCTATCTGTATTTCTTAAAACTTCTCATAGTCAGGATAAGTCTGGAAAGTCCAGTGAGCAGAGGAAGATGTAGCACTCAGAATAGTTCTAAGTGGAGACCTTGCTTCCTGGTGTTGCATGGAAATTTTATATTCTTCTGGGTCAGGACTATTTCCATTAGGCCCTAACTCAATCAGCATGCCTTCTACACCTGCTTTATGATATCTGGTGTATAGCCTGGCATTTCATTATCTTTCAAGCTAACCTTTGGTCTACTGGGCTGTAAGATATTTGAGCTTCCAGAGTGGTCTATGGGGTCACGGAGGGTCGGAATCGACTGTGTGACTGAACAACAAAAAAGAGGAGGGCAGCCTATCACAGTGCTAAGATCAGGCCCTATTGGTGCCTGAGTAGGAGGAGCCACTAGATGATGATGATGATGATGATGATGGTTGTTGTTGTTGTTAAATTTATATGCTGCCCTACTCGGTGAAAACCGACTCAGGGTGGCTCACAACATACAATCGAATACGATGTAACAATTCAATAGAATAATACAATGTCACAATATAATGAAATAGCATACATCAATAATTCAAACAATAGAATATCATAAAATATAGTACAGTACAGTACAGTAAAATAGAATAGATTCAAGTGTGTTAGGATAGAATGGCTGTAGAGTCTGTGGTCTGGCTTTCTCAGGGTCTCTTCCATTGGTGCCTCCATTTCTGAGTTCATATTCAAGCAGCTGATGCACAGCTGGGGCATGGCAAAGCATTCCCTAGAGCTCAAAAACCATATACTCAAAGCCACTGAGAGATCATTGTAGATCAGGGACATAAAAAATAACAATGGCCAAGACTGTAAATCATGTTACAAGGACTTGCAAATGTTATAGTCAAGACAAATTTGTTGCCTCCACCAGGCCATTGTTAACATTGTGCAGTGAGTGACCTTAGCCTTTTTCTCAGGACCTTTTACTGACAAGGCAAAATATCCCCCACATATGTAAAAGTTCTTTTGTAGTTGCAAGAAAACTGAAAAATGGAAAAATGCTGCCAAAGTAATTGTCATTTAGATCTACTTTTCAAATGATGGTAGATTTCATTAATCCTAGAAATCCAACATTTTACATTATTTAATGTGTTTAAATGAGCACAAAGACTGAATGGAACTTTGGGACATGTTCCCCTTCATTGAGAAGTATCATTATCACAGCAATGCAATTTTAATACCCTCATTTGGAGGTGTTCAAAGTCATAATGATTTAGCACCTCCACACTGTTATGGCTTAAGTTAATTTTTTATTCTAAAAAGGAGCAGATGAAAGAGATGTTGAATGAATCAGCATAAAGAAACCTAGAATAATATCTTATAGTCAAATAGACCATTGTTTCATCAAGTTGCATCTTAAAGACAGAGAGTCTCCTAAATTTTAGATGGTGGTCTTTCCCCTCTTTTAGCAAAGACCACAATTTGTGTGCAAAGCCATGTGACCTTTCAGTATCAGCCATATCATTAAAGCCTATGATCAGGATGTTTTGGTAACCTTGTATGCTACTTCTTCATTACTGACTGAGTGATTTGATTGGTTATCACAGATATTTATAGGCTGTCCTTTACAATCAAATCCTCTTAAAACAGTTGTAACCATAAACTATATAAAATTAATGGGAAAATACCATGAACCATTATTCAGCACCAGTTAGAATTAGTTTCAAATCCCAAGATGAATAATGTCAGATAAAAGAAGTAAAACTAGATAAGTACCATATCACGCAGCAACAATAAAATCTTTTATTAAAATGTCTTCTTCAGATGTCTCCTATTAAGAGATCAGGATGTAACTGCCACTTCATTTAAAAAGGAATAATATCCCATAGTTCTTGAATTGTTTTTTCCCCTGATCAGAATATTTAGCTAGATCAATGCACCCGGTTTCTCTCTGAGCTTTTTGAAACACATTTCCAAGATATCCATACAACTGCAGCCAGTTTCTGCTAACCTTCTGCTTCATGATTGTGAAAATAACAGTCATTTTCTTTGAGCAGTTCCACCACTTTCATTTCATCAAACAGTTCTCTCCTTATTGCCCAGCATAAAGTGCCCAGCAGCCAAACATTTGTGCCATTTCCACCTTCTGGAATATGAATTTGCCACCATGGTAAGTCAGTCACTAACCAAATACTCCATTCTTGGCCAAGTTATGGAAACTTTCAGTCTAACATTACCAAACTATGAGAATTAGAAGTGTCTCAGTTCATTATTATGTTTGAGGAGGGCAACAGGGAGCTCCAATAGCAGCCTTCTGCCCTCAACGTGCTCCACTGGGTCTGCTTGGTGAATGAAGCGAGAGCACAGGCTTCAGACACAGCAGGTGGCTGGGCCCCTCCTCCACATTGCTTAACTATGGCAGGTCCTCACCCCTTGCCTGTGTGCAGTGTGATACCTCACTGCCTGAGTCGAATAGTTACCAGTCCATGGGAAAATTGTTTAGCATGAAACTGGTCTGTGGTACAAAAAAAAAAAAGGGTTGGGGACCCCTGTTCTAGAAAATGAATAGCAAAATCTGTTTGGTATGGCTAGCAATGAGGTGGATTGTTCCTTGCCGTATGTTCATTCCCTTAACATATTGTGTCCTAGTTTGGAATTATATAAATTGAATGTGTTGCATTAGTGACACTTCCCCTCCTCTCAAGTAGTATTTTGTTTGTAATGTGTTGTAAGCTGCATGCAATTTTCCATGTGAGATATGCTACTTTAAAAGTATTACTTAATTAAAAAAATTAAAATAGGAAAATGGTTCCAAGTCCTCCAAAATTCACCCAAAATGAAATATTTGAAACATTTCAGAATAACCATTACTTGTAGCTGCATTATTTTGTTAAAGGAATGTTGCTATTCCTTTGTTCCCAATAAAAATAACAGTTAGAACATTGTGCTGATTCACTTTTGTGAAATCAAAATTGTGTAAGTCTTGGTGACAAATTTCTATGTGTTAACAAAGTTCTGGTTGTGTCTCTGGGTGCATGCCCAACCAGGTGCAATTTGTTACAAAATTTATACAATTTCCCATACAAAATTATGAGTGGCCAATATAATGCTCCATAATGTATCTATAAGGGGGGTTCCTAACCTATGGCCCATGGGCTGGACCTGGCCCATGGCACCATTTCATGTGGACCACATCACCACCACTGCTGCTGGAAGCAGAAGCAGACACATTTTACAGTAGCGTTTATGGTAGGGGGAACCACCAGTCTGGCCTGCTCAGCTGTCTGAGGTCCATCCAACAGCTTGAAAAGGTTGAAAACCTCTGATCTATAACTTTCTGTCCTGGAACAAGAAAAAAGAGGGGACAACAGAGCTCTGTCTAAAACTCTAAGGCTGTGGGGATGCCACAATCATGAACCAGCAATACTCATTCCGCTTTCAGAGCACACAGAGTAAGCCATGTGAAATACCAGGGAGGAGCAGATAATTATTGGGGGGTGGGCTTCAGATCTTGTTAAATGATAGATCCAGCTAACCCTGATGCTGCTGACTGGGACTGATTGTAACTGAATTTCAACGCAATTGAATAGACATCCTTATGCAACCTATGTTATGGTACAAAACATCTGCTGCAAAGTCAAGCGTCTGTTTGGATTATGCAATCTTTTGATGATGGCCCATATCAAGCTCAGATGCCATGCAGTGCATTTTCCTCCCTAGTAGCTAAATCTCTCCATTGCAACTCAGGTAATGCTCCCAGTTCTCTTCTCAGAAAATTCTATAAAGAGTTTCCAGTGCTTCACAACCTTTGTTTTTTGGACTTCAATCCCCAGAAGCCTAAATAAATCCCCCAAAGTACTGATCAACCAATGTACTGACTTAGGCCTCTGGGAATTGAAGTCTACCTGTAGGGCATGGGCCCCACATTGGGAAACACTTGTTTAGACACATGTGGGCATCCCAGACAAACATGTTGCAAACATTGCCTTTAGAATATTCCCAACTTTGGTTTCACATTACTTGACATTTGTGAATATTTATAGAAATGGTACAGGATCACACCTTCTTTCACCTCCTGGCTCTGCCCCTAAATTTGAGGCCTCCTTAGATAAGACACTGATTTTGAATCTAGAGGCAATGGATCCTTAGGAGGAAAATGCTGGTGATTCATCCTAACACAAACGTTCTTTGATCCATATCTCACAAATTAGCTTGCTTTTGTTTTATACTAGTTCAGGGTGGGTGATAGCATGACTTCATTTGCAATCACAAAGTTTTGCATTAAGGAACAGTACAGAAAAAAAGAAGATAATAATACCTTTGCCTTAATGTGTCATGTGACCCTTACTCAATATTATGTCTAAATGAAGCTTTCTGTTATTCAAACTATGTCTTTGTGGGCCCTGTTAACACAGCCTAATTTCAGATTTCCACCTGAACTTTTCTCAAGATCAGTCCTAAACAGATATGCTTAGGAGTAAATCTGTTTATTTTAGAAGGACACGTAAGTGCTCTTAGGACGGAAGCCCAAAGCACCATTAATTTTGGCTGGGCTTTTGTGTGCTTAGCTTTTTCTGAGTCACACCCTGCTTTATAATCTGTTTTAGTCTTAAAGTCCCATCATTTGTTTGCTAGTGGAACTAATGCCAGCAGAGGAAATCCAGGATGATTGACAACTAGCAACAACGATGGCAATAGTAACAATAACAGAGTGCTATTAGTAAGAGAGCTGGCTGCACAGCTCAGTAAGTTAGGCTGCAGAGTGAGAGATTTGGAGTTTGGTTTTCCACTATGCATCCCAGAAGACACATCCCTGTGTGGCCTCAGGCAAGTTGCAGCATGCCCATTAAAACAGGAATGGTAAAACCAGTTCTAAGTACTCTCTATCTAAAAACTCCTGAGAAAAGGATTACCATGAGTCAGAACTGACTTGACAGCACATAATTAGTAGTAGTAGTACAGGTCACCCCCATAGGTCTCAGAACATATCCCTTGTGAATACTGTGTATGTGTTAACCTGAACAATATTAATTTTACTCAGACTTACCATGTTCAGAACTGTTGAATGTATCAGCTAGCTGCAATGCCCTTGTGTGCTCCTATCCATACTCTTCACAATGCCAGGTGTTTGTTTTGTATCTTCCCACTATTTGCAATTGAAAGGGGGACATTTACAGCTAATCTGAATAACAGCCAGAGATCATCTGCTACTGCAGTTGTAAAAAGCCACATTGATTTGTATACTTATCTGTTATGCTGACCAATCACTCTGTGCCACTGTACCTGATGTGTATAAATTGATGCCATGAAGTCCCACTCCCATGCCTGATGAAGTGGACTTGATCCATGAAAGTTCACATTAAAATTTAGCAGTTAGTCTTCAATGTGCTACAACGTTTTTTGTTTCGTTTTGTTTATTCTCTGATATGCTTGAAACGCAGACTAACATGACTCCTATTCCAAAAATAATTCTCCCCACAAGTTTGCAATCTGGTCCATGATTCAAAAAGATGTGTAACATATGCATATTAAAGTAAAGTGTGCAAGGCAATGTGGAACACTGTGGAAAAGTATACCACTACCAGTAGCTAACTGGGGTTTTGAGAGCTATAGTCCAAAAATGTATATTTCCAAAGCTCTGGAATGACTGCATGCTTTGCACCCAGATGGTCTCAGTTTCTCTGTTTGGCATCTACAGTCAAGGCTATTGCATAGTGGGAAAATATCTTATTTGTTGCTACCAATTAATCTATATAATAGTGAACTTGATGACAGGTGATCTGTCTCAGTGGCTGAAATGTTGTTACTTAGCATAGTAAGTTACAACTACCAAAGATGCTTTGAATCAATAGTGAGTCAACTCCTCTGTAAGTTCCAATGGGACTACTCTAGTTGTAATTTATAATGCTATGCAGCAAGATTTCAGGTAGTATAAGGCAGCCTCCTACATTTCACCAAGCCAGCAAGAGACATTCAGGTGCAATCAAGCTATGCGCAAACCAAAAGCAATTATAAGATTCTTATGAGATTATCAATACTATATCACTGTGGCAAGACCACAAATCATTTACTTCTGGGAAGATAAATCCATTGTTTATATTATTATATACAGAAACAACTGGAAAGTATTGTGTTTTCTTACAAATGATGCATAGCAGACTATGCTGGGGGAGGGGGGGAGTGAAGGCACTTGCCCACCAAAAAGGACTTCTCACTTCTCTTTTCTACTGAAGCTCTCCTTGCTGTCAGATGTTTAGAAGTGCTGTAACAGGAAGCAGACCACCATATCTTGTACTTTGTACCATTTATCTTGTTATACAAATAGTAAGAATATACCTGTGAGTCAGTAACTACTAAGCAGAAACACAAAGGTAAGTGGTCACACACTCAGCAAGAGCACAGAATTGTGACCCAAACAGCTGGACTCTCCTGACTAGCAAATTATATACAATAGCAACACATACATGGTGTGGTGCTCTATATGAAAGGAGCTGATCTGATGGGTTCTTCTACACAGTGGTTGCACACAGAGAATAAGTGCTAACAAGAGTAGAATGACCTGTGGAACTGTGCTTCAAAGTTTAGAACTCAAATGTGTTCTCCTTTTTCACTCTATAGTAGGTTGAAGTCAAAGGCAAGTATATGCAACTGAGGTGGTAGAAGCAGAGTTATACACTCTTATTTTCCTCACAGCAGCTCTTGCTTACAAAAGAAAACAAGCATGATACGGCACTCATAAGATTCTGCTGAAAGAGGTAGGTTTTGGTTCAGCAGATGGAAAGGATGCCTAAATGACCTTTGATGAATGGATCCTGACATTTCTCTGTAGCCCAGCCTATTACATTTCTCTGCCCTGCTATGTGGCGCTATCAGAGAGACAGTGAGAGGGTAGGGAAGGGGGAAATCTTCTTCTGATGGCCCAGCTGGACATGCCTAATGCAGGAATCAGCCTGTTGTACTCCTTTGCCTAAAAAAAAAAACCACACACACACCTTTGGAAAGTAACTTAAAAGCCGTACATGTTAAATGGTTCTCACCTTAAAGTTACAATACTGCAGGTGAGAATGGTATTGCTATGTTATGTATGTCGTTTGGAGATGGCCATTTACTTGTGAATAAGCCTACTGAACTCATAGGACTTCCTTCCAAGTAGATAAACACAGGATCAAGAGTATTTACGATATTAGTAAACAGTAAGGTTTAAAGCAAAAATGACCATGATAAGGGACAAAAAATGGCAAAAGAGATTAAGAAAAGATGGCAAGAGTACACAGAGGAACTCTACAAAAAGGATCTCAACACCCCAGGCAATCACAATAATGAGAACATTGAACTTGAACCAGACATCCTAGAGAGTAAAGTCAAAAAGGTACTAAAAAGCACTGCAAACAACAAGCCAGTGGAGATGATGGTATCCCAGCTGAATTTTTCAAAGCCCTAAAAGATGATGGAATCAACTTATTGCATTCTGTCTACCAGCAGATTTTGAAAACACAACAATGGCCACAGGTATGGAAAAGATCAGTATATGTTCCAATCCCAAAAAAGGGTAGTGGCAAAGAATATGCAAATTATCGAGCAATTGCACTCATCCCACATGCTAGCAAGGTTATGCTCAAGATAATACAGGATAGACTGCAGCGGCACTTACCAGAAGTGCAGGCTGGGTTCCGAAGAGGCAGTGGAACTAGAGACCGCATTGCCAACATACGGTGGATCATGGAGAAAACAAAGGAATATCAGAAATAAGTTTACTTCTGTTTCATTGACTACACCAAGGCCTTTTACTGTGTGGACCACAACAAAATGTGGCAAGTAATTAAATAGATGGGAATACCAGAACACCTTGTATGCCTCATGAGAAATCTGTACATGAGTCAAGAAGCAACAGTGAGGACAGAATATGGGATGACAGAGTGGTTTGGAATAGAAAAAGGAGTAAGATATGGCTGCATTTTATCACCTTGCTTATTCAACTTATACACAGAGCACATAATGCGCAATGCAGGGATGGAGGAATCACAAGTTGGGAACAAAATTGCTGGGAGAAACATCAACAATTTGAGATACGCAGATGATACTACTCTATTGGCAAAAATTGAGGAAGACCTAAAGAAGCTTCTGCTTAGGTTGAAAGAAGAGAGTGTAAAAGCTGGCTTTAGACTCTACATCAAGAAAACCAAGATACAAGTAATACCCCAGATAACGATTGCATCGGATAACACTAAAATTGGATAACAATGCAAGTTTTTTGGAAAAAACTTGCATCGGATAACGATTCTGGATAATGATTCTTAGCGTTATCCGATGCAATGGTCTGTGGGTGTGGGGTGGTTTGGGTAGAACTACCCAATCCACCCCCCACCCACAGCGGTCTCTCCAACTGCAGTAGGTTCGGGGAAAGGCACGCGCCTTTCCTCCAACCCTACTGCTGTCGCAGAGACTGCTTGTGGCTCTTTCCTTCCCTGTATTTAAACTACAGGGAGAGGGGAAGAGAGAGACGTGATTGGGTCTCTCTCTCTTCCCTCCCTCTCTCTCTTCCCTCCCTCCCCCGACCCTACTACAGTCGCAGAGACCGCTGCGGGTGGGGGGTGGCTTTAAAGGCAGGGAGGAAAAGAAAGAGAACCGATCACGTCTCTTTCCCTGCCTGCCTTTAAAGCGGTTTGTCCCTGAAGTCAGGGTGTTTTTTTTTAGCGTTGTTTGATGATGGAACCAAGTCATAACATTATCCGGGGTATTACTGTAATGGCAACAGGCCCTATCAGTCCCTGTAAAATAGATGGGGAAGAAATAGAAGCAGTGACAGATTTTACTTTCCTAGGATAAAAGCTCACTGCAGATGAGGATTGCAGCCATGAAATAAAAAGGTGACTGATTCTTGGGAGACAAGTCATGAGAACATAGTTAAAAGTAGAGACATCACCTTGCAAACCAAAATTTGCATAGTCAAAGCAATGGTATTCCCAGTGGTAATGTATGGTTGTGAGAGCTGGACCATAAGGAAAGCTGGGCGCAGAAGAATAGAAGCTTTGAAATGTGGTTTTGGAGGAGAGTTTTGAGAGTCCCCTGGACAGCGAGGAAGATGGTGGAGGACAGAGGTGCCTGGCGGGCAATGGTCTATAGGGTCGCAAAGGGTCAGAATCGACTGTGCGACTGAACAACAACAAAAGGTCTCCCTTGCTTGAAAGCCAGTCATATCCAACTCTAGAGTGTGGCACTAACCTCCATTTATAGCCAAAGAACCAGTGCTCTTTCCATGATCGTGTGGCAGACATGACTAGACATGGAACACTGTCACCTTCCCACCCAAGTGGTACCTGTTTATCTACTTGCAATTTCTTGCTTTTAAATTGCTAGGTTGGCAGGAGCTGAGACAAAGAGGGGGAGTCAGTTTGTCATTCAGCACTCGGGTCTTGACTTGCTGACCTTCCAACCATGCAGTCATCAAGTTCAGTATCTTAACCACTAAGCCACCACAGTCCACTTTACAATATTACAAGGTCCTTATTTTTCATTTCACTTATGCTTAGAGAGCTCTCTGGACATGTGGATCTTTTTACATGACTTAGCCTGCAGAACTCTTCCACCCACCTATGTTGGCTATGGAGGGAGTTCTTTAGGTACATTGGCTTGCACTGGATTCAAACTAATATGAAACTATGAGGACTTGAATGAGGGAGATCTCATGCAGCCTATTAGCCCAGGGAGAAAACCATGCAAGGGGTCATCCATTTTTCTGACTTTAGAATAAGAACAAAATGTCTGGTGGCACCTTAAAAGCTAACTAATTTTATTTTACACATGCTTTTATGACATATTTCCCATTTCATTCAGGGGCTGACATTAACATTCCTATGCCCCACCACAGAATTTATATAACAATTCAATTAATAAATGCAAAGGATTCCAGTCAGCTGCCAAAATTGTTATAATTTTACTGAAGGAAAGAGCAGGAAAAAGCCTTGTGGCCCTGCAAGGACTAACACATTTTATGAGCTTGAAATTTAATGGACCCAAGCATTTGAAGACGTGGGCTTGATTTTGTGGAATCTATGCCAATACAGCATGTTAAAATTTATTGTTCCATAGGACTCTTTATTGTTTTCACAGGATCAAGACAAGCACACCTTGCTCATAGGAGGCTTCAAACATAGCTGTGTAATTTCTCAGTCCTTCTCACAAATCATGAGAGCAAACTACAGTATCTAAAATATCCATGGTATCATTAGGACCCTGAGAAGGAGAAGTAATCTCTCACTGTCCTGTGCCAGATTTTGGGAAATGATAGGGCTGGCTGAGGTACATTGGGATGGAGAGAAAAAAATTACTTTTCAAGCTCAAATCTTTACATCTGTGTTTCTTAAACATTCCCCCCTTTTTTGTTTTGTTTTTGGACTTCAACTCCCAGAAGCCTATGTCAATTCCCCAAAGCACTGATCAGCCATTGCTTTGACTTGGGTTTCTGGGAATTGAAGTCCCCTTGTGGGGCATGGGCCCCACATAGGGAACTACTGCTTTATACTCTTCTCTATCCAGCCTTACCAGACTGCCTGTTATTGATCTAAAATGGTGGTTTGGAACATGTTCAGCTAATCATGACATGATTGATGAAAAAAGGAAGACAGGAACTGCCCCAGTAGTTTTTCCCTTTGAGTTCCTTGGAAACTGCTGTCTGATACATGTATGGACATGACTACTACTTCTTAGTTCCTTTTCCTGCTGCACAGTGTCTGTCTCCGCCACTACAGTATATCAGGCAATTAGGTTCCTCATTGCTTCTTCAGCAATTTATTTTATTTATTTATTTACTCATATTTATTATCCCGCCCCAATCAGGTAAACCCGACTCTGGGCGGCTTACACATAAATTAAAATCAAAAGTTAAGCCTATAATAATATTAATACTAGTACTAATTTAAAACTTTAAAAGTTCACAGAAAGAACATTAAAACAAAACAGAAAGGGTGGCTGTCCCTTAGATCAGCCACCCTACATGGGATCCCACATTCCCGGGTCCCCACACTTGCCCTGCCAGCCAGGTTTTTAGGCCCTTTCGGAAGGGCAGGAGCTCTGTCTGTAGGCGTAGCTCAGTTGGCAGTAGGTTCCAAAGGGCTGGGGTGAACACAGAGAAGGCCCTCCTCCTGGTGCCAGTGAGCCGTGCCTCTCTGGCCGATGGTATGATAAGAGAGCCTCTCCGGTCCGCCCTGGTGGGACGGGCCGATGTTCTTGGGATGACACGGTCTCTTAGGTAAAGTTTTATGGGTCCAGGGTGCTAACCTGACATCCAGCCACCCTCCTTTCTTGTCCAGGTTTGGGACCATCAATGGCAGAGTTATGACTTAGAACAGGCATTCTCAACCTATGGCCCATGGACCAAACTCAGCCCCCAATGCCAATTCATCCAGCCCCCGATGCTTTCGTTGATCCCGGAAGTGGAATTAAAACGTGTTCTTTGCATGTGCAGCACACATTTTACTTCCCCTTCTGGATGGGAGGAACCACATGACTGGCCCGATCAGCAGTCCAGGAGGCCCATGACCCAAAAACCTTGAGAAAGCCTGACTTAGAACTATGAAACTTGGAAGTAAATATATTCCACTTTAGTGAGGTCTGAGATAAAAAAATCATAATGCATTACTTTATATTATTAAAAAAGAAAGGGAAAAACATAAAAAGAGAGGATTCCCTCCTCCTTGTCTGAATATATAATGTCAAATGACTTCTTTTGAGATACTGATATATGAATTATAGATAGCCTTTTGGATTCTAAAGCTATGTATTATTAATTAAAAACTAAAGATCTTCATCTGTGCTCTGAATAAGCCCAGATAACTAGGCCACTCCAATGACTGCTGTAATGGTGAGAATGGGATGTAAGAAGACAGGCTGCCACTATCGTCCCATCTTACATGCTGGCAATGTTTCAGCACACAGTATGTCTTGAGTGTTTTCTTTTGTAGCCTAACAGACATGAATCTGGGGCATTCTGAGAAAGAAGTCTTTAAAATACAATTGCTTTTTAAACTTGCTAATCTAACCTACAAAATAAATGCTATTATCTGTGGATATTGGTGGTCAACATCAATGGGTTTTATTCTGAATTTTGCAGGAGCTATCCAATGCCCTGAACTCTATCCCTCCAATAAGTTCCACATCCGCTGCCTTGCATTGTATCTTTTCTAAATGGTCTGATTCCCTTAATTTGCATGTCCTTCTTTGGGAACATTTTCTCCTTTCTTTTGTGTGAGGAGATGCAGCTTGATGGATTTCATGGGGGCCTGTTAGGTACATTTATCGCTTCAGGGCCTCAGAGGGCAATTTCAGGAGACAATCCAAATTTCCTGATACTCTTCACTAGCTAAGTCTGTGAACTAAAATCAAAACAAAGCAAGCAATCTCTGCAAGATTATGTCAGCTGCTATTTCCATTCTGCATTATGATTTTAACAGACTTTTTGATTTAGTATGGGTGTTGGGAACCCAAGTTCACAGCGCAAAATAATTCTGCACCATGGGAACACCCTCTTGCTAGTGAATGTGAGATCTGAAGGAAGAGATCACAATCACCAACCAATGTGAAATTTATCTTCTTCGGAAGGTTTGGTATAATTATACAAAGACAAAGCAGAGTAAAAGTGGTATCTTGAATGCAATTCCTTAATACAGTAAAATCTTGCATAAAGAGCGCCTCACTTAGAGACTAACTCATTTAAAGAGCAGTATTTGCTCTGAATGGTCGCCCTCGTTTAACAACTAAAAACTCGCTTAACAACTAAACCAGGGTTCACAATACCCCCTGCCAGAAGTCACAATCGGTCACTTGCATCAGCAGGTTCGCACCAGTTCGCCAGAGCCGGTAGCAGAAATTCTGGCTGGCCCTACCCATCCAAGTTTTGAAATAAAGTAGTCCTAATTCAGGTGCAACACAGGGCTTTCCCCCTGGCCACGCCTACCAAACAATGCCCACAGTGTGGTAGTAAAAAAATTTTGGGAGCCCACCACTGCTTACAATGACAGTGGTGGCACTTTTTCCAGGTGTTTCGCTTATAGAGCAACACACTTAAAGAACAATCCTGTGGAACAGATTATGCTCTTTAAGCAAGGTACCACTGTAATTATTTTTGTTAACGCTTTCTTCCAAAGAACCCAAGTTCATGGTTATCCAGCTGCCTATTTTATTTTTAAGACAACCTCATGAGCGGTTGTGTGTCAGGCTGAGAAACAATGACTAGCATGAGGTCGCTCTGTGAGGTCGCTGTCTCAATTTGTGAATGTAATGTAACCACTACATCACACTGACCTCAACTTTCTTATTTTTAAGGTTTCTTTATCATATTTATGTGAGCCAGATCATCACTTACTCTGAGACAATATCTGGACTTGGCAAAATAACATTGTTGGTCCATGGTGTTCCATGGGGACTGATCAAGCCAGATGATGATCAGAAATAATGGTCCATCCAGATGATATTCCTTAGCTAGACTGAAGATGTAGGAGGTCTGTTGTGAGGTGAGAGTGTGTCTATGTGTCTGGGAGAGAAAGGGGTATAATAGCTAACAACCCTATTTAGTTGATACCAGGTTCTTTACAGTAGATTTAGAAGAAAACTCTTATTCCCTTTCTCCATGTGTAAAGCAATAAGTCTGCAGACAAAAAAGTTTCCTGCTTGAATGCATGCTCTCTATGCAAATTAAAGCTCCAATTTTCCCCCATTCTCGAATGCGCAGATTTCTCCTGTGCAGACATTTCTTTTCATGTCTTTTCTCCATGTAGAGAAAGTGACAACTAAGAGGGAAGAAACTAAAAACATCCCTCTAAGTGTATTGGAGAGATTTATTTGAACGAATGGAACTAAAGAGTTTGACACACTATCTTAGCAATTAGCAAAAGCAATTACACTTATATACCACTCCGTAATGCTTGGTGAACTCTCTTGGCAGTTCCAAAGGTAATTGACATTTTGCCCTCAACATGTGTCCTAAGTATCACAAGGGCACCCTAAGATACAGAAAGGCCACACATCAACCTCTTGTGAAGCCCAGGTTCAATTTTCCAGATTGTCTTCCTCTTTTCTTCACTCTCATCCCAGAGTTAAGCAACATAGCAGGTTACTAGTATGTCCTCTCTGAGTGTCTGCCCTTGAAAAATATTTGGAAACTGCTACGAAATGTGATAATCAGAATATTCTGTCATGTAAGAATTTTAGACTTCCTAGCACTCATTTCACTAGTTTTTTTTTTGTTGTTGTTCAGTCGCACAGTCGATTCCGACCCTCTGCGGCCCCATGGACCACCGTCCGCCAGGCACTCCTGTCCTCCACCATTCCCCTCAACTCGCTCAGCTCTGCACCCACCGTCTCCACAACACCATCTAGCCATCTCATCCTGGGCCTTCCCCTTCCTCTTTTGCCCTCGACCCTTCCAAGCATCAAAGCTTTCTCAAGTGAATCCTCTCTTCTCATTTGATGTCCAAAGTACTTTAACTTCATCTTTATTATTTGACTTTCTAATGAGCAGTCAGGGATGATTTCTTCTAAGATTGACCTGTTTGTTCTCCTCGCTGTCCATGGGACTCTCAAAACTCTCCTCCAACACCACATCTCAAAGGCGTCTATTCTTCTGCGTTCAGGTTTCCTAATGGTCCAGCTCTCACAACCATACATTGCCACAGGGAATACCATTGCTTTGACTATGCGAATTTTTGTTTTCAATGTGATGTCTCTACTTTTCACTATGTTCCCCAGGTTTCTCATTGCTTGCCTCCCAAGAATCAGTCGCCTTTTTATTTCATGGCTGCAATCACCATCTGCAGTGAGCTTTGATCCTAAGAAAGTAAAGTCTGTCACTGCTTCTACTTCTTCCCCATCTATTTTCCAGGGACTGATAGGGCCTGTTGCCATTATCTTGGTTTTTTTGATATTGAGTCTCAAGCCAGCTTTTTCACTTTCTTCTTTCAACCTAATCAGGAGTTTTACTAATCACTAGTTTTACTAGCGTTAAATTTGCTTCTTGGCTCAACTGAAGGTGTTGCTCCTCATCCCTAAAGCCCAAAATGGCTCATACCAAGGATATCTGAAAAAACGGCTTCTCCCACACAAGTCTCACCATGCGTTAACATAATCTTTAAAGCATTTCTGCTTAACATACTGTCAAAGGAGGTTTCCTGGTGGGATCATAAGGTAAGGTCATTTCTGTGGCAGCATCTCAACAGTGTGATTCTCTCTAGGAAAGCTTATCCTATTTTTGATAGCCTTTATGGTGACATTGGAACAACTGTTTTTCCACTTGTGATTTTATTATACTGTATGTCTGAAGTTTTTTTTAACTGTTTCTAATGTTTATTGTATTTTATTATTTGATGGTGTGCTGTTCTGTTCTGTTCTGTAAACCATGTTAGAGGCAAAAAAAATGTGAAATACATTTATAATAACTTGAAATATTTTTGCAAAATCACTATGCACATATACCCATGTGCATGCACTCATGTGCACGCACACACATGCACACACACACACACACACACGTATGTGCATGCACACACTTCTACTTCACGTATAGAAAAACTATGAAGCAGAATGTTCTAACCTGTCTATTTTATGTGCTAGATTAGCTAGATGTTGGGTGGGCAGCATGCATTTTTCTTTATTTTTAAAACAAACCAGGGAGATTTAAAAGCCCCATACAGAGAGTCCCCAAAAGACTCTGTCCTATGATTCTGCTGAATGAATACATCAGCTTTGAAAGCAGACTTTTGCTTGACCCCAGAAATAGGTTTGACTGCTTCAGCATTTGACAGTTCCCCAGAGACAGACTGTAAAAAACAAGGAGCTTCATGAACAAGCCTTACTACAGAGAAGAAGAAGAAGAAGAAGAAGAAGAAGAAGAAGAAGAAGAAGAAGAAGAAGAAGAAGAAGAAGAAGAAGAAGAAGAAGAAGAAGAAGAAGAAGAAGAAGAAGAAGAAGAAGAAGAAGAAGAAGAAGAAGAAGAAGAAGAAGAAGAAGAAGAAGAAGAAGAAGAAGAAGAAGAAGAAGAAAGTTATCATCTGAAATAGAGGCATAACAACAAATTCACATGAATGTGCAGATATAAATGTGTACATGTAGAGGTACATTTAAAAATCATGATTACAATTTTTACAACAGAAAAAAATCTGCCTGAGGTATCTCTCACCAATTGTGGGCAAGAAAGTGGTTGGGTGACCTGTACATCTGCCTGTTCAATCTCTTTTACAGCTCATAACCATTGATAAACAGCACCAAGATTCCTCCTTCAAACAGAAGATTACCTTTTGACAATACATAGAGATAAGTCCTTTACATAGAGATAATTCATCTTGTTTTCAAAACCGGTTTTATGAAAAATCTCTGCTGTCTTTTCTCATCTCCTTCTTCCTCTCAGGCATTTGACTCGCTCACTCTTTGGTAATATCTTAAGAGACTGAAGCATTTTATTTGGTTTCAGTTGAAAAGAAGAGCCAGTGCTGTCTATGTCTGCAGACATTTCTGTTGTCATGTGGCAGGTGTAACTAGACACTGAAGTGAATGGAACACTGTTACCTTTCATACTGAAGTAGTACCTATTTATCTACTTGCAATATCTTGCTTTCAGACTGCTAGATTGGCAGGAGCTGGGACAGATGATGGGAGCTCACACTGTCATGTTACACTTGGGTCTCAAACTGTTGACCTGCTGACCTTTTGGTGGTCAAGCTCAGTGTCTTAACCGCTAAGCCACCACGGCCAAGTAAAGTCTATTTTTCATTAATATGCTTTGCTTCATATATGTTTTTAAGCATGGGAAAATTTTAAATCTGTATGAAGGTTAAAGCCTGTCTCAATCAATTTCTGTACAACTGTCAAAGCCTTCTGCGCAATTTTCAGAAACCTGATAGTAGTGATTACGTCATCTGAAGTGAAGGACAACTTGCTTACATGGAAAAAACTGAACTCTGCTTAGTGTTCATAAAGAAAATTCTTTACTTCCCAGAAATCTTGGCCAGCTCAGCCAATGTTAAAAGCTTCTGGGAGTTTTAGTCCAAAGTTAGGAAGCACTGCTGTAGACTCTACAAGGAAGGATTTGCAAAGCCAAAAAATGGGACTGAAGAAGTTTGAATGCCTTCATATACTCTCCACCAGTGAGGGGATGGTAGTGGTTGGCTGGCAGTACCTCAACCCCAGGCACAGCCATGGAACGTGGCTACCCCAGCTAACAAGGAACATTGACTACACAGCTGGTTCTACAACCCAGTACTCTCCCTGTTGATTCTATAGGTATAGGTAAAGGTTGCCCTTGCTCAGAAGCAGTTATATTCAACTCTAGGGTATGGTGCTCATCTTCATTTACAGCCAAAGAGCCAGAGCTGTCTGCATCTGCAGACATTTCCATGGCTATGTAGCAGGCATGACTAGACACCCGAGGACTACTACCTTTCCCACCGAAGTAGTACCTGTTTATCTACTTGCAATTTCTTGCTTTCAAAGTGTTAGGTTGGCAGGAGCTGGGGCAGATGATGGGAGCTCACTCCATCATACAGCACTCAGGTCTCAAACTGCTGACCTGCTGACCTTCCAGTCATCAAGTTCAGTGTCTTAACCACTAACCCACTGCAGACCCTGATTCATTCTATATGTGCATTAAAAATGTATCCTTATAATCTATCTTTCCACTGGAAAGTAGCACTCAAGGCAGTTTACAATATTTTTAAAGTACTGTATTGGAAACAAAACAATAACCTTCATCTGCCCAGCCATCATGGCCAGCAGTTAGCAATCCTGCACCCTGTGTTTCCAAACTGTCAGGAAAACATTTGGTCCAGAAAGTCTTTTCTAACCCAACCTTTTAGACAAACAGAAGTAAGGAAGAACAGAGTTAGAATAATAGATATTTTAAAAATGATTTGAACATCACCACCACCATTATCAGGAAACCCTGCAAGTACATATTCAAAAACCAAAGCACATTGGATTTAATATTTATGTTTCATCAGAGATTGAAGGCTACAATATTTATTTATTTACTTACCGTATTACATTTTTATACCTTGATGCTTGGAAAGGTCAAGGGCAAAAGAAGAAGGGGGCGGCCCAAAATGAGATGGCTAGATGATATTGTAGAGACAATGGACACAGAGCTGAGCGAGTTGAGGAAGATGGTGGAGGACAGGAGTGCCTGGCGGACAGTGGTCCCTGGGGTCACAGAGGGTCAGAATCGACTGTGTGACTGAACAACAACAACAAAATTTTTATACTGGCCATTTGGGAAATGTCCTACTCTGGGCTGTGATACCACAACCCCTTCAAAACTAGCCCTTGGTTTTATGTAATCTGCTTCTGAACTATGAAAACATGCCATTTTAAAATTCTAAAATGTAAGTTACAAATAATGGTTATCTTTTCAGGGGTTTCTTGGTCTAAAGAGGCTTTTGAAACATCAATTCATGTACAATATCATGTAATAATAACAGGAAAGTTCAACAAGGAATTTTTGTGTGTGTTTAGAAAATGCTCTTTGGCTTGGAAGCAGCTGCCCCACCAAATTACTCACTTCTATGGTAAGCCTTTTGGCTGTTTTGGATTTAAAAAACTACCGGTATATTCAAACTCAATGTGAAGTTTATTCTAGGTGATTAAGACTGCATTAACTTTTTTTAAAGCTTTATTTCTGCTGGAAGTTGTACAACAATTGATGCCATTTCCTAAAAGGACACCTGCCATTGACAGGGCAGGAGACTAAACTAGAGGTGTGGAAATTTTTGGTATTACTAAATTTCTCAGACAGCTGTCTTCCTCTAGATCCTCTAGACTTCAATTCCAGAAACCTAAGTAAATTCCCCAAAACACTAATCTGCCAATGTACTGATTTAGGCTTCTGGGAATTGAAGTCTAAAAACAAAAGGTTGGGAAACACTGCTCTAGATGAAACTGTTGTTTCATGTGATTAGGAATAATATTTGTGCAATGAGAAATAAGTGTGTGACCACATTGTCCCAGGTTAATGCAACCTTCTCTGTAGTACACTCTATCATTTAAATAGCTATTACTTCTTTTTCTGCTGTATCCGAATGTGAATATTGGCAATCCTCATGATAATCACCCATGAAGACTGTCCTGAGAATATAATGAAGTGGCCTTGCATCTGCCTTCCGCATCACAGCATGACACCTGTACCACCTCTCCAGTTCCGTGAGTCACTTTCTGGTCCTCATCAGCCCCAGGACAGTATTGATGAAGCTGTTACCCTCCATCAAGATAGATTCAAGTGCGATTTAATCCACTTGGGTACCATCACCCTTCCCAGTAGACTTCACCATTCAAGGCCATTAGTCCCCAGGGTTGTCAGGTTAGTTAACCACCAGCTGGCACAGCGTTGAGTCACTGGCAGTATGGCCTACTCTATTACCATAGCAGGATATCCTGGCCATACATGTAGTTATTACTGTTCACACAAAAATATTTAATTATTCCAGGATAATTAACAACTGTGTAAACATCACACAGCCCACCTTCCCCCTCACTCTTTCCTGCCATTCTCACTACTCTCTTACCCACCCATTTCACCAGCATTCAAATCTCTTCTGTATTTTAAACCTTTAGCAAGTAAAATAGTGCTGTACTGGCAAGACATGGCAAGCATTTGCATTTGCATTAGTGCTGTATCAGTTTAGTGATGTAGCATTGAACTAAGGGATTTTTTAAATAATAATAATAATAATAATAATAATAATAATAATAATAATAATAATAATAATAATAATAATAATAATAATAATAATAATAATAATAATAATAATAATAATAATAATATCATTTATAAATTGTGTGGCAGCTATAGTCCTTACCAGTATTAGCAGAAGCCTGCCAAAAGAAATAGGGATCACCCCGACATAACAATAATGTCATCTGGACAATGGTCCACAGGTGACCAAACAATATAGGTGATCAAAGAAGCGAAAGGCAAATCAAAACAATGTGGTGGACAATGCTACCAAGCTTTCCCCCCACCCTAAAGCACAAGACCTGGTGGTCAAACCAAATACAGTACACTGTATATTCATGGCCAAAGGATAGATATAGTCACATTTAGCACAAAAATCATGTAGCTGGTTTTTCTGTCTATTCTCAGTACTACTGCATGGCATAGAATTATAACTTTTAACAGAGGCAACTATAAAAATGATGAATGTTTTCAAAATGTTAATTTATTGCAGGATGCTAAGAATGACCAGAATTAAGAGGGTAACCAGGGAGGAGAGGGAACTAGTCCTTGATGAATTAAGAGATGTTGTGTTATTACAACGTCCATAAAATACAGAAACCTGGAATAGTTTAGTCTTCTAATGAGTAATGAAAAGTAAAAAATGCTGCAGCTGATAACTTAGGGTACAATTAATGGAATAAGGTGTTCAAGGAGGATAATAATGTATTGGCAGAAAAATCTGGGTCTGAGAGAATGGTTTGAATGCAAATTAAGATTGTTTTGAGCTCTTGCATTCTAAGTCAAAATAACTATGATGATTTCCATCATCTGGTAAGAGAGGAACAAGAATTAGAGGAAGGTTCTAATTCAAAGTGGTTCGTTATTTGTAACTTAATACATCTAAGCTGTAATATGTCTAACAGGGAACCACTACATAGTAGGAAAGATGGCCAAAAGGGAAAAAGCTAAAAAAGAATAACTGTAAAGCATCAGTTCCTAAACTATGTTCTGCAGAACACTGGTGCACTTCAATTCCCAGAAGCCTTAATCAGTAAATTGGCTGAGCAATGCTTTGGAGAATTGACTTAGGCTTCTGGGAATTGAAGTCCAAAAACCAAGGGTTGGGAAACACAGCTGTAAAAGATGCAATGAAACAAGGAGAACATTGGTTCTTTCTGGGGTTTCTCTTTTTTCTTCTCTAGGCAGCAATCCTAGCAACTGTTGAAGAAAGCTCATGAAGAATTGGTCAAAGTGTATGCTGACAAAATTCAGCATTCTAGAAATATTCTCTTCCCTTCTACAACTACCATGCCAGTGGTGAAAGTAGAGAAATGAAAGGAAACATTTATTCCCAGTGCAACTTTCAGAGCAGGAGTTATGACATCAGCAACAGCAGCAGTCGGGGTGCCATGGTTGATGACAGACCCTGACCCTTTGTTCTGGCAAATGAAAGAGGTGATAACTAAGCTTTCATGATTGAATGATTAATTACTGATTGATTACCACGGGCAAACTTAAAAGTTAAGGAAAATAATAAAATGTAGTCTGGCTATGACAGCCTTACTTCATACTAGCAGATTACATGCTAAACAGGCATTCATTCCATTATTAAATAGACCCCTCATTCCTATTAGTTTAGGAATCAGTGATGGCAAACCTTGGCACTCCAGGTGTTTTTGAACTTCAATTTCCAAAAGCCCTGATCAGCAGGAGAACTGACTTGGGCTTCTGGTAACTGAAATTCAAGAATACCTGGAGTGTCAAGATTCACCATCACTTGTCTAGGTTGTCTCAATGCATAAGGCACTTGGATGAGTGAATTTCTAGTTCTAGAAGATTCCTGTCTTTCTATTTACTGTAGAATTCAACAGTTTCTAATGCCAACTGCTGCTGTGACTCTTAACTTCTCTTAATCACATGTTGGATGCAGTCATTATACAGTATTGGGTTCAGTAAAACATTATGCAGTCTTGGATATTATTATATGTGGAATTTTTATAATTTATTCTTCTTCTTGTGCACCACTTAAAAATGGAGATATGAGAGGTGTTATATAATTAAAAAAATAGATATAGCTTGACCTATAACTTCTGGTATCTCTCTGTAACCAAGAGAAGTAGAATAAATTCTATTAAATGTATGTGAACTTATTTTAGAGACCCACATCTTAGAAATGTGGTGAAATCTCCACCATGTTGTGGCCATGTGCTATAAAGGAAAGTAGCCCAAAGGTCCTCTGGTGTATGGTTAGTGCTAGTTGCCAAGGCAACTGGGTAATAGTGCTGTCAGACTAGTGGTCTTGTACACTGAAACCTTGCTGCTATGGCAACAGGCTGCAGATCCCCTTCATTTCAGATGTCTTACGAGGAAAGGAACTAAAAATGCACAAGGAGTTGCAGGTTGAGATGGGTCGTAGTTTCCCAAAGCTTTGGTAGAAGGTGGAACAGTGAAAGATCAGAGAGAAGAGGAGGAGGTAGGCCTGATACCTACATTAGTCAAAGTAGGAGAAAGGGGGAAGATAGTCTTTTGTGTGATGCATTTGGTTGTAAAATATGAACTTTTAAAAATGCATTTACAAAATTTACCTACAATATTTGCTGTACAATTCAGTTTTGGGCATGCAGTTTCTGTACTATAAAAGTTACTGAGCTATCACGTAGTGTTAAACCTGTACTGTGATTTCCTTCATACTTTTCACTTGTACAATGTTTTTACTGGAGTTATATATTGTATTGTTACTATTTATCATACTGTCTTATTACAGTAACAACAACAGGATCAGGGTTGAAGTCTTGATCTTGTCCCCCAGAGAGGTAGATAAACATTTCAGTTTTGCTTTTTTTATCTCTTGGTGTTATTCCTTTAAAAAAAATATCTCAGACTCATTCTGTTAAATTTGTGAAGAATTTTGAAATTCTGGAAAGGTTTTAGCAAAAAGCCCCAAATGAAAGTCTAACTCTACTTTCAATCTCCAAGCATTAGTCTGTTTTTTGGTGATGACCAATTTCTTGTGCTCAGCAATCTTCAGTTCGCTACATGTCCAGTAATCATGTGATATTATGCATGTATTTCTCCCATATATTAGAGAAGACATGTTGCTATGTTGCTCCATTGCTCAATTCCTTAATTTATTTTCCTTGTCACAAAAGCTCAGAATATAAGTGGCAGAGCAACACATCATCCCATCTACCTTAAATGCCTGAGCTTAAAATAGTGATTATTTTTATTCTTTTAAAAAACACATAAGTATTTTCAAGCACAATAACTTTTGGAACATTCAGAGAACTATGGTGCCAATGTAGCAGCAACAACACCCCTTAACAGTGAAAACAAAAATGAGAAAGTAATTGAAAAACATATTAACTCAGACCTTCTGTTTAATAGTCTTTGGAACTTGCAATGTTTACATAATCAGATCATTACCTAGGTAAGACTTCCAGAATTTGCACATCACCATTTGACTGGTAATGTTGTATTTAAGATAGACATATTTAACTCTTTGAATAGGCTAAGTCCTAAAAAAAACCAAGTGTCACCATCAGAATTTTCTATAAGTACCCAAGTGTAATACTATGTTCTAATTACATAATTTAATTTTCATAGATATTTTATGCTTAGGAAAGATTAACCTGGCCCAGATGCCTTATCTTGTTGACAGGTACTGGTAAGTGCACTGGGGATTGTTAAATCATGCAAATAAATAATTCTTGAATGTACAATTTCATGTTGTCACCTCTTACCTTACTTAATCTATGTAAAGGGATAATAGAATGATATTCTGACTTTCCTGAGAGAAATCTTTCTGTTAAATGTGTATTATCTTTCTGTTAAATGTGTATTATTTTTAGAGATACAGTATCTTGATTCCTTCAGCATAGGACAAGTTGGATACCGGATATGCTGAGATAATTTTTTTACAAGTGTGTCTACATTCAAAGGGGAAGTGAGAATACAATATTTTTTTCTCACGGTGAAACAGTTCCTCCTTCCATTTTCTTTCTTATATAGTTATCATAAACCACATCCTTGTTTCTTTTACATTACTACCCTCTTCCTTCTCTTTGAATATGCAACAGGTCAGGTTCAGAGCAAATCTGTGGAGTCTGCAATTCTGTTCAGGAATTATAAATGAACAAGTCATACCAGACCTATAGTAACTATTGAACCATCTATACTGGCATTGACCAAAGCTTGCTTGAGGAATGATCAGCATATAACTATTTGGGTCAGTTTTCCTGTGGCTTGGTTCACCTTATTTTTCTGGTGACCACATGTGTTTTCAGTAATATCAATCCATCCTGCCCTGTTTGCAAGGTGTCCCCCTCATTTCTGGAACAGCCATAGGCCTGCAGTTTATTTCATGTGTTTGACTATACTCTTAGTTATCTCATTCTGCAGTCTGTATGATTGGTTAATCTGCTCCTAAATGGAGTGTGGGCAGCATTCTCTGTGGTAATGATTGGTTGTTTGGTTGGTTGGTTGGTTGGCTGACTGGCTGGCTGGCTGGCTGACAGACAGACTGACTGACTGACCTTCCACTACCAAACTACAATGTCACAACTGTGTTGTGACGTTAAAAGGGAGGACAGAGAACTGCATCACTCTATTTTCATTTCCTCTAATTTGCTAAAAATATTCCCCTAACTGACACTATACTGTATTCTAGATATATTTGAGGTGCCCTTTAGTACTTGTATCTGCTGCAGTGCTGACTTATTCGGGTGTCCCATGAGCAGAATTTCTCCAGCAAAAATTCTTTCAACCCAGAATAATTTCTGACATGAAATTATTATTATTATTATTATTATTATTATTATTATTATTATTATTATTATTATTATTATTATTATTATTATTATTATTATTATTATTATTATTATTGGTGACTCATGACCAAATTTTTTTTTAAAAAGACGGAAAGTTGCTGTGGCTCATGGATGACAAAAAGCATGGAAGGGAGTGAGTGGTGAAGAGAATGTCACTAGTTAAAAGGGGGAGGGATTGCACTGATATGCTTTCTGGACCCTTCTCATGGGAGAAAAAAGAATTCCCATGTGAATGGAAGGATCACTCCAGTACAAGATTGATGTGAAAATAAGAGCCTTTTAAGTGAGAACTGGATTACTCTAACTTCCTTTATCTAGTTAGCCCCTTTATTGTATCAACTGAAGGTGAATCTTACTATACCACTTGCCCTGGGTCAGTATTCTCCATAATATCTGAGGAAGCAATATGTGCTGTTGTTTTTTATGTACAGCACACAATACATTGCCTTCCAAAGATGGGAACTGCCTGGGAGCCTGGCAAGAACAGGAAATGTGAAAATACTGGTCTCAATTTTCTTGCATTTCTTCAGATCTCAACTGTATTTGCTTCTTGTCCTTGTGTCACATTAAGTTGCTCGGCTGAAACAGAGAAGCCTTTTAAATACAATGTTTACACTAATTTGCATATGTTCACCTATGTATGTATTACTCTTTCAGCTAAAATGTTGTTGTTGTTATTGCTCATTATTTTATGCATACTGTACTTTATTTTTCCAAGATACCTGGCCAATTTTCTCCAAAATTCCCTGCAAACTGTGAAAAAGTATTGAGAGGAGGTGCACTTTTTCTCTTAGTGAGTCTGAGAACATGCAAAAAAAGGTTCCTTTCATAAAGAGTATTTTATCCAGACAAATTCTTTTCCTTCAGTAGGAAGAACTGGGTTAGATGGATGAGTACTGTGACTCACTGTAAGGAAGCTTGCTATGTTCCTAATCCTGGTAGATATCACCGCTTCCCCACTACAGCTTGTTAGTTAGCCTTTGCAGCAGTGATGCTGCCTCTAGCAAAGTCAGCGCCAAACACTGAGAAACTCATTTTCCAAGAAACTGTATTTCTGTGACTTCCTTGTTTGAGGCATTTGAGAGAGTGTGTGTATGAATCTGTGAAGTTCAAAGAAGACTACTATGCCTAGTGAGCACAGAGAACCTCTATGAAGGAGAATAACAAAGACTAGATATTTTCTGCTGAACTTTTTTTTTAAACTTACTCCACATTTTTTTCTTGAATCAAAATGGCTCAAAATGTTTTTTAAAACATATTAGCCAAATTGTGTCCAACATCTTGTTTGGAATGGGAGAAATGTAGTGCTTTTCCTTTGAATCTCTCGTGCAAATTCCATCTCATAATAGTGTAACTAGTGACCCTATTGTTTAAAGCACGTTTTCTCAACCTTGGGCGCCCAGATGTTCTTAGACTTCAGTTACCAGAAGCTCAAGTCAGTACACATGCTGATCAAGGTTTCTAGTCATGGAAGTCCAAAAACGTCTTGGGGGCCAAGGTTGACAAACTCTGCTAAACTTATCTTTGATTATATAAAATGTTATACAGTTAAAACCTCACGTAAAGAGTGCCTTGCTTAGAGAGTAACTCGCTTAAAGAGCAGAATTTTCTCTGAATGGTGACTTCGGTTAACAAATAAAACCAACCAAAATATCGCTTAACTAATAAATCAGGGTTCACAATCCCTCCCACCAGAAGTCACAATTGGTCACTTACAATGGTGTTTCGCTTAAAGAGCAAACTCGCTTAAAGAGCAATCCTGTGGGACGCATTATGCTCTTTAAGTGAGGTACAACAGTATACTGTATTTACTGATGGCACCAGCTACCCCTTCCTGGTTGAGATGTAATGTTTAGGACAGGGAGAAGACACCCACACCCTTTCCCATCTCTGATTAGTCTCCAATTTTTTTAAAAAACATTTTTTTAACATATAATAGATTGGTGCTAGATTACTCTATCATCTTTTTGCTGGGTCTTCATTAGTATTCTTTCCCATATTTTCATCCCATCATTTCTCTAGGCAATAAAAGTATTGGCAGAAGCAAGACCAAAGGAAAAAAATGAAAGAAGAGGGATGCAGACTGGAATGCAAATTGCATTGCATCCCGCCAGAATGGCAAATTCCCAAATCAATACATAGCCCCTGTGTAAGTACTGACTATAATTTCAATTGTAATGCTATCCATGAATCAAATTGCAGCAAATTCCATGATATTTTATCATGTAGTCACAGCTTCAGAAAGCCAACATTGTCTTCTCTTCTACTACTCATACAACAGTCTGTTTCTATTGTAGTTGCAGCCAAAGTAGATTATACAATAATAATAATTCTAACTGTGTGACATCAGATTAGCAGCTTCCCCAGTGGGTTAGTGGTTAAGATGCTGAGCTTGGAGACTGGAAGGTTGGATTTTTATATCCGAGGGCTATACTTGGGGACATGAAAGGAGCCTCATTTGGATGTCCCCTGGATGGAGTTTCTCCAGCAAAAATCCTTTCAACCCAGAGTAATCTCTGACATGAAATTATTATTTTTATCAGGTTGATTCAGACCTATTGTGACTCTTCTCTGGATTTTCTAGCTATAAAATACACAGAGGTTGTTCATCACCAAATCTATAATTGCATATTTAACAATAACCCTATTCAGGTATTGTAAATGCTGATTTTATGAGCATCTTTAGAGAAGAGGATCAAGCTGTTTTCTCTCTCTCATTGCATTCTACCTGGTTTCAATGATGAGTCTGAAAGGAAGAAACTTCTGTACACATAATAAGTTCAACATGTGATCAGAAATCCAGATGTTTTTCCTCTCTAGACTTATTACTGCAAGTGAGTGAAAAATGATAACAGAGTAGGTGTGACTACACATGTCTCTAAGCTCAGAGTAGCCTGAAAAAGAGTCCAATCTGTATTTGTATCTGCATCTAATCATCTGTTACCTAAAGAAGGATCCAAATGTTTAAAAAATATTACTTGAAAGTCCTTCAGGTCATATAGAGCCAAGTTTCATGAAAAGAAGGATATGTAAAGTATGCTTTTCATTACTGAGTAATGAACTAAAACAAATGTGCCTACTTGGGTTGTGACCTACTGTGCTAAGCAAGAGGATTTCACCCATTTTCTTATCTGAGTTGTTATGTAAAATTTTCTAAGGAAACTTTATATTCAGCTGTTGAAAGGGGAGAAGTAGGAAAGAAAGATGCTCTCTCCACCCCCTCAACTCCTCACACAATAAGAATAATAATAAAAAGATGACAGCAAAAGCAACAGTAACAGCATGAAAACTGAGACAGTTTTGAAACTGCTTGCCTACACTCATTTATTTTTTAATTGCTTTGATCTTTTGAAGGGTCTGTGTTGTGAGCTCAGAAGACCGAAGAGAGCACCTACGATTCTGCATGTATTTTGCTGCTTTAATCTCATAGAAATTCATAAACAGACTATTCTAAGCCCTCTCCCCTGCCCTGTGCAAAGGTATGCTTGACACACTTTTATGTTCCTAGTCTATTCAGTGAAAATGCAATTAGAAATTTTCAAGTTCCACATGGATAGACCCATAAGAAAGCTTTCTTAACAGGTAGTAACTAACTAATGCTTCATTTTTGACTTTTATTCATGAAGTGGTACTGGCTACCCCTGACCAGTGTTGGGTCTGCTGGAGAAAAAAAAGTCCCATCCTTATCTTCCAATATCACATGGTGCAGACTGAGGCACAAAATACTTCACTTAACACCAGGCATGCCCAAACTATGGCCCACGGACTGGGTACGCCCCCCCAAAGCCATTCCATCAGGCCCACGACACCCTTGCCAAACCAGGTAGTGAATACGGATGCTTCTGTGCATATGAAGAAGCATCCGTATTCACTTTCTGGTTTGACACAGATGTGCTTGTGTATGTGCAGAAGTGTCCGTGCCAAACCAGGAACTGAATATAGACACTTTTGTGCATGTGCAGAAGCGTCCATGCTGAACCAGGAAGTGAATGTGGATGCACATGCGTAAACACACCCTGTTCCAGGGACGTGGTCTGGCCTGCTCAGCTGTTCCAGGGTCAGGCCCTCGGCCCCAAAAGTTTGGGCATCCCTCCTCAACACAATACAAGCACACAATTGTCAATTGGCTAGTTAACCCTCCTGAACAAAGCTTGATTAGTAGCAGATTCAACAGTGAGAAATAACATGTCCTTCATTTGAAACAGCAAATTTATGTGATTATATACAATATGGTGGCATGTATATGTTCTCCGGGGGGAGGCAATGATAAAAAAAATATGGCAAATAGCTTTGTCAGTGGGCAGTAATCATGCTGACTGTAAAGAATTTTCATCTTCAGAGAGAGTGTACAGTAGATCACTATTTGACATAGCAGGAAAGACTTGAGAGCCTTCTCCAAAATATAGTTTCCTACTGAATAAGTAGAAACTCATTGGGGCTTACTTCTGAGTACTGTAAATATATTCAACATTGGAGACTTCGTTGAATTCACCTGCACCCATTAGGTCTAGAACAGTGATTCCCAATCTTTGGTTTTTGGACTTCAATTCCGAGAAGGCTAAGTGGATTCCCCAAAGCACTGATCAACCAATGTACTGACTTAGGCTTCTGGGAAGTGGTGTGGTCTAATTTTTTTTTACTCTGATCAGAATTCTAAACTGCCATGACTGAAAACATTAAAATTGCCACAGTTTGATAGGGAGTCAAGATGGAGATATGTTTGTGTGTATGAATATGTGTGTATACTCTGTAAGGCCTATTTTCCCCATCAGTCTCTCATTGATACTTTGATTTGAGAAGCTCTCAGCAGCTGTGCAGTGAGTCAAGTGAAAATGTTGAGGATGAGTCATCACTTAGCAGCAATAAACTACTGCAATCTTATAACTGTACGCTATCAGATCTGCAGACCTTCCCAGTGACCAAAGGTCTAAAACAGGGGTTCCCAACCTTTTCAATCCAGGGGCCATGTCACTCTCTCTCAGTCAACTTCAAGGGCCGGATGGCCATTTTGCCCTGCATCCACAATGGGGGTTGCCATTTTGTCCCAACAGCTTCAGAGAGGCAGCCATTTTGTTTCTTGAATCCCCTTGGAGGTGTAGTGGCACACATGAAATGGCACTGTGGGCCAGATCCAGCCCATGGGCCTTATATTGGGAACCCCTGGTCTAAACCCTAGGATTCCTTCCTTACTAAACCTTGTGCACGTAATAGCAGCCAGCCAGAGATTTCTCTGGATACAACAACACTGCACTCAGTAAATCTATAGGGCATATATACATCAGGATTTGAAACATCTCTGGCAAATGAACAAATAATACCAATGGAGCCAATGAAAGTGGAAAATGAGTTTAAAGGAAAAAAATGTATTAGAAGGAACTATTTGTAGGCAACTGGGAATTTATTTATCCTCTCTTTTTAACCTTCTCGGTCCTTCCTGAATAGGACAAACCCCTTCATTTTTTTCGTTAAAAACTGCAGAAATATTAAAAAGCCTCTTTCTCCAGAGGGATGAAATGAGATATGATAATTTCTCATGCGTTTCTAGACGGGGAAACAACTTTTTATTATAATGAACCTTCAAGTAGTCCTATTAGAATCATGCCAGTATTTTAATTAACAAACCTGTCCTAAGTTTGGGTCATTTGTGCCCACTTTATAGACCAGAGAAAAGTGGATTTCATATTGAGCTTGCCAGCTGAATGGGTGCTGAATCCATGTTTCACACAAGCAGACAGTAACAATTGTCTGATGTTCTTCCAAATGAAATCATTTCAGCTAGCACACTTCTTGCTCATTTGTCCTTGACATGCAATCTTGTCACATTAAAACACTTGAACATTAGAGCTGGGGAGAACAGCGGCAGGTGGGAGTGGGTGGGAGAATCCAGGGATTTTGTCAGCATGCAAAGACAGATCCCTGCAGTAGTGAATAAACACCTCAGACATAGAAAGGCAGATTAAGAATGGTTTTCACCAAGGTTTTCTGTTCTGTCCAGACACCCTTTTTAAAATTGTTCTAGAGAAAGCAAGAAGTGGCAATGCTACAACAAGATATGACCTAAGTGTGGGGGAAAATGACTTCTAGTGGAGCTCCTAAGCATTTGCAAGTAAACAGTGTTTACTAAACACCTATTGTGATGCTCCATCGAGTTCTAGGACTATGCTAGGATTATGGAGGCTGGTGACTTCAGCTTTGTCAGAGCAGTTGATTTACACTGAGTTTTAGTCTCAAACTTATAGGATCTATACAAGATACAGTTCAGGCTAAAAGCCTCAAAATCAGAGATCTGCCTTTGTGGGAATTATCAAAATTGTGGCTCTTCTCACACACAGGTTCAGGAACTTTGAAACTCCAGGCCAGGTGGCATCAACCTGGCCTACAAAGGAGATGGAGAAGGGCCCTCCACAAAGCATTGCCCTACCAGAAAAGGACTTCCCTCAACTGTTTATCATCTCCAGTGTGGACTCCATTTTACTTCATTTTCATAGCACAGTGACCACCACAGGGATAGCAAGGTAAGGTACATGTACATCTGGGAGGAAATTTCCATACTAAATGCTGGTTGTAATGACTGGAGGGTTCTGGGTAATATAGTCCAAAATTGTCTGAATAGAAGCATTATTATTATTATTATTATTATTATTATTATTATTATTATTATTATTATTATTATTATTATTATTATTATTATTATTATACATTGTCGTTGTCGTTGTTGTTTCATTTTACTATATATTTTTACTTATAAAAATCTTTTAATTTGTTGTACACCACCGAGAGTGGAATAATATCCCAGATGGGTGGGAGATAAACAAAAATAAATAAATAAATAAATAGAATTATAGCCTTCAATATAATGAAAATATGTTTTTAGTATAAAAATGGCAAATATTATTTCCAAAATAGTAATGACAAGTAGTTCAGTTTGAGGGGCAATTTTATACATCTGCAGCTGTAATATAGAAAACGTTGGTTAGAATACTTTGGAGACACTAAGACATATATGCGTTTTATATGTTTTGTAAACTCTGGATAATGAGTTCTCAACCTTTTAAATCCAGGGGCCAGATCACACTCCCTCAGACAGCTTTGGGGGCCAGGCAGCCATTTTGCCCTTCCTTGACCACATGGCACTTCCAGGTGTGGTGGAGGCAGTGGGAGGCCACATGAAATGGCACCGCAGGCCACAGGTTGAGAATCTCGCCTCTAAATGGCTAAAGATGCAGCTCTCAACACTTTTAAGTTGTTGGGTGTGTTTTTTTACTGTAACAAAAAACGTTATTTTTTTCTCATTTATACAAATGTAGTAAGAAATGTGTCACTCTGTATTTCCTATCATTTGCTCACCCTCACC
Source organism: Furcifer pardalis (assembly GCA_030440675.1). Classification (NCBI taxonomy): domain Eukaryota; kingdom Metazoa; phylum Chordata; class Lepidosauria; order Squamata; family Chamaeleonidae; genus Furcifer; species Furcifer pardalis. Next base: position 82,463,861 of record CP126892.1, read on the forward strand.
TTCATAAAACTTCATATAGCTTTGGTTATGAATTGGAGAAAAAAATGTGGTACTGTATATTCTATTGTATTTTTAAATTTCAGTAAACACACATGATTCCTGTTTTTATGTCTTCTTAAAAATGTTAATGTAGCTATCCATGGAGTGTCTCAAGTAGGTCAGAGAGAAAGGGGAATCCTAGTCCCTGTTATCTGATACAATCTTGAACCAAATTAGATGTGACAACATATGGTTTTGCATTTCATGGCCAGAGTCTGACTCCAGTGTTAAGAAGTCAAGAAAATCCAGAGAGCAATGGCCAGATAAGATATGTGCCTAGCAAGACAGCATTAAGCTGCATATTTGGTTTTTATTTTTTAAAATATGATTTTTTTTACATTACCTAGTCAAAGTAACAATGCTGAGGCAAACCTTACTGGAAACACAATGCATGGGAAAGGAGAGAATAACTTTTTCCTTCCCACTATATTTGCAATGAACACTCTCACAAGGAGTTAAGTCCTTATGTAGTCCCTTCAACTCATCATGTTCTCCTGACTTTTTGAAAAGGGAAAAATTACTTACAAATTACCCTCTTTTACTGAAACATGTGTAGTGATTTTGCCATATTTCCACATGTCCCCAGCATCCATATTACACCAATCATCCCATTTCATTTTTAAAATTGGCCACTGCAGAACACAAGCGAGATTTTTCATTTAAATGCTTAAAAAGTTGGCTAATTTTTTAAATTAAGAAAACCCCATTATAGCCATCTTTTTTTAAAAAATGAAGAAAATGTCTCTATGCTATCGTACACAGGTTGCCCTCCATCCATATGTACAGGTTCGGCATTTGCAATTTTGGTTATTTGTGGGTCTAAAAATATTCAATTAAAATCCTGAAAAACATAATACAGTGATACCTCGGATAACGTTTGCATTGGATAACGTTTGAATTGGATAATGTTGGGGGATTTGAGGCAAACATTTGCATTGGATAATGTTATGTTAACATTATCCAATGCATCAGATGCAAATGTTTGCCTCAAATTTCCTGAGGCGTGGCTGTGACTCACCAATTTGCCTTGGGAGAAAGGGAGGGGGCTGCCTGCTCCCTTTATCTCAAGGTTGCAAGATCTCAATAACAATCACAGGGAGCAGATCTTTTAGAAAAGCACTTTATAAAGTTTTCAAAAGTTTAAAAATGCTTTATAGTTTTGTTCCCCTAAAGTCAGGGTGGTTTGTCATGTTTTTGCAATGTAGAGTTGTGTTTTTACCTTTTAAACAAGCAATTTATAAAGTTTTAAAAGGTTTAAAAATGCTGTTTGGTTTTGTTCCCCTAAACTAGTCAGACTGGTCTTGCAAGCTTTTGTAATGTATTTACCCTTTAAACAAAGGGAGGGGCTGCCTGCTCTCTTTCTCTCAAGGTTGCAAGATCTCAATAACAATCACAGCAACTGATTCTCAGCAGCATATCTGGGGAGACAATAGGGGTACCCAAACTTTTCAGGCCATGGACCAGTCATGTGGTTCATGGGTGCCAAAACTACAGCCTGTGCACCAGATCCGGCCCTGACACCAATTCATCTGGCCTGTTCCACCCTCGTCACTCCCAGAAGTGGAAGCTGGGTGAGTTTTACTTCCGCTTCTGGTGTCATTGGCTGGATCTGGCCCGCAGGCCATAGTTTGGGCACCCCTGGCTAATAGGGATAGAAGCAGGACCCAAACTGATAGAAGCAGGACCCAAAATGGATGCCAACATTTACCAACATGCAAGGTGGCCATCTGGAGCCATGTTCACAGGAATCCATCTGGAGCCATGTGGTTCATGTGCCAAAACTATAGGTTGTGGGCCAGTGCCAGTCCACAACACCAATTTATCCGGCCCATGCCACCCTCATTGCTCCTGGAAACGGAAGTCAGGTGAGTTTTACTTCCGTTTCTGGGAGCGACGAGGGTGGTGTGGGCCATATGAATTGGTGTCATGAGCCAGATCTAGCCCACAAGCCCTGTTAACAGTAAGGGTGCCCAAACATTTCAGGCCATTGGCCAGTCACATGGTTCATGGGTGCCCAAACTACTCCCTATGGGCCAGATCCGGCCCTGACACCAATTCATCTGGCCCCTTCCACCCTCGTCGCTCCCAGAAGCGGAAGCTGGGTGAGTTTTACTTCTGCTTCTGGTGTCATTGGCTGGATCCGGCCCATAGGCCATAGTTTGGGCACCCTGGCTAACAGGGATAGAAGCAGGACCCAAAATGGATGCCAACATTTACCAACATGCAAGGTGGCCATCTGGAGCCATGTTCACAGGAATCCATTTTAAATGCTAACAGTAGGGGTGCCCAAACATTTCAGGCCACCTGCAGTGGCCGGGGAGGTGAGGAAACTCCCGATCCAAACTGTTTCTGTAGTTTTCTCATCTCCCTGGGCACTGCAGCAGATTCAAATCCTGACATTTTGGCTTGCTGCAGTTGCCAGGGAGGTGAGGAAACTCCAGAAACAGCTTGAATCGGGTCTCCCAACCTCCCTGGAGCTGGCAGGGGTGGTCAGGGAGCCCAAAATGGGTGAAAAAATACTCTTTTTTTACCCATTTTGGGCTTCCTGACCCCCTTGCCGGCTCCAAGGAGGTCGGGAGACCCAAACTGTGCTATTTCTGAAGTTTCCACACCTCCCTGGAGGCTGTAGCAAACCAAAATGTTGGGATTCAAATCCTGAGGTTTTGGCTTGCTACAGCCTCCAGGGAGGTGGGGGAACTTTGGAAATAGCGTGGAACGGGTCTCCTGAACTCCCTGGAGCCGGCAAGAGGGGGGTGGTCAGGAAGCCCGAAATGGGCAAAAAAAACCCGGACATTTTTTCGCCCATTTTGGGCTCTCTGACCCCCTTGGATAACGACGAGACTTGTGGAACCAAGTGTCATCGTTATCCGAGGTACATACTAGTGTATCTTGCTTAAAAAGCATAATGTGTTCCACAAGATTCTACTTTAAGCGAGTTTGCTCTTTAGGCAAAACAACTTTGTAAGTGACCAATTGTGACTTCTGGTGGTGGGGGGGATTGCAAACCCTGATTTATTTGTTAAGCGAGTGTTTGGTTGGTTTTATTTGTTAAATGAAGCGAACATTCAGATAAAATTCTGCTCTTTAAGCGAGTTACTCTCTAAGCAAGGCGCTCTTTATGCGAGGTTTTACTGTAGTAGAATAACATTTCATTGCCAGGTTCTCTATGTGGAGTAAAATATTTGGAACTATTCTGCTGAATATATTTTGAAATAATATTTTTCTATCTTCTGAATAAAGACATTTTCTCTATACAGTTGTACCTCACTTAAAGAGCATAATGTGTTCCACAGGATTGCTCTTTAAGTAAGTTTGTTCTTTAAGTGAAACACTATTGTAAGTGACCAGTTGTGACTTCTGGCGGGGGGGGGGATTGTAAACCCCAATTTATTTGTCAAGCGAGGTTTTGGTTGGTTTTATTTGTTAAGCGAAGTGAACATTCAGAGAAATTTCTGTTCTTTAAGTGAGTTACTCTTTAAGCGAGGCACTGCTTATGTGAGGCTTGACTGTACTAGTGAAAGCTCTACAGCAAATCCACAATTGTTTTTGTTCAGCTTTAGAGACAGAGTTTTAATGACATTTCAACTTCAGTGGTCTGTCCAGGACTATTCTCTTGTAAATGAATAATTTTCAGACATAACCGTTCTGCAAGACAGGATGTGACAATAGCCACAGTAAACTCCAGACATGGTGTTCTTGAATGCCACTTGGTGACTTTGAACATAAACTTGTGCAGCTGTAATAAGCTAGTTATTCTACATACCCAAGGAGAGGGCATAGAAATTGCTTTGAAATGGATTTCACCTATAGGCCATTGCTGCATTTTTTGAGCAAAAATTAACTGTGGAATGAATACTGAAGAATCTGTAAGCAGTTCTGGGCAACTGTTTTTATTTTTCAATTAGCATAAAATTCAGGGTGAATGTAGAGGTGATTTTGAGAAAGTTGTTCTGTTCAGAAGCATAACATTTTGAAACTGAAAATGTGCTTTCCAGCATAGTTTAATGTGAGTGGGGAAAGGTTCCAATAAAGCAGGGGTCCCAACCAGTGGTGGGATGTCAAAAAATTTACTTCCCCACTGTGACGTCATCACCCCAAACATAAATCAATCCACTCACCCACCCCAAACACAAAACCATCACCTACCTGTTAGTATAAGTGCCTGGGCAGCACCATGTTGCAAGATGGATATGGTCATCGTACCAGTTCTCTAGGATAATATGCTTTAATGTAAATGTAAAACAGCCGTACCTCCTTAAGGGTTCTCCAATTGGAACAGCAATTGGAACAGCACAGGTGTACCTTATTGATGAGATAACTCCAAGATTTTGCTTAAAAAACCCAAGCCAGGCCGCCAGGCCTTTTTAGGAACGGTGGTAGTACGTCAATATAGGTAAAAGTATTAAATACACATTAAAATACACACAGACACACCACATCCAAAGGTGAGTCACTTACCCTGGGGAGCAGGCTATAGAGAGCTTCAAGCTAGCAGCTTTTCTTCCTCCTCCCCGCTTGGGAAGACAACAAGGAGGCCGTGCATACATGCCAAGCACTGTAGGCATGCATGCACACCAAGTGCTTGGCACGTATGCGCAGTGGGGGAACCAGTGAAAAGGTAAGCCCCAATGGTGGTTCCCCCCAAAAGCTGCTACCGGTTCTCCGGGACACTGGGGAAAGTTACTACCGGTTCTGGTGAACTGGTGCAAACCTGTTACATCCTATCACTGGTCCCAACCTTTTTTGCACCATGGACCGGTAAGTGGTGGTGGTGGGATTGGACAGTGCAAGTGCATAATAAAATACAATGAAGTGCATAATATATAATTTAATACATATATAATTCCACCCACCCACCTAGATTACTATGTAACTAATGTGAATGCAAAAGTAAATACACAAAGCATGACCTGTTGCTTGTCCTTGAGAACAAATTTGTGAAACACTACAGTACCTACAGCTCAACATAATGTGGAATTAGTGGGAGCCCTGAGCTTGTTTCCCAGCCACAGCTTTAATATGGGCATTGTGATAGCTCACTGCGCACAGGAAGGGGAAGGAGTCCTGCTGCACCTCAAAAATAATTTCTTGCTTTCAAGCTGCTAATTTGGCAGGAGCTGGAACAGAGATAAGAGCTGACTCTATTGTGCAGTACTTGGGTCTCAAAATGCTGACTTGCTGACCTTCCAGGCTTAACTGCTAAACCACTGCATTTGGGAATAATAGGAGAAAAAGAAAGTTTCCAAGTTCCACTTGTAGAAATGGCATTTCAACCCCTCTCCAATTTTGCCCCTTCAAAAAACATCTGAAATTTCTTATCTAGGAAAATGAAGGGCAAAACAGTGAACCAGATCAACTTGCCCCTAAGAATACTGAAAGCATAGAAAGAAAATCTATCCCCTGCAATATAACTGTTTAAAGTTTGTGAAAAATCAACAAACAAAGAAGAAATTAAGCAAGCAAGGCTAGCATTTACGAGAAAGTCTGGTGTTTTGTAGGGCTGAAAATAATCCAAGTGAACAATATCTGAAATCTTTGAGAGCAACAGAGCATGAAGTGCAGAAGGACACGGTGTTAACATCTGCAAAAAAATTTGCAAAAGATTCTGCTGTGCTAAAACAGAATGACATGTGGTTTCCTCAGAGTCACAGTTCAGATGAGAAAAATAATGGGTGACTGTACAAAAAGGAGACTCCACTTGATGCTGTTAATACCTTCAATAGCTTTTGAGAGCAGAATCTGCTAGAATGGTCTCTTCACCATCGTGAACCTGTGATTTTAGCATGGGGGCAGATCCTATCCCACAGCATGCTTCTCAAATCCTATGGGTTTACTGAAGCTAGTACTAATAGGCTTATTAAAGCTACCATAGGTCCTAAGGAAATGCAAGTAAGTGAGGCAGAGAGTATACTCGGAGTGGGGTGGGGTTTGTTGTTATGTATGGATTGTTTTGTTACTATAATAGTTATGTTATTGTTAGATGCTTTTATTGCAAACCACCTAGAGTAGTGTGTGACCACCAATTATGAAATAAATAAATAAATAAATAAAGATTAGCCAGAATAAGCTTTAAGCTCTGGTTTAAAAGCTCTGGTTGATTTGTGTTTGGGGTGGGTGGTTGGGTGTTTTTTTAAATGTATTTTTATTTAATTAATTTATTTTATTTATTTATTTAATTTATTTATGGGTTTGTGTTGTGGGTGGGTGGGTGGGATGAGGTGTGTGTGTGCGCACGCTTATTTTTATTTTATTTTTTATTATTTTTTATTATTTTTTATTTTATTTTCTTTGGCCCTGCCCACAACATCATGATGTCATGATGTTAGCTCCGTCCACATTGTGATGACATCACAGTGGGGTAGTAAAAATTTTGACATCCCACCACTGGTGACGGCACATGTGCCCACAGAGAGAGCTCTGAGTGCCCCCTCTGGAACACGTGCCATAGGTTCATCACCACTGGACTAAGTTTTTTCACACTGCCAAGAAATTCCTCAAACAATTATTTTGCTAAACCTCTGTTGATTCCACAACATATCTCATTGTTTTGCAAAAATGGAGGGGAGAAGGATTTGTCATTCTATACAAGAATAAAAGGAGAAAATCACAGTCTCAACCCATATCTGCTCATAAGTTATTAAGAGCATTTACTACAGTCTAAATATTATTACATTTTGTCACATGCAGGGAGACACTGAAGAATTGCTTTGTTCTGACCCAAGGCATACATCCTCCTGTGCAGCAACACGCAATCAGCAGGAAAGAGCAGCAGAATGGCTCCCTGCAAGGGAAAGCATGTCGTGAACCTCTTCAAAGAAAATTATGAACTGTCAATACAAAAGGAAATTCTCTAGGGGTAATGCTGCTCTTGAAAAGGAAGGCACTTTTAAACTATGGACCAAACTGAAGCTAACGAGAGCCTGAGAGATGAAACACTGTGTAAAATCTCACAAAACAAGTCCACTGCACCCTCTTGTAAAGTTGATAAGGATGTTTCAAAGACTCCTGAATGTAAGGTAAAGGGTGTTTTGGGAACAGTTATTTGTCTTTTTATATATTTACCTATCCTTTCTCCTTGCACAATGAGTCTCAATGCAGCTAATAATAAAATCAGACAAAATAACTACCACTAAAATGTAAACATTAATTAAAACGTAAGGTCAATTAAAAGCAATTAAAGTACAGTGATATCTTGGATAACGTTTGCATCAGATAACGCTAAAACTGCATAACGTTAAGCAATCTGGGAGGGGGGGGAAATTGCATCGCATAACATTAACTAAAGCCTTTACCGGTTACAACGTATCTCAATGGAGTTTTAATGTTATCCAATGTATGCATCGGATAACATTAAAAATTGGATAACACTAAGACTTGTGGAACCAAGTTTTAGCGTTATCAGACGTTTTACTGTACTGTATATCAGTAAAGGAAGGGGTTAGATGCAATCTACAACAAGCTAGCTCAGTTGTCAAAGAGTTACCTGAATAAAAAGACATTTTTCTACTGAGCAATGACACCAGGGACTGGACAACTGCAGACTCCCTTTGCAGGAAGTTCCACTAAGAGTGTTCATTAAGAAACAAAGCAAAAGACGTAAAGACCATGAAAAGAACTTACTAGTTCTAAACTTTTGACTCACTTAAACTGAATTACATTTGCAACTGTTGGTCTGGAGCATTTTTCACTCATTGGAGCTTTTCACACTGCATGTTTGCTTGGAATCACCCTAAATCAGGGGTTCACAACCAAAGACTTATGGGGCTGATCCAGCTCCTGGCACCATTTCATGAGAGCCCCATCCCTCCTAAGGTATTTGAGAAACAAAATGGCCATCCCTTTAAAGCTGTTGGGACAAAATGGCCACACCCCTCCCTTGTGGAGGCAGGGCAAAATGGCTGTCCAGTCCTTGAAGCTGACTGAGAGAGCATGACCTGGCCCCTGACTTGAGAATGTTGGGAACTCCTGCCCTAAATAATACTGTGCCATTCGCAGACATAACCATTAATGATATTCCATACCGTTTATTAATAAATTAAAGATTACAAACCCTAATGCAGATTCTTGAGTGATCTCACGGTTCACGTCCATCCACTGTAAAAATTGACATGGTTTATTCTTACTTTTTGTTTCCACTTTAATCAGTGTTCAGTCCATAAGGAGACTTTTCATTTTATCCTATAACTTTTGTTGACTTATGTGACCAAATGAGCAAGCCCAGATTTAAATCCTGAGACTAAAATTATATCATCTCAAACAAAGCATTGTTCAATAGATTCAGTTAACTCTTTTAAGCTCACATTCAAATGACAAAATATGGAGGGGGGGGGAGACTCTAGGGGACTATTTATAAATACAGGAAACAATGGGTATGTTTTGTTTTCCTTGAATTTTAGAAAGTTTTGGACTAGGAACACTTAAAAATAAATTAGCATCATTGTAGCTTCCAGATACTATCAAACCCTGCATAAAAAACAAAATAATGATTGTATGTAACGTTTTGTATTTTATGCAAAATTTATGTTTGTTTTCTCCTGTGGTATTACAGATGTTAGGTGGGAGTTGAGTAATATTTCAATTTGTGATTTATTTATAAAATATGATGCTTCGGGCTACATTAAAATGAACACTGGTTTTTAAAGATAATGATGTAACAATGGTTCTGCCATGGCTTCTTGCCTATACTTTCGTACAGATATTAATGTCATGATAAATGTGAAAAATCCAAATAATATCTTTTCTCCTTTTTTGTTTATATTTTTAATAAAAAGTACAACTATTTCTCATTTTTAGATACCTATCATAGATTATTGCTCTATGGGAACATTCATCTATTTGATTTGAAATATATCTAATTATCTTGGCCAGTTTTTATTTATTTGCTTCTTTGAAATTGTGCTCTACCCACAAGGAAACTTCATGAAATGTTTTTTGCTTACCTTCTGAAAGAAAATCTGTAAACGGCAGCAGAAATTTTCCAGGGACGGTACTCCAAAGGCTGCTTAAAACAACTCAAAAGGCGTAGGTAGGAATGCTTGGGGACAGGCTGATTCACTCCAGCAATTACATTGATCACCAGGGAGAAAAGAGTGAACTAACCTGGCTCAGTAGCAAACCAAGCAGTGGGCTAAATGTTATATTAGTAAAGGTAAAGGCCTCTCTTGCTCAAAAGCCAGTTGTGTCCAACTTGAGGGTTCGGTGCTCATCTCTGTTTACAGCCAAAGAGCCAGTGATGTCTGTATCTAAAGATGTTTCCATGGTCATGTGACAGGCATGACTAGATGCGCATGGAACACTGTTACCTTTCCTACCAAAATGATACCTATTCATCTACTTGCAATTTATTGCTTTCAAACCACTAGGTTGGCATGAGTTATTTATATTACATCCCTGCAATTCTATACCATACATCTCTATGTTTGAAGGGTGGGGGAGAAAACACCCGCTCTACTTTAAAGGATTGGGTTATGGACACATTCTTTTTTTATTGAGTACAACTAGCAGAATTCTTCTCAGACAGTATGGGGTTGCAATCTTAAAAGTAAGTTCCCATGCTTACAGAGCAAGAGGTTGGGTGTTCAATTCTGTGCTCTGCCTCCTGGGAGAAGAGACAACATATATAGCCTTGAGCAAGCTGCACAATCCCAAGAAGAAAGGAATTGTAAACTACTTCTGAATATTCTCTACCTGGAAAATCCTGAAAAGAGCTGTCATAAATCAGAATTGATTTGATGGCATATGATGGTTATTATGATCCTGCTATGGTAATAGAGTCAGTAAACTATACTGCCAGCAATTCAAAGCTGAGTGTGATGCGATGGTTAACTAACCTGACAACCATGAGGACTAACGGCTTTGGTGCCGAAGACAACAGGAAAAGGTGATGGTCCCTAAGTGGATTAAATTCCACTTGAATCCATCTTGATGGAGGGCAGCAGCTTTATCAAAACTGGCCTGGGGCTGAGGAGGACTTTGTGTGCCAAAAGGGCTCAGGACCAGAAAGTGACTTGCAGAACCAGATCAGTTGTATGGGTATTACGCTGCGATGCGGAAGGCAGATGAAAGGCCACTGCATCGTCATCGTCATCGTCATCGTCATCGTCATCGTCATCGTCATCGTCATCGTCATCGTCATCATCATCATCATCATCATCATCATTATTATTATTATTATTATTATTATTATTATTATTATTATTATTATTATTATTATTATTATTATTACAAATTTATATTGCCACCCACTTGCCATGGCGACTCAGGGCGTCTTACAAAAAAATACATTACATTACAATATGTTGGTGTGGGCACAGGGGGAGTCTTCATGGCTGATTGCCATGAGGATTGCCAATATTCAGATTTGGATATGGCAGAACAACAAGAAGAAGATGGTGTATATGAGCTGATCCCATGCTTCCTTCAAGGAGCACAGTGTACATATCCTTCCCATTTCATTCTCAGTCTTGGTATGTGAAGTAGGCTAATTTCTAAAACATTGACCAAGAAACCCACTGAGGGTAAGGATTGGAACACAGGTTTCCCTGTGTTCCAGCTGAGCACGTCACATTAATTATAGAAACATTATTAGCACAGCTCAAACAGCCACCCTCTTTGTAAACAGAGCCATTTGTGCTTCTGTTTACATGTGTCATAAAAGCCTGAGATTCTCTCTCTGCTGATAGATCGCCCACTGCTGTCAGATCTGAAATGAGGATTTTATTCTTAGTCATTACATAATAAACCAGTTCTTTAGAAAAGCTCAAATCCCCAGTGAGATCAGACACTACTGCCTTAAAGGGAATACTGAAAAAGAAAGATGCATTATCATGTTTGTGTACCATAAACACTACTTAGATAATGTACCAATTATGCATACATTTAAATTCTTTATGTAATTCTACTTTTTTGCATTCTTTTCCCTTTGACCTCATTTTTTTACCATTATCTCAGCAATCAGCTGTAATTTTGTGCAATGATATATCTTTACAACTACCACAAAATTGCAGAGTGATCTTTTTTCTGCCTTTTCAATTCCACACAGCCACACACTGGGGGAAAACTTTATTACTATCTCTTTTAGGCAAGAAAAGGAACAGAAAAGCTACATAAAACTCCAGATTCCATCAGATGCAACTAAAGTCCAGTGCCACATAGTGATTAAAGCAGGAGTTCTCAACCTTCTTAAGCTGGGGGCCGGGCAATGGTGGGATGTCAAAACTTTTACTATCCCACCATGACATCATCACAGTGTGGGCGGAGCTGATGTCATAACGTCGTGAGTGGGGCCAAAGAAATAAAATATAATAATATAATAAAAATAAGCATGCACGCATGCACACACACACACACACACCTCAACCCACCCACAACACAAACCCATAAATAAATTAAATAAATAAATAAAATAAAAATTACATTAAAATACACCCACCGACCCAAACACCCACCTACCCACCCCAAACATAAATCAACCCACCCCAAACACAAACCCATCACTTACCTGTTAGTATAAGTGTCTGGGTAGCACCATGTTGCAAGATGGATATGGTCATCGTACCAGTTCTCTAGGATAATATGCCTTAATGTAAATGTAAAACAGCTGTACCTCCTTAAGGGTTCTCCAATTGGAACAGCAATTGGAACAGCACAGGTGTAGTTTATTGATGAGGTAACTCCAAGACTTTGCTTAAAAAACCCAAGCCAGGCCAGGCCGCCAGGCCTGCCAGCCGCCAGGCCTTTTTAGGAACAGTGGTAGTACGTCAATATAGGTAAAGGTATTAAATACACAATAAAATACACACAGACACACCACATTCAAAGGTGAGTCACTTACCCTAGGGAACAGGCTATAGGGGGCTTCAGGCCAGCAGCTTCTCTTCCTCCTCCCCGCTTGGGAGGACAGCAAGGAGACCGTGCATATGCACCAAGCACTGTAGGCATGCATGCACACCAAGTGCTTGGTGCGCATGCACAGTGGGGGAACCAGTGAAAAAGTAAGCCCCGAAAGTGGTTCCCCCCAAAAGCTGCTACCGGTTCTCCGGGACACTGGGAAAAGTTACTACCAGTTTTGGCGAATTGGTGCGAACCTGTTACATCCCATCACTGCTTCTGGTAGATACCTACAGATACTGTATAGAGATAGATATGCTGCTTAGATCTAAATTTAAAGAGTTGCAATTGATAGAACTGATGGAATTGGATTTCATTTCTTCTTTCCCATCACAGGACATCTGTCCCCTCCTAATATTTATATATCTATTTCAAGCCTGTTCTGTGTCAACAGGTATCAGAGCAGGGTACAAAAACAGTACAACCACTTTTAAAAGACGCTAAAATCATTTACATATTTCAAAACAATTAAAGCACATGTTTATTAATGTAAACAAAGTGAAAAACAGTGGACTGAAAGACTGAGAACCAGGCTGCAATGTACACAGGTGCCAAATCCTTGGGTGAACTTGAGCTTATCTTGACATCACAGTAAAGGTAAAGGTGTTACAATCTGGCTCACTTCAAGTGGAGAGTGTTCCAAAACTTGGTCTATTGCTAGAAAGAGACTTCTTCTCCTTCTAGTCTACTATTCCAAATAGCAGGATACAGAAGGAATTCTACATGGAGGGACAGGGTAGGGATCTTGCTAAACATGGTAGGACGTGTAGAAAAATGAGAAAATTTCAGCAGAATAGGACAGACACAGATTTTTGAGTCTCTGGAATTTTCTAGAGTAGTAAAGTACTGTAGTTCTCCCACCGCACACTCCTTCCTGATCTGAGTGAGTTATGTCTGTTGTTGCAGCTGAAAAAAACCTGCTTATGTTTAGGTTAGATGACAATAGAGCACCCCAATATCTGTAACAGGCTTGTTCTGGTCAATCACTGACATGGTAAAATAAGATAGGCCTTTCAGTTTTACTTCAAGTTCCTGCTACTCCTTTTGTCTGGGTGCACACTTTGGCAAAATCACTTCCCTAAAAGGTCCTTTGTAACAGTATCTGAGAAATTAGCCTCTGCTGACAAAGAATGCATTCTTTTGAGCTTTTTTTTTTTGTGATTCTTGGAAGAACCATTATGGTGGTGTAGGACAGTGATTTACTGCAAGGTGCAGAGCGAGTGGAGGAATTTCCCCCATTGCTGGCCATGTCCCATTTTCTTTCAACGATGGAAGCCTATATGGATTTATAATTTTTATGTTCTGTTATTTTCTTTTGAGTGAGAAAGCCCTAAGGAGCCAGATAAGCTTTGCAAATTAGTCAGAAGATGAATGCAGATGGTAGCATAATACATTTAAAGTCATTTTTCTCTATTAAATATTAATCAGATAAAATGCAGTGTTATGAAATGGAAAAAAAGGAGGGCCTTATACCTGTCAGGTCCTCTTTTTAGTTCACTAGACAGAATCCTGAGAGGTGGGAGCCCGATTACTCAGGTAGAATGGTGTTTGCTCTTATAGTTCCTCAAACTTCTTGTTATTTTGCTATTGAGTTATTACTTCAATTGTCCTTTAAATGGAACCCTCTATTTTCTTTTCACAGCAGTCCTATGAAATAGGTTAGGCTGGTAGGTAAAGGTAAAAGGAAAAGTTTCCCTTGCTCAAAAACCAGTCGTATCTGATTCTAGGGTTCAGTGCTCATCACTGTTTCAGAGCCGAAGAGCCAGTACTGTCTGTTTCTGCAGACGTTTCCATGGTCACATGGTAGATAGTCCCAAAATCACCTAGTAAATTTATGTCTGAGCAAGGATTTGAACTTGAGTCCCTCCAGTCACTCCTGCCAACCTAGCAGTTCGAAAACAAGAAATTACAAGTAGATAAATAGGGACCACTTTGGTGGGAAGGTAACAGCGTTCCATGAGCTCCGGTGTCTAGTCATGCCTGCCACATGACCATGGAAACGTCTGCAGAAGCAGACAGCGCTGGCTCTTCGGCTTAGAAACTGAGATGAGCACTGATCCCTAGAGTCGGATATGACTGGCTTTCGAACAAGGGAAACCTTTACCTTTACTACCCTCCAGTCATAACTTTAACCATTGCTCCATTCTTGCTTCCTGAAAATATTAAAGGCTAGCAATTTACTTGTTGAAAAAGCTGGAAATGGGGAAAGGGGCTGGAATACTCTTGAGGAGATCAGTTCCTTAGGCTACAGTTGTCAGGAAATAAAATGGTTGACCTCTTGGTCAGGTGAAAAGCACTCTGTTAGTCCTCAAATGAAATGTGGTTGACAACCAGAGAAGGAATTTCACACTTAAAGCAGCAAGAGCCTTTTGGCTACAAGAATAACTGTCCCAGAGTAAACAGGAAAGCACCACAATATATTTAATATCAAAGGAGTTAGAAAAAGAAGAGAGAATAATCTGGAATAGCAGATTAGGATTTGTTGAATTCTTGACAATATCTTCCCTGAAGAACTACCACATAAAAGGCAGTTAAGACTCATTCGTTTAGGTAGCTAATTTACAGATAAAAAGAGATTCTCCTAAAGGAGAAGGGTCTTCATTCATGCCTCTTGAGAAATCATGATGGAGTCCAGGAAAACTTTCCCATGAAAATAATGCCATTAAACTCTCCTATCTTCCAAGTCCTTCGAAGGTCTTACACTGGAGTATGTTTAGATGAAGAAAGATAGCACTTGTCATTTCCTATGTGTGCTTGCTTTGTACATTCTATCTCCCTTTTGAATATATGTTCATTGGGAGGTTCTTTCTTTGTAATAAAGCTTACAAAGTCAATTCTGGTATTTGGAATTTTGTCATGGGTAATCTTGGCCAAATCTTTGACCATCTGGCTACAATCTTCCAGGAAAAAATATTGATTTATTTTTGCTTAAAGGACATAAGAGGTTCTTTTAGAATGAAACATCTCAGCTGGTCAATGACCTTAGTCTTCCTTGCATCCTCTGAACATCTCTCCTAGTTCAGAGTAAAGGGGCATTAAGAGATGGGAAAGATTTTGGAAGCCAAGTCAGGGTCAGATTTTTAGCAAGCAAACAATAGCTGTTACCAGCCCATTGCACTTGGTATGCTCTCTGGTTGGGTCACAAGGAGATTAACGTTTTGCCCCAAACATGCTGAATACTCATTTTACCAAGCTCATAGGGCCAGAAGGCTGAGTTAACCTTGATCCCCTTAAAGACTAAACTTACAAAATCAGCAGTTTTGGCTGCAGTACAGCAATTAAACTTATATCCTGCCCTAAAGTACTTAGTGCACTCACAAGGTAATTAGCATTTTGCTGCCAACATGCTGGGTACTCATTTTATCAACCTCAGAAGGACCAAAGGCTAGATCAACCTTGGGTCCCATCAGGATTGAAATCAGTATTTTTGGCTGCAGTACAGCAGTTTAACCACTGCCCCACAAGCTCTCGCAACAGCCCTACCCAGTCTTCCTTTGAAGTCAGGGCGATGTACTTCCAAGTTAACATGCCTAGGATTACATTGTCAGCATTCCTTGCAGTACTACAAACTACATTGTGTTTGCCAAGTTGCTGCCTCAACTGAGCTATCGATATTGTTATCAACACTGTGGAACATCAGAGGCAAGTTATTTTTCAGTCATATACATGAAGCCACAGTAGTAATTGATGACTATGGTCAAGTGTGAACCCAGGATTTTATTCCTGGTCAGGAGAAAGCATCACTTCTTCGAAAAATAATGTCTAAAATAAAAAAACATGGCCCATATTGTTCACATTATTTTATCCCAGGATTTGTGGTCTCATTCATGGTTCCTTTCTTCACATATTCTATCCCAGGGATGCCCAAACATGGGCCAGTCAACGTGGTTCAGTGGGCTGGTCATATGGTTCAGTAGACCGGTCACGTGGTTTTGCAAGTTGCCATTTTTGCTGCTTAAACCAGAGGTGCCCAAATTATGGCCCATGGGCCAGATATAGCCCCCAACACCAGTTCATTCAGCCAGTGCCACCCTCATCACTCCCGAAAGTGGAAGTAAAATGCACCCATACTGGTGTATTTTACTTACACTTTAAGGAGCGATGAGGGTGGCGTGGGCTGAATAAATTGGTGCCGGGGGCCAAATCCGGCCCATGGACCATAGTTTGGGCACCCCTGCTCTATCTTATCTTCTCAGCTCTTCCTTCTGTTGGATGGCAAAGCAAGGAAAGCCAGCCTGGCCTTCCTGACCAGTTTGTGGCCTCAATATGATACAGTCTGGTTAGTTTTTACAAATGGAATAGGGAGGGGGTGACATCTTTTCTCAAGGCAACCAAATGTCAGGAGCAAACCCTGTTTGCCACTCTATGAGGCTTGGCTGAAGAAAAAGCAAGATAAATGGGCAAGTAGAGATTTGTGGCCCAAGTGTCTCCTTTACTTACTTACTTACTTACTTACTTACTTACTTACTTACTTACTTACTTACTTACTTACTTACTTACTTACTTACTAATTATTGACTGAAATCTAATCGGAAGTCAGAACCAGAGTGGGACTTCTTCTTCTTCTTCTTCTGCCATATCCAAATCTGAATATTGGCAATCATCATGGTGATCAACCATGATGACTGTCCTGTGAACATAATACAGTAGCCTTTCATCTGCCTTCCACATCGCAACATGACACCCGTACCACGGATCCAGTTCCACAAGTCACTTCTGGTCCTGAGCCCTTTTGGCACACAAAGTCCTCATCAGTCCCAGGCCAGAATTGATGAAGCTGCTGCCCTCCATCAAGATGGATTCAAGGGGCATTTAATACACATGGGGACCTCACCCTTCCCTTTGGACTTCAGCACCCATCATTAGTGCTCAACATTGTCAGGCTAGTTAACCACTGCCTGACATTCAGTGTTCAGTTGCTGGCAGTATGGTCTACTCTATTAGCATAGCAGGATAACCTGGCCAGATAGGGATTCAAGCGGGATTTAATCTATTTGGGGATAATTACCCTTCCCTGTGGACTTTGGCATCCAAGGCCATTAGTCCTCAGGGTGGTCAGGTTAATTAACTGCTGTGAGTAGGATTCTCCAGTGGCATAGCAGGTGGGAGGGGGCGGCCCACCCCGGGTGGCACTTTTTTGGGGTGGCAAAATTTCACAATAAATAGGACTTTGTTGTCACCCCCACCAAGGCACCCTTTGGTTTGGGGGGAGGAAACAGCCTGTTGCTTCTCCTCTTTTGCGGCAACAGTAAGGTGGCTTTTTCCCACTGCTCCTGCTTAGGGCACGCATGTGCCCATGCACTGGGCAGACCAAGCCAGGGGAGGATATGTGTTGCAGGGACTGCAGGCAGAGGAGGCTGGACAGGCCAAAAGGTTGCCAAGAGAGAGGAGGAGGACTAGAAAGCAAGCAGGGAAGATGCTGACCCTTCACCCTGAGGAAACACCCTCCCTCTCCCCAAAAAAACAACCTGAGGTTTTGATGAGCATGAGAGTTGGGCGCCCCCTTCCCCACCTGTCATCAGAGGGAAATTCTGGGAAGTGGGTGTGCGAGAGCAAAAACCCCTCCCACTCAAACAAGAGGTTCATTCATTTCATGTCAGAAATTATTCTGGGTTGAAATGATTTTTTTTGGGAGAAACTCTGCTCAGGGGACACCCAAATGAGGCTCCTTTCATATCCCCAAGAGCTAGGACAGAGACAGGTGCTCAATCCAGCATGCATTACCTGGGTCTCAAACTGCCACTGAGCCACCAAGAACCTCTGAGGATCAGGCCCCTTCCTCCCTTTGAGACCTGCTGCCCCCTCCCTCTTTTCTCGCCACTCTCTCCCTTGATGGCAGGTGGGCAAAGGGGTGCTCAACTCTCATACTCACCAAAATCTCGGGGAGTGGGGGGGTGAGGGGATCCTCAGAGCGAGGGTCAGCGGCCTTCCCTGCTTGTTGCTGTCCCCATAAGAAAGAAAGAAAAAACCACACACACCACCACCACCATCACCACCACCACCCGTTGCTTAAAGAGTGTTCCTGTCCCTTTCTCCTCCTCCTGAATGCCTTGCTCTTCTTTCCACTTTCTTTCAGGCTTTTAGAAATCCAAAGCATTGCTGTTGCCCTCGCTTTTCTTTCCCTCCTCCATTGCTTTCTTCTACTCAGCCCTCTCAGAAAGTGTGTGCATGGGGGAGAGACCCCCACGAATGTGCCCATTTTCCAAAACCTGGGCCAGCGTGAGTTCCAAACTATGGTATGTTTTCATCAGGGCTCTTCCCCTTCCCATCCATCCACTCACCCAACAAGTGCTTGGGAATCGTGAACTTGTGGCAGTGGCATAGCATGTGGGCGGGATGGCAAATTTGGCCTATGTCCCAGGCGGCTGAAACCCATGCTATGCCACTGAGATTCTCCAGAAATTCCAGTGACTCAGTGGGCCACCACTAGCCATTACTTGCTATTTGTATCCTACCTTTCCTGCAGTGACTTCAAAGTAGTGTGTATGGTGTTCTCCTCCTCATTTTTATTTTCACAATCCTGAGAAGTGGGATAGACCAAGAGAGAAAGTGAGTAGTCCAAGATTACCCAATGCTTTTCACAGCTGGTTTAGAATAGAATCTTCATCTCCCAGTTCCAATCCAGGAGTTGATCCTTTGCAGCACACTAGGTTCATTCTTCAGTTCCTTTGGTCTGATCCAGTGTTAGAAAGATTAACCAACAAGGCTGCCACCCAGGGTACACCTGATTGTATACACAAGCCACCCTTCTTGCTGTTTTAAATTTTAACTTTTAACTTTTAATTTTTTTTAGCATTGTGCTAATTATAGTTGAATCTTTTAACTAATTTAAACCAAATCTGTGGGGGTATAGTGGGATTGTCTAGGGTTTTTTTTGTGGGATTTTGCATTGTTGTAAGCTGCCTAGAGTCGGGTTCGCCCGATTGAGGTAGGATAATAAATTTGAATAAATATATAAATAAAATAAATAATCTTCATGGAAGCTCTTTCAGTGTACACACGGTGTGAATGTGGAGAGACATAGAATCCGGCTCATTTACTGGTCTGCCAATTGCTGCCAGAAACATGCACCGATGAGGACTTGGGTTTGGGCAATGACAAAGTGAAGAAAGTGGCTTCATTTTGGCAGTCCAGGGTCTTATCCAGGACACAAAAGAAGAAGCACACCAGGTTGGTTGCATTCTGTCTAACCACTTCACCATAGCAATATATCAGTTATGGAAACATGTTGTTACAGAGCTGAAGAACCCATAAACATTTTAATGTCAAGTTACCAATGACTTGTGCATGTTAAATCTTTCATAACGTGTGTGTGTGTGTGCAGAATGAATGAGCAGCAGGAAAGCATTCCGTTCTGGAACCTGACGAAAAAGAATCGCCCATTCATAAATGGCAAGGTTATCTGTTTTTCCTGTGTGTCACTGTATAAATTAATCACTCGTGTTTGCAGATGGGAGTTGCTTCTTGGATCTCCAAGAGGAAACAGGGCTTATTTGTAACCTTGTTATTAGGGCCTGTGCCAACCACCTGGTTACAGAAAGGGTTGCATTCATGCCTGACCATTGAGAGACTGTGCTATTCTGGAGACGGCTTTCACTGAGCAAGCTCTATGCCATTGCCAGATTTATGGTATGAGACAGATCCTGCCCAGAAGCTGAGCATCTTGAGGAGTAGCCAGAAACAATTTTAATAAGGAGGTATATGGGAAGTGCTGCATTTCTTAGTTGTTCACATGGCTGTTGGACATTAGCTTTAAGCAGAGCCCCTAGCTCTGTTGGTAGAGACTTGTCACATGGAATGTCCATCACCACATTGAATGAGTAGCAGGGAGAGACACAAACCTTGATGACCTCACTCTCTCTGACATTTAGTGACACGTCTGTCACTTATCTGCCTCAAAGGTCTTCAAGGGAGAATGTCTGCAGTGGGATTTTTCACAGACATTTATACAGAACCCGGGCCAAGTACAAATCTGAGGATCACACACACAGCACAGCTACAGGTGACGTTGACTAAGGCTTCTGTGTTTTAGTAGTCCAACAAAGTTGCAGCCAAACAGATTAATTTTCCCAAGCTATACATTTAAATTATTTTTAAAGCTATTTATATGTTGTAACAAGCGCTGTGCTTGTCTTCTCCAGGATGCTTCATTTCCTGAATTAGCTCTCATGTGAATGGGCTCATTGATGGGGCTTTGCTTATCCAAAACACACAGCTTCTCTGACATATTAAAAAAAAAGCCCAGCTTATCAGTGCTATGGAGCCCTGGTGGCATAGTGGTTAAACTACTGTCCTGCAATTAAAATGTTGTGAGTTCAATCCTGACCAATGATCAAGGTTGACCAGCCTTCCATCCTTCCGAGATCAGTAAAATGAGTACCTAGCTGGTTTGGAGCAAAATGCTAATTAACTTGTGAATCGCCTAGAGAGAGTACTAAGCACTATGGGATGGTATAGAAGTGTGATTGTGATTTCTATTAAAAAAAACACTTGTTGTTGTTGTTGTTGTTCTTCTTCTTCTTCTTCTTCTTCTTCTTGTGCTGTCAAGTCATCTCTAACTTATTGCAACCCTATGAATGAGGGATCTCCAAAATTTCCTTTCCTCAACAACCCTGCTTAGCTTTTGCAAGCCTGAAGGATCCCTCATGCAGTCAATCCAACTCACATTTGGCCTTCCTCCTTTCCTTCTGTTTTTCACCTTTCCAAGCATTATAATCTTTTCCAGGCATTAGTTTGGTTACTAGGCATTAGTTTGGATTTCATCAGGTGAAGTAAACCTTAGTCAGGTTCAGATTCTGGTGAGGCATCATCAGGCAAGGCAGAAGTTAGGTTTCAGTCAGATTCAGTTAAGCCAGGAGTTCCCAACCTTTTAAAGCCGGGGGCTGGGTCACGCTCCCTCAGACACCTTTGGGGGCTGGATGGCCATTTTGCCCTTTCTCCAACACATGGCACTTCCTGGTGTGGTGGAGGTGGTGATGGGTCACATGAAATGGTGTCATAAGATGCATCCGGCCCATAGGCCGCAGGTTGAGAATCCTTGCGTTAAGCAAAGTAGAGCTCATGTTCTCACAAGAGAACAGCCAACCAAAACAGGCAGTAATTTGGATAGCTTCCTTGAAACACAATTTGGAGAATAATGCAAAGAGCCCCAGATGTTGCTTCAGTGACAAGCAGATCCAGAAAAGCCTTTAGCAGAGTTACATCCTCTGTTGAATGACCAGAGCGCCTCCAGTGAAGAAAACCGTTCCAGTTAAAGAGACTGAATCTGCTTCCAAAGTAGCACAGACCTAAGATATTTTGCTGATTGAGGTGAAGAAGATGTGTCACTCTCTTTCTTTCCATATTGAAAAAGACTCATTGGGCAGGCGATTGAATGTTTCTTTAATGCCACTAATGGGACAACATCTTTCACTGGCAGGCTATCTTAAAGGGTGTAGGACAGGCTGCACAATGCAGAGCTCTCTCCTCCAATACTTTGTTTCCATCTTCCAGGGCCTGCTACGTAAGTCCACCATCTCATCTTTCTTGGACAGTTCTTTCAGTTCTCCTGTGGCTTCTGGACTGGAAGCTATGGATGGCAACATGCAGACACGTGCTTGTAAAATATCCTGAAGATTCTGTGGCATTGGGCAGTAGGGAGCACGTGCAACCCACTCTAAGGCAAATCCCCCTCCAACTCTTCCTCCAGATCTGTGGTCTTATTCTTCTGAAGATAGGGAGATAGAAGCCAGCTTCATCATACCTTGCTTCGTCCCAACAGAGTAAAACAACAACAGCCACTGGCTGTTCCCATTCCTTTGGGAATACAAGCCAATCCCTTACAGTATTTTGTATTTAGGGACTGAAAAGAGTGTCCTGGGATTCAACAATCTTGATGAAAGTAAGCTTGTATCACTCAAGACTCATTGTGAAAAGACACACACATCACCTAGAGAACTCACCCATTTGTGAAGCTTACAGAATATATATACACACACTTGTGAATGTAGAAAATGCATCATTAGGCAATACAGTAATACCCCGGGTAACGCAAGTACCATATAGCATGAAAACCGCATAACGTGACAAGATTTTCGGAAAAATCTTGTATCGAATAACGCAATTTTCACGTTATTCGGAACAAGCGTATGCACACACACCCCCGCGCCCGCCCCCACGATGTTTGGAAAGGGTACGGGGATCCTTACCCTTTCAAAACTTCGAGTTGTGAAAGGGTAAAGATCCTTACACTTTCGCAACTTCGAGCGTGTGTGCGCGCCTCAGCTGGGGTTAGGCGAGGATATGGGAAAGTCCCTCGTATCCTCGCCTAACCCCCGCCAAGGCGCACAAGCCTGCAAGCCGCCCGAGGTTCCGAAAAGATAAGGATCTTTACCCTTTCGAAACTTTGGGAGAGGGGAGGCGCCTTTCCGCGGGGTCTCCCCGGCTTGGGAAAGAGGCGGCTTGGCCGAAAATCCCTCCCCCTACGCAGGGGTGAGGATTTTGACCAAGCCACCTCTTTCCCAGGCACGCTATAGCAACGCGGATCGCACGTCAAGGCAATTGCCTTGACGTGCGATGCCCATTTCGCTCGCCTAAACAAGTGTCGGCTTTTCCAAATTCCCCCCTCCCCCTGATGTTTTTTTTTACGAATTTTGGGGTCTCTGACCCCCCCCCCCCTGCCGGGTCCAGGGAGGTGGGCAGACCCGATCCAAGCTGTTTCTGGGCTTTCCCGACGTCCTCAGCCGGTGCAGCAAGCCAGAATGTCAGAGTTCGAATCCCGACATTCTGACTAGCTGCACTGGCTGAGGACGTCAGGGAAGCCCAGAAACAGCTTGGATCAGGTCTGCCCACCTCCCTGGACCCGGCGGGGGGTCCGAGACCCCAAAATTGGTAAAAAAAAACCCATCCATATCCTGCCCTCAGCCCAAACGACACGCGCACGCACGCTTGAATTTGCGAAAGTGTAAGGATCTTTACCCTTTCACAACTTCAGGCGGCTTGGATGCTTGCGCGCCTCGGCGGCGGTTAGGGCAGGATACGGGGGTCTTTCCCGTACCTTGCCCTAACCCCGAACGACACGCGATCACATGCCTACCCCGGGGGGGGGGGATTTCGGACAAGCCAAGCCTTGACCCAGCGTGGTTTGTCCCTGACGTCAGGCCTTTTTTTAAGCTTTGTTCGATCAATGTATCGAATAACGTGAAAAACCGGACAACGTCATGACTTGTGGAACCATGTCATAATGTTGTCCGGGGTTCTATTGTATGTGAATAAATGGGCAGAATAAGGAAACTGGATTCAAAGTTGGTTTTTTTAATAGTAGCCATGTTAGTCAGTGTTTCAGTCTTACTGTTAATATGTTCAGTGTAACATGGTATTTACAATTTCAGCAACCTAATGTGTTTAGTGTAGCAATTAAATAATGATGCTTTGCATACATTGCATTTTTTAGTTTGGAGGACCAGATCAGCACTAGTCAGCTTAGTTTGCTTTGTGAACTAGGAGTCCTTGCCTTGGCTTGGTCATGTTTCTTTGAAGTCCCCTTATGTTTTCTTCCTGTCAATGTGTAATATTGGGTTGTAAAGGCTTTGGAAGGTTCTAAGTAGAAATGTAAATGCTACTTTGAATACAGCATATCAGAGAATAAACAAAACAGAACAAAACAAACATTGAAGCACTTTGAAGACTAACTGTGAAATTTTAATTTGTCAGACATGGGAGTGGGACTTCATGGCATCACTTTATACACATCAGCTACAGAGATACAGAGTGATTGGTTAGCATAGCAGATAAATATACAAATCAATATGGCTTTTTACAAGTGGTAATAGCAGATGATCTCTGGCTGTTATTCAGATTAGTTGTGAATATTCCCTTTTCAATTGCAAATAGTAGGAGGATACAAATCCCACTCCCATGTCTGAAGAAGTGGACTTGATCCACAAAAGCTAACATTAAAATTCGATTTTTGTTTTGTTTATTCTCTGATATACTACATTCAAAGTGGCATTTAAATTTCTACCTGGAACCTTCCAAAGCCTTTACAACCTGATATGGCACAAGGAAAGGAAGGAAACCTAAGGGGACTTCAAAGAAACAGGACCAAACCAAGGCAAGGTTTGCAGAGCAAACTAAACTGATTAATGTTGATGTGGTCCTCCAAACTAAAAAATGCAATGTATGGAATGCACCAGTATTTAATTGCTACACTAAATACATTAGATTGCCGAAATAGTAAATACCATGTTACACTGAACATATTAACTGTAAGACTGTTACCTTTTTATCTGAACATGAGGAAAAGGAAACTGATGAAACTAATCTTTTAACAATAAAAATATTTAACTTTCAAACTGTTATTTTAAAAGATTAACTGCATCAGTTTTATTGTTACTTCCAAAACACTGGCCAGTATGCTGCCAATGTTCTTCCGGCTCTGACAGACTCCCCTTTGTATGCCTGGTCTCACGCTGTTTGGGAGATTGGTTGCACAACTGATGTGTGTGAGATCAGCTTTGCAGCAGAGAAATTGCAAGAGTAGGAAAACTCTTAAATGGCTGCCTTCGTGCTCTGAATAGGATATTAGCCATTATCTTTAAAAGGTTAGATGCATCTGTTTGCTTGTTCTCATATTTAATGTAACTATTTTAGCACTGACACATTAAATGTATTTTGAAGTTCTGCATTTTTGGGGCGCGTGCACACACATCCTATTTCATGGCATAAACAGAGTCCACTTGAATAGTATCATATGACAGAAAAGAGTGTTCCAAAACAAATACGTATGAAGAGAATTTGTAGAGCTATTAACTATAAATACAGAGCTGAATTGTCTTACTTATCATTATCCTAAGCATCACTATTTCCTTTCTGGTTCAGATAAAATGAGGAATCATAATGGATATTTCCACTTATTTCACAGGCTGTATAGCATTATCCTCATGTGTGCTTTTAGTGTCTAGCAGCAAATAGCCCAGTGTGATTCTTGCAGACTCAGACCCAACCATGGCAAAGGTTCATTGTTGGTCTTCTCTAACACGCTGCTACTAACTGCTTACTCCACAGCCTGATTCAAGTTTTCAGTCCCGGTTTTCTCTAGGATTTGTTGTCTGTTACTTTCATGTAATTCTAATTCCATTGTAAGAAGCACCTTCTGATTACCTAGAAATTTTAAAGCTTCTATGAGTGCCTCATGGCTGTAATCTATTAGCATAGTTCACAGAGGAATTCACCTGCATGAGATATTTGTTTGGCCTGGTCTGATTCGGCACTAGTTCACACAGCACACAACATTTCTAATGTGGTATGGGTTGAAATATTTCTCACAAAATGGCAGATGCCTGGCCTTTCGGATGTTGTTGGAGTGAAGTTCCCACCAGCCTTATGTAGCATACCCAATGGTCAAGGATGATGGAAATTGTAGTGCATCAACACCTGTTGGGTAACATTTTATGCACCTGTTGTTCATGTCTAGATGAGTTGAAGCTGTTTACTATCCAATCCAAGAATGACCAGTAGATGAAATAATTTTTTAAAATGTCCAGGGAATCTAAACCCAATAGATCTGTATTTCATAATCTACTTTTCACCGCTACCCATACCTCACCCCATAAACCTCACCCCACATACAGTGGTACAAAGAAAGTGCCTTCCCAGAGATTGTGGTATTCTTTAACCTCCATCGGGCATACTCTGCTAATGGCAACCTTGTGTTGCCAGCTAATTTTTCTCACACTTGTTCAGGCGAAAGGAACTGCAGAATGAACTCACGGAAAGGTGCCTTCATTTTGGCAGTTTCATGTCTGGCCTAGACACAGAAGAAGAAGAACCCCAAATGCACAGTTATCAGGAAAGGTGAAAGTTAGTGCTGCTACTATCAACTCTTTGTGGTGGTGTTGTATCTACAATTTCAGGTTCTTTTTTAAAAAAAAACCATTGTCCAAAATATGAGCCACCTCATCCACTTAGCAAAGAAGTAATTGTTAGTTGAAACTCCCTTTTACTCACCTCTGCTACAGCTATGATTGATGACTGATGGGAGGAACAACCTGCACACAACTAAGGAACTCTCCCTTTAAGAGCTCAATTTCTTGCTTAGAAATCTATCTTCATCACTTTTGTGTCATGTTCCTGATCCCAGTACTTAATCACCACATGTAGGAGGTGTTAAAAAAGAGAGCAGACTTCATGTCTAACTTCATTATGGCTTGATGACCATTGGCGTAGCTCTGCAGCTGTACACTCCACTGCACCAACAGTTCAAGAGTACCATTGTGGCATCAGGCTTGTCCCCAGAAGCACACTCGTGCAAATCTAGATCTCTCAGGGCAAAAAGGAGAAACAAGGGTGGATTTTTTTTTAAAGCCAAAAAAAGTCTCATGGAACAGATGTCAGAAATAATACTGTGGGAGGAAGAGGAGGAGGAGGGAGCCTGTTCCAACAAGGGAAATGGTCTGAAACAGTGAGTGGGTGACTAAAACAATGTGAAATTTTATATACTTGCCTCTGCTGTCTTATCAAGAACCAGTTGTACTGTAGAAACTGTATGGAATGTGCAATAATAAATGCAATCTTAAAGGGATGTGAGCATTAAGATACAGCAGACAGAGGCTACTTGCTTCTCTCACACACTATATTTATACCATTCTGGAAAACGAATTTCTGCCATTAGTCTCAATGCATCATAATGCTAGTGGAATAAATTCC
Organism: Furcifer pardalis; assembly: GCA_030440675.1. Classification (NCBI taxonomy): domain Eukaryota; kingdom Metazoa; phylum Chordata; class Lepidosauria; order Squamata; family Chamaeleonidae; genus Furcifer; species Furcifer pardalis. The sequence goes on from CP126892.1 coordinate 82,490,474, forward strand.
TAAAAGTGCAGCAGTGCTAATTTATAAAAGATAAAGGCCATCCTTGCTTGAAAGCTAGTCAGGCCTGACTCTATGAGGTGGAGCTTATCTCCGTTTACAACCCTGGAGCCAGTTCTGTCTGTGTCTGCAGGCATTTCCCTAGTCATATGGCAGGCATGAATAGGTGTCAAACTGCATGGAATGCTGTTACCTTTCCTGCCAAAGAAGTACCTATTTATCTGCTTGCAATTTCTTGCTGCTCACCTGCTAGGATGGCAAGAGATGGGGTAGAGACAGGAGCTCACTCAGTCGTGCAGCACTTGCATTTTGAACAGCTGACTAACACAGAAAAGAAAAGATTTTTTTAAAACTTGAAGCATACGTGGAAAAAATAGACTTTCAACCAGTTCAGGAAAAAATAAAAGGGAGAATTAATTAATTTTGCTATACTCATTGTAAAAGTGGGAGGCCTACATAAACTGTGAAAAAAGGGAAAGGGGCTATAGAAATTTAGACAAGAGTCTTCTGAAAAAGGGATATCAGGAAACAAAAACAAAAAAATAATAAAACAAAAACACTGTAGCACTTTAAAGACTAACTGCTATATTTTTATTGTTAGCTTTCGTGGATCAAGTCCACTTCTTCAGACAAGGAGTAAAACTTCCAGGCATGGTTTATATACACCAAATGCAGGGGTTAAAGGGAGAAGGGTTTGTTCAAGCAGAATGACAGACAAGCAAGCATAACAATACAGCTTCCTACAACTATCAGTGACAATAGATTGTTCATCCGAAGCCCTTGTCGATTCCTGGAATAGGAGAGCGACCGCAGCTTTGGATGTAATCGCGCCACTACGGCCTCTCCACGCTCGTGGGGGTCGATCTGCCCCTTGGTTTACAGAAGAGCTAAGGGAGCTGAAACGAGCTAAGAGACGCCGAGAGCGCCGCTGGGTGAAGACCCGGAGCGAGTCCGATCGAACACTGGTTAGATCTGCTATTAAAGACTACCTAGTGGCGATGGGGTCGGTGAAACGTCAATATTTCACCGCCCTCATTGCCTCCGCAGATAATCGCCCAGCGGCCCTGTTCCGGGTGACCAGGTCCCTCCTTGGCAAGGAGGGGGCCGGGCCCTGGTTGGCAGGGGTCTGCTGATGTTTTTGCTGATTATCTAGCAGGGAAAGTCGCTCAGATCCGCTCAAAGTTTAACCCCGGCGTGGAAGGTACTGAACTGGGGTTGACCAAGGCACAGTCTAGCCATGTTATCTGGGATCAGTTCGAGCCAGTTGGCCCTGAGGAAGTGGACAGGCTTCTTGTATCTGTCCGCGCCACGACCTGTGCACTGGACCCATGCCCTGCCTGGTTAATTAAAGCTGCCAAGATTGTGGCAGGTGGCTGGGTCGAGGCGATTATTAATGCTTCATTAAAAGAGGGGCATTTTCCAGCACCATTTAAACATGCTTTAGTGCTCCCCCTCTTGAAAAAACCTTCCCTCGACCCTATGGTAATTTCCAACTACCGTCCAGTGTCTAACCTACCTTTTTTAGGTAAGGTCCTGGAAAAAGCTGTGGCGCAGCAGTTACAGGATGTCCTGGATGAAGCGGATTATCTGGACCCATTTCAGTCAGGATTCAGGCCCGGATATGGTACTGAAACTGCACTCGTCGCTTTGGTGGATGATCTCTGGAGAGAGCGGGATGGAGGGGAGCCGTCTGTCCTTGCTCTCCTCGATCTCTCAGCGGCTTTTGACACTGTCGATCATGGCATCCTTCTGGGAAGGCTCCGGGGTTTGGGGATCCAGGGCACAGTGTTGTCCTTGTTTTCCTCATTCTTGAGGGACAGGACCCAGTCGGTGTGCCTGGAGAAGGAGGAGTCCAGCCCTAGGCCCCTGCAGTATGGGGTGCCTCAGGGCTCGGTACTCTCTCCTCTCCTATTTAACATCTACATGAAGCCGCTGGGTGAGATCATCCGTTCCCACGGGGTACGGTATCATCAGTATGCTGATGATACCCAGTTGTACATCTCAGCCCGTGGGGACCCAAGCGGTGCAGTGGAAGTCCTTTCCAGGTGCCTGGAGGCTGTTGAGGTCTGGATGGGGGAAAACGGGCTACAGCTGAATCCCGGTAAGACTGAGTGGCTATGGGTAAGGGGCCCCGCGTTGACACGGGAGTTACCAGCTTTGGTTCTGGATGAGGCAGTTTTGCCCCAAACAGACCCGGTGCGTAATCTGGGGGTCCTCCTGGACTCACGGCTACTGTTCAATGAGCAGGTGGCAGCCGTGGCCAGGAGGGCTTTTGCACAACTTCGTGTAATACGCCAGTTACGCCCGCTCCTCGACCGGGACGCCTTGCTTATGGTCACGCACGCTTTGGTCACCTCCAGACTTGACTACTGTAATGCGCTCTACATGGGGCTGCCCTTGGTGACCATTCGGAGACTGCAGCTGGTCCAAAATGCGGCAGCCCGGGTAGTGATGGGGCGCGGGCGTTATGCTCGGGCCTCTCCACTGCTTAGGGAGCTGCATTGGTTGCCAGTTTGTCTCCGGGTGCAATTCAAGGTGCTGGTCATTACCTTTAAAGCCCTATATGGTAGTGGGCCAGGATACCTAAGAGACCGCGTCACCCTAAGAACATCTGTCCGTCCCACCAGGGCGGATCGGAGGGGCTCTCTTGTTGTACCATCGGCTAGGGAGGCTCACCTCGCTAGCACCAGGAAGAGGGCCTTCTCCGTGTTCGCCCCGGCCCTCTGGAACCTCCTCCCAACTGAGCTGCGCATGCAGACAGAGCTCCTGTCCTTCCTGAAGAGCTTAAAGACCTGGCTGGCAGGACATGTGTGGGGTTCCAGGGATGTGGGATCCCATGTGGGGTGGTTAGTCTAAGGATTTTACCCTTCTGACGACACCCCCAGATACGATGTGTTTTAACTTGGGTTGTAAGCCGCCTAGAGTCGGGCTTGCCCGATTGGGGCGGGTTAGCAAGTGTGAAATATAAATAAATAAATAAAAATAAATAAAATATTAGTTTTAAATGTCTCCCTTTCAATTTCAAAGGTGTGAAGTAAAACCCTTTATGCTTTCTGATTTAACCTCTCACTTGTTTACTGTCACCTGGCCATTTCCTGTTCTTCTCAAGTTGTAAACGAGAATTGGCAGGAAGGTTGTATAATGCACCAAAATATAATATATAAAATATCTAGCAACATATAGCAATCTGTGTATCAAATTTGCTAATGTTCCAGAAACCCTTGGCTAATATTTAAGCCTCTGTGATGGGTGTCCAACAGATGGATGAAAAAGGGAGAAGTTTTACACTTTTTCTTCCTACTATTTTAGGATCTTTCCCCATCCCTCTGTGTGTGTGTGTGTCTAGTTTTCTATAGATTTCATGTAATTTCAAAGTGATCCTCCCCACCCAGTTATAGTTCCAACTTCAGCAAGATAGAAAGGGCATGTGTCTAAGACAGGGGTTCACAACCTTTTCAAGACGAGGGCTGAGTCACGCTCCCTCAGACAGCTTTGAGGGCCAGATGGCCGTTTTGCCCTGCCTGTCACACATGACACTTCTAGGTGTGGCAGAGGCAGTAGTGGGCACATGAAATGGTGTTGTGGGCCACATCCAGCCCCCAGGCCATAGGTTGAGAACCCTTGGTCTAAAATGAATAGCATGGCAAGAGGAGATGATGGGGATTTGGTTTTGCTAAAGCAAAAAGATATGCAATTTTTCTGCAGTGCTGCTTAGGAAAAGAAGGGACTGAGAGGGAGAAAGAGGAAGTCTCCATATAAAGATGGGGAAACTCCTAAGAGTAGAAGTATTTTTTAGGGAGGGAAGGGAAATTAACTCTGTACTTGCCATTTCAAGTGCATAGGACTCAGCATCGCAAGGAAAGTATCTCAGGCCATGGAACATATAGTATTTTGGACCATAGTTCTATAGCCTCCCTCTGTCTCTACTCCCAAACATGCCTGGGTTTAGAAAATGCTTCCTTTACTTTGTGTATAGACAATTTATCTTCTGTTTGCTTTCAAAGCTATTGGTTTGACAAAGTTAACAAAGCAGTACTGCCACTTGCCAGAGAGGCTAAACTCTTCTGCCCAGAATAAACTGAGATAAGACACCACCCCTACAAAACGTCTTGGAAAATGTCATTGTACTAACTAGAACAAGGGAAACACCATTTTTCTGTCAAAGATTGTATTCTCTGCTAGGGCTCACAACCTGTCAGAGATGGTGCCAGGATCAGTGGCAAGCAGGTCCACAGCAAAATCTGTATCTCAGAATTTTACTCCTATCTCTGTAAATGTAACCATGAAATAGCAGCCTTAGCAAAATCTCCAGAAATATTTCCTCCCTGAATATAATGAAAACTACTGGCAGGACTCAGATTTTTTTCCAAGTTCCTATTACATTTTTGTCCATCTTTCACACTAATTGTGATCTCCTTAACTATTTTATCTCCTTTTCAAATTTGATTAGCATAATCTCTGCTCTGTCCTAAATTAATTAAAAATATTCATTTATATTATTCCCAGCACAGACATTCATGTTGAAATGATAATTGCTGTGTGCACGATATTTTTTTAGACCATTATTGAGTGATTTTTAAAAAGATGGCAAGTTAATCGGAAAGGATATCTCAGAAACTTGCATTCATATATACATAGTATATACTATAATTAATTATGCACTGCCAAGTCATAACCAATTTATAGCAACCCTAATAGAGCTTTCAAGGTAAATGAAATATGTTCCCTGGTGAGTTTTCATGATAGAGTGGGAATTTGAACCCTGGTCTCTAGAGTCCTAGTCTGTCACTCTAGCTACTATACTAGACTGGGTACCCCATGTACTATACTGAATGCATAGTAGTATGCACATACACATATTTCATTATCAATAGAGCAGCAATTTATCACAATTATTTCAAAGTGCCATTTCTGTTGTAGCAATTGCTAAATGTTATCCCATCTCTTTCTTTACCTGAATTGAATATTCAGAGACGGTCAGACAGAATAGTTAGACAGAATAGACACTCTTCCATTACTATTTAATGACGCCACACAGACACACCCCACAACAATGAAAGTAACTTTAAAAAAGTACAGTAAAACTATATTGCAAAGGTAGCAACATTTATTCACAATCAGTACAATCATAGTACAGTGACGGTTCAATCAGATGGGGAAATAGCTCACATTTTGAACCACTTGCACTGTGGTATGGTATCAGCTTGTGATCACACATTGTGCAGGCAATAGCAATTGAGGCCAAAACTTACTTATACCCAAAATGGTTGAGTACCAGTTCTACTCTTTTATGAGTGAGGGTTAGAACAATTCCTAGGCAGGCATTAAGGTCACTTTAAGGAAGATTATTCCTGGGAGTGATCCTTTCCATTGCAACCAAATGCCATCTTTCCTTGTCATTTCTCCACACCCTTAGTTAAACTTTCACTACTGGGGAAAGGAACTAAAATAAGTCAATATTTGTAATGAATTACTTCCAAATATCTGTTAAAGGGGACAAACAGCTGACATTTCTTCTGCTGTGACAGCTGGGCAACAATTTTCTTTCTGAGGCAGATTTGTGGCTAACAGGCATGAAGGGTTTGTTGGTGACCCCCTCAGCAGCAGCTGTTATTTAGAAATTTGTTGAAAATAGCTCAGCTTGAATAAGAGATCACCAAAGCTTATGGAATATGATGTCTCACTTGCCACCTAATGGGGGGAGACAGCTGTGAGTATGGGTGAAAAATAGCATTTTGGAAGAGGCAGAAAGGAATGAGAAATTTACTGAAAGCGTCTTAATGGAAACATTTTATGGATGCTCTTTATTCATTGTTATTGCTGTTCTCATGAGTTATATCTCACAATCTGCAAAATTCCAATGGCTAACAATAAATTTGATTTGAATGACTAATTGCAAATTATGGAGTCACCACCTTGATAGCTTAAATTAACTGCCCTGGCTTCTACCGATATAGAGTCACCAATATTGCAGTCACACTCCCACCACATTGATGCAATGTTGTCACAGACAGATTTTCTTCTGTGTTGAAAATGATTAAAACATCAGTAGTTTCATTAGGTAAAGGTCTCCCTTGCTCCAAAGCCAGTCATGTTTGACTCTAGGGTTCAGTGCTCATCTCAGTTTACACCCAAAGAGCCAGTGCTGTCTGTGTCTGCATACATTTCCATGGTCATGTGGCAGGCATGACTAGACATTGCAGCACATGGATTGCTGTTACTTTTACCGTCAAAGTAGTACCTATTTATCTACTTGCAAGGGGGGAGAAGAAGAAGAGGAAGAAGAAGAAAAAGAAGAAGAAGAAAAAGAACAACAACAACAGTGACAGGTACTGTTATTGTCTGTTGTTTTTAAGGGGTTGGTCTTCAGTTTGTATGATTACAAACCAGAGACTGCACAAAGCCAACAGAGAACTCCATCTGCAAAGCCATAGCATTTTTCATACATTAGCGTGGATTCTGACCCTTATCATACACTATAATAATAATCGAATGTTAGAAATTATTCTTGTTTGAAAGGATTTTTGCTGGAGAGACTGTGCTCAGGGGATGCCTGAATGAGGTTCCTTTCATGTCCTCAAAAGCTGGGAGAGAGATGGGCACTCAATCCGTCATGCAGTACCCGGGTATCAAACTGCCGACTTGCCGGCCTTCCAGCTAACAAGGCAAGTTTCTTAACCACTGAGCCACTGCAGCCTTTTATCATACAGTTGTACCTCATTTAAAGAGCATAATGCGTTCCACAGGATTGCTCTTTAAGCGAGTTTGCTTTTTAAGCGAAACACCATTGTAAGTGACCAATTGTGGGGGGGGGATTGCAAACCCCGATTTATTTGTTAAGCGAGTTTTTGGTTGGTTTTATTTGTTAAGCGAAGCGAACATTCAGAGAAAATCCTGCTCTTTAAGCGAGTTACTCTTTAAGCGAAATGCTCTTTATGCGAGGTTTGACTGTACACTGAAGTGGGAAGAAAAGCTGCTGTACTGGAAACCTTTAAGTAGGAAGAGGGTTAAGTGAAGCCTCCCTTTACTGGGTTTCATATCTCCGTGAGGGGACTCATCAGCACAGTATACTATTTCGAACCAAATGACCAGTGCAGGGCAGGACAACTCTTATACATCTCTAATTACTCTGAGACTTGTTGCTCTACAGAAAAGCCACAGAGTTCCCTGTTTCCCTCTTACATGAGAGATTGTTCCAGGCAAAGAACCACAAGCCAGATGGGACAGTTCTGGGGGAGGGGGAGGCAGTACAATTATTTCAAGCCATTTACTTGCTTTTCAGTCAATTTCCCATTTGCACTTGTAATCAATCCTGAGAGGTAGTTTTTAGAGTTTGATTTAATCAGGGCAGCTCATATGCTTTGGGAAAGGGCAGATTCTTTCTGGGGCAAGCAACATTCCCAAGAAGTGAGATACTGCTTCAGCAACAGTGCCCATAAGCCTTCTCCGGGCTTCTCCTGAGCTGCCCTTTTCTACTTATGCTTCACAGACATTAACAAAAATCCCCTGTCATTATTAATTGCAATTAGAGCTCAAAACTATTCTTTGTTTTTTAGACTGCAAATCCCTGAATCTTCCTCACCAAGTACATAGGTTAGCAGAATCTGAGTGTCACAGTCCTAAATGAATGAATGAAAGAATGAATGAAATAATGAATGAAAGAATAAATAATCCTTTATAGCAGATAGCAGCATAAAATCTGTTATGACAAAATGCTCAGTTGCCATTCTATTGCCCCAGATCAAGTTCAACAATTATTCTTTCGGATGTTTTATTTATCACATTATTTCCCCAGTTTTGTAAGATATGACTGTTTCCCCACATTTTTTTAATTGTCCACTCCTTCTGCCATTTGTTATAATATCTGATAATATACAAACTGTTCTAGAAGGTTTGTAATTTTGCTGAAATAGGACTAAGACACCTTTATTTTGGAAGTGTTCCAAGAGTTCTGTTGTGGCTATAAAAGGGGTGTGATAGTGTAATCATTTAAATTTATTTTTATAGCCGTTTAAGTCTTAGAGGCTGCAAATTTATATCAGTTTTAAACACTCTTTCTTCTGAGACTGGATGTTGTGTTGTTGCAAAGAGGTTACCTTGGGGATCCCAGATCAGTCCTCTAATGCCAGACATTTTGTAGGAAATGTTTAAAACCTGAAATGTATTTATATATGTACTAAGTATTACACTACATTTTCTGAGTGTCTTACATTTAAAGTGATTAGTTATCAAAATTCCACACACAAGCCATAGTTAAAGTTATGGGGCTTCAATTTCTGTATTTTTTTCTCATTAACTCATTCACACCCAAGAGTACATTAATATTTGTTTATTTAGAATTATAGCCATTTTTCCTCTTCTAAAGAAAGAGTTGCTGAATGCATGCTGAATGCATGCTATTGATATAGTTATGTTCTTGTTTTGATGATCCTTCAAATTGTCTCCAACTTATGATGACTCTAAGAATGAGTGATCTCGAAAATGTCCTATTCTTAACAGCCCTGCTCAGTTCTTGTAAACTTAAGGCTGTAATTTCTTTGATGGAATCAATCCATCTGATATTTGATTTTCCTCTTTTCCTACTGGCTTCAACTTGTCTTGTCTTCTCATAATGTGATCAAAGTATAACAGCCTCAGTTTCATTATTTTCCCTCCAGAGATAGTTCAGGCTTGATTTGTTCTAGGACTCACTATACATAGCTGTATAATGCTGTACATACATATACAGTATTAAATCTACCAAGAAAATTTACCCAAAACTAAAACCATCAGGAAAAACAAGAAATCAAACTAATAGAAAATAAGATCAAACAACAACAAAAGATATTTTGACATTTTTGTAACTACCTCTTTATTTTTATAGCATCTTTTATTTATATAGTTCGAATAAACCTAAATCCAGTGAATTTTTGGGAAAAGGGAAAAAGAAAGGACTAAATCCAATGTTTGGCCCAACTAGAAACTAATGAAACTTCTTAGTCACAAGAAAAAGACTATGTTCCACTTATTTTTCAATGTAGTATGGACTAGCGCTAGATAAAAATCATACTCTCTATTGATGAGATCTAATTGTAGTCTCATTTGTAAGACATAGTGTTATATGGCCAATTGCTTGCACCTGTAAAATTGACTTGTGCATGTTTGAATTAGCCAACATCTGCACTGTAGCTCTTCAAATGTGTGTTTGGATGCATATCACAATGTTTCTGATCCACCAAATTCTTTGATGTCCCCCACCTCAGTTCTACAAGGTCCTCATTATGAATATTTATGAGTTTAGAAACCATTGACATTTTCTCTGCATCTTAAATGATATATCATTTGGCTTAGCAAGTACAAAACCTCACTCCTGGAAAGTTATAGAACCTCTCTTTCCCAGAGAATGATTTTGCCCAGGTAGTTTGCATGGAGGAAGAATGACAAAAGATAAATCCTTCAATTTTTATGAACATTCTCTATCCGTAAACTCCATCTCATATATAATCTGGTAATGCAGAAGATATGTGAGTTGAATAATGGCTTGACATATGCTTCAAGGAGGTGTAAAAAGTCTATTTATTTGCAAACCAATATGAGTTTTGTTAACAACCAATTAGTATACACGTTTGTTCAGAAAATATTTAAATTGCAACTGGTAAACAAAGCAATATCGCTCTTTTGAATCTGAAGTGCTTGAACACTTCCTTTGCTGATGTTGCTTTTGGCTAAGTTTTACATGTCACAAGGCAAAAGATCTTATTCTGTATTTTAAGATAAGTTTTGCAAGAAGCTGTCTCTCAGAACTAAAGATTTAGGGTTTACAAACACAGTATACTGAATTGTTCTTAAGCAACCATAAAACTTGTGTTCTGAAACTTAATATAAAATATGAATTATCAGAATTAAGGCATCAAACTTCGAGAACATGTACAAAATTAAAGCTTAACAGAACACACTGATCTCAGTCACCGTTGTGTTGCCCTCTAACCTAATAAGGAAGGAGGCAGAGACTGGAAGATCACACATGATTGTGGATTGCATTAAGATAAAATTGTAAGCAAGCACAATAAGGGAGACTGAAGTGTGACTGCTTACATAACATGGTAGCCACCTTCATCCATTCTTTTGTCTGACCAAGTAAATTTACAGGCAATTGGGTCTTTCTTACAAACAACAACCTTCTTTAAATCCTAGAATTATTGAAATTGGTTCTATAAAATACATTTATTTAAACTGAACGTTTGGTGAATTGTGAAGGGAATCAGATATTACTCTCAGGAATCAAAGTGGAATACTTTGCTTGCCATTCTGTATGCATTTTTCACATGAAGCATTCATGCTAAAGCATATGGCTCTACTTTAATATGTCACAATGCACTGTGGAGAGACATGTTATGATCTTCCCCACCTTAGTATAGATATTACCAGCCTATAGATTTCATCTAAGTGAATTTTTGGAGGAGGAGGAGGAGGAGAAGGAGGAGGAGGAGGAGAAGAAGAAGAAGAAAAAGAAGAAGAAGAAGAAGAAGAAGAAGAAGAAGAAGAAGAAGAAGAAGAAGAATTATGAGGGGGGGCACAATTGCAGTCCTTCATGGTCCAGGTAAGCGTATGTTTGGCCACTGGGCCCCAAGATTATCAACTTCTGTTATATAACCATTCTAGCTGAGTTATTTCACATACGTGGTGCCTTACATCTCTGGCAGGCTCAGAGAAGGTCCCGTCTACTATCCTTTGTTCCATAAAACTGGAACATATAGCATTAAACTCAAAAGGTGTTACCTGAACTTGGGTAAGGGTAACAAGTAATAAAAAATTATTATATTCCGAGTCCTGAGTACACTCACTGGTCCCACATTTGCTCCAGCAGTCATTAACATTTTGCTTTCCTTCATCTGAAGCAGGGATTCTCAACCTGCGGCCCGCAGCACAATTTCATATACCCCCCCCCACCTCCACCACTCCAGGAAGTGCCATGAGGTGGATGAAGGGGGAAATGGCTGTCCAGCCCCCGACACTGTCTGAGGGAGCATGATCCAGCCCCTGGCTTTAAAAGGTTGAGAACTCCTGATCTGAAGGGTCAAAGTTACTCAGAGTTGCTCAGTTCTTTTTCTGGGGACTCCTCTGCCCAGTAGATGCCCAACCATTATTCCTGGGTATCCCATCTGCCTGCATCCCCTGGATATTCTACTTATCCCCCTGGCCCTTCAGCTCCTGCTGATTCCTAATCTTAGGGTTCATTCTCCTGCTCCAAGATGCCTGTCTCCCTCTTTGGGGGTTCCTCCTCCATCTTTAGGATGGCCATCTCTCCCTTTTGGTGTTTCCATCCAGAACTAGGATGACTATCTCTCCTCTGTTAAGGCTACCTTTCCAACTCCAGAGTGATTGGGTCTCCTCTCAGGGTTCCTGCATCTTTTCCAGTACAACAGCTTACTCCCTCCCACTTTGGTTTCTGCTAGGTTTCTGACACCCCTGGTGGTAAAGCTGCTTTCATAGCCATCATCCACCAAGGCAGACAAATTCCTGATACTCTCTTAGGGGCCATCTTCCAAAGTCCAGTGTGGACATGACAACTATGGTGTTTGCCTGCCTCCCTGTTTACTGGGAAGGGCCAGGTTCTGGAGTACAGCTGTGCTCTGCAAGCTGTCTGCTGTTAATGGTGTGGATGCAATAATCCAGGCTGTGGTCAGGGTAGAAGTCTCAGGTCCCTGGTTAGAGCACAGAAGTACACAGGCAGGAGCATCTGTGACTCTATCACCTTTACAAACTCATATTATCTTCAGTGGAATAGACCTCCATTTGTATGAAGAGTGGTTTGTTTGTTTGTTTTGCTTGTTTGCTTCAAAATGCTGTCTGGGAAGCTGTATGGGAGCTGTAGTCCAAAATATCTGAAAGGATCCAGGTTGAGCACATCTGACATCTAACATTAAAAAAAACAGTACTATTATGAATTGACACCTAGTATGGTGTAGTGGATAAAGTGACGAACTAGGACTGAGAAGGTCTGGTTTAAAACTTCTGCTCATGAATGGAAGATTGCTGGGGTGGTGGAACTAGTAAAACCTCTCTTTAAGTATCTTTCAAATACTTCAAAAGCCCTGTTAGGATCCTTATAAGTCAATTACAACTGTCAACACATAATAACAACCGAACTATTATTAATGATCAATTATTTGTCTCCTGGTGCTCTAGTATAATTATCAGGACAGTTGTGATTGGTAAAACAGTTGCTGTTGAATGCACCAGTAGCCAACATTCATCTTCTTTTGTTGTGACACTTATTGCGCTTTCCAAAGCCTCCTGAAATGCATCGAAATGGCATGCACCTGTGGCTTAATGCTTAGCTGCCCCTGGAATTCATCTTCTTCACCCCTGTTATGAACCCCAAGTAAAGATAGTCAGAACTGAAAAGCTCCAAGAAAATAACTGAATGAGTGTTAATAAAAATGCTACAACACACTGCAATTGGCCTTTGCTTTAATGCTGTTAAAACAGAGTGTCTCCTCCCCTTCTCCCTTGTCAGTTGAAGAAACATAGTTGAGGAACAAGATGTTACAGATTTGCTGCTTGGAACAAACTAATTAGTTTTAACTGTCAGAAAATACTTGAAAGAAGTGTAGCAAGGGAGAAAAATATCTTTAAAGCGGTGGAAGAATCATCTTTTTTCATGACATGAGAAATCTATATGTTATTTCCTAATCTTGTAATGTACACATACCTGGAGTAAGTCCCACTCAACCCAACTGTGATTTTATCTTTGAAAACCCATGCATAGAATCACTCTAAGTATGTCAGAATTTATCTAGATATTTATTTAATACATTTATGTACCTCCCCCACCCCGCAGGGAAAGGTTCCCCATGCTGGCCAGTTCACAACATTACAATAAAATACAACATATGCAAACAATAAGAATACAATTTAAAAAGACCCTCCTAGTAGCAACAACCAGTGATGGCATGTCAAAAATTTTGCTGCCACACTGTGAAGTCATGGACATCGTGGGCGTAACCAACGTCATGATGTCATGACATTGTGGGCAGAGCCAAAAATAATAAATAAAATAAAATAAACATAAACACACACACACCTCAACCCACCCACCCACCCAAACAACCACAGCACAAACCTGTAAATTAAATAAATAAATAAATAAAATTAAAATACACCCACCCACCCAAACACTCACCCACCCCAAAAACAAATAAACTAACCCATCCACCCCAAACACAAATAAACCCACCCACCCACCCCAAACACAAACCCCTCACCCTTGGAAGAAGCAGAGGCAGCGGCACGGTGGCAAACTGCCACTGCGGCAAACTGCTGCTACGACAAACTGCCGCAACTGCGCGGTGTCCTGGCAGGGCGGCAGGGCCAGGAGTGGAAAGATCGTCGCCGCTGCTTCTTCAGGCACTCCCTGCGCCCTTCCTTTCTTGGCAGCCAAAATGACTGCTGGGTACTGCCCATGCGTCAAACTTTCATTTGACGCATGCGTAGTAAAAAAATAGAACTGCGCGTGCATCAAATGAAGGTTTGACACATGCGCAGTAACCGGGAGCCATTTTGGCTCCAAATTCATTTTTTTTTAATGGAAAAAAAAATCCCGAGTGGTTGCTTCTGGTTCGATGAACCACCTGGGAATGTTGCTACCGGTTCAGGTGAACTGGTGCGAACCAGGGACATTCCATCATTGGCAACAACTATAACAAACATAAATTCAGACTCTTTTTTTTTATCCACCAAACTTTGGTATGCAAAAATAAATGTTAAGAGAGAATGAGTGAAGAAAAGAGGTGCTAGAATTAACATTAAAACTTGTGATCAATATTTGACAGAGAGAAAAGGAGATAAACTGTATATTTTTATTATATGCCATAAAAATCAACTTTGATTTCTAAAATCAAGGATACCTCAAGGAAAATTGAATGTGAATTCATGGCACTGTGCTAGTTTCAAAGGCTGAGGCCTTGTATGAGACAAGGACTCTTAACAGATCTCTGCTGTTTAGAACTCCATAAAAAGAAAGGGGTGTCTGAAGCACTTAAGTCAATAAGCTTCTGGGTTTTCATGGACTTCAAACAGTATGTCAGATAAATATATACAGAGGAAGATTAATTCTCGTAAAGGCTGCACTGCTTCCTCAGCACTAGGCACTGGTAACTTCCAGTACTTTGCTGTACAAAACACAATAATTAATAGTATAACTGGAGCAGAGGCTTATTATAATGTAGTTAACTATATCAAGTTATTTTGGGATAACAGTAGTAGTAGTTAAAGTTACTTTTTACATATGAGTAATTTCTACCTAAGGGACCGCAGTGGCTTAGTGGTTAAGATGCTGAACTTGATGACTGCAAGGTCAGCAATTCAGCAGTTCAAGATGTGAGTACTACATGACAGAGTGAGCTCCCATCACTGTCCCAGCTCCTGCCAACCTAGCAGTTTGAAAGCAAGAAATTGCAAATAGATAAATAGGTACTACTTTGGTGGGAAGGTAAATAGCATTCTGGTGTTTAGTCATGCCCACAACATGTCCACAGAAACATCTGTAGACACAGATGTTAGCTGTAAACAGAGATGAGCACTGAACCCTAGAGTCGAATACGACTGGCTTTTGAGCAAGGGTTACCTAATTTCTACTTATTTACCAAAGTTATTGCTAAAAAGCATTTTATGCAGTTTTACAGGCAGTTATTCAGGTTTTATGCCCTTCTGATTTTGTATGTTGTCATTTTAACCAATATGTCTGAGGTACAGTACCAGAGTTGGCCTTTAGTGGGATCCAGAAAGTAATTTCCTGTACAGTGGAACCTCAGTTAACAAACGGCTCAATTAACATAAAAATCACAAAAGGAAATCCATAGAAAATAGTGGCTCAGTTTATGGATTTATTTATTTATTTTTTTGGGGGGGGGGGAACAGATTAATTGGTTTTCAATGCATTTCTATGGAAAATTGTATTCTGTGCATTCCTATGGGAAATTTGGTTAAATTAATTTTTCATTGTAAGAAATGTCTCAGAGAATGCATTGATTATGTTAACAAAGGTTCCACTGCACTGTTCTGAGTGGTAAATAAAGGCACCAGAACATACAGATTAACACAATACTTGCACCTGGAGCAAGAATATTAATGGCAACCTGACTGCTAGAAGCAATGATTAATCCAATGAGCTACTCTTTCTGCAATGAAGTAGACCACGAGTGGCCAAACTACAGCCCGTGTTCCAGATATGGCCTGCAATGCTAATTCATCAGGCCCGTGGTGTCCTCGTCATTCCCAGAAGTGGACAAGGGACCTGCCCACCAATGTGCATGTGCATCCAAAACGACTCCCAGGAATGATTCTGAATGACACCTCGCATGTGCAAACGTATCCGTGCTACTCCCAGAAGTGGATGGGGAGTGGCACGGACAGGTTAAAAACCGCACATGTGCACATGCACCCATACCACTTCTGGGAGTGGTGTGGCCACATTTGCACATACACAGGGGCATCCAGAACCACTTCCAGGAGTGGCTTGGGCAGGAATGATTCTGAATGCCACCTCGCATGTGCAAACATATCCGCGCCACTCCCAGAAGTGGATGGGGATGCCCCCGCACATGTGCACATGCACCCATACCACTTCTGGGAGTGGTGTGGTGCACTCCCAGAAGTGGTTTATTTTATTTATTTATTTGTTTGTTTGTTCAAATTTGATACCCCACTCGGGAAGACCCGACTCTGGGCGGCCTACAAAATGCACCACCGCAATGGGCAATCCACAAACACAACACCACAAAACATCAAAAATTCATGAGATCATCAAAAGCAAAAATTTAAAACATTAAAACGTTAAAACGTTAAAAACCGATAAAAACAAATGATAAAAGGTACAAATACCAGGTGGGGGGGGGATGGCTACCCTTAAATTAGCCATCCTGGATGGGAACCTACATTGTTGTGTCCCCACACTTGACCTGCCAGCCATGTCTTTAACCCCTTTCGAAATGGGAGGAGCTCCGTCTGCAGGCGCAGCTCTATTGGAAGGAGGTTCCAAAGGGCCGGGGCGAACACGGAGAAGGCCCTCTTCCTAGTGCTCGTAAGACGAGCCTCCCTAGCAGATGGAGTCACAAGAGAGCCCCTCTGGTCCGCCCTAGTGGGCTGGGCAGACATTCTTAGGGTGATGCAGTCTCTTAGGTATCCTGGCCCACTACCATATAGGGCTTTAAAGGTAATGACCAGCACCTTGAATTGCACCCGGAAGCATACTGGCAGCCAGTGCAGCTCCCGGAGCAGTGGTGAGGCCCGAGCATAACGCCCGCACCCCATCACTACCCGAGCCGCCGAGTTCTGAACCAGCTGTAGCCTCCGAATGGTCACCAAGGGCAGCCCCATCTAGAGCGCATTACAGTAATCAAGTCTGGAGGTGACCAAGGCATGTGTGACCATGAGCAAGGCGTCTAGGACGGTCTAGGAGGGGGCGTAACTGGCGAATTACACGAAGTTGTGCAAAAGCCCTCCTGGCCACGGCTGCCACCTGTTCTTCGAACAGTAGTCGTGAGTCCAGGAGGACCCTCAGATTACGCACCGGGTCCTTCTGGGGCAAAACTGCCCCATCCAGAGCCAAAGTTGGCAACTCCTGTGATAACACAGGACCCCTCACCCATAGCCACTCAGTCTTACCGGGATTCAGTTGTAGCCCGTTGTCCCCCATCCAGACCCTCACAGCCTCCAGACACCTGGAGAGGACTTCCACTGCACCGCTTGGGTCCCCACGGGCCGAGATGTATAGCTGGGTATCATCTGCATATTGATGATACTTCACCCCGTGGGAACGGATGATCTCACCCAGCGGCTTCATGTAGATATTAAATAGGAGAGGAGAGAGTACCAAACCCTGAGGTACCCCATATTGAAGGGGCCTAGGGCTGGACTTCTCCTTCTCCAGCCACACCGACTGGGTCCTGCCCCTCAGAAATGAGGAAAACCAGGACAACACAGTGCCCTGGATCCCCAATCCTTGGAGCCTCCCCAGAAGGATACCATGATCGATGGTATCTAAGGCTGCTGAGAGGTCGAGAAGGGCTAGGAGGGATGGATGACCTCCATCCCGCTCTCTCCAGAGATCATCGACCAATGCGATTAGTGCAGTTTCCGTACCATATCTGGGTCTGAATCCTGACTGAAATGGGTCCAGATAATCCGCTTCATCCAGGACATCCTGTAGCTGCCGCGCCACAGCCTTTTCCAAGACCTTACCCAAGAAGGGCAGGTTGGACACTGGATGGTAGTTAGACAGTACCGTAGGGTCGAGGGATGGCTTTTTTAGTGGTTCCGGATGCGCACTCCCAGAAGTGTTTCCGGATGCGCATGCGCAAACACACCCACTTCCGGGGGCATGGTCAGATGTTCCATGGGCATGGTCAGGCCTCAGCACAAAAAGTTAGGGACCCCAAACAAGATTATTTGTTAGCTACCCATATCTCTGCTAGTCAGCTCATAATATTTTGGCATACTTCATTTCAACTAATTAAGATTCATTCCAACTAACCAAGAGCCCTGGTGGTGCAGTAGTTAAACTGCTGTACTGCATCCAAAACTGTTGACATTGTAAGTTTGATCCTGATGGGAATCAAGGTTGACTCAGCCTTCCATTTTTCTGAGGTCAGTAAAATGAGTACCCAGTATGTTGGGGGCAAAATCCTAATTACCTTGTGAACTGGCCAGAGAATGCACTAAGCACTATGGGGCAGTACATAAGTGTAATTGTTATTGCTATTCTTGTAATGCTTCAAAAAACTGATTTTGTTGTTTGATCTGATGTCATCACTGGTTAGATAAGGCAGTTATATATAAGGTAAAAAGAAAGAGCCTGAAATCATGATTTACCTGTCCTGCGTGATAACTGTAGGATACTCAGGCTGTAGACAAACAGGTCAGCCTCGTGATTTCAGGCAGACTTTGTTGGCAATGTCATTATATATTTTAGTTTTCTGGTGACCAGTGCTGGAAGAATCAACAAGTGAATTTCATTAATTAAATAAATAAATAAATAAATAAATAAATAAATAAATAAATAAATAAATAAAATGGGTGGGTTAGCCAACATGCCCATTTATTTAAACTAAAAGGGAAATAGATACATATTTTACTTTTGTCTGTTTGATTTCGCAAGCTGTTTTGTGAAGGTTTTTTATTTTGAAAAGTTGAGTTAATCTTTATGTAGGCCAGATGTGAAATTGCCAAAATGAAACCACCTTTTGGTGAGTTCATTCTGCAGTTCCTTTCACCTGACCCAGTGTTAAAAAGATTAGCTGACAACACAAGGTTGTCATTACCAGTGTACCACAATCTTTGAGGAGGCTTTTTCTGTTTACCCCAAAAAGTTGAGTATGTGTACCAAAATGAAAGACTATAAACATTTATTTAAGAAAGTTCCTGTTCAGGAGCGCTTATGTATCTGCCAGCCTGGGAAGGTGGAGACATCTGAACACGTGCTCCTAGAATGCCAGTTTTATGACAACCTTAGATGTGACCTCATTGCTGCCTTCCCTCAGATTGAATTGATTAACCATATGTATAGAGAAATGCTCTCAGATAGAACTACTGACCTGACGGCCGCTGTTGCCAGATTTGCCTGGAGGGCTACCAGGGTACGTAGCATTAGGGAGAACCAGCTACAGCAGGGACAGGTTAAAAACCAACAATAACGGTTTTTATTTTGCACTAGTTACTCTGTTTTATATCCTACTTATGTAATTATATCCACTATGTGCATTTATACAGAGACATTTTTATCCTTATTTTATAACTGTAACTATAACTTTTAAACTGTTTTATGTACTGTTTTATCCTTTTTAAACCAGACACCTGTCCCAAATGTAGCATAAATTTAAAAACTGATTTTATTCTCTTTTGTTTTAATTCAAACAAATGTGTTTGTGGGGGTGCATTTTGACAGAATTTCATGCGCTTAAACCCTTTTTACTGCACTGATCATCGGCCTCAATAAAGTTTGATTGATTGACTATAAACATGTTAGTGGTATGGGTGTTATCAGGAAGGACCACATGTAGCATTTTCTTTCAAGATATTTGCTATCTCAAATGAAAGACAAAGATCACTCACTGTTCCTTCAGACTGAGCTTCAGTTTGTTTTTTTAAATAAATATAATGACTTATTGAAGCTATCCAGAACCAACCTGTGGTCAATGACACTATAGGCCAAGTTAATACTGTATATCAATTGTATTATTAGCTCTTCATAATCTAAAAGTATTATTTAAGCTTAGTTAAAATTAATTATTTGTGCAGCTAATGGATAAAAGACTTATATAACTATCTTGCTTTATAATCACTATTAGATTAGATTAGATACTTTATTGGCCAAGAGTAGCAAACACAAGGAATTTGACTCTGGTACCAAAAGCTCTGTGTGCGCTGACTAAAGAAATAGATAATAACATAATAACATTATTCTTCTTCAATTATTATTCAATTGTTATTCTAATTTATGGTGATTCTTGCCATAGTTTCCTAGGTATAGAGTATTTAGAAATGGTTCACCATTTCTTTCTTCTAGGTCACCTTTAAAAATAGTGTTGGCTTTGATGATGGTGGTGATGGTGTTGATGATAATTGTATTTAGAAAACAACAGTTAGTCAGGTGGATGGCCTAATACTGTAATACAAATTGCCAAATAGTGTGACCAAACATTGAGGTTTTGAAAGATGTAATTCTGAAAAATGATCAGTTCTCATTCCAAGTTTCACAAAAAGAATGCCAATTTCTCATCCTGATAAAATGATAAAAAGATAGTTTCTATTAAAAAGTGAAATCAGGGGATGGGTTCAATCTCCTAATGTTAATAAGAAACCAAGATGAATTAAAATACCACCAATGCCATACAGCTCTCATTCTTTGAATTTCAAGTCTTCAGGTTATATATGTCATTGCTTTGAAGCCAAAATGAAACTGTGCCTGACCCAAACAGATGTATCAGTAAGGTCTGGGTGAGGGGAACCTCAAAGTAACCTAGTGAGGAATTAAATGTATTCAGGGACTATAGAATGCCAATTATTACTATCGGTCACCCTTGCTCAAAAGCCAGTCATCTCCATTTTTAGAGTTCAGTGCTCATCTCTGTTTATAGCCAAAGAGCCAGCACTGTCTGCATCTGCAGATGTTTCTGTGGACATGTGGCAGGCATGAGTAGACATGGAATGCTGTTTACCTTCCCACCAAAGTGGTACCTATTTATCGACTTGCAATTTCTTACTTTCATACTGCTAGGTTGGCAGGAGCTGGGACAGAGACAGGAGCTCACTCCATTGTGTACTGCAGTCTTATTATTACCATAAATTGCAGTAAATTATTTAACATAAGTAGCAGTAAAAGACCAGGTAGTAATAATAATAATTTCACATCAGAAATTATTTTGAGTTGAAAGGATTTTTGCTGGAGAAACTCTGCTCAGGGGACACCCAATGAGGCTCCTTTCATGTATCCAAGATCTTTTCCCACTGAAGTGGTCCCTATTTATCTACTTGGAATTTCTTGCTTTTGAACTGCCAGGTTGGAAAAAACTGGGACAGATGACAGGTGCTAATTCTGTCATGCAGTACTCATGTCTTGAACTCCAACCTTCCAGCTAACATGGTGAGCTTCTTAACCACTGAGCCACCAAAATCCCCACCAAGTAGAGGAAGGAATATAGCAGAGTAGCCTGGGAGATGGCCTGGATGACTGGAACAATGAAGAAGACATCTTCCTAGTGTTTATTATCTGAACAGATGGTTAGCATGACTACCATAAATGTTAAAAGCCATCCACAAATCCCACCCACTCACCCTATGAAGAAAAACACGGGCAAGGATTTATCAGGGAGGAAACTGAGAGAGAAAAAGAATAGTTGGAGCACTTCTGTCTGTTTGGTGCTTCACCCTGTCCTAGTAAAACTGTAAACTCAGGCTTCAGATGGATATCAGAAGACTCTTGGTTAGATCCATTGGCATGCAGAGGAAATTACCCAGCCCACAAGCTACTAAGCTGCTTTTAGACACCTTTTCTGAAAATGCAGACAGTGACTTTTTCTATCTCTAAGACCTCTACATGAAGCTGAGTCAAATTCTCCTGGAATTCCAGATGGTTGCCTGTTTTCTCTTTATGGCAGGGCCAGCCTTGACTTTTAGGAAAAAATGAGGTGTGTCTTGAATGCCACCAGATTTTACGAAACCCTTGTGTGTCTGATTTTTAAAGAGCAAACAAAAAAATGGAAATGAACAGAAAATTTTAACTTTTATTCACTTTTTACTGCTTTAAAAAACTGAGTGTTTTTTCTAAATAATTTTTTTCATAAAAATTTCATAAATCTACAATTATTGAAGAAATGTTAAAATAATAAATATTAAACTTTATCATTTTAATTATATGAATTTCAAGTTCATTTCCACACATGACAAATATGGGAATCAGGTGAACACTACTTAATCTTCAAGTGCTAAATCCAATTCCAAATATTGGCTATCATCATGGCGATCAGCCACGAAGATTGCCCTGGGAACAATATAATGCAGTGACCTTCCATTTGCCTTCCACCTCACGGTATGGCATCCGTACTACTGGTCCAGTTTAGTGTGTCACATTCTGGTTCTGAGCTCTTCTGGTACACAAAGTCTTCCTCATCCCCAGGCCAGTATTGATGAAGCTGCTGCCCTCCATAAAGATGGATTCAAGTGGGATTTAATTCACATGGGGGACCATCTCCTTTCCTTGTGGACTTCACCACCCAAGGCGTTAGTCATCAGGGTTGTCAGGTTAGTTAACTGCTGCCTGACACTCTGGGTTGAGTTGCTGGCAGTATGTTCTACTCTACCAGACAGGGAGGTGAACACTGGAACTTTTAATTCAAAATATCTGGAGAATGAAAGCTTCTGGAGAACTGAATGCAAGCTATAACATATCCAAAAAGAGAACATTAGGCAGGGCTGGCAAGAGAACTACAAGAAGTCCTCTCCAGATAAGCCCTCCTGTGAAGATGACTCATAACCTCTGGAATCTGACTTCATGATGAAACTGCTGAGGCTCTCAGATGCTGGACATTTGGAAATCAGGCCAGCAAAATGCCAAACAAATCTGAATCTGCACCAATTCCTGTGCCTTCTCTCACCACCTTATATTTCCCTTGTCATCTTTTATATCTACTCTGTCTCTTCCCAACCCCTTATGTCATGAGATCTCAGTTTTTTTTAAGCCAGGGGTCGGGTCACGTTTCTATAGTCATGTGGCAGGCATGACTAGATATCGGAGGGCACAAAATGCTGTTACCTTTCCTGCTGGATTGGTACATATTTGTCTACTTGCAATTTCTTGCTTTCATACTGCTAGATTGGCAGGACCTGAGACAGAGACAGAAACTCACTCTGTTGTGCAGCACTTGGGTCTTAAACTGCAGACCTGCCGACCTTCCAGTCATCTAGCTCAGCATCTTAACCACTAAGCCAATGTGGCCCTTTTTATGTATCATACAAAACTATAGATCCCATGATTCCAAAGAATGGAGCTATGACAGAGTAATTAAACTGTTGAAATCTGTATAGCGTAGATGTATTCTGAATCTGTTATTTGTCATTGTAGTAGTTTAGGCATTTTTCACCACTTGTGTGCCTGCCTGATTTGTGATATTTTTTCTTGCTTTTTACAGGTAAATAGGCACTTAGCCACTTCAAATTCTCACATTCCTGTGTTCTCATGCTTAAAAGAATAACAAGATGATATAAAGTGTACTTTGCATGCTGGGACTGTTTCATAAGACAAGTATCTCCCCCACCCCCTGGCTTCCCATTTATAAGAGCCAGACAAGTAAAGCAAGCATATAAACATTAGACAGATTTTGCTGGATTCTGTTATGTCTGAAAGCTGTATGAAGGATTCCATAAAATATTTGAGAAAACCAGAAACTTATCAAGTATAATGAGGCAAGGTTCAAATTTAGAATTGCAGGTGCTCATTATATTACAGTCTGCAGGGCTAGCACTCCCTACCACCAACAGAGAATGCAAAAATTCATCTAGCTGGCTCAGTCCATATCAACAAATGAGTTTTGGCTGTTATAGTTTCCACCAGAAACAGGCCTTTGGTAAAGGTAATGCCTCTTAATTGCTCATTTAGAATCAAACACTCTCAAACACTCTGCAATACAATATTCCTAGGCAAAAGTGAAGATACAGAACAAAGAGAACAGAGAAGCCAGAAGGGTGGGTGAGTGGCATATGGTATTATAGACTCTGCTACTAAGCAGTCCTTGGAGACTGAACAGTATGATCCTGGCCTCCACTACATCACTGGTCTTCTTCTTGTTCAGCCATATCTGAATCCAAATATTGGCGATCCTCATGGTGATCAACCATGAAGACTCTCCTGAGAATATAATGCAGTGGCCCTTCATCCGCCTTCCACATCGCAACATGACACCTGTACCACTGATACAGCTCTGTGAGTCACCTTCTGGTCCTGAGCCCTTTTGGGGCACAAAGTTCCCATTGGCCCCAGGCCAGTATTGATGAAGCTGCTGCCCTCCATCGAGATGGATTCAAGTGGGATTTAATCCACTTGGGGACCATCACCCTTCCCTGTGGACTTCAGCACCCAAGGCCATTAGTCCTCAGGGTTGTCAGGTTAATTAGCCACCACCTGACACTCGGCGTTGAGTTGCTGGCAGTATGGTCTATATTACCACCATAGCAGGATAACCTGGATCAGACACATCACTGGTAGCAGGAGGCAATTTTGTGTATTAAATCAGTGTATGACCAAACTACTGCCAATAATGTAAGTTTGAAGCAGTCATGTTTACAGTAAAAAAGCAACTGGATGTCTCATTCAGCTTCAGGACCACATGATTCTTGTCCTTGCATCAACGCTCAATACACAAGTCAACCATAATAAATGTCATGTATTAACACAGAGGAGCTCAGACACATTCTGTTGGAAAAGAGATGAGAGACACCTCTTTTGTTAGATGAGGACTGTGTCATTTAGCACCTGGTTTGTCTCTAATGATGTCATTGCACTATTGCAAGTCCCATTGTAATAGTTGCACTTTGGGGGATTAGTGCATCAAATCATGACTTAATGTGACCTGGACTAGAAATAAAAATGAAAATGAAAATATTTTGAAACTGAAAAATCAACTTTCTCATGGTGAAAGAGTCACAGAAGATTTTTCCTTGCTTAGGTCCAAGATAGGATTCAGCAGCTCCAGTCTGACTACCCCCTCTTATCCAGCTAATTTGTAAGGGTTGAAAATACTCGTTGGTAAATGCATGGGCAGACTCTTAAATTGGATCAAAGGAGACATGTCCCTCCCCCCCAACCCAATCTGTCTTGAAACACTTGAGACCCATTCAGTAGCAGCTATTCCATATTTATGAAGGAGCAATTGTTTTTAGGCTTTGCAAAATCAGTGTGTGTTGTGTCAGCAGCTTGCAAACAAAACTGATTTCACTCCCTGTGTGCATGTGCATGTGCACGTGCATGCATGCATGCTGAAAGCCATATATTATGGCTTGGAAATATATCTCTTCATTATGAGCAGTGTTATTATACTCACCTACCTATATAGGTCAAAAGTCTGTGGTTTTCCTTAAGAATCATCTCTTCCAATTCTATAACAATCTGGACAAAACAGGGATGGGTATGCCCGTAATGAGAGCTTATGTGATGCCCGAAGTAAGGAGGAAGGGAGAACACATGGACTTATAGGTTACAAGTGGCTCGTAGACAAAATGGGGAAGCATCTCATCCCAGCATTTTGTTGAAGGGTTGCCTGTGCTCCAGATGATGTTAGATCATAATTCCCATCAAGTGAACCTAACATAGCCTGTAAAAAGAGATGATTGGAGTTGCAGGGCAATAACATCTTAAGACCCATGCATTCCCCCTATTTGGACTAAGGAATCAAACTAGATATGACCCTAAAGATCCTTCCTTAGTTTCTGCATTATTATTTTTTCCATTGCACTTTTGCTTGACTGTTTCGGAAATGAGAGAAATGATACTGAGAAGAGGAGTTAACTAACATTTTTATGCGTTGCCATTTACCCAGCGTAAATTATCTCATCACAGAGTGTGAAGAGATGGTTAACTTCTCCTGTTCCAAGTCCATCCAGATACCAAAATTGCAGATAAGCTGAGATGGGAACGAGATGTGGCTTCTTAAACCCTACAAAAAAAAAGAGCAAATGAGTTGCCAAAAAAAAAAGGAAGGCAAAGATCTGCGTAAAACTAACATATGCCAGTTTATATGTAAAGACAGTATTTAGAAATATTTACAATTGAAATGGAAATATAGTACATCTCTCTTTAGTAAGGAAGAACATGACCAGCTGACCTATGTATTCACTCAGTCTGTTTTTCCAAGTGTGGAATGCTACTGAACAATTTCCAGGAGATATTGCCCATTGTACCCTCTTTTTAGGATTCTTAGTCCTGAAAACAGACTTGTATTGGAAAGCTGTCAAATAGAGTGCGTCTTCAAGAGAGAGCTGACCTCTGTATGTTGGCCACCTTCTTTGAGCAGCTGAAGAAGAATCAATGCTGTAGTCATTCCTCCCCAACCTGGAAAGTGCAAGACAGATGCACTGTTTTAGAGGGACAGTAATATAGCTCCTCGCCAGATTTAAGAACTACTGAGATAAGGGCTGCGGTGGCTCAAGTGATTAAGATGATGAACTTGCTGACTGGAAGGTTGGAGTTCAATTCCCGGGTACTGCATGATGGAGTGAGCTCCCGTCTCTGTCCCAACTCCTGCCAACCTAGCAGTTCAAAAGCAAGAAATTGCAAGTAGGTAAATAGTTACCACTTTGGTGAGAAAGGTAAATACCATTCTGTGAACTCCAGTGTTGAGGCATGCCTGCCACATGTCTACATAAACATCTGCAGATGCAAGTAGACAGTGCTGGTTCTTTGGCTATAAACAGAGATGAGCACTGAAACCTAGAGTCGAATACGACTGGCTTTCAAGCAAGGGTGACCTTTACCCTTACATTACCTACTGAGATAACAATTGTTGTGTGGTTTTGGCACCGAAAAACAATCTAATAAAAACACAAAATTTGCTGAAGGAGAAATACCCAAAGGTTTTCTGGCACCTTAACAAACAGTGGTGGGCAGCAATAGGTTTGCACACACACCCGGGGGGGGGGAGCAAAATTGGGTGGCCTTTGGGCCGGGGTGGTGGTGAAATTGGGTGGCCTTCAAGTCGGGGGGTGGAGGTAGTGAAATTGGGTGGCTACACCCACCTCCCTGCCCTGCCCCAGCAGGTTTTGTCCCTGCAAGTGGTTCAAGGTCTCCCTTGCTCAAAAGCCAGTCATATCTGACTCTAGGGTGCAGTGCTCATCTCCATTTACAGCCAAAGAGCCAGTGCTGCCCGTGTTTGCAGTTGTATACATGGCCATATGGAAGGCATGACTAGATCGCCCATGACATAGGCTTCGCCCATGACGTAGGCTCCACCCACAGTGTGGTAGCGAAAAAATTCACTGCCCACCACTGTTAACAACAGACACGTTATAATTGCTGTATATTGTTGTCGTTGTTTTTTAATGCAGGCCACTTTTACATGTGAAAAAGTAGGCTGTACTTTAGGAGAGCTTATGCTGATTTTTCCTGTGCCTCAAGCTCCTTTGTTACAAAAAATGGACTATTCTTATAATATGACAGTATCATCAGCAATGGAGCCTGCCTTTCTCAACCAGAGATTTTGGGCTTCACTACACAGTGCACTGAATTCATGGCCACAATACGTATGTTTTCTTTATGTGCGTGTGCATATTCTGCTTTTTGTTTAACAGCCAGAAGGCATATTAAGTTCATTACAAACAGGAGACTGTTTTCAACACAAATACTCCAGCAAAGGAAAAGATATCATGAGTTCTTGCATCTCACTGTCAACATATCAATTTCCCACGTAGCATGCCTGCAATACTGTGGTTACAGATTTAATGACACTATTATTAACCACTGTTACTACTGAGCAATACTGAACAGCCCCAGATGCATTAAAATCAACATCTTTGTAATAATGTATGCTGGCCTTTTTTCCATTTGCTCTTCTGAAAAAAATACCTGATGGCTGCTATTTATTTATTTATTTATTTATTTATTACATTTTTATGCAGCCCACCTGAGATATTTCCCACTCTGGACAGTGTACAAACAATTAAATAAGCGACAACAATCTAATACAACAACATAGGTTGAGCAGGATATTTATAACACTCTAGTAGTGTGATACTTGGTTAAGAAAACTCTGCCAGAAGAAATCAAATGGAAGAAGGAAGCTGATCTAGATGACTGGGGATGAACAGCATACAAAGCCTGTAGTGTGTGTGTTACATCATCACATGTCAAGGAAAATGGCTGTTGCCAAATGAGCTTTTCTTCTTCTTCACCAAGCTTTGCAAGTAAGCTTTAATAATCTAAGATATGACTATGCATCATAATGAGAGAGAAAAAACACTTGCAACCAATTTGAAAATTATTTAAAGACAGGATCCTGAGTCTGAAAATTAAATCTCCCTCCAGCCCATCAGAAGAAACATTTACAAAGAGCTAAACAGCTGCAGACTCTATGTTGCAAAATGTGCACACCATGATGGATGTCTTTTTATGAGATTCCTCTGGCATCTCCAAATGAAGAAGCAAGCATATGCTCAATTTAGTATGATGAATATGTGTGTGATGTGTACTATGACTTAATATCATCATCTGCATGTATACTCACAAAAACATTCTCTGGACTTTTTCTGAGAGTGAGGTACACATAAGGTTTCTGTTCCTGTTGTATGGGAATTTCTCTCTCTTTGGGTACCAGATCTATTGCTTCCAGTTTTGTGTTTCATGGTGCAGTTGATGGTGTTAATGCTATTCATTGTAAGGCGGGGTATCATTCCAAAATCATTCACCATCTGTGCAGTGGGGAATAAGAGTGGTTTGCAGGTGTACTTGCTAAATGTTGATGTACCAGGGGCATAGCCAAGACTCTAGTTTTTTTTTGGGGGGGGGGGAGATCAGGAGGGGGGATTTCAGAAGGGGCAACAATGTCACGTTCACATTTATAACATTGGCATCCCGGGGTGGGGTGGGGTGGCTGTTAGCTCAGGAGGATTTGGGGGGCTGCCCCCTGGCTACAGCCCTGTGAAGTACAGATGCTCATTGGGTTAGTATCTATAAACAGTGCCCATTCACCAAGAGTTCAAAAATACAGGAATATATGCTGATCCCTATGTATAAACCAGATCCAACATTTTTGTTTTAACCAAGAGCAGATCTTTCAAACAGCTAATGGCCCCTAATTGAGGCCAAATCACCACAAAATGCTTTAGATTACAACAATGAATTGTTTGCTTGGAAAATGACTTTTTCCAATAGCTGATGGTGAGGATTGTGTTTATATCCAAGGGGTATAAGGGAGGCTGGAAAGTAAAGCAGCCTCTCTCAATTTATGTGCCTCATGGGGAGACAGCTACCTATCTCACTAGAAGTTCCTTACTGGAAAGGTAGAATAAAACTGTAATACATAATACATAATGACTGTAGAAAGATGGGATCAAATGTTCTTGAGAAGGGAGTCTTGCTGTCAAGATCTTTTCCACACTCCATAGTTTTAGTTGCTGCTAATGCAGCAAGTCAGTACCGGCCAGTTTAGTAGATTTTGATAGGGTGACTTAAAAATATATAGCAAGTCTAGCCTTTTATACTAACGAGCCTTATACACAAAGTAATAAAGTGGAAATACATGTGTCCCTAGATGATGGAGTGGCAGGAGGAGGAGACACCATAGCCATCAACAGTGACTTTAGTTTCCAATCTTGTGTGTAGCATTCCTGACAAAGAAAAGTGACTTTGACATTTTGGACTGGAAGGCAACATTCACTTCCTGCCATGGTTGACTGGCAGTGCTATTAAAAAAAACACACACACACAAACCGCCATAAATCTGCTGCTACATTTCATCAAGAAGTCAAGCACAGTATCCATTTCCCATTTCAGATTTCTATGGTGGATGGTAGGAAAAAGTAATCATTCACTCTTTTCTCATAATAGTAGACTTTGATAGAAAAAAGAAGTGTGGAGCTTTGTCTAAAATCACAGTTCTGGTATGTTCCGATTTCTAAATGTATTTCTAGGGGGTTGTGTTTGTTTGTACATTAAGGATCTAAATATTTGCTTGTTTCATTCATGCAGGTGAGAACAGAAGATGTCAATGTTTTCCCACTGTTATTCAATGTTAAATGAGTTTTTGTGCTTTTTTTCTGTTTTTATTTTTTGCAAAACAAACTTATGAATGCTTTTTTTAATAGAAATTTTTTATGGTTCACAAGGAAAATTGTTTTTGGTGCAGGAAACCTTGCATCATAAAGCTTTTATTAATGCAAAAACACATAGGTTTTGACACACACACACACACACACACACACACACACACACACACACACACACACACACACACACACACACACACACACACACACACACACACACACACACACACACACTACTACCACTGATGAAAGACTACTGATCTCTTTGTTTTCATGCAGCACTGGAAAATCTTGCAGAGCTGATCATTTTTCAACAGTGTGGAGACACTCTTTTTCAAATCAAAGAAGAAAAAATGTGCAAGTATGTGTTCTCAATGGCTATATGGGCATAGATACAGATATTCATTCTAATGGTAGTGTTAAAGCATGCATATGAAGTGATAAGTAATTGATTATAGGCATGCATTTACCCTCTGTCCATGCCTGAATCCATGGTGGAAATGTTCCAAGACAATCCTTGTCCATGTCAATATTTATGGTTTTTGTCTCCAGAAAGAAACCTCTTTCCCACAAAAGGGAAAAGCAAACAATTGTGACTGAGAAAGGAGTACTTTACATAGAACCATTAGAATTACTTCTGGCAGAATTATATGTCTGCCTTCAAAGAACCCAAGACTTAGAGAAGAAGGAGCTCGCTCATACGAATGTTGACACTGGCACCACTGTACCAATAAGGAAACAGAAACTGTGGGAGCAGGAGATAGACTCTAGCAACCCAAGTGAAACCAAGCCCAAATCCATGCAAGAATTCTGACATTCTTCTGTAAGCAGATTTGTGTATGCACACAGACATAGATTCACACACAGACTGTGGTGGGCATCAGCAGGTTTGCACCAGTTCGCCAGAACCAATAGCAGAAATTCTGGCTAGCCCCACCTATCCAAGTTTTGAAATAAAGTAGTCCTAATTCAGATACAACACAGGGCTTTCCCCTTGGCCACACCCACTATACCATGCCCACAGTATGATAGTAATTTTTTTTGGAGCCCACCACTGCACACAGAGGCACACAAACTGACTCACACTCTCTCACACACACACACTAAGTCCTAATAGTATAACTAGCTCAAAATTTAAAAACAAGGAAGGAAACACTGAACATGCAAAGTCCAAGCAATACGTTGCACAGAGTTCCCTCATTTTGTACCACAAATAAGTATTTTAAAACAATTGTGCACACTGCTGATACAGCTGGGGGGGGGGGGTTCTCATTCAGGGACTCTCTTTCTGAAACGTGCAAGAGAGGTTTTGGACTTCAGGGAGTAGGTGAAACTTCAATCTCCTCCTTTGGCAACAGCTCAGTTTTTTCCTTAGATGGTACAGTACTGATATTTTTTATTTTCTCTTCCTGATTGGCATCTTTCAAAAAGACATTTCTAACCCTATAAATGATGATTTCACTATGAGAGATCTGGGATACTGCTTAAAACTATGAGTGGCCCTGAGCTTTTTGCTATAGCCCATCGGTTAGCAAACATGACTCTCCAGGTGTTCTTGGACTTCAGTTACCCGAAGCCCAAGTCAGTAAACCTGCAGATTAGGGCTTCTGGGAATTGAAATCCAAGAACATCTGAAGAGCCAAATTTGCTGACCCCCCACTCTAGCCCATGGTCTATCAGAAACAAACAAAGAGTGTGGGGAGGTTGGTAGGTGGTTGCACTGTGACACACACACAATTCTTCAGTGTTGTGATAGTGCTGTGATAGAACTCAATAGCAGTGCATCCTCCTACATGGGCCAAACCAGCTCAGAATGAAAAGATTAGGCGAGGAGATAAAACATATTTTGGTAGAAATAGTACGGCTTAAGTAGCAGGGATAGATTAGGAGAGACTGCATTGTGGGTTTTTGTTACTTCTCTTGGTAGACACAGTGCTGATTCTTCTTCTTCGTCAAGTGTCCATGCAGTGGCCTCTCTTGAAAGGAATCGTTGTCAACATCTGTTTGCACTGTGACATGAAAAGTATAGGCTAGATTGGCATTTTAACTAATTATATGCCACAAGTACCGGTAGTAGTCTCTACCACTTCAGAATATTTTGCAGTTATATCCAGTGTACTGTTGTGAACATGTGAATAAGAATTAGTCTCCTTTGGCCATGTAACCTGAGATGTACATGCTAAAGTTCTACCTGTTTCCTCCTTCTTCTTATGCCATATCTGATTCCAAATATTAGTGATCATCATGGTGATCAGCCATGAAGATTGTTCTGTGAATATAATGCAGTGGCCTTCCCTTTGCCTTCCACATTGCAGCATGACACTCGTATCACTGACCCACTTCCACGAATCACTTTCTGCTCCTGAGCCCTTTTGCTGCACAAAGACCTCCTCAGCCCCAGGCCAGTATTTCTGAAGCTGCTGCCCTCCATCAAGATGGACTCAAGTGGGATTTAATCCACTTGGGGACCTTCACCCTTCCCTGTGGACTCTGGCAACCAAGGCCGTTAGTCCTCAGGGTTGCCAGGTTAGTTAACCGCCATCTGACAATCACCATTGAGTTGCTA
Source organism: Furcifer pardalis (assembly GCA_030440675.1). NCBI lineage: Eukaryota > Metazoa > Chordata > Lepidosauria > Squamata > Chamaeleonidae > Furcifer > Furcifer pardalis. Next base: position 82,522,326 of record CP126892.1, read on the forward strand.
GCAGTATGGTTTACTCTAGGGGTGCCCAAATTTTTCAGGCCATAGGCTGGTCACATGGTTCACAGGCTGGATCTGGCCCCTGACACCAATTCATCCTCTGTAACAGCAGCTTTTAGTAAATGGCAAAGAAGGCAACCACTTCCAGTCTCCCAAAATGTAAAGAAAAAGTACCGCAAAACTGGGAAAAACAGAATTATGAGTACTCTGTTTCTTTTCCTCTCATAAGCATCTGACCTCAATCCCCCCCTCTCAGAACACAGCCAATGAAAATAGCTGCCTTTGCGGCAGGTGAAGTGGCTCAAAAATGTTCTGTATCAATTCAGTAGAGACCTGATGTGACTTTACAGTGAAAGCCAACAAGCTATGCCCTACTCAGACATTCTTAAAATAAACATGTGAGAAAAAGGAGCAGGGATAAGCACACCAGTTCCACACTCTGTACTCATTTCCTTTACATTCCATGTATAAAGGATGAGCTTCCAAAACAGAGAGACTTGTGTATTTGATGGGACTGTCCATTGTATTTGAAGCTCTAGATACTTTTAAATGCCAGATGTATCAGCATATACCTGACAAGCCATTGAAATAAAATGTCATGTTGCCTGTAAAATATTATTTTTAGAGTTTACAATCAATTTGGTCTCATTTTCTTCCTTTTAGTATTTTTCTTTTAATAATAATAATTTCATGTCAAAAATTATTTTGGGTTGAAAGGATTTTTGCTGGAGAAACTCCACTCAGGTGATGCCCAAATGAGGCTCCTTTCATGTCCCCAAGATAATTTCCCACCAAAGTGGTCCCTATTTATCTACTTGCAATTTCTTCCTTTCAAACTGCTAGGTTGGCAGGAGCTGGGACAGACAATGGGTGCTTAAACTGTCATGGAGTATGCAGATCTCGAACTGCTGACTTGCCGGCCTTCCAGCTAATAAGGTGAGCTTCTTAACTACTGAGCCACTGCAGCCCCCATTTTCTTTTAATTAAAACAAATTATTATTGAAACATATTCGTAAAACATTAGGAGGGAGTTGTTTCTCCAAGGAATATCAGGCTAACAGTTCCCATTTTGAATGTGGCATTGTGAAAAGAGGACAAATACTGTATTAAACAATATAATGGGTGATGAGGGAAATAACCAATGAGTCGTGGTAATGATTCCTTCTGAAAATTAACATTCTAAGCTGTGGTATCTGGTATAGTCAAAAACCAAGATACTGTCTGACTAGCATTCACTCATGAGACCCTACATAAATTGCTTGTCACTTTCCAGCATTGTGATTAATAGAGTTGTCCACACGTTTTGTTGATAAGACCGACAAAGCATATCACACAGACGTATTCTTATCAGTACCCTGGTACATTGCCACTTACACAGCTTGGATATCTTCCATGTGAATTGTCACTGTGACAGCCACATAACAAGAAAACAGAAAACAGGGCTGACAGGCCCACCATCATCCAAGCAGTTGTTTACAATTATAACATTGTAGGGCATGCCAAATAAAGTAGCATGCAGCTCCAGAGGATTACATCCCAGTATCATCCAGAACAGTGATAGACAGCGAAAGCAAGATGCTCCACTCCAAGCACTGCTACTCAATATTGATGAGCAGCTTTGCATGACCACAGCCTAGATGCACTAAATACAATACAGTAAAACCCAGTTTTATAGAAAAAATCAGTTCCATAGCTTTTTCCTTAATATGTTTCTCCCTATAAAATGAAGTAATTCCCATAGGAATGCATTGTGGGAAAAACATATTCCCAGCCCCTCCCCCCAAAATACATTTTAAAAAAACCCCAAAAACACAGTAAAAGATAAAGGAAGACAAAGATAAGCTTCTTACCATTCCCACCATTTGAGAAATCTGGGAAATCACATTCCATAAAACGGGAATCATTTTCAGCAAAATTCTTTTCCATAAAACATGTTTTCCGTAAAATTAGGTTTCCATAAAACAGGGTTTTACTGTATTGTTATATCACTTTTCATGCACCAATAATAATAATAATAATAATAATAATAATAATAATAATAATAATAATAATAATAATAATAATAATAATAATAATAATAATAATAATAATAATAATAATAATAATAATAATAATAATATGTCAGAAATTATTCTGAGTTGAAGGATTTTTGCAGCATCAGGGGATGCACGAATGAGGCTCTTTTCACATCCCCAAGATCTTTATCTGCTTGCAATTTCTCACTTTCGAACTGCTAGGTTGGCAGGAACTGGGACTGAGATGGGCACTCAAACCATCATGCAGTACCTGGGTCTCGAACTGCCAACTTGCCAGCCTTCCAGCTTACAAAGCGAGCTACTTGACCACTGAGCCACTGCAGCCCTACATTAATTCGAATGGCTCCATCTGATGGAATCCTGGATTTTAGAGTCCGGTAAGGTCATCGTCTGTTATAGGAGCTCTGGTGGCGCAGTGGTTAAACTGCTGTACTGCAACCAAAAGGTTGTGGGTTTAATCCTGACTAGGGATCAAGGTTGACTCAGCCTTCCAGCCTTCTGAGGTCGGTAAAATAAGTACCCAGCATGTTGGGGCAAAATGCTAATTAACTTCTATACCGCCCAGGTATCGAAGCACTAAGAGGCGGCATATAAGTGTGATTTCTTTGCTTTGCTTTAGAAGTCTAATGCATTCTTTTGAAGCATAGCAGAACATTCTACTTCTAGCATTAAACCTCAAATCTCAGCCATAATAGTGTTACCAACCATATGAGTTAGCCGTTCATGACACTGCTTCGTTTAACTCTAAAATATAATTGTACTGGTACACTTACACCATACCTTTCTCAGCAATTTCAGGAAAAATAAATTAGTATCTTTACTGAATAGCTTTAGAAAATACATATATTTTAAGAAAAGACATATATTTTCATTTTGTTTTAATTTCATTTTCCGGAACACATTCGCAGAATAGTAGGAGAAATTGGGAGTATGCTTTGCCAAGACACTATGCTAAAATCACTTTGTCAAGCTTTGGATTGTCAGAGTAAGTCACAACTAGTATCACTGACATGTTGTTAAAAGGTCAGAAGGCCCCCTGGGGACATATTGCATTACTCTTCCATCAGTGTGAAGCTTTTACATTGCACTGATTCGGAATTCCATTCATTTCCTTCATAGCCATAATAATGGGTACACAATTTATTCATTTCTTCCCTCTGAAGTCATATGAATGGGTGCTCTTATGTATAATACTGTCATTTTCACAAGACTTATGTCAGGAGAATTTGTTCTTGAATTGTGCCTATGATAACCTATGCTGTCATTACAGATGATTAGTCGTCAAGTTATAAATATTATATAACATTGACCAAAAAAATCCCTGTAATTGTAAGTGCCTTTTAAAAAAAAAAAACCATGAGTAGCATCTTGATCATAAGGGGGACTATACTTACATTCAACTCAAATTTGTGCTTTTTTCCTTGCACATACTCATTCTCTGTAGAAGGTCCTTTTAAGTCACACACTTCCATGTATCTAATGAAAGAATCCCTCATAAGGCACATCAAGGGTCTATACTTCAGGCATCCTAGAGACTACTTTGAACCTTCACCACCCCACACACAAAAATTTTCTGTGATAAGAAAAGAAGTCAAAAGAATCAAAGAACAGACATGGATAGGTTGAAAGTTGAAGATTACAACCCACACAAGTTTCAGTGAATGGGATAGTCAGGAGCCGCTGTGGGAGACCATTCTATGAAAGTTTATAATACAGTGGGCTGAATACAGATTTAAGTGTGTGTTACTGGGTTAGCAGACGCTGATTTCTCTTCCCCCAGCTCCTCATGGAAGCAGTTCTGAGCCCCCCCCCCTTGCCCCATGGCCTGATGAGTTATGGTACATGAAAAGGAAAGGGACATCTGAAAAGTAGGCAGAATTGTCCTCCATGAGCGGAACCATTCTGCTCATGGGAAGCTGATCCTGGATCCAACATATTTACATGTATTAATCTCTAAAATGCCACATGGCCATGTAACTGTCTTCGTATTTTGCAAGGTTCAAAATAATTGTTGTCTAGCTTCTAGAGATGATCCAGTGAATGGAACTGCATCAATATTTATTGCTCTTTAGGTGCACTTTATTATTTTTTATACTGAATAAGTGATGTATCACTATATATCATGGAAATTGTGCTGGGCTAGACACATCTCTTGAATGACAGACAGGAGTTGGACATCAGCAGTCACCGAGTGGTATCCCAGAGGAGTAAAGAGACCCCTTGTCAGCCCCCACAAAAGATGGGAAGATCCAATTGTGAAAAGGTTTGGTCAAACCTGGAGAAGAAGAGTGTAGCAGTGGAAACGAATGGAAAATGAGTTTAACCAGCTGAAGCTTATCCTTTGATAGTCTGGTCAATCAAGGAATCACTATATAGCCATGATGGTGAACCTTGGCACTCCAGATGTTCTTGGACTTCAATTCCCAGAAGCCCAAATCCCCATGAATCCACATGAATGGGTTTGCTATGATTCATCCAGCCGATGCCACCCTCATCACTCCCGGAAGTGGAAGTAAAATGTGGGCACTTCCGGGAGTGATGAAGGTGACACAGGCAGGATGAATCACAGCAAACCCATTTGTGTGGATTCATGGGGGTCTGGGCTTCTGAGAACTGAAGTCCAAAAACATCTGGAGTGCCAAGGTTCACCAACATGGCTATATACTGTACTTTTATAGGGCTGGTTGAGAACTGGTTCTTTAAAAATAAGATTTTAAAAATCAGTGTAGGCGAAATTGAAAATGGAAATACTGTATCCCGTTCTTTTTTCAATAATTTCTTTTCCTTCACCTCAAGTGTTCACTACATACATTACTGCTTTATCTCTTGTGATTGAAAACAGGACAGGATTGACCTTTATAACTCTCCCATGTATTCAGACTCTTTTAAATTAAGGTCGCTAAGCAAATAGTGGTATCCTATTCCAGCTGCCTTGTTCGGGAAACAGTGCAATTGTGTCTTGAGTGAATGATTAGATATCATGGGCAAACTACATAGGACAATAAGAGAGCAAAACAATTGTAATCACTTTGGAGATAAGACTCAGTAGTTTTCCTGTCTGTACCCAAACTCTTGTGGTAGACTATGTCACTGTAATAAGGAAGCGGTGACAGCTATTTATGTCAGGTCCTTTTGAATTTGCAAACAGAACTTGACAAAACTAAAGCAAGTGTCAAGAGGTTGCTTTACACTCGGTTGCACTACATAATGTGATATGAAGACATTTCAGAAAAGTTTAATGCAACAGAGGGAAAAAATTGTGTGCTTTGTTGGACAAAAAGCCAGATCATGTTAAGCAAGCATAACTGACATGACACATGAGGATTAACAGCACACTTAAAATACCAAAAGCTCAAAGTGGACATGTCCAGACTAGACTGCTGGATCACCCGGAAAAGCATTGGTGCCCATTCAGGGAGAGGAAAGATGTATGGTACTGTTCGGAGTGATCCTCCCATCCACACAGGAAGCAAAGCTTTGTACCTTACTTGACCTTTTCTCCTAATAATCTGTGAACAGTTGAGGGAAGTGAAAACATAGCTGAAGCAATGCATCACTTTGTTTAATTTTTTTTTAAAAAAATCTGCAGTGGGTCAAGTGGCTAAGATGCTAACTAGAAGGCAGGAGGTCAGCAGTTCGATTCCTGAGTGGATGGAATGAGCTCCCGTCTTTGTCCCAGCTCCTGCCAACCTTGCAGTTCGAAAGCAAGAAATTGCAAATAGATAAATAGGGACCACTTTGGTGGAAAGGTAACAGCATTCCATGCACTCCAGTGTCTAGTCATGCCTGCCACATAACCATGGAAACATCTGCAGATGCAGACAGTGCTGGCTCTTTGGCTTTGAAGCAGAGCTGAGCACTGAACCCTAGAGTCGGATACAACTGGCTTTCGAGCAAGGGAAACATTTACCTTTATCTTATCAGTGTATTCTTGAGCAAAACCATGATGATCTACAAAATATGACCAAAAAAATTCACTTTGCCTGAATATTCACAGATGATCAGGGAAGTGTTCACTTCAGCATACCAGAAGTTTACACATAAAGCAACCAATTGATTGCTTCAGGGCTTACTTTTAGCCTGTTCTCAGTGCCCACAGTCACTGTGAATGAGTTAAAAGTAAGTACAGTGAAATAGTAGAACCCTGATAGGGATTCAAAAAACAGTGCTATGGGGAAGTAGAATTCATATCACTATTGTTGCTGTTTGTTAGGGATTTCAGCCCGGATACGGCCCACAGCACTATTTCATGTTGCCCAACACCACCTCCACCACACCAGGAAGTGCCATGTGGTGGAGGAAGGGGGGAATGGCCATCCAGCCTCCGAAGCTGTCTGAGGGAGAATGACCCAGACCCAGGCCCCGGCTTTAAAAGGCTGAGAATTCCTAATGTTTGTATATGAGGTATATGATGTTTGTATATGAGATATATGAACATAGTATATATACACATAAACAATTTCATAACTTTTATGTTTACAATACTCATTTATATATATAAATTGACACACACACAAATGTTATATCAGAAAACAAAATAAAAAAGTGCCCACTTTAAAGACTAACTGCTATATTTTTATTGTTAGCTTTTGTGGATCAAGTCTACTTCTTCAGACAAGGAGTGAAACTTATAGGCATAGACAGACAGACAGACAGACAGACAGACAGACAGACAGACAGATAGATAGATAGATAGATAGATAGATAGATAGATAGATAGATAGATAGATAGATAGATAGATAGATAGATAGAGTAGTATCTCTGTTTACAAATTTAATGTGTTCTCTGGGACATTTTGTATTGCAAAAAATTAGTAAACTGAACTGCAGACTCCTGCATGCATGGGAGCAATGCTATAAATCTCCCAGGTGCAAGGCCCCAGGCCAGTATTGCTGAAGCTGTTGCCCTCCATCAAGATGTATTCAAGTGAGATTTATTTAATCCATGTGGGGACCACCACCCTTCCCTATGGACTTTGCCACCCAAAGGCTGGTAGTCATCAGGGTTGTCAGTTTAGTTAACCGCTGCCTCATGATCGGTGTTGAGTCACTGGCAGCACAGTCTTCTGTATTACCATAGCAGGATAACCTGAGCAGACTGAGCTTGCATTGCATTCATTCATCTTAAACCAAAATTACCCAAGAACACCCGCCAGATGACCTGATGGTAGAGTGGAGATGTGGTTCAAACTAGCTTAGCAGGTATACTCATGTGGTAGACAAGTCCTAGAAGCAGAGGTGTAGCTACTGCCGTATCTGCCGTATCAATTATACGGGGGCCCCGGGCCACGGGGGCCCCCAACGTGCGTAAGCAAAACCAATCTTTACCCTTCCTAAAGGCCCCCAAACAAATTTTTATTCGGGGCCCCGCCAAGGCACGCTACTCTTCTGCCTAGAAGCTTTTTAAACATTGCTGGCTCCCTCCCAATATCAACATTCTTCTATTTGTAAGCATGAATCACTCCCAATAATGCACCTTTTCACCCTCATAAAAACCAGTGTCAACATGACTAAACAGATACAGGTGTGATTTCTTTGCAGATAAGCAACTGACACCATTAATTAACTGCAAATTTCAAACCATTCATCTTAGGCCAATTATCATCCAACATCAACTCTGAATGTATGATGCCCCTTTTAAAAAATTAATGTATCAAAGAATTATGCTATATATAATTATGTTATATATGAAACAGAAAAACAAGATTGCCCAAAATATCTGATACAGTATTAATATTTTTGCAAAATCTGTAAATCAGTATAAGAACCACTGATTTCCAAAATTATTATGACCAAAATCCTAGTTAGTTTTTCTGCATGACTGACTGTGCAATCCCAGCAATACTGGGCATATTATGGGCCACCCAGGACATAGATTACATCTGTAGCACAATTAAACTTCCATGGCAGTCTAAACAGCAGGATTCTGGCTGTACAACTGTATCCCCTTTTTGGGCAAGGTCATCAAGAGGATAGTGGTGGATCAGCTGCAGGTGTTTTATATGGAACTAACTGCTTGGATCCATTCTAGTCAGGTTTTAGGCCTTGCCATGGCACTGAGACTGCATTGGTCACACTGCAAGATGACCTCTGGGAAGCATACAGAGGAACTTCATCTCCCCTGGTTCTCCTGGACCTCTCAGCAGCTTTTGATACCATTACCCACGGTATCCTCCTGGGATGCTCATCAGGGCTGGGAATCCAGAGCACTGTACTGCAGTGGTTCTGTTCCTTCCTTGGTGAGTGGACCCAGAGAGTTTAACTTGGTGAGTTTGTTTCAGCCCCATGGACCCTCCAATGGGGTGTTCCACAGGGGTCAATTATCTCCCCATTGGTGATTAATATCTATGTAAAGCTGCTGGGAGAGGTCATTAGGAGATTCAGGGTTCGGTGTCTCCAATATGCGGATGATACTGAACTCTATCTCTCAATTTCATTATCTGCAGTTGATGGGGTCTGACATCTGGACTTGACAATCAAGTGGACAAAAGCTAACAGGCTGAAACTGAACCCTGACAAGACACAGGTTTTGGTGTTTGAGAGGCCATCTGCCCATCTTGGAGGCCTGTTCCCTATCCTGGGTGGAACTACTCTTACTCCTAGGGACCAGGGCCACAACCTGGGGGTCATTATGGACCCTTTGCTCTCGTTTGAGCAACAAATAGTGGCAGTGTTCAAAGCTGCTTTTTCCCCAGCTCCAGCAGATTGAGCAGCTATGCTCCTACTTGAACAAATGGTCTCTCATAACCCTGACCCACTCATTGGTAATTTTGCAGCTTGACTACTGTAATGCTCTCTACATGGAGCTGCCCTTGTGTCTGATACAGATTACAGCAGGTTTAGAATGCAGCAGCCAGGAATAAAGAAATTTGATCACATTTCCCCAGGCCCCATCACTGACTATCTTGTTCAAGGAGGCCTTTCAGGGTATTGTTCCTTTACCTATAAATTAATCAGTCAGGTTGATAACCTATGCCCTCAGATGCTAGTTATTTTAGTTATTTTATTCTATTTTGAGACATATTTGTCAGTTGTCTGTTTTGATTTGTTGTGTGGTCTATCATGTTATTTGATATTTACTTGTACACTTCCCAGAATGAGATACCACCCAAATGGGCTGTATAGAAAGAAAGAAAGAAAGAAAGAAAGAAAGAAAGAAAGAAAGAAAGAAAGAAAGAAAGAAAGAAAGAAAGAAAGAAAGAAAGAAAGAAAGAAAGAAAGAAAGAAAGAAAGAAGCTAAATGTTACACAAAACTTCTACTTGGTCACCAAACAGACCCGGTGCGTAATCTGGGGGTCCTCCTGGACTCACGACTACTGTTCGAATAGCAGGTGGCAGTCGTGGCCAGGAGGGCTTTTGCACAACTTCGTGTAATATACCAGTTACGCCCACTCCTAGACCGGGACTCCTTGCTCAGGGTCACACATGCGCTGGTCACCTCCAGACTTGATTATTGCAATGCACTCTATATGGGGCTGCCCTTGATGACCATTTGGAGGCTACAGCTGGCCCAGAATGCGGCTGCTCAGGTAGTGATGGAGTGCGGGCGCTATGCTCATGCCTCACCACTGCTTCGGCGGCTGCACTGGCTGCCAGTATGTCTCCAGGTGCAATTCAAGGTGCTGGTCATTACCTTTAAAGCCCTATATGGTCGTGGGCCAGGATACCTTAGAGACCGTGTCACCCCAAGAACGTCTGTCCGTCCCACCAGGGCAGACTGGAGCGGCTCTCTTGTAATTCCATCGGCTAGAAAAGCGCACCTCTCTAGCACTAGGAGGAGGGCCTTCTCTGTGACCGCCCTGGCCCTGTGGAACCTCCTGCCAATCGAGCTACGACTACAGAGCGAGCTCCTGCCCTTCCAGAAGGGCCTTAAAACCTGGCTGGCAGGGCAAGTTTGGGGATTAAAGAATGTTGGATCTCATGTTGGGTGGCTGATCTAAGGAGTCAGCCACCCTCTTTGCTCTTGCCTCCCTGCTCTTGCCCCTCGTCCCCTTAAAACTCTTGTAATCTGTAAAGTGTAATGTTTTTTAGCTTAATTTTTAGTATTGTATTAATCACATTTTTAATTGGTAACAGTTAAGGGAATCTTAATATATATGGGGCACGTGGGGATTGCCCTACTGGTTTTATATTGACTTAATGAACTGTGGTTTTAAGCTATGTATTTTTCTAATCTATGTTGTAAGCCGCCCAGAGTTGGGACTACCTGATTGGGGCGGGATAACAAATTGGAACAAATAAATAAATAAAAATAAATAAGATAGGCTTCTTAGCATTACCCCCTCCTCAAATACATTTTGAGGCCCCAATCGGTACTGTTGGACCTTACTCAAGTTTACACTCTAGTACAGCGATTCTCAACCTGTGGCCCACGGGGCCGGATGCAGCCTGTGACACCATTTCATGTAGCCCCCACTGCCTCACTACACCAGGAAGTGCCATGTGGTAGAAGAAGGGCAAAACGGCTACCTGGCCCCCGAAGATGTCTGAGGGAGCGTAACCAGCCCCTGGTTTAAAAAGGTTGAGAACTCCTGCTCTAGTAGTACTGAGTTTGGGGATTTTATTTCCTCTCTGTCTTTCGATACAGGAGGGAAAGTGCCCTCAGAGTAGTAGCAAGAAGAGTAGATCTATGCTGGCAGGACTGAAGTTTATTTTACTACTCTCTCTCTCTCTCTCTCTCTCTCTCTCTCTCTCTCTCTCTCACACACACACACACACACACACACACACACACACACACACACACACACACACACACACACACACACACACACACACACACACACACACACACCAAAGTATTGTAATAGGCACGTTTCAAAGCAATTATATTCATTAAAACCTTTCAGACTCAACAATAACCTTCAAGGTTCAGTGTGCTGCTTTGTAAATATTTGACTTTTTATAGGAACAGATTGAGAGCTAGCTGTTCCAGCATTTATTTTTCCATTACAAAGTACAATGAGAAGGCTGCTTGGAGGGGTGCAGTCATTTACCAGAATGTCCTTACTATACAACATTTCATTACAAATATTCTTATAACTTGGATGTAATAGAACGTTATCCTGGTGACTGTATTCAGCTCATATGTTCTATGAACTGAAGGTCATTTCCTATGTTTCTTCTCCCTCCGCCCCCCACTTTAGACATTCATATCCATTTTTTTAGTATAAGCCTAAAATTGTAAGGTATGAAGAAAGGAAGCATATATCGTAGCATATACCATAAATCTCAGTTAAGCCGTCATGATTGACTACAGCTCAATATTGAATAAATACCTGATAGCAAACTGAGGTCTCCCTTGGATAGCATGTTACAGGTTTCTAATTTTCCCTGTTAAGTAGGGTGTGGAAGATGTAGCCTTCCAGATGCTGTGGGACGGCAATTCCCATCAGCCTCACCAGCAAAGGTGAGTTAATATTTATCATATCTTGCTATACCATGCCTTATATAAATATTATTAATATCAGCAAGAACAACAATTATGTGTATTGCAGTCCAACGACATCTGGAAGACCATAAATCCCTCCTCCCAGATACTAAACAGTGGCCAAAATCCTTTTGGTCCTCCATAAATTCAATTGATTCAAATAGGATTACTCTGTGACTTAACTTAGCATAGTACACTACACTTAGAGCAAGTCCCCTTATGGAGGAGTTGACTCACCAAATGGTCACTGATTCAATGGGTCTGCTCTACTGCAGCTATTGAATTACAGCCAGTATTAATTTTTCTAAAATTGCCCCATGAATTGGTCATACACAATCATCACCAGGGATATTTCATGACAGGTTCTTTCAAAGGCTCACCTTTCATTTTTTTTCTCATGGTCTCTTGATTTACCCAGAAGAGAAAGCCTCTTCTGGGTTTCCTATCTGTATTTTCCTATTCATGATTTCTGGCACTCCCAAAGTCTAAAAGCTATTCCAAAAAAGCAGAGGCAAACAAAACAGCCCCCCACCCCCCAAACAAACCAGCACAATATCAATTTTTAACAGAATAAATACACAGTAATTTAACAAAACAACAACAAAACAGTCCCCTTTTTCAATGGCCAATAAAAGCAAGGAAACTACAAGGCAAAGAAAAGCAAAGAAATACAGAATAGTCAGAATATTCAGAATAATGCCCATACTTAAAGCAATTTTGTGCCTGTTAAATTCACAGAGGCTGCCACATTAGTCTGTTTCACCACATATAACGAAAACAAAACAAAACTGCTGTGGCACAGAAGGACCAGCATATTTATTACCATATGAGTTTTTATGAATTACAAATCACTTGCTCAGTCATATGGAGCACTAAATATAAATCAGATTTATATATACTGTACCTTTATCTATATCTATAAGGGACTGCAGTGGCTCAAGTGGCTAAGATGCTGACTGAGAGGCGGAAGGTCAGCAGTTCGATTCCCGAGTACTGCAGGAAGGAATGAGCTCCCGTCTTTCTCCTAGCTCCTGACAACCTAGCAGTTCGAAAGCAAGAAATCGCAAGCAGATAAATAGGGACCACTTCAGTGGGAAGGTAACAGTGTTCCGTGCGCTCTGGTGTCTAGTCATGCCTGCCACATGACCACGGAAACGTCTGCAGAAGCAGACAGTGCTGACTCTTCAGCTTTGAAACAGAGATGAGCACTGAACCCTAGAGTCAGATATGACTAGCTTTTGAGCAAGAGAAACCTTTACCTTTATCTATATACAGTACTGTATACCAAATCCATGGTAGTTGGTGGGGACCAAGTAGATGGGGAAAATAAGGTAACTTTTGGTGAATAATTTTTGAAAAGGTAACGGCATTATCAACATCAGTAGTAAACATTCAAATTATTGATTTCACTGACATCCTGTAATAGGTGGAGCAATCAGTTTCTCTGCCACTTAATCCCAGTGGAAGGCTTCCTTGAAGACAGCATGAGACATTTGAATCAACACCTCCAGAGGTGAATCTGAAACCTATATCTTTGACTTGAAACTGCAGCTGTCATTTCAAAATTATAGCAATTAGCAATAGCAATTACACTTATATACCACCCATAGTTCTCAGCACTCTCTGGGTGGATCACAAGATAATTAGCATTTTGCCCCAATTCACTTTTAACAAAGGAACTAGGCACAGACACTTGGCTAAGATTTTTGGAACTTTTTATCCTGTGGGAGCACAGCCTGATGAAGACTTGAATGAGATTAAAAACTAGTTTGTGTTTGATTTTTAATGGTCTATTAAAGGAACCACTCACTATTGCCTTCAGATTGTCTTTGAAATGTATGTAGATGAAGCTGTTTTCCAAAATTGTTCTGGGATTAAAGTTGTAGACAACTGTTGGTATCAGCTAATAACAGATACACTGATTGCTCCACTTATTACAACATAACTATGTAAACAATACTTCTGCTGTTCTTTATGTTTATGTCACTGTCTCTTTAAAAAATCATTACCAATACAGTCCTCACCCTCTGTTTTTCTACTTCACTTGGTCCCCACCCCACTACTCTTACTTTGTGTATGTAAGCCTGTAACCCAACTGTTATTCTTCATATGCCTGTGCCTACTGTTAACTAATCAAAAGTGACACCATGCTATTAGAAAAAGAAATAGAATACCGAAGAGAAATAGTCTGCAGAATCATTCAACAACTGCTGCAGAATTCTTCTGTAATGGCTGTCTCGAGTGTGTAACTAACAGTGGGAAATAAAACTATATAAGGCAGCAATAGGAGAAGAAATGAAGTGTCAGTGCAATTCAAAAGCCACCTAGTAGCATGGTAACTCAATTTGTTAGACCAAAACAGAAGATTTATAGAAACAGTAGAAGGTTGTTTGGATATTAAAAATAAAATAGAAGATTCCAGAGCTGTCATGTGTTCACAAGGCACTGATAATATACAATATATTATAAAAATCCATTTGACATAATGGCACTTAACTGATCTGTCTTTTGCCATTTATATGGAATGCATTTAAGAGACTCCTTTCTCATGGAGATTTCTTTGTGAAATAGTATCCTCAACAGAACGCACTTCCTGCACTGACAACCACTGATCTCACAATTTATTTATTTGTAGTAATTTGCTTCTGCTCCAAGGCCAAAAAGCTCTGTGATTAGTTTATATACATTTATGTGTATCTTTATAGACTAATGCAGTGAGATGTTAAACAGGGTTGGAGGAATGGTCCTATTTTCCTAGAGGTCAGCTTTGTATAGTGGTACAAATAATTAGACAAAGAAAACCAGTATTTATTCAAAGAAGAAATTACATACCTTATATCCAATCCAGAGAACCAATTTTCAGCCTTAAAATGTTACTAGACATGTTAGAGAACAGGACTAAGAAAGAAATCATAGTTCCTAATCACAGAACCGCATGAGGCAAAAGCAAATTAAAGCAGAGGAACCCAACTCACATTGTGATATGGTAAATGAAATGATAAAGTAAATGAAATGATGGCTGCAGCCTCCCGTGCTTTAGGAAATACACTGCCAGGAAATAAGGGTGAACATGGTGATTGAGATGGGAAAGCAAAAAACGACAAAGTGATGGTGCTCTTTTGTTGCAATATTCATTACCAAATATGGGTTAGTCATCCACAATAAAGCCACCTAGATAGAGGTGGGTGACTAATTTGTTGGGTTTGCATTTCAGTGTGAAAATGCAGTGTTCAAACCTCTTCAGATGGAATGTGAGATTGAATTCATCTCACCAATGAAATCTATAGACCTCTGAGATTTTAAATGAGCTGAGAAATGCAGTAAAATGATTATATAATTATATGAAATAAATGAATTTGAAAAATGTGCACAAAAGCACTCTTGTGAGAAAAAATGTACATGAGTTTATTTGCAATGCTTTTCACTCTTTGGGTAGACCCCTTCTATGTCCCCCTTGTTGACCTTACAGTTCATAGTCCCCATCAATTGCTGCTCAAAAACCTATTTCCTTATTAAAAATAATGGACTAACAGAAAGGGTTGCATTCTGCTTCAAAAATGATCTTTCCTTATATTATAAAAACAACCAAGTTGAAACTAAACCTTTTAAAAACTCAGAGCTGTGGCTTCCACACCAAGAACTGAGAAGCAAAGAAAAAGTTCCAGGGCTATAGCCAGGGCGGGCGAGGACGGGAAGGTAACCCTCCTGAGCTAACAGCCCCCCCTCCAAAAAAACAAAAAAAAACAACCCACACCATGATGCCAATGTTATAAATGTGGGTGTGACATTGTAGCCGCTCCTGAAAATTTTTTCACACCCCTTTCAAATCTAGAATCCTGGCTATGGCCCTGAAAAGTTCTGATTAAGCTGGGAAGTCATTGTTTTCAAACATTGCTCTACCCCAAAGTATTTGGCCATCACTCTGGACCAAACTCAGACCTACAAAAACATTGTCTAAACCAGGGGTGCCCAAACTTTTTGGGCAGTGGGCCAATCATGTGGTTCAGGGAGCCGGTCACTAAGACCCGGGGGCCAGGTGCAGCCCCTGACACTGATTCATCCGGCCCGCAAAGCCCTCGTCGCTCCTGAAAGTGGAAGTAAAATGTGCCCATACGGGCACGTTTTATTTCTGCTTCCAGAAGCGACGAGGGCTTTGTGGGCTGCATGAATCAGCGTCAGGGGCCGCACCCAGCCCTCAGGCCTTAGTTTGGCCACCACTGGTCTAAACCTTCACTTTAGATCTCATACATGAGTTTGTGGTTTATACTGCTTCTGTACAGTTTGTAGGCTCTCGCCAGATGGATGTCACAGTGACACAGATCTTATCTAGCACATGGGAGAGATGGGCATTGCTGCTGGCCACAAATAAGATTATGTTTGTGACAGTTTGATGGTAAAATTCTGGAATGCTGTCAACAATTTGTGGGTAAATTTCATTAGGCAAACCATTCATTTCTTATGCACCCCATCACTTTTGCTACTGCTCCTGCATTTATTGTTTTTATTTTTCATTAGGCCTGTGCACTAAACCTCCAGCTGATCCATGACCAAATAAGGACACACAGATTGGTGCCTGCCCTGCTCTGTGCCCTTTGGAGACTCTCCAAACCAATTCTTGTCTGGGTCTGTTAAGACATTCATATGTTTCCAGTTCTCTATTGTAAGAAAGGAGTTATATAGGCTTATGTGAATTTAATCCAAAACCCAATCAACCTTTAAGTTTTTCTTCTTCCTGCACTTTTAAAATGTTTTAAATCTTGAATAAAGAATTCCATCCTCTTAGACTGAAGTGCATGGAAACTACAATTTCCCTCTTTTCTTTTGGATCTGATACTCAGTGTAGTATCGTGGATGGAGTGATAAACTATGACTCGGGAGGCCTGGGTTTGAACCCCCACTCAGCCATGGAAGTTCACTGGGAGTATGAAATTGGCAAAACCACTCCTTATATGTCTCTCTTACCTTGAAAGTCTTATTAGGGTCACTATGTGTTAGTTTCAAACTTGACAGCCTATAACAAAGACCTGTAATAATCTGAAAATTGAGAAATGCCAACAGCAAGTGCCAGATCGTAGACTGAATGATATAAGTAGGACAGAAGGGCTCCCGGTCAACAATACTTTTTGTTGTTGTTCAGTTGCACAGTCGATTCCAACCCTTTGTGACCCTATAGACCACTGTCCACCAGGCACAAAGTTGAATATCTTTTTCCACCATCAGGAGAAAGCCACATTGGCTTCCCAATACATCCATCAGGGATATCCACAAATACCCTTGATTTGGTTTGCATTTAC
The DNA here is from genome assembly GCA_030440675.1 of Furcifer pardalis. NCBI lineage: Eukaryota > Metazoa > Chordata > Lepidosauria > Squamata > Chamaeleonidae > Furcifer > Furcifer pardalis. Next base: position 82,539,083 of record CP126892.1, read on the forward strand.
ACAATTGTCTGAAGACATTATAGATCCCTATTTTGCATCCAACCAAAATGCCACAAACACAGCCATTTGTATTTTATTTAAGATTTTTTTTTTTGTAACTTGCTTCAATGTGTGCTGGTAAGTAGACTATGTTGAATTAATAAACCATATTTGTGCCTATAGACAGTATTTTCATCAGAATTCAGTTTCTAGCCTAATATTCTTTGTCTAATGTTTGCTTTTCCTCTTGCCATAGCTTTCATTCTCTTGTGGGGTTATAAAACTGGCAGCAAAAAATCAAAACAAAATGTGGTCACTAGCATTTTTTAATTAATTTATTACATTTTATACAGTACTGCCTTTATTGAGGCATGAAGACACTGACATACCTCCAACAAAATGCCGTACTTATACAGTACCTTTTTGTCACAAGCTATACAAGTTCTTCTGGTAGATGAAACAGATCCTCACCACAACCCCCTAGGGGCATGCTTATTACTTCCCAACTTTTCTTCCAATCAGAAGCATAATTCAAAGAGGAAAAAATGTATTTTGAACTCAAACTAGTTTAAGAAGAGAGGACAGGTCACAGTGAAATTCCTGATTCTTGCAGAAAAACATTAAAGAGATCCCGGCACTTGCAAATTAGATCCATGTCAATATAATGCTTTATAGGAGGAATCCAATTAATTTATTATGGGATAAGCTTTTGTGGTCTGCTCAGAAACGTAGCTTACCTTGGCGGGGCCCCGTATAAAAATTGTTTGGGGGCCCTTTATATGCGGGGCGGAGCTAACGTCATGACATCATGACGTCGTGGGGGAGCCAACGTCATGATGTCATGACGTCATGGGCGGGGCCAAAAATAAAAATAAATAAATAAATAAATAAAATAGAATAGAATTAAAACAAACAAACAAACACACACACACCTCAAACCAACCAACCAACCAACCAACCACAACACAAACCCGTAAATAACTTAAATAATTAAAATAAACAAAGAAATAAAATAAAAATTTAATAAAAATCCACCCACCCACCCAACACACACATAAACCACCCACCCACCCGAAACACAAAACCCTCACTTACCCTCCTGGGGCCGCATGGCAAGGCGCGCTGCCCCCAACTGCAGCCTCCTCCTCCTCTTCCGGAGCCGCTTGCCGCTGCTGCTGTCACCACCACCACCGCCGGACCCGAGTGGTGGAGCAAGGTGAGGGGAAGGGAAAGGAGCCAAGGCTTTGCCGCCCCTTTTGGAAAGCGCCGCTGGGAGCAACCGGCCCCCGCCTTCCTACGCTGCTGGACCGTGGCGCACTCTGCCAAGCGTCCCCAGGCCATGGGGGTTCGGCAGCAGCGGACAGCCCGGGCAGGGCTCAACCTGCCCGTGGGAGCTGGGCGGCCCCAGGGGAGGTGCCATCCTCTGAGGGCCACCATCGGAGCCGCTCCGAAAAGCTGCGGCTCCGACTCCGAAATTTTATTTTTTTAAATTGGAGCCAAAAATGGCTCCAATAAAGTGCGCATGCGGAGAAACTCAATCTGACGCATGCGCAATGCGTCAGATTGAGTTTCTATGCAGGCGCAGTAAATTTTTGCTCCAATATTTTTTTATTTTATTTTTTGCCATTGGGGGCCCCCGTAGCCCGGGGGCCCCGTATAATTGATACGGCTGATACGGCGGTAGCTACGCCTCTGGGTCTGCTTCAGCAGATGCATCCGCTCTTATTGTCAATTAATTGGCATGTAACATATATGTGCACCATGAGCAAGGACTTTGAAAAAATACAATACCTAAAGTACAATAAGCAGAATGGTCATTTACAAAACATTGTTGATGACACTATCATTTTAAGCATTTTCATGACAATTTGTAGATACAGAGAAATGCATACTGTATATGGTGATTTTGCATTTAAAAGATGGCTATAAGCCACTCCCACTGCACGAATAGTATTTCCCCCCCAAAAGCCAGCTTTAAAACATAGAACTGCTTTCTCTACTATAAAGGAGGAGACAATGGTCCACTCAAGGCATAAATTGCAATGCACTTGGGTAAAAGTAGAAGCCTGTCATGTCGAGTCCTGGTGATACAGTGGTTTAACTGCTGTACTGCAGCCAAAACATTGTGAGTTCAGTCCTGACAGGACCAAAGGTTGACTCAGCCTTCCACCCTTCTGAGGTCAGTAAAGTGAGTACACAGCATGTTGGGTGCAAAATTCTAATTGACTAATGAACCCCTAGTGCACTAAGCACTATATAAGTGCAATTGCTATTGTCAAGTCTTGTCCTATTCATTTTCACTGAACAAAATGAATTATCCAGTATTCCCAATTATGTTGAGCTTCACACATGAAGCTATGTTGGGGGAGGTTGGTGTACCAGGAAGCCAGTGTGGGAAAGGCCTGAACTGTTTTCCACACACATACAATCTTTTAAGTCCTAAAGGTATTGATGTGCTATACCAGGAGTTCCCAATTGATGGCTCGTGGGCCGTACCCAGCCTGTGATGCCATTCCATCTGGCTTGTTGCCTCCTCTGCCACACCTAGAAGTGGAAGAAGGCACATTTATGTCAGCCATAAAATGCGCCCATGCATGCACAAACGTGCCTGCAGCTGTCATAAACACAGAAGTGGGGGCATTTATGACAGCTTTAAATGTGGCCACTTCTGCTTCTGGGATGTGTGGCCCAGCCTGCTTAACTGTTTGGGGGCATGGTCGGGCCCATAGCATAAAACGGTTGGCCATCCCTGTGTTATATAGTCAGATGTTAAAATAGATTCTTGTAAAACATACCACCTTATATTGAAGCAGACATACATCTAGTTGCTTTTATATATGTAAACGTGTTAGTCTTTCAGATTTGTGTTAATTAGTTTTGGAACACATTCATATATAAATACACATCAATGGATTTCTTTATGGCAAGACTGGTCCTGTTATTAGGTAACTAATCTGTGTAGCAAATATTTAGTTTATTACTACTCTACTTTTAATGCCTTGGAAACAAAGAAACACTTTGGGGAGTTTTAGACTGTGTGCCATTTGCTGTTCTGCTTCAAATAGGAAAAATGTTTTCAGCTGGCCCAATTTAATGTGTGCTTAATTCTATTACACTTAATTCAGTCTAAGACACCATAATCCAATCCTTACATCATTGAAGAGATCTATCTGGGGACTAATCCAGATCAAGTGGCTCAGAATAACTAACCATCTCAATTCTCTGTGTAGCAAAGGCATTGAATACAGCCACTGGTGTGTCCAGCAGTCCTCAGCCTTTTTAAGCCATGGGCCAAGTCATGCCCCCTAAGACTGTTGATGAGTCGGATTGGTGAGCCCCCTACTGCTGCTGCCACCTTTGGCACCCTGAGCCCCCATCCAGTGGTGGGCTAAAAAAAAAAAAATTACTACCACACTGTGGGCATGGCCAGGGAGAAAGCCCTGCATTGCATCTGAATTAGGACTACAGTACTTTATTTCAAAACTTGGATGGGCGGGGCCAGCCGGAATTTCTCCTACCAGTTCTGGTGAACTGGTGCGAACCTGCTGGTGCCCACCACTGCCCCCCCCCAAAAAAAAAATCAAACAAAAAAAACCTGAACTCCCCCCTACAGCTCCCCTACTTACCAGCCTGGAGGAGCTGTGTCATGTGATGGTGAAGGAAAGGTGACCATGGCCACTGGAAATGTGGCCATGTCCACTTCCACCGCCACCATCATTTTCTCCTCCGCTTGACTTGGCGTGTCCCTAATGGTGCTCCATAACAGGGTGGCTGTTGTAATGGACACACCAAACCAAGCGGAGGAGACAAGGATTGAGGTGGTGGTGGCTAGAGTGGTGGTGGTGGCTAGAGTGAGGGTGCAGGGTGGATGATCTGGTCCATGGGCCGGATCCGGGCCATGGGTCGTAGGTTGAGGATCCCTGCGTCAGTCCAATAAAATCAAACACCAGAATCTTAATTTTTTTGCCAAATAAACCAATTCTCATTTATGTGTTGCTAGAGAAATTGTTTAAAAATCTACCAAAACTACAAAGAACCATGGAACAAACTAAAGACCAACAAAAATATTGTGTCACAAACTTTCATAGGCTAAGTTCCAGTGAACTGTTGGATAGCTCAGTGGTTTAGTTGGGAGTTTGATTCCCCACTGTGACTTCACAGCAGGGGCTGTACTCAGTGATCCACAGGGTGCCATCCAGGTCTACAGTTCTAAGATTATTTACCAGATGCAGGGTAAATTTCAACAAAATATGATTATTGGAAGTTGACTTAATACTGGAAGTTGCCCATTTGGCAGTTTTGTTAGCTCTGACTTGCTTTCAGGCAAAATTCTCTCGCAGCCTTAGATGATGATCCCTTGGTCTTCTGTCCAAGTACCAGCGAGGCCAGACACTGCTTAACTTCCAAACTGAAATAAGATAATGTAGGTAGGGTAAACTGTTCCAACATTTGTTGCTCAGTAAGGCACATAACTGGTTCAGCAGTAACATGCAGAAGCATGGAAGGCCTGTTGTCATTCTGGCTATAAATTATTTATCACTTTTTGATTTTAAAATGGATGATTTTCAGAAGAACACAAAAAATAAATAATCAAAAATTATTTTGTTTTATTATGTTATTTGTATATGCACCACCCAGAGTGGGAAATATCCCAAATAAGTGGTATAGAAAAGCAATAAATAAATAAAAATAAACAAACAATTAATGTATGCTGATTGATGGCAGATAAAAGTACTTGTTCACAGACTGTGTAATGCAGATGAACTCCAAAGAGCATTAAACCACTCCAGGGAGGGCACAGGTATCAATATTTACTAGCCAAGGTGGCTGTAAGGTCACCCATGCTCAAAAGCTAGTTGTATCCAACTCTAGGGTTCAGTGGTTATCTTTGTTTATAGCTTAAGAGGCAGAGCTGTCTACATCTGCAGACTTTCCCATGGAAATGTGGCAGGCATGACTAGACACTAGAGTGTATGGAATGCTGTTTACCTCTCCACTGAAGTGGTACCTATTTGTCAACTTGCAATTTCTTGCTTTAGAACTGCTAGGTTGGCAGGTTCAGGGACAGAAGCATCTGAATACCAGTTACTAAGCAGTAGGTATAGTTGTGATTGCTAACTTTGGCACTCCAGGTGTTCTTGGACTGCAGCCACCAGAAGCACAAGTCAGCACTCCTGCTTAATAGGGCTTCTGGGAATTTAAGTTCCAGAACACCTGGAGTGTCAAGGTTCACCATCACTGGTATAGTTCCAATCTTGTTTCTCCTGTGGATTTCTGAGAGATGTCTGCTTAGCTGTGGTGGCAACAGGATGCTGGACAAGTGACATTTTGGCCTGATCCAGCAAGACTCTTATGTTTTTAATGCAACTCACAAGAGTAGACCTCAGAGCAAATTTTGATGACAATCACAGAAACATCAGAAGGTTAAGTGCCTAGGAAAATACAATTATTTTTCTTGAGACCATCTTTAATAGAAGTGCTCGGCCCTCTCTGGGTATAGAACTCCTCTCAAAACTGTCTTCTACCTCCTGTTCAAGCAGCGGTGGAACCTGATGAAAAACTTACCATACAGGCATTAAACACACACACACAAAATGAAGAGGGGATTAGCTCAGTGGTAGAGCATGTGCTTTGAAGGTGAAATGTCCCAAGTTCAGTCCTAAACATCTCCAGATAGGGCTGGGAAAATAGTACCTGGCATCTGCTGAGAGCCCTGGGAAAGCTGCCAATCTACGTTGATAATATTGTCCAGATCTACCAGTATTCTGACTCAAATGTTAGGCACATGCCTTCCCCTTGCTGACTGTGTTAAATACTGGCCACAGGGCCAACAAATGGCAACTTTCATATTCCACATCGCCCTGTGAAAGCACCCTAAAGGCTGGGCGTGTGGCACTCATAATTACAATCCCTCACTCTGTTTTATATTTCTCCTACGTGCAGGTAAACTGGCTCGAAGGTGTGTTAGATCTAAAAAAAGATACCTTTGATTCCGTTGATTCTCCAGATTGATTCGCAAAAGGGATATACATACAGTATTTTAAAAATCCAGATTAAAAGGCACTGTGGTGGCGTCACTTTCGAACACGTGGGGTTTGACGCTTTTCAAAATGGGAACTCTTTGGATGGAACACTCATCTCTCACGCTTTGCAATTATATATATATATATTTTAAAAGGTGGGCGGGGTGGTAAAAAACCAACCCAAAAACCTCCTTTCTGTTCCTCCTCCTCCCGTGGAGAGGCAAAAAAAGCAAGGCTTGGGAGGTGGTGGGCGAAAAGGAGGACGAAGTGCAGAGTGGCTGCAGGGAAAGGGAGAGGACGAGGGGAGGAGAAGTTTTCCTGCCCTGAAGGAAGCCTGCCAGCTCGCCGCCTCCTCCTCCTCCTCCTCCTCCCCGCACGCGCCTCGGTTGGCTGCAGCACCGCGTGGGGAGACGTGTCTGGAGTTGCTGCTGCAAAGGACACGCAGGCGCGAGCCTTACCCACCCCCACTTCACCGCGCCTGAGTCGCCGCTGGTTCTATGTGCCAAAAGCGCGGGCTCGGGGAGCGAGCAACTGACTAACAGGCAGAAGCCGACCCCGGGCCTCTTCATAAGCTCCCCCACCGCCAGCCCACCGCCCCCACCATCCACCTCCTCCGTCCCTTAATGCTTGCTGTGGCCTTAGAGCTAACGTGAGGGCGAGCAAGAAAGCTTCGGCTGGGACACACACACACACCCCCACACACACCCCGGTGCCAGGAAAGGAGGCAATTCGTTGTTCGCCTCAGAAAGGACGCCCCGGCCAGGAAGCCGCCGCCGCCGCTGTTCTTGCGGCCGCGCAGGGCGGCAGAAACCTCGAGTTCCTTCCTTCCTTTGCCGAACAGTGCGCGGGTTTTGCCACCCAAACCAGCCCTCCAGTGAAGATGCCGCCCCCTCCCGCTCTTCTCCTCGGCTTCCCCGCCTTCTTTTGTTGCTGCATTTCGGCTCCGGGAGGAACTCCCGCCCGCCCGCCTTCGCCGCCCGCCTTCCCCTCTTTCCTTCACCGGCTCCTCCGTTCCCCAAGGTGCGTGCGCTTTTGCGCATGGGGCGGCAGTGACGGCGGCGAACACCTGAGGAAGAAAGCGAGAGGCGCTTCCAAGGGGCGGAGGGGGGGGAGAGAGGAGAGGAGAGGAGAAAGAGGGAGGACGAAAACCCGCTACCTTGACAGTGATTGGCAGCCGGGCCCGAGCCAATGGCGTCGGGGCTGGCGTTTTGGCACAGGAGAGGGAGGCGCGAGGCGGCGTCGGCGAGGGTAGGTTGCGCCTCGGACGCTGGCGCGGGTTCCCTTCAGTGGCTGAGGCGGCGGGAGTGAGCAGGAGAGGCACTGCGAAGAGGGGCAGAAGGAGAGGGCGGAAGGAGGGAGCGAGGCAGGAAGGCACGGCTTCCGTGCAGCAGCAGCAGCAGCAGCAGCGCCGCCGCCGCCGCCAGGAGCTGGAGCCGCCTTGGGTCTTCACTTCAGGGGCTGAGGACGGAATGCGTGGCTTGGCCGCTCGCTGGAGCTGATTTCCTGGCCAGCGAGTCGAGCGCCCGCCCCTCCCTCCCTCCTCCCCCCCCCGGTCGGCCTTGTAATCCATCCCCCTTCTTGGACTTGCCTTTTCCCTCCCTTTAGTCGCCGCCTCGGCTTCTTCTTCCCCCTCGGCCGCGCGTTCTCTAATAACCCAGAGGCGTGATTGACATAAAGGGGAGAGAGAGGGAGAGAGAGAGGAACCCCAACCTCGGAGGAGGAGCGGCGGCAGCGGCAGCAGCAGCAGCAAGAGAAAGAGGAGGAGGAAGAGAACGGGGGAGGGAGGGGAGAGGAAGGACGCTCCAGCCGCGAGGAAAGGCGTGAAGTGGAGCTGCCGCGGAGCCGAGCTAGAAAGGAGCCCCGAGCGACGCCGTGTGTGCGCGCTTGACCCATCTCTGCAGCTGCCGCTCGCTTTGTGCCTGGAGAGGGAGAAGAGCGCGAGCCTTCGCCGCCTGCTTCCTCCTCCTCCGCCGCCGCCCGGCTGCTCCCCAGGTTGCTGGACATGTCTGAACACAAAGCGCTGGATCCGAAGTTATCCACGACGGAGAGGGTGGTGAAAGGTAAGAAAGGAGGCCCGAGGGCGGCCCAGATCGCCCCCGGGAGGGAGCCTTCCTCCCATTAACCCTGGAGCTCAAGGAGGGGGGAGGAGGGAGGGGGAGGGGGAAGGGCAGGATCGGGTTCTGCGAGATGGGAGCACCACCACCACCACCACCGGTCTTCCTCCTCCTCTGAGCCTTGCCTTGCTTAGGTCGCGGACATGGGGTGTTTATCTACCGTGGCTGCGGTTGCAAAGCGGGCAGGGCGTGTTGCAGGCGGGGGCAGAGGAAGCAGAGGCGGCGGCATGCCAGATGTCGGAAGTGGGTGCCTTTGCGATGGGGGGGGGGAATGCGAGCTGGAGATCGCCCCCCCCCCCGCAAAGGCACCCCCCTCCGATGTCTGATATCTAGGTTAAGGATTGGACCTTGTCAGGGACCAGAGCTATTGCAGAGGGAGTCCCCTAGAAAGCATGGGTCGCCCCGATCGGGCACCCAGTCCCCCAGGTTCCTTGGGAAAGCCCCCTTGATTCGTTTTATTTGGCCCCTTTACTACCACGGGGCTTGCTTGCGGTCTTCTTTTCCTAGATCCCCCCTCTCTCGCTCTCGACAACGGAGGCTTCCTCGCTTTCTTGTCTACATTGCTACATTGCAGCAATTTCCCTCCCTCCCTCCCTCGGAGTGGGTTGCACGGGACTCGCGAGAGGCAAGATGCGCGCAGGGGGGGGGGAGGCGGAGTGGAGGAGGAGGGAGGAAAACCCTCGGTTTCCTTCTTTGCGGCTGGAGGATCCGGAGGAGGCGAGGCGAAGGGGTGCGATCGCCGCAGATCTCCTTCGGCCTCCGTCTCCGGCAAATGCAACCCCCTCCCCCGCCGCCCAAATACCAATTCCTTCGGGCATTTCCACCTTCTCTCCGCCCACCTATGGGTGGGTGGCTAATCGCGGCCTCCTCTGGCTCTCGGGCGAGCGAGGGCCGTTTCCCGACATTGCATTGCTTGTAAAAATATGCCCCGGGTTCGCACACGCCTGATCGCCAGGTTTTGACAGCTGGCGCTCGCTCTCCTTTGCTCGCCCCCTCTCTCGATGCCTTTCCCTCGTCTTTGCTCGGATGAGCAGGAGGCTTTGACCTATGACAACCTGGAGGCAGTGGTTGAGGCTACTCTCCCCTCACTTTTTGGGCTTTTACTTCTGCCGCTTGCAAGAGAGAAAGGGGGAATGTACCTGTTCATGGACAACCCTTTGCTTTGTGCCTTTTCTGCTGGTATGGTAACAGGGCAACCTACGTTACTGCAGCTGTGGTGGCAGAAGGCATCTCTGAGTGATGCTGTCCTATCCCTAACTGGATCTGTGCCTTCTGTGGTTGAGGAATTACAGATTGCCTTAAATCTCACCACTATTAGGATGGAAGAGAAGTTTGCAGATGTGCTGCCTAGCCAAGCCATCCAGCACTGTGGAGCAGACCAGAAAGCAATGACCTGTTTAAACCATTGTTTTTATCTCCTGTTCTGCTCTTGCTTTCCTCCCCTCCTCTTCCTGCCAAGCCCCTCTGCAGTTCACAGTCCGCAGTTCACAGTCCAATGAGATGCTCCATCTGGATGCTAAGTGATCTAGCAGACATATTTGGCTGGGCTGCTTGTTGCTTAAAAAATGTGTGACCTTTCAAAATATGTATTAAGATGGCTTATCTTATCTGATTACCTCTCTTGGACTTTCTCATCTTTTTTCCCTGTGACATACACAGGGGAAAAGATTAGCCGTGCCTTTGTCTGAAACTACTGGTATGTGTAATTTTATCAACCTTAAACAAAATCATGCTCATGCATGGTTAGAAGTTAAGCCATGCTTTATGTACTGAAGCTGACTTTGAGGTAGGATTGTTCTGTTCAGCCATTTTTTTTTTCAGATATGCACACCAGTTTAAATTTATTTTCAGATTGTAATAAGCTGAGGGACCCATTGTTGCAGAGTTGCTTGATCCTAAGTAAATTTACTAGGGGAAGTAAACCATGCTGATTTTGCCAATATATTTTTTTAATAAGTGAAATGAAATCTATTTCCTACTGAGATAAATAGCAACACTCCTGGTTTTAATGAGACAGGATTGCCTACTTAAAAACTGCAATCCTAAACATGTGTACTATGGAATAAGTCCCAATGAAATTAGTAGAAATAATTTGCATCCAAGGAACTGTGAATACAGTTGGATTGTTAAGCAGTCAATATTTAAATATCTTCAATGTTTTTGCATTCTAATGTATTTTAAAGTGCTCTCTTAGAGTACTGAAATTTCAAGCTTTCTTGAGTAAAAATGGGAGCTATAATTATTTTATTCTAAAAATTCAAGTGATTTCTAGGAACTCTTGGCCTACCTACATGATTGTGTGCCAATATACAGTATTCTTTAGATACCTATGTCTATATTTGCCTGTTCTCCAGTTTTGTCATTTGTATATTATACTAAAACTCTGAAGGTAGAGAGTATTTTTGTATCCTGTATGAATAATCTAGACTTGTTTATGAAAAGTTAAACCTCCTTAAAGGATTACTTCTGAGTAAACATTTTTGGGATTGAATTGCCAGATGGCAAGTAGCATATATATACGTAGGTAACTTGAGAACTAGCCCACTGAAATTAGCAGGATTTATTTCTGATGTTTGCAGTGTCACAGTAAGCAATTTTAAATGTCTATAACTGCATTGTGATTGCAACATTGTGTGGAGATGTAACAGGTGTTGCTTTTTATGAAATGAAAATATGTAACTCTTGGCATCCAGTGTCAGAGAGGTCTACTTGCAGTTTTGGGAGAAAATTCCTAATGAGTTCTTGGAAGTTTTGACTTCACTGATTTATCTTGTCAGAATATAGATGTTTGGTTTACTTGCATGCATAAATAAATAAATATATTAAGGGATGTTGTTTTAAGGCACAAGTTTATAGGGGCAAATCTTCATATAGTAGGTCTTTGGTTTTAACAAATATGCATGTAATTGGTGTATTTGGTTTACAGCCTAGGTCAGTGATGGTGAACCTTGGCACTCCAGATGATCTTGAACTTCAATTCCCAGAAGCTCTGATCAGCAGGAGTGCTGACTTGGGTCTCTGGTAGTTGAAGTCAAAGAACACCTGGAATGCCAAGGGTCACCATCACTGGCCTAGGTTAACTGAACTGCCATAAAGAAGTGAATAGAGAGAATTGGCACCTTGACATTTCCATTTTGTTAGGCTTCTTTAAGAAAACGTTTGTAAGGTTAATGTCAGGTTAACAAGGCTATGATCTCAAATTGAGTGTTTTTACTTACAGTATGAAGTAACATAGGGCATTTCTTGGTACTATGTCAGATTCTTGTTTGTCCAGCTCACTATTGTATCTTTTCTGGTTTGTTAGTCAAGTGATCCTTTGAACAGTCAGAACTATCCCTGCTGTAGACGTTTTTTCTGTTGGATTGAAATTTGTGTTTAGCAGCGTTATTTACCTGACTGTAGGGAGAAATGGTGATCCATGTCAGTGATTTGTCAATCAAGATAGCGATTAATTTAACCCAGTGATGGTGAACCTTTTAGAGACCAAGTGCCCAAACTGCAACCCAAAACCCACTTATTTATTGCAAAGTGCCAGCACAGCGACAGGGGAGGGAGGAAGTGTTTCCATTGGCTTGCTGTGCAGAGGGGCGGGGTGAAATCTGTGCTTGGGGGAGGGAGGAAGCACTCCCATTGGACTGCTGGGCAGAGGTGCCCATAGAGTTTGCCACTACTGATTTAACCATTTGATTCCTCTGTTGAGCATTTAAAATTATTAAATTAGTGTGCAAAATAAATATGGTATCGCACAGATATTTTAATATAATGCTTGATACATAATGCATCTTAAAGCTAAGGTAGCTTCATTAGATGACAGCAAATTGTTACTTTATTAAGTTGCAATTTGGTTGTTGTACTGCAAAGGAAGATGGTGATTACTGTAAAAAAGTTATGTCTTTAGCAGTAGCATATTATATATAGTTGTTCAGCCATGAAATCCTAAATGCTGTTTTAAAAAAATCAATTTGAATTGTTCTTATAAGGAAGTTCCACTTTGTTCCTTGAGGGTTTCTCCAAAGTAAACATGCAGAGGATTTTTGTACTGTACCTTTCTTTCAAGTACCTGCTTGAAGTTCTGGCTTAGAATGCTTCTGGCATGTATTAAAATCATACTGTTAGATTTAAAAAGAATGGCAGGCATCTTTTTGGCAGTTCTCAGTTACGTCGGTTGTATAGAAAGTGGGCCATGCCTTCTAACAACTAACATCATGTTTTTATAATGGCTTATTTTTATTTGCATTAAAAAAGGAATTACGGAACAGTAACAGTGCCCATCACAATATATCAAGTAGAATGGGGAAATGAATAAGAATATTAGACATAACCAATGTAAGATGTCACTTCTGTGTTTTTAGTTTAAGAATTATACTCAAACGGTGGCTATCTACCATCTTTCCATAGGATTATTTTCTCTAATTCCACAATGTGCAAAATCCTGTTGGTGCTGTCATAATGTGAAGTTATACCTGTGTAAATGTGCTCGACATTATGTCTAGCAACAAAGAATTGTACAGTTCAATTGCACAATTGATTACATGATTTCTGTTATGACTGTTGTGTAATGCACTGGCAGAAGTGCTTTGTCAATTGTACTTCCACCTTGCCACTATTATACCTACCACTGACGTAATGTTACATCCACATAACTACACAAGAGGACTTCGCTCACTGTAAACTGTCTTTCCACAAATATGTTAATGTTGCACAAAATCCTAAATGATTATATTTGCCTTGGTTTAAAACCATTTTCTTGTCCATCTCAGAAAAAGCTGCTGGAGAAATTGCCTGCTGCAGGGACATGTGGAGGGTAGAAATGGTTAATATATTGCTAACTTCTGAAATTCACAGTTATCCAGCAGAAGTCTGGAGGTGTGTTGTTGTAACAAGAAATCACTTTGCACTGTAACTAGTAGGTAGGCGCTATTATATAACTACTGATGGTAGATATGAGGGGGTGAAGAAAAATGCCTGGATTTTCAAAAAGACTGTTCTCAATATGTGATATATAATGTTACAGAAATGTAGGCTCTATCCGTTAAATGAAAATGGAAGGAAAGATTTTCACCAAGTATTTAATTCTTCTTCCATTTTGGAGTGAAATCTTGAATTAGACATTCCTTGAAGACTAGAAGGTCAGCAGTTCGAGACCTGAGGGCTGTATGATGGAGCGAGCTCTTGTCTCTGTCCCAGCTCCTTCTAAGAAATTGTAAGTAGATAAATGCATACCACTTCACTTGGAAGGTAACAGCGTTCCATGCATTCTTGTGTCTAGACATGCCTGCCACATGACTACGGAAATGTCTGCAGACTCACAGTGCTGGCTTTTGGGTGGCAAATGGAGATGAGCATCACTCTAGAGTTGGATATGACAGGCTTTCAAACAAGGGCAGCCTTTACCTTTACCCAAAGCTATAGAAGATTATTATTATTTAGTTATACTGTACCTTAGATGCATGATGGAGTGGAATGAGTCCGAAGTCCTGTTGACTTTCCAGATGTCCTGGTAGCTGTTCATGTTGTTACATGCCAACAAAAGTGAAAGGAGTCTTAACTAATGAACTGAATCTGCTATATGTGGGAGGAGGTAGCGTATGCTCTCCTTATCCTTCCTCCCCAAGCTTCTTCACATGTTTCCATGAGAGTCATGGTGGCTGCCACTTGTCATTCAAAGATGTAACTTCCAAGTGATAGACTGGAACTTAAAAAATTGAGCAGAGTTAGTTTGCCAAATAGTTTGCTAGATGCTGAATCAAGTGTACCAGATTATTATATACATTGCAACAAATAATTTGCTTTTCATGATACAGAAGTGTTTGAATGTTGTGCCAGTAATTTTTGATATAGTTTTTCAAAGTATGATTCTGCAAAATTGTAGAAAGCATAGTTTGAAGAGCCTGGAAAGTTGTCCTTTTGTGTCCCCCTTTTGGATACTTTGAGGGTTAAGATTGCAAGCTGCAATCTTGTGCAGGTCAAATATAGTTTCTGCTGATTTCAATGGGATTTTTCTCCCTGATTTGTAGTTTAAGTTGCTAGTGTCTCTGGAGTAAGGAACTGCTCCACATCTCAGTAGTTTAGATATCTGGCTACAGAGCCAGAAGTTGAGAGTTTACTTGCCTGCTCTGCCTCCTGGGAGAAGACCCATTGTTTGTGTCCTTGGGCATGTTTCTGAGTACTCTTTGCCTAGGGAACCCTGAAAAGGGTCACCATTAGTCAGAATTAACTCCACACCACACAGTTATTCTTAAATTTTAAATCAGAACAAATGTGGTGTAGCAGATAAAATTAAGGATTAGAATTCAAAAGATCTGGATTCAAAACCTTCCTCAGTCATCGAAACTCACTGAGCAGTAGCTCTGATAAAATCACAACTTAAAGATCTCACATATCTTGGAAATACTATGGGTTGCCATAAGTTAGGTGTGACTTGATGATACATAGGACTAAATTTTGAAGAAATAAGAAAAAAAAGTGTAAAAACAAAATCCAAACAGTGGAGACTATAGATTTTCTAAATATTCTTTCTTCATAAGGTGCTAAAATTGAGTCAGTTCAGTAAATATTTGACAGATATTCACTATAATGTACACAGTTGGCATTTCTCTATATCAGGGGTCCCCAAACTACTGCCTGGGGGCTGGATTCGGGACCTGGGGTGTAGTTTGGGCACCCCTGGTTTAAGCAGAGAAAATGGCAGCTTAAAATCTATCTCATCCTTTTACAAAACAGATTGCAAGGCATGTTTTACTTCTGCTTCCAGTGGGAGGAACCATGTGACTGGCCTGTGGCCTGAAAATTTTGGGTACCCTTGCTCTATATAGTGCAGTGAGTTTGGTATCTGGGTACAGTGCCGAGGTGAGGAGTTCAGTTCCTCACTTTGCATCCCAGAAGAATTGATTTATGTGGCCTTGGACAGCCTGCACAGTCTCAGCATGTCTTCAGAAGAAGGGAATGATAAACTATTAAATATTCTTCAACTGGAGAACACTGAAAAGAGTTGCCAAAAGTCAGTATTTTAATTTAATTTAATTTAATTGTTCAATTTTTATGCCGCCCCACTTGCCTAACTAAGCAACTCTGGATGGCTAACAACAATACAAAAAGAACACAAAATATACAGCTACAATCAAACTAGCATAATACACAAAACATTTCAGAACTTTAAAAAAAATCCCACTTAAACCAGTACCTCACAAACCCAGAAACCAAATCAACTTAAAAAAATTAACTATATATTTACAAAAAAAAAAAAAAAAAAAAACCCTCAAAGATTTAAAAGGTTAAAAATGTTAAAAAAGTTAAAAGGTTAAAAAAGTTAAAAGGTTAAAAAGGTTAAAAGGGGGAGAGAGGGGTGGCTATCCCATCAGATCAGCCACCCAACATGGGACCCCATATTACTTGAGCCCCACACTTGCCCTGCCAGCCAGGTTTTTAGGCCCTTCTGAAAGGGCAGCAGCTCTGTCTGTAGGCGTAACTCAGTATTGATGACACACTATTTTTATATATAAATTACAGACAATTATGGCTGTATCATAGTTCATGGTAAAAATGTAGCCAAAACTGTATCAATTCTAGATATTTTTTGTCCTACGACTTGGACACATTATTCACAAACAGGTGAATCCTGAACATCTGTTTTAATCTCAAAGAGCAGCCTTTAACTAAAATTTAGAATGTGTTGAATAGATGAAATTTTCAAATGAAATTTGTAGAGTTAAAGGGGGAAATATATAAATGCTGTAGATGATGGATGAAATGGGACACTCCAGGGTATATTGCAAAATAGTTGTTGTGTGCTTTCTAAGGAATATTTGTGTGCCCTAGAGTGTATGTCATAACTTTTCACTAACCGTTCTTTCCAGGCAAGGGTTAGCTTTGTTAAGTATCTCTGTTGCCTCTGTGAACTTGATGCAGCTTTGAAACACCCACTCTGGAAGATCAACATTGCTGGGCAAGTTGTATTCCAATGAAACTAGAATGCCATCCTTAGTGTACTTGCTGGACAACATCTGATGATATTCTGAAGAATTGTACCTGGAATTTCTACACTTCTTTTTCTGCTGTGTGCCTTAAGGTTAGAGAAAGTTTGTGGAAAGTATGACTCTCCAGCTGTTATTGTACTACATCTTCTAGCATTCGTCAACATTGACTATCCTAGCTAGGTCTGTGGGCAGTTATTTTATTTATTTATTTGCATTTAATATCCCGCCCCAATCGGGCGAACCCGACTCTGGGCGGCTTACAGCATAGCTCATAATATATATGGCCTTAAAATTCATAAAATTCATAAGAAATTCATAAAAAAATTTTAAAACATTGAACAGTGAAAACGGATAAAAACCCATAATAACAGCTACCAGTTGTCAGCCAACAAAAGCTGAACCTTGTTTGCCCCAGGTAATGGTGGCAACAGTATTTGATCTGTGCTGTATAAAGAGAGATCTTGCTTCTTGTGTTGTATGTGAAGCAACTGTGATAAATGGCTGTTGAAATCCTACAATGTCAAAATAGTTTTATTTCTTATTGAAATCAGCAGTGTGTCCATCAATCATAACTCTGCATTGTATTCATAGGTTTTAGCCATTTTTGTACAGAGATTTTAATGTCCAAAATTCTTTACCGTGCCCTCTGTTGTTTTCATTGCAATTATGAAAGTTAGGTATGGCATGAGAAACTGTGACTGTCCATGTCCAAGTGTGTACAACTTACTATTTTTCTCAAGCCCTTAGAACCAGGTAACCCTTATAGCAAAGCATGGTAGTTCAATCTGCTCTTTACATGCTTAGCATTAAAACAAAGGTACCATCGAATCAATCTAATGTAGGGTAAATTTTGTTGGGATTTTTTAAGTATAAAGTAATCAGAAATGGTTTACCAGTCCCTTTTGGTGGACTCTGGGGCCATTCCGCTTACCTAGAACTGCACAGGCTGGCTCTTCTCCTGGGAGACAGAGTAGAGAATTGAACTCCTATCCTCCAGCTGAGTTATCTGACCAGTTTAGGTGCTAGTTAATCTTTTCTAAGGTAAAGGTCTCCCTTACACGAAAACCAGTTGCGTCCAACTCTAGGAAGTGGTGCTCATCTCCTATTACAGTCAAAGAACAAGTGCTGTCTGTATCTGCAGACATTTCTGTTGTCATGCGGCAGGCATGACTAGACACCGGTGCTTATTTATCTACTTGCAATTTCTTACTTTCAAACTGATAGGTTGGCAGAAAAAGTGCAAATGCTTTGTCTTTATAGATGTATTATGGACACTCAAATAATTTCTTGCGATAACCACCTCTTGCATCCTGCATATTCTATAAGCAGAAAGAAATGGATTAATGCCAACTTTTCGGTTCATGTATTCATTCTGCATTGTTTGAACTATCTGAGTTTTCTGAAATTATTTGTATTTTGAGAAAGAACAATGTCACAACTTCTCATATTCACCATTCTGGTATTGATGTGTTCTAGTCCTTTGCTAGACAAAATGTTCAGTGGCCTGATTTCTGGCTTATTTTCTGGGTTGTTTCCCTAGTTCAGGCCATAACTGAGAACTCTTGTTATGCAAGTCATCATCTTCCTGCCAGAGTTAATGTGCAGTGAGGGAAGGAGTGCCTGGCTTCCACACTAATTCTCAGCATGCCCTCAGGTACCTAAGTGATTGCTTCCACTCTTTGGAGATCTTTGTTTTAGGAAAGAGATGATTTTGCCTTGATTTAAGGGGAGGCAGGCCACATTCTAGCTGAATTTCCCCAAGCACTCTTTTAAAAATTGCAAACCATGTTCAGGTAAAGTAGTTTGTTCCTAATCTGGTACACATCTGAGTCAGGAATTAGAAGGGTTAGGTAAAGGTAAAGGTCATCCTTGCTTGAAAGCCAGTCATATCCGACTCTAGGGTTCAGTGGTCATCTCTGTTTATAGCCAAAGAGCCAGCATTGTCTGCATCTGCAGACATTTCCGTGGACATGTGGCAGGCATGCCTCAATACCAGAGTGCATGGAATGCTGTCTACCTTCCCACCGAAGTGGTCCCTATTTATCTACTTGCAATGTCTTGCTTTTGAATTGCTACGCTGGCAGGAGCTGGTACAGAGACAGGAGCTCACTCCATCATGCAGTACCCAGGAATCGAACTCCAACCTTCCAGTCAGCGAGTTCAGCATCTTAGAAGGGTTAGCTTCAGGTCTCTCTCTCTCTCACACGCAAACACACACAAAGAGAGAGAGAGGGAGGGAGGGAAAATGTTAATGCTCAGATGAATTGTGAAATAACAATTAATGAGGAATGTCACACCTAGATTCTATTTGGGTATATCTTTCATCCATATCTCATGAGGGAGCAGGATGGGGTCTAGGAATATTGTCCTGTGGATGCAATAGGGTGGGTAAGTCTCTCTCTTTGAGAGTACTGTACGTGTAAGTAAAGATAGAAAGACCTCCTCAGCCCCAGGCCAGTATTGATGAAACTGCCACCCTCCATCAAGATGGATTCAAGTGGGATTTAATCCACTTGAGGACCATCACCTTTTCCTGTGGACTTCACCAAGGCTGCTAGTCCTCAGGGTTGTCAAGTTAGTTAACCACTGCCTGATGCTTGGTGTTCAGTCACTGGCAGTATGGTCTACTCTATTACCATAGCCCTCAGAGGAGTTTCAGGATAAACACCTCTTCTTCTTTGCAACTACTCTCATTGGAGCAAGTCATTAAACATAAAAAATGACATGAGTGGAGCTTTCTATGTTACATGGCAACTGCAATGCATTAGGGGACTGAGAAACAGAAAGACTACCAAAAGGTATGTGTGCCAAAAGGGATCAGGACCAGAAAGTGACTCACTGAACTGGATTAGCGATATGGGTGTGATGTGGAAGGCAGATGAAAGGCCACTGCATTATATTTTCAGGAGTCTTCATGGCTAATCGTAATGATGATTGCCAATACAGTATTCTGATTCGGATACAGCAGCAGAAGAAGAAAGCTACTAGGGTTATAAGCAGAAAAATTCCTCCTGGGTGAAATGCATTAATGAAAAGAAATCTGGAAATTTCTTACATATCAGTCACTCTCAAGCTAGGAAAAAAATAGCTTTCTTAAAAAATTTCCACATTTCAAATGATAATCTGTTGTAGTTCATGATTCCATGCTAGACAATAGAACGGTGAATATATAGTACACTGTAACACAAATTCACAAACCCAAATTAATTTTTTTGTTTAGCATTACATTCCTTACAAAGGAAGTTACAGAAAAACTATACAGTAGTAAACCTTCAGGTGATTAGGGCAGTATTTAAAAAGCTCCTGTGATGTCGTTTTTTATAGACAAAGCATGTTGCTGTTGGCATAGCAACACTGATGTTTGGAAGTCAACATGACCATCTTATTATTTTGTTAAAGATTTTACAAGGCTGCCAACATCACATCTTAGTGAACTTGTTTATAGTAGGACTTGGGTTAAGACACAAGAAGGCAATGACACAAATTATGTTTCTCATTTATAATATTGTTTATATGACTTTCAAGCATGAGACACAAGTGCCTCCTTTTGAGTTCTGAGACATTCCCATGCCTCTGCAGCTCTTCTTAGCATCATCCAACACCTTTTTTAAAGACAACAAAAATGCATAGGTTTTTTTTTTAAAAAATCATAGTAAAAATTATTTTTTAAAATAAATAAATCGGTAAACCTTTGTTGGCGGCTGCTACTCGTATCTGAGTATACATATTTCCCTGGAAATCATTTTCACAGTTGATGGATGTGTCTCTGGTGACTCAGAAAGATGACCATCACACAACGTGCAAGTATGTACTGGAGGTTTCAGTTTCACGTGAAATCTGTCTCCACCATCCTTATCCCATCGCTGTTGAACTTTGAAAGAATGACAAACAGGAAAAATGCCATTGGCATGAATTTGTTTAAAGTGGATACCAGCTTGCCATGAAGTGACCCACATGCTGTGATCGTGGAGCCATCTCCTGTGGCATGCAGGAAATGAGACATACAGGATTTGACACCGGGACTGCAATGGACTGCTGCTGCAGCCTTGAGGCTATGTTATTTCTTATTTATTTCTTAGATTTTGTATCGCTGCCCCAGGGCGACTCTGGGCAGCTTACAACACATATTACAAACCCAACATAAAAACAATCCCATAGAAATAATTAACAATTAATTTAATATTAACAAGGTGCGCATTCACAGCCAGTCCATCTGGCATGGCCTCTTCTGCCTCCATGACCATTGGGAAGCAGAATAATGAAGTGGTTTCTCCTCCGCTCATTTTGCCAAAATGATGGTTTCCGGTGGCATTTCCTCCACTGAGAAGACCATCACCCGACCTAAAGGGGCTCACCTGCCCATAGCCGTTGGCCCATTTAGGGAGACAGGTTATTTACCACTGCCCAGCACTCGGCGTTGGGTTGCTAGCTGTATGGTCCACTCCACTACCATAGTGGGATGTCCAGCCAGATGCACCAATAAATAAATAAATAAAGTAGTGTGATTGGTTTTGGATAGACTGTGTTTAAATCAACAGATATTAGAATGTAAGTTCTCACTCTGCCTGTGAGGGGAAGAGTTAGCCTGGTAAAAGCCACCCATCAAATATCTTATGCACCTTGAAAGCAGTGGTGGGCAGCAACAGGTTCGCACCCCCTAGAAGGGGGCGTTAGTAAAATTGGGTGGGCTTCGGACAGGGGGGAATAGCAAAATTGGGTGGCCATGCCCAACTCCCTGCCCTGCCCCAGCAGGTTTTGTCCTACAAGTGGTTCAAGGTCTCCCTTGCTCAAAAGCCAGTCATATCCAACTCTAGGGTGCAGTGGTCATCTCCATTTACAGCCAAAGAGCCAGTGCTGCCTGTGTTTGAAGATAAATACATGGCCGTATGGCAGGCATGAGTAGCTCACCCACGATGTAGGCTCCACCCATGACATAGGCTCTACCCACAATGTAGGCCCTGCCCATGACATGCTCCGCCCACGGTGTGATAGCAAAGTTTTTGCTGCCAACCACTGCTTGAAAGCCCTTATTAGGGTCTAAGTATTTTCTGCCTAGAAAATCCTGGAAGGTCAACAGAATTTGGAATCAAATTGACAGTACAGGGAACATATTGACAGGCTAGGTAGGATACTAATATAGCAAATGTGGTTACAGTCTTCCTATTTGAAACTTAATAGATAATTAGATATCTGATGTAAAGGATGCATATATCTCATAAAATGTATTGATAGAAATACCATAAAAGCTGTTTTATACATGAATGTTTTCATTACATGTATAAGATGTTGTGGAGATTTTTAAAAAGATTTTTTTTTTAAAAGTTTATGTTACCTGTAGGATGTCATGTACAGTGGAACCTCATATAACGAATGCCTCACATAGCAAATAAATTGCATAACGAATTTTTTTGGGGGGGAAAGGTCACCTCACATATTGAAAATTTTCACTATGCAAAAATAGCACTCCCTATGGGAAAACTTGTACAATGAAAATTTTCATCATGTGAAATGATGTCCTTATGGGGAAAACTTGTTTAACAAACATTTCTATGGGGAAATCTGCTTAGCGAAAAAAAATTCATTATAAGAGTTTTTCCATAAAAATTTCTGTCATATAATTTTTTCCATAGGAATTTTCATTATAAAAAAATCATGTAATTAAAAAATTGCATAGCGAACAGCCTCGTAGAACAAATTATTTTCATTATACGAGGTTTCACTGTATGCTTTTATATTGTGGTGTTGTCAATGAATGTTAACTGTACTAACAATATTTATTTCCATATGCAAACACCCTCCAAATAATGCTCATATACATATGCAGTGGCAAAGAACTAGAAGTGAATTACATTTTAAAAAAATATTTAGAGCTATCATACCACAGAGTCCACTGATATTTTTTTTTGGCTAACATTTTCCTTCTTTTTTTGCCTCCTCCTGTGTTGACTTTTAAGGGCAAAGGCAAACTGAAGACTTTGTAGACTAAAATAGATTACTCTGTAAGTATTCTTCCAGATCTGTAATGGTTGTTCTGCTGCTCTTCTCTTGTTCTCATTTGTAACTCATAAAATGGCATTTTTAAATGTTCTGATTCAGGCACTGAGATTGATCAAGTACTACTGAGCTTGATCAGAATTCAAGCTAAAACCACATAGAAGGAAGTAGGTATAGAATTGCAGTTCAGATAACCTGATGAGAAAGTTTAAAAACTTAAATAGCACTTAAATCAACTTAAAATTACATAGAAGTCTGATTTGAAGGTCTGAGTTGGATTAACCTATTCAGTATACAGTTGTACCTCACTTAAAGAGCATAATGTGTTCCACAGGATTGCTCTTTAAGCGAGTTTGTTCTTTAAGCAAAACACCATTGTAAGTGACCAATTGTTACTTCCGATTTATTTGTTAAGCGAGGTGAACATTCAGAGAAAATTCTGCTCTTTGAGCGAGTTATTCTTTAAGTGAGGCACTCTTGCGAGGTTTGACTGTACTAAATATGTGAAAGTTTTTTCCACTATGATGAACATTCTTGTCCTGCTATTAGATTTATAGCATTTACAATATCCTGTGGCTCATTTATCCTCCCTTTTTCTTCTAGAAGTTACACGAAGGAAGATAACTTTTCTCTTTATTTCCCCCCCTCTCCTGTGCTTCTCTTCAGCAGAGTTGCTTAGACTGGTCCTGGACCAAACATTGTCAATCAATAAGTAACTGACTGCCAATTCTTTTTTTAGTTAAATGGTTCCATAAATGTCACTCTGTGTTTTAAAATATTCAGTTTGTTATCCATTGTTAAGACCTAATGTGGTATAAGGGATAGAATAAAAATTAATAATAAACTCAAATAAGATTTTTTGCATAATTGACAAGGACTACAAACGGATAGAATACGGGTGTAATTTAGTTGGACTAGTTTCGGGATGCACAGGATCCAGTCTCAACTGTAAAGGAGAGCACAGAGAATGACAAAAAAGGTCAGATTAGTTAAATTACACTTGCAAGAACAACAGGAATAGAGCTTGAACAACATCAATAAGTATTATTAAAACAATCAATTTACGAATGGCGAGGCAAATACAAGTGAAGTCATAAGAGCAATGTATAATGACATCATCGATATCTCATGAACTAGAGCTGCTAGAAAAAAATGGATGGCATTTTCGGAATCAGCCGCCCCAAAGTGCCCGAAATCAGTTGAAAAATTTTAGGCACCAAGAAAAAAATTTTTTTTTGTTCCCCAGTGAATTTTCAGGGGCAGCTATAGTAATATTGTCAATGTTTGTAAAATGCCTTGTATGCAATTTACAAATGAATACAAGGGACTGTAGTGGCATAGTGATTAGGATGCTGAACTTGATGACTGGAAGATTGACAGGTCAACAGTTTGAGACACAAGTGCTACATAACAGAGTTAGCACTTGTCTCTGTCACAGCTCCTGACAACCTAGCAGTTTGAAAGCAAGTAAATTAATAGGTACCACTATGTTGGGAAAGTAAACAGTGCTCCTTGCACTCTGGTGTCTAGTTATGCCAGCTACATGTTTGCAGATGCAGATGAGCACTGGCTCTTTGGCTATAAATGGGGAGGAGCACCAAACTGTAGAGTTGGCTATGACTGGCTTTTGAGCAAGGGTGACCTTTATTTTATTTATTTATTTATTTGTTCAGATTTATATTGCCACAGAGGTGACTCAGGGTGGCTTACAGTCAAAACAGCAACAGTACAGTAAAAATCATAAAATACAACTTCACAAAACAGCCAAAGCAGAACACAGGCTAACTCCCCTCTGGCCGTTGGTGTGGGCCCAGAGGAGGGGCGATGTTACCTTACCTTTGTATGCATAAAAGAGTTAAAACACTGAAAGGGGGTTGATTAAGGGGGAAATGCCTTTTTAAAAGAGTTACTTAAGAGTTACTTAGTTAAATTACATTTTTGTAACTTTTTTCCTGAGGTCAAAGCAGTGAAGTCTGATGTAAAGTTTCTATAGCTAAAACAATGTTTCTATAACTAGTTATTGTTCTCTCTTTTTTATACCCTTGTACTTCTTTGTGCGCCTTCCATATTTATTTATTTCTGTATTTCATGCTAGAGTTCTGTATTTCTTATTATGCTTGTATAAACCTCTTTTTTTTTCTTTGCCCTTCATACAGATCTTTGCATTCCCTTTCAGCTCAACTTTAATCATTGCTTGGAGGGGCAACTTGCAGGCAGGATGCTAGGGAGGCTGTCTAGTATCCAATCAGTTCAGTTCAGTGTTTCCCAAATGCTGGTGTTTGGTCTTCAGTTCCCAGAAGCCTAAGCCAGTATATTGACTGATCAGTGTTTTGGGGAATTGACTTAAGCTTCTAGGAATTGAAGTCCAAACACCAGCATTTGGGAAACACTGGTTCAGTATAATGTTCCTCTGACTTTCAAGCACAGGAAGAACAGTTTAGATGTAATGGTGCAGGCATTCCTTTATCACCATCCTTACAATGAGTGGACATGGTCAACATTGATTCACCATCATGTGGGAAAGTAGCAATACATGTCTGCAAAAATTATGTTAGTAGACATGTAGAAGACATAATTATTTAGAGCATCAACGTCTTTGGACTATCACATTTACCTTTTTCTCGATACAACTCTGCTTAATAACAGCATGACAAATGAGTGTGTTAGTCTTTAAAATGCCACAGCCTATCTTGATTGAAGAGATAACCATGTGAAGGATCACAATTCCTTATGTTTTGTAGGTTGTGTTGGAAGAGTGTGTTCTTCTTTCATGTCTAGGCCAGAATGAAGCCTCCTTTGTAGAAGGGATTCTTTTTTTTTTTTTTTTGCATGATTATACATGCTAGAAAAAATGGCAATGTTATCTTCAGAATTGGCTTCAGTTGTGATGTTCTTTCTGAGGTACCTCAATAAGCATTTATAAATTGAAATACAGTAATACCTCATATAACATTAGTATCGAATAACACTAAAATCGCATAACATTAAGGAATCTGGGGGGAAGAATTGCATCAGATAACATTAAGATCCTATGGGATGCTTCAGATAACAACCGCTAAAGCCTGTGTGGTTACAATGTATCTCTATGGATCCCATAGAGGATCAGATAACACTAAAAATCATATAACACCAAGACTTGTGGAACCAGGTTTTAGTGTTATATGAGGTTTTACTGTATTTAGGTCATTAGGCCCCTGACTTGATTCTGCAGTTCTATTAGTGTCTCAAACTTCTGGAAGTCTTGTTCATTTTCCATAATTCCCTGGGTGCTTGCTTTAGGAACATTAAGTGTGGTATAACATTGATTATTATGCAGAAAATAAAAGCTATGTCCTATATTATAAATGCGCTGACTTTTAAATGACCATGAACTGCCATGAACTATAATTGCTGTAATATCAGGGTAAGTGGCTTCCTTAATTAATTACCTTGTGTATTCTTTTTTGTGGCTCAGATAACTTAGCTGGAGTGCCAAAGCAGGTGTGTTGTTTTCATTTTAAAATACAAAGGGGAAAGAAAAAGTTAACCTATTCCTGAAGGAGATGTGTACACTGAGGACTAAGTACACCAGTTGTGTCCAACTGTAATATTGTTATTTTCCCAAGGCTCTGAACCACAGGCGTAGCTGCCTCACAAGTAAACAACATTTGCTTGTTGACTGTATAAGGATTAGGCATAACATTTTTATTAGAGAGAAAGAGAGAACCTGAATTACTGGGGGATTAATTTGAGATTATTTGTACCACAGCACTTCATTGGCTCTGACTAATCTCTGAGAAAATACTTATCTTTTGTGAATATAAACTACTGTAGAAACCCACTCAGTTTGTAATCTGGTTACCATGGTTTGTGGTAAAATGCTAGAATCTCTGTCCTGTTCCAGTATGGCTTTTTTCTCTATTTTTTTTTTTTTGAATACTCCAATTATTAAAATAAACCAATCAGTAAAATTGGAAACACCCCTAAATTTACATTACTTGCCCTTCTGGATATTGTGTTCATGTTCTTCTGTTGCAGTGAAAGAGTAATTTGTGGCATCTTAAAGACCAAGGTATTACTACATACCTTTGTACGAACAAGATTTTCATCTGGTGAAGTGGACTTTGGTCAGAAAGAGTTTATGCCATAATATATTGGTTATGTTTTTGTAAACAGAGAGTGAGCTTGTAGAAGGCATCTAAATAATATCTAGGTACTCTATAAATGCTTTTACCATGCATCCCCAAATCATGCTTACAAGCAGTACCATTTGGAATTGTGTTTTGCTTTCTGAATTTTAGGAAGATCTTGAGGGAGATTTTACTTTTGTAGTAGAGGTGTCTGGTCTTAAAGCTAATCATTGATGAGTCTCTAAGGAAACCTTAACTGTTTGCCTGGAGAGAAACTTCAGAAGGCATTATAAATGTGCTTGTGAGTGATGAGTGATAAGATGAGGCATGATTATATTTGCTCTATTTAAGCAAGGAACAGAAACTAGAATATTTTCATTCTTTCCAAGAATGATTTGATAGCATCTAGCAGCTTATTCTTGCATTTTACCAAACTACTTTAATGAAACATGTTCAAACATGAACATCTATATTATGGGGAAAGGGGCAATCTAATCCTAACTGCCATATTTATGTATGGAGAATTCACATGTGTAGAGGAGACTCTCTATTTCTGGATGCAGGTGACATATTAAATAAGTAACGTTTTATCTCCTTAGTCAGATATAACTGAGTTGATGTAACTGTAACCATAAATTTAATATAAATATGAATTGGAATGATCCAGTCAGCAGTGCAAAAGATCCATCTCATGGGTATTTTATTTTATTTTATCTTATTAGAGTTCATAATGCAACTAATGTTATACTGTGTCCTCACCAATTTTACAGCATTAGAGTATCTTCTGGAGCAATTCCTCACAGCAGAAAGGTTGTCATCCATGGGAGTTTTCTTTAGCTTACTTTCTAGCCTCCTCCTCAAATGCTTCAGCATTCGTAGTTCATTGGTGAACCATGGGGGCAAGAGTAACCCTGAAGCTGGATTCACTTTTTAGGAGCAATAGTGACAGTATTGCCTGCTGGCCTGGTCATAGACCAGTGATGGCAAACCTTGGTACTCCATCTGTTCTTGAACTTCAATTCCCAACAGGAGTCCTGATCAGGGCTTATGGGAATTGAAGTTCAAGAACAGCTGGAGTGCCAAGGTTCACCATCACTGTCATAGACCCTTGCAAGGCATGCTGAAAACCAATGGGATCCATTAATCTGTGAGGATGGATGGGTCCAGGCTCCCCATTGGGGCAGGAAGCAAACAGAAGTAGGAAATGGCCATGACAATGGGGTGAGAGAAATCTCCCTCACTCTCAGATCAGCACTCTGTGACATTGAGAAGATTAGGTCCAAGGTGTGACTAGCAACATGAGTGAGTGGTGACATGTTTGGATAGCCCTATGTATGTCATGGCTTCCATGAGCTCTGTAGATTTTCCAGACAATGATGTCTTTTCATGAATATTGAAGCCTTCCAGGACCAATGTCCTAGGGCAGTACAGTAATACCCCAGATAACGATTGCACCGGATAACGCTAAAACCGCATAACGACAAATTTTGGGGGAAGATTTGCACTGGAGAACGTTCTTTTTTGCATTATCTGATGTATAGTAATAAAGAAGTAAAGGAGGCCAAAGCTCCTCTCCCTGGCAGATCAGCAAGAGAAGGTAAGCAGGGAGGGAAGACTGCAGTAGAGTCGGCTTTCCCCGATCCTACTGCAGTCACAGCGGTGGGGGGTGGCTTTAAAGGCAGGGAGGTCTCTTTCTTTATCTGCCTGCCTTTAAAGCGGTTTGTCCCTGAAGTCAGGGCTTTTTTTTTTAGCGTTTTTCCATGCATGCATCGGACAACGCTAAAAATCGGATAACGTCATGACTTGTGGAACCAAGTCATAACGTTATCCTGGGTATTACTGTAATGGCAAACTTTGGCACTCCAGCTATTCTTGTACAGTTGTACCTCGCTTAAAGAGCATAATGCGTTCCACAGGATTGCTTTTTAAGCGAGTTTGTTCTTTAAGCGAAACACCATTGTAAATGACCAATTGTGTGGGGGATTCCGAACCCCGATTTATTTATTAAGCAAGTTTTTGGTTGGTTTTATTTGTTAACTGAAGTGAACATTCAGAGAAAATTATGTTCTTTAAGCGAGTTACTCTTTAAGCGAGGTGCTCTTTATGCGAGGTTTAACTGTACTTCAATTCCCAGAAGCCCTGATCAGCAGGAGTGCTGACTTGGGCTTCTGGGAATTCAAGTTCAAGAACAGCTGGAGTGCCAAGGTTTGCCATCACTGTCCTAGGGGACCTCAGCACTACCACAGAGACATAGAGATATAGCTCTGGGGTTGGGTCACAGGGAACTCTATAAACCAACACAATTCCCACTCTATCCCTAGCTTCCACTTCAGTACGTAGGCATGCAAGACTTGTCCTCAAGAATGCAGGGATCCTGCTAGCTTTCAAGATGTCCAATGAATGATCAAAACCACGCTCCTATGTCCCTGTCCTGGTGCATAATTACAAACCCTGGTGGACACATAAGGGTAAGGGAAGATCCTCCCTCTGCATTCACCCAGCTCTTGACGATACACACCACGTCAGCCTTAGCATCCAGGAAAACATCCTGTATAAGTTGTCCTTTATTCACCACTAATCTAACACAGTGTTTCCCAACCTTTGGTTGGTTCTCAGAAACCTAAGTCAGTACCTCAATGTACTGACTTAGGCTTCTGGGAATTGAAGTCCACAGTGAGATCAGAAAGAAAGTGACTAAGAGGACAACCACACATCTGTTAGCAGTGCTGGAGGCTGGAACACACGATACTTAAATATCTATCACACGTTCCCCTATTCTCGCCCAATTTCAACTCCACACCATATCTTACTCTACTTGGGAGTGCTGAAATCCCTGATAACTTTGGCCTCCATGCATACAGTAATACCCCGGATAACGATTGTACCTGATAGCATTAAAACTGCATAACATTGCAAGATTTTCGGGAAAATCTTGCATCGGATAACGCGATTTTTAGCGTTATCCGGTATAAGCGTGTGCATGGGGGGGGGGAGTTGGATTGGGTAGAACATCTACCCAATCCAACCCCCTCCCCAGCGCCTGCCTGCCTTTCCCCCAACGCTACTGCAGGGTTCCCTCTGCTTACCTTCCTTTCCTTCTCCGACTCCCAGCGGATTGCAAAAGGCTTGGTTTTTTTAAACTGCAGGGAAGGGGGGAAAGCTGTTCTTGCTTTACTTCCTGAATTGAAAAAATACAGAGATGTGATTGGTTCTCTAGATCAGCTGATCTAGAGAACCAATCACATCTCTGTATTTTCCCCCTTTCCTGTTTGATTGATTCTCTAGATCAGTCTGAGAAGGAAAGGAAGGTAAGCTGAGGGAACCCTGCAGTAGTGTCAGAATGGCACTTTCCCCAACTCTACTGCAGTCGCATGGGGGTGTCTTTAAAGGAAGGGAGGTCTCTTTCTTTCCCTGCCTGCCTTTAAAGCGGTTTGTCCCTGAAGTCAGGGCTTTATTTTTAGCGTTGTTGGATGCATGTATCGGACAACGCTAAAAACCGGATAACATCATGACTTGTGGAACCAAGTCATAACGTTATCCGGGGTATTACTGTATTCTGGCAAATAAATCTCAGGATTCAAAAGGAGAGGGAAGGGAGAAAAGCCCAAATCAAACCCTATGAAAAAGTCTTAAGTGACAATCTTAACACTAGACTCTACCCACCCCATTAAGGCTAACATATACTTATTAGAAAAGTATACTGTATGTATCAATATATTTTCAGGGGCAGACTAACAGAAAGTGAGATATCATAACAAATTTAAAAACAAGAAAAATAATGTTAAATATAAACAATAAAATCAATAAATTAAATAAATTAAGTTATATTGAATCATTATAAAAATAAATACTGTAGATATAAATACTGTATATACTCGAGTATAAGCCAATCTGAATATAAGCTGAGGTACTTAATTTTGACCTAAAATCCCAGGAAAACAGATTGAACCAAGTATAAGCCGAGGGTGGGAAATGCAGCAGCTGCTAGTTAGTTTTTATAATCAAAAGACATAAAAATGTGGTAAAATTAAGTAACTTGTTGGCACATCTTGGTCCGGCACGGTTCGGGGACCCTCGTGGCCATTGACCTGAGTATAAGCCGATTCCCCTTTTTGGGGCTCAAAAACTTGGCTTATACTCGAGTATTTATTTATTTATTTATTTATTTATTTATTCAAACTTATATGCTGCCCTACTCGCAGAGTGACTCAGGGTGTCTGACATAGTATTGCCATATTACGATATATTACAAACAATAAAATTCCCATAAATAAATTCCTTAAAAAACTATACACAATTAAAGATTTATAGGATAAAAGCTATTTTTTAAATAGGTTTTTTATCTACGGTATATAATAGGGTGGTATATCATTGGCATTTTCCTGAAACTTTGTATGTCACAAAATTATCTTCTATTATGTAACACTTCAACTAATACAGATACTTTAATAATAACACACGGTCAAGTAGTTTCCAGTCTTTTCTAAGTACCTGTACTCAAAAGTAGTCTACAATTTTCTTTTTCTGAAGATGTTCTTGCAACTGCAGTTTACCCAAGTCTAGCCAAGCTCGTCTCCTCTAAGATTGTGATATTTTTGAACCATAAACAGGCCTACTCTGGTAATGGCAACTTTGTGTTACCGGCTAATTTTTCTCATACTAGGTCAGATAAAAGGAACGGCAGAATGAACTCATCAAAAGGTTTCTTCATTTTGGCAGTTTCACATCAGGTCTAGACATGGAAGAAGAAGCCCAGCTGGCTCATTTCCAGGGACACAAAACAGGGAATTGAACTCCCAACTTCTGTCTCCACAACCAGATTCCTAACTCAATAAGCTATCCTCCTACTTTATACAGATAAATCATATTTACAATGTGTTTTATTTGTTTAAATGTTTTACAATTGAAACTATAGGAGTAATGTTTCCCTAAACCTGCAGGATAGAAAATATAGAGAATACGTAGCATGAGAGGGCTATCATAAAGTACAGATGTTGTCATACTAGCATTACTGTTCTAATATAAACTTCAGAAATTAGTTAATTGAATTATTAGGTGACATTTCATTTTGAACAAATGGATAATTTAATATTTTCTTAAGCATGTATTTTTACTTAATGCACAGACTTAAACTGAACTTCTGTAAATAGTAAATGTTGGATGTCGATCTGTTCCTTCTTCAAATCTTCAGGCATGTGCACGCAGTAAGTTAGTCCGTGGTAATGCCTACTTAGGACGGATCTATCTGACTTGTTTTGGAGGGAAAGATGTTAATGTTAAAGCTAGTTGGAAACTAGGAAAACAATTCTCATTTAACTGGGCACATTCAGCAGTCTTTCTTTTTTTGGGATATGTGATCATGTAAACACCATGAAGGTTTTATGGGTACATCACAAAAATGTAATATGTAAAGCAACATTATTATATGAACTTGGATGAAGTCCATAGTTTCCTACAAATATGCAGAATGACTTTACAAACTGAACCAAAAGATATGATTAACTCTTGTGATTCCTTGTAGCAGGTGTGCCCAAACTTTTCACCTGAACATCCAACATAATGCGCCCGCGAATGCACATAACGCTGCCATAAATTACCTGTGGCTGTCACATGCACTTGCACATTTTACCTCTGCTTTCGGGAGCATTGTGGACTGGATTAATTGGTGACATGGGCCAGATCTGGCCTGTGGGCCGTACTTTGGGCACCCCTGCCTTGTAGATATGAATATGACTTTCTGATTCACATTTATTTTCCTGGAGGGTCATATATGAATTCACGCAGTAGCCATTCAACAGTTCAACCACCCTGGTTTGAAGATATTGGGGAAACAGTATAGCGAATGTAAGGTTTTAGCTGCTTGTTTTTCTTCTATGAATTAATCTTCCTTTATGAATTAATCTTCTTCCTTTATTGAGACCCAGAATTCCCAGCATTAAATGTGTATAGCAGTGCATCACATTGTAGGATTAGATTGTGCCCCAGGTGGGAGAAAATAATTTTCAGGAAAACTCTTTCACTTGAAATTTTTCCTGTGAACTCTTTTGAGATAATCAATATTACTCTATATATGTAGGGACGTGGTATGGCTGCTCAGCTTTCTGGGGGTGTGGTCAGGCCCATGGTGTAAAAATATTGGCCACTCCTGTTGCAGACCAAAGAAAAGATCAAGCAGAAACTGTGAAGTTCATCAGGAAAGCAATTTAAAATATCAGGACAGGGGAATTAATATACACAGGAACAAGGCAGAGACTGTCAAGTGGATTGCTTCCAGCTCCTTGCAGAACCAACTGAAGGCTATTTTTTAGCTGTGCAGCTGGAGTTCCACCCACCACATAGTTGTAGATGCTCAGGCAGCAAAGTTTGCCCCTGGTTGTCCTCAGAAGAAAAAGCTCACTCTTGGAAAGACCACTTACTTACAAAGACTTCATCTGCAACTGAACACTCCATCTTGAGGCTTTATAGTGGCCTCCTGCCTTCATTCTCTTTTACTGAATTGTTGGTAGTTGTTCCACCACCTCCTCAAACCAAGCCCCGTCATCCACAGGCTCAGCTCCTGGATTCCTGGAGGTCCAAGTTCTGCTGGTTCAAGCAGGTCTTCTACCTCATCCAACCTTTGGAGTGCCAAGTTCCTCAAGCTCGTCCTGGCTTAGAGGACTCATCTGCTGAGTTCATGATTGTTCCTCCCCTTACTTGAATATAAGATATAGCTATGCCTATTGAATTTGCTCTGAGATTCTCAAAGGCTGAAAATAATTGAGAACAATGTGATCTCTGTTGAATTCAAGGCCAGTGGCATGACATTATGGACAGGCATGCGAATGAAAAGATGTGACAAATGTGTTTCACGTTGGCTTCAGAGGTAGAATAAATTACAACAATGCTTATTAGGGCAAAGAACAATCCAGAATGGAGGGCACCAAGCACCACAGTTAACTTACCCACAAGAATTATTGAAACAAATGAATACTCCTTATTGTGTTCTAAGATATGACATTCCTGCCCACCAGGTGTTCTCATTGGCTGCTGACAGCAGCCCTCCTAATACTATTACATGAAAAAGTTTCCAGGCATTTTGAAATACAAGGGTGGAAGAAAGGTTAAACAAATGAGGAACACAAAAGAACACAAAACCTTTGTGTGTCCCTCTTTCGTTAATAGAAATCATACATGTTTTAGAGGCCCTCTTTCAGAATTCAGTGGGATAAAAAAAGGGATAAAAAGAGCCTTGCTCACCCTTTCGTCATAACACAAAAGGTACTTCCTCAATGTTTAGTAATGGAAAGAAGATGATTCCTGTATAGTGATTAAAGTATTTGGGAAAGTACATGTAATTTGAAGTATTCAAGATTTCATGGGTGTCTGTAATTTGTTAAAATAGTACCTTACTACAAATTACAGCTCCAGATGTAATAACATTTAAATAACAGAAGCAGGTGTTATGATCTATTCACAAGCTAGTTTCATCTGTGAATGGAAACTAGGGCATCTTAAAAAAAGACTGGATACTGCAGAGAGTGAGGTTTAAATATGTCCAAGGGCAAATGCTATACTTTTTTTCATTTGAAATAAAGGCTACTGTTTGCTACCTTTTTTCTTCTCCTTTCTTGTTAAGCTAAAATCACAAAGAGTTCAAGTCTCAGATAGTTGTATGGTTGAGCTTCCTCTTTCCTACATCTCAGGTATGTGGGCATGTGTGTACTAGTTCATCAGTATTTTTGTCTTTTATCCATTTCATACATGATTGAAACACTTAACAGGAAGGTAAGTTGTTCTTGATGACCCTGACTTCCATAGCAGAATTGCATCCTATTTATTGCATAAAATAATAAGTGCTAATCTTCATGTTTTATGTTCAGTGTCCAACACATATTATAAAAGGACATTTTAAACAAGGGCAGTTGAATCAAAGTGTTGATGATTTTTTAAACCACAGTCTTAACTAGTTTTTAAAAACAAGTGACTTCCAGTTACAGTAAGCTTGAAATTAACACATTCAAAATAATGTTACTTATAATATTTTACCTCATCGTTTGTTAATAAATGATGGATTAATGTTGACCCCAAATCTTTTTATTGCTTTTCTTTTGCTATAGAAAGATTCCTTCCTGCCTTATGGAATCATAGGAAAAATATGTCACTGGACACTAGAAGTATAAATTATATTTGGGATAAAATCATCAGAATTCTTTCCTGAAATTAATGCTAATTTTGATGCACTATATATGAAGATTTCTATCTCCATGCACATATGCAGTGTGTTCTGCAGGAATAAATATGAAATGAGATGGCTTATTTTATGATGAAAGTACAACTTGTCTTTAGTTAGAATTGTCTCTACAATGTTTTATTGAATTTGAAGTGAGGAAGATGTGGTAGGATCCTCCCAGCGTGTTATCCCCTGCTGCTGCGCTACACCATTCAACTTTTACTGAAAGAGGCAGCTTTTATAATAATGGTGACACACATTGTTACATATTAGAAAATTTGTGATTGAGGTTTCTTTTAGTCCTAGCAGCCAGTATCTTTTACAGGCAAAAAAAGAAAGGATGTATGCAGCTGGTAATCCATGCTGTGTTCCAGAGCAGATTTTGTTCACAATGGTAAAGTAGCATAGTGTAATCCAGAAGTTCTCAACCTTTTCAAACTGGGGGCCAGGTCGCACTCCTTTAGACAGGCGGGGGTGGGGGACAATGACACATGAAATGGTGCCATGGACCACAGGTTGAGAATCCCTGGTTTATCCTATGTGGAAAGATAATTTATCTTGCTTTTTAAAAAGTGGTTTGAGGAGAAACAGAAAGTAAAATCCTCTTGCTGACCCAAAAAAAGTCATTTGGAGGATACATTTTGAAATGAATAATCTTGCCAGATCTTTAAATTGTGATATTCTACACTACAGTTGCTCAAATATATGAGTCTTCCCACCAAAGTGGTACCTATTTATCTACTTGCAATTTTCTGCTTTCGAACTGCTAGGTTGACAGGAGCAGGGACAGAGATGGAAGCTCACTCCATCATGCAGCATTCGGGTCTTCCAGTCATCAGTTGCAGTGTCTTAACCACTAAGCCACCACAGTTCCTAAGCCACAGATATCAGTCCCTTAAAATAATTATTTTTGTCCATGGCATTGTATGGATTACATGTTTTTACCAAAACCTGATGAGTGGCAGGAAGAAGACATATGAAATGATGAACATCTGTCATAGGTTTGCAAGCTCTCAAAGGAAAGATTGTTCTTCTTTCTGGAAACATTTTCAAACAAGGACAGATTATAATGAAATATTTTTGGCTTTCTTTCTTTACTTTTTAAAACATTTCAAAGGATTTTTTATTGGTAATGCAGCTAATCATACATTGTAATATAGAAACCAAACTAAAATTCTAGAAATACATGATCAGAATGTGTCTTGGATTTCTCATTTAAATATTATGGGAAGTATTGTGTTCAATATTTACATGCATGGAGCTCTAGCTGCAGAAACTTTTCAAAAGACTCAGACAAGATACCAGTTGTATACAGTTGAATCCATAACTCACATGATCAGGTCAAATGGCCAGGCACATGACCAGCATCTTGACAAAATTGCCATTGAATGTTAAATACATCTCCAGTGGAGGAATGCTGAATAACTAGCAATGCTTTGTCTAACAGAATTGGAGCAGACATTACAGTCCTCACTATCAGATGGAACATGAAACCTTAACCTTTGATTTGAGTTTGTAGCCTCAATTTTGAAATATACTCTTTTAACATAGGATCCAGAATGTACATCTGTCCATGATTCTTAGAATTTGCATGTTTTTTCCTGTATTACTCATAATTTTGTGGTGTCCAGCCTGATAAAGACTTGCACAGAGTTGAAAGGAAGCTTATGTAAATTATTTTTAAATATTCTAGTTAAAGATATTATCTACTCTTGTCTTTTGATTCCGTTATCCTGGAATCTAATGACAATGTTAACATCCCATCAGCATTGGAAATAAAAATCATATTTCAACAAATTTGACAAGATCTCTGATTATTCACATCACCCTAATCCTTAGCTTTCATTTTTCCATACATGTTTTTATTTCTCTCTTAACCTATCGGTCCAAACCTACTACAGTTGTACCTCGCTTAAAGAGCATAATGCGTTCCACAGGATTGCTCTTTAAGCGAGTTTGTTCTTTAAGTGAAACACCATTGTAAGTGACGGGGGGGGAGGAATTGTGAACCCCGATTTATTTGTTAAGCGAGTTTTTGGTAGGTTTTATTTGTTAAGCGAAGCGAACATTCAGAGAAAATTCTGCTCTTTAAGCGAGTTACTCTTTAAGTTAGGCACTCTTTATGCAAGTTGTATATTATTTGACTATATATTATTTACCTACCAAACCTAGTAAGTTATGTGGAATTCATTTTTAATGACTTGTGCATTAACAATCTGTGATGTATAATCTCACTTGAGTTTCTTGCATGTATTGGTTACAGAATCTCTCTTCACTTTTTAAAATTCCAGAACATGTTCCTCCTTTTAGGTACATCTTTTTTGGAATAGATGTACCTAAAAGGAGTAACCTGGAAAAGATTACTCCTCTGTGCAGTGTTTTTGGTACCTCCTTTTTTATTTTATTTTATTACTTGCATCTTCATGAAAAGTGAGATGTGATTCAGTTGTATTCTATTGAATGGCTTCCTGTAAAATGTTTGCCTTCCTGTTTAATTCCGTATACTTATCCTGTGGGATGCTTGTGGATAAGTAGTTTTGCTTTTAGTGAGTGCATAGATAAATACTTTTAACCCAGCAGATATTTTTTTTAAAGGAATGCAAGTAGTAGCTGGTGCTGTTGTATAGATATAGTAACCGAAAAAGCCGAAACTTGTCTGTCTGTCTGTCTGTCTGTCTGTCTGTCTGTCTGTCTGTCTATCTATCTATCTATCTATCTATCTATCTATCTATCTATCTATCTATCTATCTATCTATCTATCTATCCCCCA
The DNA here is from genome assembly GCA_030440675.1 of Furcifer pardalis. Lineage (NCBI taxonomy): Eukaryota > Metazoa > Chordata > Lepidosauria > Squamata > Chamaeleonidae > Furcifer > Furcifer pardalis. The sequence goes on from CP126892.1 coordinate 82,576,257, forward strand.
CCCATTTGGTGCAAACATCATGTTGGCATGAGTTCATGTCATCTGTGGGAAATCACATTTTGATGGGAGTTTAATGCCTGCCTAACATTACAAGGATATTGGAGGACATATGGAGAGTGTATGTGAAATGAAATGAATTGCAAATATTAAGTTTTTTTAATGCTTATATTTGGTCAGCTGTGTCTATAAACATGGAACAGATAACATAAGATAATTCTGATGGTATTTATAAGCAAAAAGTTCTGTCAAACTTCAAAGGGTACTCTTTGTTTCATTTTCTTTTAAAAAAGAAAAAAAGAAAAGTTGCCTTGCATTTGACTAGCATTTCACTACCTACTATTACATGTTTGTATCTTATTTAAAGTGACATAGTCAGTTCATGTTTCAAGGTACAATATTTGAATAGCCTGTTTTCGTACAAACAGATGTACAATTAACCCATACACACACAGTGGGTAGTTTCCTGTGTGTGGTTATGTAGTGGAAATATGAAGACTTAAATCTTGTGAGTCATTTTGATGTGCATGCACAGTCAAAGACGAAAGCAAGAGCTTAGAAATGTTTTTGGATTTCGGCTGCAAGATTCATCTGACTCAAGTATGGCTGTGGTGTTTTGGGAGTTACTTTTTAAAATCTTACTTTTCTCAGTTCTCTTCTCAGGGTATATGAATTTTGCCAGGGAAAACTTACACTTATTTGTCAGCATAGAATGCAGAAGGATTGTCCCAAGATTTTATCTCCCCATGTCCCAATTCAAAGCTATGACTATGATATATCAATAGAAGGTGGCTGATATCTCATCAGCAGCAGCTGCATCTCGTATCTGAGTATAATCCCCCCCCCCAAAAAAAAATCATTTTCCAGCTGATGGAAAATGTCCAGCTGATATCTGTAATTTATGTTGCCTCCTCAGGAATGGGATTGGTAAAGGGTACTACTTTGCAGTTTGTGCTTGTGCCTATTTGGTAGGTTGTGATGTGGGTTTTCTGCTGGGAATCTTTTCTCCCCCTATCTCTGACTAGTAATGTGAATAAACCACACAGACCTCTGTACAGAATTGAAGGTGTAGTGACCCAGAGGCTCAGATCTTAAACCATCCAATATTCAAAAGGAAAAGTAGTGGATACAAGCAATAATGTTGTGACCTAATTTCCTTCTCACTATGTGATAGATCAAAGATATCTCAGTAGATTAGGTATGATAAGAGAAGTGAGAAGAGAGGACTCACTGGAGAAGGCCCTGATGCTGGGAAAGATCGAAGGCAATAGGAGAAGGGGACAGCAGAGGATGAGATGGCTAGATGGCATCCTTGACTGGGCATAGATCTGGGCGGACTACATAGGATGGCAGTTGACAGAAGAGCTTGGCCTATTGTGATCCATGGGGTCACTAAGGTTTGGACTTGACTGTGCGACTGAACAAGTTTAGGTATCCCAGGGTCTGAGAGTTCGATTCCCTGCTGTGCCTCTTGGGAGAAGAGGCAGCTTGTGTGACTTTGATCAAGCTGCACAGTCCCAGGATGCCCCCAGAAAGAAGGAAATGGCAGCCCACTTCTGTGTATTCTCTACCTAGAAAACCCTGGAAAAGGGTTACAAAGAGTCAGAATTGACTTGACATCACACAAGATACAGTATTATATTTTAGTAACATGGCACTGCTGAATTACTCTGCATCACTTAGGTTTTTTTCTTGTGGATTTCTTCTAGCAGAATTGAGAAGCATCTTTCTGTCACTGGATTGCTGTTCAGAAAAATATTGTCAATGTGCATCACAGCTCACTTTTCATAGTTCTAAAAGAGAGAGTTGTTGATCCTTTTCCCCTCAGAAAGAGGAGTCTCATGTCTGCAGATCTTGCAAAAACACTTGAACCTCAGGGGCTGGGGCTGGACTCAAGCTGGTTACAAATGGCTCAGTCTTGTCAACAGGTTAATGAGACATTCAGAAGATAAAGGTTTGGAAAAGGAAGGCAACCAGCATGTGTTTCTTGTGTTATAACAAGCTTTTTTCTCCCTTTAACTTGGCTCCCCAGTTCAAAACTCTGTTGTTTTTTTAAAAAGCTTTACTGCTAATTTGTCACAGAGCAAGACAGACTGAGAGAGGCACACTAAATGGTAGGGTACAAAATACAGTAATACCTCATATAACATTAGTATCGAATAACACTAAAATCGCATAACATTAAGCAATCTGGGGGGGGGGAGAATTGCATCGGATAACATTAAGATCCTATGGGATGCATCGGATAACAACCGCTAAAGCCTGTGTGGTTACAATGTATCTCTATGGATCCCATAGGATTTTAACATGCATCGTATAACACTAAAAATTGGATAACACCAAGACTTGTGGAACCAGGTTTTAACGTTATCCGAGGTTTTACTGTACACATGTAGGGTTTTTTATAATTGGAAAAGGGTTTAAGTGTTCTGACTTTCCAAAGATGTTATGTCTCTAAGCTCCCAGAACTACTGGCAGAATAAAACCCCAGGTCGTTATAAAAAAAAAACCCAAACACCCAGATTATATGATTTCCCCCACAGACCTGGTACGTAATTTGGGGATCCTCCTGGACTCGTGACTACTGCTCAAAGAGCAGGTGGCAGTTTTGGCCAGGAGGGCCTTTGCACAACTCTGTGTGATTCTCCAATTATGGTCATTCCTAGACCAGGACTCCTTGCTCATGGTCACACATGCCTTGGTCACCTCCAAACTTGATTATTGTAATGCGCTCTACATGGGGCTGCCCTTGGTGACCATTCGGAGGCTTCAGCTGGTCCAGAATGCGGCTGCACGATTAGTGGTGGGATGCAGGCATTATGCCCATGCTTCACAGCTGCTGAAGGAGCTGCACTGGCTCCCAGTTTGCCTCTGGGTGCAATTCAAGGTGCTGGTTATTACCTTTAAAGCCCTACATGGTAGCGGACCAGGATACTTAAGAGACCGTATCGTCCCAAGGACATCTGCCCATCCCACCAGAGTGGACCGGAGAGACTCTCTGGTTGTGCCATCAGCCAGTGATGCGCACCTCGCTGGCACGAGGAGGGCCTTCTTGGTGTCTGCTCTGGCCCTCTGGAACCTCCTCCCAATAGAACTACGCATGCAGACGGAGTTGCTGCCCTTTAGAAAAGGAGTGGAAACCTGGCTGGCAGATTTGGTCTGGGGAGTGGATGGTTCAGTTTCCCCAGCCAATTGGTTGGTTTGACCCCAGTATGCCTGTGTTGCAATTTTTGGTTTTTAATACTAAGGTTTTTTTAAAAGTTTTTAGAGTTTTTAATTTTTTAAAATGATTTTATAATTGTTGTAAATCGCCCTGGGTCCCTTTTGGGAGGAGGGCGATAAACAAATTTAAATAAATAAATAATAAATAAGGTAGAATTAGAAGGATTGAGTAAATAAAAAGGTATTCATATAATTGTGAAAAGAAAACAAAGAGGGTCCAAAGGAGCTTCCTGGAGGGAATTTTGATGTTAGGGTAGTGTGGCAGAAAAGGTCCTATCTCTGGCTACCTAACTCTGGATGGCTCTTTTGCAAGGATTCAGAGGAAGGGCCACTGAGATTGATTTTAAACTTGGGACTGGTTACAGCTTTACATGTTTAAAACCAGGGGTGCTCAAACTTTTTGAGCCATGTGATTGAGCGTGCTGGTCATATGGTTCCTCCCACTGGAAGTGGAAGTAAAATGCGCATAACACTACTGTAAATGAACCATGACTGTCAAATTCATTTATGACAGCTGAGGGTCATTTATGGCAGCGTTATGTGCATGCACATTATGCATGTTTTACTTCCACTTCCAGGAGTGGCACAGGCAGTGTGGGCCAGATGATTTGCCTCCGCAGGCTGTATATGGCCCACGGTTTGCAGTATGGGCACCCCTGTTTAGCTTTACCCCTGTTTAAAACAAAATTCCCAGTATGTTTTGAGTCATGCTCATAAACTGGTTGCTAGCGGCAGCTGGTCCAAAGCTGGTGAGGTGTATTCCATGTGTTGCATCCCAGTTGCTGAAGATCTTGTCAGACTTGTTTGTTTCTTTTCTTTATTGTACCCTTATCTCAGTACAATACAGACAGCAGCAACTGGTATTTATGTGTATGTTATTATTTTACTCCGGAGCCTGTGGAGTTTTATTACTGATTTATGTGCAAAGATAATCATGTTGATTCCACTTTACTTTATCTCATAGTTACCAAGAAATGCTAATGGGTCTACATTGTTCATCACTGCACATTATCAGGCTTCAGTTGTCTTCTGTAATCGATTGATTGTGACCAAAATGTAGCTTTAACAAGTCAATATGGTGCTTCCTTTCTTCTTTCTTTCTAAATAGATAGTGTTTACCTTTTGAAATCTTCAGAGAAAATGCATACACAGAGTATTGCTCCTATTCCCAGGAAGAAAAGTGTATTGCAATTAGTCCTTTGTAATTCTACCATGTTTTCCTACAATTTATTTGTTTGTGCTTATTTTGCTATGTGTGGTAATTGCATCTGCTTCCTGAACTGGACTCCGAAAGCTTCTAATACTGCAAGAGCACTGATTTCAAAAAGCCAGACATCAATGTTGCTTTACGTTGTAGAGCAGGGTTTTTTTTTGTAGTTGTTCAGTCGCACAGTCGATTCCGACCCTCTGCGACCCCATGGACCACTGTCCGCCAGGCACTCCTGGCCTCCACCATCCCCCTCAACTCGCTCAGCTCTGTGCCCATTGTCTCTACAATACCATCTAGCCATCTCATCTTGGGCCATCCCCTTCTTCTTTTGCCCTCGACCCTTCCAAGCATCAAGGCTTTCTCAAGTGAATCCTCTCTTCTCATTTGATGTCCAAAGTACTTTAGCTTCATCTTTATTATTTGACCTTCTAAGGAGCAGTCAGGGTTGATTTCTTCTAAGATTGACCTATTTGTTCTCCTCACTGTCCAGGGGACTCTCAAAACTCTCCTCCAACACCACATCTCAAAGGCGTCTATTCTTCTGCGCTCAGCTTTCCTAATGGTCCAGCTCTCACAACCATACATTACCACAGGGAATACCATTGCTTTGACTTTGCCAATTTTTGTTTTCAATGTGATGTCTCTACTTTTCACTATGTTCCCCAGGTTTCTCATCGCTTGCCTCCCAAGAATCAGTCGCCTTTTTATTTCATGGCTGCAATCACCATCTGCAGTGAGCTTAGATCCTAAGAAAGTAAAATCTGTCACTGTTTCTACTTCTTCCCCACCTATTTTCCAATGACTGATAGGGCCTGTTGCCATTATCTTGGTTTTCTTGATATTGAGTCTCAAGCCAGCTTTTTCACTTTAGCCAACCTTTTTTTGCTGCGGGCCTGACGATGTTGTAAATGCGCCCACTTCCATGTTTACAACACCACATACATGTTTACGCTCCCAGAACTACTGGCAGAATAAAACCCCAGGTCGTTAAAAAAAAAACCCCAAACACCCAGATTATATGATTATATGAAATCATGTGTGGGCATGATTTACAGCTGACACAAACACACCTGCTTTCACTTCCAGGTGTGGTGATGGCAGCGACTGGCTGGTTGGAATGGCGCTGTGGGCTGTAGGTTTGGAACCCCTGTTGTAGAGCAACAATTGGTATCATTTTTTCTTGAAAGAACCCTTAAAATAAGTTTCCACATCCCAAGTTGTGATTACAACTGTACAACAGTTAAGCATGATGTTAGAAGGTATTTGCTGCATGGCAGAATTTAGTTTAAATTATGGCTGAAAGGGAATTAAACATGAAATGAGAAAGAAAATAGGCTATGACTGAGATTGTAAAGACATCAACAAAGTAACATTGCATGTAAGTGATGACCTATTTTGTAAGAGTCTGAAGGCTGCTAAGTGTTTTTGTTTCTAATAAAAGTGTTCTTGATCCAACCCAAGCCCTGAATATGAAGGAGAAATTAAGTGCATTTGTTAGGAAGATTGCATGGGATGAGGAATGAGAAGGGAAGAGGGACACTTAAAACAAAGAACATTACTGTGCTGTAATCTTTTGATAAAATGGGAAGAGTCAGAATATCACTATTTGATTATAATGAGGATGGAGAAAAGGCCAGTCTTTGAGGCGTGAGACAGGCTAGGATTGGGGGGGGGGGCTTTTTCACAAGGTCAACTTCTTGCAGCCACTGCTCTTCAGCCTCAGGTCAGACAGTTCCATGATGACCACCTGTTTGCTCATAATTCACACAGGAAGAAGGTTGCTGTCTAGCTCCTGCAATTTCTTCTCCCATGTCTAGGGCAGACGTGAAACTGCCACCTTTTAATGAGTTCATTCTGCAGTCTCCTAGATTTATCAGGCCTCACAGAGGAAAAACACCATAACAGAAATATGCATCCAGTTAAAAGCATTTCAGTGTGATGTGAAAATACTTGGGAAAGTGTAATCATTTATATTATTGTTTTTTGAAGACATTAACAAATAGTTCTTGAAAAACAAGTGGCAGTGCTGCATTTTCCCTGGGTGGACAAGAATGAACATCAACATTTACATTCATTCTTAACTTGACACAAAATGCAATACATTGCTTGCTAATCTAAATGAGTTCATTTGGTTTAAATTACTATAATCTTACAGAGAGGTTAGCCTGTATGATCCAAGAAAAAATGTTGTGTATGGACCTTAGATTTTATGGCTTAGAAGGTCAGTACTCAGAGCTGGTTCCTAGCTTTTTGTTGTTGTTGTTCAGTTGTACAGTCGATTCCGACCTTTTGTGACTCTATGGACCATTGCCCATCAGGCACCTCTGTCTTCCATCCTCCTCCTCAGCCCACCCAGCTCTGTGCCCATTGCATTTACAATACCATCCAACTATCTCATTTTTGGCCTCCCCCTTCTTCTTTTGCCCTCCACCTTCTCAGCATCAAGGCTTTCTCAAATGAATCCTCTCTTCTCATTTGATGTCCAAAGTACTTTAGCGTCATCTTTACTATTTGACCTTCTAAGGAGCAGTCAGTGTTGATTTCTTCTAGGATTGACCTATTTGTTCTCCTCGCTGTCCGGGGTACTCTACCTGAAATCAAAAACCAATTTAGCCATGCAGATTCAGCCCATCCTTTTTATTTATTATGTTTATATTTTGCATTTCCTTTATTGAGCAAAAGGCAGCATACATGAGGAGGGGGAGGGGGGAGGATAGGTTAGTCTGAGTCAAAGTAATTGGTCAAAATACCCAGTACATTTCTTGGTTGAATGGGAATTTGAATCTTGATCTTCCAAATTGCAACATAGTGCTCTAAGCACAGTATTACACAAGTACCATCTCGTAAACTTATCAGAATATGTTTAGTTTAGCTTAGTCTCTGTGTTTGCTTTATGTATACAGTGTAACCTTGCTTAACAAATCTAATGCATTCTCCATGACCTTTTGTACTATGAAAAATTTGCAAATTAATTTTCCCATAGGAATACATTGAAAACCAAAATTTGTTAACTGAAACACAGTTTCCCATAGGAATGAATTGAAAACCAATTATTCCATTTAAAAATTGTTAACTGAGCCACTATTTTATTTCCTTTCGTTATGTGATTTTTTTGTGTTAAGTGAGCTGTTTGTTAAGCAAGGTTCCACTTTATTGCTATATGAATGTTTGCTTAAGCATGCAGTCCATATTCCTGATTTGGTGACATCCCAAGGTACAGTTTGCCTTTGTTGAATATTTTTGCATTGCCTTTTATAGAGCTACCTATGCAAAATAATTTTGTTACTTTGATGTAAAAAAAGAAGTATCAACTTGATGCTACAATGTTGTTTAGGAAAGAAGGCTTGAGTACTATGAATGGTAGAATAAAGTCACAATTATGTATGACTGAATATCTTGGTTAAATGTCCCATTAATTTGAGGCCAGCAGCAACACGGAGTCTGTCTCTCTCTCTCTGACACACACACCTCCTGAAAAAAATACCCAGAATTGCTTATGAACAGGGTTAGTCTCAGGTATGTTGCATTCTCAGAACAATATAAAATGACACCCTTCCAATCCTTGTAAGGAAGGCAGTAAGACTGTTAGTATCAAGTTAGCCCAGGGAATAGGTACATATGAGTGTTCTTATATGGGCATTTCAAAAATAGGGTTCTTTTGTAGCCTTGTCAGCTGATTCATGTTGTTCCTTTCTGGTCTCCCATCTGAGTACTGACAAGTCTTGTTTCTGCTATGCTTCCAAATTGAAACAAGGCTGGATGTGTTCATGGTGGTATCATGGTCTTAAATGTTGTCCTATAGTTTGATGTCTCCCTTTCTTTTGCCTTTACCTGCCACCTCACTCTGCCTAGTCTCATGCTAATGATGCAGTGAGGTTTAAGTATCTGGCTGCTTGGCATTTTAAAGCTTTCTTGCAGATTACTGGATTGACATAATAGCTGTTTTGGATAAGAATGCTTAGCACTTTTATTTGAAGTAAAGGCAGTGTATTTACTTGCTTTTCTGTTTTATCTGGAATTTACAGCTTCAAGTTTTTAAAATATAATTATTACCATATTTCACAACAGCTCTTTATCCTTACAGAGAGTAGGATAGTGCGCAAGGACCATTGCAAACTCATAATTGTCAGAAAGACAGGATTTTAAGAAAATACAATCTACTTTCAAAACCAGGGTAGAAGAATGAAAAGTGGATTCATGCCTTGCAATTTTCTGAGCATTTAAACTAATTTCAAAATAACCCCAATCCTCATCACATTTATACAGGAATAGGCCCCACTTGAACAAAGTGGAATTTACTTTGGAGTAAATATGCATAGGTTTGCTCTACTTGAAATATATGAGTTTAATTTTAATGCTTTTTTGAATTGTGAAAGGAAATACATGACTATAAAAATTCTGCATGTACAGTATGCATATAAATAAGGCAAGAGCTGTGTAAGATATTATAAGGGGTAGGGTCATAGTTCCATGTCAGAATCTATTTGAGAATGTTACCAAGCCTATATAGAAAGACAATTATGCAAATATAATTTAACAAATACAGTAATACCTCGGATAACGCTAAGACTTAGTTCCACAAGTCTTGGTGTTATCCGATTTCTAGTGTTATCCGATCCATGTTAAAATCCTATGGGATGGATCGGATAACGTTAAAGTTCCATAGAGATACATTGTAATCGCAAAGGCTTTAGCGGTTGTTATCCAATCCATCCCATAGGACCTTAACGTTATTCAATCCAATTCTCCTCCCCAGATTACTTAACATTATGTGATTCTAGCGTTATCTGAGGTAAACGTTATCCGAGGTATTACTGTACAAAATTTAAAATCTATTAATTATGAAATCATGTAAAAATGATGTGGAAAGCTTTTTCATCAATTCATCACAAAATATTCAATTATTAGTCTGTCTTTGGACTTTTAAAAAAAGGTTAAATCACAGGATTCTCTGAAGAATCTGTAGTGGGCCTAGCTACTTTTTGCCCGGCAATAAGATTTTGGCAAGAAAACATTGGTGATCAGTCTCCAGTGACATTTAGCAGACAATGCACAATTATCCAAGACTTGTTTCATCCTGAACAAACTGTGAAGAGTTGCAGAAGGAGCCCATAAAAACTGAAGTACATAAAGATCTGTGCCAAATACATAGTGGTGCAAAGCAATACAAGTTGAAGTAATCTGGTTTATATCTGCAGAAACTAAGTTCTTCACTATCTTAATTTTCTCACATTTTCTGACCTAAGCCCAATGAACATAAAAGAAGTCCTCTATTGGATCAGACAAAAAAGTTGGATACCTTTGCCCAACACTTGTTTCATATAGAGGCCAAATGTTTGCCTTAGTAAAGCACAGAAAAGGTAGAGGAGAGCCATAGCCATCTACAGGAGCATCTGTTACTCTCAGCCAACATGGCCAGAGGAAAGTAATGTAGTCCTGTTTAAGAAAGCAGACAGGATTTAAAATGCAGAAGAAGTGAACAGGAGCATCCCAAAGGAAGGATGTATTTCAGGAGGCACATCTAATTTCCTAGACCAGTGATGGTGAACCTTGGCACTCCAGGTGTTCTTGAACTTCAATTCCCAGAAGCCCTGATCAGCAGGAGTGCTGACTTGGGCTTCTGGGAATTGAAGTCCAAGAACACCTGGGGCACCAAGGTTGGCTACCCCTGTGAGCAACAAAAAATGATCAATAGGTACTTCTGCTTGCAGGCTCTCCTTGTGAGTTGAAGTGTAAGACATTTGCATGCAGATTTCCTACATTTGAACTTGCTATCACTCAGTTCTTTAAAAAGTACTACTTTTAGATTGTAACTTTTAGGGGTGGAATTTTTGGGTTCTCCTTCGTGGTCTGTGAGCATCCATACTATTGGGTTTTCTTTCCGTCTACAATGGTTTCTTTCCGTCTACGATGGACTTGAGGAACCTCAATCCAAGAGGCTCTTTCTCCCTCCACACCTGAGATCTCAACTCCAGTGATGGTTGGACAACAGCAACCTGTGTCAAGATTGCCCTATGCATGATCCCCGTTCTCAGGCTCAGCTGACAACGGATACCAGCAACCTAGGTTGGGGTGCCCATACAGGCACGTTATGCATCAACGGGGCTTAGTTTCCCCATGAACGCCATTGGCATATCAATCAGTTGGAACTTCTTGCAGTTTTCAAAGTCTTAAAGGCTTTCCAGAAATAGCTATCTGGAATGGTCTTTCAAGTTGTCTCTGACAATACGACCATGGTACATTATATCAACAACCAGTGCGGAACTTGCTCTAAATGTCTCCTAAGCCTGGACATGAGACTTTGGGATTGGTGCATCCCCGGACAAATTTTCCTTGTAGCCATTCACTTGGTGGGCATTCACAATTTTCTGGTGGATGCCTTGAGTCAAACGCATTTCCAGTCCCACAAGTGGGAACTGAACCCTCAGGTTTTTCTGAGTCTGACTCTATGCTGAGGGACCCCAGCAGTAGACCTCTTTGCACGCATCTGAATGTGAAGCTTCTATTATTCACCTCCAGGGCGGGTCTTCACGAAGACTCCCTAGGTGACATTTTCATGCTGGATTGGACTTGAGGCATGATATATGCCTTCCCTCCAATTCCCTTGCTCCACAGGTTGTTATCCCTTCTAGTGTCCCTAAGGGTAGACACCATATTGATAGCTCCGTGGTGGCCCAGACAAACCTGGTTTCCCAAACTCAGGGATATATCATGGGATTATCAACTGCTACCCAGATGCCAGGATCTCCTGCTCATGGGCTCCCAACAGGTTCTCCATCCATACCTCGAAGCTCTTCGCTTGACAGCATGGAGAATTCTCCAGCTTTAATGGCTATTTTCCGTGATTCCACAAAACCTTCCACTAAGGTTTACTCCTACAAATGGGCCAAATTTTAGCAATTTGATCTGTCGATTGGTAAGGCTGCTGTGTCTCCACATCTCTCTGCAGTCCTTCAATTTCTTTTACAATTGAAACAGGCTGGTCTCTCTGTATCTTCTCTCAAGGTTTATCTGTCTGCTGCTATTATTGCCCACCAACCCTCTCGTTCAGAGGCAAGGCTTTTCTTTAGACACTCTAAGATTAAGAAATTCCTAAAGGGACTAGGTAATACCTATCCTGATGTATGTAGACCACCTCCACAGGGGTTTTTCCCTGGTGCTTGATCAACTGAATAAGAAGCCATTTGAATCTATGGCTACTGCGCCGTTACACTTGCTCACTTACAAAACTGCCCTTTCTGTTGACTATAACCTCAAGCAGAAGAGTCAGCGATCTCTCAGCCCTTAGGTCTGATCTACCATTCATCAAATTCTTTGCTGACAAGGCATTACTCCACCAGGATGTCTCTTTTTTTGCCTAAAGTTGTATCGGCTTTTCATTTACAGCAGCCTATTGTTTTACCTACTTTCTTTCCATCCCCCTTGTCCGGCTTAGAAAGGAAACTTCACACATTGGATGTGAAAAGGGCATTGGCCTGTTTTTTAGACAGGACTAGAAGTTTTAAAAAAACTCAACGTCTGTTAGTCTGTCACACTGGACCCAACAAGGGTTTGCAGATCCCATCTCAACGCCTTTCCAAGTGGATTGGAGAGTCTATTACATTTGCTTACAAACTGGCACATCAGGATCCCCCTGTGGTTACTCATGCCCACTCTACTAGAGCTGTATTGACATCTGCTGCTTTTTCCCGGAGTGTCACCCTCCAAGACATCTGTCAGGTGGCGATGTGGGCTCAGCCCTCCACTTTCATGAGGCATTACCAGTTGGACACAAGGAAATCCTGTCATGCAACGTTCAGCCAAAGAGTCCTGGGTGCAGTTCTCCAATGATGCCCTCCATCTTGGTAAGTTAAACTTGGGAATCACCCAATAGTATGGATGCTCATGGACCATGAAGGAGAAGGGTAGGTCACCTACTGTAAACGTAGTTCTCCAAGTGGTCCTGTGAGCATTTATACGTCCCGCCATACCTCCGCCAGTTTCCATGTCTATGTAAATGGAGCTGAGGAAGGGGGGTGCTGACACTAGGCATGCTGGGATGGGGCACTTTTTTAGAATAAAGATAAGCTTGGAAGAATTGGCCACTGTGCATGCATGGAGGAAAACCCAATAGTTTGAATGCTTACAGGACCACTCGGAGAACTGTGTTTATGGTAGATAACCTACCCTTTTCTGAACTACTAGTCCAGAAGATTCTGATGCTTAGCTAGGCCAAGCTGTGCCTAAGTGTCCTGCTCAGAAAGAAAGCTAATTAGCAGTGGGGTAGAAACAGGGTACTTAGTCAGAATTTAGCCTAGCTAAGTCTCAAAGTTTTCTAACTTAGGCCTTTCTCCTAGATTCATCACATCCAGGTATTTGCAAGATGCCTATAATATAGGTAGAACTCTTGAAAATGAGAATTATGTTACTTGTAGTTCAAGAAATCTGAAGATCTCATTCCACAGTCCCCAAGCCACCATATCCAGTAGTTTTCTAGGGGATTCTGGAAGTTACAGGTGTTTGGTTTTTTAAAAAGACTTTTCCAAACTGCTGGCATCTTAGAAGGAGAAAGATATTTGGGTTTGAAGAAAAGAAAATCAAAGGTGGGGGCTATTGCCTCTTCAGTTTATGCTTGCCATTGCAAAAAGTTGTATTTGTAAAAGTATTTTTATTAATTAGACATCTTGTCTGTCATCTTCTATATGTACTGGGCAAATCACTGAGTGAAATGTATCTCAAATTCTATAGCAGGGGTTGCCAACCTTTTTAAGTCAGGGGCCAGGTCACACTCCCTCAGACAATTGAGGGGGCCAGACTGGTGGTCCCCCCCATTTGCAACTGCCATAAACATGTCCGCAGCCGTCGTAAATGTATTTACAACTGTTGTAAATGAGTCCACAGCCAATTCCAGTGGTGGCGGCTGGAGCCAGGGCAGGGCTGGATTATTTGGCCCGGTGGGCCAAATCCATCCTATGGGCTATAGGTTGCCTACCCCTGTTCTATAGGCTAACAAGCAAGAAAGCTAAAAATTGTAATTGAAAGCACTAACAGCAATATTGGTCCAAAATAAATAAACCTATAAAGGCTTTACAGAAAAAAAATGTAAATGATGAAGTTCATTATTGACTTCACCTCAGTCTGCTTTTGCACTGTAGGAAAAAGCAGGTTGAAGAGAAGTTATGATGAGCCAGTCCTCAAATCCTGCAAGGTATTTTTTCACATTCTAGTTCTTTTCATGAAAACTAGTTAATCTAATCTAGTTCATAATTGTGGGTTAAGTATAACTGATGAATATACCGTATTCACTTTTCTAGGATCTAAGGAAATATAAACTGGGGGAGCACAGCTCTGAAAACCAATAATATCTATTGTTTAACTTTTACTTCTTGCAAGAGATATTTGCATTTGTTATCATAATTAAAGACAAATATCCTTCCTTCTGAGGTCAGCAAAATGAGTACCCAGCATGTTGGAGACAAATTGCTAATTACTTCCTGAACTGTCCAGAGAGTGCACTAAGTGCAATAGGGCAGTATATAAGTGTTATTGCTAAACAAATACTCATCAAAAGAATTTATGTGAAATATTGAGAAGAACATATAGTTTGTCTGATGAAGTTTTAAATACAGTTGTACCTCGCTTAAAGAGCATAGTGCGTCCCACAGGATTGCTCTTTAATCGTGTTTGCTCTTTAAGCGAAACACCATTGTATGGTAAGTGACCAATTGTGACTGCTGGTGGTGGGGATTGTGAACCCTGATTTATTTGTTAAGCGAGTTTTTGGTTGATTTTATTTGTTAAGCGAAGTAACCATTCAGAGAAAATTCTGCTCTTTAAGTGTGTTACTCTCTAAGCAAGGCACTCTTAAAGCGAAGTTTTACTCTACGTAGCTTTATGGTCAGCCTGCTTACCTATTTTAGATGTTCATCTTTTTCCAAATGTGTACTGATAGGCTTCAGAATTTTTTGTACATGGTGTTTTGGAAATGTAATAATTGGCATTTGGTCAAAGAAAAGGCAGTCCAGCAATTTCCACAGTGAGAGGTTAAAAATGCACAGATTAGTATGCTAAGCAGAATAATTTTATTTATTATTTATTTATTTGTTCATATTTATTATCCCACCCCAATCGGGTAAGCCCGACTCTGAGCGGCTTACAGATTAAAATCATAAGATCTTATTTTGCTTCCAAACTATTTTAGATTTGTAGAAGAGGGCCTGTCCAAAAGCTACTTCCTATTCTGTTGAAGTTCATTTAGCTCATGCCCGTTGTACTGCATAATGCTGAGTGGATGAATTAGGCTCATCATATGCAGAGAACAGCAGATGTGGCAGACTGTTGTGGTCAGTTCACAGTGGGTTTCACAATACAGACTGTCTGAAAATAAATCAAGTGGTTCATTTTTAATTTTTTGAAATTGAGTATAAAAACCAGCCACGTTCACCTTCAGAAAAAACTGCCCTATCCCACTTCTGTTCTTGTTCACATCATGCATTTGCCTACTTTGCAAGCCAAAATAAGATCAGTTTGTTTTCCTCTCTTACTTCCCCCTCCATACCAGGTTCCTTAACTTGTTTCTGAGACTCCTATTTATAGTCTATGGCTGCTACTCAAGTGAAGTTGCTTAGCTGGCAGTGTTTGGGAGATTCCTGAAAGTGACATCATCTCATCAACACCAACCTGTTTCCAGCTATCATTACACCCTTAGGTTGAAGGTTCACAAAAGGGCATTTTATAGCTCAAACACTATCTGTTCTCCTCTGATCACACATTATATACATATTTATCTGTTCTCATTCAAACCAGCAAAGTAACCATTTTTTGTTTTGAACAAAGATTAAAATTGCCAGGGGAGGAGATCCCTAAAACATGAAGGCAGAAATGGATTGTGAATGTAGTATGTCTTTATCATTCTTAGCAAGGCAGATCCACCCAGCATCTATGCATGTCTACATTACACAGTTTAACATTTGATAGCACGTTAACCGTCATGGTTGAAGGGTAGTGCAATTTGGGACTTGTAGCTTGGCAATGGACTTAGAACACTGGTCAACACAATTTTTCTGGCATGAGGTACTCTAACAATTCTAAGGTAATTTTGAGTGCTGATTCTGAATCTGGCATCTGTTTTTTTCTTGCACATCAGATTTTTGAGATTTCAAATATTGCAATATACCTATGAACAGCAAATTTATCATCATACACAGCTATAAAATCCCCCCCCCCCCAGCATGAGCTTTTGCAGTTGTTTAATCGGGCTGCTGATTACAAATATGATCTCAGATTTGCTCTATCACATCACATTTTTATGCTATTGGCCAACCCAATTGTCAGTCCTGATTGCATGTTGGTGCGAGTCAGTTATAGAATTATAGTGATAAAATTAGTGACTGGTCAACACAATTTTTCTGGCATGAACGATTCTAAGGTAATTTTGAGGTGCTGATTCAGAATCTGGCATCTGTTTTTTTCTAGCACATCATGTTTTTGAGATCTCAAATATTGCAATATACCTAAGAACAGCAAATTTATCATCATATTTGTTGAGCTTAACAGACATATGGACTTAATAAAATATGTACAAAAAGGTAAATTGACAATATCTTGGAAACTCAAGAGCACTTGGATGTAGAATGAGCATCAAGATTCACTATTTACATAGTTACTTGGCCAACTTTCTAGAGAACTTGAGTGACGTGAGTGAAGAGCATGGTGAACATTTTCATCAAGACATTAAAGTAATGGAAGAACGTTACCAAGGCTGATGGAACACCAACATGATGACAGATTACTGTTGGTCCTTGATGAGAGACATTACACACATTGAACGTCGCAGAGCGTCCAAGAAAAGGTTGTTCATGGAGATGTAAGGTCGATATTGTCAATTTACCTTTTTGTACATATTTTCATATCTTAATGTTTCAATTCTTACATGTTAATATGCTTTCACTCTCAACTTTGTGCTTCAGTTCATAATTATATATGTTTGTTCAATAAAGTATTGCATATTGGATGTCATTTTATTAGGTCCGTATGTCTGTTTAGCTCGACGAATATGATGATAAATTTGCTGTTCGTAGGTATATTGCAATATTTGAGATCTCAAAAACCTGATGTGCTAGAAAAAAACAGATGCCAGATTCGGAATCAGCACCTCAAAATTACCTTAGAACCATTCATGCCAGAAAAATTGTGTTGACCAGTCACTAATTTTATCACTATAATTCTATAACTGACTCACACCAACATGCAGTCAGGAATGACAATTGGGTTTGCCAATAGCATAAAAAGGTGATGTGACTGAGATCATATTTGTAATCAGTGGCCTGAAATTAGTATAAAACAACTGCAAAAGCTCATGCCAGGAATTTTTTTTTAAATAGTTGTGGAATTCTGTAGTAGAGAGTTTTAGTGTTATAGGTTAGGAGAGTGTATCAGACAAGTAGGGATACCGAGTGTGTTGTGTTATGTAGAGTTATAGACTAGGATTCAGAAGATCTGCACTGGAATCCCTGCTCAGCCTTTGATGTTGACTTGGGGTATAGAACTGGTAAAAACCACTCATTAAATATCTTGCTTATCTTGAAAGCCTGATAGGGTTGCTGTAAGTTATTTCTTATATTACAGCACATAACAACAACTAGAGCAAGTAGTTTGCAAAATGCATTGCTTGATTTTGTCTCTTGCATCCCTCCTGGGACCTACATGATACCAACAAATTCCACTTTTCTTAAAAAGGACTTACTGTTATAATTATTGTTATTTTTTATGGACATAAAAACATCAATAATGCTGAACATAAGGAAACAAGAGTAATGATTCTGTTAATAGCTACAAATTGTCCTAATCCCATGGAGTTTACATTTATTGCAAAAGATAAAATGCAAAAATTGGTAAAGGTAAAATGCAAAAATTATTATTTTTAGGGAGACTTTATTTTTGGCTATCATTAAAATAAACAGAAGCAAAAATTGTTTAATTTTGTGTAACATAAAACTTATGCTCTTTCTGAATGACTTATGTATCTTGCCAGTTGTACAGGTAGTACAACTTGCGAGCTATTGCAGTCATCTAGCAAAGAATTTTAAGTACCTCACTAAAATGAAAATCTCAGCCATGCACAGCATTGAGCTAGGGCAGGCAAAATATCATTAAACTGTTGTGCATTCACACATAAATATATATGCCAGTTATATCTTTCAAAGGTGACAAATAAACAGATACACTGCAGAATTGTAAATGCCCCTTGTCGATGCAAGTATATCTCCTTATTTGTCACTTTTGAAAGGTATAACTGGTATAGATTTATGTTTAAATATACCTGGATGTTACTTGGATAAATTGGTGATATTTCTATTTATTTACCTTGTTTTATTTTGGTCTATTCTCCATCATATAATTGTCACAATCGCTTTGGCCTGAGAGGTAGTGATTGGCCTAATATTATTTTCAGAACATTGGCAGAACAATTTTTTGAATTTAGGTCTCTCTAGCCTTAGCCCAGCATTTCACTGAAGCAAGTATGGAGGTCAAAATGACTTATTGCTAATTCTTTCTGCCATTTTGTCCAAAGTTACAATCTTTTTAAGGAGCCGTGAAGACTGATCTGAAACAGCAACTACAATTTTCTTCTCATCCAATAAATGTGAATGAGAACGACAACTTCACATAACGTTAGACCAGGGGTTCTCAACCTAAGGCCTGTGGGCTGGATCTGGCCCATGGCACTATTTCATGTGCCCCCCTCCAACGGCATTCAAGAAACAAAATGGCCATCCTCTTTGAAGCTGTTGGGACAAAATGGCCACCCCCCATCATGCAGGCAGGGAATAATGGCCAACCAGCGCTCAAAGGTGACAGAGAGCATGACCCAGCCCCTGGCCTGAGAAGGTTGGGTACCCCTTCATTAGACAATAAAAATAATCCAATTTTTTCATGCTTTGTGATAATCTTCCACAAAAATACTGCTTCTGTTAGGAACATTTTGTGCATTTCTCCTAGGAAATGCACAAATGGATGTTCTTTTCAGTATTATATTCCTTCACTTGAATAGTTGAAATTAACCACAAAGGGGGGGGGAGTATTTTAAGTACCGCATGTGATGCTTTAAGAGTACAGAAATATTGTAATTTTTAAGAATAAAAGAATAACCAGAATTTATAAATATTACTTTCTAAGAGTGTGATTTCCAAAAATGCTCCCGTTTATGCAGGTTGGGGGTTTGCAGGAGTTGGAATCCAAAGCATAACATTTCTAGGTCCACTGAAGAACACACGGCTCATTCCAATTATGAGCAATATTCAGGATTTTATTTGCCAGCAAAGCATTAGGCTTAACAGAGCTTAGTCATGATTAATTAAAAAAAAAACATGTCCCATTATTCTGCAAATGTTGCATGATACATCCAAAAGGCAACCAGTTGAAAATCAAAAATGGCAAGTGCTTTCTGTAGCATATGGGGATTTTAAAAAACAGTCTGTCTTTAGCTATGTCCAGATCCTGAATAAGAAATTAAGCCCTTAGTTGAAAAATATACTGGGGGTTCTGCAGGCGAAAAATATTCCAGTCTCAGCTGCTGAAAAATGATACTGGGATACCACAGATAATATGCTTCTCCAGTGAGTAGTTTGAACCCTGTCAGAGGTGACAGCTGACCTATTTACTAAAACCTTGTTAAAGGGAACTAGACAGCCTTAGTCTGTGATATTCAAGGCTGATGTTCCACAGTTACAGAGCCTGTTTTTACTTGCTCCCAGCAAAACAGTTTGCTGTACAGTTGTCTGTATCTTTTTGCATAATTGGCTGATAGCAGTGTCAAAACAGCATCTTGGCAGGGTTTCAATGGCTTTTGATGAGGGGAGGAGCAAAGTTCATAAGGACAGGGGCTCGCCATCTTTCCTCCCTCCTCCCCTTACTGTCTTCAGGTCTGTAAGGAGAGGAGCTTTCACTGGTGGCACGCTAAAAAGGCTGCATCATCTAATATTCAGAGAGGAATTTTATTTATATGGTTCTTACCATTTAAAAAGTTCTTAATGGATGGCAATTAATGGTGCACAATATTCTTGTGCTACCATTTCTGTTTCAAAGGTTATTTAAAAAGCAAGAGCAAAACAGTTCATCTTCAGCTGTTTTTAGAAAAAGTTTTGCAACCTATGTCTTGATCTTTCCCAAGAGACTTTTATTAACGGCCTTCTTTCCTGTTTTTAGTTGATTTAAACCAAATAGCTATACTGTATTATTCTACCATGGCTCTCCTATTTGCCTCATTTGTTCCTCTGCATTTAGAAGAAACAAGGTTGCACATACTAATTAAAACAATTAGTCTTTTTTTAAAAAGAGGTAATAATAGAGACATAAAATCAAGGAGCATAACAAGAGTGATTTATTTAGTTTGGAATTGTCTGGCATTTATGCTACTTATGGCTGATGGAGGTTTGTTTTCTGTGAAGTGGTGGAAAGCTTCCCTCTAGAGCAGAGGCGTAGCTACCGCCGTATCTGCCGTATCAATTATACGGGGCCCCCGGGCCACGGGGGCCCCCAACGTGCGTAAGCAAAACAAATCTTTACCCTTCCTAGGGCCCCCCAAACAAATTTTTATACGGGGCCCTGCCAAGGCACGCTACTCTTCTGCTCTAGAGCAGGGATTCTCAACCTGCATCTTGTGGGCCAGATACAGCCCCTGATGCCATTTCATGTGCCCCCCCCCCTGACTCCACCACACCTGGAAGTGCCATGTGGTGGCAGAAGGGCAAAATGGCTGTCCGGCCCCTGAAGCTGTCTGACTGAGCATGACCTAGCCCTCGGCTTTAAAATGTTGAGAACTCCTGCTGTAGAGTGCTATGTGTGTGAATTTCAAGATCAGCAAATTCAGCCAGAGATGGAAGAACGCTTGAATTAGGACATGTTATATCAGCATTGTATGTTGGAAAGTCTTTGATCAAAAATATCTGCTCTGTTACCAATTCACTTGTTTGCCCTACAAAAGTTGCTCTGTTGGTTTGGATACCACAATTTCCAATATGGAGGTAACGATGTTGGGTTCTAACTTTTATTAGCCATTGCTAGGATAGGCTACAATGGCTAATAAAAGTTAGAACCCAACATCATTACCTCCATATTGGAAATTGTGGTATCCAAACCAAGTTGAGAAAATCTGCCCCAAAGTTAAATAACACTATATGTGCAAACCTTTGATGGGCATGTAAGGGACTGCCCAGAGTGGATATGATGGAGTTAAGGTGTTCAATGGCATTCTCCCTCCACTGGGAAATGAATATTTTTTTTATTTTGAATGTGAAATAATGCCTGAAATCCAGTAATAAATTGCAGCTAGAGTAAACCACTGAATCAATGGAATTTGCTAAATCAACATCTATGTAAATGCCATTGATTCAATGGCTCTACTCTAGTAGTGATTTTCTACTGTTTTTCATCTAATAACTTGAAACACTATGTAAACATTGACTGAAATACTGTTTCTTAAGGCCTAGTAAGTTGTACTAAAGCAAATTAATTTCTCTATAAATTCCAATGATTTAAATGAGCTTGCGCGATTTAAAATTTGTTATACTAAATAGCAGTATTTCAGCCATTGTGTTGTTACTGTAGTTTTAGGTATAAAGATTGAAAGAGGTAGTGTTATTTACCTTTGGGGCAGATTTTCTCAACTTGATGCCCTGCAGTGTATTGAACTATAATTCTCATCAACTCCATTTTCTGGATGGGAGTTGCAGTCAAACTCATGTGGGGTGATGCTTTGTTGGATTGATTTAAGAACATCATTCAGAATCAAAGGAAGATATTTGCTTGCCAGAATGCCCTTCAGGTAATGATAAGAAGCAAACATTTACAGTTGAAAGAGTTTTTTTTAAGTACCTTGAAACTAGGTTGAACTGAGCAAGCAACCCAAACAAGTTGCACAGCATGTTTCCATCTTGACAGGTCTTACCCTCCAGAACATCCAGACATGATTTTAAGTTCTTCCACATGATTTCCCAAAGCTGACAATACATAAATGTTTGGGGTAAGTGGTCATGTGCTTCCTAGCTGATTCTACTGCCATACTAGTCATTCATCTACAATCATATCAAGTGATGGTGAACCTTGGCACTCCAGAAGTTCTTGAATTTCAATTCCTAGAAGCCCTGATCTGCAGGAGTACTGACTTGGGCTTCTGGTAACTGAAGTCCAAGAATATCTGGAGTGTCAAAGTTTGCCATCACTGAGAGAGAGAAACCTTTGTCTTCCTCTTATATAGGTACAACACAATTGGTGGATATAAGACAAAAGATGCAAAGAGATTTCTATTTCTTCACCTCTTTATCTAGTGTGAGAAGCATACTTTTTACTATCAGTTAATGTAAACTTGTTAAACCAGGCATAGTATTGTAAAGAACACTCACCCTGGCTGAAACAAAGGAAGGAATGCTTATTTTAAAATGATGTTTTCTGAAATATAGAATTTAAGAAAAGGTTTATTAATTGGGAAATGGTGTTGTTGTTTTTTTAGAAAAAAGTGCAGGGATTAAATAAATTTCGGCTCAGAAATTACTCTGGGTTGAAAGGCTTTTTTTCCTGGAAAAACTCAGCTTAGAGGATGCCTGAATGAGACTACAGTATAGTATTTTCATGTCCCCAAGATCCGTCATGCAGCACTCGGGTATTGTACACCAACCTTCCAGTCTTCAAGGTCAGCATCTTAACCACTAAGGCACCGCGGTGCTGCTAATATGGATTTTAAAAAACACATATCGTTTATAGTACTGTATTGGGGAAATAGGTTTGTACCTTACAATGACAATTACTTTAAAACAAAATAAATGAGTAAGCATATGTTTTTTAAAAATCACAAAAAATATACCAATTTAATGCAGCATCCCATATTCTTTTAATCCAGTCTTCAATAAGAAGCATGGATGTTTGCTTATAGATATTTTAAGCTGCTGCTAGCAAATTGAGTACTAAATCCAAATTGTCCATTTCCACATAATATTTGAAGGGATGTGTCAGCTAACAGTCAGTATATGGTAATATCACAAAATGTCCTTCTGTAATTTTTTAATAAGGGACTGCAGTGGCTCAAGTCACTAAGACGCTGACTGGGAGGCGGAAGATCAGCAGTTCGATTCCCGAGTACTGCAGGATGGAATGAGCTCCCGTTTCTGTCCCAGCTCCTGCCAACCTAGCAGTTTGAAAGCAAGAAATTGCAAGTAGATAAATAGGGACCACTTTGGTGGGAAGGTAACAGCGTTCCATGCGCTCCGGTGTCTAGTCATTCCTGCCACATGACCATGGAAACGTCTGCAGAAGCAGACAACGCTGGCTCTTCGGCTTAGAAACAGAGATGAGCACTGACCCCTAGAGTCAGATACGACTGGCTTTCGAGCAAGGGAAACCTTTACCTTAATTTTTTTACTAGGACAATCTGCATTTAAAAGTTGGTGAATAAAAGTGTAATGTTTTAATAATTATCTTTGAGACTATTAATTTTTAAGTAACATTCCAGACTTAAGTTATCCTTGAAGATTTCCTCCGTTAATCATCTTGTGAGAAGATGAGTAGAAATTTATTTATTTATTCTTCAAATTTCTATTGCCGCCCAACTCAGCAATGACTCTGGGCAGCTAACAACAATTAAAAACAACATCAAAACTAACTAAAAACCCTTAAAAATCCCATTAAACATTCAAAATAATTTACCCACTCACCCCATCCAATAAGAGAGAGAGAGAGAATCTTAATTATATAAGACTATTGCAGCACAATTCAAATCATCTCCTCCTGCTGGAGTCTTCTCATTGAATAGCACTAGAAGATTTAGTTCTGAATAACTTTCACTTTTAGCTTTTGAATGTAAATATAATGTTTACAAAGCACATATCCGAAGCACATACCCAATTTGGTAAAATTGGAGAGAAATAGTATTTTAAGCCATTTGTTTTCTTGTTAATTTCTTCATTTAAAAAAAAATACTTGTTCCCATCAGTTAGATGGTGCAATAATGTAGTTGAAATCTTTACTTTGAAATTTATCTGAAGTATTTCTGCCCCTTTAAATGTTAAAGCAAAAAAAAATGCTAAACTAGAACTCCTCGGAGTTGACTTATCCTTCAGTTTATACCAAGTAGTTAATAGGGATTTAATGAGAGAAAGAATGTTAATATTTTCATTCTTCTTTTGTGCTTGAAACCAGGGTTAACATTTTAAAAACCTCCAACAAATTGTTCTGCTGATGAAATTTTGTCTAGACTTCTTCATTCCAAAAGAGTCTGTGGATTAGCAGTGTGGTAATACCACATTACATCAGAGAAAAACATGCCACCATGAGGTCTATTTTGGCACACAGCTTTTGAAGAGGCTTAGTAGGTCAAATGAATTTCAGGATTAGCTCCAGCCCACTGTCTAAAATTGAGGAAGATACTATTAAAGTAATATTAATAAGCATAAAAGGAATATAATAATGCTTTATACTAGAAGCAGTATTCCTAATCCATGGCAAGTATAAAGTAGGCTAGACATACTTTCCCTTGCCATCTGTTTTTGAACCTTAATGAACCAGGCTTAAACCTTCTACCCTCTTACTTTGGGGTAAACCCCACTGAATTCAAAACAGCTTACAGTATTTCTGATCTGGCTTGTTTTAAATTCAACTGCCAGTGAATTGGAGTTATTCTGCATGCAGCACGTGTGAACACACTCTCATTCTCTCTGGGCATGTCTGTATAAAAAGTCTACATTTGACTTTGTAGGTTCCAAATTGATTTAAATATTGGTGACTACATGACACATTTAACTTGCACTGATTTCTTAAACCATGTTTTTGGAATCAGCTTAGAATATGTGAATGCCTGTGTTGCCAATTACATACATACCTTCTACTCCTGGAAGAGTACTTTAAGCAGCAGTGGCCCAGAGCAACATTTACAAGTAGCTGATGACTTAAAAAGAATTGTTTCCAATACAGAAATATGCTAGTTTAAAAAAATATAAAAAGATGTCAAAATCAGCTGCAATCTTCTTTTAGCATTTGGCAAAAACTAGACTGTTGTCTGCAGCAGGATTCAATAGAACTCCACCATTGGATAATGGGTGTAGATTTTTATTGTTCTTATGGAGTTTAATGTTAGAGTTTACCGAAATAAGGTGAGCTTCTTAACCAATGAGTCACTGCAGCCCCTTGTGAAGAAGATAATAAAAATTGGCTTTCAGCCCTCCCTCTTTCCCTTCAAAATTTGGTGCATAGACAGCACCAGTCTGCATACTCTTCAAAACCCCTGAGTATTGAGGTACAGTAGAACCCCACATAGCGAAAAAGCTCTGTTCCACAGTGCTCTTTGCTATGCATTTTTTTTGCTATGCAGATCCAATGGGAGATCCCCTGCATAACGAAAAAAATGTTCATTATACGGGTTTCTGCTAAGCGGGGTATACCCCACTTAGCGGAAACTCTGTATAATGATTTTTTTTATTATGCAGGGTATCGCCTTTGCATAACGAACACTTCGTTGTACGAATTTTTCATTAACTGGAGCACTCGTTCTGCGGGGTTCCACTGTATGTGCTTGTTGCCAGCGTCATTAATTCATGAAAGTAGGGTTAGATAACCTTAAGTTATGGTGGCTATGTTCAAGTTTCAACACATCCAGAAGGCACCAAGGTGCAAAAGGCTGATACAGTATCACAGCCAGTATCACAGCCAGCTGGTTATTTTCCACAGAGCAGAACATTCATTTCATGGTTTCTATAGCCCCCCAAATAATTATAAGTACTTGGTCCCAATGCACAGGGGTGTGTACAAATGATTTGTTCAAAAGTGAACCTGGCTTTTCTCCATCTTTGTAACCATAATCTCCGCCTTTTTACTTTTTTTGTTGTATTACCGTACATGAATTAGTCATGGTGCATTTAGAATGCTCTAAAACATTTAACACAGCAGGCTGTAAAGAGACCAACCAGAGCTCTGGGGGATTTTTTTTAACTCTAGAACTCTGCTAGATCCATAAGGGCACTTAGGCAGATATCTAAAATGGAGAACTACTTGTACTTATACTGTGTACATTATGAAATCAGCAATGAAGTTACTGCTACTTCTATCTGTAGTGGAAAGGAACAATGTGAGAATGTGATACATTTATATTTAACTTGGGAACTATTGAATCTAACATCCTCTCAAGGCGTTTAATGTAGATTTAGTGTCAGTGGAATCCTAGTTTAGTGGTACATCACTTGTTTTGCAGGTGGAAGGTACCAATTATAATCCTTTATATTTACCGTTTTTAAAAAAAATAATATGCAATAGAGGATTGTATGAAGGGCATTTGTTTGACAACCTTGAAAGCTACTAAAGCTGTCCCAGATAAGCTAAATTGGGTCAAATGGAGGATTACTTTGAAGTAGTGTAAAATAACTTCTAATATATGTGGAATCCGCGGGTTTCTTCCCTAAGGTGTTTGCAGTACAGATATTGAGGTATGTGGAATTTCCAGGAGAGGTTTCCTAGGTCCACTCCCCAGTGAACTTCCATGATCAAGAAAAGTTTTTAACTCAGATCTCCTGAGTCTAATCATAAGATCACACTGGTTCTAATTGCTTATATAGCTGCAGAAATACTAACAGCAGCCTGTCAGCATTCACAAAAGAGACCTTTTTGACATATTTTCAGATTTCCTGAAGCAATATAGCCAGTAAGCATACTGGCTGAAGGAAACTTGTGAATTTTATTCCAAAAGAGTAATTTTTCCAAATCTGATCATAAAGTGTAAAAATATATGATGAAAGAGATGTAATAGATATACTGTACAATACTTTTTTAACTAGAAGAAACCATTTGAAATGCATTGCAAAATCAAGCAAAAACAAATAAACTTAGATGAATGTTGAGCATATCAACAGAAGTCAAGACTTTCTGGGAAAGAAGGTACAGTATCTTGGAAAAGAGTGGGGAAAGAGATAAACCAATCATGAGATGGACTGACTGGGAAAAAAGCTATAATCTGTAGTTAGCAAAACTAGGGCTGGGCTGTTACTGAAATTATATTTTTGAGTAAATAGAAGAAAGTCAGAGGTGGTACGAGGCCCTTTACACTAGGAGATACAAAAGGTTGCTCTACTGCATTGTATACCCCAATGAGAAGAAAATCTGGAATAGTAAAATATTTTGTTACACCCTGAGCCCAGCAATATTTTCCTTTAATTTAATTGTAATTTAATTTAATTTTTCCATTTATATGCCACCCAGTCAGGGGAAATCTGACTCAGGGTGGCTCACAGTCACACAATATAAATAATTTGTTTGGAATATCCGGAATGGCAACACAGAGAAACCTGTCTCAAACCACTTCAATCTGACTGGACACTCTATCCAAGACCTGAAAGTTACAATTCTGGAAGAGAGAAATTACAAAACTAGGATTGAAAGGGAGACGGCAGAAATCAAATACAGTACATCCATCTGTTAGACACCAATCGCAGGGGATTAAATATTAGCGAAGGGTTTCAGGGGCATTATCAAATTTGATACACAGATTACTATATGCTGCTAGATATGTTATATATTATATTACAACCTTCCTGCCAATTCTCTCTAGCAAAACAGGAAGTAGCCAGGTACAGTGTTTTTGTTTGCAGGTCAAAGGTTGATCAGAGACCAGAATGGGGTTTCTCAGACCCTTTGAGATTGAAAGGGAGACATTTAGAGCTAACCTGAATAATCTATTGTTGCTGATGGCTGTGTGTGAAGCTGTATTGTTGTGCTTGCTTGTCTGTCATTTTGCTTGAACACACCCTGCTCCCTTTGACCCCTGAATTTGGTGTCTAAAAACCATGCCTCTAAGTTTAATTCCTTGTCTGAAAAAGTGGACTTGATCCATGAAAGCTAACAATAAAAATATAGCAGTTAGTCTTTAAAGTACTACAGTGTTTTTTATTTTGTTTTGTTTATTTTATTTTGTTTACAATATACATATATACAGTATAATCACAATATAATCAATATACAGTACCCAATACAGAATAATCAATACACAATAAACAATATAGTCACAATATAATCACAATATAATCAATAAACAATACTCAGTACAAAAAACATCTGGAGCAGTGGAGGGCAGCAAAAATTTTCACTACCACACTGTGGGCGGAGCCTATGCCATAGGCAGAGCTTATGTCATGGGTGGAGCCTATGTCTTGGGTGATCTAGTCATGCCTGCCATATGGCCATGTATACATCTGCAAACACAGGCAGCACTGGCTCTTTGGCTTATATGGAGATGAGCACTGCACCCTAGAGTTGGATATGACTGGCTTTTGAGCAAGGGAGACCTTGAACCACTTGCAGGGACAAAACCTGACGGGGCAGGGCAGGGAGTTGGGCATGGCCACCGAATTTTGCTACCCCCCTGCCCGAAGACCACCAAATTCCGCCACCCCCCTCCCGGGTGTGTGTGAACCTGTTGCTGCCCACCACTGATCTGCAGTATCAAGGTTCACCATCACTGGCCTAGATTCTGCAATGGTTACGGAGCAATATTTTTGAGAGCCTATAAATAGTTTAACTAGAGTAGAAAATATGAATTTAGAAATAAATAGAGGAGGTCTGATAGGATCAGCATGCAGCAAAACTTTCAAGCATGATAGCCTGCAGAAACAACAAATACTAACATGTTTTGTTTTGCATAACCTTTTCTGGACTGAAGCCCACTTGCCTCTGATGTTACTCCTTTGGGGTGAATTCTGACACAGAGGTAGTGGGAAATCCACCTGCCAGGACAAATGATTTAGATTATGAAAAATCTTAGGCATTCTACATCATCAGGGAAAGGTTCTGTTGATGATTCATCTCGGTGACTAATGAAATAAAGCTGTAATGCATTCCTATGGGGTTCAGCTAGAGTGTTTGGAAGAGGGGAAAATAAAATGTGTATACTGAGATGCAGAATGAGAGAGGAATAAAACAAAGCAGTAATTCATAAGAGGGCATAACCAGATTTTACAGCCAATAAAAGCTGAAATAATCAATTTCAGAATCCATTAAAGAGTTGTCTGTAGGACATGGCAGATGAAGAGAGAAATGAGTCTTTATCCAAAAGCTTAAATGGCTTTCTGTTGTTTTGATGGTTTTAGGATTCTCTTTTTAATGTCATCTTTCTCATTTTAGCTCATCATAAGGAGGCAAGACATTTGAATATATTTCACTGGGTTTTGTTTTGTAAATAGGTTTGAAAAAATCCATTGTCACACATCAGAAGGAAGAGCCTACATGCAGCCATCTCTCTTTTTTCTGGCATTCTCCTAAAACACACTCATAGACATGTGTGCTTAGTCCACAGCTGTTTGGAGGATAAAGAGCTATATGTATTTGCTGTGTGAATTGGTTGAATGGTCATCAAATGTCCAATTGGATTCTCACCTTATTTTAAAGTAGATGCTAAGTGAGATTCCTGCCTAAAATATAACTGTATTTTCAGCCACACTATACTTTTGAGAAGATTATTGCTTAGGTTAATGGAAAGAAAGGTGCTGTCTTGTCTTTGTAACAAAGGGATTCCTTGGTCCTTCTTTTGTTTCCAGGGGAAGGAGGGTGGAGCAGCTAATAGTTTCTGGGACTGCAGTGGCTCAAGTGATTAAGACTCTGAACTCGCTGACTGGAAAGTCAGAGTTCAAATCCCTAGTACTGCATGATGGAATGAATTCCTGTCTTTGTCCTGGCTCTGGTCAACCTAGCAGTTCAAAAGCAAGAAATTGCAAGTAGATAAATAGGAACCACTTTGGTGGGAAACAGCGTTCCATGCTTTTGAGGCATGCCTGCTACATGAACATGGAAACGTCTGCAGATTCATACAGCGCTGACTCTTTGGCTATAAACAGAGATGAGCACTGAACCCTAGAGTCAGATACGACTGACTTTCAAGCAAGGGTGACCTCTACCTTTACCTAATACAGTAAAACCTCAGATAACACTAAAACCTGGTTCCACAAGTCTTGGTGTTATACGATTTTTAGTGTTATCCGATGCATGTTAAAATCCTATGGGATCCATAGAGATACATTGTAACCACACAGGCTTTAGCGGTTGTTATCTGATGCATCCCATAGGATCTTAATGTTATCCGATGCAATTCTTCCCCCCAGATTGCTTAATGTTATGCGATTTTAGTGTTATTCGATACTAATGTTATCTGAGGTATTACTGTACTTGGGAACTGACAGAAAAGAAGAAGGCTTCTTAACTAGAGCTTCAAAGGGTGGAATATGTTGTCTTAAAGTAGATAAGGACTCAACAGAAAGATTACTGGCATGTTTGTGGACAAGTATAGAAATAGATAAGAACATTTTTTGATGACTTAAAGAAATAATAAGGATTCTGTGCTAAGATCTTAGTGTTTTAATGTTCTTAATCAAACTTAAATGCATGAGTATTTAACAATATGTTTGCCTATACAATTTACAATTCAATACAGTTTATGTGTCATGATGGTTTTGATAAAGCTTATCAAGTTTTGTTATTTACCATATTTGCTGGTTTATAAAACGCATCAGATTATAAGACCCACCCCATTTTTAGACACATTTTAAAGGAAAAAATAATTTTCTACATTTTAACTACAGGAGGTGGGAAGGGAGGAATTGACCGGGCAAGAGAGCTCCTTTGGAAGACTCTTGCCCGGCTGATTCTACCGCCGCTGGTTATCAGGAGGCAGGGTCAAAAAGCGGGCAAGTTTACTCCTTGGCTCAGGTGAGGCCTCCATTCCCTGCTTGCCTTCCTCTCTGGGGCTGGTGGGAGACTGAGATGAATGATTTCAGCATGGAGGAAGACAGCTGGGATGGGGGCTCTTCCACGCCTTTCAATGGACGGAGTTACTGCCTCAGCCAGCCTGTCGATGGGTAAAGAATTACTCTTCCCCATGAATCCTGCCAGGAGGGCTTGAAAAAGCCCTTTCCATGTTGATCCCGACCTCTCTAGCAAGCTGTGGGGAAGGGAAATCCTTCCCCCTTTGCCCCCTGGCAGGTGGTGGCAGCAGTGGGTGAATCACTCCTTTTGGAGCAATTTTGCTTGTCCCATCCCACCCCCTTTGGCTTATGGCAGCCAGCGGGGATGAGGTGGGTGAAAATGGACCTTAAAAGATCCTTCTTTCCCACCCCACCCCCTATGGCTTGTGGCAGCCAACGGGGGTGGTGTGGTGGTGGGGAAACACCTGTCAGGAGACGGGGGGGAGGCCTAACCTGGGCAAGTTCACTCGCAAAGGCTATCTCTTCTGGGAGTGACCTCACCTGTTTTCCCTCACTGTCATGAGGGGCTGAGAGGGGAGGCCCTGATCCCAGCCCAGTGTCCATGCGCATAGCTAGGGCAGGGCTTTGGCTTTGAGAGAAACTCTCCCAGAAGCCTCAATCCCAGCCTGTTGTCCATCATGCTGAACCGTACCAGCGTGGTGATGGGACGCTGTTACTGGAGTATAAATCACATGCTGTTTCCACCACATATTTTAAGGGTGGGAGTGTGTCTTATAAACTGGCAAATATGGTACATTTCTTTGCATATTTCCTCCATTGAATCCAGGATTTTCTAGATGTAGAGTACTCAGAAGTAATTTATCATTTTACTCTTCTTGTGGCACTCTGGAACTGTCCAGCTTATCTAAGGCCACACAATTGGGCTCTTATACAAAGCATGGTGGTGAATGGAATTGGCTCTGCAGTCACATGTTCCATTTCACTGAACTATTCAACCATCTGAAGAGATGGCCAGTAGCAAATTTATATCCATGCACAATGCTAATTGTGGTACCTTTTTACTCAATTTCCTGTTGCTCTTCAAGAAGGATGTGAGTTTCCCCTCCTCTTTTAGTTTTTTCCTCTTCAAATTGGCAGACAGAGGATCCAGTCAGCTTACCCTGAACATCAAAAATACTTAATTGCACACATTTATTGAATACAGCATTGGAATTAGGGTGTGCAACTTTAGGATCTTATGGATATTGCATAGAGCCCTCTGAAACATGGCCATATTAGAGTGGCAACATGTTGCTAAACTGGTAAAGAAGAGGACAAAACTATAATGTTCCTACAATTGTAATACAAAATAGATTTGGGACTGCAACTACTGTCCATTTCCAATCCTCATGGCCTAGAGTCAGGAAGGAAGGAAGTTGTTCAACATCTGGGGACTCAGCTTTTGGAACAGCTGTTTTCAATCATGACAAGCAGGGGAAAAACATTTGGGGGAAAGGTATGCCCGAGTGCTATTTTGTTTGGTAGATGGTAGGGAATAAAGGGTTCAGACCACAGTTTGAAAGTAAATGGTAGTGTGGAAGATCATCATGTCTGAATTTAAGAAATACTTGATGAGAGAACAGCAGGGATGTTGTCAAGGACAAAGGGAATGTTTTTGTGCCTTAAACTTTGATGCTATGAATAACTGTTCAAATCATAGAATGCTGTGATGAAAATAGAGAAGGGCCTTATGATCGCTCTGAGTGTTTGTATTTTAGAAAAATAATAAGAGGTCAGCTGTTTGCAGTTTTCAAAGCACTGTTCCGTCCTCAGCTTCTTTTCCATTCTGCTGCTTGAAGCAAGGGGAATGGAAAACATTTCGTTGCAGTGCTGCATCCTCTGTTTGGATGTCTGCATGATGCATTATGCCCCTCAGTTAATAGCTAAATACTGTATACCTCTTGCTGCTTCACTTGTTGCTTAATAAATTATATAAATATTATATATTTTGTCTGTATTTAGTTTCCAGAAGATAGGAGGTAGTTTGTACTACTATACACTGAAGTAAAAAGTAACACAGAGAAGTTAAGAAAGACTCCTTGTAGACACTTTTATTGATCCTGCACCCCCACTGACAAAAGCAAACAGTGTTATAATTGTTACACAATTTGTGAATATCTTACTTAGCACCATGGCAATCAGGGAACATCTGTCATTACCAGGTTTAAAAAGCAATAATGATTTGCAACTTTTATCTGTTATACTTACCAACCATTGTTTACCTCTGTATACCCACCTGATCTAAATTAATGCCAGCAAATCTTATTTCTGATGATGTGGAATGATCCTCATATGCTAACATTAAAAAATAGTACAGTAAAACACCAGATAACGCTAAAAGTTGGTTCCACAAGTCTTGGTGTTATCCGATTTTTAGTGTTATCCGATCCATGTTAAAATCCTATGGGATGGATCGGATAACGTTAAAGCTCCATAGAGATACATTGTAACTGCACAGGCTTTAGTGGTTGTTATCCGATCTATCCCATAGGACCATAACGTTATTCGATCCATTTCTCCTCCCCAGATTACTTAATGTTATATGATTTTAGCGTTATCTGATCAAATCGTTATCCAGTGTTTTACTGTAGTTAGTTTTTAAGGTGCCTCAATGGTGTTTTCTCCCGTCTCTGATATACTTGCAGAGACTAACATGGCTACCACTTCAAAAATGTAATACTAACACCATGTATCCATTGGCTAGATGTGTTTGTGTGAGTGAGTAGAAGATGAAGGTTTACTGTAGCTGAAATATTATTGCCTCCCCCCCAATGTTGGCTGATTTATTCTTCATTTTAGACAGGCCCTGTTTTGTAAACATAGAAATAGCAATGCATTGGACAGACTCCTATTAGAGTATAAATTAGATTTATATGACTTGCTAAGTGGTTAATTGACAAGGTTACGGGGCTCTTTATGGTCACAAGCCTGCTCATGTACCTTCTGTACAACCAAGAAGCCCCAACATTGCATCATAGGAAACATTCAATTATTATGTAGTTTCACACAATTCACAAGAGACTGGGCAACAAAGTGTTGGAATTGTGAATGTTTATTATCGGCAACTTTCATTGCCCTTACCTCTTTCCCTGCAGTTTGAACTGGCTCGAGAAATGAAAAGTTATGAGGGGGAATCCTTCTTTTTTGAAACATACATGAACACTGTTGCATTTTTTGCATGTGTAGTAGACATTGCCTAAGTTGTCAAAGATTTCATCTAGCACAGATGTTCTCAACCTTTTTAAGCCGGGGGCCAGGTCAAGCTCCCTCAGACAGCTTTGGGGGCCAGATGGCCATTTTCCCCTTCCTCTACCACATTTCACTTCCTGGTGTGGTGGAAGCAGTGGGACCACATGAAATTGTGCTATGGGACACATCCAGCCCTTGGGCCACAGTTTGAGAATCCCTGATCTAGCAGCATGACCAAAATCATGTCTACTCAAGAATAAGTTCCTTTAAATTCAGTGAAGACTGATCCTAATATAAATAGGTTTATGTGTTTCTTTCTCTGTTATGTGG
Source organism: Furcifer pardalis (assembly GCA_030440675.1). Taxonomy (NCBI): domain Eukaryota; kingdom Metazoa; phylum Chordata; class Lepidosauria; order Squamata; family Chamaeleonidae; genus Furcifer; species Furcifer pardalis. Next base: position 82,609,950 of record CP126892.1, read on the forward strand.
GTTAGAAATCCCACCACTTTCTTCTGTGTGACAATTTGATTGTTATAATTGAGACATATTGCTGATGTAGGAGAATGATTTGGGGGAGGTTTTCACAGAAAATATAGGAAATTATGCAAGAAAGATGCAGTTATTCATTGTGTTGAAATTGTAGTCTTAAACTTGAAAGAGTCAGTGCTTCTACTCTTGAGAGCAACCATCTTTTATTAAGTAACTTATGTAAGTTGCAATGCCTAAGAGGCAGTTTAAATTTCTGCTCCATTAGAACCAGGATTGTCCTTTTCAGCCAGCTGCTGCACTGCCTGCAGTCCTGCTGGGTTGTGGAAAATGCTTTTTGTTTTGACAACTGTTTGGTTTTGCTGTAAACTAGATAAAGAGTTTTGTAATCCCTTGAGCTAGGATTTCCTTCCTTCAGGTTACTAAAGCAGACTGTAAAACTCCCTCTTGCTTGAAACTGAATATTGCTTTGGGGTGAATTCTAGAAGGTTGAGCCTAGAATGGACCTCATGAGCTTCTGTTTCCTCTGAGTCCAATGTAGCCCCTTGACCAGAGTTTCAGACATTCCTAATATTAGGCTGAGTGAGGTAGGAGCTCAATGCAGAAGATGCTGTGTGAGTTGGGATGGATGAGTGATGTTGGAGGATAGAACTGTATAGCTTTGACTTCTACCCACTAAACCAGGGGTTCCCAACCTAAAGCCTGTGGGCCAGATCCAGCCCACAGCACCATTTCATGTGGTTCCCCACCCCACAAAGAGAACTTAAGAAACAAAATGGTCACCCCTTTGAAGCTGTTGGGACAAAGGGCCACCCCCCATCATGCAGGCAGGGTAAAATGTCCATCCGGCCCTCAAAGCTAACTGAGAGAGGGTGACCAGGCCCCTGGGTTGAAAAGGTTGGGAACCCCTACACTGAACTATCCAGCTGACTTGAGGTTTACAATATAGTCTTGACCTTTGTCAGAATCAAAGTAAGATTTGCCTTCCAGTTAGCTTCTGTACAGAGAATGGCACCTTTGGTTAAGTTGGCATATTTTGAACATGTGATCTTGGGTCCTTTCAGCTGGCCCAGCTGCCTGCTGCTGGCTCCGACTTGGAATCTGAGCCTGAGGAGGACCCATTGCCAGTCCCCCAGGCCATGGCTGGCTCAGATCACGAGGCCAAAATGGAGGACATGGACATGGCACCAGCCTCGCATATGAATATGGCGCTAGCCTCGCAGCCAGCTGTCACTCCAGAGCCTGCCCATCAGGGCCAAGCAGGGCTGGAGGATCTGAGTTTGACAGCTAGGCCAGGTGCCGGCAGGCAGGCTACTCAGTACAGGATTTCATAGAGGCATCAGATGCAGCTGAGAAGGAGGAGGGTCCAGGCACGCCTCCTGAACAGATCCTCAGATGTGGGTTCTGATGCCCCTTAAGGAAAGGCTGGCAGACCCTTGTCGGGCCAATTCATCAGTTTGGTAAACCTGACACTGTGCTCCTGGCTTCCTGACCTCCAGTCTGGCAAAAAAAGACTCTGCTCTTCTCTTTCTGAAACCTGAAGTAAGGAGAAGCTCTCCTTCCCCCATTGTAACTCTAACCAGCTGTAGAGCTCTGCTGGTGCTGGATTCTGACAGAACATAAGGCCTTTTATTGCACACTTTGCTGTGGATGCAGCTGCCCATAAATTAGAACAGAGCTTATTCTTGCATTCGTTTGAACATACAGTAATTGAACCTGTGTGCAAAAAGTATGATTAAAAATATGTTAAAGGTTACTCATTTCTCATGCACATAGTCTCTCAAGTCGAGCATTTTGGGCTGCACACTGTGTTCCCTTTCTTTCTTCCCAGTTTGTGGCCACCATTATACATTAATCCAGGGAACCCCAACCTGCAGGCTTTGGGCCACATGCAGTCCCTGAGCTCTTTTTGTGCAGAGGTCCAATCTGTTTGCTTAAATTTCTTCATTGACCTCTAAATATTTACTTTTGACCTAGATCAGTAGGTTAATAATTTCATCACATTTTAATTTCGGGACCACTGGGTTAAACAAAATGTATATTTGATTTTTTTTTAAAAAAAAACCTAGACTACTCCCAACTGTTTTGTTTGTTTTAGGTAGGGGAGAGAAATTTATTATTCATATCTATAATTTTGCTTGCTAGAACATGGCCAAAGTTAATCTTACACATTGACATTTCCCATTTGACTTTAATATTATTTTAATTCTGAGGGTAAAATTTGTTCTGCAGGTAATAATCCTAATTCAAAATACTGCTGGGGTCTTTTGTGTCTGTTTTACTAGGTGTCCTTCATGTGAGTAGGGGCATAATACATGCACAATTCAGCATATCTGAATATGTGGTATATGCGCAACACACAGGCTGTTACTGGTTTAGGTTACATAATTCCAACAGGATTTTAGGCATAATGCTTATAATTGTGCTTGTTAGAAAAAGGTGCACATAATCAGACTGTACATGTAGGATTCAGGTTTAAATGAGACCTGCTTGCAAATTTTGCTTTACTGTAATTAGAAAACTACTGCAACATGGAGAGTTGGATTAAGTTATTCATCTTCCTGATCTGCTGGCTCTCTACTTGCAGGGGTCTGTTTCCTTATAGTGTACATCCAGATATTTCTCAACTGACTGATGTAAAAGGTTTGTACTGTAATTTTATTTTCCATGAACAGCATGGAAGGGGAGGAAGAAGCCAGGGCAGGATGAGGACCTTGCCGCCCCTCCCCCTGTGCCTACACCAACTGCCAGGGGAAGAAGAGGCCAGGGCAGGATGAGGACCTTGCCGCCCTCCCCCTGTGCCTACACCAACTGCCAGGGGAAGAAGAAGCCAGGGCAGGATGAGGACCTTGCCGCCCCTCCTCCTGTGCCCACCCCAACATATTGTATTGTAATGTAATGTAATGTATTGTCTGTAAGCCGCCCTGAGTCGCCATGGCGAGTGGGCGGCAATATAAATTTGAAATAATAATAATAATAATAATAATAATAATAATAATAATAATAATAATAATAATAATAATAATAATAATAATAATAATAATAATAATAATAATAATAATATGTTTTCAACAGCATGTGTAGGGGCTGCAGTGGTCTGATGATTGGCCTCTGTTAGACTATGAGTGTTGAGTTGTAATTTGGGAGACTTGGGTTTAAATTACCACTCAGTCATGGATGACTTCTCAGCCTGATTCACCACAACAGCATAAAGTGGAGAAGAGGAAAGCAGAAGTCAATGAGTGATTTGTGGGAGGGAGAATAGCTCAGCAACCTAGACACACCAAAATTGGAGAGAGTCTTATGTTGACTCTCCTTCACAACCCTCTTCAAGTTTGGTGAAGTTTGGAGATAGGATGTCTGAGTCATGGTCCACCCAAATCACGCTCTATTTTTTTCCAAAACCAAAAATGGCATGCATCTTTAAAGCATGAAACAAAATCACCATTTGATGTAGATAGAGAACCTGGCTCATTTGTTAATCTGCCGATTACTACCAGAAACATTTACCGATGAACATTTAATTTTGGCCAGTGACTAAACCAAGAAATTGGCTTCATTTTGGCAGTCCAAAGTTTGCTCTAAACACAAAAGAAGAAAGAAAATAAACCATTTGATGCTGGCATTTCTACCAGCACCTTAATTTTAAGATTGATGTTTGCCCTTCATATCAGTACACACAATTGCATTTATCTTACTGATGCTAGTAGATGTTTTACATTTGCATGGTTGGGTTATCATGTTTTTGTTTGTTACAGCATATATACAATACGTTTTTTTTAAAAAAGAAGATACTCTTAGATGTGTTTTCACATGGATCTTCAGTTTAAGTTAAATTGGGTTGATACAGGCTAAGGAATGTAAGACACACAGTTGGTGTAGTGTGGCCTCTCTTGAAATCAATAGTAACTTTTTGTTTGTTACACCGTGGTCTGCCTGACCTGCAGTTTTACATCTCTAGGGAGATATCCTAATTGATTTTTTCCCTTGTACTTGCCAGATGCAAAATGATATTGTACAAACTGAATTTTTGTTAACCTGTTATCATGATTAATATGGTGGTGTTTGATTGCGTGCAGAGTATGCACTTTGGGTTCACTGACTTACAAATGAATTACACAGTGGTACCATGTTGTCTTTATTGAGTTAAATGAATTTCTAAATGGATATTAGTTAAATCTTGCTACTTAACATGTGTAATATATATCTCAGGTGTTGAATGTGTGCAATGTTTATGTTAATTTCATCAGCAAACAGTGGGGCTGCATGGCACGTTAAAATGAATTTGCTTATTTTGGATATATTTTGTTGTAATTTTCCCTATTGACATGGCTACCTTTTCATTACTCTATAAATTTTCTTTCTTTCCTTTTTTAAGGAAGGGGAGAAAAGATGCTGATTTTACACTCTGCAGGGTAAGATAGTCTGTCGGTAGAAATTTGCATTTCCTTTCTGTCACCCACAGGTGGCTGGTGAAATCAAATCTCTCATTTTTCCTCTTTAGACCTAGTTTCATGCCCAAAGTGAATTAAACTCCTGGCCTCATCTGTTACCCTTATCAAACAGAGAGAGGTAAAGTTTATTATGGAATTCCAGTGAGATATATAAGTGAGAAACAAAGAGAATAGTGTTGGACTTTATGCAATGCATATGAGGAATATTTCTGGGGAAAACAAATCACCCCAAATACATATAGAAGTAAACTTGCTAGTACAGAAATACATTCTTTCAAATGGCACAAATATAAATCACTTGCTTGAACCACAAAGATCATATCCATTACTCTGAATTATTCCAAGAAGTGGGCCAAAATCTACAGATCTGTTCGAATGTAACAATCACCTATCTTCTTCTTCTTCTTCTGCCATATCCAAATCCGAATATTGGTAACCATCATGGTGATAAGCCATGAAGACTGTCTGGAGAATATAGTGCAGTGGCCTTTCATATGCTTTCCGCATTGCAGTGTGACCCCTGTACCACTGATCCAGTTCTGTGAGTCACTTTCTGGCCCTGAGCCCTTTTGGCATACAAAGTCCTCCTCAGCCCCAAGCCAGTATTGATGAAGCTGCTGCCCTCCATCAAGATGAATTTAAGTGGGATTTAATCCACTTGGGGACCACCACCCTTCCCTGTAGACTTCAGCTCCCAATCTATTAGTCCTCAGGGTTGCCAGGTTAGTTAACCACCACCTTTCACTAGGCATTGAGTCGCTGGCAGTATGGTTTACTCTATTACCATAGCAGGATAACCTAGCCAGACAAAAGAATCACCTAAAACCAATGGTTGGCTACAAAAAAATTTACTACCATACTGTGGGTGTGGTATGGTAGGTGTGGCCAAGGGGAAAGCCCTGCATTGCACCCAAATTAGGACTACTAGTAGTAGTGGGCATCAGCAGGTTCGCACCAGTACTGCCTATAAACAGATCTATTTTGAATCAGCTGATTTCAGCCCTGTCCTTAAAAGCAACTCCATGTAAACTGTATGATACCAACTGAATTGTGTGCCCACATCTGATATTTTAAGGAATGGGCCTTGTCATTGGTGAGCCATTTTTAGGTCCTTCTACCATTGAAATCTGAATATCTATACATAAGAGTTATCTCCATACTGCACATGTGATTCTTCAAGTTGATTGCAGCCATATCATAGACGAGTTGAATTCTTGTTCTTGATTTTTGCCCACTTTCTGGTGCAAATCAGTTGCCAAAGTACCTGGAACTGTTATCTGATAGTGAGTCATATTAAAATAGTCTAGAATAATCCATACTGACCAACGTGTCATTGATATGCCACCAAATACTTGCCTGAGATTGGAATAGTGAAAACTAGTCAGAAATTTATCCAGTGTAGTAGTATTCAGGAACAGCTTTTTAAAACACTACATCTTCTAGGGTTCTAGGGAACCTACATAGATACATTTACTACTGTTTTTGTTTGTCAACACTGGCTGGTTTTGTAAGAGTGAGGTAAAATAAAGCTACAGAGCGGGTCCCACGTGATGTATTCTATCCATGTTCTCAAGCTGTGCATATTCTGAAAAAGTATCCATTATAAATGAATGAGCAGGACCCAGTGCTACAGCAATTAGGTATGTATTATGAAGCTTCAGGTAGCATGAATATGAATTATTATATCTACAAATGTATTGCAGATTTCTTAAGTGGAATATTAAGTGTCTTCATTATCATCTTGCAGGCCAAGATGTTTTTCGCTCTTAAATATGATGCAATGGCAAGTTATTCACTACCATCGAATAGGCAGTTTCTAGCCCATGTTAGGTCCGTATTTTCCTAAATTTTCCAATAGACTTGCCCTAACGGTCATTTTATTTGCTTGTTTGGCTGTACTAAATAAAAGAAAATGCTCAAGGGTCATTTCCCAATATCAGACATCAGATGTTCAGCAAGAACTCAGTGTAGTTAACTATCTGATTGGGAAGAAAATTAATTCAGAGTCATGTAGAAATTACTGGGGTTTCATGAATTAAACATTTTAATTGGCCACACCCTCTGCACAGACTCTGGATAATATTCTATTGCTTAGGTTAATAAGTCACAGTAGAGTAGGCACATTGAATCATTGGGAATTTAGCATGTCAAATTCTCTATAAATTCCATTGACAAATTTGAATCAATGGAACTTACTCACCAAATCTCCACTAGTCACAACTGCTATTTGCCTTTTGTTCAGTCACACAGTGGAGTCAGAATTTTTGTTGTTGTTGTTGTTCTGTTGCGCAGTTAAGTCTGACCCTTTTAGCGACCAGATGGACCACTGTACATCAGCCTCCTCTTTCATCTGCCATTCTCCATAGCCTGCCCAGATCTACACCTATTGTGTCAACAATGCCATCTAGCTATCTCATCCTCTGCTGCCCTCTTCTCCTTTTGCCTTTGATCTTTCCTATCATCAGGGCCTTCCCCAGTGAGTCTTCTCTTCTCATTTGGTGGCCAAAGTACTTGAGCTTCAGCTTCAGTATGTGTCCTTTCAATGAGCAGGGTTGATTTTCTTTGGGATAGACTGATTTATCTCCTTGCCGTCCAGGGGACTCTTAGGACTCTCCTCCAGCATCACAATTCAAAGGTGTCTATTCTTCTGTGCTCAGCCTTCCTTATGGTCCAGGTTTCACAGCCGTACATTACTTTTGGGAAGACCGTTGCTTTCACTATGAGAAATTTTGTTGGCAGGGTGATGTCTCTACTTTTTACTATGCTGCCTAGGTTTGCCATAGACCTATTTGATTTAATGGAACTAAACTGATTCAAGGATTTTGAGGATTTTGCAATTAAAAGCAAGTACTGTACTGTATGTGCAGCAATATAAGTCTATCTACATTCTATTGTGGAAGATCAAATGCATTATGTCTTTGCCCATATGAACTTTTGTTGAGTTGGTAAAGTAGAAAGCTTCTGGTGTGTATATGTGGTAAATCAAAGAATGGCTTTCCTGCTTTTTTGAAAACAGTCATGACAATATCAAGGATGAGGTATGGAAATAATGGGAGTGTGATTGCATGGCAAAATGAAAGCCTCAGTGCTTTGGATCTAGCAATGGCTTTGCTTAGTATTTGCAGCCATCAGGATTTTTCAAAAAAGCTTCTTGTATTGTTTACCTGGAAAGTGTCTCTTAGGAATAGGGAGTGAAATTGTTTGTAAATGATAGGAGGCTTTTCGTGCTGAATAAACACAAAGTGACATCTGTACTTGGAGTATGCTTTTGTTATCTGAAAATGTAATCAATTAATTTGGGTCAGCAAGTTAAGTGAAACCACCTGTAAACTCAAATTGTCATATTTTTATGTTTCTGTGATGAACACATAATTGAAATGTGTATAAAATTATGTATTCAAATGGAAGGAATTAGGTTTTTGTTAGTGTTCATTGGATGTTGGACTTTAAAACAAAATTCAATGTGACAACCTTTTAAAAATTTATATAGCTATAGATATAGACATAGACATAGATAAAGATATAAATATAAGGGAATTATATTTAAGATTATATTAGATTTAAAGGACAGCCACCCCTTTCTGCCCATGTTTTTATCTGTTGCATTGTTGTAATTTTTCTTATGAATTTTAAGGTTTTAACCTGTGATTTTAATCTATGATGTAAGCCGCCCAGAGTCGGGTCTAACCGATTGGGGCGGGATAGTAAATATGAGTAAATAAAATAAATATAATAAATAAATATAAATATAAATATAGATTACCCTCTTTTGCCAGGTCTCACCGCCCCCGGTGGTCCCTTCCACCTTAAAAATTTAGCCCTTGAGTTGTCTGTAATTGTGGGAAATGACCCTTCACCCTGCAGAGTTCACCTACTATGGTTTTAAAGTAATGAAGCAAGTGGATAGCAGAATATCCTCTCTTTCTCATGCTCCCTGTTCTGTTATTGGAAAGAAGTGTCTCCTTCCACACACAAACCAGATATCCTCTTCATCTCTAAACTCTGACCCAAGTTATTAAACTGTGGTTGAAGAAGGCTTTGTTTGTTCTGTCTCTGTGTAGAATCCTCATTTCTGAAAAACCAGGAAGGAGCAATCATTTCAATTCTTAGATGGCAAATCTTTAAATTTTTTGATAGTGGAAGCACTGGCAGAGTAGTTATAGGTGTATGAATCTTTATTTTATTACCGTTTAACCCCAAATGTCTGGTAGGAAATATAGTTCATACAAAGCAGGGGTTCTTAACCTTTTTAAGCCATGGGGCAGACTACACCCCCTCAGACAGCTGAGTGGGCCAGACTATTGGTTTTCTCTGCCGTAAATGCTGCAGTAAAACGTGGCTGTTAGAAATGCATTTACAACAGCTGCACTCACATTTATGTCTGTCGTAAATGCATCTACTTTCCGCTCTTGGTGGCGGTAGTGATGATGCAAGCAAGGTGAAATGGTGCCACAGTCTGAGTCCAGCCTGTGGGTCATAGGTTGAGAACCCCTGATATAAAGCAAAAACAAAAACAAAGCAACAAAACCATGAAAAACATTACAGCTGTCTCACTGTTGAATCTGTTTTACTATGAGCCATTCTCTACAATTTATGACACTGTTAATCCAGAGCTAATTGTGTATCCATTTAGTCCATCTTCCTCCAAGGGTTTAAAGGAAGAATTGTAGTTCTCCCTTCCCTGCTTTTATTCTTTCAATCACATTGGTGGGGTAGGTTAGACGAGATTGCAGGACAATTCATATGTACACACATACCTGTCAGATGTACTGTATCTGAATTACTAATTTCTTTTCTTCATATTGCTTCTTACAGAAAGGATAATACTTCCTTCTAAAACCACATCAGCTTGTGGTAATTAATTCATTCTAAGTAGCCATAAAGGCTTTGATGTTATGTCCAGTCTTATGTTCAAAGTGTCATATTTACCTTGTGGTTTAATTCCCATTGTACTGAGAAAACATGTGTTTTGTAAATCCCAAACTGAAATGTTCTCAACTTTCTCAGTATGGAGATAAGTGTTCATACATGTTTTATATGTGTGGGGTATTTATGCATTTAAAATCTTTTAGTACACAATTCCTTTTTTTCTGGAAGGAAGAAGTAGAAGCCTTTTTCAAAGGACTGTAATTCCTACAGATGCTAATATTGCAGCTCACCCACCCACACTCTGCAGAGGGAATGTGTTACTACAGCTGCATTATAGTCCTGCCTTACTGGAATGGTCTTGCTCCTAACAAACAACCCAATATTAGTATACAGTTGTACCTCGCTTAAAGAGCATAATGCGTTCCACAGGATTGTTCTTTAAGCAAGTTTGCTCTTTAAGCGAAACACGATTGTAAGTGACCAGTTGTGTTGGGGGGGGGGGGATTGCAAACCCTGATTTATTTGAGTTTTTGGTTGGTTTTATTTGTTAAGTGAAGCGAACATTCAGAGAAAATTCTGCTCTTTAAGTGAGTTACTCTTTAAGCGAGGCACTCTTTATGCGAGGTTTGACTGTATTACTTCTTCTCTAGTACCCCAGAATGGATTATATAGAATACAGTAATACCCCAGATAACACTAAAACTTAGTTCCACTAGTTTTAGAGTTACCTGATTTTTAACGTTATGCGATATATCGCACACCATTAAAAAAAGCTGGCTTCCTTCAGAGGAAGCCAGGGGTGAGTGCGCCCACCCGCTTTCCCCCAAACCAAACTGGTGATCACCACACCTGATCCCTGGCTTGGTTTGGGGGAAAGCGGGTGCATGTGCCTGGGCGCATTCCCCCAAACCAAGCTGGGAATCATAGCATCTGATCCTGGCTTGGTTTGGGAGAATGCGCCCGGGCGCACGCACCCGCTTTCAGACCACCCATTTCCTTGGGGTGAGAGCCCATGCACTCTCTCACCCCAAGGAAATGGGTCCACCAGCTTCCTTCGGGTGAGAGGGTGCGCGTGGGCTCTCATCCTAAGGAAACCAGTGGCCAGACACTCAGACCACTCATTTCCTTGGGGTGGAGCAGCCGCGTGCGCTCTCATCCCAAGGAAACCAGCGGTCCAACACTTGGCTAGACAGAGGCCTGTTTGCCCCCCATCACGCTTTGGGGCAGAGATTGATGTCTGGAAATTTGAGGATTGTTTTTTTTGCATCACACAACATTATCTTAATGTTGTGCGGTGCAAAAGTGTTCCTCAAATTCCCCAACGTTATCTGATTTTAGTGTTGTCCAATGCATTCGTTATCCGAGGTATTATTGTCTACTCTTGGAATTTGTGGTTGGTATAATGTTAAGGCATCTTAGCTGAGGAAGCTGGTATCAAGGACCACTTTTGAATTTACTGGGATGAGAAGTGATGTTCTTGAAAGAAATGGCATAATGAGGTTTCTGGAAAAGAAAGCATGTGAATGAGAGAACCCCATCGCGCCAGGACTACTGCCAGGGGTTTTTATCTGTAGAGGCATGTTGTGGACGTATCAGACTATTCATGTCATTAAGTATTGGCATTACCGTCAACCAAACTGTTCAGAAAGTAACATGATTGTACATTCTTCTTCCTCTAACTAACTTACGTGTTGAATGGTGGCAGCTCAAAACCATAATGCTGCATTGTTTTTCATAATTTTGGAACTTTTGATTGTCTTATCTGCAGCCATTATTTTCTACACCCACTCTGAGCTGGAGCAACATGTTTGAGGCTTCTAGCAATACACCAAAAAAGAGAGGGAGCGGCACGTAGCCCAATTGTGGGCGGCAATATAAATTTGAACTAATAATAATAATAATTGTACAAAACATGCTTTGCAATTAGAAATTTCCAAGTTCAATTCTGGGAGGGAGTACCCTCCTATTTGAAACCCTGGATAATTGCTTGCCAGTGTTGATGCTATTATCACCTGTTATGTGGCAGCCTTCTATGTTGCATTAAAAAAATACATAACTAATCAGAATCAATTATGTAGTCATGACAGATATTTCCATGCCTTTTGTTATTGTTCTGTTCGATGCATACAGAATTTTGCTGATCTGTGTATCTGTAATAGGTAGTTAAACCATTTACACCACTGTGTTTTTCTGTGTAATGCTTAGCAGGCAAGAGAAAAGAGGAGAGATGGGGAAATGGCATTGTGATGAAGCCATCATTCTTTAAGGTGCAGTTTGAACTCCATAAGCAGAATATTACAGAGAAGCCTGGAGCCTAACCTCAATGGTAGGCACTAATTTCTTCACTTAGGTCAATGAGGTCACAGCTCTAAATGATAGCAATCTAATGACTGTTCTTGCACTTTAAGTTTCCTACACTTTGGGCATATGATGAAAAGACATATAGGGCATATGCTCACCTTCTACAAAACAAGGCCATTTCATTCCTTAATCTCTAGTGAGGTTCTTGTGATACCCATTGTTGGAAACTCCAAAATCTCTGGTTTGTGCTTGCTTCTTCATGTAAGGGCATGCACACTCTCAGACCTAAGGGAATTTAGATCATGGTTGGTGTTGTGTGGTCTGAGGAAGTAAAATAGGGTGAGAAAATGGTGTTGAAGACAAACTTGAACTGACAAATCAATCTCAAAGCATGCCATGGTGATGCATTTACTCAGGCCTATGGTTAATAGTTGCTTCTATGTGAAATTCTGGTTATTGCAATTTGATAGGACTTTGTTCTTTAGAATACTTTGGGTATCTTGAACTCCAGCTTTCCCAATTCCTAATTTTTACCTATGGTTCTTTGGAATGGGATGCTATCCAAAACATCAAAAGGGCATCAGGCCCAAGGTCAAAGTAGGAGAGTTTGGAGAGGATGAGAAATAAAAGGTATCAAATAGAGAAAATTAGATGGCTGCTTATGGGAAACATGGGGGGGAACCTTGTATTTAAAAATCCATTCATTTTTCTATTGGTTTTGGGTAAAAAATAATTTTCTTAGCAGTACAATTATGCAACCATTTTGTTTTGTTTTCATTTTTTGGTTTTGGGGTGTGGAATTATGGAGTATGGGAAGTATGTCTTGTAAAATATCAAATATTTCCTACCTTCACATACTTTCCTTACACTCTACTGTGAATATAACTACTGTACTTTATTGCTGTTTCCAGTTAGACTCGGTCCTGTTGATTGAACTGCTGAATAGTACATTAACATTTATGCAACCTCCATTCAGTTTGATTTACTGTCATTGGGACTTACTCTAGGTCAGGGGTCTGCAAACTTGGCTCTCCAGATATTATTTAATTTAATTTTAAAAAAATTTTAATTTCCAATTTGTATAGCCGCCCAACTCAAAATGACTCAGGGCGGCTCACAGCATTAAAAACAATTTATTGTTGTTCAGTCGCATAGTCGATTCCAAACCTTTGCGACCCCATGGACCACTGTCCACCAGGCATTTCTCTCCTCCACCCTCCTCCTCAACTCGCTCAGTTCTGTGCCCGTTGTCTCTACAATACCATCTAGCCATCTCAGTTTTGGCCGCCCTCTTTTTCTCCCCCCCACCTTTCCCATCATCAAGGCTTTCTCAAGTGAATCCTATCTTCTCATTTGATGTCCAAAGTACTTTAGCTTCATCTTTACTATTTGACCTTCTAAGGAGCAGTCAGGGTTGATTTCTTTTAAGATTGACCTATTTGTTCTCCTTGCTGTCCAGGGGACTCTCAAAACTCTTCTCCAACACCACATCTCAAAGGCATCTATTCTTCTGCACTCAGCTTTTCTAATGGTCCAGCTCATACAACATTACAAAAAACGTTTTAAAAACACCCATAAAAACCCAATTTAAAGTACAGTAATACCTCATATAACATTAGTATCGAATAACACGAAAACCGCATAACATCAAGGAATCTGGGGGGAAGAATTGCATCAGATAACATTAAGATCCTATGGGATGCTTCAGATAACAACCGCGAAAGCCTGTGTGGTTACAATGTATCTCTATGGATCCCATAGAGGATCAGATAACACGAAAAATCATATAACACGAAGACTTGTGGAACCAGGTTTTAGTGTTATATGAGGTTTTACTGTACTACAAAAATTAAAAGACTGAGGATTAAAGAAAGAGGATTAAAAGAGAGAGCGATGTTGCTTTTGTTTTATCAGCCAGCAGGCCTGCTTCAACAGCCAGGTTTGTAGTTCTTTCCTGAAGGGCAGCAACTCCATCTGGAGTCAGAGCTCAATTGGCAGGAGGTTCCATATGGCCAGAGCAGACACAGAGAAGGTCCTTGGACTTCAGTTACCAGAAACCCAAGTCAGTATACCTGCTGATCAGGGCTTCTGGGAATTGAAGTCCAAGAACATCTGTAGAGCCAGGTTTGCTGACCCCTGCTCTAGAATACTGGCTGTTACATTTACTTTGAACTAAATCTGATTTCAGCTGGAATAGATTGTAAAGTCACATTGGTTCAGTGGGTCTGCTGTAGTTGGAATTAATATTTGCATTTAGCCCCCTATTTGCATGTTTCCCCCTATTACAAAGGTCTCATCTTTCATTCCTTCACTAAGTGATAGAGGGCTGAAGACCTGGAGAACTTTTTGTTGCAGTGAGACATTTTAATTTTCCCTTCACTGCTTTGGGTAGTTGTAATCATATAATGAAGAAAAACAACTAAAGATGGTTGTGTAAGGATACTGGGGTGATATGCTTAGAAGAATCTTGTTATTTAGTGTGTCCTGTGTGTAAATGACCTGAAAATTGATAAGACTAGCAGCTCTTTTAACAGCTGAGGTTTACATTCTTTGTGGACTTGTCAACTGGAAGAAGCAACTCTTGCACTCTTCCCTATAAAAAAGCTGCCCTAACAGGTTAATTAACTGTCGAAATGTTGAGCAAATTGGAGAGCCTGAAGCCAGTGGACAAAACCCACAAAGCCATGAGGATGCGTTTAGATTTAATCAGTGAATCAGAACTTTAATCAACTACTGACTATTAGGTATGGAAAGTGTCATCCAGTGTCCCCACAAGTCACAGGGGAAAAAAGAGGTTCAAAAAAGACTTCAAACAAAAATTTCCTTAGAATGTTTACTTTTGATCAAAATCAGTAGGTTAATAATTTTGTTACATTTCGATTTATGATGTGGGTCTTTTTAGGCATTGGGCATTCTAATGTAGCCACCACATCCCAGAAGGTTGGGAACCTCAGGTTTAAATCAACCTTATGTTTTGTTCTTACATATGGTAAAAGCTTACCTTAGTGTCAGGAAACTCACTCATATACAGGCACTTTAAAGTACTGTACTGTATTTCTTTTTTCCACCAACACTCCCAGTTTCAACAAGCCTTAGACCAAATGAACGATGTTCTCAAATAATACAAATGTGAGAAGAAACTTCAGGAATTAAGGATGTTTGGGGTAATCTATTCAGTTTCATTTCTATTGTGTCTTTTAAGATACTATAGGTATTATGATGCACTTTGTTTACCAAAATTAAATGTCATTGCATTGAATAGAGCTTACTCCCTTCAAGTGTTCCTAGAATTGCAGCCCTAGTAGAGTGAGTTGGTAATTCATTCATTCATTTATTTAATCACATTTATATCCCACCCTTTGATTGTATCGATCACAATAAACCATGGCAAGTCCTTAAAGAGATGGGAGTAACAAACCACCACATCTGTCTTCTGAGAAATCTGTATGTGGGTCAAGAAGCAACAGTTAGGACAGGATACTGAACTACTGATTGGATAAGAATAGGAAAAGGAGTACAACAAGGCTGCATATTGTCACCCTGGTTATTTAACTTATATGCAGAATACATCATGCATAACGCATGAAGCACAAGCAGGAATTAAGATTGCTGGGAGAAACATCAACAAACTGAGATGTGCAGATGATACTACCCTAATGGCAGAGTCTCTTGATGAGGGTGAAAGAGGAGATTGCAAAAGCTGGCCTGAAACTCAACATCAAAAAAACCAAGATCATGGCATCTGGCCCCATCACCCCCTGGCAAATAGAAGGGGAAGCAATGGAAACAGTGACAGACTTTACCTGCTTAGGATCCAAGATCACTGCAAATGGTGACTGCAGTCATGAAATAAAAAGATGATTAATTCTTGGGGAACAAACTAAGAAAAACCTAGGGAACATAATAAAAAGTAGAGACATTACTCTGCCAAAAAAAGTCTGCATAGTCGAAACAATGGTATTCCCAGTAGTAATGTATTGCTGTGAGAGCTGGACCGTAAGGAAGGCTGAGCACAGAAGAATAGACAAACAGTTAAAAACAAAAAAGCAGCACATCAAGGACATATAAAGAATCAAACATAATACAGGAGACCCAAAATACCCCACTTCAACTTATTTCATGCATCAGGAAAATACTTAATAACAGGGTAATAACATTACAGTTACCGTCCATAGTGGCAATCAATAACGTTAAGGGGAAAGCCTTTTGGATCAAGTGGGTCTTCAGTGGTTTTCTAAATATCAACAATGATAGAGAGGCTCTATTACCCCACCTCTCTCAATGTTTTTTTTAACTTTTTAATATTTTAACTTTAATTTTTATCGCAAGTACTGTGTTTTTAATTGTTTTAAATTGTAAACCGCTCTGAGTCCTTGGATATGGGTGGGGTATAATTTTAATAAAATAAAAATAAATAAATAAAAATAAATTTCAACTGACAACTCTTTCCACAGGGAGGGGGCTATGAAGTGGTGGGCAGCAACAGGTTCGCACTCCCCCCCCCCCAGGATAGGGGATAGCAAAATTGGGTTGCCTCTGGGCAAGGTGGTGGTGAAGTTGGTTGGCCTTCGGCCAGGGAGGTTAGCAAATTTGGGTGGCCACACCCACCTTCCTGCCCTGCCCCATTAGGTTTTGTCCCTGCAAGTGGTTCAAGGTCTCCCTTACTCAAAAGCGAGTCATATCTGACTCTAGGGTGCAGTGTTCATCTCCATTTACAGCCAAAGAGCCAGTGCTGCCTGTGTTTGCAGATGTATACATGGTCACATGGCAGGCATGACTAAGTCACCCATGACGTAGGTGCCACCCATGATGTAGGCTCCGCCCACAGTGTGGCAGCAAATGTTTTTGCTGCCAACCACTGGGGCTATAGTAGAGAAAGCTCTGGATCAGCTCACTACAGTTATGACTTCTGTATGTGTGACCACTCTTTACTTCTTCAACTGAAGATGAAGTGCTTCTGTAGATAACATGATCCCAAACTGTTTAGGGCTTTGTAGGTTGCAACCAGCACCTTTCACAGAACACAGGTAACCAATGCAGGCCAGCCAAGGCTGCAGTGATACGATCAAAATGACAAATACCAAGAATCAGTCTGCCCTCAGCATTCTGCACCTGCTGCAAGTATTCTTACCAGTCTCAAGGGAAGCCTCGCAAAGAGACCATTGCAATTGTCGATTCTGAAGATTACCAGTGCATAGATCAATGCTATCAGAGGTCATGTAATACTAAGCAGCTGCATTTGTTGTCACTGCTGTTATTAGGCACAAGCAAGTGGGCAGATAAATTATGTTAATTCATTTGAACTGCTAGATATTTCCTTAGTTGGAAAAATTATCTTACTGAAATTTTTTCAATTAATAATAATAATAATAATAATAATAATAATAATAATAATAATAATAATAATAATAATAATAATAATAATAATAATAATAATAATAATAATAATAATGTGTTATCAAGTTGTGTCCAAGCTACAGTGATTTTCCAAACATTTTCTATTTATAACTACAATTAAAGTCTAGTTACTTTTTTAAATGACTGGAAAATATAGTTTAGTTTTGGAGAGCAATATGCAAGAAGAAGCTCTCTATCCCACTGTTGTATGTTGCACTTTAAATCTCCTTTGGAATCTTGCCTGACCGTGGCTATGTGGGATGGGTGATGTATCATGTCCAGTTTTAGTATTAAACTCTCGTGAAGTATTCCATAGGCTTATATACCTGTATACATTACTGTATTTCTTTAGCAGGCTAGATAGCTCAGTGGTTTAGGGTATTTGGCTACAGAGCCAGAGACTCTCCAGAGAAGAGCCAGCCTGTGTAGTTGTGGAGAAGCTGCACATTCCTAGGGTACCCTGGGTATCCAATACAATTTTTTTCTCCTCTGAGAAGTAGAATACACTAGTACCTCGGATAATGCTAAGACTTAGTTCCACAAGTCTTAGTGTTATCCGGTTTTTAACATTGTGTGATGCATTGATCGCACAATGTTTTCAAAAAAGCCCTGTTCCCTGCCTTTTTGGCAGGTGCCGCTCTCTCCCCAAACACCCCCACAGTCCCAGTGCACAATCACTGGCAGAGACCCCTGCCCACTTCCCCCCAAATAAGTTGGGGATAACAGCATCTGATCCCTGTCTTGGTTTAAGGGAAACCAGGTGCGCGCGCCAGTGTGCATTCCCCCAAACCAAGCCAGAGGATCAAAGTCTGTGATTACCAGCTTGGTTTGGGGAAACCATTCAGACCACCTATCTCCTTGGGGTGAGAGCCCCCGTGCATGCTCTCACCGCAAGAAATGAGCAATCTGAGTGTCAGGCAGCCATCTTCCTTGGGGTGAGAGCCTGCATGCAGGCTCTCACCCCAAGGAAGATGGCTGCCTGAGCCTCAAACCCACAGGGTTGGTCTCCACCTTGGAAGGCACTTCCCAGGCAGAGAACAGCCCAGTGGGATTGAGGCTTAGATCTCTGCCAGTAATGTACACTTGCTTTTTCAAGGCTTGTCTCGCAAAAGCAAAGGTACATTACAGGCAGAGATCCCAGCCTCAACAGGCAGAGAAATCCAAGTGGGATTGAGGCTGGTAATGTACCTTCCCAGGCAGAGAAGCACCTTTCCAGGCAGAGAACAACCCAGGTGTTATGAAGGGCACAGTGATGTGGCTGAGAAGATGACTGGGGACTCCCCGGTCAGCTTCCCAGCCATGCAGGTGCGAGCTTTGTAGCACCGGTTTGGTTGGGAAGAGAACGGGCGTGCTCGATCTCCCTCCAACCAAACCAGTGGTCTGAGCCTCAGGAGATCTCTGCCCCAAAGCCTGCAGGGCTGGTCTCTAGCCCTGTGGGCTTTGGGACAGAGATCAACATTGGGGAATTTGAGGCAAACATTTGCATCACACAAAGTTATCTTATTTCCCGACGTTATCCAATTTTAGTGTTATCCGAGGCAAATGTTATCTGAGGTACCACTGTATCAGTGAACACTAGGATTACCGTGGCCATTGCCCTCTTACTTCATTAGATTTCAGTGCTAAAACCTAAGACAAAGAAACAGGCCCTAGTGCATGGGTGCCCAAATTATGGCCTGTGGGCTGGATCTGCCCCCAATGCCATTTCATCCAGCCCACAAAGCCATCGTTGCTTTTGGAAGCTGAAGTAAAATGTACGGGCACATTTTACTTCCACTTTGGGGAGCAATTAGGGCATTGGGGGTGGATCCAGCCTATGGGGCGTAGTGACTGGCCCCCTGAACCATGTGATGGCCCCACAGCCCAAAAAGTTTAGACACCCCAGCCTTAGTGACATCAAAGAGGCATGGCAGTCAACAGTTAGAAGTAGAGGAGCAATTGTTTGTGGACCAGCTGGGCTGTGGAAACAAGTGTGAAGGAAATCCAGGTGAATGTGCCTGTAATTCAGATTAAACATAACTAACAAGGTAGTGTGGGAACCTACAGCCAAAAGAGGAACATTTTTGGTTGGTTGGAAAAATGCACTGTTATGGATAGGAGTTGTTGCATTGCAAGCCTGGTGGCCCTGCAGAATGTAGACCATATCAGGGAAACCTTTTATTACATCAATTATAATAATTTTGCTCTGTCAATTCAATTTTTATTTATAGCAATTCTTTCCAGGGTTTTCTTCACAGAAAATACAAAGAAGTATATTTTATTATACTCCACACTATCTCTCTCTCTCTCTCCCCCCCCTCCTGTTTTGGGTTCCAGATTGTCATCCAGGTTTTCTAGCTATTAGGCTCAGCAGGCAGTGATTGAGAAAAATATTTGGGGATTTATAGTGGCTTAGTGGTTAAGACACTGAACTTGACAACTGGAAGGTTGGCAGGTCAGCAGCAGTAGTGTGCTGGCCCGCAGAGATACAGGGACTTATGCCGGTGCACCCCAGTGACTGGCATTCCCTAGAGGCAGACAGAGGTAATGGGAATGTATGGGATTTCTCCCACCCCCCACCCCCAATAAGTGCCCCCATCACTTCCTATCCATCGCCCTCCCAGGGTGCCCAGCACACCCCTGGTCAGCCGTTCAAGACCTGAGTGCTGTACAATGGAGTGAACTCCTGTCTTCATCCCAGCTCCTGCCAACTTAGCCATTTGAAAGCAAGAAATTGCAAGCAGATAAATAGGTACCACTTCGGTGGGAAAACTAACAGCATTCCATGCACTCAGATGTCTACACATGCCTGCCACATGACTACAGATGTCTGCAGATGCAGACAGTGCTGGCTCTTTGGCTGAAAACAAAGATGAACCCTAGAGTCGGGACGACTGGCTTTCGACCAAGGGTGACCTTTACCTTTAGCTAACAGACAGAGGATTATGTGTTACAGTACACTTTACCAGAATGGAGAAAATGAAGTGGATACTCTTTATCATTCATAATGTTTTATAAGGACTGCAGCTGAATAGATTTCCTTGCATAAATAAAATCA
Source organism: Furcifer pardalis (assembly GCA_030440675.1). Lineage (NCBI taxonomy): Eukaryota > Metazoa > Chordata > Lepidosauria > Squamata > Chamaeleonidae > Furcifer > Furcifer pardalis. The sequence goes on from CP126892.1 coordinate 82,630,005, forward strand.
ATGCAGTAATTGATTAGACCTTGTAGAACATCTCCTGCAAGATTTATGTGTGGGATAGTGTTATTAGTGTCTCCTCCTTCCCTCCTTCCCTAAGATAAACAGAACACTGTAGTCCTATGTCCTTACTTTGGTTTTGGCGTCTAATTTAGGGAGAGGCAGCTGGTCTTTTCCCTTCCATCACTCCACATGGAGAGTGATGAGTGTGAAGAGGAGAGATTTTTGCTAGAGTATAAGCTCTCAATGCAAGTGAGAACCCTAGTTTTCTAGAGTTCTTTGCCTAAAGTAAGCAGACATCTGCTTCAGACATGTTTCTCTCCATGTAAAGAAAGTGATGACAGAGAGGAGATAGACTGATTATTCCTCACTAAACATGTTATAAAAAACCAGGTGACTCTCCAAAAGTAAGGTTTTTTAAAAAATATCAGGCACACACTTCAACCTCATTTAGTTTTCAGTTTCAAAAAGTACCTCTAAATGTATGTAGAATTATACTGCTGCCCTCCATTATGGCTTTTGGGTGGCAAGCATACACACAGTGTACTAAAAAGATCCACAGATACTCAGTAAATTAAATAAGAGAACAGATGCTAATACCATTTAGTAGTGTTGAAAATTAAACATTGTGATAGTGGCATGAAGAATAAATTGCAAAGTAGTGTTATAGCTATAAGGGTGAAATTTGTGACTCGGTGATAGAACTTTGTTCTTGTTATTTTCATATGTTTTGTAGAAATAGTATAAAGGAGCACAACAGAGTCTTCCTCTGTTACCTGGAGACAAACAATTACACGATTGTTTTTTCCCCCTTCAAACCATTTTCTTGGTTAGCTGATTGAGATGCGCACATAAAATGGTTGAACAGTTATAAGAAGGCTGCAGAGCTCGTGCTGCGCTATGGTGAAGTCAGCAGCAACTTTATTCCTACCTACACGGAGCTGCCCACACACTCCTGGAACACTCACTGGGAGTTTAACTAGGTACAGTTGGACCAGTATAATTAGCTTACATTTTCCCAAATCTTTTTTCTGAGCTGTAAAATGTCAAACATTTAGGTTTTTTAATGGAGCCACCGTGGTGCCTGAAACACCAGGAGTCAGGAAATGGTTTCTTCTTGAATATAAAGCAAATCTGCTTGAAACACTTGTATTAAGCTACAGGTAATGATTGTAACTTGGCTTGAATAGCAAAGTGCTATGGTTATTCTTTACATAAAAATATGCAAAACCCCAATGGTATTTGGCATGCCCTGAAAGAACTATACTTCAGTACATTTAAGGGAGTTTGTTTTGGGAACTCTATAAGGTGGTTAAGGCTTTTGTGTGTGTGTGAACAAAACTCATTTGATGTCATGGAGTCCAGAACATACGCCTACACAGGATCAACCTCATATGCTTCTGAGTCAGAGAAAATGAGGGAATTTCTTTCCCACATAAATCAAAGAGATAGGTGTGCTATTCTGTGCTATATCATAGTCCTGGACACAGAATCATTTTTAATATTGTTTCAGTGTGCTGCCAGAGATGATGATTCCTTGTTTGTTTCTTGTTTTAGGAGTTTGTTATTAACTTCTGAGTAATCCTTACTAGGAAGCATGACTTTATATTGAAATCCTCCCCAAGTTTGGATAGAGAAAGCAATGGTTAGTTGGAAGGAGGTCTCAGATATGCTGTACAAGCTGCTGATAATGGTGGTGGATTCATGGAAGCCCAAGTTGTAACTAAGATGAGATAATTAGAGTTTTGATATAAGACACTAACTTTTTGTGGGTGGAGAAATTTGCTGTTGAAAGTAGTAACAAATCGACCCATTGGTGCTTGCTTTTTGGAATGGTGCAGGCAGTGGTGTAGCATGGGTTTCAGCCACCTGGGGCCCAGGACGTGGGTTTTAGTCACCTGGGGCATAAGCCAAATTTGCCTCCCCCTGGGTGGTGCCCAAGACCCATCCCTGCCGCAGCCTCTAGGGCTTCTGGGAATTGAAGTCCAAGAACACCTATACACCCAAGTGACATTTTGCTGGCCCCAAAAAGTGCCGCCCAGGGCGGCGGCAGCGGCCGCAGCCCCCACGCTACACCACTGAGTGTAAACCTACTCAGCCCAAGCCCATATACCTTCTCTAGCTGTTCTTGCCCAAAGACACACAGACACAAAACAGGAAGGCTCAGCATGGAACTAATATGGCTGCCTTGAAATCAGAGTTACACTTTCTTCTCTCTGCTCTCCACACATACAGCTCTCATATAAGCCAAGCTTAATGAAAAGGCCACAGCAGTTTAGGGGTTAAGATGCTGAGCTTGACAACCAGAAAGCCAGCAGATCAGCAGTTTGAGACCCAAGTGCTGCGTGACAGAGTGAGCATCTGTCTCTGTCCTAGCTTCTATCAACCTAGCAGTTTGAAAGCAAGACACTGCTTTGGGGGAAAAGGTAACAGCATTCTGTGGACTCCCGACATCTAGTCATGCCTGCCACATGACAATGGAAATGTCTGCAGATGCAGACAGCACTGGCTCTTTGGCTACAAATGGAGATGTGCACCACCCCGTTGAGTTGGAAATGACTTGCTTTTGAGCCAGGGAAACCTTTATGTAATGAAAAGGACAACAGATTCCCACATGCCAAAATTATTGGTTACGGTTCTGTTAGAAACTCTGGCTTCAGGATTTGGATGATTGCCGCTACAGTCAAACCTCGCATAAAGAGCGCCTTGCTTAAAGAGCAACTCGCTTAAAGAGCAGAATTTTCTCTGAATGTTCGCTTCGCATAACAAATAAAACCAACCAAAAACTCGCTTAACAAATAAATCAGGGTTCACAATCCCCCCCACAATTGGTCACTTACAATGGTGTTTTGCTTAAAGAGCAAACTCGCTTAAAGAGCAATCCTGTGGAACGCATTATGCTCTTTAAGCGAAGTACAACTGTATTTAGATAGATATGTGTAGCATATTTTATTGTACAAAAGAACCCTGCCAAAATGCATTGAAGAGTACATCTAGAGTTGAACTTCAGTTTAGGTGTGTTGTCAGCCTAATATTTCTGGTTACAAAATTTGAGATGGCAAGTTTGCCAATTTTGGGTTTCTATATTATTTTACTGTTTACTTTGTAATGTGGACTAGGTTAAAATTGGTTAAAATGCAGTGTATTGAAGGCATTGTCAGTTTTCAACTAGTAATCTAGTACTGTATATAGTGCTTCAGTGGTGGATGATTCAGCCATTCAGGTTTCCTTCAACATTGCCTGGGGTACATCCAACAGTTTAATCATTGACTTCAGGGAAACCAAACGGAAAATAATTTTACCCGGAGGGTTATGGGCAATGAAGGAGAAGTGAGCAGCAGGATACCATCTCCAATATGGGACATGGGAGATGCTGAATAGGCTGAGAACTGGGGTGGCCCAGTGCAAAACAAACCTAAAGAGGTGAGGCTACATTGAAAATGGTGAAAAATGTCAATGTGGCAAGAGACAAGACTATGAACAGTTGCTAATCTGTGGCAAGTTGCCTGAACAGTGTGATATCGAGGGCTATTCAGGCTGCTGAATATTGGGAAAGTAAAATGTGAATGTAAACATGTAGTTTATAAATGTACTGTATACTTTAAAAATGATTAGTGTGTTTTTTTAATTACTGTATGTTGATTTTAAATTTTAGTGCTTCAGACTCAGATAAATAAGTTAAATAAAAAGTAGTATACAGTAGTATGATTATTTGGGGAGTTGAGAATCAAAATGTGGTAGCTTAAGACTAGAAACATGTACAACTTTCTCTTGTATGTTCTATAGTTATGGCATTTTCTGTCATAACATATGACCCTGGGGGACGGAAGGCACTGTGTTATTGTTTCCACTTATGCTTTCTGCTGTACTAGTTCTTCTAATAATGAGTTTTAAATGAGGTGTTATTGTTCTCTATTCAGTATCTAATAGAAGTAAAATCTGTCATCACATTGCTTGGAGGTTTATGGAACAAACTTGGGTGGGACGCAAAGTTCAAAAGCAAATTCCATCAATAGAAGCCAGGAAGTTGTAATCAGCTTTTCCAAATGTAATCTTGAATGTGCTGGTACAGAGTTAAAGGGATTTGTGTTGAATTTGTCTGTTCCCCTGCATTAAAAATGTTTTTAATTACAACTGGTATTTGGTGTTTTAATGGCAATTGACAATTAGAATAGGAACTGGGGTGCACATGGAAGAATATTTAATACAAATTGGTTTGGATCCAGGAAAGCTAAAACATGAGTGGAAGGACACGGTGTTCCTTAAGTTATCTGATGATGCAATTCAGCAAGTTGTGAGGTCAATTCAGGAGGATATAGAAGTAACTGTTTTGTCTTATGTTTATAATATTGACAACCATTTCCATTATGTGGTTTAGTGTACTCATTCTTTCATATGTCATCTGTTTCTTTTCAAACACAATTATATTATTTACTTGTGTGTTGACTTATTTTAGCACTGGAACAAAGCAAGGGGGGGGGGGAAAGTGTTGACAATAGGCTACCAGAGCAAAATTCTATCAAATCATGGCATGCAAATTTGATTTTCCACTAATATGGTTCTGTGAATTGCAGGTCAATCAAGGCTTTAGTTGTTTATATTATTGTTTAAATTGTAGCACCATCTTAGTGTATGGAGCCTACAGTATAACAATAAGTAGGCAGATAGTTTCTGTGTACATCCTTACAATAGTTCTAACGCTTTGTTTGACAGGCTTCTCTATTATATGTGGGATGTGACTATGATGTTCCTTAGCAACCATGGACTGTAATGATTCACTTTCTATATACTGTATGTCACCTGCAACGAGCAATTTAGCAAACTAAGGTTAAAATAGCTGATATTTCACAGTACTTCTCAGCAAATATGTATTCATTTTCTCTTAATTTAAACAGATTTTAAGAAAAGATATGCTTTAAGTATGATTCCTTCCCTGATAAATAATAAGTTTGGAATATAATACTATGGCCTCTTTTTTATATATATACTGTAATTGTCCTGTAGTATCCAAATTGTGGTTTAGGTATCTGGGAGTGTAGTTAGGTGTTGGTATATCATTTCCCTACTGTGCTTCCAGGGAGAAGAATCATCCTGTGTAACCATGGGCAAGCTGCACAGTTCCAAGGAATGGTAAACCACTTCTGTGTATTGTCAACACTAGAAACCCCTAGAAAGGGTCACCATAGGTATAAATTGGCTTGATGGCTTCTGCTGCTGTTGGTAGTGGTGGTGATGGTGGTGTTATCCAAAGTATTAGTAGGTATGAAATGTTATTTGTTAGGGCTATAAAACTTTGAAAGGTTTCATTGACTTTTTTTTTTTTTTGAAACACTGAAATTTAGGAAGATGTCATAATGATGCTCAAGATGTAGATTATATAAATTAAGCAGCATGTAGTACCTCTTCTGATTTATATTTTTGATATAAACCAAGTGTGTAAGTACAGTCAAACCTCACATAAAGAGTGTCTCGCTTAAAGAGTAACTCATTCAAAGAGCAGAATTTTCTCTGACTGTTCGCTTTGCTTAACAAATAAAACCAACCCAAAACTCGCTTAACAAATTAATCGGGGTTTGCAATTCCACCCACAATTGGTCACTTACAATGATGTTTCGCTTAAAGAGCAAACTCGCTTAAAGAACAATCCAGTGGAACGCATTATGCTCTTTAAACGAGGTACCACTGTATGTGCAATCTGTGTTGAAACCACTGTACACAGTAAGTGGATTTTTGATAATTTTCTTGTTGAATCTTCCACACATAGCAATAAAAAAATGGTGCCAATGTAGGCTTCCCCATTTTCAGTTGCTGCCAAAGGAATGAGATTTTCACAGGGAATGTATTGTAGAAGAAGGATTCAATTCCCCTCCCCACCCTTGCTAACCCATATCATCATTACCCCTGCATCTTTTGGATTTAATGAAAAAATTGGAAGGGGTCTGAATACTGCGGCCTGAATCCAGTTTGTAGTCCTGACCTAGTCAGACATACTTAACCAAGAACTTGTGCATACGTGTTGATGCACTATTCAGCAGTTGATTCAGAGGGTCTACTCTAGCTGGAGCTACTAACTGAATGTGGACAAATTAATACATTGTGTAGTTTGAACCTAAAACTAAATTATGGATGGATGACTTTTTGAAGTTTTGAGGGATGCACTCTCCCTTTTTGGAAATTCAGTAGAATCTGTGATAACAACTGCATAATTCAGGAAGTGTGATCGTATCAACACACTTTAGAGACCTGTGAAAGAGTAGAACAAATCATCTCACAGGTTTTTGGTAGAGGTAAGAAAGAAAGGGGGGCAAAAAACTGCTCAGCTATAGGAAGCTACTTTCCTGTCTAGGAAGAAAATGAATAAATTATAGCATTCCTGTACCTTCTTCTGGCTATCTTGTGCCCTTGGGCTTGTCATCCTCCTTTTGTATGGTAAATTGTTCTAGAGAAGACAATGGCATTATATGCAACCTTCCCCTAGTCTGAACCCACAAAGCCCATTTGGGATTTTATGACTCTTCTGTTTATTCAGTGAGTGCAAGTAGGGTAGAAGGATGGATTGCAAGCTATTGCTAGGAATAGCCACAAGGTGGTTTTTTTTTTGCATAATTTATATGTATCTGAACATGTGTATGTAAGGGAACATGTTGTATCCGTGGAAGTGAACATGTGAAAAGTAGGAGAGGAGAGTCGGGGGGGGCGGCGGCGGCGGCGGCGGCGGAGAGATACATTTGCATTATTTTTTACATAAAGGCTAGAATATCTGAAAAAGGTTCAGATTAATTCTAGGTAGTGATGCTGAGGTAGTTTCAAGTCCTAGTTAGGAGTAAACCCTGTCTTCTATTTTGTCTAGGTTTGTTGAGTCTGTGGAAATGCTGCAGGTTTCCTATATAGTTTGTTGTAGATATACTGGACATTTTCAGATTACTGGTAGAAATTAAAATGTATAAAGCTTGTTTGACAATATATTTTTATGTTGCAGATAAGCTACTGAAAATGCTCATTTTAAAAATTCTTTTTCTGCATTAATCATAAGCCTTTGTATATAGTACATGCTTATAGTGGTGCCATTGGATTGCTACATTACACTTGATCTTAGTGTATCTAGAGCAGTGTTTCACAATCTTTAGTTTTTTGGACTTCAATTCCAAGAAGCCTAAGTCAATTCCCCAAAGCGCTGATCAGCCAATGTACTGACTTAGGCTTCTGGAAATTGAAGTCCCCAGTGGGGGGGGGGGGTGCAGTGGCACACCTGTAAGCCAGTGGGCTTACAGGATAAAAAGTGATGTCTAGAATACATGTATATAAGAAATCATTTGTTCACTTACCTCTCTGTTGATCTGTACTACAGATCTCAAGAGCCAGGCTATGTGTACTCTAAATTAGACATATTTAATATAATTTGGATCCATCTTTGGTTTTGGATGGGGCAGTTTTGCCCCAAACAGACCCGGTGCACAATCTGGGGGTCCTCCTGGACTCACGACTACTGCTCAAAGAGCAGGTGGCAGTCGTGACTAGGGGGGCTTTTGCACAACTTTGTGTTGTGCACCAGTTACACCTGTTCCTGGATCGGGACTCCATGCTCATGATCACACATGCCTTGGTCACCTCCAGACTCGATTATTGTACTGCACTCAACATGGGGCTGCCCTTGGTGACCATTCGGAAGCTTCAGCTGGTCCAGAATGCAGCTGCTCAAGTTGTAATGGGGTACAGACGTTATGCTCATGCCTCACCACTTCTCCGGGAGCTGCACTGGCTCCCAGTGTGCCACCGGGTGCAATTGAAGGTACTGGCTATTACCTTTAAAGCCCTACATGGTAGTGGGCCAGGATACTTAAGAGACCACATCACCCTGAGAGCATCTGTCCATCCCACTAGAGCGGACTGGAGAGGCTCTCTGGTCATACCTTCAGCTAGAGAGGCTCATCTCTCTAGCACGAGAAGGAGGGCCTTTTCTGTGTCTGCTCCGGCCCTATGGAACCTCCTGCCAATGGAGTTACATCTCCAGATGGAGTTGCTGCCCTTTAGGAAAGGAGTGAAGGCCTGGCTGACGGAGGATGTGTGGGGAGTGGGCCAGACGGCCATCTCGGTCACCTGACTCTTTTAAATATTCCACCTCTCTCCTCAGTGTTTTTTAACTGAATTTTAATTTTTATCAGTGATGGGATGTCCCCGGTTCTATACGGTTCCCTGGAACCGGTAAGAACAATCCTGGAGGGTTCTCCGTGAGGGGAGTCCACTTTTGAGGCGTCTGGTTCCGGACGCCTCACCAAAAGATTTTTTTTTTAAAAAAAATCGGAGCTAAAATGGCTCCGATTTACTGCGCATGTGCAGAAACTCAATCTGCCGTATTGCGCATGCGTCAGATTGAGTTTCTGCACATGCGCAATAAAATTGGAGCAATTTTTACTCCAATTTTACTGCGCATGCTTAAAACTCAATCTGACACATGCGCAATGCGGCAGATTGAGTTTCTGCGCATGCGCAGTAAATCGGAGCCATTTTAGCTCCGATTTTTTTAAAAAATCGGCAACACCAGCAGTCCTCAAGAACGAGATAGTGGCGGTGGCGGCGCTGATGGCGGCGGCAACACAGGCAGTGGCGGCGATGACGGCACCAGCAGCGGCAGCAACGATAATGGCGGCGGCGGAGATTGCAGCGGGGATGACTTTGGCGGCCGCAACTCTCCACGGGCGCCCTAAGCCTCGCTGCCCGGCGGCGCGCCTAGCCGGGCGGCCCAGGGCTCCCAGCCGCAACTCTCCACGGGCAGCCCTGAGCCACAGCGCCCGGTGGCGCGCCTAGCCGGGCGGCCCAGGGCTCCTGGCCGCAACTCTCCATGGGCAGCCCTGAGCCACAGCGCCCGGTGGCGCGCCTAGCCGGGCGGCCCAGGGCTCCTGACCGCAACTCTCCATGGGCAGCCCGTGGAGAGTTGCGCCCGGGAGCCCTGGGCCGCCCGGCTAGGAGCGCCACCGGGCGCCGAGGCTTGGGGCAGCCCGTGGAGAGTTGCGGCCGGGAGCCCTGGGCCACCGGGCTAGGCGCGCCGCCGGGCAGCAAGGCTTGGGGCGCCCGTGGAGAGTTGCGGCCGGGAGCCCTGGGCCGCCCGGCTAGGCGTGCCGCCGATGGGTGCCGAGGCTCAGGGCTGCCCATGGAGGGTTGCGGCCGGGAGGCCCTCGGCCACCCGGCTAGGCACGCCGCCGCTGGGCGCCGAGGCTCGGGGCCAGCCCCAACGGTCCCCATTGTAAGTGGGGTTTGTGTTTGGGGTGGGTGGGTGTTTGGGTGTATTTTTATTTAATTATTATTTTATTTATTTATTTTATTAACGGTTTTGTGTGTGTGGGTTGAGGGGTGTGTGTGTTTTATTTTAATTTTATTTATTTTATTTTTGGCCCCGCCTACAACGTCATGATGTCATGACGTTGGCTCCACCCATGACGTCATGACGTTAGCTCCGCCCCCACTGTGATGACGTCAGGGTGGGGTACTAAAATTTTTATCATCCCATCACTGATTTTTATGTATGTGTTTTAATTGTTTTTAGTTGTTAAGCTGCCTTGAGTCTTTGGAGGAGGGCGGGGTACAAATGAAATGAAATAAATAAATGAAATAAATAAACAAAGAACCTCATGCAGGCTTCTGTGGCTTGACAAGAATAATTAGGTCATTTGATAAACAGAAAAAACCATTCATTGTAACTTTTTTTTCTGGCCCGGCAACTAAGCATAAATGTTAAAATTATTTATTTGATAAATGTGAAAAGCACTTGGTTGTATCAGCTTTTGTTTCTAGTACAATAAAGTTTAGAAGAGCAAGAAATGAAAAAATAAATAAATCTGTGTTTTCAACTTGTTGCAGCAGCATCCAGGGAACAATGAACCCAAGGGACAAAAGTCCACACAGTTGAAAGGCAGAGTCCAAGTTGTTTTTCTTTCTTAGAATCCCTGAGGGAAATGCCACCAGCAAGTTAAGGCAGAGGTGCAGAGACTTTTCCTCTGGTTGATATTCTGTACAACAATAAAAAATGATGTAAGCAAACCAATTAGCTGCTTTTCAGCCCTGAATGGTTACATATGAATGAAAAGGCAAAACTTCTGCTTTGTTATATAGAGTATTTAAAAGTGCCAAATTAATGAAGACATGGGGGGGGGGGTAAAGGACATCTCCACAGGTGTTTTTACATGTTGCACATACAAAAGCCAACCAAACTGGCTGTTTCAGCACTGATGAAAGGACAGCATCCTCATCCATGGCCATGCCTCAGGGATACATGTGCTACAAAGTGCTCTCCTCACTGAAGTGTTTTGTGTGAGCACACAGCACTATATAAGAATTTTATTGTTGTGGAGTGTGACACATCCTTTCATCTCATAAATGTGTCACACTCCACATTATGGAGTGCAAGGGGTTGATTTTAGTGTAGTTGGTCTCACATCCTGTTTTAGGCTCCAATAAGTATCTAGCCAGCCTTTGGTTTGTTCTGGTGTAGATTTTCTTTGTTTTCATATTATGTTCTTATCTGTTGAACAGTTTGCTTTTCCCTATCAATGCACTTTTAAAATCACAGAGAAGTCTTTCTCATGGCCCTTCACACAGTATCTTAAATAAATGCCCCCTTTTAACTCTAGCAGGAAGAGAAATTCTTTGCTACAACAGTTTTACTGCCATCAGTGTGTTTTCAAGCATAGTTCAAATTGCTGTTGGTGACCTTTACATTCCTATATATGTTAGATCCTGACTGTCTGAAGGATTATCTCTCTTTAGCTGGGCCTAGCAAAGTCTTAAGATCTTCAGAAGAAGTCTTCCTGCCACCGATCTCATCACCCTTATGATGATGACTTAAAAGAGGGCTTTCTTAGTGACAGCTCCAATGCTGCTGAGTTTCCTTACAAGTAATATTAATCTGGATACCTCAAGGATTTAGGTTCATTATACTGTAACAATAAGAATAACAAAATGCCTCCTCCCAACTTACATACCTCTAAATTATATTGCTGAAATGGAGGTGGTTTGGGATAACCAGCTGTCAAAGAAGTATGAGCTCTGTTCAGTTTTTCCAGTATGCAAGAGATTCTTGTACTTAAAATTCTCAAACCTGATAGATTTGGTTTTTGTTTGTGACTCAGGATTCTGTATCCTTAAACCTGGAGCCTATGCATTCATGGTCTATGGTACTCTACTTGGAATTTATATTCCATTTTAATGGTTTTCATCTAGGAAAGTAGTTTTTCCAGGTCACTAAGCCGAGCATTTTTGAGGAAATCATTACTGCCCTCTTTTGGTTATGGCATGAATAACATATAATAGAGTTTCATATGCAGCTGGCTTGTTTTTGTTATATTTTCAACTGGGTTGTGCAAATAAAATACTCCCACTGTTTTACATATGTACATTTCCTATTAGCATCCATGCTAACAAAAAGTGAGTATGGCCCACTCATGTCTTTATTCCTTTTCTCCCCCCACCCCCTTTTGTGCTAATTAATGACTGGACTTATCAGCTAGAAAATATTTTTAGTTACCTAGGCCTTGATGGAAAGCAGTAGTTTAAACAGTAATCTGGAAAAACAGAAACACTGTTTCGATAACTCAGAAGAGTTTGGGTTTTAAAAATAAATCTTGCACAAATTTAATAGTAAAACTCCTTATGGATTTCTTGGATATTATGCTGCTAAACATGCTGATTAAAATATGAGAACAAAAAAGAAAGCTATTCCATTTGAGTATCAGTCTGTTGTTTTCTCTCTCTCCAGACATATGATTAAATGGTAATCCATTATAATTACTGGCCCACTATTAAAAAAAGTTTGTCATGAACTGTAAATAATTCTAAAATTCACCACGTTAAACTGCCATCCCTGAATTCCATATGATTGCAATATGGAATAGCTAAAGCAATAGCTTCTGCTTTAATGAAATTTAAAAATATAAGTGAAAGCAGTTTTTCATGCAAACACATTACCTTTCAGAAATTCGGAGATTGAGTGTGATGGGTTTCAAGTTTTGTGTCTTTGTGAAAGGATTTGTCCTAGCTTTTAACCTCATTTTCTCCAGTTCAATCCATCTGGTGCTCTGGACTACTGGTTGTCAACTAATAATACACATACCAACATTGGCATGAGTGGCCTGAGGGAAGTCGAGGAAGGCTTGTATGGATAGTTGTCAACAAAGAATTTGCAATTTATACATTTGAATTGGATGATTGGTTTTTTTTAGTTTCATGATAAAATGTATTCCCAATAATACTAACTAAATTACTGTCTTTGCGTTTTAGTTACTGTAGCAATACACCTGTGGTTACAATACAGTACTGTCATTACAACTGCTAGCTACTAAAGGAATTATTATTTTTGTTTACCCTCAACAGAGGTACTGCAAAGTTTTGATCCCTTAACACTGTTTGCATGTGGTGAATATAAAAGCAACGACTGAAAGCATATAAATGTGCAGTCCAGATGAAGAGGGTTTTTTTTCCATGACGGAGGCTCCTAGTTGTTTAAGTAGAGTGTTTGGTGGGAGATAAAAAAAGGTCAAGAATCGCTATTCTGGACTAGGCAAACTGAGGAGTGAACCAATATGCCTTCCCTCTTTCTTGTATGTTAGCAATAGAGTCCTGATTTTCAATTTAGTCACTTAGATTTTCATCTAGTATTCACCTTTTATGATGCTTCAAGTAAAGAACAAGGTGGTCAGGATAGAAATGCTAACACTATTTAGTGCTGGAGATGGTGCAGACTATAGAGCAGTGATGGAGAACCTTTTAGAGACTAAGTGCCCAAACTCACCTTCGCCACAGGCTCAACAGGCTGCTCTCCATGCCGCAACCTCATGTCGCATGTGAGTCACCTACATTACCCCAGACAGGGGAGGGAGGAAGTGCTTCCATTGGGCTGCTGGGCAGAGGATGGGACAAACTCTGTGCTGGGGGAAGGAGGAAACACTCCCATTGGGCTTCTGGGCAGAGGGGTGGGGTTCACTCTGTGCTAGGGCAACAGTGCATGTGCTGACAGAGAGAGCTCTGAGTGCCCACTATGGCACACATGCCATAGGTTTGCCACCACCGCTATAGAGTGTTGCATAAAGGAAGGGTAATGATGGTGAGAGAAAAGGTTGAGGCTGTGCAGGCCTGGTGAGATCGTGCCAGTGTCCTCAGACTTCATCAAATGTGACTGGACTTTGATTTCCAGAAGCCTGAAACAGTACAGTCAGTGATTAGGGATCCTGATATGTAGTGCAGCATTATCAAGGAAAGATTGGTTGATTCTTCTGGACCATCAATCACAGTATTCTTCTGGATCCTCTTTTTTTGGAGTAGACCTAGAGACTTTTTTTTTTTTACAATGCCTCCAGTCCTTCCTGGAGATGACATCTTAAAATGTCATGCTGGAGGACCCTTGTTTGATGTTCTAGCCATAGATCCATGGTATCTTGTCCCTTGGGATTCTATTTCATCCCTGATTCTATTTAACATTTACATGCAGTCTGTGAATGACTCTCAAATCTTGCTTCCATCTAAATCTGAGGAAGCTAATTTGGTTCTAGATCACTGTCTGATGTCATTAATGGAGAGGCTGAGGGTAAATAAACAGAAACTTTATCCAGAAAAGGAAAAGGTGCTCCTCATCAGTTGAAAGGTAGATTAGGGTTCAGAGTACAGTCTTTGCTGTATGAGGTAACACTCCCCCTGGAAACAATGGTTCACAGCTTGAGTGCTCCTGGATTAGTCTCTAAACCTGGATGCTCAGGTGTCAGTGGTAACCAGAAGTAAATTTGCATTTAAGATTTTTGCACCAGCTACTCTCATTCTTTGTCTGATCTTGCTTTGGAGTGACTTTGCATGGTTACATCCTGTTTGGATTACTGTAATGTGCTCTGTGAGGGGCTGTCTTTGGAAAGTATTCAGAAACCTTAGCTGGTCCAAAATTCAGCAGCCACATTGTTGACTGGAGTTGGTTACAGGGATCGCAACAGTTCCACTGGCTGCCACTCCCTTTCCAGGCACAATTCAAAGTGCTGGTTTTAACATAAAACTCTAAACCAGGGATTCTCAACCTGCAGCCCATGGCACCATTTCATGTGCCCCCCCCCCGCCTCCACTGCACCAGGAAGTGCCATGTGGTGGAGGAAGGGCAAAATGGCCATCCAGCCCCCGAATCTGTCTGAGGGAGCATGGTCTGGCCCCTAGGTTAAAAAGGTTGAGAACTGCTCTAAAGCATTTGGGACCCAGCTATCTCAAAAGTACCATCCCTTATAATAAGTTTTAAGATGATCAGCGAAGGCCTTGCACTTGGTCCCACCATGTTCACAGGTACATTGGGTGAGATTGTAAGAAAGGACTTTGTTACTGTTCCCTGGGTTGTGGAATTCATTCACATTAGGAAGCCAGACTGTCCCATTCTTTGTTCCCTTTGCACAAGCAGGCAAAGATGTTGCTCTTCAAGCAAGTTTTTAATTTTATTTTGCAGTAACTTGTTGGGTTAGAGGGGCTGTTTTAAAAAAGGTGGGGCTGCTATGTTTTTGTTTTTTAATGTGTTTTTATAAGAGTTTTAAATGGTTTTTATTCACTAGTTTTAACATAGTTCTCTAAATATTTTGTATATTGTAATAATTGTAAATGGCCCTATCAGTCCCTGGAAAATAGATGGGGAAGAAGTAGAAGCAGTGACAGACTTTACTTTCTTAGGATCAAAGCTCACTGCAGATGGTGATTGCAGCCATGAAATAAAAAGGCGACTGATTCTTGGGAGGCAAGCGATGAGAAACCTGGGGAACATAGTGAAAAGTAGAGACATCACATTGAAAACAAAAATTCGCATAGTCAAAGCAATGGTATTCCCTGTGGCAATGTATGGTTGTGAGAGCTGGACCATTAGGAAAGCTGAACGCAGAAGAATAGACGCCTTTGAGATGTGGTGTTGGAGGAGAGTTTTGAGAGTCCCATGGACAGCGAGGAGAACAAATAGGTCAATCTTAGAAGAAATCATCCCTGACTGCTCATTAGAAGGTCAAATAATAAAGATGAAGCTAAAGTACTTTGGACATCAAATGAGAAGAGAGGATTCACTTGAGAAAGCTTTGATGCTTGGAAGGGTCTAGGGCAAAAGAGGAAGGGGAAGGTCCAGGATGAGATGGCTAGATGGTGTTGTGGAGACGGTGGGTGCAGAGCTGAGCGAGTTGAGGGGGATGGTGGAGGACAGGAGTGCCTGGCGGACGGTGGTCCATGGGGTCGCAGAGGGTCGGAATCGACTGTGCGACTGAACAACAACAACAACAACAACAACAACAACAACAACAATTGTTTAAAAACGTTTTATGCTGTTTATTTTAATATTGTAATTCACTTTGGGACCTCTTGATGAAGAAAATAAGGTATAAATATTTTAAATAATTAAACAAACAAAATAAGATTTGGAATCATTAGACTAGCTATTGATACAATTTAATGTTTGGCATTGCAATTATTGTAGTCTGATAACCCAACTGTGCACCTCTACTGAAATACCTTTGTGTGTATAGAAAGAGGTTATCTCAATGTGTAGTATGTAGATATTATGTTTAATCTGTCTACACCGCCCAGAGTAGCTGTTATGTTAAATGGGAGGTATAGAAACTGTATAAATAAATAAAATAATAAATAGGCTAAGCTAATTCAAAGCCAGACTGCCTTTCTAAAATGTCAGAAAGCTAAAGGAGAAAACAACAGTACATGCAATATGTGCCAATAATGGTGTTGTGTTATGGTGGTGTTTGCTGGCACTGCAGTGGCTGTTTAATTAAGAACCTTATTCCCATAGCTGTGCTGACAACATTGGTGTTGCTGGCACCAACATCACTAAACAAAACACCACACTAACCATTTCTTCTGCAGTCAAGGTTGGTGTTTGTCTGTCAGTTATATTGTGAAGTTATGAAATGTTTTGAAGTGCTCCAGAATTCAGACATTTCAACCATTTCCCCCAACTAACTAGAGAGGTAAATTCTTCCCCTTGCCATTTCCCAAAAGGACGTATGTGATATTGGCAGGCCTGACCTTCCTCTCCAGTATCCTACCTTGTTGAAAACCCTGGGTTTTGGCATTTTGTTTTCATCCCTAACTGAATATTTGGTTTTACCATCAGCTGAAGAATTCACTTGTTTTTCACCCCCATCATCTGTTGTATTTTCCTGCTAGAGACACTCCTGTTTTACTTTCAGCCTGAACTGAAATTCTGTGAACATACTTGATGTGGGAGGCAGTTCTGAAGCACATGTCCAGTATATCTTGTACCTGCAAGGTTTTAGCTCTGCCTTGTGAAAAAGGAAATAATGTAGAACATACTTAGAATGGCTGATGTGAGATGTGAGATAAAATATTAGCAAGACTGCAGAGGAATCTGTATTTTTATGTGGGAATGCACGGTTAAATTTTGGGAAATACCAGTTATCAGAAGCAACACAGAGATCACATCAGAGAGTAAACAAAACAAGAACAAAAGACAAAAATAAATAAATAAATAAATGCTGTAGCACCTTAAGGACTAGCTCCTGTATTTTAATGTTAGCTTTGTGGCTCAAGTCCACTTCATCAGATATAAGAGTGTATTTTCATAGTACTGTATACATTTATACATCTGATATAGAGGCCCATAGTAGCTAGGCAAAGTTGGTTGGTTCAGGAGATGGATATGCAAATCAATGAGTTATTTACAACCAGTAATAAAATGGAATTAGTACAGTCTTTTCACAGCAGTGAATCTCTGATGGAAGTCAGTTTGAGGATTTAGGTTTTTTCATTTTATAGGCAGTTCTGATAATATTTGGGATGTTTTCTTTATTCACGATAGTATTGAGGCTGCAAGAGTAAATGCATTGTGACACTTGAAGTTCTTGGTCTTTAAAAATGCATTTTCAGGGAGTTGATACTAGCTTCTGTCTTTGTTTACTCCCAATATTAAACAAAGTGACAGCTGTTTAGGACAGTCTTTCCTAAACTTATTTGATGTTTTTGTAATCCATTACCTATCACTGGCCAACTATGGATAATAGGAGATTTAATCCAACAATATTTGAGGATACTAGTCTGGTAAAAGTTGCTATAATATGTAGAAATTTCAACAGTTCTTGCTTAATTAACTCTAGGAACTGAAAATGTATCTTAGTACGTGCACTCCATTTTTGGGGGCTGGACTTGTACATGTTGTAGATATACTAGTTCTGGATTCACCAGAACTTCTCATTCACTTTTCTATAATCTGAGTCACGTACAGTAGCAGCAGCTTGGATCAGTATAATTATCCTGCAGCTGGCAAGGCAGGCGGTCTCTAATTCCACTCCAATTTTTTTGCTCAGGAAAGGGAGTTAAGCTGGGATAATGCTTCATGTTGATCCTTGAAACTGAGAGTGTCACCTCCCTGGCTTTCAGCTGGGAGCAAGAAAGTGGAAGTGGTGACATTGTGAGTTCTGTAAAGCCACTCTCTCTTACAACACAATGGATGGCTTTGCAGTAAACCCTTAATGGGTAGATGCTTTTATATCAGGGATTTTCAACCTGCAGCCCACAGGCTGAAAGTGGCCCATGGCACCATTTCATGTGCCCCCCCTCCACCACACAGGAAGTGCCATGTGGTGGAGGAAGGGCAAATGGCAGTCTCCCCCCCAAAGCTGTCTGAGGGAACGTGACCCAGACCTCGGCTTAAAAATGGTTGAGAACTCCTGTTTTATATTGTAGTTGGTTTCTAAAACATTAGGGTTGTCACTTTTGTGAGCCTCTAATTGTTTGCTTGCTTCTTAAGAGAGATATATGTATACAGTATTTCTCATTTGCCATTGTGTCTATTGCCGAAAGTGTTGAGCTGTTGTTTCTCTGCACTACATTTTTTGTGGTTACCTCTTGTGAGAAAGTAAAGTAAAGAATGATAAGAGGAACTCTGTTTTTTCATGGACATGCACAGTTTTCAAATCATATCTTTTTCATGCATCCAATGCAAAAATCCATGGATTAACCTTAAGATATCATACAATAAACAAAAAAGTAAAAATAACAACAGAAATGATAAGTAGAAAACAAGAACATTGCGACACTTTAAAGATTAACTGCTGTATTTTAATGTGAGCTTTTGTGGATCAAGTTCATTTCCTCAAAACATTCTTGAATGTTTTCTTTCACAGATAAGAAAAACATAATTT
The DNA here is from genome assembly GCA_030440675.1 of Furcifer pardalis. Lineage (NCBI taxonomy): Eukaryota > Metazoa > Chordata > Lepidosauria > Squamata > Chamaeleonidae > Furcifer > Furcifer pardalis. The sequence continues at coordinate 82,648,160 of CP126892.1, forward strand.
GAGTAAAAGGTAAACTGCTAGGGGTCACAAAGTAAGAGGCATATGACTAGCTGGTACTGCATTAGGAGGGATTTTTTTTATTTTTTAGCAGCCCAATAACTATAGAATGTTCTTGAAATACAAACTGGTGACTGATTGGTTGTAGAGTTAAAACATTGCCTTTATTGGGACTAATGTGTTTACTTGATGTATTGAACCCATCTATCTTTATTCTTGCAGCTGTCCCATTTCCTCCAAGTCATCGGCTCACAGCTAAGGAAGTGTTTGACAATGACGGAAAGCCCCGAGTGGATATCCTAAAGGCACATCTTATGAAAGAAGGAAGGCTGGAAGAGAGTGTTGCTTTAAGAATAATAACAGAGGGTGCTTCAATTCTACGCCAGGAAAAAAATTTGCTAGATATAGATGCCCCTGTCACTGGTAGGTACAAATAATCCTGAAGAAATAACATTATCATTAATTGTAAAATTCTTAAACATGCACTGTGCATAGTACTTAATCCATTACCAGATTTCTAGATGGCTACATCATAAAGTTAAAGTATTTAGAACATCTTGTTTTAGAATGGATATATTGCAGGCTCTTGTAGGATTTGTGATTTGTTTTAACTTTCGTCTGCAACTGTTAGACAGGTTTTGAGTTTGACTGTGCTCTCAAGGATAGGAAATGAAGAAAGGATAATGCAAAAGTTGTTAATACATTTTTGAATTAGTTACTCCTGTACCATAGTCTTCAGAAGACTACTTTCAGATGTTATCCAAACAATAATATTTGCTTTACTTTGGTAAATAATATGCAAGACTGGCTAGGAATTCCTTTAGCGCAGTGATGGCAAACCTTGGCATTCCATGTGTTCTTGAACTTCAAATCCCTGAAGCTCCGATCAGCAGGAGTGCTGACTTGGGCTTCTGGTAATTGAAGTCCAAGAACACCTGGAGAGCCAAGCTCACCATCACTGCATTAGAGGCAAAAGTCTAGTTATTCCTGAATATATGGTTGATCTTAGCCAAAATGGCAAGAAGAGTGGTAATGTAGCTCAAAATCCATTGAGTCCTAAATAACCTTATTCCTATGCAACATTAGCATCTGGTGTGTTTTTTTTTTTAATTATTATTTTTTGTTTCATGTACTGCTGTTTTCTCTCAATTTAATATTTTGGTCTAGGCCTGGGAAGGCCTAAATAACTAAACACAATTCATCAGCCAGAGAGAAATGTATGACATCTATTCTCTTCTTCATCCCTGCGGCTTTGTGAGCATCTTTATGTGAGGACAAGGATTAGCTTTGGGGTTCAGTTGATTATACATGTACAAGTTCCAGCTCTTGTGTTGCTTGGCAGTGTGTATGAATGTGAATGAACAAACCTCTCTTGTTTTTGATTTTCTCTAGACCAGGGGTCAGCAAACATGGATCAGAAGCCTTGATCAGCAGATGTACTGACTTGGGCTTTGGGGAATTGAAGTCTAAGAACACCTGCCGAGTCAAGTTTCCTGACCCTACACTACACTGTCATGATACAAATTTTTGTATTTTTAATTGCCATTCAGAAAAATAATATTATTAATGTTACAGCAGATAATGTGTAGCACTTAAAATCTTGTTAGTCTGCCTCTGAATAAGAATACACAATAGTGAACCATGATAAGAGTTTCAGTGCAAGATTTTGAGGACCACAGATGCCTTTCCTGATTTTTTATGGTATTATCAATGCAAACAGCATAAGTACCATAATCTACAGGGATTAATTTTTGCCCCTGATGGAGATGGCTTTACTCATCCAACAATATCCATGTTGCAAAACACCCCAAAAACTATTGAAATTGACTTAGTGGCTCATTTTCATGAGGAGTTAAAAATAAGGGGTGTTTGAAAAAGACTATTTTAATTTTTTTTAAAAGCCACAAGAAAGGGAAAAGAAGCTAGGAGACACAAATCTTGCTTAGGAAATTAATGAATTTGTGCTTTGTAAATGAATCGGATTTTGCTCTAAGCTGAAAAATCTTCTCAGCTGCTCATCAATTTGGATGGAATACTTTGTGCCTTGATCTTTCCATTTTAATTGTCTCCCACTTTTGTTGACTTCTGTTCTGTACAGTGGAAAGTTCTTCTTTTCAAACATAGTTGTTATAAACAGCACATTTACAAAAACTCTCCAAAGCAGAGGTGCCCAAAGTATGACCTGTGGGCCAGATTTGGCCCCCGACACCAATTCATCCTGCCCACGAAGCCCTTATCTCTTCCTGGAAGGGGAAGTAAAACACACCCATACGGGCATGTTTTACTTCCGCTTCCAGGAGCAATGATGGCTTTGTGGGCTGGATGAATTGGCATTGGGGGCCAGATATAGCCCATGGGTCATAGTGAGCAGCCCACTAAAACACATGACTGGCCCACAGCCCAAACAGTTTGGGCATCCTGCTCCAAAGTATATGTCCCATTCTTTTTAGAGAGTTGATTTAGGACAGACCCCCTTAATAGATTGTGCTTTAGCTTTCACATAATTCCTATGGAATAGTTATTTCCCCAAAAAGATACCATGTTTAATAGTCTATGAATGAAAGTAGAGGGAATTATGTGGGAATAATGTGTAATATGTAGTCTCTACTTATGCAGTATCTTGCCATAGAATGTATCTATGTAGCATGATGCTTCAGAATGCCAGTTTTTCTTAGTCAAGTTTGGACACTGCAGGTTACACTCAGAAGTTGGGTAAATCATCAAATGAAAGCCAAATTAATGTGATCTAAAGACAGAGTAAAGAACATACTCAAGACCAAACGTAGTGGGAGCTAGCTAACAGTAGCTAGTTTGCACCTGAACTGGTATGCTCCTCAATTTACCCCAGCATTTTAAATTATAGATTTTCTGAATATCTATGCATATTAATATTTTGGAAACCACTTTGAGTAGTCTTTCCACTAGATGTGGCATATAAGTGTCACAAGTGAGTGAGCGAATAAATAACTACAAGCATTAGTTTGACAAGTGTTTATTCAACAGCTATGTTGATCCATTCATTTAAATCTATTTTATTTGTTATTCTCATATATATATATGAGACTCCATGTGGTTGAGTACCTTTAGAAGAGTTTTATAGAAGCGTGGCACCTTGAACTTTCTTTCATTACTAAGCAAAGCTAAACTTGAGTAGAAGACATGAAACTATTGGTCTGCACCATTTACTAGGATTGATTTATAACTTACCAGCTGGTATGCTTGTAATCTTACAAGACTGTGACTGCTATTTTAAAACACATTCCCAGTATAGATTTTTAATGCAGAACCTTTCCTGGTTAAAACAAAGGACAAACTGGAGGTTTCCAGATGAGAACCAAAACATTAATTTTGGATCAGATTAACCACCCAAGAGCATATTATTTTTATCTATATAAAATGGTTTGGCATGGCCTGTACTGTCCTCAGATAACCAAGGTTATGTCTGGATATTTTTGAACTCATAATTGTATCATCATATCTGAAAACAAAGGCTTGTTGGTTCCTAGAAGTGAAGCTTCTTTCATCAAGCCCAATGCCTGAGGAAACCTTCTGAACCTTGATGTGTAAGTTCCTTGATGCGTAAGATTCTGATTTCTGACCATTTTAGATTGTGTTGTATGAGGTCTTTCTTCCCTTCCTTGCCTGTTCTCATGTTAAATTACTGTGCTAAATCTTCCTGAAGCTCCCGTGGGAAATTACTGCAGTAACTAATAAACCTTGGATTCTGAGTATTTTCTGATGTTTCTTTCCTTTGCTCAGTTTTCAACCAGCTGCTGGCATAAAAGCCAACAGATTGCTCTGGGTCTTCCAAGTCCGGTTAGTTTATACAGTAAGAATCATGACTGTGCTGCATGCTAACGAGAGAGGTCAGATTACTGCACACTGCTCTACTTATGTACACAGATTTTTTGTTTTTGTTGTTTGAGAAATAAACAGAAAATGACAACAGAAACTACAGGTTTGCTAATGAACAGATTACAGTACAGTGGTACATCGCTTAAAGAGCATAATGCATTCCACAGGATTGCTCTTTAAGCAAGTTTGCTCTTTAAGCGAAACACCATTGTAAGTGACTAAAGGGGGATTGCGAACCTTGATTTAGTTGTTAAGTGGGTTTTTGGTTGGTTTTAGTTGTTAAGCGAGGCAACCATTAAGAGGAAATTCTGCTCTTTAAGCGAGTTAGTCTCTAAACGAGGTGCTCTTTATGTGAAGTTTTATTGTATATTATTTGGCCAGAAACAGAGAGAGAGAGAGTGAGATGACAATAATGGAGTTGCATTTATGTGTTTATCTCAGGGCATTTCCAAGTCTTTGCATCTTTATTCCTGATCCATTAATAAAAGATGGACTATTAAAAATACAAATTGCAAATGGCAGTAAATACTGGTTGTATTCTTTAAAATATTGTACAATATGAGTCATGAGATAAAATAGTATGCAGAATGTATGATAGGGGAGAGAAATACCAGAGTGTTATAATAAGGTTCAGTGCCTTTTTATTTCACATCTGTGTTTTAAATCCTCTGGTTATAAAATTATGGTGGGTTTATTAAAACAGGCGATATGTGCAGCTTTCCATGGTTTTAGGTAAAGAGACTCATTGTAAATTATGTAAACTTATAATTTTGTCTATTTTTTATTGTTTCAAAATAAAGGATAGTCTTACAGTTTTATTTAGAGGTTGGGAAGCTCATGATTTGGTGATGCGAATGAAAGCCATGAGTGGAGTTTGTGGCATCATGCAGAGGAACAAGAAATGCAGTTGTATGGCAAACAATGGTACGGGGCACTCGTTAATGTAGTGGTATGTGGTTACACAGTGGAAAGTGAGGCAACCATTAAGATTTAAGTTGTTTGCAAGTTTTCCCCTAAAGCTCCCCTCACAATCAGCACATTTCCCAGCCAAATGATTACTCAGACCAACAACTTGAGGTAAAAAGAGAGAAAATCTTTACTTACAATATGCTCAGAAAGAATTTCTGAAAATTACACATAGGCATTCACACAAACACATGCTGAAGTCCTGCATAATTTTTGTTCCACTTTTTTGCATTCTAAAAAAGCATGGAAACGGAGGAGTTTCTTTTCTCTGTGAAAGCCATGTGAGATTTTGTTTTTCATCCTAGAATTTATTTTTGGCATTGGAAAAATCAGGACAAACCAATTGCAAGCTGCATAATTTGCATTGGACTGCAGTTCCCAGCATTCTGTCTCATAACTGTGTTGGCTAGGGCTGATGGGAATTGCAGTACAGTGATACCTCAGATAACACTAAGACTTGGTTCCACAAGTCTTGGTGTTATCCGATTTTTAGTGTTATCCGATGCATGTTAAAATCCTATGGGATGGATCGGATAACGTTAAAGCTCCATAGAGTTACATTGTAACTGCACAGGCTTTAGCGGTTGTTATCCGATCCATCCCATAGGACCTTAACGTTATTTGATCCAATTCTCCTCCCTAGATTACTTAACGTTATGCTATTTTAGCGTTATCTGAGGTAAACGTTATCCGAGGCATTACTGTACAATATTTAGAGAGCTACACCTGATCTGGATTATTGCCATAAAGGTAAAGGTCACACTTGCTTGAAAGGCAGTCAGATCTGACTCTACGGTTCAGTGCTCATCTTTGTTTATAGCCCAAGAGCCGGCTCTGTCTGCATTTGCACATGTTTCTGTGGACATCTGGCAGGCATGACTATACACCGGGGTGCACAGAATGCTGTTTGCCTTCCCACCAAAGTGGTATCTATTTATGTACGTGCAATTTCTTGCTTTTAAACTGCTAGGTTGGCAGGAGCTGGGACAGAGATGGAAGCTCCGTCATGCAGTACTCAGGTATCGAACTCTGACCTTCCAGTCTTCAAGTTCGGAATCTTAACCACTCCCACCACAGTTTTTTAAGTAAATACTAAAATATTGATTCAGCTAGAGAAGGTAGAAAGGATATGGAGCTGAGAGACTTACAACTGCCAATTACTTAAAATGTAATGTTAAAAATGAAAAGGTAATGATGAAGCTGTTATTTATTTAATTTAGGTCTAACACTGTGTAATGGAGAGCAGTTCACAATTGTGTTCCCGTCCCTTTTTCTTTTTGACTAGTATAATTCTAAAGACATTTCTCCTCAGTTTCCCAACATTTTTACTAATATTTTGGCAACCAAACCAAAACTTCAGCTCCTTAATTTTTTATAAAAAAATAAACTTTTTTTGGGACTTAGTGTCCTCCTCTTATTTTTTGTTACAAAATAGCCATGCATGTCCTCATGCTGAATTCTTTCGTTTGCATACGCTTTCCATCAGGTCACAAGAAATGAGAGCGCTTTAAAGATTTATTGTGAAAGAAACAGCCTTAAAGCAGTTTTTGGAAGCACAATCATACCTCGCATAACGAATTTAATTCGTTCTGTGAGGCTGTTCACTATGAGTTTTTCGCTATGTGAAACAAACTCGCATAGCGAAAATTCCTATGGAAAAACTTGCATAATGAGCTTTTTTTAGGGGGAAAACTCACATAGCGATTTTTTTCATTATGCGAGTTTTCCCCATAGAAACGCTCGTTATGCGAGTTTTCCATAGGGAAAGTCTGAGTTGCATAGCAAACATTTTTGCTATGCGAGTCAGGCTCGCATAGCGAAAATTTTCATTATGCGAATCAGACCAGTTAGTGAAAAACCCATTCATTATGCGAGTTTTTCTCTAAACAAGTCACTCGTTAAGTGAGGCTTGACTGTAGCGATGAAAAAGATCTTGCATGATATAGGTAATGCAAGTCCTGATTCTTATATGCCCTGTTTTCCTTTCCATAACATGAAATGCAAAAGGCAATGAATGTTGCTTATTCTAGCATAACCATGACCTCAAAATTGAATTTGCTTTCAATTTATGCCTGCTTCTGGCACTAAGCATTTCAGCACAAGCAAGCTAAGGTTAAGTGCTCTAACAAGAAGTACATAACAATCCATGCAGTCAGCTTTGTTTAAAGTAAAATAATAACAAACAAGAAGAGGAGTAAACAACAATATTTAGATAAGCAATGGTATTTCAAATGATATTGTAACATTGTAAGCCACTCCGAGTTGCTTCGGCAAGAAGAGCGGCATATAAATTGAATATAATAATAATAATAATAATAATAATAATAATAATAATAATAATAATAATAATAATAATAATAATAATAATAATAATAATAATAATAATAATAATAATAAAGAGAGTTGACATACTTGGGCAATTAATGCTGTGTAAGTTATATTGAGAGGTTTGGCAGAGGTTTTACAGTGACTGTTATCTTTCTGAACATAACGGATGAAGAATAAGATTGCATTATTATTTAAGAAATAAAAAAATCTGTTTGAAAAGTGACGAATTTGTATATTGTTTCATAAATAAGCACCTGTTTCTCTATCTATGTTTAAGTCTGGTAATAGGTTAGGAAGTATATATATATATATGCTGCAGATTGAGTGAATGTGGTGCCCTGGAATAGGTGTAGTAGTCGCAGTCGCCGTAGTCGTCGTCGTAGCAGTAGCAGTAGCAGTCGTAGTAGTAGTTGTAGTAGTAGTAGTATACCCCACCCCAGTTGGTGCAAGCACCACAATGGGTGGCTTACATTGATTTAAAAAAACCAACAATACAGTAATATGAAAAACAGAACAATCCAAACAGGATTAAAAATAAATAATAAACATTTGTTATTAATAACATATAAATAATAAAATAATAACATACCTATCTAGATGGTATTAATAAATTTAAAATATTACCAAAATTAATAATTAATAACTTATTTTTCCTAATCTCAGCCAAAAATAAATCAAATGGACGAGCGGCCGCAGCAACTGCTGCGGCCGTGCGCTTTGCCCTGCTGCCGGGGAAAAGGGACGGGCCTGGGGATGAGCACAGGGGGTGTGGCTGAGCGCTGTCCTTATAAGGGCAGCGCACTCCCTGTGCTCGTCGCCAGTCCCTGTCTGAGTGGCAAAGCGTGTCCCGCCCTCCCTCCCTGGTAGCAGTGTGATTCTTTTTGGGTCGCTTCAGGGCCGGATGGGAATTTTTGCTTGAGACCTTGATTGGCCGTTTGGTCTCTTGGTGTTTTCGCCCATCCCACACTGCAAGACCTGGTTGAGTACGGAGTGGACAGTTCTTTTTGGACGGGTAGCACTGGTAGGGACATAAATTTGATCCCAGGAGAACCTGGCTGGCATGTATTTTGATCGGCCACTTTGTATGCCAATACCAAAAGATAGAATAGTGGGCCTGATCAAAATGCGGACCATGAACTTGGGAACTGCCAAGCTTGACAGCTGGCAGCCCCAATTTACGGTTCGCCTGGTTCTGGGTCAGAAGTGAGAGGAACAACTGGACACTTCTGACTGGGAGAGTTAAATTAAGGTAAATAAAGGATTTAGGATATCCAAGTTTAAGTTGGTTGATTGGATATCTTTGTACCTCACCAGTGCTACTGCGGCCTGCTGCAGAAAAGTTATTTGGTTAAAAGTTTAAAAGTTAAGGAAGTTATTTTAAATAAGTGGCCCAATGTTTATACCATCAGTACTGTGGTCTGTCTCTTTTGTACGGGCATGAGGGGGCAACAACAAACCATACAGAACAAGAAATAAAAAGTCCATTAATTGAGGAATCCTGCACCTTTGCAACCTATTACTTAGGAGGGAAATGCAAGTTGGAAAAGGAATGTTTTTAGCTGTTTACAAGGGATACCACAATCTGGCATACCCTGGTAATGGCAATGTTGTGTTGCCAGCTAATCTTTCTCATGCTAGGTGAGGCAAAAGGAACTGCAGAATGAACTCACCAAAAGGTGCCTTCATTTTGGCAGTTTCATGTCTGGCCTAGACATGGAAGAAGAAGAAAGTGTTTCCAAAATGCCATCATTGTGGAAGCAAATTTAATTTCCACAGGCAACTCATTCCATAATGTAGGGGCCGTGACAGAGAAATACCTTTTCCTTGTCACAGCCTTTTTAACTTCTTTAGGTGTGACAATGCATAGTTTAGGAACTTGAGTGCTCTGGATACAATTCCTTAGGAATAAGCTCTCCATCAGATAGTGTGGTCCTAAACTGTTAAGGGCTTTATATGTTAGTGTCAAGACCTTGAATTTGACACAGAATACAACAGGTAAACAATGCAGGCTCGCTAAGTCTGGGGTAGTATGGTCAAAATAGTTAGCTAGAGGAGCTTGGGGAAATCCTAGGGTGCTTGGTCTCCAGGATGAAAAGCCACTTGTACCAGTCTTCAATCAGCTTTCTTTGTTCATATTAGAGAGTTGCACAATTAGGTCACCCTTGCTTGAAAGCCAGTCGTATCCAACTCTAGGGTTCAGTGTTCAACTCTGTTTATAGCCAAAGAGCCACAGCGCTGTCTGCATCTGCAGATATTCCCATAGACATGTGGCAGGCATGACTAGAAAACTGGAGTGCATGGAACACTTTTTACCTTCCCACTGAAGTGATACCTATCTACCTATTTGCAATTTCTTGCTTTCAAACTGCTAGGTTGGGCAGGAGCTGGGACAAAGATGGGAGCTCATTCCATCCTGCAGTACTCGGGAATCGAACTCTGACCTTCCAGTCAGTGAGCTCAGTGTCATATTATTATTATTATTATTTTACCCAAAGCGGTCTATTACAATGGCAGTATCCTGACCATTTATTAGATCTTCTTTTCTGTATGTGGTGGGTCATAAATTGCACTGACATAAGTGCTACTTTCATTGGATTTCTCCACATTCAGATAAAATTTTGTCTTGTTCCAAGGAGACCCATTTTTTTTAAAAAAACAAATTCTTTGAGCATCTGACTTCATTTCTGAGTCTATTAATTGATTTCCAGATGGTCCAGCCAGAACCTTGTCCTGTGTGAAACATTCCTTAGCTGTCGTTCATTCAATAAGATGTGTTGTTTTGCTCTCCATAGATTTAGACATCTGTTTTAATATTTAGAGCTTGGGAGGTGTGAAAAACTATTCCTCTATTTTAGTCATTATCTAGGGGGTTGGTGTCCATTAAATGGATGTGTCTGATACTTCATAACCTTATTTTGTCCATTATTTTCTGGCACCTCTCAGTATACCTCCAGAGAAGCAGTACCAGCCAAATATCAGACTTTTCCCAACCATTTTTCAAGGTTTCAGGTGGCCAGTAATACTCCTGTATGATTACTTGTTTGGCTGCACTGATTTATACCATACAGTGAAAGCATATTCTGCTGAGGAATAGCACAGGGACACACCTGTTGTTATTATTGTTTGTGGGTATGCATCTCAGTTTGAGCCAGCTAATTTCCTAAGTGTGTTATATTTGTCAAAAACACCAGTTCACACCTTTATTTTGAATTTAATTGATATGGCTCAAGTGGTTAAGATGCTGACTGGAAGGTGGGAGGTCAGCAGTTTAAAACTGGAATCACAGCAGCAACTTTCTGTGTCAGAAAGTGTGGCATTGCATGAGGTGATATCAAAACTCAAGGATTCAACCCCTTTATTGCACAAGCTTTTGGATCAATGTACATGGCTCTGTCAACAAATTCTGTTTAATGCGACAAGGAGGAATTTACACTGATAAGCGAAACAGCTGGCTGAGTTGCTTTGTTTGGATATATATCTTTATTTTTGGCTTCCTGGGAAGGAAGCAGGTATCTTATATCACATAGGCTATATCATTCCAATGTTTGTGTTAAGTGACTCCGAGAATTAATGCAAGCTAGACATGCACTTACTATAACACACAAATGAACTGTCAACATGGTACAGAGGATGTCTATAAAAGCTGTGATAACTATTGATGTCTTTTAAAAAAATCCAGATTGGCTCAGATGTTCAGCAACAGTAGCAGTGGTGGTGGTGGTTTGTTTAAATAGTGGGTTGAATCTAGACCTATGCTTTGTAGATCTCTACCCACATTAGGGCAGCAGTGGGCAAAATATGGTCTCTGGAATTTGCAACATTCCATAAAACAGGATTTTTCTCCTTAGGAGCCATAGGTATAGTCAAGTTATCCCTTACCCCCCTCCAACCCCTCCTCAAAAATAGAAACCAGATGTCTCCCTCCAGAGACTTATTTCCTTATTGAATTCACAGGTATTTTTTACTGTGTAGCAAACTACACTACTAGGTGATTAAATGGATGGTCAAGAGGATACTTCAGGGCTAAATACATCTCCCTCCCCCTTTTCTTTTCTTTGGAACTTTAATTCTTTCTATTGTCTTTTTCTTTCTAGGGTTTTTACTTCATTTCTTCATTAGGTGTTGTTAATAGAAATTCTGCAAACACATGTCATACACTAGTACCCCGAATAACGTTATGACTTGGTTCCACAAGTCCCGTCGTTATTCGGTTTTTAACGTTGTGTGATACATTGAACACACAATGTTAAAGAAAACCCTGTTTCCCTGGAGGCTGCAGGAAGCGAGAACATCAGGATTTGAATCCTGACATTTTGGCTTGCTGCTGCCTCCAGGGAGGTGGGAGAACTTTGGAAACAGCTTGGAGCGGGTTTCCCCACCTCTCTGGACCCGGCGGGGGGGTCAGAGACCCCAAAATTGGTAAAAAAAACGTCCGTTTTTTTACCAATTTTGGGGTTTCTGACCCCCCCGCCGGGTCCAGGGAGGTGGGCAGACCCGATCCAAGGTGTTTCTGGGCTTCCCCGACGTCCTGAGCCAGTGCAGGAAGCCAGAACATCGGGATTCGAACTCTGACATTCTGGGTCGCTGCACTGGCTCAGGACATCGGGGAAGCCCAGAAAAAGCTTGGAGCGGGTTTCCCCACCTCCCTGGACCCGGCGGGGGGGTCAGAGACCCCAAAATTGGTAAAAAAAACATCCGTTTTTTTTTTACCAATTTTGGGGTTTCTGACCCCCCCCCCCGCTGGGTCCTGGGAGGTGTGGGGACCCGATCCAAGGTGTTTCTGGGCTTCCCCGACGTCCTGAGCCAGTGCAGCAACCCAGAACGTCGGGATTCGAACTCTGACATCCTGGCTTGCTACACTGGCTCAGGACGTCGGGGAAGCTCAAAAAAAGCTTGGATCGTGTCTGCCCACCTCCCTGGACCCGGCGGGGGGGTCAGAAACCCCCAAATTGGTAAAAAAAACGTCCTTTTTTTTTTACCAATTTTGGGGGGTCTGACCCCCCCGCCGGGTCCAGGGAGGTGTGGGGACCCGATCCAAGGTGTTTCTGGGCTTCCCCGACGTCCTGAGCCAGTGCAGGAAGCCAGAACGTCGGGATTCGAACTCTGACATTCTGGCTTGCTGCACCGGCTCTGGACGTCGGGGAAGCCCAGAAACACCTCCAGAGAGATCAGAGGACCCGATCTACAGCTGCAGGATGGCTGGGGAAGCTGACGGGAACTCCCTGTCGGCTTCCCTAGCCACCCGCCCATGCCTCCGCAGCTGTGGGGTGGCTGGGTAAGCCGATGGGGGAGCCCACCGTCAGCTTTCCAGCCTCCCCACCCCTGCCTCCGTAGCTGCAGGGTGCCTGGGAAGCTGAACGGAGAACCCCGTTCAGCTTTCCACCCACCCTGCTGCTAAGAACGACTGTATCGTGTAACGTTAAAATCGCGTTACTCGATACAAGATGTTTCCGAAAATCTTGTAACGTTATGCGGTTTTAACGATATACGGTACTCGCGTTATACGGGGTATTCTTCCAAGATTCAAAGAAATAAAAGCATGGAAGAGTCATCTTGTGTTTGTTGAAAGTGAAACAAAAATTAGCCAGGTTTCCTGTTTTAAAATTCATCTTACACAGCTAAAAGATAATTTGATAGTCTTCTTCTTGTTCTGCCATATCAGAATCCAAATATTAGTGATCCTCATGCCAACCAGCTGTTTGAAAGCAAGAAATTGCAAGTAGATAAATAGGGACCACTTCAGTCAGAAGGTAAACAATGTTCTGTACACTCTGGTGTTGAGACATGCCTGCCACATATCCACAAAGAAGTATTGCACCGAATGGGTAAAGAACAAGAACTCTTTAAGCCCATCGAGCAAAGAAAGCACCAATAACTTTCCCATATCATTTTTTCTTGTTGTTCAGTCACACAGTCGATTCTGACCCTCTGCGACCCCATGGACCACTGTCTATCAGGCACTCCTGTCTTCCACCATCCCCCTCAACTCGCACAGTTCTGTGCCCATTGTCTCCACAATACCATCCAACCATCTCATTTTTGGCTGCCCCCTTCTTTTACCCTCAACCTTTCCCAGCATCAAGGCTTTCTCAAGTGAGTCTTCTCTTCTCATTTGATGTCCAAAGTACTTTAGCTTCATCTTTACCATTTGACCTTCAAGGGAGCAGTCAGGGTTGATTTCTTCTAAGATTGACCTATTTGTTCTCATCGCTGTCCAGGGGACTCTCAAACCTCTCCTCCAACACCACATCTCAAAGGCATCTATTCTTCTGCATTCAGCTTTCCTAATGGTCCAGCTCTCCCAACCATACATTGCCACAGGGAATACCATTGCTTTGACTATACAAATGTTTGTTTGCAATTTGATGTCTCTGCTTTTCACTGTGCTCCCCAGGTTTCTCATGGCTTGTCTCCCAAGAATCAGTCACCTTTTTATTTCATGGCTGCAATCACCATCTGCAATCACTATCTGCAATCATCATCTGATCCTAAGAAAGTAAAATTTCTCACTGCTTCTATTTCTTCCCCATCTATTTTCCAGGGACTGATAGGACTTTTTGACATGATCTTTGTTTTCTTTATATTGAGTATCGAACCAGCTTTTTCACTTTCTTCTTTCAACCTAATCAGGAGCTTCTTTAGGTCTCCCTTGCTTTGTGCCATTAGGGTGGTATCATCTGCATATCTCAAATTATTGATGTTTCTCCTAGCAATTTTGATCCCAAATTGTGATTCCTCCATCCCTGCATTGTGCATTATGTGCTCTGTGTATAAGTTGAATAAGCAGGGTGAAAAAATGCAGCCTTGTCTTACTCCTTTTCCTATTCCAAACCACTGCATCATTCCATATTCTGTCCAAACTGTTGCTTCTAGATTCATGTACAGATTTCTCATGTTCTGGTATTCCCATATATTTAATTACTTGCCACATTTTGTTGTGATCTACACAGTCAAAGGCCTTGGTGTAATCAGTGAAACAGAAGTAGACTTGTTTCTGATATTCCTTTGTTTTTTCCATGATCCAATGTATGTTGGCAATGTGGTTTCTAGTTCCCTGCCTGCACTTCTGGTAATTCTCTGCCTGCACTTCTGGTAATTCTCTGTCCACATGCTGTTGCAGTCTATCCTATATTCTCTTGAACATCACCTTGCTAGTGTGTGGGATGAGCACAATTGTTCGATAATTTGAACATTATTTGGCATTACCCTTTTTGGGGATTGGAACGTATATTGATCTTTTCCAATCCTGTGGCCATTGTTGTGTTTTCCAAATCTGCTGGCATATAGAATGCAATGATTTGATTCCACCATCTTTTAGGGCTTTGAAAAGTTCAACTTGGATACCATCATCTCCACTGGCTTTGTTGTTTGCAGTGCTTTTTAGGGCCTTTCTGACTTCCGCTCTCTAGGATGTCTGGCTCAAGTTCAATTTCCTCATCTTTGTTATTATCAGGAGTGTTGAGGTCCTTTTTGTAGAGTTCCTCTGTGTACTCTTTCCATCTTTTCTTAATCTCTGCTGTATCAGCTAACTCCTTGCCGTCTTTGTCCTTTATCATGGTCATTTTTGCTTTAAACGTTCCCTTGATTTCCCCAATTTTTGGGGGGTCAACTTAAAATATAGGAACAACTTAAAATATAGAATACTGTACTCCAATTCACAACACGAGGAAAAATCCCTGGGAAGAGAGACCCTGGATGTAGATGGACTTCATTGATAAAGAACCTGAGAGCAGATGATCGCAATGATGATCTCTAAGATTTGGATTCAGATATAGAGGAGGGGGGGAGGAGGAGGCCTTTCATCTGCCTTCCACATCGCAGCATGCTACCCATACCACCGATTCAGTTCCACGAGTCACTCTCTGGTACTGCCTTTTTGTCACACAAAGTCCTCATCGGCTCCATGCCAGTATTGATGAAGCTGCTGCCCTCCATCAGGATGGATTCAAGTGGGATTTAATCCACTTGGGGACCATCATCCTTTCCTGTGAACTTCAGTACCCAAGCCATTAGTTCTCATTGTTGTCTGGTTAATTAACCACCGCCTGACACTCAGTGTTGAGTCACTGGCAGTATGGTCTATTACCATAGCTGGATAACCTAGCAACACTAATTTGATATTAGTTTGGGTTATTATCTGTATAATTTAAACATACAGTACCTGTGAGAGTTTACATGTCAATGAAGCATGCACAAATTCTCTTCAACTCACTTTTTATGGATGGCCACCTGAAAAATATTAATTGAAACTTTAACACTGTTATTTATTGTTGCATTTTAGAAATGTATTTTTGTGATATAATTAAGCTCTAATTTTAGGAATTCACATGTGTTGGCCTAATATTTTGAAGCATAAGTGGCATGTACCAAAAAGCTTTGTTTTAAAAAAAATTGAGGAAGAAAAATAGATCCTTATAGAAAGAGAAAGATGTTCCAATCCTTTGCCATGTAATCAGGAACATGCAAAATATTATCAAACAGAATAATAATTTCTTTAAATAATTTTATTTTAAGTTAAGTAAAAGTTATGTGGAACAACTTTTATTTAACTTTAAAAGTTCAAAATTATTACCTGGGTTCAAAACTTACTTTTGTTTCCTCTGCTGCATAATTTTTTAAGTAAGAAGAATTCATATGGCCAAAGAAGGATGGGAGGATACTATTCAATAGTAACACAAAAACTTAATTTGCAACGTCGAAATTCTGGTCAAGCAGAGCCTCTAGCTAAGCAGAAGGTTGTTCGCCCAGCAGAATGTAAGCTGAAAACTTTGTAAAGCCCATGTATATAAAAGAAATGTGAAATGTTACTTTGGACTCCTCAGCTAGCATGTTGCCTGTGGATTCTGAAATGTTTAGACCCAAATTAGCATTTCTGACTCAGTAACTTTGATGTCCATACGTCATTGATGTTGTGCCTTTGTTCAAGTAAACACAATCCAGAATAATCCAATCCATGGCAATGAAGGTGTGACCTTTAAGGTACTTCAAGATAATTTGACTTGGGCTCTGATTCTCTGCATCAAAATGGGCATAGGGTTGTATCTAGGTTACCTCATGTTTAGATCAGGCCCACTAAAATTAGTGGGATGAGTAAGTAAATTGCTAACATTCCATTGATCCTAATAATGCGTCAATGAAAAATGCTGCCCATTTAGAAAACTGGTCTGTCTGAGGAATCCTTTAAAATGTTTCAAGCAAAAGCTGTAGACATCCTTTCAAATTGGATTAAATAATGATGGCAGAACAGCTCTCAGGTGCCCTCCCCCCATCTGTCTCTTGTGCAATCGATGTGTAACTGCTGCAGAATGCTCTTGCAACATGTGCACTGTGAAAAGGTCAGATTATGTTAGGTGGAGCTGAACATGTAAAGACATCTTGTCCCTTGCCAGCCATTCACTGTAATACTGTCCTGTTAATTGAAGACGGAAGAAAAATGCTTTCCCCTTTTGTCTGAGAATTAGAACTCTACACCCTCTGTTCATTCAGCATTTGAAGTGTTCAAACTGACAGATTATCATTGTGGCAGAGAATTTAGTCGAAGCATGCCTGAAATGAACCAATTTCATTGCCCTGAACTCATGCTTATGTGCTGCTTTATCTATTTGTAGGTGGAACATCTTCATCCTTGCTGCTTGTTAATTGCCTGCCTCCTTACATAAGCAGCATTTATGGGTGTTTCATTTCCACTGTTTTCCTATCTGTGAGTCTGTAATGACTATCTACCTTCCAATCTTCTTGCTTCAGTATTTTCTTTTCCTGTTTGATTTTTTAAATTATTATTTGAAGTTGTTTTTTAAAAAGCTGTGCCTTACTTAAACTGTTTCCACTTGTGGTCAGAATATTGATGAAGTTCAATGTTTAAAATTGTATCATCATTCTACACTGGCAATGTTTGGGATGGGTTAACACATGTGTACCTACCACTTGAAGGATGCAGAGCCAAAAGGTGACTCGCATGTGTGAATGAATACTCACAGATCAAACATAACAGATGTCTTATCAGATGAATCTGTTCATACTTCTATCTGCCAGAAATCAAATGACAAAGAATCAGGTGGGATACACGTCTATACCAGGCTGTAGTTTAATAATCTGGCTGGCTGAATTGCTGCTCTCTGCCAATCTGTGCTCATCTTGTCAGACATGCACCCTTTCTGTTATTTTCTAGCTTGCTCTCTGATATGAGATTCATAGCTGCATGGAGGCTCATTGGCTCCAGTGTCTATACTTCCTTTCTCAAGCTTGTTGATAGATTTTGATTTCACTTACAGTATTTCACTCTATCCCTAAATCACCCAAGAGAGCAGTCACATACACGCATGCACCATAACTGTCATTCCTAAACGCAGAGATCCTTGTTGAATAGCAGTGAGCTTTCTACTTCATCTCATAGTTACTTTCTCAAAGGCTTCAATATGAATGGATGCTACACTTGATCTAAGCCAAAAGGCCAAAAAGCGATCAATATGAATTAAGTGGTGCAACACTAACAATGGAGGGAAGTGTGTGTGTGTCTGTGTCTGTGTGTCTTGAAATGAAGTCTCAGCCACTGCTTCAGAAAAGGTTTTTATTCCTGCCCTCCCCCCTGTTATTTCAAGATACCTTTATGTTCCTAGGTTCTGTAATAACACTGGTAGCGTCTACCAGTAAAGATTCAACATTAGACCGTAAAGGTATATCCAATACAATGCAATATAATAGTGAATTGTTTTATTAAAGTGCTACTTGGACTTCAGACATAAGAATGTAAGATGATTTATACCTGTCTTGGCCAATATCTTGTCTTTATTCAAATGCCTGTGGGTAGCCCACAAAGGGCAGGGTGGTAATAGCAACATGCTCCCCAGATGTTTTCTGTTGAGAGGCATAGTGTCTCTGATACTGCAGATAGTAAATATTTCTTTAAGCTTATCTGTATTTTGTTTAATAGAGGATTGATTTAGAGTGGAAAGAAAGAAGGAAAAATATGCTTAAATATATAACATGGAGATTTGGAAAACACAACAATGGCCACAAGATTGGAAAAGATCAGTATATGTTCCAATCCCCAAAAAGGGAAATGCCAAGGACTGTTCAAATTATCGAACAATTGCGCTCATCCCACACGCTAGCAAGGTGATGCTTAAGATAATACAGGATAGACTGCAACAGCATGTGGAGAGAGAATTACCAGAAATGCAGGTGGGGTTCAGAAGAGGCAGGGGGACCAGAGACCACATCGCCAACATAAGATGGATCATGGAAAAAACAAAGGAATATCAGAAACAAGTATACTTCTGTTTCATTGACTACACTAAGGCTTTTGATTGTGTAGGCCACAACAAAATGTGGCAAGTAATTAAAGAGATGGGAATCCCAGAACACCTTATATGTCTCATGAGAAATTTGTACATGAAGCAAGAAGCAACAGTTAGGACAGAATACGGAATGACAGTGTGGTTTGGAATAGGAAATGGAGTAAGACAAGGCTGCATTTTGTCACCCTGCTTATTCAACTTGTACACAGAGCACATAATGCGCAATGCAGGGATGGAGGAATCACAATTTGGGATCAAAATTGCTGGGAGAAACATCAACAATTTGAGATATGCAGATGATACCACCCTAATGGCAGAAAGTGAGGAGGACCTAAAGAAGCTCCTGATTAGGTTAAAAGAAGAAAGTGAAAAAGCTGGCTTGAGACTCAATATCAAGAAAACCAAGATAATGGCAACAGGCCCTATCAGTCCCTGGA
Source organism: Furcifer pardalis (assembly GCA_030440675.1). Lineage (NCBI taxonomy): Eukaryota > Metazoa > Chordata > Lepidosauria > Squamata > Chamaeleonidae > Furcifer > Furcifer pardalis. Next base: position 82,667,040 of record CP126892.1, read on the forward strand.
AAATAGATGGGGAAGAAGTAGAAGCAGTGACAGATTTTACTTTCTTGGGATCAAAACTCACTGCAGATGGGAATTGCAGCCATGAAATAAAAAGGCGATTGATTTTTGGGAGGCAAGCAATGAGAAACCTGGGGAGCATAATGAAAAGTAGAGACATCATATTGAAAACAAAAATTCGTATTGTCAAAGCAATGGTATTCCCAGTGGCAATGTATGGTTGTGAGAGCTGGACCATTAGGAAAGCTGAGCGCAGAATAATAGATGCCTTTGAGATGTGGTGTTGGAGGAGAGTTTTGAGAGTTCCCTGGACAGCAAGGAGAACAAATAGGTCAATCTTAGAAGAAATTAACCCTGACTGCTCCTTAGAACGCCAAATAGTAAAGATGAAGCTAAGGTACTTTGGACACCAAATGAGAAGAGAGGATTCGCTTGAGAAAGCCTTGATGGTGGGAAAGGTGGAGGGCAAAAGAAAAAGGGGGCGGCCAAAAATGAGATGGTTGGATGGTATTGTGGAGACAATGGGCACAGAACTGAGCGAGTTGAGGGGGATGGTGGAGGACAGAAGTGCCTGGAGGGCAATGGTCCATGGGGTCGCAGAGGGTCGGAATCGACTGTGCGACTGAACAACAACAACAAGCCAAAACTGCTGTTGTTGTGAGTTCAATCCTCATGGGACAAGGTTGACTCAGACTTCCATTCTTCCAAGGTCTATAAAATGAGTACCCAGTATGTTGGGAGCAAAATTGCCAATTGCTAATTATTTAAAATTTAAAATTTATTTAAGTTAATGCTTAAAATAACCGTGATCTTCCTCCTCCTCCCTTCCTTTACTATTGGAGGTTATATGTCATCATGGCTATTCTGATTTTGCAAATGGTAGCTCCAAACCATGATGATTTGGTGCAACTTAACCTGCCTCTGAGGTTCTTTAGCTAAGATGTTGTCCTCCTCCTCAAAACACATGTCTTATTTATTTTACGTTGAATGGTCAGCTGCATCACCCCATGGTTTTGTTTCTCACTGCACGACTGATTTATCTGTACTTTCTGCCTCCTTCCCCTATCCAGAGCAAGTTAAAATCAAATACTGTACAAACTAATGAACTCAATGCCATGGAGGCCTGGAAACATAAAGATCATTTCAGAAACAATAACAGTGTGGAACCTAAGTTGAGGGAGAAGGCTTTCCATAAGGTGGGATCAAAAGTTTTCTCCTCCCTTAACAGGTGATATCCTAGGCTGTTGCCAATGACCTGTTACTGTAAATGCTAGCCTGTAAATGCTATGGTTGGGGCTATGGTTGGAGCCTTCTCGTTTTCTACTCCTGGTTTGTGGAACTCACAGCTAAAGGAGGTCAGGCTTCCTTCTCTCTCTATTGCCCTTCTCTCAGCAAGCAAATATAATTTTAATTAGGGCTTTGGGCAGCTTACTAGCTTTTGAGGCAACCTTAAATGGATCAACATTGTGCTTTTAAAAACACAGTTTATGTTATTTTTTAATAATATTTTGTATTAGTATTATCATTTAATCAACTCAAGTAATCACCTAGTTCAGTGATGGCGAACCTATGGCACGTGTGCCAGAGGTGGCATTCAGAGCCATTTCTGTGAGCACCCATGCAATCTCTCCAGCACACAGTTTGCCCCCATCCCTCTGCCCAGCAGCCCAATGGGAGTGTTTCTTTCCTCCCCTGTTGCTGTGTTGGCACTTTGCAATAAATAAGTGGGCTTCAGGTTGCAGTTTAAGCACTCAGTCTCTAAAAGGTTCACCATCACTGACCTAGTTGTTTCATTTGTTTTATCTGCACCTGTTTTAATCTCATTGTGAGCTGTTTTGGGAGAAATGTGGGTTATGAGATGAATAGAAAATATTTAAAATAACTTCATTTTTCCTATAGCACTTTTTATCATGAATTAAAAGATCTGTATTGTATATACCTATTAATCTTAATAAATTCCAAGTAGGCCCCTTGTGTGTGTATGCAACATTGTTATTAATAATATCTTAACACAAGATAAAGCAAAATAACAGGTTTTAAATATGTGGATTGACTTTGTTTCAGTGTTATCTCTATATGATAAGCAACTGTCAGTCACTATCTTAATGAAAAGAAAACATTTTTCTTCCTTGAAAATGTTAGATTAGGTGGAAGAAAGTTGGACTGCTTGTTTCTATTGGTGCCTGTGGCATAGCCAAACTTTCAAATAGTTTATGATTGCTTATGCTGTGAAGCCAATGCTGCAACTAAGAATATCAAGTATGTTACAGGACAGCAAGATCTGTGGTAGAGGAATGTCCATCTGTTCTCTCTGCTGAGATTCTTACAGTTCCATTACTGATAAATAAAGGATCACATTTGAGTGTCAAGAAGTCCCACAATTTGTTATAAGGCTGATGAGCATTCTTTTAGCCATCATGCTAATCTTATATATTCCAGTTTTATGGGATTCATTTTGCATAACACTGTATAGGCTTTCATTTGAAAAGGTGATAAGACATAATGGAATTTAGATTTTATGTTTTAGAAATGTTTTGTCCTAAAACAGGTAACAAGTATATTATTTCAGCTGCACTGAGGTCTCTTTCTCTCTCTCACGCGCACACACACAGACACATGAGAACAGCTTGTCCCCATGCCCACTGTTTTTAATGTGGCTGCCAGCAATGTGGGTGATCCATGTACATCTCCACATTGATTGCAGTCAAGATGTTGTCATCTCTAGTCACTCACTGCAGTGCAAACAAGGTGTTCTCTAGCTATTCAAGGCAGGTGCAAACAGCCTCTACAAATAGAATAGTGCAAACCAAACAGCCCCACTGGCTTCCATCACAAATGTAGTCACCACACAAGATTTAAGCATTTTTAGAACCACTTCATTTTGTAGGGACAATTTGACAATGATTTCTGCTGAAATAATGTAATTGGCCTCTATCTATTTTAAGCTTTAAAACACTCTGGCATTGGAAAAAATATATAGTATATTTCAGTGTACTATGGTTACCAGAGAGTTGGCTCCCCCCATAGAGTTGTACCTCGCTGAAAGAGCATAATGTGTTCCACAGGTTTGCTCTTTAAGTGAGTTTGCTGTTTAAGTGAAACACCATTGTAAGTGACTTCTGGGGGGGGGGGGATTGCGAACCCCAATTTAGTTGTTAAGCGAGTTTTTGGTTGGTTTTATTTGTTAAGTGACGTGAACATTCCGAGAAAATTCTGCTCTTTATGCGAGTTACTCTTTAAGTGAGGAACTATTTATGTGAGGTTTGATTGTACCTATTTTTATTTTAGATTATCCTAGAAGTTACTTCTATTTTACATCTTTTTTTACTACACAAAGAAACTTAAAGGAGTTTACAGTATTTTTTAACATTTTCAAAATCATGTGAAACCACAATATATTAAATAAAGAATTTTAGTGCCAGGGTTGTCTGGTCAGCAGCATTCGTTCAGGGTTAAAGCCTGAGCTTAGGACAGTAATGGCAAACCTTAGCGCTCCAGGTGTTCTTGGACTTCAATTTCCAGAAGCCAAAGTCAGCATTCCTGATGATCAGGGCTTCTGGGAATTGAAGCACCACTGGCCTAGAGGATAGACCCTTGTGAAATCACAGAAGATAGCAGGACAGGTAAGAGCTAGTAAAAGAGCTGGAATAACTTTTGGCCCAACTCATACTAGAAACAGCATCAGTCTGAATCCAAGTAAAACTAGATGTATAGCAACCAAAAGCCAAGGCAGGAAAGCCCATTGTTTTTGGTGGCCAAGCATGTGACAGAAAGTACCCAGAGCCTCTAATAGTTGGTGCCATTCTTACTAGGGCCAGCATCCTACTTGCATTGCCTACAGCATTAATGACATCTAACAATGGTTTTTTTCAGGGTCTGTAATGTTCCTGGTAAGAATCCCTCAGAAGAAAAGGGCTGGCCTTATAGTTAATAACAGAGTGAGGAAATGGAGTAAGAGTGAGGGATAAAATCTCAAAAATGACAGAATGGCTCAGTCTGAATCCAAGGCAAACTAGTTAACATCACAGTAATCCAAATCTATGCCCCAACCACTGATGCAGAAGAGGCTGAAGTCAACCGGTTCTATGAAGACCTACAACACTTTATCAGAAAACTAAACAAAATAAACAAAATAAAAATAAAATAAAAACACTGTAGCACTTTAAAGACTAACTGCTATATTTTTATTGTTAGCTTTGTGGATCAAGTCCACTTCTTCAGACAAAGAGTGAAACTTACAGGCATGGTTTTTATACACCAAATTCAGGGGGTCAAAGGGAGAAGAATGTGGTCAAGCAAGATGACAGACAAGCAAGCACAACAATACAGCTTCACACAGCCATTAGCAACAATAGATTATTCAGATTAGCTCTAAATTACTCCCTTTCACTCTCAAGGTTGCTGAGAAAGCCCATTCTCAACTTTTGTCCTGCATGTCTGAAAGCAAAAAAAAACAAAACAAAAAAAAACACTATACCTGGTTACTTTCTGTTTTGCTAAAGAGAATTGGCAGGAAAGTTGTAATATAGTATATAAAATCATATCGCAATCTGTGTATCAAATTTGATAATATCCCAGAAACCCTTTGCTAATATTTAGTCCCCTGCGATGGGTGTCTAACAGATGGATGTATTTGATTTCTACTGTCTCCCTTTAAAACCTAGTTTTGTAATTTCTCTGTTCTAGAATTGTAACTTTCAGGTCTTGGATAGAGTGTTCAGGTAGATTGAAGTGGTTTGAGGCGGGTTTCTCTGTGTTACCGGATGTCTGATTTGTGTCCATTAATTCTTTTGCGTTGTCCTACAACATTTTATAGAATTGATGCACACAAAAAGATGTCTGTATCATCATAGGAGATTGGAATGCCAAAGTAGAAAGTCAAAAGGCAACTGGGATAACTGGCAAGTTTGTCCTTGGAGTACAAAATGAAGCAGGGCAAAGGCTAATCATTCTGCAGACGATACCACCTTACTGGCAGAATGTGAAGAAGATGTAAATAGCCTCTTAATGAAGATGAAAGAGGAGAGCATAAAAGTTGGTTTGAAACTTAACATCAAAAAAGCCACCTGACCCAATCTATCCCTGGCAAATAGAAGGAGAAGAAATGGAAGCAGTGAAATACTTTATTTTCATGGGATCGAAGATAATCACAGATGGTGATTGTAGCCATGAAATAAAAAAGACACTCACTCCTTGGGGACAAGCTATGGCAAACCTAGGCAGCATAATAAAATTTAGAGACATTACCCTGCCAACAAAAGTCCACATAGTTAAAGGAATAGTCTTCCCAGTAGTAATGTGTGGCTCTGCGAGCTAGGCCATAAGAAAGGCTGAGCGCAGAAGAATAGATGCCTTTGAATTGTGATGCTGGAGAAGAATATTGAAAGTTTCCTGGGCTGCAAGGAGATAAAATCAGTCAATCCTAAAGGAAATCAACCCTGACTGTTCCTTGGAAGGACAGATACTTAACCTCAGGTACTTTAGTCATGAAATGAAGACTCACTGGAGAAGGCTGTGATGCTGGGAAAGATTGACAGCAAAAGGAGAAGGGGGTGGCAGAGTTTGAGATGGCTAAACAGTATTGTTGACATGGTGGACGTGGATATGAATGGACTCAGAAGATTGGTGAATGACAGAAGCCTGGCAATATGTGGTCCATGGGGGTCACAAAGGGTTGGACTCAGCTGTCCCCATAAGTGTTTCTGGGAGTCACAGTTCTCACTACCATCATATGGTAGTGGGGATTTGCACCCCACCCCCGCTATTCCTCATTGCTACCAGGACTTTTGTCAGATGATGTGCTTAAAATAGCAGAGGAAAGAAGGAATGCAAAAGGCAAAGGCAAAAGGAAAAAAATCAATCAACTGAATACAGACTTTAAAAGAAAAGTGAGGAGAGATAAGGAAACATTCTTAAATTAACCGTGCAAAGAAATAGAGGAAAACAACAGAAGGGGAAGAACCAGAGACCTTTTTTTTAAAAAAATTGGGAAATCAAGGGAAAGTTTAAAGCAAAATTGACCATGATAAGTGATAAAAACAGCTGATGCAGAAAAGATTAAGAAAAGATGGAAAGAGTACACAGAGGAATTGTACAAAAAGGAGCTCAAGATCCCTGATAACCACAGTGATGAGAACATTGATCTTAAGCCGGACATCCTAGAGAGTAAAGCCAGGAAAGCTCTAAAAAGCACTGCAAACAACAAAGCCAGTGGAGATAATGCTATCCCAGCTGAATTTTTCAAAGCCATAAAAGATGATGGAATCAAATTATTGCAAACTATATGTTAGCAGATTTGGAAAACACAACAATGGCCACAGGATTGGAAAAGATTAGTAAATGTTCCAATTCCAAAAAGGGCATTGCCAAAGAATGTTCAAATTACCGAACAATAGCGGTCATCCCACACACTAGCAAGGTTATGTTCAAGATAATACAGGAAAGGCTTCAGCAGCACGTGGAAAGAGAATTACCAGAAGTACAGGCTGGGTTCCAATGAGGCAGGGGGACTAGAGACCAAATTGCCAACATACGCTGGATTATGGAAAAAGCAAAGGAATGCCAGAAACAAGTCAATTTCTGTTTCATTGACTACACCAAGGCCTTTGACTGTGTGGACCACAAAATGTGGCAAGTTATTAAGGAGATGGAAATACCAGAACACCTTATATGGTATTTCTGGTGCTAATGTATGGTTGTAAGAGCTGGACCATAAGGAAATAATATACGCTTTTGAAATGTGGTGTTGGAGGAGAGTTTTGAGAGTCCCCTAGACAGCGAGGAGAACAGATAGGTCAATCTTAGAAGAAATCAACCCTGATTGCTCCTTGGAAGGTCAAATAGTGAAGATGAAGCTAAAGTACTTTGGACATCAAATAAGAAGAGAAGGCTCACTTGAGAAAGCCTTGATGCTGGGAAAGGTGGAGGGCAAAAGAAGAAGGGGGCAGCAGAGAATAAGATGGTTAGATGGTATTGTGGATGCAGTGGGCACAGGGTTGGGTGGGTTGAGGAGGAAGGTGGAAGATACTGGTGCCTGGCATGTAATGGTCCATGGGGTCTCAAGGGGTCACAATCAACTATGTGACTGAACAATAACCAGGACTTTTGCAACAGGGCTCAAGTATATGTATCCACCTGTGTTTTTCCCAAGCATAAGTATCTCTATAGCTATCTATCCATCCATCCCAGCGGAACAAATTAGCTCATAAATCAGCTTTGGAATGAGGTCATAAAACTGATTAACTGCCCAAAAATAGTCTAAATGCTACAAGCAAGCAGAGACAGCTCATTGCCTGGAGAAAGCATTTTTGTATCCCTCACTGTTGTTGTTACTCAGTTGGGGGGAATGGAATAGTTGAACACAGAGACACATCTTGTTCATAAAGATTGTATATCCTCAAGTCACTTCCGGATTATGATTTTCATTTAACAGTTTGTGAGATATCTGAGTGATCTGCTTTTCCCAACCCCAGGTGAGTTTCAGGGGCACAGCAGTGATTTGAACTCATGAGTCCTTGTGCAACAGTTATCCACCAGAACACATTTATTTTCTGATGGCACACAAAAAAATATTTTGCTAACAGAAGCTTTGGTTGTGTTTCCAAGTATTTCTATTTAAAAGTGTGATATCATGTGAGGATTGTATTTTTTCCATAAGCAATCATATAAAAATGGCATTCCTGGGGATTTCATGTGTACTTTTGGCTTTTCAGAAAAATCATTCAAAGGCTTTATGGGCACCTTCAGATAAAGATCAGATTGCTACAGTTGGGCATCTAGTCATGCATTTACTCTTGCATCTGTTTAACATTGTCATTATCAGGAGATTTATGCTAAATGCTTAACAGCTATTAAAAATGCATTATTAATCAAGGGACAAATACAAGTACAGTAAAACCTCAGATAACGCTAAAACTTGGTTCCACAATTCTTAGTGCCATCCGATTTTTAATGCTATCTGATGCATACATCAGATAACGTTAAAATCCTATGGGATACATCAGATAACGTTAAAACTCCATAGAGATACATTGTAACCGGCACAGTCTTTAGCGTACGTTATCCGATGCATCCCATAGGATTTAACGTTATGTGATGCAAATTTTTTTCCAGATTGATTAACATTATGTGGTTTTTGCGTTATCTGATCCCAACGTTATCCGAGGTATTATTGTACCCTTAAATCTGGTCCTGTCGTAAATCTCTGTGAACAAATTTTCTAAGGTTTTTGGATCACAAATTAAACTTTCTGTACTCCATCCATAAAATGGAAATGGTTTTTAAAATATTTTTCCTCTGTTTATGAAGTGCTAACATTGTATTGGGTGATTTAACAAGCGCAAGGCTACCCTGAACAATTCAAGACTTGGTGATTTAACGAGTAGGAGTATTTGGATTGCATGTTCTTCCCTTCCTTGTTTTACTGTTGACTGCTTATGATGTAAATGAAGCTGCAAATGTCTGTTTTATGTCCTTGGTAAAGTTATTAGACATGCCACGTAGAATGCAAATGTCTTAGCTAAGTAGGCTGAGCTTTCTTTCCTTTTAAAAAATCACACTCTAACAGAGAGGTGTAGTAAAAAAAAAGATGAACTAAGAGTTTAAGCCATCTTTCTTGGCAGCAAGATTATATTTCTAAAATGTTTGGTATGTCAACATATGGGTCATAGAGTTTTGTTTTATATGCCAGAGCCTGATTATCATAGCCGGGGAAAGGTGTACTTTATCTGTTTACAGAATTGCAAAATATTTCTCAGAATGATAAGGAATTTTCTGGCAATCTCATTGATGGAAGTGTTGTTTCACACAAAATTGCTCTCTGTCTCTCCATTCCACAGTAGCCCTAAACTGGGAAAAAGACATTTTCACCGTCTTTACTAAGGGTTAGAAATCTTGCAGGACTTAAAAATTCCTCTTCAAAGTGTCTAATAAAAGTGTCTAAGACAGAAGAGTAGCATGCCTTGGCGGGGCCCCGTATAAAAATTTGTTTGGGGGCCCTTAGGAAGGGTAAAGATTTGTTTTGCTTACGCACGTTGGGGGCCCCCGTGGCCCGGGGCCCCCGTATAATTGATACGGCAGATACGGCGGTAGCTACGCCTCTGGTCTAAGACAACTTTGACTGAAAGAATGAGGAATTAAGCTAGTTAGAACAGGCAAAGCAGTAGTTAGCTGAGTTTACTTACTCATTGCTACAGCACATGGGAAGAAGCTAGGCAGAAGTATTCCCTCCTTTTTCTAGGCATTAGAAGCAATAAACTGGAAAGCTCATTGCTCTAAATCAGGGATGGCCAAACTGTGGGCCGCCACCGCCCTTGCTGCTACTGGAAGTGGAAACAGATCCGTTTATGACAGTCGTAAAATGCGCCTGCAGCTGTCATATTCACTGCTGTAAATTCACCCGCGGCTGTTGTACAACAGCTGTGGACCCTTTTTATAGCAGGAGGAACTACATGACCAGCCCACTCAACCATGTGACCGGTCTGTGGCACAAAAACTTTGGGAACCCCTGCTTTAAATACTTGGGTGCCAAGTTTCATAAGGCAGGACAGAAGAATGAATACAATGAATCAGATAATGTAAGTATTCAGAATGTTCCTCTTACATTTCTGTTATTGTTAGGTTTGAAAACACATTAGAATAACGGCTGGCATAACTTACAGCAGATACTTACTGCCAATTAAATAGATGACAGTCAATTTTCCTCAACATACAAGAGATGCATGGCATGGCATGCAACCAGAAAAAACAGTGTGAACCTCTTAACTGGCAGCAGTTTGCTACTGAAAGTTATGCTGATGGATTTAATGCCTGATTCAACAGAAAGAGTTGAAAACTTTCAAGCCTGGGTTTAAAAAGAAAGCATTACATATGTCAACATCAATAAAAGTATTCAGATTCTTAGTGTATTGCAAACTAGTACATGGTTCAATTCCTGCCAACCTAGCCGTTTGAAAGCAAGAAATTGCAAGTAGATAAATAGGTACCACTTCAGTGGGAAAGTAAACATTGTTCCATGCACTTTGGTGTCTAGGCATGCCTGCCACATGTCCACAGAAACATCTACAAATGCAGACAGTGCTGGCTCTTCGGCTATAAATAGAGATGAGCACTAAATCCTAGAGTTGGATCCGACTCTCTTTTGAGCAAGCGTTACCTTTACCTTTTCATGGTTTAATTATACTTTGAGCTTAAAATGACTCAATAACTATACCTTTTGTTTCTTTTTCTTTTGAGAAAGCCTGTTCGGGCACCTTATTGAAGGGTATTTTTTTTTCTAACTAGGGGATTTAATCAAGAACTAGAATTTGAGAATATGGGAGAAGGAAATCAGAAAGTAGTTCTACAAATATTTTATCATAGAAGCATCAAAAAGTAATATTCAATTTACACAAATGTCTCTTTCCAACAGGTTTATAGGTAATTGTAGCAGCAAAATAGAAGCATATTCTTCTGTTAAAGGCATAAATGGGAATAGAAAAATATTATTATCCAGAAAATAACCATCTATTGTCTACCACACTGTTTGTTTATTCTCATTGCCCAGTTTTGGCAGTTCCATTTTGTTCCAGTTTGAGGAGCATACTAACCTCCCCCTTAGTTGCAGGATGAAGGCTTTTGCTATAATAGTGAACAGAGGGTTTTGTATATATTAAATGGAAGAGAGTTCTTCTCTAAAAGCCCTTAGGCTCTGTTTTGCAGCTTTCAAGATAAAATATTTAATAAGTATCTTTAAGCGGCAAAGCAAGCTTTCATTTTAAAACCCAATAAACAATATTGCTTCCATTTCCCAACCATTCGAGAAGCTGGAACATGAAAGGATAAACACATTCAGATCATTTCCCTACTGTTTGGGTGCCCCCCCCCCACTTTCCTCTCAAAATGTATTTTCTATTATAATAAAGTTGTACTATCCATGTAGTTAGATTGCATCAACTGAATGGTAAACTGGTAAAATTGATTTAACTGTTTTATGGATGGCAAATTGTGTAGAAGAGGAAAAACATCTAATTAAAAGGATACTGTATGTGGAAAGTGGCTTTGCTAAAAGAAAGAATTGTAAGGATATATTTATTAGATCATACAGAGTGATTTCATATCAGTTGTCTAATGACTGCACTTTGTTAGAATGCAAGAAGCATTTTTTGGGGGTAGGATTATTATGAAGTTACTTGTTTAAAATTTGATAGTTGAAGTAGCTTAATTCTGTTTTAGTTATTCCAGTTTGTTTAATGTTATGTCATTGAATAACATAACAAGTTGGTTTTTTTTAATCAAACAGAAGGGGCTACAAACATTCTCAATTTAGGCAACAGTGTTTTATGTACTTGGGAGCAAGCCATCCAAGCTGTGTTCGAAGCCTAGCGGCGCCCAGGCTAGATAGCCTGGGCCCCGCTAGGCTTCGTCCACAGCCTGGGCGGGCTGTGTTCAAAGCCACTAGGCTTCGAACCCAGTCTGCATGGGGTTCGGAAGAAGCCTAGCGCAGCACAGCCCTAGAGGCTTCGAACACAGCCCGGATGGGGTTCGGAAGAAGGGTCCAGAGAAGAAGCGCCCACTGGCACGTGACAAGGCGTGCAAGCAGACGCCTTTTCTCTGGACCCTACCAGACCCTTAGCAAGCTCTAAGGGGAGAAGAGGCGCCCACTGGCATGCCTTGTCGCACGCCAGCGGGCGCCTCTTCTCCGGACCCTATCTGGGTGCGATTGCGCGCTCAGGCAAGGATCGGCTTGGCCAAAATCCCCCCCCCATGGGGAGGTCATTTCGGCCAAGCCAATCCTTGCCTGGGCACACCGGGGGGGGCGATTGTCACCCAAGCTGAACCGAGTTATGGCTGGCGATCCCTAGCTGCAGCTCGGTTCGGCTTGGGTAACAATCCTCCCCCCGTGCGGGGGGAGGATTGTAGCCAAAGCCAAGCCTGTCGGGGGAAATGCACTCGTGAGCGTGCATTTCCCCCAACTCTACTGCGCTTGCAACACACAGTAGAGTCAGGGGAAGCCTTTCCTCCCAAACCTACTGCGCTCGCAAGAATTCCCCTGACCGTACTGCACTCGCAAGAATTGTTGTGAGTGCAGTAGGGTCAGGAGGAAAGGCGCTTGTGAGTGTGCATTTCCCCCGACCCTACTGTGCTTACAGAGATCACGGGGTTGGGGGATGAATTGGGCTACCAAATCCACCCCCCCAAGAGGGGGGGTGGATTGGGTAGATGTTCTACCCAATCCACCCCCACCCCCCACACGATTGAATCGGATAATGCATCGTTATCCAATTCTAGCGTTATCCGATGCAATTGTTATCCAGGGTATTACTGTATAGAAAATGTCACTTTTTTGACAAAGAGATGGAAGGGTTGGGAGTTGGGAAGCCATATGTGGTTCATGGGCATGCCTAATATAAATTAACCTATACTACCCTTGCTGGATGTAGGCTTTCTTTATTAGCATTGTGTTCTAGCCTCTAAATACTTCTGTAGACAGCAGTGACTGTTGTGCTTCAATTGGCATATATTGTTGTGATTATTATGACTTATTGGAGCATTATTAGTGTTATTAATGAGCTGATGCTTCTTTTTTCATTTGGATTGCTGTTTGAGACAGTTTAGTGATCTTCTTTCTTCTGTTCTTGTACTTTCACTGTTGTTGAATGTGTTAAATATTATTTTTGGTTAAAAGATAGACATCAATTAATACAAAGTAAAGAGCCGGCCAGAAACACCTGCGGCCGGGTGGAGAGGCCACTGCCGCGTCCAGCGTGGGACTTTTTCCACCTGTCCTTGGGGGCTTTCACCCTGGCTGGGGCTTAAAAGCCACTACGGTGGCAGGACTTTTTGGGCCGCCACCGCCAGAAATTCCTGCGGCTGGGCGTAGAGGCCGCCGCCACATCCAGCCCCGGGACTTTCCCCACCTGTCCACCTGTTGCTTGACATTGATGCCTACTGAATTTTGATGATGTAATGATCTGTATCATAGTATCTCTGATGTATTTCTTAGGTTTGCCTGATGTTTTGTAATTTGTAATTGTTACTGGAGATTTTCTGGGATGTATGTTGATATGTTTTGTGATGTTATTCCTGCTATGTGATATTTATAATTTGCTATGTGATATTTGTAATTGCTTTTATGCTATGGAATTTGCTATGGAATTGTAACTGTTTCCTCTGTGAGCCGCCCAGAGTCGCTGTGCGAATGGGGCGGCATATAAGTCAAAATATACAATACAATACACACATGTTCTATTTTTCCATCCACAAGCTGTTTGGTAGACCTTAAGCCATAGAAAAATAAACCAGGAAATAAATCAGTTGTGTTGGTAGTTGGTTTTGTACATTGTTCCGTGTAAGAGAGGGTTCCAGGAACTGTTCTGTTGCTTCAATTGCTGTATTGATTTCCAGCAGCCATGAAGTAGGGGTGTCCTAATGATTAGGAGTGGCCAAAAATGGTTAATGCACAGTTTTCTTTTTAGATAGTGAATCAAGATAGCATACGCTGCGAAATAAAGACAATGGGATATGGGATGATGGCCTTAATTGTTATACAAAAAAAGAGTTCTGTCTATGGATCCTCAGAATGTAGTATGAAGAATGGAAAAACTATCTGAGTTTACAAACTGAATGCTGGTCTTACAAAAGCTTTTGTCCAATTTCTCAGTCCTGAAATGCATCTGAATGATTTACGGAGAGTTACCATGCTCCTTAACTGTGAAGCATTTTATAGTTGTAGAACCCAGAAGGAAAAGATTTGTGTCCACAGATACTAAACATGAACAAGATCAGCAGACAGCTTTATGCATGATATTGACAGTGGGCTGTATTTGTTGTTCTTACATTACACAAGACAATTTATAAACATGTTTTCCTGGATGCCTTTGAACAGGGGTTTCCAACCTATGGCCCATGCAGTGATGGGATGCAACAGGTTGACACGAGGTCGCCATAACCGGTAGTAACTTTTCCCAGTGTCCTGGAGAACCGGTAGCAGCTTTTTTTTTTTTTTTTGGGGGGGGGGGTGAGACCACCTTCAGGACTTCCGTTTTCACTGGTTCCCCCAGTGCGCATGTGCAACAAGCACTTGCTGTGCATGCATGCCTACAGTGCTTGGCGCATATGCAGGGAGGAGGAAGAGAAGCTGCTAGCCTGAAGCTCCCTATAGCCTGCTCCCCAGGGTAAGTGATAAGGAAACCTACCTGAACGAACAGTGCAAAGAAATAGAGGAAAACAATATCAGGGGTAGGACTAGAGATCTTTTCAAAAAAAATTGGGGAACTCAAGGGAACATTTAAAGCAAAAATGACCTTCCTCATTGCGGAAGAAAGAAATTATTTGATTTAAAAAATTACAGGGAGTCATGCAGTGGGATTTGTATATTAGCAGGCAAATAAATACAGATGTATATATAACATTTAGTATATAAGGCTCTTTCCACTTTTCTCTGTTTCAGTTTGTGGGGACATCCATGGACAATTCTTTGATTTGATGAAGCTCTTTGAAGTCGGAGGTTCTCCTGCCAACACACGATACCTTTTTCTAGGGGACTATGTTGACAGAGGGTACTTCAGTATTGAAGTAAGTCTTCTTTCTCACTTTGACTATGAAATGAATTTTCAGGACATATTTTTCTCTTTTCAAATGTTCTAGTCTAGTCGTTGTATGAGCGTGTGCTTTACTACCCTCCCTACAGCATGCATTAGAGAAGATTGTTTGACACAAATTTTCCTGGCTAAATTCTTGGAAGGAAAGAGTGTGTCTGTTTTATGGCCAGCAAGTTACTTACCTAAATTTGATTTCTGAAAATGTAAGATCAAGAAAGCATTACATTTGTTATACTTTGGGATCCTTTATTTTATTTTCTGAAGTTCTGAAAGTGTACATCAATGTCAGTCTAATTGTATGATTCCTAGAATCTTACTGCATTGCAGCTGAAACAAAAATAATAGTACAGCTAACCTCATGGATATTTGGTGTTGAGTTTCTCAACAGATTTAGATTTTTAAAAATTTAATATATATATATATTAAAAAAACCTACTGTTCACTGAAAGGTTAGGGGTGAATTTTCATGATTTCCCCCAAACTCTGTGCATTATCCTAAATCTAAACTTCAGAAAGCTTACAGTTTCTATTTTTTCTTTTATATCCATCCAAAATATGGAGTATAATGACATCCCTGCTCCCGCAATATAGTGTGTAAAGCAGCCAGGAAATCATCTTAGCCATTGGGAGACAGCTTAATAAGTTATATTCTGAATTTATAAATTATATTCTAGTCTTGTGATGTACCTTAAGGCAGGGGTGGCCAAATTACAGCCCACAGGCTGGATCTGGCCTGTGACACCAATTAATTTGGCACCAATTAATTTGGCTGCCCTCACCGCTCCACAAAGCAGATGTAAAACATGCATGTGCAGAACACTGCCATAAATTACCCATGGCTGTCCTAAATGACCCTCAGCATTTACGGCAGCTGTGGGTCATTTATGGCAGCGGTCTATGCATTTGTGGGCATGTTCTGTGCACATGCATGTGTGTTTTACTTCTGCTTCTGGTGGGAGGAACCACATTCAGCCACATGAACAGCACACAGCCCGAATAGTTTGAGCACCCCTGCCTTAAGGTCATGAGTGGTTTTAATGAAAATTAATATTGCCCAATGGAAGCCTTATGCATATGGTAAATGAAAAGAGAGTAGATATGGGAAAGAAAAACTACCAATATGGAAAATAGCTTAAAAGTAACATTGTCTATTAGATAGCAGAAATATCAGTTAAAATTAAGATAATGCCACAAAATGTTATACAAAGATGTAGTTTTGAAGTGAAAAAAATGACAGATGCAATATAAAATAATCTCTGAAGAACGTTCATAAAGTTGGGAGGAACGTCTCATGGACATCCAGTGAAAGCTGCCTCATTAAAGTCTTATAAGCAATTTTTTTATGATTAATAGAGTATGGTAATGCTTTCCATCCATGGCAGGATTTCTCAACCTTGGGCCTCCAGGTACTCTTGGACTTCAGTTACCAGAAACCCAAGTCAACACACCTGCTGATCAGGACTTCTGGAAATTAAAGTCAAAGAACATCTGGGAGGCCAAGGTTGAGAAACCCTGAAGAATCTTCAGTTGATGCAGAGAGAAACTTCCCCGCTTGCATAGAATAATAATACAATAAAACCTCAGATAACACTAAAACCTGGTTCCACAAGTCTTGGTGTTATACGATTTTTAGTGTTATCCGATGCATGTTAAAATCCTATGGGATCCATAGAGATACATTGTAACCACACAGGCTTTAGCGGTTGTTATCTGATGCATCCCATAGGATCTTAATGTTATCCGATGCAATTCTTCCCCCCAGATTGCTTAATGTTATGTGATTTTAGTGTTATTCGATACTAATGTTATCTGAGGTATTACTGTACTAAATTAGCTAAATTGATTTTTGTTAGTTCCAAATTCAGTTAAAAATGCTGATCTTAATTTTAATTACCATAATGGATGGAGATCAGATTATTCAAAGGTTTCTTAATAGCCTACCCCAATCTTAATGTTCATTTGAGAACCCACAATATTGTTTCTCTGATGGCCTACATAGTTTGGATACCCCCACCATTTGCCCAATGCTGTTTTTGTCTTTGATTCTGGTGCTAAATTGAGTCGTTTCCCTCTCATTTGTAGAGAAGTGTGTTAAGATTTTGTTAATCCTGTTGAAAATTCTATTTGCTTCTTTTACTTTAACATGTTGGGTCTCAGTAATATTTGGAACTATTTCTACTTAAACCTGGTATTCTTATATGCAAAATTGCAGAAGAAAAAGATTCAGGGCTCACATGACTTTTTCTTGAATTATTATCTCAAGCTGTTCTGTATTTTAATATTTTCTCTGTTATGAAGGGAAGATGTAGTCTTTAGTGGATCCAGGTTTGATTTAGTAACTTTGAGTTAAAGCTTCAGTTCTTTTTGTATGGTGGTTAGAATTATCCTTTTCTGTAGGCTGCAAATAATTTGTTTCAGGCTGAAAATGTCGAAGGAAACTTCAATTGTTAAGAATAAGATTTAGAAATCATACATAGTGGGTGGAAGAAATTTAATAATGCACTGGAAAGGAACATAACTTATATTAAATTCACACAGCAAAAATAAATAAGCTGTCATACACCATAATAAAATCTGCAAAGTTTTTCTACATCATAATTTTAAACCAAGTTGCTTACTTTTTCAGGCAATAAATAAAGTTAATGAGCTTTTTTGTTTTTATTTTTTTGTTATAAGACTTATTTATTTTATTTTGTACTTACCCTTGGTGGAGATGGGTGTAACACACAGTATGAGAAGAAACTAAAAAGAACAAAAAGAGTTGGCAGATTATAAAGAGGAAGCTAGATAACACAAACATGACTACATTTAGCAGAATTTACCATTTGGAAGGAAGATGAAATAAGTATTGTTTATAGAAGTGCCTCCTTTTTTGTGTTAACAATGCCCTGCAAAACTTATGACCCATGTCGTCGTCATCAGTTGCAACTTGTTTCCTGTAGCAGGAAAAATGCCATTGGCATTAATTTGTTTAAGGTGGATCCCAGTTTGCCATTAAGTGACCCACACACTATGATCACAGTTGTCAAGTCAGGCTTGATTTATAGTGACTGTAACAGGGCTTTCAGTGTAAGTGAAATATTTAATGAGTAGTTTTAGCAGTTTACAGCCCCAGCAAGCTTCCACAGCTGAACAGCTAAGCTATACTGGGTATCCCTTGACCCATGATACTTGGAATACAGTATTTTGGGCTTTGAATACCATTATCAACTCATTACAGATATGGGTGGGAACCCCAACTCCAATGGTGTTGCTTTGCTAAAAGCCATATGATAACTTCATGACAAGAACTCAACTGGAAAATTCCTGATTCACTACTCCCATATTGATACATGCCAGGTTATTGCAGTCCCACATAGAGGACAAAAATGTGGGAAGGTGCCACAAGTTGGGCAAGCTGTGGCAGTTAATGTGTAATAGTCAAAGATTTTAGGTCCACCTGGGGGCCAAATTCCAAGTTAGGAAAGGTCTCCTCATTTAAACAGCAGTGGTGGGTAGTATTAAATGTGTAATTAGGACCATAGACAACACTTTCCTATAAAAACAGTTTCCTGCCAAGCATACAAAGGACATCTTAATTCTAGGAACATTGTTCAGAGGTAAAACCTGTATCAACATGAAAAAGGGCAGCAAAACACAATTAGGGCAGCAAAACACAGTTAAGTTCCATACAACAATTTCTCAAACAGCAAAGCTAAGTAAGATCCATGTAGCAGATTCCTTGATTTCAAATCAGAGCTCTGTTCTGTGCTGCAGGCTCTTGGGCTCCAAACCTATCCTTGTTGCACTGGCTGCAAATGAGAGCACAATTCCAAACAAAAATTACTTTAATCATGTATAGTTCCTTTGGTCATATCCCCATGTAAGGAATCTTGACGAGGGCTAAAGACTCTCTTTATTGTGTTACTTGCTGCACCAAAATAAGACTTGAGAATTAATTAATCAGGAAAAATAGTTAATTTAGTTTGATATGCAAATAAACAGAATTCATAATCCATTGCATTGTTTATTTACAGAATGTTTCTTGGAACATTGTAAATTACATTTTTGCCCTTTATGAAGTCCTACAGAGAAGTACATTTGTAAAAATTCCCCAGGCAAGGAACCCGGAGTTCCTTCCCTGTCTTAATAACTTAGATAATTTAATAAGGTAAATAAATAATGTTGTTTTCCTAGTTATTAAATAAAATAGATGCAAAAAGTTGAAAGATAGCAGAGGAGTACATTGCTTAGACTTAGATAGTTCCAGGTATATTGCCCTACCTGCTAAAAAGCAGAACTGTACTGTGGGTGAGTGGGAGGGCCTGCCGTCTCAACTCCCATTGTCTCCAAAGCTCCCCCCCCCCCTGGCATCACCCGGTCATCACAATCTTTAACTAGGAATAGAGTCTTCTCGGTGGCGGCACTAATGCTCTGAAATACACTGTGGAGCTGTGCCTGGCCCCATCACTGGCTATTTTTTAAAAACAACTAAAAACACTCTTTTTTAAGGAGGCATTTCAGGGTGTTGTCCCTTTATTGATATTAGCCAGGTAGGTTCAGTCTTGATGCCATCAGATGCCAGTTAGTTTAGTTTAGTTTAGTTTAGTTTGTGAGGTATTTGTTGGTGGTGAGTTTTTATTTGTTGTGGATATTTCTGTTATTGGTTTATCTGCTTGTTCACCGCCTAGAGTGGGATAACACCCAGACGAGTGGGTGGTATAGAAATCCAACCAACCAATCAGTCAATCAATCAAATAAATAAATATGTTTAATACATCAATTTGTGTACCTCTATACCTGATGTATATAAATTGATCCCATGAACTCTCACTCTTAGGTCTGGCAAATGTTCCACAAAAGCTAACATTAAAATACAGCTGTTTTGTTTACTGTCTGAGATTTTGGCATATAGCTCCCAGCGTCAACAGTAGATAGAAAAAGACAAGAGCTTTGCATGCCACATTTATAGCTAGTTACTGACCAGCCAAGGGTGAGCAGGACATTAGACATATAAGAGACATATAGTCAAGGGAGGAAGCATCAAATTAGAGAGGGGGAAATGGAATATCTTCAGGTAAGTCATAAGGATATGAACACCTGAAGGACATGGGCAAGGTGGTGTGGAGGGCTAAGGGGCATGAGTTAGGACCTCATGTGGAAGATCAGTCCAGAGGAAAAGATCTGATACAGCTAACTGGCAGCATGGACAAGAATAGGACACCTCCAGGTGAATCACCTCAATGTATCCAACAGGAGATGAAAGGAGAGGAGGGCGTATCTAGCTGGACACTTGGACTAGCAAGTGGTTATTCCATATAGTGGATGGTCTCAACACTTTGGAATTGGGGAAGGTCAGGATCTGTACCATCATTTGGAATTGGGGAAAGTCAGGATCTGTACCATCATTTTAATTTTAAAAGTACTCTTTTGTTTATTCAAATTACATAAAAGAATGACACACTTACTACATTTAATAAATGTAATTAATACTCACTGGTCAAAACTGTGTTGAATGAAATATTCCAGCATAACAGAAACAGCAGGAACAGAATTGTGTTGTGTTGAAAAATGACCCTTGCAAAAGGGATTTGGCCATTATCAGTAAGACTTTCAAGCAAAACATTTCTCATTAATATAACATAATAATTGCTTGCTATCAAGTCAGTTCTGTCTTATGGTGACCCTTTCCAAGGTTTTCTAAGTAGAAAACATACCGAAGTGGTTTATCGTTCCCTTCTTCTGTCACTGTGCAGCTTGCCTGTGGCATCAAGCTCTCAATGTCTGACCATGGATATCCTGGGTCTCTCTCTTCTATTGGCTAAATTTGGGTTACATTACATGTGTGGAGAAGACATAGGATGAATGGGGAAGGTGGCCTGGATGTGAGTGCATAACCAAACCCTCTGGCCATCTAGGTCCCTGTCTTTCTAGAAAGTTAATACCACCAGGAGAGTTCATGCTCTTCCCACATCAGATTTTTGATAACCATAGTTGCCCTGTTTTAGTTATAGCTCTGCTGTCTTTAGTAACTCACTGATACACTTCTACTGCTATGCTACAGCACTTGCTTTTTCCATCAAAGTTCAATTACAAGGACAAAGACTTTTTCTGACAAATAACTTGTTGAGGGTGCAGAATCCAACCTGTTCCAAATCCTGACAAAAATATTTTTATTTATCCAGCTATATTACGGTAGCTCATGCAACCGTGGGCTGTTTTTATTTGCTGTTTTATTTTATTAATGTTCTGATCATATTATGTAAATCACATTGAGATTTGAACAAAAACACTTGTCTTGTATTATTGGGTGGTTCTGAGGACTGAGCTTTTGTATCCCCCCCCCATCAGTTGTGTTTTTCTCTTTTTTGCCATCAGTAGTACTTTTACTTTTCACAAGTCAGTTTTTTTATTGATTTAAGTTTCTAAAATTGCCTTGTATTATTCTGTTTCAGACCTATTCTTCTTATTTAGTTTAACATCTAATCAGATATCCATGGAGAACATATACCCTTTTATTTTGCATTTTGTAATATAGCAGTTCATGCCATGTTAAAATACATAGGCTATATCTTTGTACAGTAATACCTCGGATAACGTTTACCTTGGATAACGCTAAAATCGCGTAATGTTAAGTAATCTGGGGAGGAGAATTGGATCGAATAACGTTAAGGTCCTATGGGATGGATCGGATAACAACCGCTAAAGCCTGTGGGGTTACAATGTATCCCTATGGAGCTTTAACGTTATCCGATCCATCCCATAGGATTTTAACATGAATCGGATAACACTAAAAATCGGATAACACCAAGACTTGTGGAACCAAGTCTTTGCGTTATCCGAGGTATTACTGTATTTGAAAGAATGGGTAAATATTTGGAATGATATTTGGTAGGATTGGAAGGGGCTAGGATGAAAGCTAAACCCAAAGTATTTTTTAAGGAGATACATTTGTGAAGCTCAGGTTTCTTCTTACTCCTCCAAAATTTTGATCCTTGAAATGTCAGCTTAGAGAAGTGGTTCCCAACATGGAGCCCAGGCCCCACAGGGGAACTTCAATGCCGAGAAGCCTAAGTCAGTACATTGGATGAACAGTGCTTTGGGGAATTGACTTAGGCCTCTGGCAATTGAAATCCAAAAACCAAAGGTTGCAAACCACTGGCTTAGAGGGAGGGAAATTTTATGGAGTTTCCCACAATTGATGCTGTGTACTGGAAATCTTGTGAAAGAGTCTGGTGATCAGAAATTTCCAGGCTAAGCACCAAACAAATCAGTTCAGAAAGGGCTTATGCTTTGCCAAAAACTATCAGCAGCAATTTAAAGCATATGCAAATACAAGGACTATCCTGAAATCAAAGATGCATTGTTGGCTGCTACTTAAAACCTCTCACCCCAGTAACATAAGTGTGCCTCAATGTAGTAAAAAGAAACAAAAACTGCAGAAATTGAGGCTTTACTTGTTTGTGCCTAGATTTACTCCAAGTAGAAGTGTTACATGTCATGAGTAAGACACTGTTTTGGAATTTTGGGGTAAAAAAGACAGAAAATATCACATTTTTGAAACTGTTCCTGAAAGTAGAACATAAATACCTGCATAACTGGAAAAGGAGTGCTTGAATAGTCCTAATATTTATTCAATAAGTGCATTTTGAAGGAGGGCACAACATTCATATATTCATTGTACCCTGTATTCACAGAACACAAATTAAGTGTTACAACGAAAAGAAACTGAGTCTACCTGCTTACTGAATTGGACATACAGAGGGTCAACACTTATATGTATCTCATTAATTTGTTTGGGACTAGCACTTGGATTTAGCTCCTTGGAGGTAGTAAAGTATAACATAAAATGCAGAGACTTAAAGTCTTGCTAATTAACAGTCTAACAAACATAGAGTAAAATATTTTTGTGATCAGCAGGAAAGGTAACTCTTTTCCCATAATTCCTTCAAACTTTCTCAAAATAGTAATGCTGAAATAAGCCACCAATTGCCTTCCAGTTAACAGGATTTATTAATCTATTTATCAGGAAACAATCTGGATCTCATATCTTAGAAATATTTGATGCCTTCCTGTGCAGAAAGACTCATAGTTTACACTTGGCCAAGGATGCTACCCAAAGCCATGAAAACTGAGAAATTTAACATAGGATTTATAGGAATGGTCTAGTACCACATGTCACTTTCATGGAAAACTGAAGCACTTGTGTGTAAATTAATTTAAAGGTTTTATATAGCAGTTTTGCTGTATTTTTTCTTCTTATTCCAGAAAGACCAGGAATAACACGTCACAGTTCTTTGTTTGTTGGAAGAAATAGTCTCCTTACTTCAAATGACGTGTAGGGCTGCATTGACTCAGTGGTTGAGAAGTTCACCTTGTTAGCTGGAAGGCTGGCAAGTTGGCAGTTCGAGACCCAGGTACTGCATGATGGATTAAATACCCGTCTCTTTCCCAGCTCTTGGGGACATGAAAGGAGCCTCATTTGGGCATTTCCTGAGCAGAGTTTCTTCTGCAAAAATCCTTTCAACCCAGAATAATTTCTGACACAAAATTATTATTGCATTATAAGAACTCTATTGCAATTGCTGAGGTTATATATTAGTTCATCATGGAGGAGAAAATTATTTATTTATTACATGTATAAACCACCTACTAGCAAACTACTTTGGTTGGTGTACTTACAATAATTAAAAATCCAAAGAACCAAACATAAACAACCACTTTGAAATATACATCATAAAACAAATCTTGGGAACTATGGAGGCTCACGTGGTTAAACATGCTGAACTCAATGACTGGAAGGTCGGAGTCCAATTCCCAAGTACTGCACAACAGATTGAGCTCCCATCTCTGTCCCAGCTCCTGCCAACCTAGCAATTCAAGAACAAGAAATTGCAAGTAGATAAATAGGGCCCACTTTGGTGGGAAGGTAAACAGCATTTCATGCACTCCGGTGTTGAGGCATGCCTGCAACAACAATGATAACAATAATATTTCAGGCCATTCCGGATATCTGATTTGTGTCCATTAATCCTTTTGCGTAAAGATTGTCCTGTTTGTCCTACATAAAGCACGGATGGACATTTCTGGCAAGAGATGGCATAAATCACATTGGCAGAAGCACAAGTAAAACTGCCTTTAATGTTGTGTGTGGTGCCATTGGGTCCAGTAATACTGTTTCCAGAGCGAATGTGGGGGCATTGGACACAAATCAGATATCCGGAATGGCAAACGGAGAAACCTGTCTCAAACCACTTCAATCTAACTGGACACTCTTTCCAAGACCTGAAAGTTGCAATTCTGGAACAGAGACATTACAAAACTAGGATTGAAAGGGAGACAGCAGAAATCAAATACATCCATCTGTTAGATACCCATCACAGGGGGCTAAATATTAGTGAAGGGTTTCTGGGACATTATCAAATTTGATACAGAGATTGCTATATGATTTTATATTACAACTTTCCTGCCAATTCTCTTTAGTAAAACAGAAAGAAACCAGGTACAGGTGTTTGTTGTCGCGCGCACCCCCCCACATGCAGGTCACAAGTTGATCAGAGACCAGAATGGGCTTTCTCAGCAACCTTGAGATTGAAAGGGAGTCATTTAGAGTTTATCTGAATAATCTATTGTTGTTAATGGCTGTGTGAAACTGCATTCTTGTGCTTTCTTGTCTGTCATCTTGCTTGACACCAACCCTTCTCCCGTCGAGCCCCTGAATTTGGTATATAAAGAACATGCCTGTAAGTTTCATTCTTTGTCTGATGAAGTGGACTTGATCCACGAAAGCTAACAATAAAAATATAGCACTTAGTCTTTAAAGTGCTACTGTGTTTTTTATTTTATTTTATTTATTTTATTTTGTTTTGTTTTCTGAGATGCCTGAACCACAGACTAACATGGCTACTATTCCAAAAAATCTCAGCTCTACTTTCTCACGTGTTGTATTTTTAAAAAAGAAAAAAGTGCTTTTCCAGCTGACACATTGAGGTGTGTGATTTGACTTACTGCAAATCCTCATAGGCTTTAGAGATGGTGGTGATGGTAGACTTTGTGAACAGGGGAAATTTCAAAAATAGTTGCATTTTCTTCGGTCATCAATATATCATATCAATGTCATATCACTGTCAGCAAATCTGCTAACACCTCCCTTTAAAAACAAAAGGTGTATGTTGTCCATGTGCCTTGTTTACAAGTAAATTTATCTTCTGAAACAGTGATACCCCTTGTAAACAAGGTGTGCAGATATTGCATATCTAATTTTTAATAGAAGGAAGGGCATTTTGTTTGCTGCTGGTGAAGCAGAACGTAGTTCAGCAAATGAAATACAGTAATACCCCGGATAACGTTGTGACTTGGTTCCACAAGTCATGACGTTATCCGGTTTTTAGCGTTGTCCGATACATGCATCCAACAACGCTAAAAATAAAGCCCTGACTTCAGGGACAAACCGCTTTAAAGGCAGGCAGGGAAAGAAAGAGACCTCCCTACCTTTAAAGATACCCCCATGCGACTGCAGTAGGGTCGGGGAAAGTGCCATTCCGAAGCTACTGCAGGGTTCCCTCTGCGTACCTTCCTTTCCTTCTCCGACTCCTAGCTGATTGCAAAAGGCTTGGTTTTTTTTAAACTGCAGGGAAGGGGGGAAGCAGTTCTTGCTTTACTTCCTGAATTGAAAAAAATACAGAGATGTGATTGGTTCTCTAGATCAGCTGATCTAGAGAACCAATCAAACAGGAAAGGGGGAAAATACAGAGATGTGATTGGTTCTCTAGATCAGCTGATCTAGAGAACCAATCACATCTCTGTATTTTTTCAATTCAGGAAATAAAGCAAGAACAGCGTGGAAAGAAACTCCTTTCTCTTTCTCCCCCTTCCCTGCAATTAAAAAAAACCAAGCCTTTTGCAATCAGCTGGGAGTCGGAGAAGGAAAGGAAGGTAAGCAGAGGGAACCCTGCAGTAGTGTCGGGGGAAAGCCAGGCGGGCGCTGGGGAGGGTGTTGTATTGGGTAGATGTTCTACCCAATCCAACTCCCCCCCCCACGCACACACTTGTACCGGATAACGCTAAAAATCACGTTATACGATGCAAGATTTTTCCGAAAATCTTGCAACATTATGTGGTTTTAGCGCTATCAGGTACAATCGCTATCCGGGGTATTACTGTACAATCTTTGGTGTGTCCAGTAACTGCAATTGTTGTCTCCTGACCCTCACCCCCACATGGTCCGTCCTCAGTAAAGATGATGTAAAACTAGTTGAGGCTTTGGTATGTCTCAAGTCAGTTTTCTATAATGTTTGGATTCCATTTTTTTCTTTTTATTGCTTCAAGCGTGTTCCACCAATTTTGTGCATTTTCTATAGTAATCATTTGTTATGTCTCTTGACTCTGCAAAATAAGAACTGAATAATTTTGTTTTGAACAGCAACTGGCAAGTGGTAAAGGAGCTAAAGGTACACAAGGCTAAAGGTATACAGTTATTTGCCTGCAAGCACAATATATCCTTCCATTGTAGTGCAATGTAGGAAACAGGGCCAGTTGTATTGGTTTCATTGTAGAGTATCCTTTCACTTTGACAACAAAAAGAACAAATGGAATCTATAATAAAATGTTTCCATGTATGTAAATGATCTGTTATTCAATATGGCTGTCCATACCCACTTCTCAGATGCTCAGTTACCATCCTTACATGTCAAATAAAAAGGCAGGACATATATTTATGGTATAAGGCTTGGGCTACATTTATTAAATAAACTGAATCCCCTAACTTGCGGAGCAACTGGTAGTGCGATTCTTGATACCAGAGCAGGAGGCACTGATCCATCCAAATGGTACCAGGCACCGAAGTTTCGCCTTGTCCAATGACACCCTGAGGGATTCACACTACCATCCTAACCCAGGACTATCCACCGCTAGAGAAGGCTCCTGCTTGGCTCCTATCATACCAACTGCTTTCAAGGACTATTTATTTATTTATTTATTTATTTATTTATTTATTTATTTATTTATTTATTTATTTTCTATACTGTCCATCTGGGTGTTATCCCAGTCTGGGCAGTGACAATTAGAATGCCCCTCCCCAGGTCAGCTGAGTAAAGGTCCATCGTCCATTCCTATATGTGCTAGGTGAATCCCATCCACTTCTGAGCCTTCCTTCATCCAGGATACATTGTACAGAATGTACAGAGGGAACATTCAGCTCAGTTTTCCACTCATAATATGGGCACTGGGTGCTTCTCATTAGGTTGTTTGTAGTTTTCCCACCAAAATTTCCTCCCTGAAGCTTTTTTTGTGAAGCCTGTATAGCTGCAATTTCTGAGTGACACATGGTGCCAAAATGTGGAGGATTAATTTAAAGGCTTCCTTGCATGTTAATAGAAATCTGTCCTGATCAGACTGGCTTGTCTTTAGAGTGCTGGTCGTAAATGTCTTCAGGGTTGCTAAAACACTCCATAATCAACATCGGTACCGAACACTTAATTTGAATTGGCCATAACTTGACTGGTCTTAGAAGGGTTTGCTGCTCTTGGCTTCACCAGGATGTTTTGGCAGTGCCTTTTGAGTGGATTTGCACAGCCATTTTCTTTCTCTGAGACAACCCCATTCTAGGACTGTATGTTTGTCGTTTGCAGCTGTATAACTGCTAGTATTTAACGTCAGAGCACCCCGACATTCTGCCACGTTCAAAGCACATCTTCAGACTATCCTTTTGTTTTCAGAATATCTTTTTGCTACCTTGTTTTTCATTATATTATTCCTGTTTCTTGGTTTTAGTAATGATCAGCCTTTTTGAGATCATTATGATTTGGCCTTGTAGCAAGTGGTTCTGGAAATAAGCTCCCCCACTCCATCTCTTGAGTTAGAAGGTTTTCCTCAAAATCCTAATCCCCCCCTCCCGCCCAGCATTTGTACAATTCCAAAATCATTTGACAAATATTATGTTTCTACATGTCACCTATGGAAGTGTCCAATCCTGTTTGATTTTGTAAAATACTGGAAGGATTGCTGTAGGTTAATATTCTAGCTTTTGTTTAAAAGCATCTCATGTACAAGAGAAAGCCCCTGGGAAACATTTGTCCTCATTTTTTTTCGTATCTAAAGATGAGGTGATTTGGCAAGAAGAGTTGCTGGAGGCATAATTAAAAAGGAACAACTTCAAAAAAATTATTTCTTGGTGTCATTCCTGTACTAAAGATGCACCCTTTCCCTCTGCTTCGGCTTTGTTTAATTTTGTCCAGTTAACAGAGACAATATGATGGCTATATCCCCAAAAACACACATATATGCACACACACATACACACAGAGAAAAGTTAAGAAAATGAACTGGTTTTATGTCTTTTAACAGTTTGATCCTTGCTGGCACCAGTGAGATGAAACAAAAAGAGATCAGTCCAAAAACATCACATATTCTCATTATAGGCCTATATATTCAGGAAGATCAAAGGGATCATTTGTCAAATGGTGAGGTGCCAGAGGTAGAGAGTTCCTTCGGGCCAGTGAAAGACAGTGAGAAGTAAATGCAGCCACATCATCTTCTATGCAATGAATAAATCTTAAAATGAAGGGGAAAATATTGTACTGTATTCTGATTTCTTGAACAATAAAGTTATGTGAAAAATTGCTGTGGAGGGAAGGGTGGAAGAGAACTTCTTGTCCCTTATGTATATAGCATGTTATCAAGCCAACTCTGACTTATGGCAAACCTTTCCAGAGTTTACTAGGTAGATATTGCACAGTAGTTTACCATTCTTTTTTTTTTTTTTTTGGGGGGGGGGGGCGCTCCATGGGATTGTGCTGTTTACTCATAACTACATAGGCTTTCTTCTCACAGAAGGCACAATGAGGAATTGAACTCCCAGCCTCTGGCTCCATAGCCAGATAACCAAACCACTGCTCTTGACTCTTAGCAAGTACTTAAAACTTCTCAAACCTATACTGCTTTTGAAGATCTGCCTGTGTTTGGATATAGTGCTGAAACCTAATTTGTGATCCAAATAGTGGTTTAGTGGTAAATTCGATCCCATTTTACACACCATGAGGGGATGTGTCTGGAATATCAGATATAAACTATAGCTGTCCTGACTGTGAGTTTCACAACCATTAACAGACCAGGATTAGAACTGTTGTTAGATTGGCTTCTGCATCACCAGGATAAGAATTGTGAAACTTAATAGATGGGAAATAAAAATAGGCAAACAATGCAAAGCACTGCTTGTTGAGTGTTACCCTGCCCACTTTTTTGATGGTGAACACACAAATTTCTAGTGTTGGTGAAACTATCTTTAATACTCAAACAGTACAACAATGTGCTATCTTGTTTCCAACATGGTTAACTAATACTGTAGTTAACTAAATTCACTGCCCAACTTTCTAAATGCCTGAAGAAGAGGAAAACAAACAGGCAGCTAGACAACTGGTAAGACAACCCATCCCTGCTGGCTTATTTAACCCTGCCCGGGGTTCTTATTTACCCCTGCCCGGGTGTCCTTCTTTTAAAGGGGATATGGGAGGTTTTATAAATATTTTTAGATAGTTCTATAGAATTCAGTTTTAATTAGCATTGTGTATAGGTTTTAACTGACGTTGTGAGCTGCCCTGCATCACTTAGGCGAAAAGGGCGGTTATATAAATCTAACAAATAAACTCCCAACTGTAACAGGGTGACATCCTGCCAACAAGTGGCAGCAAACCCTTGAACATCCAAGGCTAGGTTCACACCAGGACCTACCCTCTGATATTTGCCCTTCCACCTCTGGTGTTCCCTCCATTATGATAGCTTGATAGGCTTTTGGCGTATCACTCAGCCCCCACTAGAAGTATCCTCAAGAGTGCTACCTCCTGGTCCAGGGTCTTCCTTAAAGACATGCATTCACCCAGGGTGGTAAGGTGGTTCTCTTTCTAAGGCAGGTTTGTCTGCCGTTGGACCTTGGTCACTCACTGCCTCTAGTTCTCTCACTTCCCCTGGTTTCCTCTGATCCTTCTCCATCCACACCTCTTCTACCACCACATCCACTAGCACAGTGATGGGCATTAAAAAAAATTGCTGCCACACTGTGGGTGGGGCTAATGCTGTGGGCGGGGCCAAATCTGTATGCAGGGCCGGGTTGCTGGGGGATGGCCATGTGATCTAGTCATACCTGCCACATGGCCATGAAAACGCCTGCAAACACAGACAGCACTGGCTCTTTGGCTGTAAATAGAGAAGAGCACTGCACCCTAGAGTCAGATACGACTAGCTTTTGAGCAAGGGATACCTTGAACCACTTGCTGGGACAAAACCTGACATCAATTTTGAATACCAATCAGGGATCTTCTGTTATTAGGTAAAGGTTCCCCTTGCTCAAAAGCCAATGGACTTGATCCACAAAACTCACATTAAAATACAGCAGTTAGTCTTTAAGGTGTCACAATGGTTTTGTCTTTTGCCCAGCTGCACTTTCTCTTCTTCCTCCCAGCTTGGCATGCAGCATGATGCACAGAGGAAGTGAGATCGCAGGGGAGGCAGCCACACCAAGGCCAGGCCACCCCCCCGGCCATTGATTCCGCTCGCGCAAGGCTGCCTGGACTTGGAAGTGGAGGAGGAGGTGGGCAGGGTGGGGCAGGGAGGTGGGTGGGGCAGGGCAGGGAGGTGGGCATGGCCATCAAATTTCACTACCCCTCCGCCCAAAGGCCACCCAATTTCACTAGCCCCGTGCCTGGACCGGTGCGGACCACTCACTGCCCGCCACTGCACTACCAGTTTGCTTATCTGAACTTCCTTTGTTGCCCCCTTCCTTTCTGTTTTTCCTGGATGTTCTTCCATGACACACCCTCCTTCAGTCATTTCTTTAGGTAACCAACTCACACCCACTGCTTCTGGGAAGGGCCTCCACTTCCTCTATTTCTTGTGTTGCAGAATTTGTGGGGATCTAGGGGAATATATGAGAGCAGAATTTATGAAGACAAATTTTACTTGTCTATCGTTGGAAAATAACACTAAAATCATGATAACTTGTTGAACTAAGCTAAGCATGTAAGAGAGTAAACAAAACAAAAATACAAAAAACACTGTGGCACTTTAAAGACTAACTGCTGTATTTTAATGTTAGCTTTCATGGATCAAGTCCACTTGGTCAGCTGTTAAACTAAGATAGCAGAAAAG
This sequence comes from Furcifer pardalis, assembly GCA_030440675.1. Lineage (NCBI taxonomy): Eukaryota > Metazoa > Chordata > Lepidosauria > Squamata > Chamaeleonidae > Furcifer > Furcifer pardalis. The sequence goes on from CP126892.1 coordinate 82,697,735, forward strand.
TATATAGAATGAAATGAATGTAAACATAGGGCAGTCCGGGTCAAACTTTGAATTATTAGTAAGATGAATTAGAAAAGAATTCATACACAGAATCTTTTATGGTTTATTTCTCTCCATCGCCAATATGTTTGTGTGTGTGTGGTGGTGGTGGGGGGTGTTCCTGGTATTTTTATATGTATTTTTAAAAATGTCACTGCTTTTAATGTGTGAGTTTTTTGTTGTTAGCTGCCCCGAGTAGGAAAATCTCCTAAATGGGCAGGGTATAAATATAAACAAACAAACAAACAAACAAACAAATATTCACCCCATGCCACCTTTCTACCTTTTTCTTCTTTGCAGTGTGTGCTGTATTTGTGGGCCTTGAAAATTCTTTATCCCAAAACACTGTTTTTACTGCGTGGGAATCATGAATGTAGACACTTAACAGAGTATTTCACATTTAAACAAGAATGTAAGTATTTGTTAAAAACTTTTTTTTTTTTTGCTCATATTCATTTTGGAGGACTGCAACATTTCATATAGGAATAAGACAAACCAACAATAATGTTTCAACCTGTATTTGGTTTAAGTGAAATTATACTCACAATATATATCTTTTTTATCAAAACAAGTTATTTATCTCTGCAAATTTGAAAGATGATCCTTGTTTTTGTAAATATATTATGCTTGCACAGGTTTACCTTTCCTGAACTCTGGAGTCATAGCCACAATGTGGACTTCTTTTCCTTTGCATTTCTTCCAGATTCATGATTTTTGCAGAGCGATATTATTCTAGGCGAGACAGCATTTAACATCCTGTTTGAGATCTCTGATGCAGAGATGTCACCTCACTGGAAGGTTGTGGTTTGTGGCCAAGTGGCTCTGATAAACTGGAGGCATAGCCAGGCATTAGGATTCATGTGAAGTTAGCAGAACAAAATGCTCCACTTGGATGAATGTTTATGAAGCATATTCCCTAAAAACTATTTAGAAAAATAAAAAGGCTGCAATCCTAGGATGAATTAGTACAGAGATGGCAAACCTTCTAGAGACTTAGTGCTCAAACTGCAACCCAAAACCCACTTATTTATCGCAAAGTGCCAACATAGCAACAGGGGAGGAAGTAAAATCTCTCATTGGGCTGCTGGGCAGAGGGGCAGGGTTAACTCTGTGCTGGGGAGAGGGAGGAAGCACTCCCATTGGGCTGCTAGGTAGAGGAGTGGGGCAAACCTTATGCTGGGGTGACTACACAGGTGCCCACAGAGAGGGCTCCAAGTAACACCTTTGGCACGCATGCCATAGGCTTGCCATCACTGAATTAGCAGAAAGGATAGAAGGATTAGCTTTCTTCCTCCAGATATAAGTGCCTTCTGGAATCTACCCTGGTTCTCATGCTCCTTCTCACAGCCACAATCATCTCCTAAATTTGGGCCTTCTTTTCTTGTTGGAAATCACATATTTGTTTCAGTAGCTGCATGAAAATATTATGTGACCACATCTGGAAAAACCTATGGATTCCCACCTACAGACCTGTGTTGAGTGACATTTATATCATTAAGTCAGGGGTGCCCAAACTACGCCCTAGGGGCTGGATCCAGCCTCTGATGCCAATTCATCCAGCCTGTGAAGCCCTTGTCACTCCTGGAAGCGGAAGTAAAATGTGTCTGTATGGCCATGTTTTACTTCCACTTCCAGGAGCAACGAGGGCTTTGCAGGCCAGATGAATTGGCATCGTGGTGGTGGTGAATCCGGCCCCCAGGCCATAGTGACCAGCTCCCTGAACCACAGGACTGGCCTGCAGCCTGAAAAGTTTGGGCACCTCTGTTTTAAGTAGTTAATATGGATCTCTGCCAGGTTTAGGCCTTCAGATTGTAAGGCTGAACTCCTCTAAATGCAGTATTTTCCCCAAATAGTATTTTTTTCTGATATTATCTTAATATCCAAAAGGTAAAATAAAGTATTCAGAACGTGTGTATGATGCCTGCATGGATGCCTTTGACTGCCTTCCCTTGGCTGCTCTGATGAACCAACAGTTCCTGTGTGTGCATGGTGGCCTGTCTCCAGAGATCAACACTTTAGATGACATCAGAAAAGTAAGTTCTGAATAGCATCGATCTCAATGCCACTCATTTAAAAATAACCCAATTTGTTAATATTTCCATTTATATTGCAAAAATAACAGTGTTTTGCCTTTATTTGAGACCATGATTTATTTATTGTATTTTACATCATGTTCAGAAGTATCAAGTTTTCATTTTGGTTGATGTGATTGGGACTCGTGTTCTATCATATTCTTCATAACCTTATTGTGTAATTTCACATCAGTTTAAACCCAACATGTAACCTTTAACCAATGCACTGGTGTGCCAGTGATGACTCTGATGTTGGACTGTAGTAGGGAAAATATAGCTAATCTAATCTAATTGTGCAGTTGCCCCATTTTGTCCCAAAACTGGTGTGAGGGCATCTAATTTGACTTTTAGCCCTTAGCCTTTCTCTTTGTCTTCTCTTTTTCTTAGTTAGATCGATTCAAGGAACCCCCTGCATATGGACCTATGTGTGACATCCTGTGGTCAGATCCCCTAGAGGACTTTGGAAATGAGAAGACTCAGGATCATTTCACTCACAACACAGTCCGAGGGTGTTCGTACTTCTACAGGTAAGAGTGTTTATTTCTGTAATATGACCTGTGCAGGTGTACCTGAAGGGTTTTGTAAGTCTCTAATATGTGGCCTAGTAAACTACCATAAAGATGTACAGTAAAACTCAATTTTACGGGTGCCATTTTAGACTCAACAATTGCACCCCATGCCATCCACCCAACTACCCCACGGAAGTCATGAGACATCATTTACCGTGGTGGCGGTGATTACGGCAATTTTGCTGCTTTTTTTCCACAGTCCCCGCTGCTTCTACTGGCACTGAGAAGCTTAGGGGGGCATATCCACTCTGTTCTGCTCTTTGTCTAAGGTCCCTCTACAGCACACTTTAGCCGGGAATGCACATCAGACAAAGACTGCTCCACTCCGGTCTTTGCCCGACGTGCGTTCCTGGCTAAAGTGCGCCACAGAGGGACCTCGGATGAAAAGCAGAGCAGAGTCGATATGCCCCCCACAGTCTCCCGGTGCCGGTAGAAGCAATGGAGGCTGTGGAAACAGTGGTGGCGGCTCCCCTGATGGCTGGACACATCGCTCAGGAAGCAGCAGTAGCATGGTAAAGGTAGGGAGACTACTTCATCGTTCCCTTTGTGCTGGTTTTTTTTTTTTTTTGCCTTTTTTATCTTGCACCCCCACACCTCGATCAAGGTACAGAGGTGCGTAATAAAATAGGGAAATGCTCTAATAACACCCCCTTTTCTCCACACCAGCCACTCACCAGCTAGTGAGATGATAGAGATGTGCAAGAGGTCGTGCCAGGCATTTTTTTTTTTTGGGGGGGGGGGGGACTTTTGGATAGTTTTCTTATTTTAAAAAAAATATTTTTGGTCCAGTCAGACTGGAATGACGGAGTGGTTTGGAATAGGAAAAGGAGTAAGAGAAGGCTGCATTTTGTCACCCTGCTTATTCAACTTATACACAGAACACAAAATGCGCAATGCAGGGATGGAGGAAACACAATTTGGGATCAAAATTGCTGGAAGAAACATCAACAATTTGAGATATGCAGATGATACCACCCTAATGGCAGAAAGTGAGGAGGACCTAAGGAAGCTCCTGATTAGGCTGAAAGAAGAAAGTGAAAAAGCTGGCTTGAGACTCAATATCAAGAAAACCAAGATAATGGCAACAGGCCCTATCAGTCCCTGGAAAATAGATGGGGAAGAAGTAGAAGCAGTGACAGATTTTACTTTCCTAGGATCGAAGCTCACTGCAGATGGTGATTGCAGCCATGAAATAAAAAGGCGACTGATTCTTGGGAGGCAAGCGATGAGAAACCTGGGGAGCATAGAGAAAAGTAGAGACATCAAATTGCAAACAAAGATTCGCATAGTCAAAGCAATGGTATTCCCTGTGGCAATGTATGGTTGTGAGAGCTGGACCATTAGGAAAGCTGAGTGCAGAAGAATAGATGCCTTTGAGATGTGGTGTTGGAGAAGGGTTTTGAGAGTCCCCTGGACAGCGAGGAGAACAAATAGGTCAATCTTAGAAGAAATCAACCCTGACTGCTCTTTAGAAGGTCAAATAATAAAGATGAAGCTAAAGTACTTTGGACATCAAATGAGAAGAGAGGATTCACTTGAGAAAGCCTTGATGCTTGGAAGGGTCGAGGGCAAAAGAAGAAGGGGACGGCCCAAGATGAGATGGCTAGATGGTATTGTAGAGACAATGGGCACAGAGCTGAGCGAGTTGAGGGGGATTGTGGAGGACAGGAGTGCCTGGCGAACAGTGGTCCATGGGGTCGCAGAGGGTCGGAATCGACTGTGCGACTGAACAACAACAAACAGACTTTTTCTGTAAAATGGGATTTTACTGTATTTTAAATGTACTGATTAAACATACTGGGTTTTTTAAAAAACTAAAGCTCATTTTAAAATCAAGACATCTTGTACAATGGTTACAACACATTTATTTTTAAAAAATTTTTTTTAATTTTATTCAATTTACTGACATTACAAAAACAAACAACATACAGACAAATACAAATAAGGAACACATATGACAATAAAGGAAAAAAAAACCATATATGACTTTACATTACTTACAATATATACTTGAGACAAGACAATAATACCTTAAAATATGAAATGAATTAACACATAGATGGGTATATTTCTTTGTCTTATATATTTCTCGCGTTCTTATACAATATTCTATCCTCTTGTATTTCTGTTTTGTTTAATTATAATCCAGAGTCCCTTTCAATACCCTTATAAGTGTTTCAACACCAACCACATTAAAAATAATAATAATAATAATTTTTTAAAAAAAAACACATATATAACATTACATTACATTACAATACAATACATACATTTTAATTAATGACACCCCATGCTATTTACATTATCCAGAGAGGTTACAGTTAGTCCGAATTTAAATGTTCCTCCAAAAACTCATTTGTTCCGGTACTGGCTATGTTGTTTTATCATTATACAATGAATACTCTATGAATGGATGCCATATCCTCCAAAATCTGTTCTCCTGTACTTCACCCTTCCTAACTTTCACTTCCCATGTCAATTTGTCATTCAACGCCAATTCCCACAGTTCCCTGTACCAATCCTCCATCTTAGGTTGGCTATCCTTCTTCCAATTTTTAGCGATGCAGTGCCTTGCTGATGACAGCATAGCGGCTATTAACTCTTTTTTGTCTTTGTCCATGTTATATTTCTCCACATTTGTCAATAGCACTGTATCTGAGTCTAATTCTACTCGTACCCCCATTATGTTTGCCATTTCTTTTCCTATTTTAGCCCAAAAGGGATTTACCACTTTACACTCTAGCCACATATGCTCGTATGTACCCAGTGTAGATTTGCATCTCCAACATTTATTGCTCTTTTTCTCATCCATCTGGTGCAATCTTATAGGTGTCAAATACCATCTCCATAACATTTTATAGTTATGCTCCTTTACTCTTACTGATAAGTTTCTCATAATTCTTTTGCTCCGCTTTTTTTTCCAATCACTATCCGAAATTTTCACTTTTAAGTCCTCTTCCCATATATTTTTCATTATTTCTTGGGCTTTACCCCCTTTATTCAGTATTTTATATATTTTACTAACCAGCCCCTTAGTTCCTATTTCCCCCTTCCTTATTTTAAATATTATTTCTTCAACTTCTGTATTCGATCTTTCTAACGATCTTTCTTGCATATATTTGTTGTTCCACTTTTCTTCCACCAATCGTTGAAACCAATTCCATCCCAACTGATTAAACAACTCATTTTTTTGGTCTTATCTTTACATATCCTTATCCATTCTTTTACCAACGTTGCCCCCCCCTTCTCCAGAATGTCAAATTTTGTGTCAATCTTTATGGGGAAATTTTTAATGTCTTGAATTTCGATGATTGGAGGTACATTTGGCACCAATTCTTGTTTTAATTTTTTTCCACTCTTCCAACAAGGTTTTTAGCAATTTGTTTTTAATTCCTACAACTTTTACTTCTTTGTCTAAAAAAATTGCATTTCCAAATTGTCTCAGTTCCTTCAACTCAATTTCTTGCCATATTGTCTCTTCCCTCATCAAAATTTTTATCACGTTTTTTATCTGAAACACTCTATAATAATTTTTAAGATTTGGTAGGCCTAATCCCCCCTCCTGCTGAGATACATACCATAAGCTTTTTGCAACCCTTACTCTACGTTTCCCATTGCAATAATTGTTTAATTTATTTTGAAGTTTCTTCATCTCTTTATCCAGTATTCTGATAGGTAAAGTGTCAAATAAAAAATTGATCTTTGGTATCAGCATCATCTTACAGAGAGCGATTCTACTGAACCATGACAAATTCAATTTTTGATATTGTTTTATCTTTCTCTCTAGCTCTCTCTTCATTTTGTCGTAATTTAAACTTTTTAATTCACCCCAATTGTTTGTAATGGAAATACCCAAATATCTCAGGCTACTTTTAACCTGTATTTTATATTTCACTTTAATTTTGTCCTGATCCTCCTTTTTGCTGTTAAATAATATCATTTCTGATTTATCCCAATTTACTCTGAGGCCGGTGACTCTTTCTAGCATATTTAAATGTAGTTGTATTCTCTCGAGTGTTTTCATGGGGTGTTTTATTATAATTAGGCTATCGTCCGCGTATAAATTTATTTTATTATTTTCTAATCCTACTATTTCTCTATTTCTCTATTTATTTATTTATTTATTTATTTATTTATTTATTTATTTATTTATTTGTTCGAATTTGATACCCCGCCCCACTCGGGAAGACCCGACTCTGGGCGGCTTACAAAATGTATTACCGCAATGGGTAATCTATACACACACAACACCATAAAACATTAAAAATTCACGAGTTCATCAGAAGCAAAAATTTAAAACATTAAAACGTTAAAACGTTAAAAACCGATAAAAACAAGTGATGACAGGTACAAATACCAGGTGGGGGGGGATGGCTATCCTTAAATTAGCCATCCTGGATGGGAACCTACATTGTTGTGTCCCCACACTATCATTTCTTATTGCATTTGCAAGTAGCTCCATGGCCATTATGAATAATGTTGGGGATAGTGGACATCCCTGTCTTGTTCCCGCCTCTAGTAGAATGTCCTTTGTGTAAGTGTCATTGACTCTCACCCTTGCTACCCCCTTCTTATACAATTTACCGATAGTTTTTTGAAATTTGGTTCCAAATCCATATAATTCAATCAATTCCTTTATCGAATCCCATTGCAATGAGTCAAAAGCTTTAAAAATGTCAACAGCCAGAAGACCCACCTTTTCCTCCTTTTGTTCTGCTATATTTATCAAATTCAGAACCCTTCTCGTAAAATCCGCCATATGTCTTCCTCTTACAAAACCTGCCTGGTCCTTATTTATATATTGATCTATAAAAGTATTCAACCTGTTAGAGAGTACAGTAGTAAACAAATTTTGCATCCAAATTTATTAGCGATATGGGTCTATATGAATCTATTTTATCTGGGTCTTTCCCCGGTTTCGGGATTAATACGATTGTGGATCTGTACCAAGAGTTTGGGATCCCACCTCCATCAAGGATAAAGTTATACAATTTGACCAATCTTAGAAGAAATCAACCCTGACTGCTCTTTAGAAGGTCAAATAATAAAGATGAAGCTAAAGTACTTTGGACATCAAATGAGAAGAGAGGATTCACTTGAGAAAGCCTTGATGCTGGGAAAGGTGGGGGGGGGGGAGAAAAAGAGGGCGGCCAAAACTGAGATGGCTAGATGGTATTGTAGAGACAATGGGCACAGAGCTGAACGAGTTGAGGGGGATGGTGAAGGACAGGAGTGCATGGCGAACAGTGGTCCATGGGGTCGCAGAGGGTCGGAATCGACTGTGCGACTGAACAACAACAAACAACAGACTTTTTCTGTAAAATGGGATTTTACTGTATTTTAAATGTACTGATTAAACATATTGGGTTTTTTAAAAAACTAAAGCTCATTTTAAAATCAAGACATCTGGTACAATGGTTACAATACATTTATGTCTCTTAAGATTCTGTTATATGTGGCATATTCATATTGATACCTGTGTTAGAATTACATCATGAGAATGATGAACCAAATAGATGGATTGATACATGAAACGGATATGGATCCTGTCAGTTTTTTTTGTTTTGTTTTTTGTTTTTTGTGAAACAGGGGAAAGTGTGAGCATGATTATTTATTCTACAGCCCAAGTCCACTTCTGTCCTTGAAATTGCTTCTTCTTCACTGGAAGATAACTAGACCAAGACTAATTGCTATTAGGGGGGAATTGAGAAAAGAAAATCCTCTCCACTTAAGCTTCCCAGAGCTGAGTTTCAAACTTCATCAATCATTATTGTTTAGGAAATTAGCAGTAACATAATTCTGTCCTGGAGAACTAACTGGACCCTAAGTCCTAAGAAACTGAGCTAATTTTTGGAAGCTTATATTTAGGATCGGAAAATTATTATGGAATGTAATTTCATAACTACATCATGAAACCATATATCTTGGGATTCCTTACCATACAAATCATATGTGAAAAGAGGAGGACAAAGACCACAAGGCAAATCCAGAGGTAGGTGGAGAGATAATATCTAAGGCAGGGACGGTCAACCCCTGGCTCATGGGCCTAATCCAGCCCATGCATGTCATTAATCCAGCCTGCGGTGGCCACCCGGGCACTTCTAGACTCGCCCCACCACCACCGGAAGTCGCAACACGTCATTTACAGCAGCAGCAGCGATGGTATCTCATGATTTTTCTGGGGTTTTGCACAGACTCTACTACTTCCCAGGGCAGCAGGAGGCTTTTTGGAGCATGTTCACTCCAGTTTTGGAATTTTCCAAGCCTTCTCTGCTGTGCTTCAGCAGCTGTAAAGCAGTGGTGGACGATTTTCAGTACCGAATGGAGCATAGGTAGGCACCTGGGATCCCAGTATGGAACCAGGAAGTTGTCCAGCTGCCAAAGTACTGCAAAAAAGTGCTCCAAAAAAGCTTCCCACCACCCTGGGAAGTAGCGAAGGTTGTGCAAAACCCCAGAAAACCATGTGATTCTCACTGATAATGATTATGATGACCCAAAAGTAAGTTGTGGATGCAGCACTGCCTCCGCCCCCCAGAGCCGAGTGCAGTGGCAGAAACTGGCCCCTGGCGGGAAAACGTTGGGAACCCTTGAGTACAAGAACACCAAATAATGCCTGTGGAGGCTGCTAGAACTAACAGAGCAAGAACCTTGTCTCTCCCTGAACACCTGAAGGGGTAAAAGAGGAAGTAAAGAAGAAGATAATATCAATTTGTCTTTGCTTATCTATTTTAGCACAAATCAACAGAATTCCAAAATGTTCTATCCTCTGCCTTCTGCTCCCATCTCTGGCCAAACAGCTTTACCATCCGCTCATCCCATCATTTTATGGGTCTGCCTAGTGGTCTTTTATCGTCCTTTGGTATCCAGTCTGTTAGCCAACAGGTCCATCTATTATCCTTTAGGCAGGTAATATGGCCTGCTCATTTTCTTCCTGCCACATATAGTTCATTGACCACATCACTCAGTCTGGTTCTTTGGTGTAATTCCTTATTGCTGACCTTAGCCCTGATTGTTACTCTGCACATCCATCTTTCCATTGCTTTTTGGGTTACAGCCAGTTTTTCTTCCTCTGATTTTGTTATTACCCACGTTTTGGATACATACAACATGGCTGGTATTATGGTGGTATTGAATATGCTTGCCCTGATATTCATCAGCAGATTGTCATCTATTAGCACTGTTCGGTCTATATTAATGACAATCCAAGCTGCTGATGAACAAAGTAATTAAATGGGAATTCTGTATGGACAGTTAATGGGAGCAGCTTTATGGGGAAACAGGAGTGATGTAGAAGAAGAGAAAGGGATAGGATGGAAGGAAATTGCAGCATGCTCATTATCATGCCAGAGCATGTAAAAATGATCCTGCAGTGAACAAAAGTTGGTTGACTTGCTGCAACAGAAAGTACAACATTTTGAAGCCCTCCTGTCCAATAGTTGGCTCATCTGAGACAATGTAGCATTTCTGTATGGAGCTTAGCAAATTATTTTGGAACTGAACAATATGGAGAAATATTCCACTGAGAAGGAAGAGTAAGAATGCGAGGTGAGCTAGGCAAGCAGTAGGAAGAATCTGACATAAAGAAGAAAGTTTGATAGGGTGCATGTTGTGACCTCACACCCTCTCCTTGGACAGTGATTTTGGAACAAATACTGTTGTTACCAGTATGTGGACCTCTGGAAGAAGGACAATGGTCATGAACCTCAGAGAGAACAGAGGTAACCATGCATGGTAAGCTCTGTAGACTGAAAGAGTCTTGCTATATTCTGGAAGAGAGATGTGGCTTGCTGCAGTAGAAGCTCTTAGGATGCTTGTCATGCTTTTGCAAAGTTCCAAGATACAGTACTGGGTCAGATTATTCAGAGATGAGAGATAAATTTGTAATGAGAGATTTCAGCTACCCATGTGTTTATTGGAAATCCAACACTGCCAAAAACAACAGATAAAAAAAAATCCTTATTTCCTTAGTAATAACTTTAATTTCTAGAAGATAGAAAAAAAGCAGTGACAAGAAGATCATCTATCCTATCCTTTTGGGAATTAGTATTCACAGAAGAGGAAAGGCTGGTGGTAGTATGAGATGTACTATTCATTTCTGCTCAAAAGAGGTGCTTCTGGGTTGAAAGAATTAGCCATTGCATTTGTATTTGTATGCCGTTCTATTCGCCGAAGTGACTCAGAGCAGCTAACAACATAGATCATACATAGCAAAACATATCAAAATATCACATATCAAGTATCACATCAATAACATATCAAAGTATCGCATATCAATATCATACCAAAGTATCACATATCACATACATTTCAAGAGATTCCCCATTACAATTACAAAATTAAGCAAAAACCCCAAATATAACTTTCCATGAAACAACAATATTGCAATATAAAATTTAAATATAACAAAGCATATACACATTACCACAGACTAAGATACAATGGGGTAACAACAAATAAATCATAATATCATAGCATATCATAACACACTACAAAAACAAAAAAAATCATTCATTTAAAAGTCTCATAACAGCATCCTCAATTATCCAGCTTTTAAATTCCTGCCCCCACCGCTCAGCTGTTCCTGCTTCCCCTCAGCTAAGCTGGCTTGGGAAGCATCCAACGTCCGGTGGCAGCAGAGGCAATGGCAATGGCCATCCAGCTTTTAAACTCCTGCCTCCACCGCTCAGCTGTTCCTGCTTCCCATCCGCCAAGCTGGCTTGGGGAGCGTCCGGTGGCAGCGGTGGCAATGGCCGTCCAGCTTTTAAAGTCCTGTCTCTAAAGTCCTGCCTCCACCGCTCAGCTGTTCTTGCTTCCCCTCCACCAAGCCAACTTGGGAAGCATCCGGCATCCAGTGGCAGCGGAGGCAATGGCATTGGCCATCCAGCTTTTAAAGTCCTGCCTCCGCCACTCAGCTGTTTCTGCTTCCCCTCTGCCGAGCCGACTTGGGGAACAATTGCTGTTGCCGCCACTGCCTAGGGGATGCCCGATCACTGAAATAACAGTCTTTGGGGAGGCTGCTTTCATGTCCTTAATGGCTATATACTATAGGGATAACCACCTGAAAGCAAACTGTCTAAAAATTCAACTTTGTGCTTTTCATATGAAAAACCATGAGGCATCAAGAAGGTTGCAGGTGAACCTGTTTGTTATGTAGGCAGTGTGTCTTGAAGGTGAGAGTTCGATCCAGGGTGACTCCCAGGTATTTGGGGGTGTTGCAGTGTTCAAGCCTGGTGCTATTGCAGTTCACCTGCAACACCCCCAAATATCTGGGAATCACTCTGGATCGAACTCTCACCTTCAAGACCCACTGCCTAAATAACAAACAGAAGGTTTTTAGAGCAATATTTTGAGGAGAATAACAGGCACAAGTTGGGGTGCCCAACCACACACATTAAGAATTCTGCGCTAGCTTTATGTTACTCTGTAGGAGAGTAGGCTAGTCCAATATGATACAGAACAACACATGCAAAGCAAGTGGACGTGGCCCTAAATTAACAGCAAGATTGGTCACAGGATGCCTAACACCAACCTCAATACAAAAAGTAGATGACAGCCTGTGTGAATGTGGGGAAGAACAAATTATCTCCTGTATGATACAATGCACACGATGCCCCTCAACATGAACTGAAGAGGACCTTATGTTGGCAAGAGGAAATGCTGTTGATGTGGCCCGATATTGGGTGGATGTCATCTAATTCCTCTTTGTTTTATAAATGGTTTTGCTTTGTATGCTGTTATATGCTTGTGGTGCCTCTGACATGAATAAAGAAATCTGATTACTCTGTACCTTTAAAAAACTGATTTCAGTTCAGTATGCTCAGGAAGATATTGTATAAGATCCTATGGTTAGAAAGAAGAAATGGGAAATCATGATGGATGGAACTTTCTTAAGGGTGATGTACTGCAAAAGCAAGACAAGAGTATCATGTCACCTTCTATCCCAGTGTGGGCTTTTGTGCATTACATAACTTTGCACTTCCTCAGACATGTGGAGTGTAATAATTTTGTCACAGTTTTGTATACATAGCATGGTGTAGAAATGAAGTGAAATGGGAAAAAAGAGTGACATTCTCATTACTAAGGAGATTTCAAGGAGAAAATGTCATTTAGAGTACAGTATTATTTACATAGATCTATAGATAAATAGGCAGAATAATCAGCCTGTCTGTGATACCAGTGATACATTTTGGTTTATAACATGCAGGTGGGGAAGTTTCAGGTTGTTCTTTTAAGTTAGAATTAGCAATACACAAGACTTTAGCTAAAAAACAGTGTATTGATATACAGTATATTATAAGTTAAGAATCCTCATTCTAAATTATATTTATTTAAATTTGATTTTTTTTTAATACTGCTGAGGTATGTGGAGGTTTAGGGAAGTCTGTAATTCCATTTCTCTAAAAGAATGTGATCAATAATAGAGTGCCCTGGGAGTTAGTGTTCTGAAATTGATTTTTTTTAATGTTACTGATATCAGATTTGTATCCATTTATTCTCTTCCGATACTGGACGTAAAATCACAGCCAGTTTCTATGAGAAAAAAAAATAGGAGGATTAAAGAGTTGACAGTATAATGAACTTCCATCTAATCTGAGATTTTAAAGGGATATGTGTACAAAATGGAAAGAAGGGTCTCCAAAGAAGAACCAGCATTTGTACGAAGAATTTAAGCAAGGCTCAGAATAAACTCACACGTCCAAGATATTTTAAAAATAATAAAGATGGGGGTATAGGATGCAGTTCTCTTCAGAGCAAGAAGAAGAATGTAGTTGGTGTTCTGCATGTAAAAGGTAGATAAATGCTGGTGAGTGACAGAAAGAAGGTTGTATTACACAAAAGCTGCTTGCCTCTCATATCTCTGAAAAGAAAACAGTTCTATATGAAAAGAGCGTCACTTGTGGACTGAAGCCCAAGTTGAGTGAAGGAGTGATAGGGGAACACATAGCTACTTCAGATGAATTCAAATCTCTACAGTCAGAAAAAAATACCATCTGTTGCTATATGGTCGTGCAGGCCTCTGTCTACAGTGAGAATTCTTGGAGGATAAGCAACTCCATGAAGAGTGAAAAATAAAAATCTGTGCAACTACTGACAGGTTAACTTTATGTCAACATCAGGAAAGTTATAGAAGAAATATTTAAATAATTGTTACGTGAGCACTTAGGAAAAAAGCACAGTGATTTCTAAGAAGCAAAACAAACCATTCCAACCCAATCTTAGCTTTTTTAAATAGAGGGTTATAAGCTTAGAAACTATTGGACATTCTGTTGAAGTAAAGTATTTTGGGTCTTTTCTATGAGTTAGTCAAAGCAATGGTATTCCCAGAAGTAATGTATGGCTGTGAGAGCTGGACCATATGGAAGGCTGAGCGCAAAAGAATAGATGCCTTTGAACTGTGGTTCCTGGAGGAGACTCTTGAGAGTACCCTGGACCTCAAGGAGATCAAATCAGTCAATCCTGAAGGAAATAAATCCTGACTGCTTGCTAGGACAAGTGCTGAAGATGAAGCTCAAGTACTTCAGCCACCAAATGAGAACAGGAGTCACTTGAGAAGGCCTTGATGCTGGGAAAGATGGAAGACAAAGGGAGAAGGGACGGCAGAGGATGAGGTGGCTAGATGGTATTGTTGATGCAATGGGCATAGATCTGTGTGGGCTGTGAGGAATGACAGAGGACCCTGGCGTGCAGTGGTCCATGGGGTCGCAACAGGTCTGAATCGACTGTGCAACTAAACAACAACAGAGTACAGTATTTTGATTTTAGCAAGATCTTTATTCTTGTGCTCACACTGTTCAAACCCAACCTATACAGTGCAACAGTTAAGCAGATTTGTAGGTGGTTGATTGGCCATAGCCCAAAATTGTTCGTTCCAGTCAAAGAGTGTTCAGCCTGTTGTCCTGGAGACAAATAATAAGTGGAGAGCCACAGGGCTCTATTCTGGGGTTGCAATTGTCCAGTATATGTATAAATGGCTGGATTAAAGTAGGAAGGAATTGGTTATCAAATGACACTAAACTAGGAGGGGTAGAGAATATTTCAGAAGATATAATCGGGGTACAAAATTATCTTAACTGATTGGAGAAGTGGGCTAAAACACACAGTTAGTTTCAACAAAGAAAAGGTGAAGTCTACATTTAAGCAAGAGAAAAAATATACAGTATGCACAATTATTATCTTACAAGACTTCAACAGTAGAATGAATGAAAAAGATCTAAGGTTTTAAGAGACCACAGGTGAACTATTGTGGAGGGATGCCCAAACTTTTCAGGCCGTGGACCGGTGACGTGGTTGAGCATACTGGTCACGTGGTTCCCTCCCACCTGGAAGTGGAACTAAAATGTGCCTGCTGAAGGTACAGTTTATGCAAAGGTGGCATGGGCCAGATTAGTTGGTACCATGGGCCAGATTTGGCCCACAGGTTGTAGGCATCCCTGGTATGGTGCATAGTAATATTAGGGGACTTTCAAATACCACATGACTATTTTAGGGGGTGAGATGGTCAATGGAAAGTCACAGGGGGAGGGGGTTTGGCATGAAGTCACGTGACTCCAAAATTTTAATCCTCCAACCAGGTGAATGTCCGGGGGTGGGGCAGTAGGTGTCCTCAGGCTCCGGGTGGGACCATCCTCTGCTGCTCAAACTGGCAGGGCTTTAGCACCACCACCCTGGCCAGGTGGAAGTCCAGGGGTGGAACAGCAGGCATTTTCAGGCTCCGGGTTGGCCATGCTTCTGCCGTTTTTCTTCATATCATGGAAAACGGAGAAAACATGTGATTTGGGGGGAGGGCAGGTTAAAGGTCACGGAAAGTCACAGGGGAAGGGGGGTCAAAAAGTGGCCTATTTTAGGTCATGTGGTATTTGAAAGGCCCCTTACCATTATTCTCTTAATCAAACATCACAAGAAGCAATGTCCAGTTCTGATCATCAAGGGGGTGGGAGAGCATGAAGGGTCCGGAAACCAAATGCTATAAAGAACAGTTGAAGTTGTTATGTTTTGTCGGGAGTAAAGAAGATGAAAAGTGATAGTCAACTTCAAATATTTAAAGAACTTTCATGCAACAGGTGAGGCAAGCTTTTGTTTTGCTGTTTCAGGCAGTAGAACCCTAATCAGCTAATGTATTCAAAACACAAGGAAGAATATTATGTCTAAAAATAAAGAACTTCCTGGCAATAAGAATGGATTCGTGGTGGAATGGACCATCTTGGAAGGTGCTGGATCCGGTGAAGGCTTTAAAACAAATTTAGACGTTCATTTGCTTGGGACGTTATAGCTCTGGTTTTCTTGCACTTAGACTTCCTTGTAGTGCTGTTGTTCTGTACATTCTGTGGAGTGCCTTGTGTTTTTTTTAAAAAAAAAAACAGGCAAATGTTACTGAAATGGTAGCTGGAGTTCCACTGTCTCCAGTGTAATCAAATCAGACATAAAGTTGTGTTCAATAATATAGACAATATTGTTCTGTTAGTGTAGATGACAGACTTTCTAACCTCACAGAAATGTAAAATATGCCATGCTGATACCAATATGAGATAACTTTCTCTATCCGTTATATTGCCATGAGAAGAAAATAACAAATTGTTAGACTTCTTCCTCCCCAGTTACTAATGGAACTATATCTAAAATCTTTTTTTATTTCATGTTATCAGCAACTCCCATAGTTATATAACTAAAGCCAGTTACCATAGCAACCATGCTATAATGCTTGTGGGACAGATTCATAGAAACCACTTAACCAAGTGTGGTTAAGTGAAGTAGAAGACTGTTGCAACAGAGCAATAGAGTGAATCTCATCAGCAATATTCTCATCTTTGTACTTTTCTTTTTGGGTAAAAAGCATGGCATTGATGTTATTGAATGTCATTTTTCTTTCTCTTTGAAGACTAACTCATAGAAAAGAAATTGCAGCTTTTAAATGAAGTGTATTGTGCTGTAGTGCACTCCGAAATGAACATTATAGACTTGGAAAGAGAACACGAAAGGATAAAAAACCAAATGTAGAGTTAGGGCATCTTTCCTAAAAAGGAATATTTGGGGCACTAACATTCATTTAGAGGGGCTGTGCCAAAGGTTTCAAACAAAATGCATGGAGTTTTAGAAGGAAATTCTGCTCATTGAACATATCTTCTTCACTTCCTTTTTTTAGACCATAGGATACTGATGGCCAACATTGGCACTCTGGGTGTTCTTGAACTTTAATTCCCATAAGCTCTGATCAGCAGGAATGCTGACTTGGGCTTCTGGTAATTGCAGTCCAAGAACACCTGGAGTGCCAAGGTTCACCATCACTGCCATAGGGTGTTGAAGAAATTGAAAATATATAGATTTAAATCTTGTTGCCAGTCCCAATAGAGTAGAATTGAATTAGATGCTGAATGGTAGATCACTAATTCATAATCCCATTAATTCAAGACATCTATTCTAATTGGGACTACCAACTAGGTTTCAGTCCTATAGTACAGAAGCATCCAGTCAAACTGATTGAGTATAGATAATTTTAAAAAAATAATCAGATTCATCATAGATTATTTTAGTTTCTGAAAGTAAAATAGGAGAAAACAGCATAGGACAGTAGTGGCTCATCAGAGATTTAAGCAATTTTACCACTCTTAATTAGAGATGTTCTGTTATTCCCATGCTGTCTCCCATCCAAGTACTAACTGGGTTTAACACTGATTACCTTCCAAAATCAGATAAGACTGGGTGGGTTCAAGGTGGTATGGTGGATGCATATGTGTAAGTTTGGGAAGTGAAAAGCCAATCCTTGCTTCTTCTTGCTGTGGCCTATTATGAAGACTAGACTGAGATTAATCAAAGTAAACTAAATTGTCTAATTTTTGAAATACTATATATTTGAGAGGAGATTTGGAGGAAGATGAGCTCCAGATTTACCAAGTTCTTATAAGTATGCCTTCTAATCATTGTACATTACCATGTCCTAACATGGTGCTATTAATCATCCTTAGCCAGTGGCCTTGTTGGCTATGAATGTGGTAGTCACATACATCTGGAAGACACTGGCTTGATGGAAATTGGTGTGTGTGTGTGTGTGTGTGTGTGTGTGTGTGTGTGTGTGTGTTACACTCAACACAGTGAAGTTGGTTCATAATAGCTTTCTCCAGCATATGCTCTGTTCTATGACTGTACTGTATAAAGCAGCTCATTTTGTAAGAATCTCCATGATGTGATGTGATTTCATACATCTAAATCTGCAAGTGGGGTCTTTGAAATTGCATCATAAAATGGAGGCATTCCCCATTTTAAACTCTGTACAGTATTGCATATCTGTGGGTTTGCATTTTTCATGATGGGAGGTCTGTAGATAGTGGCTTTCCTATGGAATGATGTCATGAAATGAAATATTTCCTCATGTTTCCCAAGGCTTGAAGTTGCAGTTTTTTAGCTAGGCCTCATAGAGAGCCTCAAAGAAATCCTTTCCCATCTGTGTCTTTCAGCCTACATGTCATGAGACGGCTTGTTGACACTTTAGTGTTCCTGTGTTCCTCTCTCCCTAGCGTGTTTTGTCTTCACCGGCCCCACATGTGTGGAAACAATTCATTGTTTTGAGAATGTTTCTCTCTGTTACCTGATTGGCTAGGAGTTACCCACCTGACTGCAGAATCTCCATTTTGCAGAGAAGTTAGTTAGTTCGATTCTGGATCTCAATGGAATAAGACCCTGGCTATGGTGTGGGATTATTCTTTTCTTTTCAAGATGATTACCTAATGACCCAGGACTGTGTACTGGACTGATTCTTTGTTATGATCTTTTAATCTGCGTTTTTCCATGGACTTTGCTACATGAACCTGATGAATAAAGCAGCTGTTTCTCTTTGAAGTTTGTTGTTCTTTTGACTGGCACACACACGAAGACACGCTACCAAAAGAAACCTCCCTTGTTTTGCTCTATGCTCAACTGCCCTACTGCCTGAGCATAGTAACAGTTCCTTTCTAATCATCTCGGCTCTCCCAGAGGAGGTGAGGCAAGGGTTAAAAGTTCCAGTAATGAGTACGTCTCAGGGACTAATAGGGAGGTGCCCTTGTGAATTGGGACAGCCAATGTGTGATAAATGATGTTGAAGAAAAGCTTTCAAACCAGGCTTTAGAGCAGGGGTTCCCAATCTACAGCCGGCTGGACCCAGCCTGCAACACCATTCCAACTGGCCGATTGCCATTTCCTTCGCACCCAGAAGTAGAAGCAGGTGTATTTACATTAGCTGCAAAACGTGCCCACTTCCACTTCTGGGGGCATGGTCTGGCCCACTCAGCTGTTCTGGGAGCATGGTCAGGTCTGTGGCACAAAGAGGTTAGCCACCCCTGCTTTAGAAGTAACATGATGACTGTTGTTGTAAGCCAGTGTTAAACATTGTTTGCAACTGCTCCCTTCAAAAAAATGGAGAATTACTATCTCCAATTTTTTGAAAATAATTTTTTCCTGTCTAGCTCTAAATTAAAGAGTAATAAAATCTTTCTTGGCTTCATGCTTCTGAGCGCTTTGGAGACACATCTGAGAGGACTGATTAATGTGAGAAAATTGTTGAAGCAGCTAGTACTGTAAAATTAAAGAATGGTTCTGTTATTATTGTTTTCTAAAAAGCTTCTCAGTTTGACAAGACTGCTGTTAGGCGCAAAGTCTGTTATGCATAATAGCTTAAGCTGGTAAAGCCAGACTCAAGGGAAATAATTTTTTTCTTATTAAGGGAAACAGGGTGTGGGTGGGGGTGGGGGTGGTGGAATCAGCTGTACTATAGTAGCATTCATAACAATGCAGATAAAAAGCATAAAATCTCTGCATGGATAGTAAATATGCTAATAATTCCAAACAGAAATTTAAAATACAACTTGCCATAGTTTCTATGGAGGTTGTCATGTCATTTTGTTGCAGAAAAAAATCCACCAAAGACATTTGTGAGGTTGCAAAGACTAGGCTATTCATTAGACTTGGGGTGCCCAAACTTTTCAGGCTGTGGGCCGGCAACATGGTTCAGGGAGCTGGTCACTATGGCCCAGGGGCCGGATGTGGCACCTGATGCCAATTCATCCAGCCCACAAAGCCCTTGTCTCTCCTGGAAACAGAAGTAAAACACACCCGTACGAGTGTGTTTTACTTCAGCTTCCAGGAGCAACAAGGGCTTCACGGGCCAGATGAATTGGCATTGGGGCTGCATCTGGGCCCCGGGCCATAGTTTGGACACCCCTGCATTAGACTGAAGATGCAGACTGCAGCCCATTAAATTTTGTGGGTCTGAGATACCACACTATCTTTGCAGTTTCAGATTGCCAGAAGGTGGGCCTGTCAGAGAGCATGCTTTCCAAAGATGGTAGCTAAAGTAAGTACAATAGAACCCCGAACAACGTGATGACATGGTTCCACAAGTCATGACGTTGTTCGGTTTTTAACGTTGTTCGATACATTGATCGAACAATGCTAAAAAAAAACCCCTGATGTCAGGGACAAACCACGCCGAGGCAAGGCTCGGCATTCCCCCCCCCCCCGGGTAGGCACGCGATCGCGTGTCGTTCGGGGTTAGGGCAAGGTACGGGAAAGACCCCCGTCTCCTGCCCTAACCCCGAATGACACGCCCGAAGTTGCAAACGGGTAAGGATCTTTACCCTTTTGCAACCTCAGGCAGCACGGAGGCTTGCGCGGCGGGGCGGGGGTGACGGGAGGATGCGGAAAGGTCCCTAGCATCTTCCCGTCACCCCCACCGCACCGCACGTGCACGCCCGCGGTTCTGAAGGGATACCCCTTTCCGGACCTCGGACGTGCACGCGCGGCTCTGCGGGGATTAGCTGGGCATCTGAGGGAATCTCTCGGATGCCCGGCTAACCCCCACAGAGTCGCGCTGTCCTCCAAGCCGCCCAAGGTCCGGAAAGGGTAAAGGTAAGATCCTTACCCTTCTGGACCTCGGACGTGCACGTGCGGCTCTGCGGGGGTTAGCTGGGTGCATCGGCTCTAGGGAGGTCGGGAGACCCGATGCGCGCTAATTTTGAAGTCCCCCACCCTCTTTTAGGCTGCAGCAAGCCAGAATGTCGGGATTTGAATCCTGACATTTTGCCTTGCTGCAGCCTCCAGGGAGGTGGGGGAACTTTGGAAACAGCTTGGATCGGATCTGCCCACCTCCCTGGACCCAGAGGGGGGGGTCAGAAACCCCAAAATTGGTAAAAAAAAAAAAGTATGTTTTTTTTAACCAATTTTGAGGTTTCTGACCTCCCACCGGGTCCAGGGAGGTGGGCAGACCCGATCCAAGCTGTTTCTGGGCTTCCCCGATGTCCTGAGCCAGTGCAGCAAGCCAGAATGTCGGGATTCGAACTCTGACATTCTGGCTTGCTGCACTGGCTCAGGACATCGGGGAAGCCCAGAAACAGCTTGGATCGGGTCTGCCCACCTCCCTGGACCCAGCGGGGGGGGGGGGGTCAGAAACCCCAAAATTGGTAAAAAAAAAAAAAAGGACTTTTTTCCCACCAATTTTGGGGGTTCTGACCCCCCGCTGGGTCCAGGGAGGTGGGCAGACCCGATCCAAACTGTTTCTGGGCTTCCCCGATGTCCTCAACCAGTGCAGCAAGCCAGAATGTCAGGATTCGAACCCTGACATTCTGGCTTGCTGCACTGGCTCAGGACATCGGGGAAGCCCAGAAACAGCTTGGATCGTGTCCCCTGCCTGCTCCAGAGAGATCAGAGGACCCGATCTACAGCTGCAGGGTGGCTGGGGAAGCTGACGGGGACTCCCTGTCGGCTTCCCTAGCCACCCGCCCTTGCCTCTGCAGCTGTGGGGTGGCTGGGTAAGCCGACGGGGGAGCCCCCCATCAGCTTTCCAGCCTCCCCACCCCTGCCTCCGTAGCTGCAGGGTGGCTGGGAAGCTGAACGGAGAACCCCGTTCAGCTTTCCACCCACCCTGCTACTAAGAACGACTGTATCATATAACGTTAAAATCGTGTTATTTGAAACAAGATTTTTCCAAAAATCTTGTCACGTTATACGGTTTTAGCGCTATATGATACTCACGTTATACGGGGTATTACTGTAGTAATGTTTGAATATACGCTCCCTGCTGGTATACGTGGAAATGATCAAAATGAGAAGAGATAGGTTTGTTGTTGTTGTTTTAGACATCTAAGTGAGCTTGATTTTTCCCACCTCTTCCCCATATTTGCATTCTTGTATTGAAAACTAGGAATAAACCATTTCAGGCACATGAAATCTAAAGGTCACCAGACAGTGGAGGAACAGGGGTAATGACCAGTCATATCTGTACTACTAATCAGATGCTACTGCAAAGATAACTGGGTAAGGTGCCTCCAGCTTTAGCAGCCAGACATGGATTGTTCATCTGTTTTAAAACATTGGGTCTGTTTGGGATGGAAAATCTGCATATTTCATTTCTGTCGTGAGCAGAACACTCTTAGGATTTTCCCTTAGTATTTTTCCTATGCGAGCAATAAAGAAAGAGGGAAAGGGAGGAAGCCTGATGTTCATTTATACACCAAGAAACCATGGTTGTCCAATGTTCCAGAGTTGTGCAGTTAATGGGCTTATTAATGTCATTGAGTGATCATGTTGCTGTACAGAGAAATGCAGAATTTATGCTCTTTCCCCTCAACCGAGTCATATTTGATAGCTTGCGCATGTTTCATTTAGTTGTTTTGTACATGTAGGAGACAAATGATAGCTTCTGGTCATTTCATTAATGGCATGTTTTTCTTCCAACAGTTATCCTGCTGTTTGCGACTTTCTACAGCACAACAACTTATTATCTATACTTCGGGCCCATGAAGCACAGGATGCTGGGTAAATGCTTTGCTTTCTTTTTGTAGTTTGCGGAGGTGAAAAATGTTTCTGCATAAATAAACATGGTCCAGTGTAAGGATAGAGTACGTTTGACCCATAGGCCAAGTTTAATCCACTAGGCCAGCCTATCTAGCCATGAAGATTTGGACAAGTTTCTGAAGCTTAGTCTTCAAACTTCATCTTTCTTTTCGTTAGTCAGGGGAATAAAGCCAGTCCAGAACTTTATTAGTGTCAAATCAGTGCAGTGGTGTAGACCAGTGGTTTCCAACATGGGGCACATGCCCCATGGGTGGAATTCAATTCCCAGAAGCCTAGGTCAATACATTGGCTGATCAGTGCTTTGGGGAATTGACTTAGGCTTCTGAGAATTGAAGTCCAAAAACCAAAGTTTGGAGAAACACTGGTATAGACCCTTTGTTTACTGTTTGACTCTCAGATGATTCAACGTACAGACAAGTCTTTTTGCATGCAAAAGTAGTTACTGAAGTCTCTCTACATGGAGATGGGGGAGATGAGGCAAACTATCATCTCTGGAGGAAGAGTATGGCTCCTGAACTCATGAAGCCTACAGGATCTGTCCCAGGCACAAATTTATCCCCATTATTGTATTCCTAAGCATTGGACTTATGTTTTGAGACAATTGAAAGCTTTTCAGGTCACTACCCTTTGATGTTCTTGTTTTTTGTTTTGGGGTGTGCTTATGGGTGTTTGATGGGTTTGTTTTTGGAGATCTAGACAACATGAAGAAGTTGGGCTTCTGTAGTAGATGGAGAAGAGAAACAAAGTATCAATACACTTTGGGGGAAAATGTCATTTCTGACCAGTTAGATGTTCTTGGTTTGTTTGATTTTTAATTTGAACTTCAGATACCTATTGGTAAGCAGGATGTACTTATCTTTCTTGAGATTGATTTTCTAAAACAGAAGCCCTGTTTAGGGATTCAATAAAAATGATTTAATTTAACCCATAGAAGGAACATTATGGCCTCATCCCCTTCCAAGTAGAAAAACTGAATATGAGGAGTAGAGCAGGCTCTAGGCCAGTGGTGGCAAACCTTGGCACTCAAGCTTTTCTTGGATTTCAGTTACCAGAAACCCAAGTCAGCACACCTGCTGATCAGGGTTTATCGGAATTGAAGTCCAAGAACAGCTGGTGTGCCAAAGTTTGCCATCACAGCTCTAGGCCATACGGCGTGTTTTACTTCCGCTTCCGGGAGCAATGAGGGCAGCACAGGCCAGATAAATCTCAGTAAACCCATCCATGTGGATTCACAGGGTTCTTGGGCTTCTGGGAATTGAAGTCCAAGAACATCTGGAGTGCCGAGGTTCACTACCACAGCTCTAGGCTGTTCTTAGATGATTGGAAAACTTGAAACAGAGTTTTGAGCATGTTGGAGATACAGTACTCCAAAAGTACAGACTGCGTTCCTGTTCAGATTTAGCTGTCTGGATATAAAATTAACTCTTTTATTGAATATTTGAGCAGAACTGAAACCATTGCCCTTAAAGGAGTTTTTGTGAGCCTGTGCTCAAATTAAACTGTACAGTGATGATGTAATTCTCTCTTGTTTGGCTAACAAACAGCAGGAGGAGATTATCAGCTCTTTATATCTTGTTAACTTTCCAGACCTGCAGGGCTGTTTGGAAAGACACAGTTTGAAACAGGAATATATTTTCTAGGTTTGTTGAAAGGAATTGCAGCTGTGTAATTCTACTTTGTTCAGATGAACGGGTAAATTACGAATAGCATTATCTGCAAACCCAGAGGACAGATGTTCCAAATGTTTGCTGACCTACAAAGAAAAGAGTCATGAATTAATTTATTAATATGTTCACATTTAAATAGGGTAAATGTGGCAGCCGTTTCGTCGTAGGGTCCTTCACCACATGTTTTTGTTTGTTTTATTAAATTTATGTCCTGCCCATGCCAAGAGCATACTGAATGAATACAACAAAATGAAATTATTAATGAAGCCTCTACAATAAGAGTAACATGAGTGTGAATGCTATGTGCCCTATGACTAAAGCACATAAAATTAACATTCTGCTTAATGCACAAAATAAAAGTAATTTTAATAAATTAACTATTTCCAGATTTAAATGTTAATAACAGCAAGTAGAGAAAACTGATCACATTATCTGTTTTGATGAATGTAGTCATTCTTCAACTATCATTTTTGCTCTTATTATTCAGAAAGCCAAATATCTAAAAGCCCTAAGTGGTGGCATACTTGCTTTTCTTATTGTGTTGTCAAGATTTTTTAGATTTTATTTATAAGAAAATGAACTAAAATGCTGTGTGATCATTACCTAGCCTCCTGCTAGAGAGAAAATTCCACTTCTATTGGTTTACTTCCAAATTTCTGGGGTTTTTCATTTTCACTGCAGATTGACTAAATGTAGGCCAGCTGAGGCAATAACATTTTTGTTACCACAGGCAAATGTGAAGGGAGGGCTGGGGTCAGAAATTCTGTAGCCTACAGGTTACTAGCCTGTTTTTAAACATTTTCTTGAAGGAGTCATATAGAACTTTTTAAAAAGAAATGCACAACTGTTAATGCAGTTCTAGGAACACTTGATCTCGATCCAGATTGCATCTCCCCATGTCTCTGCATGATTTGGGAGCAGCTTACTGACCCCTCTATAGCTCTCCACATTATAACAACGTAGTTCAGAAGGGGCTTTTGTTTTTGTTTTGTACCATTGTTGGTCAGTAGCATTCAAACAGACATATATGCATATGCAAGATTCATTGAAATCCATGTAATGTGCATTCATGTAACTATAACAAGCTCTAAGTCAATATTATCCTGATAGCAATTAATGAGATTACTTATGTGATTTATTGTAGGTATCGTATGTACAGGAAAAGCCAAACAACAGGCTTCCCTTCACTAATTACAATTTTTTCAGCACCAAATTATCTAGATGTATACAATAACAAAGGTGAGAGCACTTTTCAAACATGCATTAATTAATTGCTTTTTCTTTTGCATTGTTTAAGCCAATGTTTAAAAACTTTTCCTTGATGGATAATATGTTTTTCTGTTATGAAGTCCAGTAGAATCTACAAATTTAAAATTTCAAGACTAAGTTAACTTTTATAAATATACTAGGCATGCATAAGTTATGTGTTAATTAATTACTGGTTGCTGAATTAATCTGCTAAAGGGAAATGACAGCATTCCAACTACATCTGGACAATATTTGTGATACTGTGCATTAACCATAAACTGAGCCATAGCAGCACAAAGTTATGACTCTTCATTTTAGTTCAAAGATATCTTATATATATTAGAATTAATAAACAAGTATGCCTGGTGTGTGATGACCCATGGTGTCACAAAGGGTCAGACTCAACTATGCAACTGAACAACAATAAACAAGTATGCATTTAACCCAGCTTGACAACTTTTAGTTCTTGTTGTTAAGAGTCATTGGCCAAAATCCAATAGTAAGTTACAACTAGAGTAGGCCCACTGAATTAGTGGAATTTATGGAGTTAACTCCCCTTATCGCCACTGGTTTGAAAACAACTAGTGGATTTCAGCTGTTGATTCACTTGCAGCTGTTTCTGTCTTGTTTCAATCCACAGATCTTCTTGCTCACAACTGGTTGAGTTTAGTAATACAAATCTGTTCTTCAGTAGGTTTTTTCCAATATGTTTTCTGTGTGTGTGATCCATTTTTTTCCTAGAGACATGCATAAAAACTTTCAATTTTCCTTCTTTGGCATGTGTACTCGAAACATTGACTTGGATGATGATCATGTTAGTAGTCTTTCCATGAGGTATGGAAGATGTTATTCAGTTAGACTGAACCTTATAGAGCCCCTAACTGCTTGTACCTCATCTTCCCTCACAAGTAGATGCATACTATTTCTTCAGAATTTATCATTTCCAGAATGCAACACTGTGTAATTATCTAATTAGAAGTGTCTTCTTGCACCTCATTTTAGTTGACTAATAACAAGAATTAAAATTCCATTGTGGGTTGTTTTTTTCTGTTCAAGCTTGCATTCATTCATAGGTCTCATGTTCCTTGTTCTAGTTTTATATGTCGTGTAGTATCAGACTTTCCTTTGATCTTCTCACACTGGGCACTAAACATCATTTGGATTTGATCCAGTTGCTTCACTAATAGCAGTGTTATTTGTACTTTATCCATACTCTTCCCCAGTTGCTGATTGAGTGCTTTCTCACATTGAAACATTGTGTCTTTTACCTGATTATTTTTAGGTATAAAATATTCAAAAGTCATCCCCCCACTACATTATTGTGTGCAGTTAAAAAAAAGAAAGAAAGAATTAGCTTCAGCATCCCTGCTGGTGTCTATGAGAGGTCCTTTACCAGTGCTACCTTTCACTACTGTGGCTAATCAGTACCTGCAAGAGGAGATGAACTAAGCTCAAGTGAATTTAGAGCCTGACTAGACAGGGAAAATATGGAAAATACTACTGATTTGGGGCATTTCCCACTACTACAGCATATCAGGCTTCTTCAACAAAGTTTTATGGGGCTAGTGTGCTAAGCCTCCTCCTTTGTCATCCAGGTTCAGAACCAGCAATGGTGGGATATTTCCAAAGCTAAGATGCCCCAAATATTTTATCTTTTCTTTGTAGGTTGGGAGGATAGCTTCAGTCACTGGTCCATTTCTCCACCTCATCCAACTTTGCAGTATCATTTTTGAAAGGGCAGAAGGCCTGAACTTAGTTGTCTAAGCAGGTCTTTGAAAAATCCTTTTTTCAGTGCCAGATGAACAAAATTGCAGAAAATTAGGATTTAAAAGGGCAGGTGAACTACATTGTAAGAGCCAACACTGTTTCTGCTCTAGCTAGAATTTTATTCCAACTACAAAATACAGGAAGCAATCAGCTCATACAATTGCTTTTGATAACAGTAAAAATTAATTCTCAGAAGGACTGATATATTTTTATCCAAAAGCTTAATGGGAAATATAATTATCTTTTGTACAATATTTGAAAATTGGCAATTCTTACATATTGTAGATTTAACTGCACAATAAGACTACAAGAACATATTAAACCAAGCATTTTCTTTCATCCATGCTTTGCTTTCATTTAAAAAATTTGTAGCTTTTTCTTTTCATGTTGATCAGGTATAAAATATGCAGTGGTGGACATCAGCAAGTTCACACCAGTTCTCCAGAACCAGTAGCAGAAATTCTGGCTAGCCCTGCCCATCCAAGTTTCGAAATAAAGTAGTCCTAATTTGGGTGCAACACAAGGCTTTCTTCCTGGCCATGCCCACCATACCACACCCACAGTGTAGTAGTAAAAATTTTTGGAGCCAACCACTGAAAATATGTTTTCCTTTCAGTTTATGAAAAATGACTAGCATATTTTTAGTCTTTAAAATAAAACTTTTGAAAAAAGAGGTTAAATTATTGTTTAAAAGTTCCTTGTTATTTGAGTGCACTATCAGCAGTATAAATTATTAATGTGATGGAAGTTAAAGTAGCTTTTAGATTCTCTGAATGAATTATTCATTTCAACACTTCATGGTTTATAAAATCCTAAAAACATGCATGTTTTTAGTCAATTGCTCTCCCAAGAAGATTTTTAGATCCTTCTTTCCTGTGTTACTTTGAAAACTGCTTTCATAAATTATACGTATTAGATTTGACATTTCAACAGTGGTGAGAGAACTCTCCCAGCTTTTAACAATAGATTTGGGACATCATATGCATGCATGTATGTTCATCTGAATACACAGCAATGGCCCTACAAGGATCAGGTTTTGACAAAATAGTTGGAACACCTACTGGAGCATATGAAGAATTAGGACAACATTAAACCATCAACCACTTGAATCCTAACCCAAGCAAGAGTTAAGTGGACGTTATGTGGCAAAGGAATCGATAACAGCATTGTGCAGCTCCGAAATACATCAGTGTGACACTTGATGGAACACTCTCTTTTAATTTTGGCCAACTACAAAGCCAAGAAGGTGGTTTCATTTTGACAGATTAAAGTTTGATTTTGACAGGAAAGAAGAAGATGTTAGGGTGCCAATAACATCTTTGATTCATTTTACTAACTAGTAGTCTGCACTACTCTTTCTCTGTGTGTGTATATGAAGATATGTATAACTATAGATAGGGCAGATTTCTCTAGCTGACTAAAATTAAATGGGTAGGCCATTGTGAAATTTCTCCCTAATTTAAAGTTTGTGTTTAATAGAGATATACCAACCATTTTTGCATTTTCTAGAAATGAAAACATATATCTGTCCTAAAATAGTTAATGTTAAAAACAGCATATGCTCTATCTTTTTCATATTTCCTAAACAAATGCTGCAGAAATCTCAGTGACTTGTGCTGTGATTAGGGGGTTATAACTGTGAGTATATATTAGGAATTAAGCATTAATAAGTAATTGTGGCCAAATAGAATACAGCACAGTTTCTTTTTAAAGATTATTTTTAATTAAAAACATAAACAAAAATAATTTATTTAAAAATCACTATATACAATAAATCAAAATAGTAACTCTACATATAGTCCCCATCTATGAGACCTTGAAGATTTTTAAAATTTATTTTATTATATCTGTTCATATACACCATACCTTGCTTCATCTATAAAAGGACATTGCTTTTTGTACTGGCATCCTTCCTTTCCCTCCTTACTAGGACATACTCAAAAAATTCCACCCATATATCTTTAAATTTATTATCTTTCACCAATCTTTTTTCCACTTGATCTCACTTGTCAATTTATTATTAATAGCTATATTCCGAATCTCTTTATACGATTCATCAAGTTGAAAATCAAAATTAACTGGAATAATACCCAGATGGCAGTACAGAAATCAAATAAATAAATAAACTTTAAGATTAACTTTTATCTTTTCTTCCTTTCCAAACTCTTTACTAGATCTAACTTTAAATTCTCTGGAAATTTCTATCCAAGTTAATGGGGAAACGTCTGGGCTAAACAATTTCTTAAATTTGTTCCAAATTTGTAGCATATTGCTACGTAATTTTTTTTAAGTCTTTAACACCTTTTTTATCCTCTTGTTTAAAAGCCCAGCTCTTAAATCTCTCTTCCTCCTGATGTAATATCATATGTTCACAATCATCCATCTTGAATTTATTATCATATTAGGAATATTTATCATTTGGTTAGCAATGTAATAATATTTAATATTAGGAATAATCAAACTTTCTTCCTTTTGTGGAAAATACCATAATCAATTCTTGGTCTTTTATCCTCCTTGCCAATCGTATTTATTATATTCTGTGACTCCTTTAATTCTCTCTCTGTTATCTTTATGGGGAGCATCAAAAACAAGAAAATAATCTTTGGTAATATTTTCATTTTACATCAGTTTATTCTCCCAAACCATGACAATCCCAATTTTCTATGTCTACCTACTTTTTCTTTCACTTCCTGTTTCAGCTTATAAAAATTCATACTCTTCACATCCTACAAACTCTTCATAATATATATTCACAAATATTTGAAACTCAAACTATTTTTAGTCCTAAATTTCTCTTTAATTCTATCCATCTCCTCTCTATCACTGTGATATAAAATCATTACAGATTTGTTCTAATTAATTGCTAAACCTGTCACCTTTTCAGATGCCCCTACATAACACTCAAAGCCTTTAATGGATTTTCTATGGTTAGCAAAGTATCATCTGCAAATAAATTGATCTTAACTTTTTCTTTCTGTCCTACTTCTTTTATCTTTTTATCTTCCCTCATCACATTTGCTAGTACTGTAATTCTATCATCATTGTGAATAATATTGGAGATAAAGGGCAAACTTTTTGTGTCTGTTAATGAAAGTTGAAATTTAATAGTAATTAACATTTCTGCAACATTTTCAATTGTTCAAAATTACTTCACGTGTATTATCTAGTTATCATTATTTCAGAAATTCTGTAAAGTAACTAGCTAAGTAAAAAAAATCAGCTGGGTTAGGCTTTGGGTTTTGACTTTTGTTCATCCTTGTATTGGGCCACAAAAGTACCTACATGTCTTGTAAAGTTAGTCACTGTATAAAATAACTGAATTTGAAAAGAAGTAGTTTGCCCATATACACCTAGTGAACTCATGAAAGAGACAACAGTTTCATGGCTTGTAACTCAGTTCCTTAGCCTCTGTGGCACACCAATTTCCTTATGTTTTCTCCCAAGTTAATAATGTAATAGAGCAAGGATTCTCAACCTATGGTCCATGGGCCGAATCTGCCCCACAGCACCAGATCATCTGACCCATGCCCTCTCTCCAGCTGCCACTTCTGCCATCACCTAAATCCTTGTCCTCTCTACTTGGCTTAGCATGCCCCTGCTAGTGCTCTGTAGCAGGGCAGATGTTGTAAGGCTTGCAACATCTGCCCTGCTATGGAGCGTGATTACGGAAGGGACAAGGATTGAGGCAACAGTGGTGGAAGTGGCATCTGGAGTGAGGACACTGGCTAAATGATTTGGTGCCATGCAGCTCCTCTAGGCCAATAAGCAGGGAAGCGGGGGGAGTGGGGGGTGGTTCGGAGTGGTTGCTGGTGGGGGTGGAGTGGTGGCTCAGGGTGGTCACCAGTGGCAGTGGTGGGGGCTCAGGGTGGTCTTGCTGCCACTGGCATCGGTGGGAAGGATTGCTGGGGGCTCGGGGTGGTCCCGCTACTATCACCACTGGGACCACCCTGAACCCCCACCACTCTCCCCACACCGAAGGCAGTGGTGGGACAACCAGTCCAGCCCTCAACAGACTGAGGGGGCATAAACCAGCCCTCAGTTTAAAAAGGTTGAGGACCCCTGTAATAGAGCATCAGACCCAAGAAATTTGTTAATAATAACTAAATTGTTTTTTCTCTTTTCTTTTATAGCTGCCGTATTGAAATATGAGAACAATGTTATGAATATCAGACAATTTAATTGTTCTCCTCATCCATACTGGCTTCCAAATTTCATGGATGTTTTTACCTGGTCTTTGCCATTCGTTGGAGAAAAAGGTACATATATTGCTCGGTTTGGGAACAGTTACTCATGGAAGTTGGCAGAAGAAAATAGAACTACCCACTGGAAAGCAGATTTGGTTAAACTAGATATTTGGAAGAGTTTGAAACATGTTAGTGACTGCAGGCAGGACAGAACTTACCTTGTGACAGGCAAAGAAATACAGCACAATCAGAATAAATAATTTATTTGTTTACCCTTCTCTTAATATTATAGATAAAATGCCTTTAATTGCACTAGAATATGCATCAGTGGAAATTAGTCCACCTATGTAAAATCTGCTGAGGGATGTTTGGAATTATCGCATTGTTTTAATGTCAGTATTTTTCAGGCCCTCAGACTAGAAAAACCTGCCATCTTTGCTTCCAAAAATGAGGGTTGTATCATTCACTTCTCCTATATGGCCCCGCGTTTACTTGAAACATAGGAGAGCATACAGTAAAGTCACCTTTATGCATAGGAAACCTACAGTGGCTTAAAACTATTGTTGAATAGTAGGTTTTGCTTTGAAGTTAATGGAGAAGGCAAAGGCCAGTAATAAAATGTGAAAAACTGTATAGTCAAACCTCGCATAAAGAGCGCCTCGCTTAAAGAGTAACTCACTTAAAGAGCAGAATTTTCACTGAATGTTCACTTCGCTTAACAAATAAAACCAACCAAAAACTCGCTTACCAAATAAATTGGGGTTCGCAACCCCCACCCTGAAATCACACTTGGTCACTTACAATGGTGTTTCGCTTAAAGAGCAAACTCGCTTAAAGAGCAATCCTGTAAAACACATTATGCTCTTTAAGTGAGGTACAACTGTACTTAGCCATTATTTTTAAAAAAGAGGAATCACATCTCTAGTTTTAATAAATGTATAAAGAAATCATCCTTTCTGGCATGAAGGGCCAACTCGCCAATTCTTTCTCTTCAGAAGATTTATGTCTGATCACATATCTAGCTGAGGAAAATTGAAACTGTCAGTAACTGTCAATCTCCTTTTTTTGTGGTAGCACTTCATCTTTTGAATTTATCTCCCAGCTAAGACTATAATTCACTTCATTTTATAGTCTTTGCCACAAAATGAATGTATGGTTGTTGTTTTTTCAGACTTTTAAACATTTTTATTAGTAGTACAGAGAAAAGCATAACAACTGAGTTCCAGCTAGTGTTGGCTGCTAGAATAGACTCATTGAATCTACAAGGATTTGACGAGTCAGTTACTCTGTAAATCCCATTGATTCAAACGTGCCTACTCTAGTTGTGACTTATTTAGCATAAGCAGTAATCTGAAGTTGAGAGGTTTTTTCTCTGTGTAGGAATCCCCAAAGGAACCAGAAAACACAGAAAGAAAGAGACAGTTACTTTTCACATGTAATAATATTCCACTGAACAGTGCCACAGCTATTTGTTTTGAGCAAAACTGAAGCTCCCACAGAGGTCCAATCATACAGAAAGCGACTCCTATTTACTCCCAAGTTTTCTTGATATCAGCAGTTTAATTTAGATTAAAACAAAGTTTCCATTAGATCCCAGTTTATCATGTCACCCACACCTAGATTGTTAAATTGAAAACCAGGTTCCTCATCTCTTTTGTAAAGAACTTCAGTCACGTAGATCAAACTGTCTGTCTAAAAAATAGAACTTTGATAAATATAAGCTGACATTAAATGATGGGTGCACAATTCCCATGTAAATGGAGCAATTTGGATTTAGTGCCTTTGTACATTGGGCTTTACAGTAAAATCTCGCATAAAGAGCACCTTGCTTAGAGATTAATTTATTTAAAGAGCAGAATTTTCTCTTAATGTTCGCCTCACCTAACAACTAAAATCAACAAAAAACTTGCTTAACAACTAAATCGGGCTTCGCAATCCCCACCACCAGAAGTCACAATTGGTCACTTAAAATTGTGTTTCACTTAAAGAGCAAACTCGCCTAAAAAGCAATACCATGGAATCCATTATGCTCTTTTAGAGACATACCATTGTATTTCAGGTTAGTAATTCAGAGCCCTAAGTTATAGAAAATTAAAGTCAGCTTAAAATAGTAAAAGAGCAGTATGTCAGGCATGGTACCTATACTCAAAGGAGAAAGTTTTGCCTAAGAGCATTGTGAATGGTCTACTGAATGGTCTGTTTCTTCATAGGAGTACTTTCTTAGTATAAAAATCTTAACGTAATGGTAATATTAAAATATTTTCTGTGAAAAAATAGCTTAGATGTATAACAAAATAAAACAAAAATTACAAATACTATGTCCAATACAATATTCCACAAGGAGGCTGCTGGGACTAGAATGGCCTTTGCACAACTTTGTGTGATTCGCCAGTTACGGACGTTCCTAAACCAGGACTTCTTGCTCATGGTCACACATGCCTTGGTCACCTCCAGACTTGATTATTATAATGCGCTTTACATGGGGCTACCCTTGGTGACCATTCGGAGACTTCAGCTGGTCCAGAATGCGGCTGCACGAGTATTGGTGGGATGTGGGCATTACGCCCGTGCTTCACGACTGCTGAAGGAGCTCCACTGGCTCTCAGTGTGCCTCCGGGTGCAATTCAAGGTGCTGGTTATTACCTTTAAAGCCCTACATGGCAGTGGACCAGGATACTTAAGAGACTGCATTGTCCCAAGGACATCTGCCCGTCCCACTAGAGTGGAACGGAGGGGCTTTCTGGTTGTGCCATCGGCCAGAGAGGTGCACCTTGCTGGCACGAAAAGGAGGGCCTTCTCAGTGTCCACTCCGGCCCTCTGGAACTTCCTCTTAATAGAATGACGCTTGCAGATGGAGTTGCTGCCCTTTAGGAAAGGAGTGAAAACCTGGCTGGCAGGTTTGGTCTGGGGAGTGGATGGTTCAACTTCCCCAGCCAATTGGTTGGTTTGACCCCAGTATGCCTATGTTACAATTTCTAGCTTTTAATATTAATTTTTTTAAGTTTTTTAATCTTTTAAATGGTTTTATAATTGTTGTAAATCACCCTGGGTCCCTTTGGGGAGGTGGGCGATAAACAAATATAAATAAATAAATAAATTCCATAAAGTGGTATGAAATTCAGTTTGTCTAGGAGCCTCAAATTACTTTAGTTCCTAGAATCTCAGGCAGTATAATGAAAGTCATGTTGGTTAGGGAATTCTGGGGATGCTGCTCAAGAATAGTGGGTTTTCCAAGTTCTAGAGACAAACTAGACAGGAAAAGACTGATCATGGTTAGCCTTAATTACTTTAAGCAAATTTAATGTGTAACAGTAGTTTTCAAGCTATTGCTTCACTTCTTTCTCTCTGGTTCTTCCAACTTTAGCCAAAAGCAGCTTGGAAAGTGTCTCATGACATGAA